>CAWUFW010000269.1:2493514-3934764 GCA_963921515.1 Calotriton arnoldi | reverse complement strand
GGTGCGACCAGATGGCCAGGCTCGAAAGGGCGGCCATCTGGTCACTCTGTGCCTTAACGAAAGGGTGAGAGGTGCCGAGGCGTGGGGGAGCCGGAGGCCCGGGGCCCCAGCTGGGCCTCAGCCATGGGGCTGCGAGGGGGGGGAGCCGACGGGCCCTCCGACCCAGGGCCCGCAGACACCTCGACAAGCAGGCGAAGCAGGGGAGGTCTGTACGGGACCGACGGACCCTGCTCCCGGGCCCTTGGCATAGCGGCAGGCCGGGGGACAGGGCCCAGGGCTGGAGCACCCCACCCGGGGCCCAGCGGGGCCCCTGGACCCAGCCGGGGCTCCCGGGCCCAGAGGCGCAGGGGAAGCCTCCCCAGGCCCGCGGGACCCCGTCCCGGGCACCCTGCCGTGCGACAGGACTGAGGACAGAGCCCGGGGTGGGGAGGCCGCCCTCCCCGGGGCCCTCAGGGGCCCCGGACGGAGCTCCTGAACCCAGCCAAGCGAGGGGGGCTCCCCAGGCACGACGGAACCCCGTCCCGGACCTTTGGCATAGCGGCAGGCTGGGGGACGGGGACCAGGGCTGGAGCACCCGACCCGGGGCCCGGAGGGGCCCCTGGACCCAGCCGGGGCTCCCGGGCACAGGGGAAGCCTCCCGGGCCCGCTGGACCCCGTCCCGGGCACCCTGCCACACGGCTGGCCCGGGGACGGACCCCAGGCTGGGGCAGAATCCTGGCCCGTCCAGCTGACGGCTGAGGACCGCTAGGCCGAGAGGGGTTCCGGAGTACCCTGTCCCTAGTAATCCGGAGGAAGGCTACCCCCCTTTCTGGTAACCCGTGCGCACCGCGAGACTGAGGGGACCCTAGGCGCAGACGCGCCCGACCTCCTGGAGCCCTGGCTGGGATCGGGGAGGCAAATGAGCCCTCATCGGGACTTCCAGGCCGGCCTGGCCATCTGGTCACCCCATTGGAAAGCATTGCGTGCGACCAGATGGCCAGGACCAAAAGGACACCCATCTGCCCACCCCCGCAAGAAAATTGCTGTTAAGATTGAATGTGGAATGCTGATCTTTTGGCATAGGTAATGGACAACACCTGCCCTCGAGTCTTACAGTGAGGGTGTTAAAGATCTCTTGGTCTCCCAGCACGCACGGAAAATACCTTGGCTCTGTGCTATGAAGGATCTGCTTAATAGATTGAATATGGATGAGTATTGGATGAATCCTAAAAGCATGTGCCTGATTGGCAAGGCCAGTATAAAAGGACTCTTTTGGGAAAATGTGGCGGTCAACAATATTAGGATGTGTACGGATTCCCTATCACCGTCTTTTATGGACCAGAAACCGTTAGCTGCCTATGAAGGTACTATAGATGAAATTGCCCCTCCACTGGCTAGGACACTCTATTTGCAATTTAGGTATGGTACCCTACCTATAAGGTCATTTATCAGTCAATGGCAACAGGAAAAGGGGCAAAATGGTGATATGTGTCCGGACTGTGAGGAGTGTTTTGAATCGCTCATTCATGTTTCGTTTTTTTGTCCCTTATATAAACAAATACCTGCAAAATGGATTGTTCCCTTGTGTAAAATTCTGGGTTGTTGGGTGCACAGGGAAATGTTCAGACTACTGCAGAATGACACTAGCCAGATAGTAGTCTGTTGTGTGGCCATGTTTCTTAGGGCTTTTTGGATTAAGCGTGCAAAACTCATACAGTCTGCTATGGTTTTTATATAAGAATGTTTTTAATGTGGGAGGCACTGAGCTGAGACATTTTGTATTTTAAAGATGTAGATATTATTTGTGACTTTGATACTCTTATATTTTTAGCAGTGATTGTATAATGAATATTAGTGCCCTTTTTAACCAATATGCTTATTTACTGTCGTATTCAAAAGTGTATTTTTATGTTTAGGCCCAGGCTTGCCTGACTCTAAAATGGCGCCCAGAATCAATATCTGCAATGTCACCATGGGGGCCTATTGAGGACTAATTTCTGATGAAGTTCAGGTTTCTATTCACAACCCCTCTTCAGTTTCACTCCCGCCAAAGAGGACTGTAGACAAGAACGATGGTCTGTCCTTCAATTCTACAGACTTTGGAACTGTCCCTTGCATCTCTGCTCTCCCCACTCTCGACCTGGGGGTGAGATGGAGGACGAGGCGGTCCGCGCTTCCCTGTAACACCAGGAACGGTGCGTTGATGGATCTATGACGATGCCCCCTGGGCGGATACCTTAACTGTTCGTACTTACAGCAATACCCGAGCAACCTTGGCCGATGCCCGGTGAAGCTGTCCTATGCAATATAGAGGAGTTTGGCTCGGGTTCACCCCTCGGCCTGCACCTACCCAGCCAGACATCTGACACGGTTTTCCTCCCCTCCCCTTCTCACGCGTTAATTACCCATATTATTGAGTAATCTCATGTTTTTCTCCTATGTCTATACTTGGCTCCTGTAACTGACGTAATTATGTAACTTGTAAACCGCTGATCCTCATGTAAAGCGCTTTGATACCTCCGGGTCTAGCCGGCGCTATATAAAACTTCACAAATAAAATAAATAAATAAAAATATGCTTTTGTTTACTGTGTAAATGTTTGTCTACACTTTTATGATCGTTTGTGATCGAAATAAAGTTCTTATGATGATGAGATACTTTGGCCTCAGCCAAGTTTCTGAGTACATTTGAGCTGACTGCTGACTACTAGCAAATCAGACTAGCTGAGGATGCCAACCAAAAACAGCATTTTCAACCCCCGGTGGGCATTATCAATTTATTGTGATGCCCTTCGGTCTGAAAAATACACCTGCCACATTTCAGAGGTTGCTGAACAAAGTTCTCACAGGTCTGGAAGCCTATAGTGCAGCATATCTAGATGATATTGCTGTCTTTAGCTCCAACTGGGAGGACCACCTGGTCCACCTCAGGAATGTTCTAGAGGCCCTGCAAAAGGCAGGCCTCACTATCAAGGCCACCAAGTCCCAGATAGGGCAGAGTAAGGTTGTATACTTGGGTCACCTGGTAGGTGAAGGCCAAGTTCAGCCATTGGAGAGCAAAATCCAGACCATCATGGACTGGGTTGCTCCCCCTACCTAGACTCAGGTTAGAGCTTTCTTGGGCCTGACTGGGTACTACAGGAGGTTTGTTAAGGGATATTGGTCCATAGTGACTCTCCTTAATGATCTTACCTCAAAGAGAATGTCAAAGAATGTTCAGTGGACAGTTAGCTGTCAAAAGGCATTTGATGACCTGAAGCAGGCCATGTGCACTGCTCCCATTCTGCAAAGTCCTGACTATTCCAAAACCTTCATTGTCCAGACAGATGCATCTGAGATAGGGGTAGGAGCTGTTTTGCCACACCTGAATGCAGAGGGGCAGGACCAACCAGTAGCTTTCATAAGCGAAAGGTTGACCCCCAGGGAGAAACGTTGGTCAGCCATAGAGAGGGAGGCCTTTGCTGTGGTCTGGGCCTTGAAGAAGTTGAGATCATACCCGTTTGGTACTCACTTCATTGTTCAGACAGACCATAAGGAGGTCCATTTCCCTACAGGGGATGGACTATTCAGTGGAACATAGGCCTGGGAGTAACCATGCCAAGGCAGATGGACTCTCCTGATATTTCCACTTAGAAAATGAAGACTCAACTTGGCAAGGTTGGTCTCATCTTCTTACGTTTGGGGAGGGGGTTGTGTAGGAAAGTAGGATCTGCTTTCATGGTCACCCCCACTTTTTTGCTGGTGTCATCATGTTTTTCTGACTAGTCTGACTGGGATCCGGCTAGTCAGGACCCCAGTCTCTGTGCTTCTTCCCTAAAATGGACTTGGTGAGTATTTAGGTACACTCCAGATTTGCTACTGGTGTATCCTTGTAAGTCCCTAGTATATGGTACTAAGGTACCCAGGGCATGGGTACACAAGATGTCTGCCATGGGCTGAAGCATGTATTATGCCACCCATGAGAGACCACTCAAATTGTGACTCCAGGCCTGCCATTGCAGCCTGTGTAAGCTGGTGCTAGCACCACTTACGACAGATATAGGTTCCCCTATATCTGAGGTCACTACACTTAAAACCTATAAGTCACCCCATAAGGCAGGCCTTTCAATCCTGAAGGCAGGGTGCTGGGCCCTAAATATGAGGGTGCCCCTGCATGAGCAGGGCACCCCTACAACCTTCGGAGTCCATTCTCCCGGGTTTTAAGTGCATCAGCCATTATAACATATGGAGTGGCCAGGAGTCATTACGCGATAACCATCTCTAAACTGGCTGTAATGAACCCTGTCATGTTTTGTATCAAACATGTTGGAATCATACCCCCACACCGTACATGGTGTGGGAGGTATGATTCCATGCATTGTAAAGCTCCTCCGGGAGGCCCTCAGTGCTCCTGGTACCAGTCTTCCAGAACCGGAGAGCAAGCTAGAGCTGCTGCCGACCAGAGACACGTTTCTGACCTCCTGCTGCTGAGCCAAGCTCAAGCAGGGGAAGGCAGAACAATAGATATCCTGTCACAGGGAGGTGTGTAGTGTATTGGGGCAGGGTGGGGGTGCTTGCCAGCGCCACTGAGTCTGCTTGAAGGACACATTTGGTGACCTCCTTGCATACTCCAGTTCAAACCAGTTCAGGGAGCCGTTGGCTCCCGCTCTGGTACGAAACTGGACAAAGGACATAGGAGTATCCTCCCCACTGTCCAGCCCCTACTCTGGGAGGGACCCCTGAATCGCCCCAATTCTTTCCTAGATTCGTCGTGGGACAAGATTCAGATCACACAACACTTCAACTTTGACCGTCTGGACACTCTGGACTTCGCTTTGGGAACCGAGACTGCAACGGGGAAGATTCCTGCTGCCCCATGGTCTTGTTGTCCTGCTGTTCTTCTGCAACGTCTGTATCCATTCTCCATACAGGGTCTTCACCTGGCATGTGGTCAGCCAAGGCACTTGAAGCAATCTCCCTTGAAGTGAAGGAGTCACTCCCCTGCATCTGCAGGGACCACAACACAGCTGACCGGTCTGCTGATCCTGGGCTCCCACGTACTCCAAAAGGGTCAGCAACACAGGTGGTGGTTCTGCAGCTCCCTCTAGGCCTGCACTGTCTTCATACCGAGCGTGAGGCCAGTATCCCTCATCGGAACCGCTGGAACAGAACCCTGTGCACCGGGTCAACTTGCTGTTGCCAAGGCCTTTTGACTTTCTCCTCCAGAGATCGTCGGGCTCCAAGAAGCTCCAACCTCAAGCAACTCCTGCAGCCAAGCTCTTCGCCCTCACCGCTTCCTCTGCACCGTGGGCCTTCTTCATTGGTGAGCAGCTCGAGGTCCTCTTCCGACTCCTGTGCCTTCGGCCCGTGGGTCCTCTTGAGGGTTTTCTTTGGCTTCAGTGGGCTCCCCTGCTTGCTTGGGGCCTGCTCTGACTTACCTCCTCGTGGTGAGTCACTTGGACCTTGCTGGTCTCGGCACTGCACCTTGTTTTTTGACTACGTTGTTTGCCACTGCCAAGGCTTGTTGGTGGCCCTGCCGGACACTGACCCCTTGGCTCTCGACATCTGACATGGGACAGCTCATGAATGGCTCCTGGTCTTCTACAGCATCGCCTGGTCCGCACAGCTGCAACTTCAAGGGCACCGTCAGCCTCTCCTGCATCTTCGACATCTGTGGGCATTCGTCTCCTGTGCCTCCTGAGCACTCCTGAGTGGCATAGACTCTGTCCCCTCTGCTTCCAGGTACCTCTCATCCTGAATCCACCTTTGGGTTCCACCGGACTCCTTCGTCTTCTTCTCCAGTGGCATCTTTCCCGAAGTCCTCCATTTAGGTCTACGGCGGTTTCCGACGTCACTTGACACCGATGCACCCGGCTACCCTGGTGTAGGTATCTTGGTTCCTGGGGTATCCACGGGTGGGGTGACTCTCAAACCTTCCATCTTCCATGGGGTTTCTTCAGGGTCTGCTGGGCAGGGAGCTTCTTCTTTAAAATTGCAACTGTGACTTACATATTGACTAACATTGAGCACGGGTTCGTGTTCCCACTCTGCACACGCCCTCCGTGGGGTACCTAGATACTCATCTAGGGTGGTTCCTTGGGTCCCAGACTCTTCTACGTTTTCTGGGTCCATTTTTGACTTGAGTCGTGGTTTGCATCCCACTATTTTAGTATATGGTTTGGTCTCCCCCTGGGGACAACTGTGTATTTGTGCTACTTATGTGTTCTATTTCCTAACTATTGTGTGTATTATGTTTATATCTCCAGTTAGGAGATAATACCTTGTGTTTGTGAGTGTTTGTAATAAAATACCTATTTTTATAACTACACTGTGTGATTCTTTTTCACTTAACCTATACCATAAGATTAAGTATTGGTAAAACAAGCTGCTGTACACTCCTTCTGGACTAAGACTGAAGGCTGCTCTCCACAGCTGCCACTTAGAGAGCTATCTAAGGTTGTCAAGGACCACTAAAATCACCATAAGGGTTGTCTGGATTAGTGCAGGGCGCTACACTTACATAAGTGAGCACCATATACTAAGCCAGCCTCTCACAGTAATGATAAGCTCAGATGACGCCGATGTGTTTATTATGTGATCGGGATTTCATGACAGAATCATGGCTAAATTGTTTCTGAAATGCGGTACTAAAATACGCATGTGAGTCCTTGACATTGGGAAAATAGCTTCAACTCTTGGTGAAAATGTTTGTCGAGCTATGATAGGTCTCCAATTGTTTACCGGATGTGATACAGTAAGCGCATTTGCGGGAAAAGTGCATTCAAAATCCTGTCTGCTAGCAGACATACACAGGAAACATTATCACAGCTCAGAGACGAATGGGATCTTTCTAAAGAACTAATGGCCAAATTGGAGTAATTCTCGTGCTTGCTGAATGCACCAAAGTCTTCAGTTCATCACGTGAATGACTTGAGAGATCACCTATTCTGCTCAAAGAAAGGTGAAATAAACAGTCATCAACTTCCACCTTGCAGGGACTGTCTGAAGAAACATGCAGAATGTGCAAATTATCAAGCCACTATAAGCAAAAGATGTCTTCTGAATGAGCCTCAGACATTTAGTCCCATTGGGAGAGGGTGGAAGTTGGAAAAACACGAGGGAGCAGAGCCACTGGTAGTAGACTGGATGGAGGGGCAGCCAGCACCTCAGGCTGTGTCAGATCTACTAGCTTGCAACTGCATTAGGAACTGCAAATTGCCAACATGTGTCTGCTGTCTACATGACCTCAAGTGCACTGACATGTGCAGACTTCCTGCCTGTGAAAAGCAGACGCAAAAAGATGTCACCTAACCAGAAGAAGATGATGACGACGAATGTGAATGTTAAAATTGTGTTTATGTTCCCTCATGACATACATTGCCTATGTAAGATGTAACAACTATTATTATTTGAACTTTGAAGTAAAACATTATGCATGTAATGTATATCAATATATGAGGAATACAATTATGTTTTATTGTTATTAATTTTAAGACTATATTGTTATTACAATTAATAATCATAATTACTTTTAAATAATTTTGAATTTAACCCATCTGATGGAATTAGATTTATTTTTCCACATATTATGATAAATTTGTATGATGTTTATCAAAAATATGAAAACCATTATTTTTTTCCGGCTATGTTGCTAATTCAATAATATCAGACAAAAGGCAGAGAGTGATGACTTGCTATCACATAATTTCCATCTCTAGGCATCCATACCTTGCAAAAAAATCATGTCAGAACCCATCCCTCCGAGTGGTACAAATGGCCTAAATTTGGGGTCCTGGCTTATGGCCTAATACCCAGCGTTGCTAACTGAACAGACACTGTGACACTTCAAGTAAGTTTTAGTAAACACGGCACCCCGTCTGTCTGTGACTAAGTTGTCAGTTGTTCATGTATACAGACTCTTAGACGACTCAGTCAGAGTTGACGATAGTCAGCATTTTTCTCACTTTTCTATGTTTGACCTCCCTTTATGTTTTAATGTATAATCTTTATTTTATAGTACTTCTGTTAGCATGAATCTACTTGGCAGGTGCAAGTACAAGGAGAGTGTTATGTTGTGGGCCCTAGGTGCACATGCTAAATAATAATTGGCACTGACACAAGTCAGTGGGGTGATCAACTGGTCTCGAGCATGAGCGCTCAGGCTCCTTTATTGACAGGGTCATCTGACCAGTGCCGTCTCTGTTGGCTGGGTGTGGGGTAGGTGTAAAGCCAGCCTTTTGGGAGAGGCTGGAAGTAGTTCTTTGACAAACACTAGTATGTGTCCAGCAGGACACTAGATTCCTCCCAAACTTTAACGACAACAAAACAAAGTCCAACCTATGGGAGTGAAAAACAAATTAGACACCACTGAGTCTCTCATACTCGAGAGGCAGTCCACAGGACAGCACTAGATAAGTTGACAAGTGCAGCGGAAAGCACCCGGGCGTCACTGCACACATCCATAGTTTAACCAGATAACTCTGGGCATAAACACTGTGCCGATGGAGTCCGGATCCTTTGACAGCATGTTTGTTGGGTTAAAGTCCACCCATGCAATGCTGGTCGGTCCTGCGTGCTCTCGCAGTGACAAAAGTTCAAACTTGGGGTGCATCAGGAGCATCGGTGGAGTCTGCAACAGAGCTTACTCTTGGGGGTGTCCTGACTCCGTGAAGGCAAGTCTTGTCAGGACAGGGACGGCATCAGCGATGTTTGGACGTATTCTGCTGCCTCCAGCTACCTTGTCAGTTGAGCAGCGTCCAGACCATCTCTCGTGCGGGAATGCCCTTGAGGCCCTTTCCGATGGGTTGCCACGGGACCGCGTGGACTGTGCAGGGCTGAATGTGGGCCACACAAGGCCACTGCAGGATCGCGGACAGAAACCATGGCCAAGTGATTCATTCAACCACAAGTGTGAATGACACATGGTCGGGTGTACTTGCGAATAGGACCCAGGTTTGGGTGGGGCTAGCAGATAGTCCCTGTACAATTGGTCATCCACGGTGCCAGGAGTTCCTCCTTGGTCTCTTGATGGTTTGCAGATGTAACGCTCTACCCTGGTGGTGATGTTCCTTCGATGGTTAGGGTGATGCACAAGGCATGATGGTGGTGTTGCCATTAGAGGACCTGTACAACAGGAGGCTAGGACTTGCAGGGAGTGGGAGTGACTGCAGGGACCTTACATCCAAGTACCTCGATGCAATTGCTGGTGCTGTTTTTCTCTTGCGACATGTGCTGTTGCTAGTAGGGATGCCATCTTCATCAAGGTGCCAGTGGCTGGACAGTCGTGCTGAGAAGCGTGCGGTAGATACGTGGGTCGCGCCTGAAGGCGGCTTACTTTCAGTTCTCCTGCTGGGCTGTCACCAGCCGCACCTCGGTGGCTTGTTTGTGTCAGTGGGTGCACTCTCCGGTATTGGTACAAGTCCTCGTTCTTGTCACATTTGATCACTTCTCGGGCGCATCTGTGGTTGTCAGGCTCTTCAGTGTGACAGGTCTGATCACACACTCTTCTTCAGTGTGACAGGGCTGGTCACACACTTCTCTCCTGTCTCAGTTCTTGCTGGTGATATGGCATCCTGCCAAGCATTGCATGTGTTCTCCTCTTTTCTTGTATGAGGTGGCACCAGGTTACATATCTTCGGTTCTCTTCGCATGGACTTCTTGCCGGTCCTGTCCTGTTCGTAGGACTGTGCTTCTTCTCCCATCAAGGACTTCCTGCAGGTCTTGTCCTGTCGGTAGGACTCGGTTAGTCTCATCAGATCAGTGTGGCGTCCGCCTACACCTCATGTGTTCCATCCATAGGGATTTCCTTGGTACTCCACACTGTAGATGGCGGGTAACCTCCCATCTGCCTCCTCTTCTCTCGAGGGTGCAGTGCTTGCGCCTCGAGGCTGTGCTTTCACCTCGCTTGGTCCTGCCTATAGTTGTGTGTGCTTGGCAGGGTTGATCACTCAGTCTGACGTCCTCATTGACCAGCCAATGGTGGCCATTCGGTGCTGGGGTGGCCAGCTGATATAGACTCTTTCATGCAGCAATGCATTGTCCATGGGCTCACTGGCAGGACTCTGGCTACACTGTACTACAACAGTGGTTTGTAATGAGGGTGCAAAAACAGGGTTGCAGTGAGAAGCGAGTGTCTCTCTTTTGTGGTGGTGGTGGCAGCTTGCCACTAAGGGTTGTGCGACTCTCCTCATGCCAGTAGTGGGTCAATGGGCATCTGTCTTTAGGCAGTGTTGGGGGGTACTTACTGAACAGTCTCTGGCCCACTGAGGGGCAGTGCTACTGCAGTTAGGGTGTAAACGATCTCCTTCCTGCATTCGGGCTACACTGGGCCTTTCCTTCATTCTTATCTCTGGGAGCACTGGTGTTGCTGTACATGTGTGTGAGGTAGATGGCAGACGGCCTTTACATTCATTCGTTCCTTGGCCCTGTTCATGAGTAGTGGGGCAACCTGGTAGTTCTTTTCCTTTTTGGCCTCTCTGCTATCTGTTTGATGCATTCCCAACTCTCCTTAGGAGCAGGCAGTCAATTTGTGTCTCCATTTGTAGCCACAGTGACAGGTGGCTATCCAGCAGTATGCCGTGGCAGCAGGTGACCACCAGGGGGCATGCACTACTTTCCTCAGAATGGAGTGGCGGCCGTTCACCACTAGGGGGCATGCAATGCTCTTTCAGCCAGCCTTCGCTTTCCTTTACAGCCGCCGTAACTTGGGTGACGGGCTCTCTCTCTCTGCAGGACAGGCTGGTACTCTACCTCGTCATGGGCTGTGTCACTTGCCCATTCTCCCTTCTATGGTTTCTTTTGAAGTTTCAAAATATAAATGAGGTGTGCAGTTCCTTGTAAAAGACTGAGACAAATGGTTCCAGGGAAAGGAATAGGCTTCAATAGGAGCAAGGCCCTCACACACCCGAATGGGTGTCATGCTTCATCATGGGGCTAGCTCCTCGTTGGGCCAGCGCTGCAATGCCCGATGGACACCCACAAGAGGGCTCTTTGCCGGAGATCTTTTAATTAGCCGTATGGTGAAGAGAGGGTGTGTGGCTAAAAAGGTGTAGTGTAGAAGGGTGACACAAGTAAATTTAAATAGGTGAGGTAATACTCAGGATCAGTCATTTTAATGAATGAGATCACTACCCTTATTAAAACTGTATGAGCTACCTTGAGATATAATGGTCCTAGATAGCCTGGTGAATTAATTGGTCAACATGTTTCTCGCCTAGTTATGTCAGGAATGATCAAGGGGCGATTATTCAGGACCTAGAAACTACCCTAAACTACACAGTGTCTGGTTTCAGTAAGTGTAAATACTCTGACCAAAATAACCAGTCATTCAACAATTAATGTAGTAAATAATGTACCTTATATTAGGTTAAGTCATCCTGGAACACAAAGACAGACAAAATATATATGCATATTTGTAATTCACAAATAAAACTAAAGTTTTTTTTACAAGGCTTGCGAAGCAACTGTCGACAGCATGCCCCAAGTGACATATACAAACACAACTTGAGATTGACACCACCGAACATTCATAACAACGTGACTGAAAATGGGATCACTCTACATGGTGAGCTGAGTATAATAACGTAAAGTAACTATGACTCACCCAATTAGGGTAATAGTCCGAACACCATGAGTTAAAAAGTAGAGAGAACGCAAATTAGCGTCCTAAGGGAAGAGAGTATACGTTTTAAAATGGGCTCGTCTTGCTGAAGAAACAGGGAAATGCTCCTGTCTCTTTGATGAATACTTACAAGGTGAGACCTACCTCGGCTCTGCTTCCTCGAAGGGAAGCGAACGAGTCGGGAATGGGTCTATTTAAACGCAGTAAGAGCGTGTATGTGCATAGTTGCACTTCCAATCTCAAGCGTATTGTGTGTAAGTGCGTGCACCATATTGAAAGGAGTTATTGAGCCAGTGGCATACTGTTAATTTATGGTGGTCTTCCCCTCCAATCCGATAGGAGGGTCATGGCTTATTCAATCTATTACAGCGCGGTGGGTAACACGCTCGTGTGATGTTGCATTTATTAAACTAAAGCGCATTGTTAGTGAACACTGCCGCAATTGTAGAATTAACGAGAGCACCAGTAGCATTCAAAGCAAGAAGGACGGGTAACAACTGGATATTATGTTGTTACTATGTCATAAGAAAGGAGTCAAACCTTACTAAGTATACTCAGTACACACCAGAATAGTCATAATTGTGATCGTTGTGTAAACATCAGACTATCCTAACACTCAAGGACTCTCGGGGCGGACGGCAATAAGCAACAATGTTACAGGCAACAGTGTTAGTAGGGTCCATGCATCCCATAGCACTGTAGTATTGTAAGTGTTTAGTCAGTGTCATAGACCCCCTAGATGGGTAAACCATAGGCCCTATTAAGTGGATCCCCAACAGTAGTCAAAGGAATTCAGAGGCAAAAATGCCATCTATGGGCAGGAAGATCTTGCCATGGGGTGCGTTCATTTTTTAGTTCCGCTCATGGAATGTTTTCATTGAATTCCAAAATGTGGGTGGAAAGCCGGAAAATCCAATTTTGTTTTTCCTACACAGAATGTCTTTACTCAGATGTTGGTGGGCCTCTAGTATGGTCCATCTTAGGTCTTCGGAGAGTAACCTACAGTAAGAAAATGAGGGCTCATTTTTGTGCTGGATTTTCTACACCGTATATTACCATGGTGTTCCGTAATCCTGACCTTCATCCTCTGGTAATCGTGCCTATATATTTCATATGGCATAGGCAGGTATTTATGTATTTCCAGTTTTTTGATTTACAGTTTGTTTGTTTTTTCTGTACCCATGTGAAAGTATCATTTAGCTGGATTACTTTGGTGGCATCTGTGTAGGCACACACATTACAAGAACCGCAGAGAAAGTGTCCCACTACCAGAGGAAGGTCCCACAAAGACCTCTATGTGGTCTGGCAGATTTTTTGGGTCTAGTGTAAATCAATATATCCTTTAGGCTGGCAGTCCGCTTGTATGCAAACCTTGGTGGAGGTAGTGAGAGGTTGCCCGTTTGTAGAATAGTCCAATGTTTCCTAATGACTTTTGGAATGGTGTTGGACTCAGGTGTAAAGGTAGTGACACACGTCAGAACATCTAAACTAGGTCTAACTCGTGGTTCTAGTAAGGCACCCCCAATGTTGATCTCACTACCTCCACCGAGGTTTGCATAAAAGCGGACTGGCAACCTAAGGGATATATTGAATTGTATATACATGATTACCTGCCCATGTCATATGAAATATATAAAGCAAACACAAAGAGAGGATGGACAGAGAGCTAAAACTTTTCAGACACTCACCCCGGGTTACAGATCTGGGTTGAAACCATCATTGTTCTTTAGCTCACTTTGCCACCCCAGTTCAGACCCAGCCATATGCAAATCAGTCTTGACCCTGTGCCTAATGGGAACAGTCCAGACCGAACTGCCAAGCCAGGCCTTTCCTGGACCGGAAACAAGCATCCTGGGACCGGTTTCGGGCTAACACCCCTCATCAGCCAGGCTAGCTTGAATCCAGTGGCAAAGTGAGCAAGGGACCCAAGTCTTGGCGTACCCTGGCAACTTGAGGCGAACAAAGCAAACACAAAGAGATGATGGACGGAGTGCTGAAACTTTTCAGACGCACCACCAGTCACAGATCTGGGTTGAATCCATCATCGTTCTTTAGCTCACATCGCCACCCCAGTTCATGATGGATTCGACCCAGAACTGTGACTGGAAGTGAGTGTCTGAAAAGTTTCAGCGCTCCGTCCATCATCTCCTTGTGTTGGCTTTGTTCATCCTAAGTTGGCAGAATTTTCCCAGACGTAGGTCCCTTGTTCACTTTGCCACTGGATTCACGCTAGCCTAGCTGATGAGGGGTGTTATCTCGAAACCGGTCCCAGGATGCTCATTTCCGGTCCAGGGAAGACCTGGCTTGGCAGTTCGGTCTGGACTGTTCCCATGAGGCACAGGGTCAAGACTGATTTGCAAATAGCTGGGTCTGAACTGGGGTGGCGAAGTGAGCTAAAGAACGATGATGGATTCAACCCAGTTTTGTGACTGGGGGTGAGTGTCTGAAAAGTTTCAGCGCTCCGTCTATCATCTCCTTGTGTTGGCGTTGTTCACCCTAAGTTGGTAGGGTATGCCCAGATGTGGGTCCCTTGCTCACTTTGCCACTGGATTCACGCTAGCCTGGCTGATGAGGGCTGTTACCCCAAAACCAGTCCCAGGATGCTTGTTTCCGGTTCAGGGAAGACCTGGCTTGGCAGTTCGGTCTGGACTGTTCCCATGAGGCACAGGGTCAAGACCGATTTGCAAATAGCTGGGTCTGCACTGGGCTGGTGAAGTGAGCTAAAGAACAATGATGGATTCAACCCAGATCTGTGACTGGGGGTAAGGGTCTGAAAAGTTTCAGCGCTCTGTCCATCATCTCCTTGTGTTGGCTTTGTTCGCCCTAAGTTGACAGGGTATGCCCGGACGTGGGTCCCTTGCTCACTTTGCCACTGGTTTCACACTAGCCTTGCTGATATGGGGTGTTACCCCGAAACCAGTCCCAGGATGTTTGTTTCCAGTTCAGGGAAGACCTGGCTTGGCAGTTCGGTCTGGACTGTTCCCATGAGACACAGGGTCAAGACTGATTTGCAAATAGCTGGGTCTGAACTGGGGTGGCGAAGTGAGCTAAAGAAGGATGATGGATTCAACCCAGTTCTGTTACTGAAAAGTTTCAGCGCTCCGTCCATTATCTCCTTGTGTTGGATATGAAATATATAGGCATGACTACTAGAGTGGTAAAGGTCAGGATTACAGAACACCATAGTAATATATGGTGTAGAAAATCCAGCACAAAAATGAGCATACATTTTCTTACTATAGGTCACTCTCCAGAAGACCTAAGATGGACCATACTAGAGGCCCACCAACATCTGAGTAAAGACATTCTGTTTAGGAAAGAACAAAATTGGATTTTCCGGCTTTCACGCACATATTGGGCCTCAATGACAACATTCCATAGACGGAACTCAAATAAAGAACGCATCCCATGTTGAGATCTTCCTGCACATGGGTGGCATTTTTGCCTCTGAATTCCTTTGACTCCTGTTGGGGTTCTGCTTAATAGGCACTACAGTTTACACATCTAGGGGCCTATGACACTGACTAAACACTTATAATACTACAGTGCTATGGAATACATTGACCCTGTTAACACTGTTGCCTGCAACACTGTTGCCTATTGCCATCCGCCCGACAGTCTTACGTTTTAGGATAGTCTGATGTTTACGCGATGATCACAATTATGACCATTCTGGTGTGAACAATTAATATCCAAATACACGATTTTACTTAGTAAGGTATGACTCTCCTTTCTTAAGGCATGGTAACAACAGAATATCTAGTTGTTACCCGGCCTTCCTGCTATAAATGCTACTGGCGCTCTTGTTGCTTCTACAATGGCACTGGTGTTCACTAACAATGCGCTTTAGTTTAATAAATACAACATCACATGAGCACGTTGCCCACCGCGCTGTGATAGATTGAATAAGACATGACTCTCCTATCGGAGTGGAGGGTAAAACCACCATATCCAATTAACAGTATGTCACTGGCTCAATAAGTCCTTTCAATATGGCACACACACTTACACACAATACGCTTGAGATTGGAAGTGCAATTATGCACATACACACTCTTATTGCGTTTAAATAGACCCCTCCCCAACTAGCTTGCTTCCCTTCGAGGAAGCAGAGCCAGGGTAGGGTCTCGCGGTGGATGCCGTTCCGCATCCTTGTAAGTATCAATCAAAGAGACCTGAGCATTTCCCTGTTTCTTCTGTAAGATGAGCCCATTTTAAAACTTATACTTTCTTCCCTTAGGACACTAATTGACGATCTCTCTGCTCTTTAGTCATGTGGATTTAACTATTACACTAATTGGGTGAGTCAGAGTTACTTTAGGTTATTATACTCAGCTCACCATGTAGAGCGATCGCATTTTCAGTCACGTTGTTATCAATGTTCGGTGGTGTCAATCTCACGTTGGGTTTGTATATGTCACTTGGGGCATGCTGGCGACAGTTAATCTGCATGCCTTGTCAAAAAAACTGTTTCTGAATTGCAAATATGCATATATATTTTGTCTGTCTTTGAGTGCCATGATGCCTCAACCTAATCTAAGGTACATTATTTACCACATTATTTGTTGAGTGACTGGTTACCTTGGTTAGAGTTTTTACACTTACGGAAACCAGACACTGTGTAGTGTAGGGTAGTTTCTAGGTCCTGAAGAATCGCCACTTGATTATTTCTGACATAACTAGGCGAGAAACATGTTGACGAATTAATTCACCAGCTATCTAGGACCATTATATCCTAAGGTAGCTCATACGTTTTTAATTAGGCTAGTGATCTCATTCATTAAATTGACTGATCTGAGTATCACCTCACCTATTTTAATTCACTTGTGTCCCCATTCTACACTACACCTTTTTAGCCCACACACCTTCACTTCACCGTACGGCTAATTAAAAGATCTCTGGCAAAGATCCCTCTTGTGGGTGCCCGTTAGGCATTGCAGCGCCAGCCCGACGAGGAGCTAGCCCAATAATGAAGCATGACACCCATTCGGGTGTGTGAGGGCCCATGCTCCTATTGGACTATATATTCCTTTCCCTGGAACCATATGCCTCAGTCTTTTACGAGGAACTGCACACCTCATTTATATTTTGATTACTGCAAGGAGCACGTGTGCTGGACCTTTATCACTCCTGGTTCCCCTTCTTTATATTGCTTTTTAAGTGTTTCACACAAATAGCCCCTTGTTGTTTTTTCTCTCCTTTTTGTCTTTATTACGCGCAGCCCAAACGCGTGGGGGTCCAAAAATGTGACACTTCGGGGGCTAGCCTTGCCCTGACACGCCCGTATTAGCACTTGACTGTTTCAGTCCTCCAGGGGCCTTTTCTCAAGCTGCTCACTCTTGAGGCAATCTTCTTTTGACAAGGCAGCATGTGGCGAGCAACCGCTAGGTGGTGCTGCAGATCTTCACATGGCTGAGACAGCCTCCCTCATGCCACGGGCCATGCTGCCTTCCACTCACCTGCGGCCAAACTCTACATTGCTGAATACTCTCAGAAGGTGTGTAAGGGCCACTCCAAGTTGAAGTCAAGGATGCTGACCTGTTCCTGTTTTCTAGGCTGTTCCCTCGAAAGATCCTCCTCATCCTCAAGGTCATTAAGTAAGTCCACGTCTAAAAAAACACACAAGAAGTCGAAGCAGGATTCTTCCTTGTCCCTCCAGTCTTTACCATAGAAGTTGTAGGGATGTAAAGGTGCCTCTCAGTCCCTGTTCTGCTCTCCTACTGAAGAACTGATTCAACTGCTAATCCTGATGCACCCCACGCTTCTGGGTCCATTGGCGATGCTGCAACAAGTAGAGGCTTTTTAGGGAGCTATGTTGTACATCTTCGCACCTTTATTGCTCCCTCTTGTGTGCCTTCTGGCCCCAATGTTATAAGGAGGCCTCCAGTTGGAATACTGTCTGTCGATCAATCTTCAGTGCTGTCTGCACTTCTTCACTTTGATGTGGGATCCGCGTCGGGGCTGACACCCAACCCGACTTCAAAACTGGTGCCATGATCCAAGTTGGTCCCTGGTGCATCGATGCTGCCACCCTCGCAACCAACACCATAGGAGGAACATATTGTTTTATTTAACTCCAAGGCAAACCAAACACAACTCTACAACCCTTGGTGCAGCCGGTCTAACCACATTCTGACTCTGACAGAAAACTGTCATTACTCAGAACTCGTCCACAAATGCTTCATATTGCTTTTGGCTGAGAACGTGAAACATCGTAAACATGGTCATGATGATACTGGATATGATGGGGATGATGCATCCCATTACTAAGATGATGACAATTTTTATATGAACCTTCAGGATGCTAGTGGGCGGGACACCTCCTTGGACACTGGGTTGAATTCGCCCCAATCCGCCTACTGAGGAATCAGTCTCTTTTGCAGTGGTTATCTCGCAGGCTGCCGAAGTGTTAGAACTGCAGCTCCTCTACGATGAGGTCAAGACCAATGTAATGACTTAATTCCTGCAGCCTGGGCAGGCTTCCATGGAACTGCTTGTATCTTTCAATAAAGCTTTGGCTGAAACACTAATGTGCTAAAAAGGCAAGTAGCCAGAAGACAAAGACTGGCCCCTGGTGAACCAGCTTTTCTAACGCAACACAATACACCTAAATGTTTGGTGGTCCAGGTGTCAACAAATAGGCTAAAGCCTAATTAATTCCTTACTACACCTCCAGATAGAGAATCAAAATGTATAAATGCATTTACAAAGAGGATGTTTTCCTCGGTCAGTCTCGCCCTTCGTACTCTAAATGCCAGTTGCCTCCTAGGACGATACTTGGCATGAGTAATGGGATATGGTCAGCGAGATCTAGCCATTCATCCCTGACTAATACCACACCAACCGTGCGCAGATCATTCAAGATGGGAAGGATAAAGCGAAGTACGTCATCTGGTCTTGGCTGGACACCACTGACAGCTTGGGCAGGCCAGTCGGTATCAGTGGAGTGCTTCAGCGCAATGCATGGTTGAGATCGTCAGGCTTCTTAGGTTATGTTCCAGCATCACTGATGGACATGCCATTTGATGGCACCCTTCTCTTTGGAGAAAAAGCATACTTGGCCCTGGAGCACTTTAGGGAAAGCAGGGCCACGGCGTGCTACCTCTGCCTTTCTACGCCCACTGTATCCCCAGCAGTTTTACCTCTTTTGAGGCTTTGGAAGCGGGTTGGCTCAAAGGAAATGCCACAGACCACCTCCATAGACCTTCCAGTCCTTTTGAGGCTGGTGTTGGGGATCCAACTGACACGTCTAGGCCCTCAGGGGCAGCACACTGCTTAGTCGCCTGCCCCTTCTGCAACTGCTACCAAACCACTTTAGCTTGCCGTTAACACCACATGACCACCCCACTTCAGGCAGGATAAGGTATTACCTACATGGGTGGTAGAGCATCACATTCGTCAAATGGGTGCTCCAAATAATCCAGCAAGAAAATGCTTTTCCATTCCTATTTGAACTGCTGCATCTTCTACCTCCATCATAGCAGTTTTGGAGGACCATTTGCCAACTTTACAGCAGCAATACCCGGCCCTTTTGGACAAGGGAGCCATAGGCAGGGTCTCAGCATCGGAAATCATAACTGGAGCTTTCTCCTGTTATTTTAGATCGTCGTCCTCCCAATTTTTTCCTGAAAAAGTCTGAATTTAAGATGCTTCTGCTGGCTTAGGTTCTATCTGCCCTGAATCCAGGAGACCGCATGTTTGCATTGGACTTGCAAGATGACCATTTTCACATTCACGTCCTGCAGTCCCACGGGAGCATTTTCATTTTCTGTGCAGCCCTTCGCCATTTCTAGTGCCACTTGGAAGATCACAAAAGTGCACACAGTACATCTTCAGAGGTTGGGGATACCTACCTCCCTCTACCACCATGACTGGATTTTGTAGACGGACTCGCCACAGTCAGTCGTAGACCACCTCCAGACCACGGCGAACCTCCTAATAACTTTGGGGTTTTTGATCAGCGTACCAAAGTCACACCTGACTCCTTCGCAGAGGCTCCTGTTCATCTGAGCCCCCCTGAACACGGTGCAGTTTCGAGCCCTTCCTCAGGTTCAACGAGTCTCGGACATTCGGGCTATGGTACTGATGTTTCAGGCTTGGTCCTGGGTCTCAGTGAGAGTGTCTCTGAGACGTCTTGGCCATCTGTATCCTGCTTGTTGACTTTTCTAGATGACAAATGCAAGTTCTACAGTGAGATCTGAAGTCTCAGTGGGCTTGGTATTCCATCCAGGTTTTGGAGGAGACTGCAAAGACCTGCAGTGGTGGCTGCTCGACCGCAATTGGACCTGTAGCACATCTCTCTTCCTACCCCACCCACAGCTGATTGTAGTGACCGATATCGCTGCTGAGTTGAGGAGGTAACCTGGGAGAGGTGGATGTCAGAGGACTCCTCATCAACTTGTTGGAGTTACTTGCCATTCGCTTAGGGATTAATACCTTCCTATCATCCATCAAAAGAAAGGCTGGCTCAGATCTTCACAGACAACACCACCACCAAGTGGTACTGAAACAAGCAGTAGTAGTAATAAAGATAAGTTTACTAGGACAGGTGTCCAAAAAACATACTAAAAACAGTAAAATACAATAGAAATAACAACTTTATGAATCATCAGCATGTGAAGCAACCAAAGTTACAAATTACTATTGGTTAAGCTTCTATTTTTATTAAAAAGTAGAAAACGTGCAACTCTTACTGCAATGTCAAAGAAATACATATTAGCCAAAAGTGTAATTGCTTCATACCTTACCGTACCTGATATTTTAAAAATTGAGGTCTTAACAACCTAATACGAGCAGTTTTAAAAAGGAGATAATCAACAAGAACATCACATATCATGCAATTCATATTTAAGAAATATTCACAAACACAATTTTTATCCTGCTGATTTTGATACCATTCTGGTCTAGAGAAAAAATCAGATTACAACTTTGCTGTACTTTAAGAATTTCTTTATGGCAAGAGTCAGCTTATTTAGGAAACGTCAAATGCGAGAGCATCCCATAAGAAATGATCACGTGAGATTTAATTTTCGCCAAATACTTAGTACCATGGTCCTCTGACTGAATATATATTTTAAGACTGCGCTGTCACGATGCTCCCAAATATACCTAGATTCCAAACACAGAACGGCCGCTCTATATAAATCCAGAGGAGGAGTTTTACAGTCATATGCTTTCATAAGGGGCGTCACTAAAAGCCCTCCATAAATCTGATTCAATTTCACAAGGGACCCTGTAGGCAGAGGGACTCTTACTTTTACAATCTTCATGTGGGCATTCCTCTTCAAGGTCCTGGAAAATGTCAACCCTAAGTATTCATATCAATTCACCACCTTAATCAGATTCACATTAAGTAACCATTTAAAATTAATTACTTTTTTTCCATAAAACATGGTCTTTGTTTTCTCTAGGTTTATCTTCAGAAAATGTTCTTTACAGTTTAATGCTAGGATATCATGTTTCCTCTGAAAGTAATAGCCATATAATTTAAAAGATTCAAATTATCTACATAGAGGAGACAAGGAATATGTGTGGAGCCCACCTCAGGTGAAAAGGCCTTAATCAATTTTAAAGCAACTGGCAAATCCAACACATACAAACTAAAAAGAGTAGGTGCCAGGACCCAACCCTGGTGCAAACCATTCCCCATTTTAATTTTCCTCACTAAGTGCCCAGACTTGCCCAATTGGACATGTGCAATGTCTGGATCAAAAATATGAGGTCATAAGGTATATTCCAGGCTCTCAATTTTTTCCAAAGCTGTCCTCTTTCCACTGTATCTCAGGCTGAGAGAGGTCAAAGAAACAGCAGCACAATCTCTGATTCACTGCCAAAGATTCCCTAATAATAGCCCACTGAACAAAACTGTGATCAGCTGTAAAATGTTACTCCCGAAAACCACCTTGTTCAATGGGAAGAAGACTGTCAGCCGAGACCCACTCTTAAGGTGATTCAATAACATTTTTGACAAAACCTTATCTGAGGTAGCCAATGATCTAATTAGTCTATAGTTTGGTGGGAGACTTCTATCACCTTCAATTAAAATGGGTTTTACTACAGAACCTTTCCATGTATCAGGATAAACCCCGTTTTTTTACTATCTACATGAACAGATGCAAGAATATTCTTGCCCCCAGTTACTTTTGGACTTGATGATTACAGCTGGAATGTTGTCCAGCCCTGCAGCTTAAGACTTGTAATTGTAGATTTAATGTCTCTAATTTTAAACCAGTTAAGTTGAGAACCATTGATGGGGGTGACTGAGGACTAACCTGCATAGCTGGCATACTATACAGAACATCAAGATAGGCTAATCGGGTGTGTTCCGCAATCAGACACGAAAGAGCTCCTGGAAAGCAATCATGATCATTATTTACTATCTTCCAAAATTGCTTTTGGTCACCTGTCTGGATTACCTCTCTCATTTCATTCCATCAATTATTTAAAAACGTGTTTTTCCCCTAATATATTGCTTGTAATGGAATGTTAAATGTTCAACTTCACTTTTTGTGATAGTGGATGAGCCTTGCCTGTATTTGTTTTTAAATTCTCCGGAAGTTGCCTTTTAATTTCTCACATGATGAATCGTGCCTCATTTGTGGTGATATCCTCACATCAGGGCATTATACTAGACCAAATATTTTCTTAACACATCTCAGGATCTATATCGATACATTCCGAGGCTTGATAAGAGGCCAGGTGGTTAGGATCTAAAGGATCCTTACCATGTTGTATGTCTCTCATGGAAATTTATGGCAAGAGGTATGATTTTCTTAAATGCTGATGCTTCCCCAAAACATAGGGTTTCTACATTCTCCCAATGGCCACTTTGCTTGCAATCCAATACATTGAAATTGTAAAAAGTTGCAAATTGCCAAGCAAATACATAAATATAACCAATAGGGCAACCATGACAACCTAACTGTAAGGTTTGTCCAGCGAGAATATTATCCTCAAGACGGCCATTCAGTCAAATAAAACCAATTTTTGCCTGCTATCTACCAAGCACCACCACTTCTTTAGAGGTAGAACCTGCAGGAAAAACCACCACTGGTACATTTTAATGTTCCAACAAATCCTGCAATAGATCATCAGACCAATTAGGTTACAGTCCTGCATTAAAATCATCTGCCATGAACAAAATAGCGTGAGGATATTTCGATAAAGCATTATTTAATACATATTCAAAATCATAAATCCATTTACTCAATCCCAGGAGTTATTTTTTATGACTATTCATATTTATCGATAGATAATCAAAGGGAATGGACCACTTGTACCTGTGTACCAGCCAGGGTCAAGTGTGTTAACCGACTTAGAAACCCTCATTCACGTACAGGTATGGCGGAGCGGTATATCTTGATTATCCGCTTCTTACATAACGTGAAAGCATCATCATTGGGTCTTTTTTAGACAATATGCTTTCCTCCACCTGGAGGTTGACCATCTGGTGATACAGTAGTGATCAGTGATCAGGCGATGTAGGGTGAAGTGAATTAAAATTGTCTACAGCTCCTTCCCAAGAAACCTTTATTCGGTTGGAGAAGAGGCAAGGTTAAAAACAGTGCGGTGCTCTCATAGAAATAGTTATATTCTATAGCACCTTGTTGTCCATGTGAGAGGTCGACATGTTTCAGCCCTTTTTACGCCCAAGCGGGTCGGGGACTTTCTTCAGGACCTTTTCGAATATGAGGTAGCTAATTAAGCTCCTAGTAAGGGTAGGGAAGGTGACTTACCCTTCTTCTTATAAGTTACTGGTCAATAGTACCTATAACTGGAAAAAAAAAGAATCAAGGAAATATCATAGACAGTGTGTACACAAAAATATAACCCATAGTCTGGATTCTCTCATGCGGGTGCTAGAAAGCGTAAGTAAAAACTTTTTACGTGCAATTTTTTAGGTGCGCAAGTAGCACTACTCCAGGTAGGACACAAATACAAAACTTAAATCAGTTTTCAAAACAGTGCTCTAGGCATGCATTAGTACTCTTGGCAGAGAAGTGACACATATTATGTTGTCAAGGCCTCTGTTAGTATTATAAAATGTATAATGTATCGTGTTGGCAAAAATCGGCAATACTGGGAAAATTCGTGACTGCGTCATTGCTTGCAATAATATCGTAAGTATAATGACCCCTTAACAGCGGTTTGCGGTAGAGGAATTTTAATAGATTAGTATTGTTTGGATGTTTCTCAAATGTCTCGCTAAGTGTCTCTTTTTAGGTCATAAATGGTGTGAAAAGATAGGTGATGGTGCACACTTATTCATTAGAAGTGTGTGCGTTCTCGGTAAAAATCAACAGTGCGTCTGTTGTTACTACTGAATCAGTGGTATTATCGAAAGAAATAGGTGCAGGTGATTTACGCCCACGTTCGGTGCTATGATAAAGCATGGGTTGCCAGCATATAGTTAATTTTAAGAGATGGCGCCGCTTTTCTTAATCAGCAAAACCGGGTATTAATTGTTCGCAGAGCATGTATTGCACAACTCATATGGTGAGCTATGAGTCAGTAGGTGAACGGGGATCGGCAAGATAGCGTTACATGAGAAGTTCGGGAACGCGCAGCTAGACAAGATACATTAATTTACCTTGCAATTCCCCATTCGGGCTTCCTCGGGGAGCCGGCGGGCTCGGAGACCTGCTTTCCAATGTAAAGAGGAAGGGTGATTAGAGAGTGGCGGGGGAGTTCTAGCAGTGATGACCGCTCGGTCATTAGTGACTACCTGAATTTGGCAGGTGGCTCGACTTGTGCTCGCTCTGTTTTCGGGCCCGTTGCAAGCATCTTTTATCACTTGGAAATCGTAGTGAGCTCTGTTTTGGGGGCACCGAAAACAGGTCGAGCAACCTGCCAAATTCAGGTAGTCACTAATGACCAAGCGGTCATCCCTGCTAGAACTCCCCCGCCACTCTCTAACCACCCTTCCTCTTTACATTGGAAAGCAGGTCTCCGAGCCCGGCGGTCCCCCGAGGAAGCCCGACTGGGGAATACAAGGTAAATTAATGTATCTTGTCTAGCTGCGCGTTCCCGAACTGCTCATGTAACGCTAGCTTGCCGATCCCCGTTCACCTACTGACTCATAGCTCACCATACGAATTGTGCACTATATGGTCTGCGAACAATTAATACCCGTTTTTGCTGATTAAGAAAAGCGGCGCAGTCTCTCAAAATTAACTATACGCTGGAAGCCCATGCTTTATCATAGCACCGAACGTGGGCGTAAATCACCAGCACTTATTTCTTTCGATAATACCACTGATTCAGTAGTAACAACAGACACATTGTTGATTTTTACCGAGAATGCACACACTTCTAATGAATAAGTGTGCACCATCACCTATCTTTTCACACCATTTATGACCTAAAAAGAGACACTTAGTGAGACATTTGAGAAACATCCAAACAATACTAATCTATTAAAATTCCTCTACCGCAAACCGCTGTTAAGGGGTCATTATACTTATTATATTATTGCAAGCAATGACGCAGTCACGAATTTTCCCAGTATTGGCGATTTTTGCCAACACAATACATTATACATTTTACAATACTAACAGAGGCCTTGACAGCACAATATGTGTCACTTCTCTGCCAAGAGTACTAATGCATGCCTAGAGCACTGTTTTGAAAACTGAATTAAGTTTTGTATTTGTGTCCTACCTGGAGTAGTGCTACTTGCGCTCCACCTAAAAAATTGCACGTAAAAAGTTTTTACTTACGCTTTCTAGCACCCGCATGAGAGAATCCAGACTATGGGTTAAATTATTGTGTACACACTGTCTATGATATTTCCTTGATTCTTTCTTTTCCAGTTATAGGTACTATTGACCAGTAACTTATAAGAAGAAGGGTAAGTCACCTTCCCTACCCTTACTAGGAGCTTAATTAGCTACCTCATATTCGAAAAGGTCCTGAAGAAAGTCCCCGACCCGCTTGGGCGTAAAAAGGGCTGAAACATGTCGACCTCTCACATGGACAACAAGGTGCTATAGAATATAACTAGTTCTATGAGAGCACCGCACTGTTTTTAACCTTGCCTCTTCTCCAACCGAATAAAGTTTTCTTGGGAAGGAGCTGTAGGCAATTTTAATTCACTTCACCCTACATCGCCTGATCACTGATCACTACTGTGATCACCAGATGGTCAACCTCCAGGTGGAGGAAAGCATATTGTCTAAAAAAGACCCAATGATGATGCTTTCACGTTATGTAAGAAGCGGATAATCAAGATATACCGCTCCGCCATACCTGTACGTGAATGAGGGTTTTTAAGTCGGTTAACACACCTGACCCTGGCTGGTACACAGGTACAAGTGGTCCATTCCCTTTTGATTATCTACCTTTGACAGGAAGCGAATGGATCTCAGCTTCTCTCTCCCTCCTCTGATTATATATTATTGAAGCAGCGTGCAGCTGTGGGAGTATTTCCCGATTGAGACATTTACGTCCCTACAGGCCAATTCCTGTAGAGGACTCTCCGACACCACCAAATTGGAATGGCAAATAAGAGGAAAATCAACCCCTAAACACAGACATGGCAGAGAACCCAGGCCTCAGCTATACAGATGACGAGATCAATGCGATCTTATCTGTACCATCACTATTGCAAGAAAATGAACTCACACAAACCTTAGCGCAGACGAACTATCAGAAACTAAGAAAGAACAAGTAAGAACAGCCATACATGGCCTAATAATGACCGAATACCTCCGTGCCAACGCAGCCCCGAGAGGCTTGTGGGTCCACAATGCCCCCTGGATCTTTCTACAGGATATGATATTCCGAAAAGATTGGTCAGCCATATCGTGGAAGTGCACAAGAGATTATTTATTTCTTATTATCAAAACAGCTACTAGACTCTCGGAAGCGCTCACAATTAAGATCCAAGTCAGCGAAGCCAAACTCAAGACCACTGTACACATCTCCGTCTATAAAAAAAGGCTGGAAGAGATCAACCGAGAGATGAATGAAACAAAGGACTACATCACACAAAACAAAATACAAAAATTGGGAAAAGACCTCAAGCGATTCTCACTTGAAAAAATGCATCCATCTACCAAAGAGGACTATATAGTCCCGGACCAAACCAGTGATAAAGAAACCTCCGGGGACAACTCCTCTGACAATTCAGACTGGAGTGGCGATGACACACCTTATCCACGACGAAATAGAGGCCAGGTTACACGCCAACAGCGCCGTTGGCCAAACACTTGGCAAACACAACAGTATGGCGAACATCCTCCACCATTATATCAACCCTTCATACCTAACTTTCAAGGGTGGATGAATCCGTACATGCAAGGTCCACCACCAATGGGACAAATGATGGGACCACATCAAACACAGAGGCCCCCTTTTTTAGGGAGAGGCCGGAACAACTACAGAGGAAGAAAAAAGGAGTCACATGGACAGAACAGGAACGACAAGTTCAAACCCGCAGTATTTCCAAGGAGAGACCAGGACCCAGCACAACGACTCGCTCGTAGTAAATTTGACAGACTGGACCCTGATGGAAGATCAAGAAAAAGTCCTGAATAAGTGCTTGGGCTTTGTACCTACTCCACCACTAGACGTTTTCAAGTTACAATGAGAACTGTCAGAATTTTGCAGAAAGATCAAACTTACAGCGTTCTTTCAGAACAAGGAAGACAACACCACCAGTAGTGACACCAACCTACGACGCAAATCAACCTTCTGCCCTCCCAACCACCTAGTACCGGTTGAGATACAAGCTTTCGAACAAGCTGTTCTAAAAGAAGCAGAAAGAGTGAAACATACCGTAAAAAAAACCTTCATGAACATCACAAAGCAGGAACAAAAAGCTCTTGAAGAACTCCGCCAACATGAAGAACTGATAATAAAAGCGGCGGACAAGGGAGGTGGCATCGTCAAACTCAATAAAGAAGGTTACAATAAACAATGCTTGGACCGAACAATAACTACGGATCCCACAAAGAGGCTACAGCGAACCATTGAACAAATGGCTGATGAGGCGAAGATGAACCTCTGGATCACCAAGAATGAAGCAGACTTTCTGAAGACGAAATCACCCAGAATACCATACTTCTATTCACTTCCCAAGATACACAAGAATAGAATACCACCATCAGGACACCCCATAGTCTCAGGGATTGGTTCAATACTTGAGCCCCTCTCTCAATTTGCTGACCATTTCCTAAGACCCTGGTACAAAGAACACCTACATACCTTAAAGACACACGAGACTTACTGAACCTATTAAAAGGGCAGCCTTTTCAAGAAGGGACTATGTGCTTGGTAGGCTTGGATGTGGAAAGCCTATACATCAGCCTACCACAACAAAAGATCCTCGAGACAATTGAGGAAATATTGTTCTCACAACAGTTGGAACACAATACACCAAGACACTTTGTGTTAGAATGCTGCCGGCTGGCCCTCACCAAGAACTTCTTTGAGTATGACAAGAAA
Organism: Calotriton arnoldi; assembly: GCA_963921515.1. Taxonomy (NCBI): domain Eukaryota; kingdom Metazoa; phylum Chordata; class Amphibia; order Caudata; family Salamandridae; genus Calotriton; species Calotriton arnoldi. The sequence continues at coordinate 3,906,741 of CAWUFW010000269.1, read as the reverse complement.
TTATATTTACAATGTCACGGGACTTCAATGGGCAGTACGTTCGCCCCGAGTGTAGCAGGGCTATATGTAAGTAACTTTGAAAAGACTTACATTTTCGACAACAACCCATTTAATTCCAAAATCCTGTTCTGGAAACGCTACATAGATGATGTCATCATGATCTGGAACGACACCCCAGATAGCTTACCAGATTTCCACAATTGGATCAACACCAGAGATGAATTCTTAAAATTCACCTATATAGCAGACAACCATAGATTGGACTTTCTAGACATTACAATCTACATAGAGAACAATGGCATTAACAACAAGACTTTCTACAAACCTACGTCAAAGAACAGTTTACTCTCTTACAACAGCTTCCATCCGCGGCCTCTAAGAGGTAACCTACCGTATGCCAATTCCTGTGGATTAGGAGAAACTGTAGCAAACTAGAAGACTACAAATAACAGGCAACTGAACTCTGCCAGAAACTCAAAACTAGAAACTACCCCCCTGGAACGATACGCAAATGCCAAAAAAGAGCGAGAAACAAACCCAGAGAGAGTCTTCTCGAGACCACACCTAAGGTAACATCTGACATCCTCACCTGTGTAACAACCTACAACACTGCATCAAACACGGTGAAAAAAATTGTGAATAAAAACTGGAGAATCCTCACTTCAGGATCCCTGAACTGGCCAAAACCAGGATTTGCCAACAGAAGGACCAGGAATATCAAGGATATCCTTGTACACACCAGACCAATCATACCACAACCAATGAGAGAAACAATCACCAACTCCTGGAACCTGACTCCCATAACCGGCCATTATCCATGCGGATCATGCTTGGTATGTAAACTAACTAGACCCACCAAGAGTCTACAACTAATACCAGATCTGGAATGGACAATACGGTACCACACGAACTGTAACACAACACATGGAATCTACATGATCACTTGCCCTTGCGACTTGAAATACATCGGCATGACCTGTCGGAAGATCAAACAACGGATCTGCGAACACAGGAGCAATATCAAGTGCAAAAGAGCCACAACGAAGATGAGCAACCACTTCATCGAGTCCAACCATACCATCGACGAACTCAACTGGGTGATCCTTGAAACACTGACACAAAGAGTCACAATGAGGAACAGATCCTACATGAGAAAGAACAACGATGGGTGTACCGTCTGAAAACGCATGAAACAGGACCGAATGACAATATTCCGTGGCATACCTTTTCGCAGTAATATCAGTGTGTACAACTACAGCCACTGGACATCCCCATGGTAATGAATTGTGGCACTTTTCTTTTACATTACTATCCCAAAATTCACAGTGGCTAACATAGGATACAACAACCATATGAATGTATCCTCAATCGGTCAACCTAGATCTGGTAATCACCACCATGCGAGCCCGAAGATGGATGGAATTATAGGGCTCCCGCTGGGCCATCCCACCAAAGTACTCTGTGTAGGAAAGTAGGATCTGCTTCTTATGGTTACCCCCACTTTTAGCTTGATGTTGCACTGTTTTTGACAAGTCTGACTGGGATCCTGCTAATCAGGACCCAATCTATCTGCTTTCTCCTCTAAATTGTCACACATGTACTTTGGTACACTCCAGATTGGATACTGGGGTTCCCTTATAAGTCCCTAGTATATGGTACCCATGTACCCAGGGCATAGGTACCCCAGAGGCCTCCCATGGGCTGAAGCATGTATTATGCCACCCATGAGAGGCCATGCAAAATGGAACTCCAGGTCTGCTACAGCAGCCTGTGTGGGATGGTGCTTGCACCACTTACTTTAGATATAGGTTCCCTATATCTATAGGTCACTACACTTAAAACTTATAAGTTACCCCTATAGCAGGCCTTATTATTCCTGAAGGCAGGGTGCTGGGTTTTTAGTGAGAGGGCGCCCCTGCATGAGCAGGGCCTCTCTACAGCCTTCGGAGACCATTCTCCCGGGTTGTCTGTGACACAGCCGGACATATAGGTAGAGGTGCATTATAACCTCGCGGTAAATGCTATCTCGAAAACGGCTGCATAGAAACATATTGTGTTTGGTATCAAACACCTTGGAATCAGTATGATTCCACCCTTCAGAAGCGAGCTTCGTGGGGTCACTGGTCTATCTGGTGCAAGCCTTCTCGACCCGGTCAGCACAAAATGGATGCTGCCAACTAGAGACACACTTCTGCCCTCCTGCTGCTGAGCCAAGCTCGAGCAGAGGAAGGCAGCACAATAGGCATCCTGTCACAGGGAGGTGTGACCACCTCCCAGACAGGATTTAGTGTATTGGGGCTGGGTGAGTGCACTCGGAGAGTGCCTGAAAGTCTGCACCCGGGGCACATTTGGTGTCCCTGTGCATAGTCCAGCTCAAACCAGTTCTGGGAGCCATTGGCTCCTGCTCTGGCACGAAACTGGACAAAGGACATGGGTGTAACAACCCCTCTGTCCTGAACCTCCCTTAGGAGGGTCCCCTGAATCTGTCCAACCCTCTGCCGTGGGTACATAACGGCTTACCTGGCTGTAAGACTTTAGATTTTACGTGGACAAGATTCTACAAGAAGAAACCACTGACCTTCGACCGTCTGGACACTCTGGACTTCGCTGGACTTCAACTGGGCCCGACTTCGTCTCCCTCTCCGTCCAAAGCTTTGTCTGCGCCCTTGCTCCATACAGGCTCCGTGCAGGACCTGTGGTGCACTAAGGACAACTGAAGAATCTCCCTTGGAGTGAAGGAGCCACTCCCCTGTCCTAGCAGGCACCTTATAGCAACTGACCGGTCTGCTGCTCCTGCGGACTCCGAAGATTTCAGCAACACAGGAGGTGGGTTTCTGAAGGTCCCTGAGGTCGATCTGCCCACTCAGCAAGTTTGAGGCCAGTATCCCTCAAGGGGACTGCATAACCCGAACCCCTGTGCACAGCGTCCATTTGCAGTTGCATATGCTTGTTGGCGATTCCCGAGCTTGTGCATTGGACTCCGTGTAGTCCTGACCCTGAGCAGTACTTGCACCAAAGAAATCCGGCCTCCTCGCACTGAGTGCTCCGTGGGCTGGTACTTTGCAATCTTGCCCGAGGTCCCCTCGCGACTCCTGGTCCTTCGGCCTGTGGGTCTCTCTGAGGGTCATCTTGATTTCTGTTGGGCTTCCCTGGTTGCTCCAGACGTGCCCTGACTCTCCATTGCTTGGTGAGTCCCCTGGACCTTGCTGGTCCACATCGTAACCTGCTTAACCTTCCTTCGTGGGTTGCTTTTGCCAAGGCTTGTTGGTGCTCCAGCCGGACACCAACCTCATAGCACTCGACATCCTTCGTGGGACAGCTCACCTTTGGCTCCTGGTCGTCCTCGACGTCTCCTGGTCCTCGTGGCTGCAGAGTCAATCATCGCTTCTTCGCACCTGAAGCACCCGACATCGAGGACGTCGAGACATCATCTACCGAGCCCCTGGTCACTCTGAAGTGACCCAGACTCTGTCTCCTCTGCTTTCAGGTTCCTTCTTTCCCGAATCCAGGCTTGGGTTCCACATACCCTTTTCACCTTCACAGCAGCAGTATTTCTTCACAGCCCTCCATTGAGAACGACAGCAGTTTCAGATGCCACTTCAGACCTATGCACCCGGCTCCCCTGGGATAGGTAACTCGGGTACTACGGTACTGATCCAGCGCGACACTTTATCAGGGATCGATACTCATCAATATTTCATACAAATGGCCCATACACATTCACCCAACTCATAAATCCCTGTTGCGCTAGGGGTCAAGTTTTAATGACGTAAAAAATTGTTTCCTTCACAGGTTCATGTTTAACATTTCTAAATACATAACTAGACTTGTATATCAACTCTCTTTCCTCTCGGTCGACGGACCAATTAGTTGAGTAGTTGATGGTAATAATGGAACTAACTATCTAACCAGCTAAATAATCACAGACTCTCGGTAAGATTAATAAAGTTTATCTCAAATAGATGTAAATGATTAATGCTCATCGCATACAGGTTACAATGCAAACAAAGAATCCCACAAAGGGAGAGAAAATCAATCAACAAAATGCAAACAGTGTCATACTCATCATCCATGTACGATATGCATATGAAGGAGTGGATAGATGAAGAGACATAAGTTTCATAGACAAAAATACATTTGCAAGCAATTATGCAAAGTACGAGTCAGAAAGATAATACAAACCCAAAGATCAGTGAAATACCACCCCCCTGGCCAAGGGAGTAGTAGGGGTTCTCCTGAAATAGAGTCAGGAAACAAAGATTTTCAAGAACGGGACAGGACAGGAACAGCTAGGCCTCTCTGCAAACCGACGGACAGCGACGCATCGCCCCTCTCTCCTCTCCATCCGACCTAAGCCAGAGCTACCGATCTCTCCCCTCTCCTCCACCACACCCCCAAAGGCACCACAGTTATACCCTAAAACCTACATGTCCAACCCACATTAATTGAAACATTACACAAAATTCGACTGCTCATTGGATGGTTTGGGAGGTGGTGTATCACACCACCGTGATTTCATTCATATTTTGTACATGCTCATTGTTCTACATCCTTTCACATTACATAATTATTGACCAGTTCATTCAATTTAGTACTTGCTACATTTAATTATTTTCACACAAATTTCTCAGCCACGTCCGCGGAAGAAGTCTTGAGTCCCACGGCCAGTCTCATCTTTTGGCAGGCAAACAATGTTCTCTGAGCTGAACAACCTTGGACTTTTGTTCTTCATCCGCAGCGCTCAGCGCTTCTGTCTGTTTTGTCAGGTCATTCTTGCTAATTTTCCAGCCCCTCATCTATCCAGTCAATTTAAGAAAATGCAGGCCCTTTCGGCTCACTATGACGAATAAAACACATACATTCATTAATCACATGGAAATGCACCTTTCACTGTTTACCACCCACCTTTGCACTATTCCCTGTTAATATTTTCTTAGCATAAGCTTCATGCAAAGCGGCATTATTTATTATCATTTTAAAGCAAGATGCAAGATGCGAAATGTGGCCTAGACATGCATTAATTTTGTTTCTTTTGAAACGCAATGTAAAATGCGGCCTAGTTCTTTCATGCATTAGTTCACGTTAGTGCACGCATGCGCAAAGCGGTTTCCCATGTGGTTCATGTGATTTGCATGTTAGTTTTCACTGCACACTGTTAGTAAGTATTATGGGGGAGTTAATTCGAGCAGGTTTCTTTTTGCAAAACCCTGCTCCATCAATCCCCCCTCTGATGGCTTCCTGGAGCCATCATAAAATACCCACCATACCAAGTGCCATCTTTATTTAGCTAAAGATCAGTATTCTTTTCTCTTTTCATCAACTTCTCATCTAACTCCTTCATTTTGTCATAGTAGTCTCCTTTCATATCTTCCAGTTCTATCTCATCTCTTTTTCTCTTCCTTGCTTTTCGTTTGTTATTTGTTTCTGTCATCTCTTTTCTTCCACACTTACACTTGTAACATTTATATATTGTTATTATTTCTAATGTTACTCCAGCTACTGAAATGATTGTCATTATTATTTTTCCTAATAAGCTACTTCCAAAGGTAGAAAACCATTTACTTACAGAAGAGAAACTCTTACCAAGTCTCTCCCAGACACCGTCAACCTCCAGTTGGGTCAAGTCTTCATGTAATTTCGTAATGTTTTTAATATATCCCTCAATACCTTTACTTTTGTCAGGGATATAAGTGCAGCAGTGTTGAATTTTCAACATGCCACAGACTCCACCCTCTTTTGCCAATAAGATATCACGGGCAAGTCAATTTTGCAAAACCATTGATCTGATTGCAACCATTTCGGTATCAATCATCAAGAACCCACCAGTAGTATCTGTCGATAAACGATCAACCACTGTGGATAATTTTCTAATTTTATGCAAATTCAGAACAACTCCAACTGATGGTATCAGTGCACCAAAAATATCACCTACTATTTCTGAGAAACTAACTCTCTTAATACGTGTTAGTCCTTGTTTTATTTCATTGATCCTGTTATTACTTTTGTCTACATGGTAGACCTTTGGGAAAACAATTGCAAAATAACAACTACCATACCAATGTGCAGGCAACCTGTAATAGGCTTTCTTACCACACACATAATAGACTCCTGGGAAATCAGAATCAGTTCCACCCTTCAATCCCCAACCTCCAGTAATTTGGAAAGTATGTTCACATTCACTAGTACCAATGAAATAATTATTATAGTTAGTCTTTAGTCTAAGTAAGCAAATTTTCCCTCTGTGATACCAGTCCAGGGACATTGCAGCATATGTCTCACCTTTCTCATAATTTCCTTCTCTAAATGCCCATAGTTGTACCTGTGACTTCTGTTCACCCGCTTTTCTTTGGAAACTTTCTCTTCTATATTCTACCATATCTAAGAACACCTTTTCTTCAACCCGCAAACTACATGTTAGATTGTTATTGTAAGCATATCCTATATCTAGTGTCTTAGTAATATGGAAGAATTATCCCATATAACGTGCATTTTTACTACTTAAAACCTTGTTCAGTTCCTTTATGATAGGTATCTCTGAAAATACTAAATCTATATTGGAATAATAATACTCTAGCTTCCCCGTCACGTAAAATAGGCTGGTTAAAATACTGCAAGACACACCCTATGTTAAAGGTAGGTGATGATAGGTCACCCCCTCTGAGACAGACAAAGGTAATTGCATGCACACATAACAATCACTCACATTCATTGTGTTAACATACTCGTACAGCAATTTAGTAAAAACATTTAACGAGAAATCACTAATTGATTTATCATGATGGAAAATACTTCCATCTATCGGTTCTATGTTAGTATTAGGGATTTCTTTAGTAACATCACTCACTCTTTCACTTATTACATCATTAGTATTGTTTCCATTATTAGTTACCATTAGAATAGGTACAATGACAATTAATAATATCCACATAAATGTCAGTAGAAAGACACTACATAAGCAAGCTTTAATACATCTATGTTTTAGGCTAGATTTTGGATGTTCAGTCACTTTTGCTTCAGCCATTTTTGTATTCTACTAAAAATATAAAAATATAAATCTATAAAAACTCTAAACTTAAAAATGTCTGAAAAATAGTGTAATCCTACACTTTAAGGCTTTTCTTCTTTACCCCTTTCTTTTCTTTCTTTTCTTTAAGTCTTCTGAGTCATTCAACTCATTTCGTCTGGCAAGGTTTCACCTTAATTTTTCACAGTTCTTTTAAGGTGGTTTCAATTTGCTTTCATCTACTTGCTCAGTGTCAGTACCGTCTTTTTCTTCACTTGGATCTGAGCTTTCAATTTCTTCCAAGATCACGTACGTCCATTCCGGTGCGGTGTATTTCTTGCTTGGAATTCTTACTCTCCTTGTTTTTCGTACTGAATCTTCTCCTGACTCTTCTTGTTCTGTCTGACTTGAGACCTCATTAAGTTGCTCTGGTCTTCTTTTTGACTTTCTCCTCGCAAGAGTGTATTTCAGTCTTTTCACTCCACTTGGCCAATTTTCACCTTTTCTTGGTCTTTTAGTTTGAACTACTTCTTCACCTTCTTTTTCTGGTTCACATGTTCTTTTACTTGGCCTTTCTTTTATTTGTTCTTCTTCTTGACTTTCAGTAACTTCTCCTTCTTCTGATTCAACAGCAGACTCACGAGACCCAGTAGCTGGTGCCCACTCTACTTGACTTGTGCTTGGCTGTTCATCATCAGTTTGTTCTTCAGAATCTTTCACTTTAGATTCTCCAGCTTCACACACTTCAACCTCTGGTTTTTGTCTTTGGTTTACCAGTTGCTGCTCTTCTTGACTTTCAAGCGGACTTGGGACTCGTCTGGTATGGATCGCATGGATCCATTTTGGCAAACCACCACACTTAACTGCTGTCGTCGTCACCAGAATCACTTGATAAGGTCAGCTCCACCTGGGTTCTAAACACGATTTCCTCACACGTTTCTTCTCAAGAACCCACTCTCCAGGACTCAGATCATGAGCTTGATTCGGCTGTGTCGTAGTAGCATTTTCTCCAACCTGGTGAGACACAGAATGCACCAGATCAGCCAATCCTCTGCAATAGTCAAGCACTAGATCATCAGATATATTCTTCAGTTTGTTCGCTGGTATAAATGCTTGTCTCATTGCTCTTCCCATTAGGATCTCATGAGGACTCAATCCCGTCTTTTTGTCAGGAGTGCTTCTAAGACTCATCAATACAAGGGGTAAAGCATCAGGCCATCTCAGTGCAGCTTTTGCTCAATCTGTAATGCTGCACAAATCATCCGAATTATCTCATTGTTAAAATGGGTTCCTCTATCTGTTTCTAAAGTGACTGGAAATCCAAATCTAGGTATCAGCTCTCTTAGAAGTAGCTTTGGGACAGTGAGACTATCGTTCCTTCTCGTTGGATAGGCTTCCACCCAGCGAGAGAACAAGCAGACAACAACCAACACATATTTCAACCCATTGCACGGGGGGAGCTCAATAAAATCTAACTGGAGTCGGGTGAATGGTCCTGCTGCATTTCCAATTCGTCCCCAACTAACTGTCTTTCTACCTGGATTTTGTTGCTGACAGGTGACGCATCTCTGGCAAATACTCTCTGCAATGGCCCTGAACTTTGGGTTATACCATGATTGCTTGAAGAGCCTGATCATAGCATCTCTTCCAACATGTGCAATTCCATGGTATACCCTTGCCATTTGGGATAGTAAACCATCTGGCATGACTGGTCTTTCGTCTATATAGACCCACACTTCGTTCTCTGCTCTCTTTCTGCAGCCTGAATTTATCCAAATTCCCTTTTCCTCATCACTTGCTTCTTCCTGTAGCTGTCTAATTTCGTCCCAAGTTTCAAATGAAGAAGAGAACATAAGATGGCAATTGGTATTTTCTTTTTCTATCCCTCGGTTTAGAGCAATTACATTTTGTGCACAGAAACTCGCTACTTGATCAGCGTATCTGTTGCCCTTCATCACATAATCATCTCCTGATTTATGTGCGGAACATTTGACCACTGCAATCTTTTTGGGCAATTGTAAAGCATCCAATAAATCTTTTACAGTTTTTCTGTTCCTTATAGGGGAACCTGAAGAAGTCAGAAATCCCCTTTGCATCCATAGCTGCCCGAAATCGTGGACAACCCTGAAACCATATTGACTATCAGTAAATATGGTTACCCTCAGGCTTTTGGAAATTTTGCACGCTCTAATCAGAGCTATCAATTCAGCAATTTGGGCAGAGTTTACTCCTTGTAGACAGGATGCTTCTAAAACTCCTGCTATGGTGCAAACAGCATAGGCAGAGCATAGTTCACCTTTCTCATTTCTCAAACATGATCCATCAACAAACATCACACAGTCTGGTTCTTCTAATGGAACGTCCTCAATATCGGGCCTGGGTTTTGTGCACAACTCTGTCACATCCAAACAATCATGATCCACCTCCTCTCTTACTTCCTCACAATATGAATTCGGCAACAGGGTTGCCGGATTTACTGTTGTGCACCTTACCACAGTCACATTTTCAGCACCCGAGATCACTCTTTCGTACCTAGTCAGCCGACTAGAAGTCATATACTGCATCCTTGTGCGTGTCAAAAGGATCTCAACTGAATGTGGCACATACACCTTGACTGGATGTCCCATCACAATTGCTTCACTCTGTTCCAGACTCACACAAGTGGCAGCTACTGCTTTCAAACAGCCTGGTAACGCTGCGGCCACTGAATCTAAAGAGCAGAAAAATATGCTACTGGACGTCCTGCCATTCCATGTTTTTGAGTTAAAACTGAAAGTGCACACCCATCTCTTTCACAACAGTACAATGCAAAATCCTTTGCATAATCTGGCATTCCCAATGCAGGTGCTTGACAAAGACTGTTTCGCAATTTAGTAAAAGCTTTCATACTTTCATCATCCAACACAATCGGATCTTTCACATCTTTTCGTGTCAACCTCTGTAGAGGTTTTGCAATCAGTGAGAAACCACTGATCCACTGCCTGCAGTATCCAACCATTCCCAAAAACATTCGGACTTCTCTTTGAGTTTTTGGTGGACTCATTTGTTTAATTACACTAATTCTTTCTGGTGTCACCTTTCTGACTCCTTTTTCTATTTTGTGTCCTAGCTACTGGACTTCCTGTTTACAAAATTGCAATTTTGCTGGTGACACTTTATGTCCTCCTTCTGCCAAATGATTCAGTAAGGCAATGGTATCTGTCACACATGCCTCTCGTGTCTTTGATGCGACTAGTAGGTCATTAATATACTGAACCAAAACTGAATTTCCTGGCATAACTAAAGTCTCCAAACATCTTTTCAGAATCTGATTAAAAATTGAAGGACTCTCTGTGTACCCTTGAGGAACTCGGCACATGCCAAAACACGGTCTCCGCACCGGAATGCAAATAAATTCTTGCTTTCCGGATGTAAAGGAATCGAGAAAATTGCTTGGCACAGATCAATCACTGTGTACCATTCAGTATCGGAGGGAATTTGGTAAAGGATCACTGCTGGATTTGGTACTACTGGACAACAGGGTACTACGATTTTATTGATTTTTCTCAAATCCTGCACTATCCTATATTTTCCACTGGGCTTTTTAATTCCTATAATAGGCGAATTACAAGGACTACTCATTATTTCTTTCAGAATTCCCTGTTCAATCATTTGGTCAATCACAGGAGTGACTCCTGCAATTAGTTCCGGACTCATTTTGTACTGAGGAGTGTTTGGATATATGGCACCCTCTTTCACCGTAATCTGAATCGGATCTACATTTGTCATTAGGCCAATCTCCTTTCCTGTAAAATCCCATACATCCAACCTCACTGTACTTTTTAATTCTTCAGGCAAATTCTCTTCTGTGAGAAGTGAAAACAACTCATCCACTTCTGTCCCTTGCTTCGCTAACATCATCTTGAATTCGACATCCTCATCAGGTGTCTGAAACGCAATACCATCTGGCGTACAATAGATGGTACAATTCATTTTACACAATAAATCTCTTCCCAAGAGATTTACTGGACTCGAGTCACATACCACGAAACGATGCATGTCTCTGAAACTCCCAATATGAACTTCTATTGGATTTGTGACTGGTGTTCTAATATGCTTATTTGAGACTCCTACAACTTGGATAGTTTCTCCCGAGAGGGGTAGGTTCGGAATTTCTGCTGCTCTCACAGTAGAATGGGTAGCACCAGTGTCCACTAGGAATGTAATATCATTACCTTCAACCTTTCCGTCAACAAATGGACCTGACTGATCTACCGCCAAGTACGCACTCTTCCTCCCCCCGCAGGCACCGTCATTGAGATGAGTCTGAATCACTCTCATTGCACTGCAACCAGTATTGCGGAACCATTTGCACACTTTGATTCTTACCAACTTGATCACCTCCGTGAAATCCAATGTTCGCACTGTACCTCTGCACTTGAGCATTCACATTATTGGGCATAGGAGATTGTGGCACCTGTAACTGTGGAGCAACTACCTGCTGCTGCTGTTGATTCACACCCACCTCATTCTGCATTAGTGGATTTAAATTTTGATTTACCCCATTATTCTTTTGAGCAGATCTACACTCGTTCTTCCAATGTCCATACTTTCCGCACGCATGACAAGGACATTTCTTCTTAGTCTCTTCTTTGCTCAATTTACCTCTACCTCCACTGGATACCTGACCATTTTGATTCTGACCATTCATTTGATTACCTGTTTGAGAACCATTGTTTACTTCTTGCTGCTCTGCTATCTTCACTTGTGCCCACATCACTTTCAACTTTAACTTTTTATGTCTTGATTCAATGTCATCACTACAATACTTCGCATACCTCAAACTTTCGTCAATTGTTTTGCTCTGCCAACACATCAAATGCTGCTGAATCATATTACTAATCTCCGGTTTCAATCCAAACACAAAACGATACACAAAATGTCCCATATCTTTGTCTCCAATATTCTCAAACTCGCTGTACTGTTTAAATACCTGCAACAACCTTTCATAATAGGCATGTACTGACTCTTTTGGTTCTTGGGTCGTCCTGTCTATCTTAACCCAATCTGTTTCCTTTGGAGAAATTTTTCCTTTCAAAAAGGTGATTACCTGATTATACTTTCTCATCACCTCATCAGATGGTGCACCTGTTTTAGGATCTCTAGGATATTCTTCTTTTGGCCAATCGACAGTAATTTTACATTCTGTCCACAAATCAGCTGGTACGACGATCTCAAACAAACCATCTAAATCTTTTAATAAAACCTTTGAAACTTTCACAAACCTCTCTACCTGTTTATACCACTCAATAGGTTTTTCCCTTAACCTGGGAAAGTCATTCGCAAAAGATAATATATCCTGTCTTGTCCAAGGAACGTGAACATATCCACCACCTGGAACTTCTCTTATCGGACACGCCCTTTCAACTTGTTCCATCTCTCTTAACGGAAACATCGACGTTCCTTTGCCAGCTGCCTCTTCTTTCTTTTTCATCCATCTACCTTTCCACCGTTCTACATCTCCCCATTTTTTCAGAATATTCATCAATTCTTTTATCTGTAATCTTTTTCCAGACGCATTCAAACTCTCCACATCCTTTTCGGTAAAGGCCAATCTGTACAATTTCTGCAGCACCTTTGACTTCTCTATATCTATTCCATATTCACTAGCAGCCTCTGCTATTTTCTCATGAAGATTCCTCGCTCTCCAAGTAATACTTTTACACATAAACAACAGCTCTTCATCTCGGTAAGACCCTAGTCTGTCTGGACTTATTGTAGCAATAATCATCTCTTCCAAATCTACTTTCAATTGGCTCACATTTATACTCTGTGGTTGAGGTTTTCGCTTTTCCATTCCCTTTATCCAATCATTTAATTCCTCTGGTGAAGGACCTGCTGAACTCCCTGTTGTTGGAATGACGCTTGGCCCTATTCTCCTTGGATCTATTTGTATACTTCTTCTAGGGGTTTCTGTTATCATCTCACAAACCGGAAGATCTAACAATGTAGTATTCGTGTCAGCCTGTCCATCCTCATCCGCTACCGTCACCATTCCACTCCTGACGCTACTCCTTGGAACTGCCAACGTATGTACTTTTGATATATTCTGTTTTTCCCCATACAATGGAACTACGGGACCAATTGTTACCGGTACCGTCAATGCTTCTGCATTTAGACTTAACTGATTTATTTTCTGGATCTGCTCTACTCTTGCCTTATTTAATATGTGCATTTCTTTTTCTCGTACTACTCTAGCTATTTCCGTAACCTGTGGAGTTAATGTAGTTCCCATTAGTGGTGCACTCGGTGTCACCTCACCTGAATTGTCTTGATATGGCGGAGGTCCTTTGGTCATAATGTCCTCTAACAACTCATCATCAGATTAATTCCGGTCATATCTTAAACTTGAAGTTTCTATATTCTTCTTTTTCTCTTTACACTTGCCTCCTGTCTCATCTTCAGCAACTAAAACTGGGTACAAACGCTCAGTTACCACAGCTCTCCTCCATCTTTTCATTGTATCTTCTCTCAAAAGGATATCTAGTCATTAAATTTCTGTATCTCCTACCACCTCGATATTTCTCTCTTTCAAATGCTTCTACTTCCCATTCCTCTAGCGCTTCATACTGGGTAGATCTGGGATTTGGCTCTAATGAATTCATTCGATTTCTCAAATTCTGCAAAATCCTTACATTAAACAAACCATGCTGTGGGAAAGCTAGAACACCATCATCCTTTGTGTATTCCACCCAATTCTCTAACCAAGTACACGTATGGTATCCTCGCTCCAACATCATATAGGAAGCAGGCGTTCTCGGTGGTGGAATAGGAATTCCCTCTCTAGTCACTATTGGTTTGTCCTTTTTAAAGAAATTCTTTATTTTCTTAAACAACTTCATTTTTCCAACTATTTACGCTAATGTATCTCAGCAAAACAAACAAGGAAACCTTTCCGTAATTCTACAATTTTATTTGTCTGTTCTCGTCCAATACCAGCGCGGCTCACACCAACTGTCCAATCACGGCTCTCTACGTATCTGCTATCTCAACCAATACCAGCGCGGCTCACACCAACCGGCCAATCAGAGCTTACTTCACGTTCGCTGCCTGACCAATGCCAGCGCGGCCTTTTTGTGACATCAGTATTACTCCTTCTACTGACCCTCCCTTTACAAAATAATACAGCGATGTATTTCTAAGTTCTCTTAATCAAAATTCTTATTAGTAACAACACAAAACAATGCTAACTTGTCTGTTCCTCTAAATAAAGAGATAGTTCTTCACTTCAAAACGAGAAATTCTTTCACTTCCAGTAAAACAACGACCAGCATTATTTTACACCCAAACAAGCTACAGGTGGACTTGGTACTCCTCTAGGGATAAGGCCAAAGTTTCGCAAGAGGACTTTTTGGTGTAAAAGAGGTCTTGGTACTCCTCTATGGATAAGGCCAGAGTTTCGGAAGTGGACCCTTCGCTATTTCAGACACTCTTCTCATATACGAAATTATCCCTAAATATAACACCTACAGCCTTCCGCTATACAGTATTATAACAACAGACAAAGTACTTCTGCAGTGTGATATCTTATCCACACTCTTCTTCTGCCTACTTCAGGCTAAATTTCCATCCCGGGATTTCTCAGGTACCTCCGTACCTGTACTTCTAGACAACATAGAACAGAACACTAACTTTTCTTGTTAAGAACATATAATCAATAATCAATAATTATTACCAAACTAATCAATAATTAAACCGTCCTCTGCTACCAGAAAACTGATCCAGTGCGACACTTTATCAGGGATCGATACTCATCAATATTTCATACAAATGGCCCATACACATTCACCCAACTCATAAATCCCTGTTGCGCTGGGGGTCAGGTTTTAATGACGTGAAAAATTGTTTCCTTCACAGGTTCATGTTTAACATTTCTAAATACATAACTAGACTTGTATATCAACTCTCTTTCCTCTCGGTCGATGGACCAATTAGTTGAGTAGTTGATGGTAATAATAGAACTAACTAACTATCTAACCAGCTAAATAATCACAGACTCTCAGTAAGATTAATAAAGTTTATCTCAAATAGATGTAAATGATTAATGCTCATCGCATACAGGTTACAATGCAAACAAAGAATCCCACAAAGGGAGAGAAAATCAATCAACAAAATGCAAACAGTGTCATACTCATCATCCATGTACGATATGCATATGAAGGAGTGGATAGATGAAGAGACATAAGTTTCATAGACAAAAATACATTTGCAAGCAATTATGCAAAGTACGAGCCAGAAAGATAATACACACCCAAAGATCAGTGAAATACCACCCCCCTGGCCAAGGGAGTAGTAGGGGTCTCCTGAAATAAAGTCAGGAAACAAAGATTTTCAGGAACGGGACAGGACAGGGACAGGAACAGCTAGGCCTCTCTGCAAACCGACGGACAGCGACGCATCGCCCCTCTCTCCTCTCCATCCGACCTAAGCCAGAGCTACCGATCTCTCCCCTCTCCTCCACCACACACCCAAAGGCACCCCAGTTATACCCTAAAACCTACATGTCCAACCCACATTAATTGAAACATTACACAGAATTTGACTGCTCATTGGATGGTTTGGAAGGTGGTGTATCACACCACCGTGATTTCATTCAAAAGTTTGCATGCTCATTGTTCTACATCCTTTCACATTACATAATTATTTACCACTTTTTTTAAATTTTATTTATTTTACAGAGTTTTATATAGCGCGAACTTGACCCGAATCGGGTTTCAGAGCGCTTTACATAGCACCAGTTGCATTACACGAGGACACATTCATTTTTGTTAGGCACGGGGAGATTAAGTGATTTGCCCAGTATCACAGGATGTTCAGCGTCATTGCCGAGACTCAAACCCAGTTCCCCAGATTCGAGGTCGACCGACCTAGCCGTTAGGCCAACTCCTCTCCCCCAGTTCATTCAATTTAGTACTTGCTACATTTCATTATTTTCACACAAATTTCTCAGCCACGTCCGCGGAAGAAGTCTTGAGTCCCACTGCCAGTCTCATCTTTTGGCAGGCAAACAATGTTCTCTGAGCTGAACAACCTTAGACTTTTGTTCTTCATCCGCAGAGCTCAGCGCTTCTGTCTGTTTTGTCAGGTCATTCTTGCTCATTTTCCAGCCCCTCATCTATCCGGTCAATTTAAGAAAATGCAGGCCCTTTCGGCTCACTATGACGAATAAAACACATACATTCATGGAAATGCACCTTTCTCTGTTTACCACCCACCTTTGCACTATTCCTTGTTAATATTTTCTTAGCATAGGCTTCATGCAAAGCGGCATTATTTATTATCATTTTAAAGCAAGATGCGAAATGCGGCCTAGACATGCATTAAGTTTGTTTCTTTTGAAACGCAATGTAAAATGTGGCCCAGTTCTTTCATGCATTAGTTCACATTAGTGCTCGCATGCGCAAAGCGGTATCCCATATGGTTCATGTGATTTGCACGTTAGTTTTCACTGCACACTGTTAGTAAGTATTATGGGGGAGTTAATTCGAGCAGGCTTCTTTTTGCAAAACCCTGCTCCATCAGTAACCATGGGTGGGGTGGCTCTTCAAACTCTTAAGTTCCAAAGGGTTCGCTCGAAGTCCTCCTAGAAGGGTCCTTAAACTTTAAAAGTGTAACCGCGACTTCCCCATAGAATTGTATGGAGCCCGCGGTCGTGTTAGCACACTGCACCTGTCCTCCGTGGGGTCCCTATCAACTCACCTTGGGTGGTTCCTTGGGGTCCCAATGATTCTACGTGTTCCAGACCTTGGCTTGATCTCAGTCGTGACTGTTATACCACTATTTTAGTATGTGGTTTGGTCTCCCCCTGGAGCCCACTGTGTATTGTGCTACTTACAACTGTTCTATTGATCTCGTATTGTGTGCTTTGTGTTCTATCCTCGTGTAGAGGATAGTAGAGAGTGTTATATTAATAAATACATATTTTTATATAACTACTGTGTGGTTCTCCTTTCATTTAGTCAATATAGGAGGTGAGGTTCTGGTAAAACAAGCTGCTTTACATTCCTTCAAGATTAAGCCTGAAGGCTGCTCTCCACAGCTACCAATAGGATAGCTTTCTAAAGGTTATCTTTGACCTCATACATTCAAGGGTCGTTTGGACTGGTGCAAGGTGCCCACTTTAATTAGTGGACAACATATACCAGGCCAACTTCTCACATTAGTGTGCAGCGGTTGGGATTCAAGCCTGCATTATTTTACCAGATAAATCTCTTTGTATTGATTAACTGAAAACCACTAAAGTATTCAGGCACATATAATACTTAAAGATTAGAATAAGTAAGTTCTACTGAACTTAGGGTTGGGTAAGTTAAGGGTCTAGCACACCCTTTCTCCAACCTAAGAGAGTTCCCACTAGGTTAGGTAGGTACATACACCACACCACACCTAGTATGTCTTCTAAAGGAGAAGCCAGTGGCTCTCTGCCTTCTAGGTACAATGGTCTTACATTTCAGGATTTGAAAGCCATGTGTGCTTCTAGGAAGCTGAAGATAGGGAGAAATGCCAACACCCAACGTCTCATTGAGGTGTTACTCTTAGATGACCTTAGAAAGACCCCAGGGTCAGATTAGGTAGAAAGAGTGGGTGGGGCAGGGAATGAAGACAGGTCAGGAGGTGACACCTTTTATGACCTAGACTCAAACCCTGGCCAGGAGGATCAAAATGATTCCAACCTGGACAACCTAGATCTTCAGGAAGAGGGTGGAGAAGGCCCCAGTGGCCCTCTCTTTACTCCTCCAGGAAGAGTGTAGAGTTTACCCAGGAGATCTAGATCTCCCTCTGCAGAATCTGACCATTCAGGACATTCTATAGGGACCTCCATATCTCATAAGAGAGATAGCTCTTATGAAAGGCAGTGCCAATTTCTAGAGCTTGAGAAAGTCAAGCATAGGCTCAGGCAAGAGCAATTGGCCCTAGATAAGGAATCCTTAGAACTCCAGAAGGCTAGAAAGAAATTGGGACTAGAGTCCCATGCTGGCAGCAACAGTGTCCCTAGGATTAAGGAGTATACTTATGACCATAGGAACCTGAGCAAGATAGTCCCTCCCTACCATGGTGGGGATGACATCCACAAATGGATAACTGCTTTAGAGAGGGCCTGTAAAGTACAGAAGGTCCCTCAAGAGCAGTGGGCAGCCATCTTGTGTCTCTCCTTTGCTGACAAAGGTAGAGATAAGCTCCTCACTGTTAGAGAAGAGGATGCTGACAACTGTTCAGTCCTGAAGGGTGCTCTCATTGATGGGTTTGGCTTAACCACTGAACAGTACAGGATTAAGTTCAGAGACACCAGAAGACACAGACTCAGGACTGGGTAGACTTTGTAGATTGTGCTACGAAGGCTCTGGAAGGCTGGTTACTTGGCAGTATAGTGAATGATTTCAAGGGATTGTACAATTTGATTATGAGGGAGCAGATCCTTAATAATTGCCAAAATCAGTTGTTGCATCAGTACTTGGTTGACTCTGATCTGACTTCTCCCCAAGAATTGGGAAAGAAGGCAGATAGGTGGGTCAGAACCAGGGTGAAGCAGAAAAACCAGACCACAGGTGGTGACCAGAAGAAGCAAGATACTAAACCTTCAGATAAGGGTGGGGAAAAGGGTAAAGACCAGAAGTCTTCATCAGGGCCCCAAAAACCTGCATCTCGGGGGGGGGTCACAGTCTAACAAAGGTAAAGGCAAAAAGAAACCTTGGTGCTTCCTGTGTAAGGAGAAAACCCATTGGACAAGGGATGCCAATTGTTCAAGGGCCAAGGATCCTCTTACCACCACCACTGCCCCTAAGGCAACTGGTCCCCTAGTGCAGCTCCAAGTGGTGGTACCGGGAACAAGGGTATAGTAGGGTTAACCCTGGGATCTGAGATGGGTTCTGGCTTGGTCAGAACTCCAGCTTAGGCTGTTTTGGTCTGTGATGGAGGCATGGATATTGCCTCCCTATTTGTCAGTCCCAGTAATCTGGGCAAATACAGACAACAGCCTTTAATCAATGGTAAGGAGGCCATGGCATATATGGACACAGGAGCTAGTGTCACCATGGTGACAAGAGATCTTGTGAGCCCTGACCAGATCATACTTGGTGAGATGTACCAAGTGACCAATGCTAACTATGTCAGGACAGACCATTCCTTGGCAGTTGTTAATTTCATCTGGGGAGGGGTAACTGGCCTGAAGAAGGCTGTGGTTAGCTCAGACCTCCCTGTGGAATGCTTGTTGGGCAATGATTTGGAAACTTCAGCGTGGGCTGAAGTGGAACTCAGGACACATGCAGTAATGTTGGGCATCTCTGCAGATGTGTTTGCTTTGACTAGGTCACAGACCAAACTGTCTTCAACTGAACAGGCCCTGGATCCTGGAAAAATGGACCAGGTGCCTTCCAAGAGAAGGAGCAGTAGGGGTAAGGCAGTGTCTTCCCCCCAGACTCAGAGTGAGGATCAGTCTCCTGAGGGAGATGACCCCAGTCCCTGTGAAGGAACTGTCTCAGAGGAACTTGAACCTGATCAGGTTGAGTTCTTGGGGACAGGGGGGCCTTCCAGGGCAGAACTGAGTCAGGAGCAGCACAGCTGCCCCTCTCTTGAACCCCTCAGACTGAAAGCTGCTGCTGAGGCTGCTTGGAGTGCCAGTGGGTCCCACAGGATCTACTGGGATGAAGGACTCCTTTACTCAGAGGGTAGAGACCCCAAGCCTGGTGCTACCAAGAGGTTGGTTATACCTCTGAAGTTTAGGGGCTTCCTACTGACACTGGCACATGATATCCCTTTAGCAGGACACCTAGGCCAAAGTAAGACTTGGGACAGGCTTGTCCCTCACTTTCACTGGCCTCACATGTCAGAGGAGACAAAGGAGTTTTGTCGCTCCTGTACCACCTGTCAAGCCAGTGGTAAGGCAGGTGGTACCACAAAGGCCCCCCTGATACCACTACCTGTGGTGGGGATTCCCTTTGAGAGGGTTGGGATTGACATAATTGGTCCCATGGATCCTCCAACTGCATCTGGGCACAGATATATTCTAGTGGTGGTGGACCATGCCACTAGGTACCCAGAAGCAATACCCCTTAGAACCACCACAGCTCCTGTGGTGGCCAGGGCCCTCCTAGGAATTTTTTCCAGAGTGGGTTTCCCTAAGGAGGTCTTAACTGACAGAGGTGCATACTTCATGTCAAGTTACATTACTGCTATGTGGAAGGAGTGTGGAGTAAATTACAAATTTACCACACCCTATCACCCACAATGCAATGGGTTAGTTGAGAGATTCAACAAAACCCTGAAGGGCATGATCATGGGCCTCCCAGAAAAGCTTAGGCGAAAATGGGATGTCCTGTTGCCCTGCCTTCTCTTTGCCTACAGAGAGGTTCCTCAGAAGGGGGTTGGCTACAGCCCTTTTGAACTTCTGTTTGGACATCCAGTAGGGGTCCCTTATGTTTAGTGAAGGAGGGATGGGAGTTACCTCTCAAACCACCTAAACAAGACATAGTTGACTATGTACTTGGTCTCCGCTCCAGGATGGCTGAGTATATGAAGAAGGCAAGCCAAGAATTACAGAAAGCTTGGCATGACCAAAAGGCTGTGCTGACTGTGTACCAGCCAAGACAGAAGGTATGGATGTTGGAGCCTGTGGCCCCAGCAGCTCTCCAGGACAAGTGGAGTGGACCCCATACCATTCTTGAGCAGAAGGGAGAGGTCACCTACCTGGGGGTCCTTGGAACTCCCAGGAGCCCCCAGAGGGTGCTCCATGTGAACAGGCTCAAGCCATATATGGACAGGGCAGACATGGGCTTGCTCATGGCTACTGATGAGGGACAGGAGGAAGAGAGTGACCCACTCACTGACCTCCTCTCACAGAACCCTGATGATGGCTTAGTTGATGGTGTAGCCTTGGCAGGCAGCCTCACTGAGTAGCAACAGACTGATTGCAGGAAGGTCCTTGATCAGTAGAGACATATGTTCTCCCTGACTCCTAGTCAGACCACTTGGTGAACCCATGAGGTGGACACAGGTGAAAGTCTGCCTGTTAAAAATGAGATTTACAAGCAACCTGACCATGTCAGGACTGCATCAAGACTGAGGTCCAAAAGATGCTGGAATTGGGAGTCATTGAACCCTCAGATAGCCCTTGGGTTAGTCCAGTAGTCCTGGTACCCAAACCTCATACCCAGGGTGGTAAGAGAGAAATGAGGTTTTGTGTAGACTACAGGGGGCTCAATGCAGTCACTAGGACTGATTCTCATCCTATTCCTAGGAAAAATAATTGGTCCTGGACCCAATTCTGTTATGATAAAGAGGATCTATAAGGCTTTTTGAATCAAGGCTGGCTGGAAGGTCAGCAGCTAGTAATTAATACATCAATGCACATGAAAAGTCCTTAGTTAGCACCCTGAAAGAAAAAAAAAGGGAAAAAGAAGGACGAGAGACACACCCGACTGCAAATTAGTTCAAGGGTTTTTTTACTTAGTTGTTCATAAATGCATTCAAATTGGGTAAAGACATACCCACATGTCATTCAGAATTAAGAGTAGGTTGCTGATAGAGAAAAGGTGTAAGGAAAGAAGGAAGTGCTCGTGTTTTAAATCAGATGGAAGAGAGGAAAGGAAGTAGTAGATAATCAACTTGGTTATCTATTCATCATAGGTACTGGGTCTTGATTTACATCACCACCCAGTACGATCAGACCTATCCATATTCATATACAGTAGATAGTTAAATACTCTTTTTTATGTGTCCGTGCAATGATGCACCATCAAAGGCAAGGGGCAAGGGAGTATATTGAGGTACAAGTTCTTGAAGAGGGTAGTTGTCGACGTTTCGACCCGACTTATGCGAAGAGGGTGGTTTAAAACCTCCACTCGCGGGTCTTCATCAGGACAAGGGGGAAGGGCAACCTAAAAGGTGAAAATGAAATTAATGGCATATATTATGTAACCCTAAGTGTCAAAAGTCTGGGTAGGATGTGAGTACTGACCTATTCCTGGCGCCAAAACTGGGCTAACCAGGTAGCTATTCCCATCGGTAAATAGTCTGTAGAGAGAGCGAAACTCTATTTAGTTAAAACATAAAGAATTATGTGCAAAATTATAAAGGGTGCTGAATGCAACACTTACCCGCAGCGAGCGGGTTGTGAAGAAAATTCAATACAAAGTGCAGCCGCACTGTGACTGTCAGATTACGTAGCTTGGAATACGAAATTATCCAAGGTAGGGTATTTTCTTCACGACCTTCTTTGGGTTTCCCCATTATTTTGTAATGGTCATCCTATTCCTAGGGCAGATGAGCTCATTGATACTTTGGCCTCAGCCAAGTTCTTGAGTACATTTGACCTCACAGCTGGATATTTGCAAATCAGACTAGCTGAGGATGCCAAACCCAAAACAGCATTTTCAACCCCTAGTGGGCACTATCAATTTGTGGTAATGCCCTTTGACTTAAAAACTGCACCTGCCACATTTCAAAGGTTGGTGAATAAAGGCCTGGAAGACTACAGTGCAGCTTATCTTGATGATATTGCTGTCTTTAGTTCCACCTGGGAGGATCACCTGGTCCACATAAGAAATGTTCTGGAGGCCCTGCAAAAGGCAGGCCTCACTATCAAGGCCACCAAGTGCCGTATAGGGCAGAGTAAGGTTGTGTACCTGGGCCACCTTGTGGCTGGAGGCCAGGCTCAACCATTGCATAGCAAAATCCAGAACATCATTGTAGGAAGGTAGGATCTGACTGCATGTTTATCCCCACTTTTTGCCTGGTGTTTTGCTGGTTTTTGACTAGTCTGACTGGGATCCTGCTAATCAGGACCCCAGTCTATCTGCTTTCTCCCTAAATTGGTGTTGACATGTACCCAGGGCATAGGTACCCAAGAGGCCTCCCATGGGCTGAAGCATGTATTATGCCACCCATGAGAGGCCATGCAAAATGGAACTCCAGGTCTGCTACAGCAGCCTGTGTAAGATGGTGCTTGCACCACTTACTTTAGATATAGGTTCACTATATCTATAGGTCACTACACTTAAAACTTATAAGTCACCCCTATAGCAGGCCTTAACAATCCTGAAGGCAGGGTGCTGGGTTTTTAGTGTGAGGGTGCCCCTGCATGAGCAGAGCCCCTCTGCAGCCTTCGGAGACCATTCTCTCGGGTTGTCTGTGACTCAGCCAGACATATAGGTAGAGGTGCATTATAACCTCGCGGTAAATGCTATCTCAAAAACAGCTGCATAGAAACATATAGTGTTTGGTATCAAACACCTTGGAATCATACCTCCATCGATAACCGGTGTGGGAGGTATGATTCCACCCTTCTGAAGCGAGCTTCGTGGGGTCACTGGTCTATCCGGTGCCAGCCTTCTCGACCCGGTCAGCACAAAATGGATGCTGCCGACCAGAGACACACTTCTGCCCTCCTGCTGCTGAGCCAAGCTCGAGCAGGGGAAGGCAGCACAATAGGCATCCTGTCACAGGGAGGTATGACCACCTCCCAGACGGATTTAGTGTATTGGGGCTGGGTGGGTGCACTCTGAGAGTGCCTGAAAGTCTGCACCAGAGGCACATTTGGTGTCCCTGTGCATAGTCCAGCTCAAACCAGTTCTGGGAGCCATTGGCTCCTGCTCTGGCGCGAAACTGGACAAAGGACATGGGTGTAACCACCCCTCTGTCCTGACCCTCCCCTAGGAGGGTCCCCCAAATCTGTCCAACCCTCTCCCGTGGGTACATAAGGGCTTACCTGGCTGTAAGACTTTAGATTTTACGTGGACAAGATTCTACAAGAAGAAACCACTGACCTTCAACCGTCTGGACACTCTGGACTTCGACTGGGACCGAATTCGTCTCCCTCTCCGTCCAAAGCTTTGTCTGTGCCCTTGCTCCATACAGGCTCCGTGCAGGACCTGTGGTGCACTAAGGACAACTGAAGAATCTCCCTTGGAGTGAAGGAGTCACTCCCCTGCCCTAGCAGGCACCTTAACGCAACTGACTGGTCTGCTGCTCCTGAGCTCCTGCGGACTCCGAAGATTTTAGCAACACAGGAGGTGTGTTTCTGAAGGTCCCTGAGGTCGATCTGCCCTCTCAGCAAGTTTGAGGCCAGTATCCCTCGTGGGGACTGCATAACCCGAACCCCTGTGCACTGCGTCCATTTGCAGTTGCATATGCTTGTCGGTGATTCCTGAGCTTGTGCATTGGACTCCGTGTAGTCCTGACCCTGAGCAGTATTTGCACCAAAGAACTCCGGCCTCCTCGCACTGAGTGCTCCGTGGGCTGGTACTTTGCAATCTTGCCCGAGGTCCCCTCGCGACTCCTGATCCTTCGGCCTGTGGGTCCCTCTGAGGGTCATCTTGATTTATGTTGGGCTTTCCTGGTTGCTCCAGATGTGCCCTGACTCTCCATTGCTTGGTGAGTCCCCTGGACCTTGCTGGTCCACACCGTAACCTGCTTGACCTTCCTTCGTGGGTTGCTTTTGCCAAGGCTTGTTGGTGCTCCAGCCGGACACCGACCCCTCAGCACTCGGACATCCTTCGTGGGACAGCTCACCTCCGGCTCCTGGTCATCCTTGACGTCTCCTGGTCCTCGTGGCTGCAGAGTCAAGCATCCCTTCTTCGCACCTGAAGCACCTGACATCGGTGGGCATTCGTTTACCGAGCCCCTGGTCACTCTTAAGTGACCCAGACTCTGTCCCCTCTGCTTTCAGATTCCTTCCTTCCCGAATCCAGGCTTGGGTTCCACCGGACCCTTTTCACCTTCACGGCAACAGTACTTCTTCACAGCCCTCCAGTGAGAACGACGGCAGTTTCCGATGCGACTTCAGACATATGCACCCGGCTCCCCTGGGACAGGTAACTTGGGTACTACGGTATCCATGGGTGGGGTGGCTCTTCAAACTCTTAAGTTCCAAAGGGTTCGCTCGAAGTCCTCCTAGAAGGGTCCTTAAACTTTAAAAGTGTAACCGCGACTTCCCCATAGAATTGTAAGGAGCCCGCGGTCATGTTAGCACACTGCACCAGTCCTCCGTGGGGTCCCTATCAACTCACCTTGGGTGGTTCCTTGGGGTCCCAACGATTCTATGTGCTCCAGACCTTGTCTTGATCTCAGTCGTGACTGTTATACCACTATTTTAGTATATGGTTTGGTCTCCCCCTGGAGCCCACTGTGTATTGTGCTACTTACAACTGTTCTATTGATCTCGTATTGTGTGCTTTGTGTTCTATCCTCGTGTAGAGGATAGTAGAGAGTGTTATATTAATAAATACATATTTTTATAGAACTACTGTGTGGTTCTCCTTTTATTTAGTCAATATAGGAGGTGATGTTCTGGTAAAACAAGCTGCTTTACATTCCTTCAAGATTAAGCCTGAAGGCTGCTTTCCCACAGCTACCACTAGGATAGCTTTCTAAAGGTTATCTTTGACCTCATACATTCAAGGGTCGTTTGGACTGGTGCAAGGTGCCCACTTTAATTAGTGGACAGCATATACCAGGCCAACTTCTCACACTCTGCAAAATCATGTCCCCGTCTCGTGCAGACCTATTTAAATGTCCACCATGCGAAGACTAACAACACTATACCCTGAGAACACCAGAGACAACTAATAACGAGTCAGCCACTCATGACACAGGTTACTTACCAATGTTTAAATAATACTGCAATACAGCAAAGAGACGTCTGCACAATGCCAATGTCGCTCCCCACTGCGAACAGAAACAATAACGCAACTGTATTACTGAGATACGTGACGTTAACTTAAAAAATTACCAACGAGACTCACTCGTACTATGTAGTTATGTCCTCTCTATTTTTCACACTCATTCGTCATGCAGAACATCACTGCAGACATGTATGGAGAAGAGACACTCAGTCTTTCTACTATGCTCACTACGATTTCCAAGTGATAAAAGATGCTTGCAACGGGCCCGCGTCACCGGGGCACCAAAAACAGAGCGAGCACAAGTCGAGCAACCTGCCAATTCAGGTAGTCACTAATGACCGAGCGGTCATCTCTGCTAGAACTCCCTCGCCACTCTCTAATCACCCTTCCTCTTTACATTGCAAAGCAGGTCTCCGAGCCCGCCGGTCCCCCGAGGAAGCCCGACTGGGGAATTGCAAGTTAAATTAATGAATCTTGTCTAGCTGCGCGTACCCAAACTGCTCATGTAACGCTATCTTGCCGATCCCCGATCACCTACTGACTCATAGCTCACCATATGAGTGGTGCACTACATGCTCTGCGAACAATTAATACCCAGTTTTGCTGATTAAGAAAAGCGGCGCCATTTCTTAAAATTAACTTTATGCTGGCAGCCTATGCTTTATCATAGCACTGAACAGGGGCGTAAATCACCCGCACCTATTTCTTTCGATAATACCACTGATTCAGTAGTAACAACAGACGCACTGTTGATTTTTTACTGAGAACGCACACACTTCTAATGAATAAGTGTGCACCATCACCTATCTTTTCACACCATTTATGACCTAAAAAGAGACACTTAGCGAGACATTTGAGAAACATCCAAACAATACTAATCTATTAAAATTCCTCTACTGCAAACTGCTGTTAAGGGGTCATTATACTCACGATATTATTGCAAGCAATGACGCAGTCACGAATTTTCCCAGCATTGGCGATTTTTGCCAACACAATACATTATACATTTTACAATACTAACAGAGGCCTTGACAACACAATATGTGTCACTTCTCTGCCAAGAGTACTAATGCATGCCTAGAGCACTGTTTTGAAAACTGAATTAAGTTTTGTATTTGTGTCCTACCTGGAGTAGTGCTACTTGCGCTCCACCTAAAAAATTGCACGTAAAAAGTTTTTACTTACGCTTTCCAGCACCCGCATGAGAGAATCCAGACTATTGGTTATATTATTGTGTTCACACTGTCTATGATATTTCCTTGATTCTTACTTTTCCAGTTATAGGTACTATTGACCAGTAACATATAAGAAGAAGGGTAAGTCACCTTCCCTACCCTTACTAGGAGCTTAATTAGCTACCTCATATTCGAAAAGGTCCTGAAGAAAGCCCCCCGACCCGCTTGGGTGTAAAAAGGGCTGAAACATGTCGAACTCTCACATGGACAACAAGGTGCTATAGAACATAACTATTTCTATGAGAGCACCGCACTGTTTTTAACCTTGCCTCTTCTCCAACCAAATAAAATTTTCTTGGGAAGGAGCTGTAGGCAATTTTTATTCACTTCACCCTACATCGCCCGATCTTTGATCACTACTGTAATCACCAGATGGTCAACCTCCAGGTGGAGGAAAGCATATTGCCTAAAAAAGACCCAATGATGATGCTTTCACGTTATGTAAGAAGCGAATAATTAAGATATACCGATCCGCCATACCTATACGTGAATGAGGGTTTTTAAGTCGGTTAACACACCTGACCTTGGCTGGTACACAGGTACAAGTGGTCCATTCCCTTTTGATTATCTACCTTTGACAGGAAGCTGAATGCAGCTCGGCTTCTCTCTCCCTCCTCTGATTAAATATTATTCATATTTATCAGCATAAACACTTTTAAATCATTATTGTTTACACGCAACTCCACAATTGAAATTTGAATACCACTTAAGAGCAAGACCACATCTATAACCTTCTTAATTATTTTTGTGGAGATTAATGTTAACAAACCAGCTAACCTCCCTTTTAAATTCTTTCATATTCATGAACATTCTAAGGGCCTCATTTATGAAAAGTGACGCATCGCTGGAGAAAAACAGCGATGCAACACTTTTCATTGCGCCATCCTTGCGACACCATGGATGCACCATATTTCCACTACGGCGCTCCATGTCGCAAGGATTAAACAGATACGTCAGGAATCCTGATGTATCTGGAGGCACAACAATGACGCATTGATGGAGTATGTCGGAAAACTGACGCAACTCCAGCAATGTGTCATTACACATGAGCGAGTCTCATATGAAAGGCCCTGTGTCACTACTTACGCCTGCTTGTAGCAGGCATAAGGATTGTGTCTCAGTCAAATTGTAGGAGTGGCGCAGTGAAATCTCATAGATTTCAATGCGCCACTTCTACAAGCCTTTACATGGGAATGCCCACCCTGCATACATTATATCTGCCTAGATGCGTCACTTTGTAAATAGGGCGCAGTGTGGTGCATTGTTTACACTGCCACAGCGTCACAAAAAAGTAACGCAATGGCAGCGCAAGCCCTCATAAATAAGGCCCTTAATATTTTCAGGATGCAAGAGAACTCCATATTCTATTGTTCCTCTGCCCCACTGGACCAATCTTAGTCACCCTGATTTGATACCCTAGCAAGGGGGCATAATGATTGTCATGTTTGTCTCATGAGGGTGGCCTTATACAATCTGGGATCATTTCGTTTGATGTAATGATCCTTAAATTAAAAACAGTTGATCAGCATTATGGAATGATTGCAAACCTCCAAAGGTTGAAACTTTATCCACTGAATAGGATGAGATATTTTCCTTCTTCTTTAAGGCCAGACTCTCATGATAGTTTAAGGTGTCATTTACACTTGTCTCATTTGTCCCTGCCCCAACTTGAATTATTATACCCAAACCTAGTTGCAAGAATTCTTCTTCAGCTCTGTATATCATATTGGCAATCAAAGGTGACATGAAATCCACTTTTGTCAATTCTCTGCCCTCCTCACCTATCTTAAGACCTGCATGGGTGAGATCCCTGACAGATATTTTAGAGAGTGAGGGTATTTGTTTAAAAATAGAGAGTAGCTTGGATCTATTTAGTGGATGCCATTTTGTGCCTTATATCAAATCATAGGGATTAGGTGGACTGTTTTGTCACCAGAACACTATTTGATGTTGTGTAAGCTGACTTTCTTTCTTCCAAAGGAGTAACAGGATTCCCTTTCCCCGAGCCTAAAGAGACTTTTTCTACTACCTTATTTAAATTGTTGGTTTTTGGGCTTCCCCGTTTTTAAAACTGTAATTCTACCAGGGTTATTTAGTTTCTTTAAACAAGGTAGCTCTGGTATGCTACTTGGATGTAATAGCAAGTTTTGATCCTAAAATTTGGCTGACCGCTTCCTAATCCCCTGAGCAGGGTTACCTCCCTATGTTTTCCTTGATTCTCCTTTTTATATTTAACCAATGTATGTTTCTTTATCCTATGGCAGAGACAGATTACATTTTGAGGAGAATTTCAAGCTGCTGTAGGACCGGTATCTTTTTTTGGGTAACATAGGACGTCTGGAGATATAATCTGTACTAGTTGTACATTAAGGGCTCGATTCACAAAGGTAAATTTACACTTTTGAGTAAGTTTACTTTTTTTGGTATTCACAAACAAATGATTTAATATTACCTTTACAACTGAGGAGACTCTGTAGCCGGGACGGAGCTAAGACAGGCTAATCTTTTTATGTGCAGAGTTCTTCGCCCCGACTGTGGAGTCTTTGCAGTCGTAAAGTTACTATTAAATCATTTGTGAATACCGAAAAAGAGTAAACTTTCACAAAAGTGTAAGTTTACCTTTGTAATCAGGTCCATAGTCTCTATAGCAAGGCCATGGGAATGGCTGTTCTGAGCATTGTTTTCCTGATTTTGGGGGCTGACTAACGGGAGTTTTCCTCTACAAGTTTAATTAGTGTGGGCAGGCATAGATTCACTTTACGCAATTCAGTAGAAATTTCCTTAAAACAACTAGTATCAATTACTTCAGTAGTTAACCAGAACCAAGGTTTTTAACCTTCCTTGCAAAGTCTTTTGCATTAGCAAAACAACATCTAATAAGGATGAGGATGATGAAAAATTTATTTTCAAAGATGATGCTGGTGACACTTGGTTAATTGTGCCCGCTTCTGGTAAAGGTTCGCTCAATGGACAGATTAATGGCGGCTGCAAAATTGAATCCCGACTTGGCAAATCACCTCTTTGGTAAAAAAATCAATCAATCTGCATTATGAGACGAAACGTGAAGATGTCTTGGACTGGTGCCTGCAACCACCCCAAGTTATATTTATCTGGTACAAATCAATAAGGACATCCAGTAAGGAGCAACATGCGTAGCTGATAAAAACAATAGCAAAATAGTCACGTATATGGGCAATGCTGGCTAAACAATAGCAAAACAGTCATGTATATTGGCAATGCTAGCTCAAATCAGTTACAATGCAGTAAGTCAAAGCATAATAATAATTCTGTGAAATACGATAAAGTAGGACATAAGGCTATACGTCCCTGGTTGACTTTGCTTTGGCAGCCAACACCGGGAAACCCGCTCCAAACTCTCCCTGGAAACGGGTCAGAGACACAGCGGCTGTGGACAATGGTAAATCTACACGACTCCGCCTGTGAGCTTCACCAAGTGTCCCACACCTCTCCTTTTTGTATACTAAAAGCTGGTTTACACAATATTGTGTTTCTTTCATGTGCTAGTTGTTTTCGTTATACTGTCAGTGACTTCTCTGACCCATCCTCCCAAGGTGGTTTTCAAGCTGATCTTATGCTTGTTTGGGTCAGCATAACCTAATCTGTATGTCTCCCCTGATCCACATGCCTTGGCGCAATACAGTGAACATCTTGGCAGAACATATAGCTTTGTCTACTTGGCTACATATATAGCCAAATAAGCATCACAAGATCATCCACTATCTCGGTGTGGTACATAAGCTTTTGCATGCATTTTCCCTCATCAATACTGCCTAGGCTACTTAACCATTTTGTATCACAATGTCTTCTGCACACTAATTCATATGTACTGCACAGAAGACGAATTTGAAAGTAGAAGGACATCCATTGCACCTTCCGGAGTTTCCTTATCTAGTTCAAGCTTAGGAATTTATCAGAACATATGTTATTGATTTTCATGCCATTACAAGGCCCTAATGGGCTGCATTTACATATGGATACATTAGCAGTTATCAACACAAGCTTAGGAATTTCAGCTTTTCCTAACAAGGTTTATGTCTTTTCTTCAAATGAAGAATTTAAGTTTAGATTAAAGTGCTTATAAACAAACTTCTGTATAGAGTTAGATAATGGAAATGTTCCTCTTTCCTTTTCTCCCAGGATCCTATATTTGTTCGTCTTCTCTGTCGGATGCCCTCCATTTTCCACAGAATCTCACTTTGCCTTTTCTTTTGTTTAAAATAGTATTAGTTACATTTGACCGTTTCAATCTGAAAGACGGGGAATGAGTGTGCTGAGTCTCCATTTTTGCTACTTTGCCTCTTGGGACACACTAAGCACAATATTAGGTGGAAAGACACATTACTGCTTCCGCACAAATATTGGCACGCAGCACCACAATTTACTATATAAAACTGTTATGACTAGCCTTCTGGGGTAAGACTGGTAGGATTCCTACAGGAACCTTTGCCTCCCACTTTCACCAGGTCTACTCCCCTGTGTCTGCATCCACTCAGGAGGAGGCAGCCGAATTGTTGGCTACACTGCCGCTACCGAGCTTGAGTTCTCTGGAGTGCAGGGACCTAGATGGTGCACTAACGGTTGAAGAAGTTTCTGGGGCCATCTCCTCCTTGCAGTCTGGGAAAGCCATGGGCCCTAGTGGGCTCCCGATAGAGCTGTATAAAAGCGTAGCGTCGGTTATCTCCCCTTACCTGTTGCGTATGTACAATGCAAGTGTACGTGAGGGCATTCTCCCGGCTACACAGCGACTGGCCAGTATTGCCGTCATACATAAACAAGGCAAGCCTCCGGACCACTGCTCGTCCTATCGACCCATCTCTCTTCTTGACCCCGAGGTTAAAATCCTGGCTAAGATCCTTGCTACTCGCATCTCGCCCCTTCTTCAGAAGCTGATCCATCCGGATCAAAATGGTTTTATGCCAACAAAAAATACGGCGCTAAATCTGCGCCGCTTGTTCGGAGTCCTGGGACGCGCGGCCACCATACAAGAGGATTCGGTTATAATGTCCTTAGATGCCAAAATGACATTCGATTTGATTGAATGGCCCTTTCTTTTTGACGCGCTGAGGCGTTATGGGTTTGGCGATCGGTTTGTGTCCTGGGTGCGTCTCCTTTACTCTAATCCCCTGGCGAGAATTGCAGTAAATGGAAGTAGGTCGGCGGTCTTTGAGTTGGGACGGGGCACGAGACAGGGGTGCCCTCTGTCCCCCCTGTTGTTCGCCCTTCCGATCAAGCCTCTCGCTCATTGGCTCTGGGGAGACCCTGCGATCCGGGGGCTCCACTGGGCGCCGGAGTGGGAGGACAGGGTGTCACTCTACGCAGATGATATTTTACTTTATTTGGCTAGGCCCCAATTCTCGATTCATTACGTACTTCGTATCTTTACTCTTTTTCAAAAATATTCGGGATACACCATTAATTGGGATAAATCCCTGATATATATCCTTAGTGGTCGCCCCCCTAGGCTCCCCCCGGATTGTGGGGCCAGGGTAGTGACCGAAGGCTTCCAATATTTAGGTATATACATTACTGCGGATGCGGAGGCCTTCTACCAGCGAAATCTGTTGCCTCCCCTCCGGCGCCTTAGAGCAGATGTTCGACATTGGCAGACCCTCCCACTCACGCTCCTTGGAAGATCGGCCCTTTACAAAATGATGGCACTCCCCCGTTTTTTGTATGCGTTGCAAAATACGCCGCACCCGGTTCCATCCCAATATTTTGTCTCTATAGACTCGGAAGTTCGCAGCCTACTATGGGGTAACGGATCACCCCGAATTGCACTCGCCAAGCTGACCAAGGGCTGGTACGATGGCGGCATTGCACTGCCGGCCATCAGATCCTACTATTGGGCCTCTCAGTTGATTGTTCTCAATCACTGGGTGCACCGACCCATTACTGATCCGGCATATCAGATGGACAGATATAATATGTTGCCGGGAACATACTTGAGGGCACTCTATGGGGGGAGGAGATTGGAACCGAAATTTACACCGACTGCTACGACGGTCTCCATCTGGCACGCGGCTAACTCGGCCCTCGGATGGAAGGGAAGACTAACGCGAGCGACACCACTGTTTGATTCCTGTCGCCTGGGGTCGCTTTGGCGGCAACCCGGATTTGATAAGTGGGACTTGATTGGACTGTCCAAACTGGGTGACCTGTGGGTTGAAGGTGGAATAGTGCCATTCGGCGAGCTACAACGGAAGTTCCACTTGCACCAGAATTAGGTTTTTCGGTATCTTCAGGTGCGAAGTGCCTTGTCCAAGGCACTTTCCAAGGGAACAGAGCTGCCGGCATCCTCTCCCCTGGAGGACAGGCTTTTAGATGACTACCTCCCAGAGAAGGCCATCTCGTTAACTTATAAAAAGATCCTCAATAATTCACCCGATTTTCTGGACAAAATCCGTGCAAAATGGTGTGCGGACGTGGGGGACATTGATGATGAAGATTGGAGAGAGGCCCTCGCCTCACCCCGAGAGGTGGCGATCCGATCTCGGTTTAAACTCATTCAATTAAAACTACTCCACAGAGTCTATTATACAAGCTCCGTCTTGGTGAAAATGGGTCGCCTTGACTCTCCAATGTGTCCACGCAGCTGCGGCCAAGTGGGCACATATCTGCATCATTGGTGGGACTGCCCCGCTCTTCAGAGGTATTGGGGAAAGATCTTTTCAGTTTTATCCCTTGTGTGCGATAGAGAGATTGAGCCTACCCTGAGGTTATGCCTTCTGAACATTTGGAAAGCTACAGATTTGACTAGGCCGGAACGTTTGTGGGTTTCCCTGGGCTGTATGGTTGCCAAGCGCAAAATAGCGCGAGCATGGAAAGGAGAAGCCGCCTTGAAGTGCTCTGATTGGGAGTATGATATGGATTGGTGCATGCAGGCTGAGAGGGTGGTGTATGAAAGCAGAGGTTGCCCCAGCAAATGGACGAAGATCTGGGCCCCTTGGAATGATTATAGAGGTGGGATATGCACCCCGTTTGGAGATGCCTCTCCCTTCGTTGTCAATAACGAATCACAGTAGTCTACTGTTTTCTCAAGTCCAGCCCCGAAGTGGGCGTCCCAAATTTTGGCCCCAACATGTGGAGCTCAAAAATATTTGTTTCAATTATTGGTCTATCAAGCATGATGTCATTTTTGTTTTCTCTTTTTGAGACTGCTCTTATTGTAATTGAGTTGTGGTTTATGATATTATTTGATTTATGTTTTAATTTTACAATAAAAAGATTTAAAAAAAAAAAAAAAAAAAGACTGGTAGGATTCCTGGACAATTAACCACAACCACTTTCCAAAGTCAATTTTGATTGAAATTCTTTACAGTTCCTGAAGCAGATCAGGGATTCCTTTGATTGAAGTCGTGGTAATGCACTTGATTCATGCAGGTAATCAACTAATAAACCACTTACCTCCTTCCTCAAAAGCTTCTACCTCCATAGGTGGTATAGAATCACATCCGATAGATGGGTGCTCCAAATAGTCCAGCAAGTATATGCTCTTCCATTTCTATTCAAACTGCTGCATCTTCCACCTGTATCAGAGTGGCTTTTGGAGGACCATTTGTCCATTTTACATCCAGGATCTTTGGACAAGGGAGCCATAGAGAGGGTCTCAGCAACCAAAATAGTGGCTGGAGGTTACTCCCATTACTTCCTGGTGCGGAAGAAGGACAGAGGCCTCATTTATTTATTATTCCTATTTAAATCTTCGCCCTCTCCGTTTCTTTCTGAAAAAAGACAAATTCAAGATGCTTGCACTGGCTCAGGTTTTATGTGCCCTGGATCCAGGAGACTGGATGGTACCGCTGGGCCTGCAGGATGCCTATTTTCACATTCCTGTCCTGCAGTCCCACAGGCGTTACTTGCGGTTCAAGATAGGCCAGGGCCATTTTCAGTTTTCTGTGCTCCCTTTTGCCATTACTAGTGGCCTTTCGGTGTTCACGAATGTGATGGTGCTGTTTGCAGTACATCTTCAGAGGGTGGGGATACCTGCTTTCCCCTTAATCCACAACAGGATGTTGAAAGCAGACTTGCCACAGTCAGTCATAAACTACCTCCAGACGACGGCGGACCTCCTAACATCTCTGAAATTGTTAATCAATGTTCTGAAGTCACACCTGACTCCTTTGCAGAGGTGCACATTCATCAGAGCTACCCTGGATCCGGTGTGGTTTCAAACCCTCCCTTTGGCTCAATGTGACCTGGACATTCGGGCTATGGTACCAATGTTTACGCCTCTGTCCTAGGACTCAGAGAGAGTGGATCTGAGAATTCCTGGCCATCTGCATCCTGCTTGTCGACTTTGCTAGATGGCTCATGGGGGCTCTGCAGTGAGATCTGAAGTAGGCTGCAAAA
The DNA here is from genome assembly GCA_963921515.1 of Calotriton arnoldi. Lineage (NCBI taxonomy): Eukaryota > Metazoa > Chordata > Amphibia > Caudata > Salamandridae > Calotriton > Calotriton arnoldi. Next base: position 3,871,477 of record CAWUFW010000269.1, on the reverse strand, counting down.
GACCTGCAGTGGTAGCTGGTTGACTGTGATGGGACCTGGGGCAATCACCTCTCCCTACTCCACCTAGAGTTGATGGTTATGACAGAAATTGCTACGGGGTTGCGGAGAGGTTGAGATCAGAGGAATCTGGTTTCGGGCAGATACCCAGCTCCCCATCAACTTGTTGGAGTTACAGGCACTTCGCTTGCCGTAGAATGCCTTCTTATCATCTATCAAAAGGAGGCTGGTTCAAATCCTCACGGACAGCACAAACAGGTGGTACTGAAACAAGCAGGGCAGCGTGGCGTCCTGGGTCCTTGTGGGATCTTTAAACGCAAGGGCGGATCAACTCAGCCACCGTCGCCTAACTAATCATGAATGGAAGCTACCCCAGGTGGTGTGCAGGGCATCTTTGAGCAGTGCGGAGAATCCTACACTTATCAGTTCACTACTGCAGACAGCAGCAACACTTTTACACACTGGAGTTCCCAAAAGGCCCCTTTCTCTTAGACACACTCCCCCCTAGAGTGGAGCTCGGTACCGTATGCTTTCCCACCTCTGGCTCTCCTGTCCAGAATTCTGAAAAAGATCAGGAACAACCAGGCCCATGTCATTCTAGTGGCTCTTGATTGGGCCAGGAGAGTGTTTTATCTAGAACTTCTGGGCCTGAGCATCCGTCCTCCGATCAGGTTCTTGCTTCGGGGGCATCTTCGGCCCCCGCAGCTGGCCAGGGTCCTGCAACCCGTCCTTCTCCATCTACACCTCTATGTGTGAAAATTGAGAGGTGACAGTTGACTGCTTTTGATCCCCCTACCAGAGTAGTGGATGTCATTCTAGGGGCCAGGTGTCCCTCTATGAAAACTGTTTACGCCAAACACTCCGATAAGTTTGTGGCCTGGTGTAAATTCCACCATACAGAACCACTGCAGGCAAAGTTGTCTGATTTTTTTTTGCAGCCTTTAGCCTACAAGGACTTGACATGAGCATTGTTAAAGGTTATTTTTCAGCACTTTTGGACATTTCGCGTTTCTAGACCAACCATCCTTATTTAAATCACTTGTTGTGATGCATTTTCTTAAAGATCTGGTTCATTTGCTTCCAACCAATCCTCTGTGATACCGCAGTGGGGGCTTAATTTGGTTCTCACTTTCCTTATGTGTTCCCCATTTGAGTCGATGCACAGTTGTCATTTGTGTCTACTAACCCTCAAATGTCATTGCTTCAGCTTGTCGCATGAGTGAGGTTCAGTTCATAATCTTTATTAGATTTTACAGATAAAATCATAAAAGTCAGGTCATTAAAATAACATACGATTTTTCATTACCCAAACTTATTCTTAATTTAAAACCCCATCAAAAAGCGTACAAGAAAAAACAAATAAAGGGAGAGTTTAACAGCTGTAAAAACAGTAAGGCAGGCCTAACTTTAGTTAAATTCAATGGTTTTAAAATTGTGCGTAAAAACTTATGTCTCAAATTATTGTATTTTGGACAAAGCATGACCACATGTAATGCATCATTAATCAATGTGTTATCACAGTTAGAAAGGGGCAGGGCTGAATTCGTAAAACAACCATGATTAAATGGGATAAGGCGGGGAAATAAGTTCAACCTGAAATAAGTCCATATGCGGCGTTGATGTCGTGTCATATTCCAGGTCAAATTAGGTTCTGTATTGCTGACAGTTTTCACTAATATTGCATGTCGCATGGAATGTTTCATTAGTGCAGAGTCCTCGCCTTCTGATGCCAAATTGTCCCTAAACGCAGTTTCGACCCATTTGCCATCAGAGCGAGTTATGACAGAAGGCTTATCATATAGATCAGGCCTCCCTAGAGCCCCCAGGTTATGCGCCACATACGCCAGCCATGGGATCAAGGAGGATTTTTCTAATTTTAAACAATCCTGCAAAGTGAGTCTATTAAGACAAAGGGGCTGAGTAGGATGGCAGGAAGACTGCCACCTACAGGCTGTCGGTGGCGGTCTCCCCGCCATCCTAGGCAGCTTTTCCGCCCGCCAGATCTTGATGGCGGGCGGTGTGCAGGTGGGCAGAAAGCCCGACCGCCTCGCATCCGACAGGCTCATTGAGCTCACCGGTGCTGCGGAGGGCCTCCCAATCCCTACAATGGTGGCGGTGCCTACCAAGCACCGCCGTAAGAATTAGGATGGTCCCTCCCCGCCAGCCTTTCCATGGCGGTTCACCCGCCATGGAAAAGAAAGGTGTGGGGGGGCACCTATGGTGCCCCCCCAACAGATCCCTGTGCCAAGTGACAGGCACCGCATGGTGCCTGTCACGTTGTACAGGGATGTGTTACACATCCCTTTTTTTCCATTGCGGCGGGTGCTGCAGCCAGCAGCACCCGCCTCAATGGAAAACCTGTACAATGCAACCGTGTCACGATCCGTGAGAAGCACCCAACAATGTAATGCCACTAACCTGTTAAAGTTATCCAGCGGGGACGATGGATTGCAGCAAGTCCCCCTATTCCCCCGAGCGCTAACTCCCAGAGAGTATTGATACACTGCTCCGAAAGGGAACACTCCAGGGAAAAGGGAAGTGGATAAAATAACATATATGCTGCACAGGATGGTGTCTTCTTATACCTATGTCTGGTCCGGCCTCACGGTATGTCGTCAGAAGCCACCCCTCGGGTAAGTACTGCACACAGAAGAGAAGAAAAGAGAATGATGTGTAAACCGTAAGTAAAGGGGGGAACATACAGATTACTAGGGGGGACTGGGATGACACACGTACTCATAACACTCGGCAGCTGGAAACAATAATAACTTGACCAAGGTTCCAATCAGGGAGAGAATAGGTCGTCTGAGCAATCCAGATACAATGGCACAGTCTTTGGTAACAGGCAGCAGAAGAGAGGACACCACCAGACTCACTGGCATACCCCCAATGACCATGTCTTCTCACCCTTTGCCAGCACAATCCTTAACACACGCTGTTAACAAACACAGCGGGCATCCATACTCAGTTGTTAACGGAAGTCCAAGGCACAGCAGGTATAGATGACCCTCCAACTCTCTGCAAGGAAACCAGCAGAATTCAGGGCAAGTAAAAGAACGAGTACTGCAAGAGGAAGGAAGCGCGCCTGCGCCTTCCTGAAATGGCGCGTCACACGCTGTTAGCAAACACAGCGCTCCGACGGCAACCACAGCCCTAGAAATCCGCGGTCCTTCACAACCGCTCCGGGCTAGGGTAGACAAAGTTACGGATGCGGGAGGAGCGCTCCAGCACTTCACTCCCGACGAAGGGGCACAGTGCCTGACAATCACTTAATCCGGAATGCAACAGAGGAATCCGGAACACATGGACCCCATCAGGACGCTGACTCCACAGGAATGGCGAAATCCAGGCATCGGGAACGAGCAAGAGACCCGGCGTCAGCAAACGCGATTGTCAAGCCCCGATCCCAGGAAGGGGAGGGGCTTTATAGAGTCTTGCGCTACCACGGCGAGGCCTGTTCTCCCGTCCCGCCTTGGGGCACAAAGGGTCATGGGACTTGTAGTTCCATGATAGTTTCCAGATGCGAGTAGAGCGCTGCGCCCTTCTCTCCCCAGTCACGCAATCATACACACAGATGATGGGAGTCTTGTGTATGGGTGTGTCTACCTCCTTTACCCCCGACCCTTGACAGGCGATCATGACAGAACCCCCCTGTAAAGACCGACGTCTCGGCGGTCGACCAGGTTTACCCGGATGCAGAGTATGAAAGCGCTTCAGCAGCAGGGGACAGTGGAGATTGTGAACAGGCTCCCAGGTCCTATCCTCATCGCCAAACCCTTCCCAATCGACCAAATACTGCACCCTCCCCCTCACCAGACGAGAATCCAGGATTTCCCTCACCTCATACTCCTCATGGCCATCCACTTCTATGGGCAGAGGCCTCACCTGCAATCTAGTGGTGACGGGACAGGGAAGGAGCAGCGAGACGTGGAACACTGGATCTATATGCCAGGAACGGGGCAAGGACAGTCTCATGGCCACGGGATTAACCACCCTCTCGATGCTATATGGGCCAACAAACCTAGGTTTCAACTTGTACCCCCCTTTCAGATAAAGGTTCTTAGTGGCCAACCACACCTTGTCACCGGCCTGCTACTCTGGTTCCTGAGTTCGCTTTCTGTCAGCATAATGCTTGTGTGTGTTTTGTGCTGAAGCTAAGTTTTTGGCATCAATCAACACAGCTCTGAGATGGGCGTGATGCTCATGGATGGAAGGGTGGTTTGACACTATAGGCCACTCAAATGGAAGCATATTCGGATGGTGTCCATAGAGGCAAAAGAAGGGAGAGCAACCCAGCGTGGAATGGTCAGCGTTATTATATGCAAACTCGGCCATCCAAATCAACATGTGCCATTCCGAGCTGTTTTGTAGAGTGAAACAGCGTAAGTATTGCTCTAATGTCTGGTTTAAGCGTTCGGTCTTTTCATCCGTTTGGGGGTGATAGCTGGTGGATAACCTGACTTCCATCTTCATGGTGTTACAGAGTGCTCTCCAGAAGCGTGAAGTGAACTGTGTCCCTCGGTCGGTGATGAGCACACAGGGTATTCCATGAGCCCGCACAATGTGCTGAAGGAAGACGGTGGCCAATTCAGAGGACGTGGGCAGGTGTTTCAAGGGAATGAAGTGTCCCATCTTGGTCAGGAGGTCTATCACAACCAGGATAGTGGTATACCCTCCGCTGGGTGGCATCTCCACGATAAAGTCCATGGACACCTTATGCCACGGACGCGGAGGAACAGGTAACAGACGTAATAATCCTGCAGGTTTCGTATGCCTGGCCTTACCCTGCACGCAAACTGCACAGTCCCTCAGGTACTCCTTAACATCCTTGCATAATGTGGGCCACCAAAAGGAGCGTTCTATACATGAAGTGGTTTTATATTCACCCAGATGCCCTCCTAGCGTAGAATCATGAGCCCAGGCTAGGACTTGCAGTTGCAGGGTTGTATCCGTTACATACAAAGCGTGGTAATGGTACAACAAGTTGTCTCTTACTGATCGGTGTTCAGGGCCTTCGTGTCTCCAGGCCTGTTTGTCCACATCAGCCACCGCCACCTTCAGGTCCTCAATGAAGTCCTGTTATGTGACCAAAGCGATGTCCTTGCTCTGGAACGCGGTCCGGGGAAGTATCGTGGGTGGTTCCGGAAGCTCTTCCAACAGGCAATCCTGGGGTTCTTCTGTACGGGAGAGGGCGTCTGCCTTTCCGTGTTGGGGACCAGGACGGTACTTTATGATGAAATCATAGTCGGAGAAGAAAAGCGACCATCTCAGAGCTCTGGCGGTCTTCAAGAACAACAAATTGCGGTGGTCCGTGTAGATCTCAACCGTGTGATGGGCTCCCAGCAGATAATGTCTCCATTCCTCGCAGGCCCGCTTGATGGCTAACAGTTCCTTGTCGGTGATGGTGTAATTCACCTCACAGGGAGTGAGCTTCTTAGAGAAATAGGCCACAGGATGTAGCTGACCCGTGTCTGGATGCCGCTGGGACCAACCCCCCCTAACGCAAATTGAGAGGCGTCCGTTTCTACCACGAAAGGTAACTGAACATCAGGATGTCGTAATATGGGAGCCTGGGTGAAACGTTCCTTCAAAGCGTGGAAAGACCGATCGGCTTCACCACTCCATACGAAAAGAGTCTTTTTTCTCAACAAGTTGGTTATGGGATGTATAATCTTGGAGAAATCCTTGATGAAACATCGGTAGAAGATCGCGAAGCCCAGGAAACTCTGTACAGATTTGACATTGTGTGGAGCTTTCCATTGTGTAATTGCTTCGACCTTCCCGCTATCCATCTGGAAACCTTGTTAATTTATAATGTAGCCCAAGAAACTGACCTCCTTGGCATGGAAGAGACATTTCTCAAGCTTGGCATACAAGGAATGTCGTTGGAGTCTGTCCAGCCCCGCCTTCACGTGTATGACATGTTCTTAGAGTGTCGAGGAGTAGATAAGAATGTCGTCTATGTAGACGATACAGAACTGCTCCAGGTAACCACGAAGGACCTCATCCATAAAGTACTGGAAGGCGGCAGGTGCATTGCACAGCCCGAAGGGCATTACTTGGTACTCGTATAAGCCAAACTTAGTCCGGAAGGCCGTTTTCCACTCGTCACCTTTCTTTACTCTAACAAGATGGTAGGCTCCCCGTAGATCCAATTTGGTGAAGAGCGTAGCCCCCTTGAGTTGGTCTAATAAGACGGGAATGAGTGGCAAGGGATATCAGTTTTTTATGGTAACCCTATTGATGGCTCTGTAATCGATGCATGTCCTCAGATCGTCACAATATTTCTTGGGGATGAAGAAGAGAAGGGAGGAGGCCGGTGAGGTGGAATGTCTGATAAATCCGGACGCAAGATTGTCTTCCAGATAGTTCTTCAGATGTTGTGTCTCTGGCTCGGAGAGAGCATAGACCCTGCTACATGGAATGGCTGCTCCAGGAGTGAGATCGATGCGGCAGTCGTATGCGCGGTGCGGTGGTAACTGAGTAGCTTTCTGTTTGTCGAATATGGTTTGATAATCCACGTATATCATGGGCAACGTAGTGGAACAGCAATACTGGGGACCCTCGCATCCATCTGCCAAGAGACCTGCCTGAGTACCGATGTCTCCTCCGTGACACACGTGCTCCTTGGTGCAATGTTCCTTACAGAAGTTCGACTCCAGGGTAACGGTGCGGGCTGCCCACCGGACAACAGGGTCGTGAAGGGTTAACCATGGCATGCCCAGAATAAGGCTGAACTGTGGTGCATCGATCAGGTCAAACTGTATGGTCTCATAGTGGTTCTCACCGAACTGCATTATCAAGGGGATAGTATGAAACCTCACCGGTCCGGAGGTCAACGCCGTCCCATCCACAGCTTTTACTGGTTCGGGGGTGTTTTTCTTTTCACGGAACCCCAATAGTCCGTGCATACGTTAGGTCCATGAAATTGCCGGTTGCCCCAGAGTCTAGCAAGGCAGGCATCTTTAAGGGTTTCCTCGGTAATCCATAATGTGATACACACAAGTAAAGGCGCGCAATGGTGGCAAAGCCTTTTCACATCTTGCCCCGGCTTTCTGGAACGAGCTGCCCCTCCAGATTCGCGAATGCCAGAGCCTCTCTCAGTTCAGGAAGCTTCTGAAAACTCATCTTTTCTGATTCCCTTAGGTCTGGCTGCTGCTCTCCGTCCTAAGCCCAGAGATACCCCTTTGGGGTGATTCAGCGCTACATAAACTAATATAATAATAATAATAATAGATGTGCAATGGAGGGCTGTATGGTGTTGGCTATGACGGAAGAGATCGCTTCTTGTTGGACACCCGAGTTAGGGACCTCAATCTGACTCGGGCTCCTCAGTTTTCCGTCGTCTATTGTCTCTCCGACTGCTGATGTACTACTGCTTGCGTCCTTTGAATGCTCTGTCTTTCCGGGACTCGACTCCGGGCTCTGCACTCCTTAATGAAGTGCCCGCTTTTCCTGCAATAGAGGCACAGCTTCTGTTTCCGCCTCTTATCTTTTTCTTCTGCTGTAAGGGGCCCTCTAATACCATTGATTTGCATAGGTTCTGATCCCTCCGATGCTCTGGTATGTTCCTCGATGACGGGTTTGGGTCTAGGGAGGTAGTAGCGGTTTTCTCCTCGATTCTTGTCCCCTTTTCTTTACTGTAACCGATGATCCAATTGTACAGTAAGATCAATCAGCTCTTCGCAGGACTGGGGCGACTGTACCACCTGAGACAAGACATCCTTCAGTTCCCCTCGCAACCCTTGATAGAATAGGGTGGTGCGTTTTTCGGCGGGCCAATCGGTTTCCACCAGGAGTCTATTGAACGTCGTGATGTAAGTCAGTAGATCCTGGGAACCCTATGTGAGGGTTATCAATTCCCGATCCATTGTCATGACGTGGGATTTACGATCGAACAATTTTCTCATCTCCAGACAGAAGTTCGTGAAATTGTACAGGATGGGATCATCACGCTCGATTAGCGGAATGGTCCAGCTCGCTGCGTTACCCCCCATATATGACATCACAAACGCCGTTTTGGCCTGTTCCTCCTGAAACAGCGCTGGTTTAAAGAGGAAGTGTAACCGGCACTGACTTAAAAATACCTCAAACTTTTTTGGATCCCCAAAAAAGCGTTCAGGAGGTGCCAGTGGGATCCTATGTTCTGTACTACTTGGATAGTAGGGGAAGGATCAACAGATGGAGGAGGTGCTTGGGCCGCAGAAAAGAACCCTGTTCCTTGCGTTCTATCCTCAGTAGGTGCATGTAAGTTCGATGCAGGAGGAGGTAGTGTCCACTCTCTAATGTAAGTCCCTGTTCTATCAGGGGTGCCCTTTCGTGAGAGACCTGCCACTTCTCTTCGCAAGGTACCCATTTCTTTCCTCAGCTCTTGGTTCTCAGTTCGGGAAGTGAGTACCTCTACCTGAAGCGCCGTAAGGCTCTCCAGAAGAGAAGTCAACACTGTGTTGACGTCCATCGTCCGGGCCAGGCAACAAACTTGGGCTTGACAATCTGTCACGATCCGTCAGAAGCACCCAACAATGTAATGCCACTAACCTGTTAAAGCTATCCAGCGGGGACTATGGATTGCAGCAAGTCCCCCTATTCCCCCGAGCGCTAACTCCCAGAGAGTATTCATACACTGCTCCGAAAGGGAACACTCCAGGGAAAAGGGAAGTGGATAAAACAACAAATATGCTGCACAGGATGGTGTCTTCTTATACCTATGTCTGGTCCGGCCTCACGGTATGTCGTCAGAAGCCATCCCTCGGGTAAGTACTGCACACAGAAGAGAAGAAAAGAGAATGATGTGTAAATCGTAGGTAAAGGGGGGAACATACACACAGGTTACTAGGGGGGACTGGGATGGCACACGTACTCATAACACTTGGCAGCTGGAAACAATAATAACGTGACCAAGGTTCCAATCAGGGAGAGAATAGGTCGTCTGAGCAATCCAGATACAATGGCACAGTCTTTGGTAACAGGCAGCAGAAGAGAGGACACCACCAGACTCACTGGCATACTCCCAATGACCATGTCTTCTCAACCTTTGCCAGCACAATCCTTAACACACGCTGTTAACAAACACAGCGGGCATCCATACTCAGCTGTTAACGGAAGTCCAAGGCACAGCAGGTATAGATGACCCTCCAACTCTCGGCAAGGAAACCAGCAGGATTCAGGGCAAGTAAAAGAACGAGTACTGCAAGAGGAAGGAGGCGCGCCTGCGCCTTCCTGAAATGGCGGGTCACACGCTGTTAGCAAACACAGCACTCCGACGGCAACCACAGCCCTAGAAATCTGCGGTCCTTCACAACCGCTCCGGGCTAGGGTAGACAAAGTTACGGATGCGGGAGGAGCGCTCCAGCACTTCACTCCCGACGAAGGGGCACAGTACCTGACAGTCACTTAATCTGGAATGCAGCAGAGGAATCTGGAACACATGGACCCCATCAGGACGCTGACTCCACAGGAACGGCGAAATCCGGGCATCGGGAACGAGCAAGAGACCCGGCGTCAGCAAACGCGATTGTCAAGCCCCGATCCCAGGAAGGGGAGGGGCTTTATAGAGTCTCGCGCTACCACTGCGAGGCCTGTTCTCCCGCCCCACCTTGGGGCGCAAAGGATTGTGGGACTTGTAGTTCCATGATAGTTTCCAGACGCAAGTAGAGCGCTGCGCCCTTCTCTCCCCAGTCACGCAATCATACACACAGATGATGGGAGTCTTGTGTATGGGTGTGTCTACCTCCTTTACCCCGACCCTTGACAGGCGATCATGACAGACCGCCACCGTGGTGGTCACATTGTAATTTGGCCTGTGGGACCCCCGACACTATGTCAGGCGGTCCCCATCTCCGTTAGAGTGGAGGGTGGACGTGAGTCCGCCCGCCGTCCTAATCAGGACCTAAGTTCCTCCTTTACCCAAAATGAGTTCCAAAGCTTTAAAGGACAAAGGCGAACGTAGTCTGTAATAAAATCTAAACCTAGTTCTTTGTGAACAATTTCGTAAGGTACACTTTGTTGATCTCCCAAAAGGCCCCTTAAAAATGTATTTTCGGCTACTTGAAGTGGAGCAACCCGGCCATATCCCCTAATTCCACTGCCATAGCTCACTACTGGGTAACACTTGGCCCTGTAAATTTCCGGGATCGATTGAATATGAGTGCGCCCAAACCTGCAGGAAAAAAATCTCCAATGCTGAATATCGCTCTGTTAAAGGACAAGATATCCTGAGTTATAAGTGAGTATCAATTAAACTCAAGAGTCCAGTTGGACCCTCAATTACCTGAACTTATCTAAGTGACTAATATGTTGGCCATCTACTACATGTTTCATGGTTTTCGTGTTTGATGGGCCAATCTTCATAACATGTGACTTTGAGAAGTTCTGCGTCAGGTCAAGGCTACTCATAAAGCTAATAAAAAGGTTAAGAAGTTTTTGTAAGCCTTTAGCTGTATGAGCAATTAAACTGTATCGTCCACATAGAGCAAGGCAGGTATAGAACGGCCTCCTACTTAAGGAACGTCGGCACCTGGCGCAGCCAGAGCTTGCTCTATGTGGTCGATATAAAAATAAATAAAAAAGTAGCTAAAATACAACCTTGCCGAACCCCACGCCGCAATTTAAAGTGCACAGTGCATTCCCCATTAGGGCCAAACCAGACACTAGCTGAGAGATCATTGTGCAAATCCCGCAAATAATTTATTAAAACTGGGTCGACATCCATCTGTTCCGTCATGGACCAGAGCTTAGAACGGTTGACTCTATCGAAGGTAGAGTTATGGTCCATGAAGGCCAGATGGACGGCCCCCTTCTTGGCCTTAGTGTATTTACAAGTTAATAAATAGAGATTCTAGGTTTGCTCTATAGTGCCTCGGCCAGAACGGAACCCATACTGAAGGTCGGATAAAAAGCCTCTCTCCTCGGCCCAATCCGCGAGACGATTTAATAAAATCCGGCCAATAATTTTCACATCTGAGTTTATCAGAGAAATGGGCCTAAAGCATGCGGGGGTCTGACCTGTTGCCCTTTTTGAAGACAGGCACTATTATTTATCGAGACCAGGTTTGTGGGGGAGGACGGGAGGCTGCAGAGTTTAGGTGCAATGTTAATAGCAGGGCCCATAAATCTATGCATGTTTTAAAGAGGTACCCCATCAGGTCCTGGTGCTTTGTTTAATGGCAGCTGGGAAATGGCGGCTCTAACCTCTGATAAATTAACAGTTATGTGATTAGCAGTCCGGGGGTCTTTCGGTGACTCAGGCTCCTCATCTAGGCTGTAAATGGCCTTAAAATGATCAACCCAGGCCTGAGAAGGAATAGTGCAGGCCTGGTTAGAGAGGTGATCTTTACTGAAAAGAGGAGAGTTAACAACGCTCCAGAAAGCAAATCTGTTGTGCTGCCAACTGGCAGTTAATAGCTTGTCCCAGGCTTCCTTTTTGAGTTGGGCTTTACGTTCCTTACAGGCCATTTTAAATGCTGCCCTGGCCCTTTTAACCTTCTCTTGGCAACGGGGCTTCGCATGCAGGAGGATTTAGAACACAGTCTATCAAACAATCTTTCTACATGTATAGCCGGAGGTGGGGCAGTTTTACAGAGTGCGGATTTGATAAACCTGCCAATATTAACAAATGATGCCAAGATTCTCTGTGGTAACTCTTCTTCGAACAAACAAGAGAGAAAGTCAGGTTGACACGAGGTCATCAGGTTTTGGACAAAGGCTAAGGGAACAATACTTGCCCACCTCACTCTTGGGCCCTGATCAGTCATGGTGATGTCATGGTGATGGGCTCCTTATAAACGATACTGCTCCCAATGATTTGTTATCCCAGTAAAATAAAGCTGTTAACGGGTTATAGTTGCTCAAATTGTGTCTTAGGTCCTTAAAATCTAAGAGGACAGAAAAGAAGCAACCGGAGACAAAGATGTAATCAATAACAGTGCTATGCCCCACCCCCCCTTAAATGTAGGTATTCTCTCACCTAAGTAGTTCTGATTGCTAACCATTAAATTCACTAAGTTAAACTCAGAGATAAGGTTATTCGCAGCATCACCTTGGCGAGTATGTTTGAAATGCGCCTGATTTTCAAATGAGCCCTCAGAATCAGAATCCCTGTGAGATGTACACAAGTGACAGGGGTGCAAGTTAAAATCCCCTGCAACCATGATTATAGTAAAAGAGGGTTCAGAGTGGTAAAAATCGTCAAATGCTTTAAGACAGATAACAGCATTTGGGTCATTTCTCAACGTATCCGCATTATTAAAATTGATGAGAAGCAGTCTATACTTATTGTTAAAAGTATAACCAGAATAGTCTTAAAATTAGACTGAAGAACCTCTACCTTACATTTGTGTTCTAGTTTAACTAGAGTTGTAAGGCCAGCACTAGCTCGCCCACTCGAGGAACGGGTAGCTGGAACTGAGTACGAGGAAAAACCATCAAGATGTAAACAACCCTTAGTATCCCACGTTTCCTGTCAACAAATAAAGTCAAAATTCTTCAGCATACATAGCCAAACAGAGTCTGTGAGCTTACTCTGTACCCCGGCGATATTCCAACTAAGGACCGCAATATTGTCTAGACTCATGGTGTCCGGTTCCTGGTTCAGGGTAACAGAGTTCAGAATGTCAGTGGTGGGAGTAGTGCCCAGTCAGTCAGGGTCTTCCAGCTCACTCAGAGGTAGAAAGCGGTTACTTAGCTGTAAAGTGCTAATGTCAATTAAGGCAGGGGGATTGATTGGTTCACGACATGGCTTTTTCTGAATCAGGTCCCAGTCTCTCCTAACCAGGGCATCACAGTTTGCAGGCGGATAGAAAAAGCCCAAAGGAAGAATGGATATGCGGCCCATTGATGCACCTTTTGCCCCCAGGGCTTGGAGAATCAAGCCAGCTCGTGCAGGATTGTTGAAATTCACTATTATACAATCACCCAGGGATGTTTTGTGGGATTGGCCTATCCAGCCCACCCTACGGACCATTATGATTTCTTCTGCCAGAATCTGAGTGAGAGGCTGGTGAACGTTTACCCTGGTTGCCAGCCAGTGGACTACTTTATTCTTGAGTTGGGCATAATTTTCCCGTGTATCCTTCCCCAAAGGGGGCACATCCACCAACACAACAATATTAGGGTGACTGCCGGAGGCAGTTGGATGGTAACATTGGAGGGGTGGTGCACTAGAGGGGCGGATTGAGGTACACTAGGGGGGGCCCAAACTGGGTTAGAACATCTTCCCTGGGTAATCAGCTGCACTTTGGCAGAGGCTTGCCACCCGAGATTGGCATCGACTGTGCAAAGTGGGGCGGTTTGATGCTAAAGACCAGCACTCGAGGGCAGTTGTAATGAGTCAGTGACACCGCTAGAGGAAGCTCTAGTACCTGTATTCGGCTTGGTTTCATAAAAGTCATTGAGCCAGCTGATTCTAGAATGTAAATTGTTCACAGACCCTTTTAACGACCATACTGTTTGCTCAAGAGCAATTATCCGGGTATCAAAGGCATTTAGAGCTGTGAGGATCTTAATTTCCAGATTTTTAACAGACGCCACAAGGGAATCCTCAGTTGTATCCTGCCCACGAACTGTGAGGTTGTCGAGTTTTGATATAACTGGAGCCTTCCTAGGACTGGGTGTAGCCTTCTTCATTGGTTTAGCGGGGAGAGATTGGCCAGAAATGGGTGTTTTGCATCGGGCACCCATGTTACCCATTTTTCGAGTTTTAGTAGGACATTTCAATCTAGTGTCCCTGGGTGTGGGCTGTAAGGCCAGGGTGCTAGAAGGGCCGGCCAAAGGGTCTTTGGAGGTAGAAGGGAGCGTAGGAGATGCTCTGGTGATGATAATAATAGTCAGCCCCTCCCCCGTCTGAGCATCTGTGTCTTGTGCTTTAACACAGTGGTTCGCCGCCAGCTCTATTTCAGTAATCTCCTCCTATAGCACCCCCATGGCCTGGTTCAAGAACGACAATATAGATGAACTGCCTCTTGGCCTTTATCACCATACATGCCAACCCTCCCGATTCAGGCGGGAGTCTACCGATTTGAACGCTAGTCTCCCGCCTCCCGATTCAAGCACCCAGAAACCCGATCCCTGAAAATCTCACCTTTGTTTTTTTAAATGCCCCAAGTCCAAAGTACGTTCACTTCCTGTATTTCTTCCCCATTTCAAATGGGGCTTTTCGATTGGCTAACTCCTGCACAGCAGCCAATCCGCACTTAGCAACGTCATCACTGACGTTACACCAATGAAGAGGACAGCATTACAGATGGCAGGAAGTGCCGCGAAATCAGGAGCATAAAGCTCCTGAATTCTTCTGCTGATGGAAGATTTAAACCACCAACAGGTAAGTTTAAAGTGCTTTCATTTCTCTCTATTATTTGCAGCCTTCTGTTGCTTCACCTCTACCTTTTGCATTGCTCTCCTCATTTCCCGGATTATATCAGACATTCATGCATTCTTTTCTTTGTCTGTCCTTATATTTTTTCATCCCTTTCCTTCCTTCTTTTCAGTCCCCTCTCGTTCTCTCAGCCTTGTCGCCCAGCTCCTCTTTCCAACTGCGCAACTTCCGCTCACATCAAGGGATGAATGGAAATTAGGAGATTTCTGAGGCTGGTGCTTTTGTAAATTCAGCAGAGCTGGGAATACACCCTTTCAAAGGCCTCATACGGTTGCTGTGGGCCATTACGCAAGCAAAGATAATGCCAACCCCCTTGTCTCAAAAGACAAACATAATCAGAATGCACATTTGGCCCCTCCATCATTTGGGCCCTGGGGTCACTGCACCTGGTTCATGAATGACAGCCACACCCCTGGACAGTTTCGCACCATACTTGTTTTCATTCCTACAGGCCTCCTGAAGGTACAGGCCTTTCGGGTGAGTTTATGGTTCCCTATTCCAGTCCTATACGCAATCTCTTTCGGAAATGCCATGTTGTTTCATAAACAAGGTTTAAGGCGCTCATTCGGATCTCTTTCTCCACTTTGCATGCTGGGATTCCAAGCCCTTTAGATAAAATAAAGGCTCAGAGTTTTTGTTTTCACATATAAATGCAAACTGAAAATAATATGTTTCGCTCTCTGTATTTATTTTCTTTAAAAAGGGAAAATACATAAACTAGGTCTTCACTTGAGAATCTTTCATTAAATCATTCATGACCTTCAGGACAATAATTATCAATATTGAAAGTGAAGAAGGATAAAATATCTCAATGAAACTTAAAAGGGCAGATGTGCAGGCATCAATGTGTGAGGCCATATTCATCTGTTACATAACCATGTTAATGAAATAGACGCAGCCTATTTTTTTCTTGCAGTCAAAAATGAATATAAATACCACATCATGAGATGAGTTTATAGGTAAATACGGACAAAAATGAGAATAAATACCATAAAGTGGTAGCCTTATTTATAATGGGAAATGCAAAACTAAACCTCCAAGGGTGTGGGTGAAACCAACAGGACTGGATAAAGAATTCAAGTCTAATTTGGAGCAACCTAAAGGTCATTTTTTCTGCAAGCTCTCCTTGTTTTTGGCAATATATTTTGTTTACTAAGACATTTAACTAGTGTAAGCACTTATGTCATCAAACAAGGATGTAGCGAGTTAAGCGTTTACCATCCACGGGTCAATGCCAGGCTTTCCCTGCAGCTGCAGCAATTATTTGTGATGCGTACTAATAGCATTTATGCTTGCCTTGGCCAGCAGTAGTTGTGAACATTTAACCACAATAGTCTTGTATGAAAACGGATACGATGCAGTTATGTTTATTATTCGTACTGTGGAAAAGTACATGCTGTCAATAGCCTGTTTATGGCAAATGCTTAAAGTAGAATACTGGCTTGTAGGGCTCTGCATAATTACTGTCCATGTAGGAAATTGGTTTACTGGTTGAGGGGGTGAAACCCTACCCAAGCAGCAGTCAAAATTCTTGTCTGTGTGCAATACACACAGATCCCAAATTAACCTGTGCTCTACCCCCTGGCTGCTTGGCACAAAAGCAGTCAGACTTAAAGGCAATGTGTAAAGTATTTATGCTGCGCACAAAGTTAAGGGAAAGCCTAACACAAATTCCACACCAATTTCGAAAAATAGAGAAAAATGTAATTGACACCAAGACCACAAATCCAATTAGTTGCACCCAGATGTGCAATTTTAAAGGCTTTTTGGAAATCAAGCACTAAGACTCAAACACCAACTGCAGTTATCTGGTCACGGTAGACTGGGTCCAAGTTACAGGTTCAGGCAGACTACAATAGAGCGTGGGCAGGGTATAGGACTGAGTTCCGTCTGCTGACCAAAGTATGTTGTGCCCTAGGCATCTAGATGTGAAGTGCTCGCCTCAAGATGCGAAGTTCGGTGTTGTGCAGCAGTGGGCAGCTCACAGCAGGCCTTTCTGGCAGTCGACCGGTCTCATAGTGATCTGAAGAATTGGGTGTTGGCGACTACTGCTAAAACCTGGTGCCACTTTGAAGTGGTAGACATGTCTTAAAGTTCTCACCCCCTGCACCCCACCCCCCGAGGTGTCACAATTCTTGCCTCCCTACCCTGACCCAAGCTTGTCTGCGGGCACAAAAGACTAGTGTGAAACCCTTTTAGTGTCTGGAGGCAGTCTGTGATATGCAAGCGCAAGGAGCAGATTTATATAGCACGAACTAGACCCGAAGGTATTGGAGCGCTTTAAGTGAGCACCAGTTACATTACACAAGGACACATGCATTTTTTGTAGGCACGGGGAGATTAAGTGATGTGCCCAGAATCACAGGATGTTGAGCCGAGACTCGAACCAGACTCCTCAATTGTAAAGTTGGCAGCTTTGGTTGTTATGCCACAACCTCACCCCAATTGCGTTGCGCATGCAATTTATTTATGGCAGCATGAACATGAACAGGATTTGAACTTTGCCCACCATTTCAGTGTATATAGATGCCAGTGTGAAATACAAACTTTTCCTGTTATATTCCATATAGGTACCTTATATAGGCGCAGGTAGCATTAAAAGTCAGCTGTAAGCGCTTTCACAGCTGACTTTTAAAGGGCCTTTTGGCAAGCTTCCTGTGTTCATGGTGCTGAAGACGTCCTCTCCGCCCGCAGCCTCTTCTTGCCCCGGAGCCTCTTCACTGCCTCAGGACGACCTCTCCTCTCCACCGGAGCCTCTTCACTGCCTGAGGACATCCTCTCCTCTCCACCGGGACGCAGCAGCCTCTTCTTGGAAACGCAGCAGCCTCATCCCGGGACGCAGCTTGCACTTCAACTTGGCCCACAGCCCCTTTATTTTGATTGGATAATACAGGAATAGTGTTTGAGTATGAGTTTGAAGCGATCAGATCGCACGCCTCCAAGGGGAGAAAAAAGAAGGAAGTACGATTGTACATTCAAAGAGACATGGCAAAAAGAATTTCCATTCATTTTGAAATCTAGAAACGGGCAAAGCAGTGCATTTTGTGAAATTTGTGCGTCCGATTTCATCATTACCCATGGTGGCAGGAATGATGTATTTAAGCATGTCAATACACCAAAACACAAAAATAGTGAACTGTCACAGACTCAGACTAGAAAAATGACCGATTGGGTTGGAGGCCGGGCAGCAGAGGAGATTGACGAAAAGGTGATAAAAGCTGAAGTTTTGTTTCTTGGCTTCCTAATAGAATATAACATACCCCTAGCAGTCTCTGATCACGCCGGTTCACTTTTCAAATTAATGTTTCCGGATTCAAAAATAGCCGCAAAATTCTCCTGTGGAAGGACAAAAGCCAGTCACATAGTTAATGGAGCTATTGCCCCATACAGTATTGATGAGGTAAAAAAGGCCCTAGAGAAGAAAACTTGGTTTGGCCTAGCAACTGACGGAAGTAATGATGGAAATGATGAATATCTTCCTATTTTAGTGTGCCG
Source organism: Calotriton arnoldi (assembly GCA_963921515.1). Classification (NCBI taxonomy): domain Eukaryota; kingdom Metazoa; phylum Chordata; class Amphibia; order Caudata; family Salamandridae; genus Calotriton; species Calotriton arnoldi. Next base: position 3,853,614 of record CAWUFW010000269.1, on the reverse strand, counting down.
CGAAGATCCAAATACAGGGCACATAGTTACATCATTGCTTGATATGCCTTCAGTTGTTGCAGGAGATGCCCAGACCTTGTTTGACACATGCAACCACGTTATTAGAGAAAAAAATCTCAGTTGGAACAACTGTGCAACATATTCCTCTGATAACACTAATTGCATCAATGGTAAGCACAACAGTCTACTCAGTAAAATCAGGAGTGAACAAAAGGATAAGAAACAAAAGGTGTATGATGTTGGTTGTCCTTGTCATTTGTCATTTGAGTGCACAAAAAGCATCCAAAGCACTGTCTGTCAAAGTTGATGATATGCTCCTAGACATCTATTACCACTTTGAAAAAGTGTGAAGCACAAAGGTGTACTCAGAGAGTATATGAATTTTACTGAGACAGAAGTCAGGAAAGTGATTAAGCATGTCAGTACTAGGTGGCTAAGCTTGGGAAAGTCTGCAGAGAGAACGCTAAAGCAATGGGACTCACTAAAGTCTTACTTTCTTTCAACACAGGTATAGTGTCCACTGTCCTGTCCGTGGAATTGAGAGGACCCTGTCCTGCAGGGTCTTAATGTCCCTGGACCATAACGCTGTCACTTTGCCTCGTGTAAGGCATAATTTAGGTGTTTCAGGGTTGGACTGCGTGATATTTGTACAGCTTCTATCAGAGCCTGGTTTGGTGATGGCGGGCAAACTTTCTCTATTGTGTGTTAATGATCGCTCATGGTAGAGGTTTAATAAGTAAACCTCCCAGGTTTGTTCATCCATTGAGTATGTTGATGAATACCAGGCATTAGATGTGGTGTTTTTGTGTTTCTCCCTAAGGTTCCATAGAGTTGTGCTGCTTTGATGAATCGGACTGTGCTGGTAGTCTACCATGGCTGTTAAAATTGCGGGTCACCATAAGCAGATTTGGGGCCAGATGTACGACCATGGCATTTAGCGACTCGCAAATTGCGCTCAATTGCGAGTCACAATTTGCAAGTCGCTAAATGCCGTGTACAACAGTGTCTGAGACATCTACATAACCACATGCACTTTACTCTTCACAGTCAAAAAGGAGATGAGCGTTGGTCTACACAAATTTGCTTGGAAATTCACCATTTGCCCACTCATTTTTCAAAAAAATTTCGGGGGGGAAAACCCCCCCATACCCCCCTGAATTCGTTCAGGCTCGCTCGCTGCGCTCGCTCGCCATGGTGTGCTACTATAATTTTACGCCTCAACGCTTTCAAATGTCGCCAGCAGCCTCTGCCATTTACTGTTATGCCTGACCCGTTTCGCGTTACACGTTATTCAGGTCGTTGCACACACGCAAATTTCTCCCTCTTATCGAAGTTGAAATGTTGGCATGTATGTTTATCACATTAGCGATTTCCGCCTTTTTCTTCCCCATGCTCGAAGGTATGATTGCCACAGGTCTACGGTCAAGTTAACGAGTTGTATAAGAAAGAACTGTATCAGAATGCTGGAAACCCGTGGGATCACAGAGTGCACACCAGCAGCATGTCCACTCACCGTCTCCAAGGTCCGGGTTCCAGAAGTAAGAGGGGTGGCCCAGCCTCTTCCGGGCTATGACGGGCCCGTCTTGGCCTGGTCGGGCACGCCCCATGCGCGTCCCGCGCTGCAGGACGCCTCGCAGGTTTTTATGGCGCTCCGGCGCCTCTCCAATGTGTCACGGCCTCCCTCCTCCCGGGCCGGCAGGAACAAAACAACTGGTGCGGCAAAGAGGCTCCCGCCCTGCGGGACGCCTCGCAGGGTTTTATGGTGCTCCAGTGCCTCTCCAAGGCATCACGGCCTCCCTCCTCCCGGGCCGATAGGAGCAAAACAACTGGTGTGGCAAAGAGGCTCCCGCGCTGCGAGTACAAGCGCCGTCTGTTTATCCACTGTACTCAACATTTTCCTGGACAAACTGGTGTGGCAGACTGGTATGGCATTCCTCACTGCCCTCCCTCCTCCCCGTTCTTTGGAATCCATTTTTTTTATCCATTTATAAAAAGGGCCCATTTTAGAGATCTGCACACTATCACTTGTAATCAATTATTAAGCTCTGCGTGCGACTGGGCCGACAGAGTTAAGAAAGACACTGATGCCAGCGCACAAGGATGCGCTTATATGTGGCTCCGGTGTCACGTATGAGGTGGAACAAAGCCTGCATGGACTCGTACAATGCCACCTGCTGGCGTGCGGGGGCAATGCTGAGAAAAATATCTGGATTCAGTCTGGCGCCTGCAGGCATTCACAAAGTGAGGAATCTGCACTTAGAGAATGCACAGTAAAACAGTTCAGGGTATGGGTGGTGTTCATGATGGGACGATTATGCTCTGGAGTTGAGGCTGAACTCAGTGAGTGTTTCTCACAGTGCCTATCAGTGGGTCATAAATGTGCTATTTACATCTCAACCTGGGCCTGCTGTCTCCAGGGTGCACAGCATGGTGGTCATATTTGGAATTCTATTCTATTTGAAAGTGTGTGAATGAGATCAGAGGTGTCGAAATATTGACAGCACCAAAGGAAAGCAAGCCTTGGCATAGCCAATAGGTCTCGCCTTTGGGACCTTTTAGGTGTTTAGCCAGAGCTATTGGCTTTGCCAATGTTTTTATGCTATGTTGTAGAGCAGTGTAGCTGCTTTGCAGCATGATGAAAAGTTATAATAAAAAGTGTTAAGCATTTTTGTTACCTTAAATATAACCAAAAATACATTATGTACAACTGAAAGACCCTATTAAAGAAAGAATTAATATAAATATTTCTTCTAGTTTTTTTGTCCTTGCAATGCTGGCAACTTCTTTCTGCCTGTTCGAATGCTTGTTTGTTATAGCATTTTTTTTGTTATTTGTGTGGGTGTGGGGGGCATGTTGGGAAATAGTATCTGAATTACAACACAAGCAGGTGACGGACTCCAGACTGAGGTGATGCTGAGGTGGTGGCGTGCTGGTGCGGAGGTGATGCTCAGGTGATGCATTGGGGTAGTGCGTCACAGAATAGAGTGGAGTAAAGTGGCATAGAGGGAGTTGAGTGGAGTAGTGTCGTAGAGTGGCATAGAGTGGAGTAGAGTGTTGTGGATTGCTACAGAATAGAGTGGAGTAGAGTTTAATGGAGTAGAGCATCATAAAGTGGAGTCTCGCGGAGTGTCATAGGCTAGAGTGGAGTGGACTAGAGTGAAGTGGCGTAAAGTACACTGGTGCAGAATAGCTTGGCGTCGAGTGCTTTGGTTTTGAGTGAAGTGGTGTAGAGTCATTGGCATAGAGTGCAGTGACACTGAATAGAGTGTGCAAAGTAGATTGCAGTGGCGTAGAGGGCAATGAGAATTGAGTGTCGCAAAGTGGTATAAAGTGCAGTGGCATAGATTAGATTGCTTCAGAGTAGAGTGAAGTTATTGTTGAACATCATGCTGTCCAATTGTTTGCCATACCATCATGTTAAAAAGGCAGATAGGTTAGTGACCTACCACTTCGGAGGTTTTGCAGCACGTCCAATTCATTTTTCGGAGCTTTTCATTGCCTAAGAGTGGGTAATTTCTGATAGTCATTGCTTTGATTATTCACTCTCAAGAACGAGTTACACTTTGGTATTAGTATATCACTTATACTCACACTGAAACCATACAAATGTTACATATAGGCAGTTTCAGAACTATGAGGGTGTTTGAGGTAGAGAGTGTTGGAGTATACTTTACTACTTTTCAACCTTGTAAGAGATTTCAAAGACCAATGGAAATTTTGAGGTTTCATGATGTTAGCAAATAATGATAACTTTTTTGTATATTGCACTCAATATCACTCCCATTTTGGTAGGAAACGCAAACAAGGTCGGACTGGTACAGAAAATAGACCCGGGGATCAAAATAAAAGTGGCCTCCTTAGCGTATCTGATACCTACAAACGTGACCCACATTTGCAAATCGGGCAGTTTTGAACTTGTAAGGACACATTGTTTAGGTGTTTTGAAAGATGCAAATATGAGGATGAATTGTGCCTTTGATTGCTTTTCAGCTCAACACAGAGCTTTAAATGGTCAGGGTACCGAATAACTGCACTTCTAATAAGTGAAAGTAACAACACTTCTCAGTAGCAGTCAAGTAGTTTTGAAAAGCGAGAATATCCTGTGCTAACTTTCCACTTCACGAACTGCGCAACTGCTACCACTTATTACATTTAAGCTGATCATCTGATAGAAAAATATTTAAAATGTAATACTTCTGAAATGTTTGTCATGTGTTGGTCTCTCCACATATCACTTTTTTATTTTCCACACTTAATGTTTTGAAGTTTTGTATTACATAACAGAATAAAACAAACAATCTGACGCCAGTGCGCTGTGAGGGATTCACACAACAAAAGGGGATAACGGAAGGACAAGGATGGGGACATAGGTGTCGGCTCATGACGAAAGGAGAGAGCAAAATTGCCACATCATCAGATTTTAGTGGGAGCTGTGGGGGAGTCTATAAATCTTTGGTGACATTGTCTTCATTGAACCTCCATCTTCTCTTCAGAATCCCTGACATAATTTGCAGAGGATCCAGACATTCTGTGGAAGCCTTTTCTCACCAGTTCGAGGACAAGTTGTGACATTCTCCAACAATCCAGTTGGAGTCTTTATGTGGGTCTTAAATGGCTTCCAGGTCCCTTAAATTTTGAACATTTTATCTGCCAGTTTATCCATTGTGTATATGCGCCAAATATTTGTCCACCATAAATCTAGTAGGGTGAAGATTTTTGTTTCCAAAAGTGGGCTAATGTTAATCTACCCTCTAAAACGAACTGTGTAATAAGTCGCCCCATATATTAATGCATAGGATAAACTCTATCCTCCCCTGTAAGTGGCTCAAGAGAACCACAACAGGATCAAGCAGGAGAGCTACTCTTGTTATGTCTTTTATGAGTTTCAGCAAGGACACCCGAATAATTCTGAGTCTGCAGGCAGGGCCACCAAATATGGGCCATAATACCCCCTCGACAGCACATATTGGTACCCCTAAACTTAGCCTTAAATCTGACCAGAGTCAGATACTGCTTGGTGAGTACCTTATAGGTAGTCTCTTTGTATTTACTGCAAATTGAAGCTGTTGCCTCCTTAACCAGATGTCCTCCTACTTATTTTTCTTCCTTCCATTTTCCAATATAATTATGTTATACCAGTTCAGGGCCTGTATCTAAAGCCTGACATAAGTGGTAAACGTGCTTTCTGTTGGAGACCTGATTGAGTATTGATTCAATAGTGGTTAATTTGCGACCACACTCGGTTCATTTTTTCCGCGAGTCTGCCTAGGGCCCACCTTAGCTTAAATTTGTCACTTCCCTGAACTTGGTATGAGGCTTTGCAATCATCTCAGATGTCAGTGTTCTGTTTTTGAAGAACTCTTGTAGTCTGCATGGACCGGACACTTCAGTGATTCAGGTAAGTTTATCATGTTGTCCTGTTGGAAAATCAGGGTTGTGTTTTAGAGGGGTTAGGAGGAATTTGAAATATGTAGCCCTCTCAACACAGACTAGGCACATCCAGTGATGAGAATGGTATGCAGGAGTACATTCCTAAGTGGTGTATTACATGAAATAAACCACATCAGATGTTGTAATGGGATATTGGAGAGCACATCTTCAACTGGGCCCCTGGGCTTCGTCTTGAGTGACTGCATGCATTCTTTAGCCAAACGAATCTGAACATCCTTTATGTAGCATGGAACATCAGAAAGACCAAGGGCTCCTTTCCTCTGGCTCTTAAAAAAGGGTGGATTTGGAAATTCTAAATTTACAGTTCCATAAAAACAATAAGAAAAAGACTATAATTACAAGAAAGAAGACGTCCGTTAAAGGAGTAAATAGCGGACCACAGATTTCTTTCTCAAATAACTGGCTCTTCAGAAGCATTCTGGGCTGCTGGCCACCCTAGGAAGTATTTTGAGTTTGGAGGCTGAATCACTACCGGAAGTCGGAAGTCAGAGTCGGAGCTTGGACCACGGACCGTGGAGCTGCGAGCGGCGTTGTGTGCAGGACTGTGAGCAGTGAGCCCGCTCAACTACCTAGCCTAACTATTTGACCATTGCCCATTGATAGGCTTCGGGTCCGGGCAGGAGTGCGGCCAAGAGGTCACGAGAGCCGCAGAGGAGCAGGTCGGGCCGGCATTAATTGCGTGCTGTGCAGCCCACATTGCCCGTACCACACCACACCGAACACCACCGTTGCAGGTGCAGGTGAGGTAAGACGGCCGGTAGACAGACGGGCGAGGCTTAACACAGAGGAGGGGGAGGAGAGTTGAGCCGGCAGTTTGTTGGTGCCCATCTGCACTCTGCACATGCTCTAACCCCTACCTCCACCCAGTTTATTTGCTAAACTCTGGCAGTTTGGCTGTTCTGGAAACGGATCTGGGGTTCACGTGGCCGTGGAGCAGCAGCGCATTTACAATTGCCGTGGAGCAACAAGGAGTGGAGTGGAGCTGGAGAAAGCAAAGAGCGGAGGAGGTGGTTACTGACCATTGCTGACTGACACCAACCTTTGAGGAAAAGGGCAGGTACTTAAAGCCATAATTCGCCCTTGGTATAAGCCTGGTATAAACCTTACATGCCTTACAGGCCTCAAAGAACTCATGCTCTAGTAACTCCTTAGCGGCCTCACTTACCGCCGCATTTATATCTATATTTATATTGTTTACAACCCACTTCACGGGACGAGCGCGGTGGCCGTAGCAGGCTACCGCTAAGTGAGTGCCCCACTCCCCCCTGCGGAAGCGGCCCGGCTAGAGCGGGGTGCAGCTTGTGGGTGGGGATTGGTGTGCCCCGCTCTAGCCCGGAAGTCTGGGAGTATAACACATTAATCTTCGAGGAAGGAGACTTAAGGGGAGATTTTAAAGAGACTCAAAATTTCAGCAGCCAATAAAAGGGACCATTATTGAAGTGGTTGGTAGCCTCTCTTCGATTGAAATGGGGGGCTTGGGGGTGGCATTCAAAGAATGTCCACCCCCGGGCAGCTTCGGGCCGATGGAATGGCCCAGAGCGAGCGCGTGCAGGCTAGGCACCTGCTTTAGAACGTGGCGTGTTCAAACGCCGCGTTCTAATTGCTGTCAGTTGGGGTTCCCTGTGAGGCAGGTAGGCGGCAGCGTTTGGTTTTCGTGCTTTTCTGTGTCAGTGCTTGGTTTTATTGCGCTGTAAATCATGGCTGAGTCTGCCGCTAATGTTAGGGAAGCATTGAGAATGCTTTGTCAGGCAGGGAGGGAAGATTTATTGGCCCCAGGGGTGCTTGGTCAAGCCTGGACTGGGTTGTCTAATAAGAGAAGGGCTTCTTCAGATGGGGTTTCTGCGGCTATTTTAGCCTGTTCCTTGTTTGACAGCTCTCCTGAGAATGAGGAGGTTAAGTTGCGCAGCGGTAATGACAAAGTCTTAAAAGGGAATTTTTCTCTCACCTCTGGTATTCAGCCTGCTTCCTCAAGTGTGGGGAGAGGGAGGGGCAGGTCCCGCACACGCTCAGTTAGAGGCAAATTTCCCAAGAAAACAACCTCCCTTACAGGGGACTGTGGCAGCACAGATGAGGTGCTCTTGGTTGAAAATGAGGTGATGGCGCCACCTAGTGACGATTTAATTATGAAAATTTTTGATGTTATTCAAAGCACTGCTAGCTTAAGTACAACTGCTAAACGTGATATTCCTATTTTTAGTAGCAAACTTCATTTGGCAAAAAGTGCGAGTTCTACGCCTGGTGAGAGGTCCCTTTCGCCGGTGATTTCTTGTGAGAGTGGTGAATCGGTTTTGAGCAGTGTGGTTTTGTCCACACAAGACGCTTCCAGGGTTGGTGTTAAAGTCTTTTCTGGTGTTAGTTCAGCTCTGAGCAGCCAGGTTTTGCCTTCTAAACCGAATACAGAGGTTCCTTTTTCAAACTGTGAAGTGGGCAGTGGCAAGGATGTTTTAGTCAGGGATAAAAGTGTGACAAGAGGGCAGGGTCAATGGGTTTGGTTAGCGATGAGGGGGTAAGAACCACCACGGCATCAGAACAGCTCTTGGAGCCTAATATGTCTGCGGGTTCAAACGGCTCGCAGGTCAACGATGGGATAAGGCTGCAAAAGGGCATCAGGTGCAGTGATACACCTTTGAGCAGGTACACAGCGTCCTGTTCTTCTCCTCAGCAACAATTTGAAAATCCTGAGGCGGTTTTCCCAGCACCTTTGGCTAACCACAAAATTGCGCAATTCAAAAAAGCGGTGAACTGGAGACATTTTGATGGTGGGATAGGGGATGGAGCACAGCCATCCAGCAGTGGGGCCCGTCAAGGGGTTTATGATAATGGGGCTGATGATCTTTCCGAACTTGAAGATGGTGAAATTGGGACCGGGGAGGAGGATGTTTGGACAGGTTTTTTCCAGTCCAGAAGGGGTGGGATCACTAATAAGATGTCCAAAGCTCATATTTTACAGATGAAAGAGTCAGAGCGGAGCTGGAAGGACTTCAGACGTTATACCAGCACTAACGAAAGTGCTACCAAGAAGGCGTTTTCAGCGCTGGACAAGCCCTTTCAGTCAGGTGAGTCGAATTGTGGTCATCCTTGTGGTAATGCTAATATTAGAAAACGTAAAGCAGAAGAGAAGTTGGTTAATGATAAAAATACAGAGGCTAAAGTGTGCTGTCATTGTGAGGCATCTTCAGAAGTACAGCAACCGTTACCTCCTAGTACTGGTAAGGACAAGGGTGAAATACCGGTATCTGACAAAGCTGCTCAGAATGACGCAGTTTCTAAAGTTCAAGAAGATAAGGAAAAAATTGCGGGTTTTTATAAGGCTCCCGTACATGGGTTTATCTATGCCCCTCGGTTCACATTTGAGCAAGAGTACCAGGGAAAAAATTTGGAAAGGTGAGTTTGTTGATGTCTTTAAGTTGCTTCACAGGGAAATTCAATCTAAAGAAGGTTCCAGGGAAGAGGCTTGGGAATTAGCTAAAAGACCTAGAGTTCCTACCAATATAGACTCGTGAACCTCAGCATTTCTGATTTTCGCAAGTGTTTATTGCAAAAAATTTCCAGATCGTTCAGTATCTATTTTTAAATACTTGGATACAATCAGGAAGGCTCAGTCCGAATTTGGGGGTTTTGTGTGGCTCCATTATGATGAGGAATTTAGAGCCCGGCTAGTCCTTGTTCCCGATAAACCCTGGGGGGAGGTTGATAACGAGTTATGGGTTCAATGGATGTATCCACAGAGGCCTCCCCCTACCATGAATACTGCTAGCAGGCTTGCTATTACTCACCGGCCTTTTCTTAACAGACCCGGGTTCTTGGGCAAAACCTCAATCAGTCATTCAGGTAGCTTGCTGGAATTTTAACCGAGGGTACTGCCACAAGAATCCCTGTAAATACAGACACGAGTGTTCAAAATGTGGTGGTAAGCACCCCATTTTGCAGTGTTTCAGCGAAATAATCCAAGGGTATGCCGTTGGTCAGGGTAGAGGGCGGGATAATACATTCCAACCTAACTATAAGGGCAGTTACCCCAATTGATATTCCTAAGCTATGTTATTGGCTGCAGTTCTACACTATGCGGGACAAAGCTTTGAAGTTGGAGTGGGGTTTCAAGGAAGGTTTCCGTCTGGGGTACCAAGGTCCTAGATGCCGCAGGTTTGCTCTAAATTTGAAGTCTGCTAATCAATACCCACATATTATTGCTAAGAAATTGCATTCAGAAATTGCTGAAGGCAGTATGGCTGGTCCTTTTTCTACTTGGCCTCTTCCCGACCTTATCATTTCTCCCTTGGCAGTTGTTCCGAAGAAGACACAGGGCGAATTTCGCATGATACAGCATTTGTCATGGCCACAAGGTTGGTCAGTAAATGATTTCATAGCTAAAGAAGATACTATGGTACAGTTTGCTTCAGTTGACGTGGCTCTTGAACTGGTGAGAAAAGCCGGCTCGTATGCGGAATTGGCAAAGTGCGACATTAAATCAGCTTTTAGATTATTCCCTGTACACCCAAGGGATTTTGCATTGCTTGGTATCTATTTTGATGGACATTATTTTGTCGATAAAGTTTTGCCTATGGGTTGTGCAGTTTCTTGTCAATTGTTTGAGGATTTTAGCTAATTTCTTCAATGGGTTTTCTCTTTTAGATCAGGTCATGTTCAAGTATCGCATTATCTGGATGACTTTCTGTTTGTGGGTGTAACAAAGACTTAACAATGTGGTAGAGCGCTTCAGTTCTTTCAGACTCTAACCAAAGAACTAGGTGTGCCTCTGGCTGAAGAGAAAACAGAGGGCCCTGCGACTTGTCTCACTCTTCTGGGCATTGAAATTGACACAATTAAAATGGAGGCCAGATTGCCAGCAGCAAAAGTAAAAGAGATTATGGATTTCTTGGAACATGCTAGGTTATCTCAAAAGCTCACGTTGTTTGAGATGCAACGATTATTAGGTCATCTAAATTTTGCTTGCAAGGTGATGAAAGCTGGCAGGTCCTTTTGTCGACGGTTAGGTTTTGCTATGTCAGGTATTACCTTACCTGATCACAGAGTTCGAGTGTCTCTTTCTACGAGAGCTGACTTTGAAGTATGGATTATGTTTCTTAAAGTCTTCAATGGAGTCACCATTTGGTCTTTAGATGAAAGTTTTGTATGGTCTATTCAGATTTTCTCTGATGCATCAGGGTCCAATTGTTTTGGGCTCTTCTGGGATGGCAAGTGGTGTGCTGAAACATGGCCAAAGAAATGGATTACAGAAAAGCGTAGTATAGCATTTCTGGAATTCTTTCCCCTAATTGTAGCATTGGCCGTTTGGGGCACATTGTTAGCAAATAAAACCGTTGTTTTTCATGTTGACAACAAAACTGTGGTTGACCTGGTTAATGGTCAAAGGGCCAAAGATAGCCGTTTGCTAAAACTATTGCAGCGATTCATGCTCGGTTGCCTGATGTTCAATGTAACGTTTAGAGTTAAGCATGTTCCAGGTTTGGATAATAATACAGCAGATGCGTTATCTTGTTCCCAGTGGCAGAGATTCCGTGGTTTGGCACCCGGAGCAGACCCGGTGAAAACTCAGATTCCTCAACAGGTATGGGATCTAGCAGATTGAAGATACGGCAATTGGTTGAACACTCTCTTGCTTACAGTACACGTTTGGCTTACAGAAGAGCTTGGGCTGAATTCCTACATCTAGGTGCTGTTTGTCGAAGCAATGATGGAATAGGTTGTATAAATCGTAACAATGATATTTTGCGTTTCGTTTTGGACAATATTGATAGGAATATATCAGCCACTACAATTGCTGGTAAACTGTCAGGCATTTCATTCTATGGTAAGTGTTTTTGGGGTTATGATCCATCTGTAGGCGAGCTGGGTAAGAGAATTTTACAAGGTTGGTCTAAAATAAAGAAGGGCGGGACAGTATTGAGAAAACCTATATCTCTTTCATTACTGGGCAACATCATATCAATTTTGCAAAAATTTGCTATTCCCATTTTGAATTTTTGTTATTCAAGCTTTGCATGTTATGGTTATTTTTTGGAGCCTTCAGGATCTCAGAGTCATTGGGTAAGTCTACCTCTCAAGGGCTCAAAGCTTCTAATGTTTCAACCTCAAAACAGTCTCTACGTATTCTATTGGAATCCTCAAAAACAGATCAGAAAGGTAAAGGGGCTACTGTGGTATTGCGGAAGCTCAGCGGCCCGCTTTTCCCAATTTCAGCTTGGTTCCAATTTAAGGCAGCGAACCCATATTCGCAGGAACTTGTTTTTCAGCACCAGGATGGTTCTGTTTTAACAGCTCCACAAATTTTAGCAGTCTTGCGGAAAGCTTTACGTATGTTGGGTCTCAACCCTATGGAATTTGGTACACACTCATTTAAAATAGGCGCAGCTTCAGAAGCTGTTAGAGGGTTTTTTCGCTACAACAGTTGAAATGTTTAGGGCGTTGGTCATCTAATTGCTGTTTAAAGTATGTTAGAAATTTAGACGAGTGATAGATCTGTTTTGGCCTTCCTAACATCTTTTTCTTTTAGGTACCCTGTTGACACAACCGACATCCATGGCAAGCGTCTGGATCGTTGGACATTCCTTTATTAAGTGGGCAGCCAAGCAGGCTGAAAGGAACCATTATGGACTGAACCTAGGCTTTAGTTTCGAGGACATCAAGATTGATTGGTGGGGAAAGGGTGGCATGTGTTGGGGTCAATTGTTAACTTTGTTAAATGAGTTACTTTCTTCTAAACCATGCCCTGACGTACTGCTTATTCATTTGGGGGAAAACGATTTGGTGCAACTTTCGGGCCTGGACCTACTTATTGAGATAAAAGCTGACCTAGAACGAATCGTCATGTCTAGGCCTACCACAAAACTGATCTTAACTGCTCTGATACCAAGGAGGGTGTGGAGGGGTGCTGATAAGTTCTCTGCAGTTGACAGAGCCAGGAGAAAGGTCAATAGAGAACTTCATCGTTTCTCCATTATAAATGATGTTCAATTTTTCAGGCCTGATGGGGTTCACCTTTCGTTCATAGCAAATGAATTGTATTTAGTGAATATTTAAGAAAAGTTATCTGATTTGTTGGGGTTGCACCCTCGGGGTTAAGGGCTGTATTGTCGACAGTCTTTCTCTTTTTGTCAAATAAATTTTTATATATTCCAGTTATTTCTTATGAATTCCTAATTGTTTTCCTCTGTTGGAGCGGGATTGAGGTAAATGTTTTTTCATGTTTATGGCATTCTTATTAAATATTTTTACTTATGGTTTGGGTATAAATGCTGAATTTACTTTGTCTCAAATGGGGAAATTTGCAAATTCAAACAATTGGGGGGGGACAGGAAAAACGCCTGTTCAGGGTTTTTTCCTGGTGGCAGATTTGGACGGGATTTAGGCAGGCAAGAAGGGTTGGGGCAGGCAGAATAGCTTAGGACAGAGGGAAAACAGATTACAGAGGAATGAGGCAGGAGGTAGGAAGGGGGACAAACTAAGGGGTTGGGGATGAGTTTCAATATGGGGGGAAAAGTCACGGGGGATCAATATGGCATGGGGGACAATATGGGGAAAATTTTGGGGGATCAAGTAGGGGTGGCGGGGGGTACATTTGAGTTGTGTTAATCTTGCTTGCAATATTGTAATTGAATTGATTGTTGCTAATAAAGCGATCTTTTACCCCCATTCGGTCTGTGATGTAATTCATTGCCCGATGGGGGGCTTGGGGGTGGCATTCAAAGAATGTCCACCCCCGGGCAGTTTCGGGCCGATGAAATGGGGCCCAGAGCGAGCCCGTGCAGGCTAGGCGCCTGCTTTAGAACGCGGCGTGTTCGAGCGCCGGGTTCTAATTGCTGTCAGTAGGGGGTCCCTGTGAGGCAGGTAGGCGGCAGCGTTTGGTTTTCGTGCCCCTCCCACCCTCCCTTTAGTTTAGTTTTTAGGTTTCCTAGGAGATAGGGTTGGGCTTTTTCCAGTTTTAAGCGAGGCTTTGTTTTTTCCTTTAGGCAGATTTGGACGGGATTTAGGCAGGCAGGAAGGGTTGGGGCAGGCAGAATAGCTTAGGACAGAGGGAAAACAGATTACAGAGGAATGAGGCAGGAGGTAGGAGGTAGGAAGGGGGACAAACTAAGGGGTTGGGGACGAGTTTCAATATGGGGGAAAATTCATGGGGGATCAATATGGGGAAAATTCATGGGGGATCAAGTAGGGGTGGCGGGGGGGTTACATTTGAGTTGTGTTAATCTTGCTTGCAATATTGTAATTGAATTGATTGTTGCTAATAAAGCAACCTTTTACCCCCATTCGGTCTGTGATGTAATTCATTGCCCGAAGTAGGTGTTTTGCGGGTGGACAGGTGGAGCAGGTGGGATTAGGCCTTTATCGGCAGCCTGGCTCACAAACACCTGGTAGGGGGTTTCTAGATCTGGACTAGTGGGCAAAGAATTAGACTACAATCAAGGCACACTAAAGTTCTTTTTCAATTCTTAAATAGGGAGGCGCAAACTCATGCAGCCTACTATGGAGATAAAATCACCAGAATTGGAGAATTTGCCCCAAAGGATAGGAAGCCCAGCATGGTCTCTGTAAGGACACTGAGGGGCGGGTGACCCGCTCTACAAAAGGGTCAATCAGGAACTATTTTCGAGCTACCTGCATGTCTTTGGATTTGCCATCGGTCAATGGTGACCTGGTCCCGGTTTGGACTAGCTTAGACCCTTTTTACCCTTGGAGTCTAACTTACACAGTCCTAATTACAACTCACCTTTGGCAGTGGGCACTAATAATCAGGGTTCGCAATTATGTCCGAAGCTGTTAGACGAAGTTTTAATAGGAGACAATCTAAGCTGCCAGCAAGTGGCACAGAACACCTTGAACCCTGCCATGTTCTCCAGCCTGCCTCACAACGGGGACAAAATGGATCAAGCACCCACCTCTTTGTACCGGCCTTTCTAGATCGGCGATAATGAACCTAGTACTCAATAGGCCAAATCAGCGAATAATAAAATCTTAGTAGTTGCCCAAGTGATGCAAAGCAAGGACTTAGGGAGTGATCAAGGCTCACCTTCCCCCATAAAGTTGAAAGCCCCTTCAGGAACTAATTTTTGGGTAAATACAGTCACAAACTCTCCACCCTTTTTCCCAGCAATGGTTGGAAATGGACGTGCCTCGTCTCAAAAGCAAGGAAATCTCTCAAATCAGTTTTTAGCTTCCATGGAAGCGCAAATAGAGGACACGCTTAACCAAACCCCGATGATTGGACGGAGGGCTTGCAACTACTCCCCGTCTCAGATTTGGTTTCTGAAAAGATCTCAACGCTGGGGGATATGAGTGCCCGGCAGGACACAATGGCCAGGGCGCTTCTATGGCAGTCTAGTAAAATGGAACTCCAGCTAGATCTACTTCAGTCATTTGCAACGCATCTGGCAGATATAGGGAGTAAACTAACACAATTGGATTTTAAGTTAAGAGCACTGGATTTGGGTAAAACTTGCTTATGTTCCCCCATTATAGACAACCTCAGTGCTCTTTCTGAAGTATTGAGAGCATTGGTGAAGGGCATTAAGAATTCCAAGGTGGATATATCTTACCTGGAAACAAGTTTATTGCCGGAGGAGCTGGCCGGTGTAACGAAGGAGAGTCAGGAGGATGAATTATTAAGCTTCCAATCTAACACAGCGGGCGCAGAGTCTGAGACAGACGGTATTATTCAATTGAACAAGTCAGATCATGAAAGAAGTGTGATGCCTAGAGATCTCCGAATTACAAACAAGCAAGTCCCGGGCAATCAAACCTGCAGTTTTGCAGAGAGAACCGCAGGGACTAGTCTTTCAAGGAGGGCAAAAAAGAAGCTAATAAAGCAAACGAGAAAACAATGCTTATTAAAAAGAGGAATCCTTAAAACATCACCAATGAACACTACTAATATATACCCAATATTTGAGCAGATAAAGACAGCCAAGGATCAGCGGGCATCACCAAAAGACTTGGATTTAACGAGCCGGTCAGGTGACAATGAAATAAATACACAGGTTGATCTGTCTACCGACTTGCCTTTGGGGAAAGCAGTTTCTAACGTGGGCTGTAGGGTCAAAACCCACGGGCAGCAGCAAGATGAAGTCCAAATCGTTAAGGACGTAGGTACACAAGCAGTATGGTAGGGCCTGCAGACACATGATCCAAGGTTATTGCAGGGTTGAATTCAAGGGCCAGTAATTGGAGATCCCCCCCCACAGGTGCACAGCGGACGAAATTAAGCAACTCAGATTATCAGGGCCGCATGGCAGGACCAGATACCTGGACGCCCCCAGATGAGAGTAACATCCTTAGATCCCCAAAAGGTATCTGGGGAAAGAATAATGGCGGGGATTCGGATACCGGAGCAGGGAACCCACGTGGAATTGAAGGTTTTAGTCACCTACAAAGTGCCCCGACTCAAGGGCCTTTACACAACTGAAACACAGTAGAGGGAAGAGCGGAATTTGAGGATACCATACCGATCAAACTGGTGGAGTCAAACTCCGTTCACTTGGGTAATAAAGGGGCGATAGCCAACGACCCCCCGGAATTGGTTTTTATTCCCAGGTTTTGCCCCAGGGGCCTGCAGGATACGCTTAATTGGGGAAACTTTAGAACTGCCTCGGTTAGCCTGAGTTAGCTGAAGAGAATGAGTGTTCTTATGGCTTGGCTGCTTCTGCTGATCTAAAGAAGCACTTTCGATGGGTAAAATGTGACCCTGCGGGTATTAATGCTACAGGAGAAGTCTCCCGAACAGCATGGAGGAGTGGAACTCTGAGATATGCAGTGTGGGGTGAAAAAGACATTTTTGCTGACTGGGGGATTGAACTAGTGAAATCATCTCCTCCAAAGTACCCGTATGTTTAATTAAACCCGTCCACAGATCAGCAAACCCAAAGTGTTCTTATGGACACATGAGGCGGAAGCAGAAACTGGGAATCAGAGGAAACAAAGAGAACAAGAGCACTAACAATCGTATATTCGTGTAACCAGAGAGAGGTGAGATTCAGCCCTAAAAAAAACATTGGGCAGGAGGAAGGGCGAATGGCAAAGGCCACAGACAGGAAGTCAAACTCTGAGATCACAATAATCTCATGGAACGTTGCAGGGCTGAAAAAGATTCTGGGAAGCGAAGAAGGGTGTCTGTATTTGGGTACTGGTGACATCCTCTGTCTTAAAGAAACATGGGCATTAGCCCCCACGGCTTTACCAGGTTTTTATGAGATTTGTTTTGCTGCTTCTAAGCCCTTTTGGTCGCCCCTCAGGGGGTCTATCAATTTTCATCAAGCATACTAACAATTTAACTATGCCGGTTCTTGACAGTAACTGCTCGGCAGCCCGAGCAGTTTGTATACATGGTTTGAAAACAAACACTAAACAAATGGTTTTGATTGTGGTTAATTGTTATTTGAATGCTCCTCGGAAAGCAAGGTCAAACTTGGTAAAGCATTTTCTTGAAAGCCTTGAAGACCTCCTTTTAGTTTATCCGAATTGTGAATTCATAATTGCTGGAGATTTTAACATTAGGGGCCTGGGGAGAATAATAATGGAGTTTTTAATGCAAATGCTGATTTTGAAATCAATGGTTTCATGAAAACCCACAATTTAGTGTCCGCTCAGTCGGAATTTGAGTTGAGAAACAAGGAGCTGAGATTTCCACCAACCTGTAAAAATGTATCGACTATTGATTACACCTATTTATCTACAGGTCTGGCCACACAATTAGATCACTTTGATATTACAATTTGAGTAGAAAGTGACAATAATCCTATAAGGAGCACACTGAGTCTTGCCTTAAAACCGGCTGATAAATCCATCAATGTGGGTATTTCAACAGGGGAGGAGGCAGTGAAGCTAGTTAAAAAATTAAGTGGCTTTCTGAATATAAATTCAAGGTTAGCACTTGGTTAAACGATCTGGAGGCTAATATAACTACAAATCATATAGAAGGTGCCCTACAGGTATGGGGAAGGCTCATGGAGAATCTACAAAACTATTTAGCGGACCAGGAGGGTAGGCCCAAAATCCAACAGGGGGGTCACAAACCAGTAAGGTCAGTTAATTTTTGTAAGGCAATCATTGTTTCCAAACGAACGCTGCGTAAAGGGCAACATGTGCACCTGTGCAATCCTTCTAAAAATGCAGCCACAGCAGTAAAATTGGCTAGAAGGTCACAGAAAAAAAGTGTCTGGGAGACACAGAAGGAAAGAAAGGACAAATAATGGGTCGCAATCTTTCAGCTATTAAAGGATTCTAATGAAGAGCGATTTTGGGCCCACATTAATAAATTAAAAAATGGCAATATGGTCAGGGAAAATGGAGTTTCAGAAGCAGCTTGGGAGAGCCATATCGCTGAGCTGTATGTGGAACAGACTGACAATCTAACAGAGGCTGGAGGGCCCGCCACCCCAACTTTATCCTTTAAAGAAAAGTTGGTGGCATCTGAACAAATTCTACAACATCAAGAGGATTTGCAAGCTGGACAGGGCCAGCCCGAGGAAGAGACCCACGTGGCTCAGCGTAATTTAACAAATAGTGGGAAGGTGGCAAAAGTATTAAAAAAGCTGAAAGTCAACGGAGCCCCTGGCCCGAATGGCCTGCCAGCCGACCTTTTCAGGGAAGCGCATGTAGGTTGGGCAACAGTGCTGTCAGCTCTTTATAATTACTGTTTTTTAAGCGCTGACATACCAGATGGCTGGAGAGAGTACATTTTATCTCCTATATTTAAGAGCGGAGTTCGGACTTCAGCCCCAAATTACAGATTGGTAGCCCTACTGGATATTGAAGCAAAAGTTTATGCCCGAATTTAGAATCCTGGGTGGCTGAGGAGGGCATTTTGCCATTCTTTCAAACAGGGTTCAGGGCAGGGGCATTTACGGTAGACAATATTCAAGCTCTCTCTGTCCTCAGGCACCATGCCCTCCAGAAAAACAGACCACCTCTCCTGTGCTGTTTTATAGATTGCAGCGCAGCTTTTGACAGAGTGGATAGGGCTATTCTCTGGAGGAAGCTCGCGGACTGGGGTATACCATTGACCTTTCTAAGAGCCATTACATCACTATATACAGAGACCTGGGTTCGGGTGAAAACCAGCGCAACAACAGTAACACAGAAATTAAAAACAATTTGTGGGCTAAAACAGGGTTGTGTTTTGGCATCAATGTTGTTTATTCTGTACACGGCGGATCTTGGGAAAGCGCTGGAAGGTTGTAGTTTGGTTCCCCCTAATCTAAGCTCAGTACCATCACACATAATTCAATACGCCAATGATATCGTGGTCATGAATCATACTAAGTCAGGTTTGCAAAGGGCTTTAAACGTTTGGGTAGATTTAACAAGGTGAACAATTTATTGGTAAATCAGTCCAAAACTAAAGTCCTGATATTCGGGGGTTACCGAAGGAAGAAGCTGGCAACTTGGCAATTGGAAGTGATGACCATCACTACAGCAAGGCATTATATATATCTGGGCGTGTGGTTTCGTGAATCTGGTTCTGCAGTTGCCCAAGTTAAAGATCTTAACAAGAAAGCAGCAGCTATTACTTATGGAATTGGTCGACTGAATCACTTATTAAGTAGTGCTTCTGCTTCACCTATTATAAGAGTAATAAAGGCAACCTTAATCCCAGCCCTGCAGTATGGGCATCTAGCCTATCCTGGTGCACTGGATGATGCATTGGAGTTATGCCACATTACAGCATACAAAAAAATATTCCACCAACCACGACACGTCCGACGCTCCAGGTTAAGACTTGAGCTAGGGTTAGTAATTCAATCAATCGAGTGTAAGGCATCCATGTCAAAATATTTTATTAAGTGCAGGGCGGCTCCCAAGAATTCGTTAAAAATTCTTTTGAAATCGATTTACGAAAAACCTGGCAACCCATGGTCTAGTCAACTTACTGAGGCTATTATGTTACTTAAGATTGAGGAGTCTGCCTTGGGGGACGGTGTCATCCCATGTCGGGTATGGCAGACAGCTATTAACAAGCAAATGAAAGAGTCTTCCTGGGAACAGGACTTACGGACCGCCGAGTGTTCAGGATTGGCACAGCCCCTAACGGATTCCTATCATGTTGGGAAGCCACAAAAATATGTTTCGGATTGTATTATTAATGCAAATACTCGGGACCAAATCGTTTTCATGAGAGTGCTTGCGCTACCAATAAGAGATTTTAACCCGCGTTGGGCTGGTTTAGGGGGTGACATCAAGTGCAGGCTATGCTACAGTTATCAGAAATCATGGCTTCATCTGTTATGCTGTTGCCCTGCCCTAGATCAACAAAGGAGACTACTGCTAAAACCTATCTTTTAGGCAGAGGGAGTTCGTTCTTGTGTACAGGCATTGTCCTCCTGCTTTAGCAGTAGATCACCCGGTGGGCTGGGGAGATGTGCCAAATTTGTGAACATTTTAAATCAATTACTGTCGAATCCCTGGGGGATAGCTTTTCCTCTGAAACAACGTCAGCTATCAATTACACCCTTTACAATTATTACGGGGCTTCCTGCTCAAAAGCCGGGGCATAAGTAAAAGTGGATTTGGAGTACATTGGCCATCTAGGATGGATGATGCCGTTAGCAAGGTTTAATCGTTTTTAGAAGGAACATTTGGCATTTTAAGGCTTCAATAAGAAGATTAGGTAGGGTATCTGGGTGGGTACCCTTGAATTTGGGCATTCCCTGCTGGTGAGGGAGGCACCAGGAGGGTAGGGCAGAGGTAATAGGAGGGATAAGCCCAGTAAGCATTAAACTCAAACAGGTATATTGGAGGCTCTAAGTTTGACAAGACTAGAGTGCAACAATCATTTCATCCTAGACTGGACTGCGCCACCGGTCCACATGGAAAGGATTTAGGATTTTGGTTCACCGTTATTACAAACCAGATCTATGTGTATATTCCCGACTTGGTATTATGAACATTTTATATTGAATATGAATTTTAGTGGCTAGGAGATTATGTTCTACTTTTATGACAGAAATCACTCATTCGGATTGGGTTAGATAGAGGCACTTGGCACTTTAATAAGTCACATCGCATAGGTTACCTAAATAATGGACTATTGTTGATTTTATTGTTAATTAAGTTTTTGAAAATGTAGTGTATCATGTTGATTGTTTTAACTATTTTGGGCCTGATTCACAGAACTAACTTAAGACAAAATCCTAAACTTACTACCATTTTGGTATTCACAGAAGGCACTTACTCATTTTGGTATTCACAGAAGGCACTTACTAATTTTAGTATTCTCAGAAGGCACTTACTCATCAATGAGTAAGTGCCTTCTGTGAATACCAAACTGAGTAAGTTACTCAAAATGAGTAAGTTACTCAAAATGAGTAAGTTACTCATTTTGGTATTCACAGAAGGCACTTACTCATCAATGAGTAAGTGCCTTCTGTGAATACCAAAATGAGTAAGTGCCTTCTGTGAATACCAAAATGAGTAAGTGCCTTCTGTGAATACCAAAATGGTAGTAAGTTTAGGATTTTGTCTTAAGTTAGTTCTGTGAATCGGGCCCTTTATGTTTAATTGTTATGGTTTTAATCAACTATACAATAAAAATATGAAATGAAATGAAGATGACTAGAACTCTTTTAGGGTCTGCTTGAAAATGGCCAGGGAGAGTGTTTGAGCCACATATAATAACTGAGAGAGGAAGTTCATCTTGATGCTATGGATTTGACTGATCCAATAAAGGTCCAACCTGCCCCAGCAGTAGAAATCCTTTAAGAGGATATCTAACATGCGGGGTGGGGTGGGGGACTGGGGATAGATTCCAGTTTTAAAGGGCTTTTGCATCATGCTGGTGATCATACCTCCAGATAGTGTAAGAGCTCATCGGGGTTAGTAAAACCTTCGCTTTGCAGGCATTGCTTCGCGCTCTGGGCTGGATCTGCCACCCCATCCACAAGGACTTGTTTTAATTAATACGAAATCCTGACACTATAGAGAGTTCCAATTCTTTGTTAAGGACCAAGATGGACTTGGCCGAGTCAGTAAAATGCACGTGTTTGAACGTTTTGCCTTTAATGTTCAAGCCATGTACTGCTTGAAGTTTGGTTGTTTTGTGTAATTCTGTGAATAAGGTGTTCTATGCCCAGAGCAAAAATACGTGGGGACAGGCGATGCTTGACCACTCATGAGCTGAATGCTATGCAATAATTCCATGTTCAACTTCTATTTACTTTATTTTGGTCATGTATAACCATAAAACTACATGAATCAACAACACAAGATCATCACATAAATGTGTACAATATTATAACTCTGGGATAACAACATAAAAATGCAATAAAGTTCAAAGCAGGATATATAAAGTCAGAACTGTTGGAGTTAAAACAACAATAAAACCTATGGGCCGGGAAAAAATATTTAACGTTTAGCGGCGTGTGTGCCAATTATAGAACATACTCCCCAAGCTCCCAGGCAAAACTAAAGTGCATACAACTAGACATGACCCATTTCTTAAATCTTTGTGCAAGATGCATTTTCTCAGAACAATTCCCCATTTCAATTGCACGTTTGCCAATGCCCAGGGTCGGGATCTGGCTGTTGTCAGCAAAAATACTTGATGGCATACCATCCCCGGTTTGGATAGCAATCATAGTAAAGTGCATAGTGCAGTAGTTAACCAATTTAGGATTACCCAAATCTTAATACATCAGTCATGATCGACTTTCACAGAACAATTTGCAATTTCATTAGTCATTCATTTGCCCAGGCCAAAGGCCAAGATCCAGTAATTTTTTCTGACAACACAGATACACATTTCTGAACTATGCAAGAAACAGTGTTATGTTTCTTATAGGTACCCCAATATAGGCTCAGCTAGTCACCTAACCTTTCACCTATATTCTCTCCTACCATTACACTACATAACAGTTCTTGGGACTGACCTTTTACCTAGTTACGGTACTGCTAACAGGACGTGGGGTTTTCCCTGAAAATTAGCCTCATCCATTATGCATGAGGATTTTTGGAAACTCAACAGGACTACCATCTCCTGCATAATAACTATGTATAAGGGTCATTCCTTCTGTCATCTTAAGTCCGACATGACACAGCAAGATAGAACCCCTGAGGGTACCACTTTGGGTATATAAACACTGTATCTTGCAGAGGAGAAAAGGACTTCCATGCCGACACACTGACGCGAGGCGCTGAGGTTCCTGCACGCAGACACTCCAGCTCGCAGTGGTCTGACATCCCTTGCGGGGTGTCCATCTGGAGACCAAGACGGGGTCCCACAGTCTCTCACTTCAGGTAATGGGGTTGACTTTATCCTAGAGGGATTCTTGGCTTTACACCTCCATACATGCTAGGTATACTTAGGTACATCTAGTTAGGGTCGCATCGTAGGAGTATGCATTTATTTCTGTCATGCATTTTATATACTTGCCTGAATTCATTGTTTTAGCACGATGGTAGAAATCTACCATCCTTTTACTCTGTTAGTGCTTCTAATCTAATATCTGTTTCTGTCTAATGGTTGTTTCAGCACACCTATTTTACACTAGAATGAAGCTGGTTCAATAAATGCTTATTGAAAAACGTCCCCACCGTTTATTCTGTGTGTCTCTCTGAGACAAAGTGAGCACGAGTGACTGAGCGAAAAGTATTGCACTGTTTCCATGATCCTGAGGGATCAGGGTTGTCATGTTCGATAGTTGCCAAGAACTATTCTCTCCTTGGTAAAAGGGGTTTCTAGTCTGGACACCAATCCTACAGTGTATGTTGTCTAAACGCGCCGATCCTATATACGTTTATAGGAACTACACGACAACAGGACAGAGCTAAAGTGCAGGATGCCCAGGTCATAATCCAAAATCTAATTACTAGCAGCAGAGTTAAACTTTCACTTGATTGGCAGAACAAGCAGGGTATCCAGAATCAGCATTGCCCAGATCTTAGGTCAGAGTACAGGTGCATTTTCAGAAAACATTTTTCAGATTCATTTGTGCACATTACTCTAGTAAGGGGAGCCTTCCCATGTGATGACGAGGGAGATTTCTAATCATATTCTAAATCTACCTAATCAGGTGTAAAGCAGTAGCTCAAAAATGAATTATTCGATGTAATAGCTACACCTCAAGAACAAACCTTCAGGGCAGCTGCACGAAGAGACCAGGCCCACTTTAAGGCCCTCATTTATGGGGTTATGGCGTAGGGCGGCGCAGCAAGTCACCTGCCCAACATCAAAATGAAAGGGCAGGAATGCACCGCATTTATCAAATAAGGTGCATTCCTGTCCTTTCCCCCAACGCTGGTGCCGTTTCTGCAGCCTAGTGCCAGTGCAGGCACCCTTGCACCATAATGCAAGGGTTCCTGTGTTGGCAGGATTGTTTTTGTGTAGGAAGGGGTACCTTCCTGCACAAAAACAATCCTGGTTGTGTTTTTCCTCTTTGTATGTGTGCTGCAGAAAGAGGAAAAACAAGGAGAAATAAGTATTTTCTCCTCGCTCCTCCCCTGGGGAGGTGTAAGGTTTTGGAGCATGGTTTATTAAATCTGGGGAAGCATCAAAATCCATGGGTGTTGCGTGGGAACACCCACCACAACGCCCATGGAATGCCTCCCTAGCGCAGAGTAAGGCAATGGCGCTATTTGTGCTGCCTTGCCTTACTCCATATCTATGAGGCCATTCAAAGCCACGCAAAGTGGCTTTGCGTGACCTCATAAATTTGATTTTGTAGTTTGCGCCCCCAGAGCGTCACAAAAAGTGGCGCTCTGGCTCCGCAAAGGGCTCTTAAATATGCCCATAAGTAGCTTGATAAAGCAAATACTATTAATTCGGTTGTGCCCGTTTTTAGTAGACGTAAAGCTACCTCGCATTGATTGACACCCAGGCTACGACAAAGCCGAAAGATCCACCTTGTTCTCAGGGTTTTGTACTTTTGGCATATCAATATAAAGTGGACTTCATTTTCTGACGTGTTTAGGGCAAAATGGGCAGCCATCTAGTCCTGCACCATCCACTTCCCACTTCCACTTGAAGGACCTAAGTGGCAATGTACCAATTTGGAAGCAAATATACAAGGACTTGGCTTCTGCTGGAGTAATTCTATCAAGGAAGGGTTCAAATTTCAGCGAACATTTATGGCTCAGGAATTTATTCACCATCCCTTCAGACCTCATTTCGTGCCATGTTTTCTGGAGGGAATTTTTCCAATATATTCCCTTTATACACTTGGCTGTGTTTCTGTCCATTTTACTAGGATCTTCCCTCATACCCACTAAGTTCAGTTGGTTGCATAGAGACCTCACAACTCTCAACCAGGGTGTAGTGCAAGACTTATCCAGAAGAATTAACTCCTGCAGTGCAGCTTTATAGGGGGACAGCACCTGGGTTGTCCAAATTTTAAGCCAGTAGATCAAGATTTTGAGTCAGGCAATATGGGCAATCCTTTTGAGATTTAAATCCCACCTTAATGGTATTTAGGGAGTGCTATCTGGTACGCCCAATAGTGATCTTACAAATCTATTTTCTGTGATGTTAAGTTTCGAGGTATCCCCCAAGTCCCAGATTTCAGCCACATAAAGCGCTCCACCCAAGGCCGCTGATCTATATACCTCAACAGCTGGGGAAACTGCTCTAATAACTGATGATTTGTATTTCCTAACAATTGCCGCTGCTCTGTGGGATAGAAGGGAGGTACTTTTCTGCAGCTGTAAGTCCCAGGTAAGTTTCTACGTAAACCTAACTCCCAGGTAATCAAAGCTCTTGACTTGATCTATAGTTGACCCATGCACAGTTAAATTATTTCTGGATGAGGATTTATAGCCATGAGTTTAGATTTCCTTGCATTGATCTCCAAGCTTTTATATGTGCTAAATTCCAGAAAGTGTTTAAGCAGATGCTGCAAACCCATCAGAGTGCGAGAGAGTAACAAGGAGTACAGGGACACATGCTTCAGCTATCTAGGGGGCATAAAGCTGACAATTGTTCAGCACTTCCACCACTTTGTTCATAAACAAAGAAAAGAGCGTGGGAACCAAAACGCAACCCTGCCATACTCCCCGCTCAGTGGGAATCCAGGAGATAAATCACCCAGGTCATTCCACCTCACCTGGGCATACGTGTCTGTATGTAGCCTCACTAGTAAGTGAGGGAGGTCCTGGGGTAACCTCATCCAATCCAGTACTTCCCAAAGGGTGTGTCTTGGCACTAGATCAAATGCTGCCCTCATATCCTTAAAGGCTTCATACAGATGGTCTTTCTTGATAGTGATGTACTTCAAACAGATGGTCATAAAGCGTAATATCTGATCTATCGTCCCTATGCTCTCGCGGAATTCTGCCTGTAAGTGGGACAGGATGTTATGTTCATCCATCCACTCCTGTAGACAAGTTGAAACTTGTCTACAGAAGATCTTTTGGGTATTTTCAATTAGGCTAATTGGCCTGTTGTTTGCGGGAATGTCTCTGTCCCCCTTTTTGTAAATAGAAACAATTATTTCAATTATCGCCATGACTCCACGATTTCCTCCCTCTTTGAAACAGCGTTTGTTAACTGATTCAGGTAGGGGACCCAGATGTCTGATTCAGAGTGAAATCCACTGAGGTCCACAGGTATGCTATCAGGGCCGGGAGCTTTTCCTTTTTTCATATGGAGGAGGGCGGCTTTGGTTACCTCCAAAGTAAATACTAATAAATGATCCTCAGTAAGAGAAGAGCGATGGACAGTCGAGTGGCAGGGCAATGAAAGGTCCATAATTAGAGGGGGGCCTAGGCAAGCATTATCACTCTTTTAAAGTGTTTGACCCAGCAATCTACTGGGTCAACACTTCCAGAGTGGAGTTACCACCACCATTGCTTTCAGCAACAGTTTTCCAGAAAGTTCTGTAATCATGTTTCCCCAGAGCTTCTAGTATCAGTGCCCACTGGTCCTGCTCCCATTTTAGCCTTGTGCAAACAGACTTTGTACATTCTCCCGGCTGATGTTATGTCTCTTTTGGCCCTTCTTTGATAGCTTTTATCAAATTCACTTTAGCGGTCCTACAGGCCGTTGTGAACCAGGGACAAGGTGTGGATCTAGCTTGTGTCTTTCTAACTTGCTTCGTAAATAAGGATTTAAGAGTTTCAAACAACTCTGAGTGTTTGGATACAAAACAAATGGTACTCACCTTGGTTTCTACAATAGGTTCAAAAGATTCAAATTTGGTTACTAAAGATTTATAAATATTAGCCTTAATCCGTTCGTCTCTGCTAATGGTGGCCCATTTTATATTCCTGCGATTGTTTGTAAAAGCTAATGGGATAGTAAAAGAACCAGTTGTGTGCTCATGGATCTTGGGGAGTAAATCTGCGCTAAACTCAGCAACCAGGGCATTATGGTCACTATCAGTTTATTGTCAACTTTCATATCGGCTATGTAAGACCAAAGCCTCAGGTCCAACAGTATACAGTCTATATGATTAGTGTACAGCCCCCTTTTAAAGGTGGAATGAGGCCAATGGTCAGACTTAGTGTGTTCATTTGCAGCTCTTAACACATGATCTAGGCAAAAGTGAAAGAGTTGGGAAGCTGTAATGAGGACAGGGACACTGGATAAAGTTGTCTTCAGTAAAGGGTTTATTAAACGACCCCATCCATCGAGGACTTGAGTCAACTGACTCACTTAGAACACTCCACATTCCACGTTCCATGTTCTACCATGGAACTACGCGACATCACACTTCTTCCTCTTTACATTTTGAAATGACATAAAACGAAATTAGAACATACAGAATCTAGGTACCCCATAAGAGCGAAAGTATATAAATGTTGCCCACACCTTTCCTCCTGCTGATATGAAACAACAATGACAAAAAAATATATGCAAGAGCCCCAACAAAATATCTAAAAACAACATAACTAAATTCTTATAAAATCCTTAAGATAACCTGGACACTTACAAGATCTAACACTCTTGCGAATGGGTACAAAACACTTCTTTTGTGATGAGAAACCCCTAGAACTTTCTACTTCACTTGCATTATCATTTTTGGATTTTACATGAACAACTCGGCTGAAATTCCAGATGCGACCATCATTTGTTGTCAGAGCATTCTTGAAAATCTTTACAACCGTCTTTACATCAGTGAATTTCGACCAGTTGCGACAACCAACAGGTGCTTTAACTCTAACTTTGTCTCCCACTTTGAATTCCACAAGTTTAGCCGATTTTCGTGCGTCAACATAACTCTTCCTTTTCCTTTGTAAAACCAATTCTTTGTTCCTCCACTGTCCGATGTCATTATCCTTTATCCCTTTATCCACTGCCATCCAGCCAGGGCAGATAAAGGTATTTGCAGATCTTCCTTTGAATAATTCAAATGGAGTCTTCCCTGTTGATGAGTGTGAGGTAAATCTGTAAGCTGTAATTCTGCTTTGTAACTCCTCTCTCCAATTCAAACTGTTAACCCTTGCTAACTGAATACTCTCTTTCAGTGTCTTGTTCAATCTTTCTATGGCCCCATTTGTCTCCGGATGATAAAGCGATGTTTTTTATGTACAACCCCACACTTAGTCAAATATTCCTCCATTTCACCTGAGCAAAATTGTGGGCCATTGTCTGATAGCAAAGATCCTGGAAAACTTTCACGTTTAAAAATAGCATCTAAAAACTTGATCACAGCTTGAGTAGAAATGTCACGTACAGAACTCACTTCAATCCAACGTGAATATAAATCAAGTAAAACTATTAGGTACGGAGTCTGATGCTCACCATGAAGAGGTCCAACAATATCAATGGCTATTTCATCCCAAGGACACATGGGTAATTTCCTGCAGACCATAGGAGTTTGTCTGGGTTTAAGAATTTTGTCGCTCATGGAACAGGGGACACAATCACGCACCATGCGTTCTACCATCAAATCTAGGCCAGGCCACCAAAAGTCCTGCCTTATGCGGTCTTTTGTTTTACAAATACCCATGTGCCCCTCATGAGCCATTTTTATAATGTTGTCCCTTAAACCCACTGGGGGTATCAGCCTCATGCCTCTGGTTAAAATGCCATTAGCAATGGCCAGCTCATCACACACCATTTGCCAAGGCTTCTCAAGTTTGCTCCCTTTATCTTGTGTAATCATCTCCATCACTTTTAGCATTTCCTTGTCCTTTTTACTTCTTCCCTCCATTCAACTTCTTTTATGGCTCCTGAAGTGATTTCACAAACTTTCACATCAAACTCATCCACCATGTCTTCCAACCCTAACCCATCTTGACATTCCACTGTATCTACCAAACGTGAGAGGCAATCTGCCGAGACATTACTTGCTCCTGGAATATATTCCATAGCAAAATCAAACTCCTGAAGTGAGATCACCCACCTCCTGATTCTCGACGAAATTGAGTCCAACCCTTTTTTCTCGAAAATCTCCTTAAGCGGTTTATGGTCTGACCTCACAATGAATTGAGTTCCCCAAACAAATTTCTTAAATTTATTCAAAGCCCAAAAGATGGCTAACGCCTCCTTCTCAATGACGGAGTAATTTATTTCTGCTCCTCTTAAACATCTTGACGCACAAGCGACCAAACACTCCTCACAACCTCTTTTCTGGATCAACAATGCACCTAGTCCTTTCTTACTCGCATCCGTCACAATGTACGTCAATTCACCAGGTTTGAAAGCTTGTAAATCAGGTGCATTTTTAAGATCCTGCTTAACATTCTTGAACTCTTCCTTGCACACTTCATCCCACACAAACTCTGTTTTCTTGCACAACAAGCTTCTTAGATGACACGTTTTATTTGCAAAATTTTGTATAAACTTGCCATAAAATTCAGCCATACCCAAAAATGATGCCAGCTCTTCCTTCGAACACGGTTCTTTAAGATTTACAATAGTTTCTACCAGCTCTTTTTTTGGTTTGACTCCACTACGTCCCAAAGAGTCCTTGAACACTTCTCTAAACTTGTTCACATATCTCTCACCAACGTTCTCTATAGACTGCACCATTACGGGAGGATTCCCATTGGGATCAAGAATAATCCCAAGCCTCGCTTGGTGTGTCCAACTCAGTAGGTTATCCCCTTTCTCTGCTACATAGATCTTAGCATCCGTAAATCTCTCTTTGCACTCCAGGCAAGTTTCAAAGTATCCCAACATTTTTATCGGAGTACCTCCATAACCTGTTGGTCTTACATCGGTTTTTAATAATATTACTTTGTTTTTAAAATTTTCTTCAAAAATCTCCTTCGAGATAAATGTGAGATGGGAACAAGAATCAAACTTCATCTTTATTTTCACATCTTCTATCTTAACCCATTCAGAAGGATGTTCCAAACCACACACTTCATTCACCTGAAAACTGACCTCTTTCACATCAAACTTCCCATCTCTTTTGTTTCGAAAACGACAGTTCTTTGTGAAATGACCTTTTCTCCCACAATAGTTACAAACCACACTGAGTGCCGGACAAAAATTTGCATTCGCTTTATGACCACTTCTCCCACAACGATAACAACTCCCCTGGAAAGGTAAAACATTTCTTTTTATATCCTCACCAGGCTTGTTCCTTTTCTCATCCTCTCCACTCTTTTTATTTTCAGCGTCTGACTTATGTACGGCCTGACACACAACTTCTTCTACCTTATCTTGAATAACTGCTGACTTCCCTACCTTGCTCAATTCATTCACACATTTTAGCATGTGTTCAACACGTTTTGCAGTTATCATTACTTCATTTAAAGGTGGTTCATCTTTTAACCAAAGTTCCTCTCTTATTTTGTCACTACCACATTTTAATACAAACTGGTCACGTATTCTTTCTTCTACCAGTTCCCCAAATTTGCAACTTGAAGCCAGTTTCCTAAGAGCAGTGACAAACTCCTCCACAGTTTCTTCCTTTCCTTGCTCTCTTAACCCAAAATAATATCGCTCCATAATGGTGCTCACCTTAGGCAGAAAGTGTAGGTCTAATTGTTTTACACATACTTCATATTCGTTCAATCCTCTTTGACATATTTGACTTAACACTGGCAGATTTTCTAATACTTCTTGCCCCTCTCCACCTAAACAGTGAAGTAAAAGTGCCTGTTTTCTTTCCGCACTTAAATTTGAACCACAAACCCTTGCATAATTCTCAAAAATCTTCTTCCACTTCTGCCATTTCACCGGTGGTTCGCCTGGATTTGACATGAAAAATGGTGGCGGAGTTACATTCTGCATTTTCTCTTTTAATTTTTTTTTTCGCCCCTTTTTCCCAAGTGAAACACACCCTCCACAACTTCCCTAACTGGCTACTAATCTTCGACCAGCTTTAAATGTGAAATATGTCTTCTTCTACTGTAAGCTTACTTCCAATATTATGCTCCGTAAGCCTACACCCAAATCTCTTTTTTTTTTTTAAATATTATTTTTTCAAAAAAAACAAAAATAAATGCTTGTGACCGTGTACTCAAAATATGGAGATGTTTTTTTCACAAAGTGACCAACTTATCACAGTATCTTAAGGTGTGCTTGTCACCGTGGTGGCAAGCTTGTAACAGTATCTTCACTGTTTTCCTCTTTCTTTTTTTTTTTAAGTTCCACCAAAATTCTCCACCAAATTTCTCCTTTACATAAATAGCACAGATGATATGTCCGCCGCTATCACCACTCAACTACTCTGTCCTTTTTCCCTTTCAAATCACACATTTCTCCTTTTTCCACTGCCTGACTCAAAAATGGCCGCCGCCGTCGTCACCTCGCAATCACTCGGTCTTCTTTCCTTAGGAAGTTGTGCTTGTTTCTTCTGCGCAGCCCTTGCGTGTCATTCAGACTTTTTTCTATGGGCGATAGGGCATGTCACTCACCAACCATCAATGCGAGTGAAGCGCAGGCGCGATCTGCGTTCCAGCAGCCACTTCTTCCTCGCACTTCACAGGAAATCCACTTTCTTCCTCCAAGTGCGACACGGGACCGCAGATGACCGCTACTCCGATAGCCGCTACTCCGGTAAGGCGTTTCCCCGATCCTCCTTTGTCTCCTTTCCCTTTTTCTTTTCCGAACTGCACCACTTCCAATCTTCCGCTTCTTCTCAATGTTGAGGTCGATTATCCCTCTTCCTTCACGCGATCGTCGCCAGTGTAATGAGGACAGGGACACTGGATAAAGTTGTCTTCAGTAAAGGGTTTATTAAACGACCCCATCCATCGAGGACTTGAGTCAACTGACTCACTTAGAACACTCCACATTCCACGTTCCATGTTCTACCATGGAACTACGCGACATCACAGAAGCCACTTTTGACCATTTCGTGACTGGTTTAGTTGTGAGCTTAGGGAGACCCCACTCAGCATCTTCCCCAGCTGTTAGGACTGAAAGGGATTCAAGTGGCTCGAATTTTGTTTTGCAGTCCCCTGCTATAATCATGGGCCAAGTATGGTGTAAGGTGTTTTCCACAAAAAGACGTTAAGTATGCAAGGACGGTGATTCAGATTTTTCTTGGACAGAGCGGATGTAGATGTTTATCATCACTATGGGCCTCATTACGATGTGGGTCGGACAAGCATCCGACTGTCATTGTGTCGGAAACGGGACTGCTTGATAAGGAGTCGGCGGTCCTGCTTCCCAAATTACGATGCAACTGCCTTCACGGTGGTCAAAAAGTGTATTTTTCCTATTGTGGCTTGTGCTGCGGGCCTCAGCACAAGCCGCAATAGGAAAAATACACTTTTTAAACATCTATGCACCGTGTGGCAGGCACCATGCTGTGCCTGCCACACGATGCATGGATGTTTAGGGGGGCACCACAGGTGCCCCTCAGGGGCTGTAGCTGAGGGCCACAGGGGACACGGCGGTGCCTGAGCAGGCACCGCCTCCATTTTGGGGATTACAATCCGCCTGACAGGCTCCTTGAGCCTGTCGGAGGCGGAGCTGATTCCCCCTGCAGGCATCGGTCAGATCGCCTGTATCATAATACGGCGGTCGGATTGATGCCGCAGATGTCGGGCGGACCGCCACCGATGAGCTGTTAGATGGCCTTCCGCCCGACATCGTAATAAGGCCCTAAGTGTGAGACCAAGCAGGATCTATTAGAAACTAGATGAATACCCAAGATATCCTTTGAGCCTGTATCTAACACTTTCATCCTAGAGTCAGATGAGTTTTTGAACCAGATTATTAAGCCCCCAAAGACACAACCAGAATTAGCAGGAGTAGCATTGATATAAAACGCAAGCTATCCAGACCTGTAAAGTGGCTCTGTCGTCCATGTTTCCTGCAATAAGATGATTTTGTGGGTGTCTAGAAATTCTCCCCACTCTGGGTCACTTAGCTTGGCTTGCAATTCAGCCACGTTCCAAGATATGAATCTAACTGGTCCTCCCGACGCTGGATTATTACTAGCAGGAGCTGAAGTCAGGGCGGGGTCCAGTAGGACCACACATGAGGACATTTCAGGTTTGGCTTGTCCATTGATGGAATAACTAGTGCCAATAGTTTTCACTGGCCATTGGCAAATCAGGGCAACATGTTCTAACTGAGGGTGTGTTATACCAGGGACCCCTGATTCCTTCCCGCCTAACCTTCAGGAGTTAGCATGTGAGAGGCCCAGGGGATAATTCCCTGTTGCTTTTTATTCGAGCCGTTGGGCTTATGTAATTCCCCCTAATGAAAAAGGACATAACTGGGCAAATATGATTTTTAAAAAGTACTTTTTGAATAAATCACCAATCCACCTAATAAAAGGCTTTCTCCGCATCAAGCAAGAGAAGGACCATCAGAGTTTTATTTTTGGTGGATATGTCAATTAGATTCATCAGGTGTCTTATGTTGTCATGGGTATGGCTCCTTTTAGCTCAGACAGGCTGAATTTGATCTGGCTGGAGAAGGGGGATATCTTTTCCAGCCAGATCATATTAAATCTTGAACCAGGATGTTTGTAAAGAGCTTTACACCATTGTGGGAATAGCTATGGGTTGATAGGACCCACAATATAAGGAACCTTTCCCTAGTTTCAGGAAGATTGTGATCATGGTGTCAAGCATAGTGTCCTTGGCCCTTTGAGGCTCCCCCAAGTAGTTAAACAACTTATCCAGTGGCTCAGCTAAAATGTTTAGGAAAGCTTTATAAAACATCATGAGGAAGCTGTCTGAGCCATGAGCCTTGTTCCATGGCATGCCACATATAGCCAGATCTCTAATGGGGTAATGCACCTCTTCTAGGTATGAGGATTATATTGCATTAAATTTAGCTCCTGTGCGAGCAGGCCCAATTCGTACCAACTGTACAATTCTGTATAGAATTCTGTGAACGTCTTCAAAAATAGTATCATTCGTGGCCTACAAGTCTGAAGGGCCTTTAGTTTATATGCCAAAGTGTGGCCTGCCCTGCCTCCTTTCTTGTAGTATTTCTGGGCAATGTACTTTTTTGACTGCTTCACAAATTAGGAGTTGTTCTAGTTACCCACTAGCTTCACACAGGAATCAAAATATTTGAGGTAGACAATCAACCCTATGTTGTTGTTCTAGTGCTTGAACCTGGGACTCCAGCTCCCTGTTGTTCTAGTGCTTGAACCTGGGACTCGAGCTCCCGTTTGCGAGATCAGCTCACCTTAGAACTGCCTTGTCACATCCCACACAGTGGAACGAAAGGTCCCAGGGATGTAGAATTCCTATAGCCCAACACATATTGTTTGGTGTCAAGGGCAACAAGTTTTTGTGTGTATTTTGTCCTCGGGACAAGTAGGCCCAACCCCCTGCAGCACAAACCCTTTCGCTGCCAGTTTGCAGTACCACATTATGGATCAGGGAAGAGCACTGTCTGCAGTTAAGGTAATATTTTTGTCCATATGTTAATGCTGTTCAAACATGTATTTATGGTTCATTAATTGAAAGCCTTTATTATTAAGGTGAGCGCTCTAAGTAAATGTTGTAAGCTCTGACTGCACTACTGACAGTGGTTCCTGAATAAAAATGTGTACACACGTTTTTTAAAGTTTAGCAATATCGAGGCTATGTATAATGCTCCCAGAATGCTCTCTGATCAACTGCAAATATTTGCAGAAGTTTGAAAGCAAGATTGATGATTCTTTGCTTTCAAAATAAAATTTTCATTAAAAAAATGAACGTAGGAAAAAAAACATTTTGCTAAACTACTGTAAAATTTCAGGTACCATTTTGTCATGTAGTTCCTATAAATCTATATAGGATCTGCGCGTTTAGACAACATAAACTGTGGGACTGGTGTCCAAACTGATTCCAGACACCCCCACCGGATATGTTAACTTGCATACCAGCTAGCTCACAGTGCCACTATGTACCCCTCTTACCAAGGAGTAAATAGATTCTGGCAACTATCGAACATGACAACCCTGTCCCCTCAGGGATCGTGGAAACAGTACAGTACTTTTTGCACAGTCACTCATGCTCACTTTGTCTCCAAGAGATGCACAGAATAAACAATGCAGATGTTTTCAATAAGCATTTATTGAACCAGCGTCATTCTAGTGTAAAATACGTGTGCTGCAACAACCATGATACAGAAACAGATGTATATCGTTATAAGCACCAACAGAGTAAATAGGTGGCAGAATTCGACCATAGTGCTAAAACAATGGATAAATGCAGGTATATAGATACATGACAATAGTAATGTGTACTCCTACGATACTAACCCTAACTAGATGTACCTAAACGTACCTAGCATGTATGTAGTTGTATAGCCAAGAATCCCCCTAGGATAAAACCAACCCCATTACCTGAAGTGAGAGAATGAAGGACCCAGTCTTGGTCTCGAGTTGGACACCCCGCAAGGGATGTCAGACCATTGCGTGCTGGATTGTCTGCGAGCAGGAACCTTAGCGTCTCGTGTCAGCATGGAAGTCTTTCTCCTCAGCCCGCCCCAGCACAGATATGGTGTTTATATACCCAAGAGGTAAACTCAGGGGTTCTACCTCGCTGTGTCATGTCGGCCGAGGATGACGATAGTGATGAACCTTATACACTGTTAATATGCAGAAGATGGTAATCCTGCTGTGATTCTGAGAATCCTCATGCATAATAAATGAGGCTAGTTTTCAGGGAAAACCACACAACATTTATGCAGCACACAACTAGATAAAAGGTCAGCATCAAAAAACGTTATGTAGTGCAATGGCAGGGTAAATGTAGGTAAAAGGTTAGGAGACTTCCAGGGCCTATATTGGGGTACATTGTGAATCATAACACCCACTCCTCATCCGACTGGACGATATACTACAAAAATAAATAGGAAATGTCCTTAAAAACATTGTTAAATGTTCAGAATAAAAATGTCTAAAAGTTATAAAAATGTGTAAAAACTTAATAAGTCCTTTAAAATATGTTCATATATAGTTTGGGCAACTGATTATGCCTGAAAACCATGGTGCTCAGTAAGAGTGAGAAAAGAAAAAAAATATTAAATTCCAATTTTGGTTGTTTTGGAAAAGAGGCCGAATTCTTCCCAGCACATGGAGAGCCAAATGTTTATGTGTCCTGTGTGGAGACGCAACATCACTGCTGCTTGCCTTCGCAGACGACGGTCCCTGTAACACCTCGCAGATCAGGTAAATCGAGCAATGGTGATCGTCTTCAGTTCCCATAGCCGACGCTGAGGAAGCATTTGAAACATCAAAAGCCTGTGTGCCTGCAGTAGAGCCGGTGTCCAATCCAACAGGAGCTGAAGCATCCAGTGGTCGCTCTAAGAATGCCGACATCAACATGGGAATACGCTGAGGACACTGCACTACATGGGCCTATAACAGGTCCAGTAATAAATCCTCATCCGGAGACACAACCGATGGAAGTGTTAGACAGAGGTCCAACACGCATTCTTGTCCGCAGAATAAGCAGCGGAGAACAGGCAAAACACAGTCAATCCAGACTGGTCGAAATGATAGGAACCCTGACTCGCTTATTTCCCGAAGTCGAGGTGTGCCCAGATGGAGTACCATGCTGTCACGACAGCGTCGCTCCAAGAGCGTTTTTCCATCTCCTTGGTGATTGGGACGTCCATTGCGTAGCAGAAAAATTAAAAACAGAATACCCACTACCAGTAGCAGGATTAGCAGAAGCCCTCCTGAAACGCTTCCTAATATGGAGTCTATGAAAGCTGGAATCACTCAGAAGAATGTCTGAAAGGTTCTTAACAGTCCAAAACCTATGGTCTTACATAGGTGTACAATTCCCTTCGTATCAGACATGTTAAAGATGCGCTGTACCATTTCTCCGAAATGGAAAGGGCAATTAGTTTGTACCAGTGCCTGTATCTCAGCTGAGGACCTTGCAACCTGAAGATCAAAAGCCTCTCTGGCTGAGGTTAAGGGCACATCCTTATGTAAAAGCATGGCTTTCAGTTGGCTCAGAGAATCAAATCGTACAAAGGAAACATTCAACGAAGGCCATAATGACCCCTCCCTGACTGTGTGGGTCAGTGGAAACAATACTCGCATACTACAAGTAACCCTGGAACTTACTGTTACTAGATATATACGATGCCTGGAAGCATCCCACAACAACCTTGATCATTCAGCATTAAGAAGCTCCCACTCTAGAGCAGCCTGAACACCTGATTAACCACAGGAGCTGGGGATCCCTTTAAATGACAGGATAAATTTGCAACTGAACCATTACAGGCCCCGTGAAGCATAATATCCTGGCATAGTGCCCGGAATTAATTGAGTTTCTGTAAAACAGCCAAACGGTTATCGATGTCAAATGTTTTTTCATCCGCCACTGTGCTGCCACAATCGAGGTCGGGTACCCAGATTCTCTTCCCAAATAGGACCTCGTAAGGAGTACAGCCTCCTAGGGAACTTCCTGGCATGTTATTAAGTGCACTCTGGACCCCATATAGGTGATTGACCCAACTACCACCCAAGCCTAATACCCTTTCTGTTAAGGATTGTTTTAAGGCCCGGTTTTTCCTCTCTACTATCACATTTCCCTTGGGATGATACGGAGATGAGTACTGCAATGCAACACCCAAACTTCCCATGGCTTCCTTGTAAGCCCAAGAGCTAAACGCGGGGCCACAGTCAGAATGTAATGTGCCAATTGGGTATGTCCCTACTCGCAAATCCTTTATAACAGTTCGGGCGTAGGCCGAGTGCTGAGGCCAAACCCACAGGAATCTAGAGTGTGAATCCACTGCCACCAAGATATACTTGTAAGCCCCATCAGATTGTAAGGGGCAGCAGTGGTCCAAATTGACACAAGCGAGAGGTCTGTCTGATATCAGTAGTGGTGTTTGAGGTGGACGTGCTACGGTGGAACCCTTCATCTGCTGACAGATGTCGCACTTGAGGACTAATGCTTTTGTCTGTTTTGTTAAACCAGGCCACCAATAGCGTTGTTTCAATAGTGAAACTGTGGCAGTAATCTCTGCGTGTGCTGAACCCAGACCCTCGTGTGCAGCTACAATTAAACCTAATCTGCCATCCATATTTGGTATTACTCTATCCACCACTCCTGGAATTTGAGCATACAGAACATTTTGCACATCTAACTTGTAGGAGTACGTGAGTGGAAAGCCTTTTGGCACAGCGGAGCTGTTTTTGCATGAAGCAATGACAGCCACCATTATCTGTCCATCTATCCTCGTGCTAGAATGAGTGATTGCAGCTACGGCAGCAGTTCGCACTGTCGCCTTGGTGGCTTCATCAGCCAATGAATTCCCTTCAACGTGCGCGCCAACACGTTGATGACTCAGCATATGAATCACGTGATCCCACAGCAAGCCTTTTTTTTCAGCTCTGCCACTTGTTCCTAAAGCAACTTGTGCTTTATTGTGCAACCTTTTGAATCTTTAAATCCATCCTGTCCCCAATAGTGAAGATATTCATTGTATGACTGTACACAATAAAATGAATCGCACACAATAAGTGTGGGGAATTCTCGATCCGTATTTTTTAGTGCCAGTACTAGGGCTTTTAGTTCTGCCAGCTGAGCAGTGCAATATCCTAGAGACTGCGTTTGCGTATTGCTATGACGAAACTTGCCGTCCCGCATACGACCCTTTACAATCGCACATGTTGCGCTGTATTGCTGTTTACTTCCTTCGGCAGGCTGAGCAGATCCATCATTTGAGCCTGTTCGAGACTGGTCGGGACCAGGGCCAGAAATGCTGCCCATTTTCTCATTCAGTAATACCCACCCTACACCATCCACAAACAGAGTAACACACGCACACCAAATGTTCACCGCGCACTTACTACAAACAAGCCCTATGCACAAATCAATGTACTAGCATACACTGCAAAACCACACAAACCACGTCTATATACCCTTCTATCCCAGCTAGCACACATTTCCACCATCACCTACAAACAGTACACAACTCTATTCTATACCACTAACCAATGCACTCATCACTAACACAACCAAAATCCATACCATACTTAACTACAACTTATCCAGAAACACACTCCCCACTCTAATTACTCCTAACAGACCCCCTTTTATCATTAACAAACCCATACTCAGCCTTCCATCATTTGTCCAACCAGCACCCTCCTCTTCTTTCTACCACAATAACACAACAACACAACACTTACATGCCACAGCACCACACATTTTAACTCTTGCAGCAAACAGGTCTAAAACAAACAGTCTTAAATCTACTTCATCCCCTCCTACACACAACATACACTCTACTCACAAACACATCACCACCCCCTTTACCTTACAAATTCCACTCAAAAACAATACTATACAAACAAATCCATCTGATAAAACAAATACATCAGCACCTCTTTTCACTACTCCTCAAAAACAAAACATATCACACACATCAGCACAACAAAATCTCTCAAGCGCCACACCTCATAATACTTACAGTCACACAATACAATCATACACCCACCTTTCAAACTACACAAATGAGCAAACTACAATGCAAAGCTTTCTCTCTTCCACCACACCTCACACACATACAGCAACACAGCAACTCTCTTCTAACCGCCTCTCATCCATTGGACAATTTAGAAGCTTACTACATGACCCACATGCTGCACCATCACCACTGACTCATACACCTTCCGCCCTAAACATATGCAAACAATATAAGCAACGTGCCACACATCACAACTTTGCTTCTCCATGTCTACTGCACAACAAGGTTACACCACAAAAACAACACAGCACACAAACTCACTCTCAAACACCGGCTCCACCACCTACACATGCAGATTTATCAAAATGCCTTCTTAGCCTGCTGAACGAGGAACACATTACAGAACAGCTACACAATTGCTATTCTAATACAGATAATACCAGTACTAAAAACACACCTGCTACTAACCCACACAATACTGTTCACTCTTCTACAAAACAAAGTCTCACTGTCACCAAAGCACATTCTCTAAACTGTCTACTAATAAATGCTCGATCGCTCTCTAAAAACAAACATCACATCTATAACCTTCTTACCGATGCAAAACCAGACATACTATTCATAACTGAATCATGGTTGGGAGATGATATGGTTCCAGTCCTGCATGAAGCCATTCCTCTAGGCTATCAAACGATCACCCAAAATCGTATAAGCAAAAAAGGAGGTGGTCTAGCTGTTGTGTTCAGGCAAACATTGCATATCACTAAAGTTGATGACATCTCCATAAAGAATTGTGAGGCTCTTCTCAC
Organism: Calotriton arnoldi; assembly: GCA_963921515.1. Taxonomy (NCBI): domain Eukaryota; kingdom Metazoa; phylum Chordata; class Amphibia; order Caudata; family Salamandridae; genus Calotriton; species Calotriton arnoldi. Next base: position 3,813,618 of record CAWUFW010000269.1, on the reverse strand, counting down.
CAGATGCAATCCTACACCGTCTTCCTCCTGTAACTTCCTGCTCCTTTACAGACCTCCACCTAGCAAGGCGACATTCCCAGACGCACTTCTAGACACAGTTTCAAACCTGATAACAATACACTCCAACCTATGCGTTCTGGGTGACCTCAACATTTGGTTTAACAAACCCAATATGACCCATCCAAAATCAATCACTGGCCTAGACGCACTGAACCTGCATCAGATTGTCCACAAACCCACACACATCGCTGGACATATCCAAGATGTCATTTCTGCTAATACCGAACTACTTACCTTTCAAACTATAACTCCAGTCACATGGTCAGACCACCATTTGCTTGCTTTCCAACATAAAACAACACTAAGCAACTCACCTAAAACCACCTTACATGCATCCACCTATCGACCGTGGAACAAACTCAATTTGGAACACTTAGAAACACAACTAACATCCAATACAGATCTGGAAACAATAAATTCTGTTAAAAAACTATATGAGTGGCTACAGGAAGCTTTTGATATCCCGATACCACTCAAAACCACACAACAGAACAAAAGACAACAAGCACCTTGGAGAAATACAGAGATAAAAGACATAAAACTACGAATTAGAAAGCTGCAACGTGCCTGGCTCACAACAAAAAACAAACAAGAAAAACTTCACCTACAGAAAATTAACAGATTATACAAGTCAGCTATCAAAAAAGCTAAGAAAAGGTACTATTCAGACAGAATTCAAAATGCGAAATGTGCAAATAAAGAATTCTATAAAATACTCAATGAATTTCGTAAACCAAATTGCCTAGAAGGAACTCATCCCGTTACTCAAGATTTCACAGACAAACTGGCATCATTACACGGACAAAGCAGACACGTTGGACTCATACTTAAAACTGAGACAAAGCACCAGCACTAACCCTTTTACAAAACAACAATCCAAGAATACTCTAACTCAGCCTCTGCGTTCCTTCCAACACATTTCACACAATGAATTTATGGACCTGATCAAAGCAAGTAGGCCTGCCGGTAGCCCTTCTGACCCGTGTCCACTGCAAACTTTCAAGACAATTCTTCTAACAACCTCTGCTGCCACTCCAGTAAGAAGAATCATCAACAATTCCTTAACTACGGGAATATTTCCAGAATAACTCAAAAAGTCAAACATACGCCCTTTACTGAAGAAAACAAACTTGGATCCGCTGAACCCTGAAAACTACAGACCCATTACAAATGGACCTTTCCTGGGCAAACTGATAGAAAGAGCAGCGTTCGCCCAGATGTCACAATTCATTGAAGACAATGCCATACTTTCAGACTTCCAAACAGGATTCCGTCTGGGAAGAGGCACAGAATCTGCCCTCCTTGCCATCTGGGATGACCTGAAGAACACAGTTGACCGCAACGGGGTTGCTGCGCTACTCCTCTTGGACCTCTCAGCTGCCTTTGACACAGTTGACCATGACACTCTGATACAAAGACTTTTAATGAAGCCGGCATAGAGGGGACTGCTTTAGACTGGATCACGTCCAACCTTCGAAACAGAACTAATGTCATCCATACCCCACTTTTCTCATCCAAACCGTACTACACAAAAGCTGGGGTCCCTCAAGGCTCTATCATCTCGCCCATGCTTTTCAACATCTACATGAAGTCATTACCGGTACTGATCAATCAATTTCACCTCACGTGCAATAACTATGCAGATGACACACAAATACTCCTTCAACTGGAATGCCCCAAAGACATTGGAAACTCGCCAATTTACAGTTGTCTCAGAGCCGTGGATCAATGGATGACTTGGAGCCATCTCAAATTGAATGCTTCCAAAACAGAAATACTCACGTGTGGCGATTGGAAACATTATGACCCGCTTGCCGCCTGGCCTGATGAACTGGGATCACCGCCTAAAGTATCGAAGGTAGTAAGAAACCTCGGAATGACCATGGACTCCAAGCTATCGATGAATGCCCAAGTGGACAAACTAGCAAGATCAAGCTTTGTTACTATAAAAACTCTGCGACAAATCTTCCCCCATTTGGGATTTCTACACAAGGTCCAAGCTACCATCTCCCTTGTTCTGTCCAAACTCAATTACGCCAATAGCCTCTACCACGGATCACCTCTAACGAGTATGAAAAGACTACAACGGATTAAGAACTCGGCTGCCAGACTATTCTTGCATATCAAACCGCGAGACCACATCTCCCCTGCCTTGAAAGCCCTGCATTGGTTACCGGTTGCCAAAAGATCCACGTTCAAGCTGCTTTGTATCACCCACAAAGCGAAACATGGAATGGGACCGCTCTTCATCAGGAATAAAATCACCAAACACATTCAACATAGGAACCTCCGCTCTAGAGTGGCACCTTCGCCTCAAAATCCCAAGATACAAGAAAAAAACCATGGGTGGCACGTCCTTCTCTGTTCAAGCAGCCAAAATATGGAACTCTTTATCCCCCAACATAAGCTCCACCGACAACCACCTTATCTTCAGAAAACTACTCAAGAATTGGCTCTTCCCCACATAAGCACCATACGCAAACAGAAATATACAGCATATCCCTCTGTATATAAGCATTTATTTGTACTATAGATATGTACCTATATATGTGTATTGCTTTGTATAAACATGTAGAATAATTACGTTTAAAAATAATAATAATGATTTTTTAAGTACAACACTTGAAAACCAGAGTTTATCGAATGCATCTTTAATCTACATTATACTTACTTCCTTTATGCATCTATATACCTTCCATGTAATTGGATCTATATATTTATTACGTTCCTCCTCCCAAAAAAAGCATATTCAATGCACTACCCTATTTCTCACCCTATACCTCTATCAATATCTTTAATCTACATATACTTCCTTCCTTTATGCACCTATAAACTTTCCATGTACTTATGGATCTATATATTTATTACTTTCTTCTAATTCAGCATATCCAATGCACTACCCTATTTCTCACCCTATACCTCTCTCAACATATCTTCTACCTCAACTCTCTGACTCATCTCAAACCTCTTTCTACTATTTCCAATGCACTACCCTATTTCTCACCCTATACCTCTATCAATATATCCTCTACATCCACTCTCTCATTCGTCTCAAACCCCATACCACTACTATCATCCCCAAAATAGCCCTTTCTAGATTCTCCCCTACTCTACCCCTCCTTGCACCATCTGACACCTCTTTTACTACACCGATCCCCCAAAACAAGCTTTTCTAAACTCTTCCCTCTGACTCTTCCCTCCACATCCCTTTTTACTCATCCCAAAGCCTCCCACTACTGCTATGACCTCCCAAAAAAAAAAGTCTAAATCCTTCACTCTTCTATCCCTCCACTATCCTTTACAATCAAAATAACAGACTAACATGTCCACTTCTCAAATTTCATATTTCACTATACTAATTCACCACTAATCCTTTATGGGTTCCAGAGTAGCGTGCTACTTGCCGAAAAAGCGCTTCAACACCTCATTAGGGGTCAGCAAACACTATATAAATGCAAACCTCTTTTCCCTCTTCTATCCTATCCTTCTCAATCCAAATAAACTGACTAATATCACACCACTCAAATTACTTTCATATTTCACTAAACTAATTCACCACTAATCCTTTATGGGTTCCGGAGTAGCGTGCTACTCACCGAAAAAGCGCTTCAACACCCCTTCAGGGGTAACATGCGCTATATATATATGCAAACCTTTGTCCCTCTTCTATCCCTCTGCTACCCTTCTCAATCTAAATAACTGACTAACAAATCCACCACTCAAATTACTTTCTTATTTCACTATACTAATTCAACACTAATCCTTTAATGGGTTCCGGAGTAGCGTGCTACTCGCCAAAAAAGCGCTTCAACACCCCATCGGGGGTAACAAGCGTTATATAAATGAAAACATTTTTCCCTCTTCTATCCCTCCGCTATCCTTCTCAATCCAAATAACTGACTAATATCCACCACTCAATTTACTTTCATATTTCACTATACTAATTCACCACTAATCCTTTATGGGTTCCAGAGTAGCGTGCTACTCGCTGAAAAAAGCGCTTCAACACCCCATCAGGGGTAACAAGCGCTATATAAATGCAAATCTTTTTCCCTCTCCTATCCCTCCGCTATCCTTCTGAATTCAAATAACTGACTAACATATCCACCACTCAAATTACTTTCATATTTCACTATACTAATTCAACACTTGGGGAGAGGATGTAGCCTTACCGCTAGAGCGGCCGATCTCGAAGCTGGGGAACCGGGTTCGAGTCTCGGCAACGACGCTCAACATTCTGTGATTCTGGGCAAATCACTTAATCTCCCCGTGCCTAACAAAAATGAATGTGTCCATCTGTAATGAAACTGGTGCTCATGTAAAGTGCTCTGATACCTGATATCCTCAGGTCTAGTTCGCGCTATATAAAACTCTTAAAAAAACCACAAAAAAACCACTAATCCTTAATGGGTTCCGGAGTAGCGTGCTACTCGCCGAAAAACCGCTTCAACACCTTGTCAGGGGTAGTAAGTGCTATATAAATGCAATTACAATACAATACAATCAGAGTAAATAATGTATTCATGCTGATCTAGAGACATAACTTCATTTGGGAGAGGATATTCTAGTTCGTACTGCAGAAATGCTTGAGTTTTTAATGTAATATCAAATTTTTAGTCTACATCTGTTGCAGTGAGAGAATTAGCCCATTGTATCCATCGTGGATGCAGTGCTTTTGCGTTTGGAACGCTAGCTTTTGTAATAGCCTCTAAGGCCGGTACCGGAGTTGCAACAATTATTCGTTTCCCCTGTGCCAGTGCTCTTTCTCTCACTACAGCAGTCTGTACTGCTGTTAGAATTTTTTCAGTGGATGCAAAGCGCATCTCAGCATTTGTGTACAGATGAGATTTGTATGCAATGGATACAGTTTCGCCTTAATTGAAGGTTAGGTAAGTGTATCCAGATGTGGAAGCTATCATGTCAGATTGTAAGGAACTCAGGATCTCTGTGTGCCCCTGTGTCCAATGGTGAACTGAAAAATCAGGTCTGATTAAGTAGTAGAATGGATTTACTCGGCTGCCAGACTACTCTTGCATATCAAACCGCGAGACCACATCTCCCCTGCCTTGAAAGCCCTGCATTGGTTACCGGTTGCCAAAAGATCCACGTTCAAGCTGCTTTGTATCACCCACAAAGCGAAACATGGAATGGGACCGCTCTTCATCAGCAATAAAATCACCAAACACATTCATCATAGGAACATCCGCTCTAGAGTGGCCCTTCGCCTCAAAATCCCAAGATAAAAGAAAAAAACCACGGGTGGCACGTCCTTCTTTGTTCAAGCAGCCAAAATATGGAACTCTTTACCCCCCAACATAAGCTCCACCGACAACCACCTTATCTTCAGAAAACTACTCAAGAATTGACTCTTCCCCACATAAGCACCATACGCAAACAGAAATATACAGCATACCCCTCTGTATATAAGCATTTATTTGTACTATAGATATGTACCTATATATGTGTATTGCTTTGTATAAACATGTAGAATAATTACGTTTAAAAAATAAAATGTTTTTTTAAGTACAACACTTGAAAACCAGAGTTTATCGAATGCATCTTTAATCTAATTATACTTACTTCCTTTATGCATCTATATACCTTCCATGTAATTGGATCTATATATTTATTACGTTCCTCCCCCCCAAAAAAAACATATTCAATGCACTACCCTATTTCTCACCCTATACCTCTATCAGTATCTTTAATCTACATATACTTCCTTCCTTTATGCACCTATAAACTTTCCATGTACTTATGGATCTATATATTTATTACTTTCTTCTAATTCAGCATATCCAATGCACTACCCTATTTCTCACCCTATACCTCTATCAATATATCCTCTACATCCACTCTCTCATTCGTCTCAAACCCCATACCACTACTATCATCCCCAAAATAGCCCTTTCTAGATTCTCCCCTACTCTACCCCTCCTTGCACCATCTGACACCTCTTTTACTACACCGATCCCCCAAAACAAGCTTTTCTAAACTCTTCCCTCTGACTCTTCCCCTCCACATCCCTTTTTACTCATCCCAAACCTCCCACTACTGCTATGACCTCCCAAAAAAAAAAGTCTAAATCCTTCACTCTTCTATCCCTCCACTATCCTTTACAATCAAAATAACAGACTAACATGTCCACTTCTCAAATTTTATATTTCACTATACTAATTCACCACTAATCCTTTATGGGTTCCAGAGTAGCGTGCTACTTGCCGAAAAAAGCGCTTCAACACCTCATTAGGGGTCGCAAGCACTATATAAATGCAAACCTCTTTTCCCTCTTCTATCCTTCTCAATCCAAATAAACTGACTAATATCAACCACTCAAATTACTTTCATATTTCACTAAACTAATTCACCACTAATCCTTTATGGGTTCCGGAGTAGCGTGCTACTCACCGAAAAAGCGCTTCAACACCCCTTCAGGGGTAACATGCGCTATATATATGTGCAAACCTTTGTCCCTCTTCTATCCCTCTGCTACCCTTCTCATTCTAAATAACTGACTAACAAATCCACCACTCAAATTACTTTCTTATTTCACTATACTAATTCAACACTAATCCTTTAATGGGTTCCGGAGTAGCGTGCTACTCGCCAAAAAAGCGCTTCAACACCCCATCGGGGGTAACAAGTGTTATATAAATGAAAACATTTTTCCCTCTTCTATCCCTCCGCTATCCTTCTCAATCCAAATAACTGACTAATATCCACCACTCAATTTACTTTCATATTTCACTATACTAATTCACCACTAATCCTTTATGGGTTCCAGAGTAGCGTGCTACTCGCTGAAAAAAGCGCTTCAACACCCCATCAGGGGAAACAAGCGCTATATAAATGCAAATCTTTTTCCCTCTCCTATCCCTCCGCTATCCTTCTGAATTCAAATAACTGACTAACCTATCCACCACTCAAATTACTTTCATATTTCACTATACTAATTCAACACTTGGGGAGAGGATGTAGCCTTACCGCTAGAGCGGCCGATCTCGAAGCTGGGGAACCGGGTTCGAGTCTCGGCAACGACGCTCAACATTCTGTGATTCTGGGCAAATCACTTAATCTCCCCGTGCCTAACAAAAATGAATGTGTCCATCTGTAATGAAACTGGTGCTCATGTAAAGTGCTCTGATACCTGATATCCTCAGGTCTAGTTCGCGCTATATAAAACTCTTAAAAAAACCACAAAAAAAACACTAATCCTTTATGGGTTCCGGAGTAGCGTGCTACTCGCCGAAAAACCGCTTCAACACCTTGTCAGGGGTAGTACGTGCTATATAAATGCAATTACAATACAATACAATCAGAATAAATACTGTATTCATGCTGATCTAGAGACATAACTTCATTTGGGAGAGGATATTCTAGTTCGTACTGCAGAAATGCTTGAGTTTTTAATGTAATATCAAATTTTTAGTCTACATCTGTTGCAGTGAGAGAATTAGCCCATTGTATCCATCGTGGATGCAGTGCTTTTGCGTTTGGAACGCTAGCTTTTGTAATAGCCTCTAAGGCCGGTACCGGAGTTACAACAATTATTCGTTTCCCCTGTGCCAGTGCTCTTTCTCTCACTACAGCAGTCTGTACTGCTGTTAGAATTTTTTCAGTGGATGCAAAGCGCATCTCAGCATTTGTGTACAGATGAGATTTGTATGCAATGGATACAGTTTCGCCTTAATTGAAGGTTAGGTAAGTGTATCCAGATTTGGAAGCTATCATGTCAGATTGTAAGGAACTCGGGATCTCTGTGTGCCCCTGTGTCCAATGGTGAACTGAAAAATCAGGTCTGATTAAGTAGTAGAATGGTTTTACTTTTTCTGCGTAATCTAAAATGTATGTTCTGCCAAAATGTAGGAATCCTAAAATGGATTTTAAGTTTTTCAGAGTCTCCCTTCACTTGAAAGCTTATATCCCAAAAATAGGACACTGAGATGGGCAATTTTTGATTTTTTAAAGTTAAATTTATAGCCCTCAGAGGCAAAACCCAATATTATGTTATTCACCCTGGTCAAGTGATCCAATAATTCATCATCCGTCAGATAAATATCTACATAGGACAATGCCTCCTCATCAAAATTTTGAAGCAACTCTGTTACCCTTGCTGAGAACAACCCGGGGCTATTCTTATACCCTTGGGGCAGTCTAAAAAACTCATGTTGAGAGCCTAGGGCTGAAAATGCTGTCAAATATCTGCTCTCAGGTGCTATATTTTGGCAAAAGAATCCATTTGAGATATCTAGCATTGTTTTGTATTTCTTCCGTGCAATGTTATTCATTAATGGGGCACTGTGTGCATTCTGTATTGCAAATGCCTGTAGTCTAACACTAGACAATATGAATTATCGGGTTTCATTGCGGGAAACAAATGATTATTCATGGAAGAGGTGCAATTTTCTATTACACCTTGGTATTCAAGTTGAGAAAGATATCCCTGACTTGTTTTTTCCCGTCATGTTTTATTGGGTACGGTCTAGTTTTTACAAAGAGTTCATGGTGAGGTGACTCGGCATCCCACCCTACATGATTGCGGTATAATGCAGTAGAAAGTGCTACCGCCCACTCCTGCGCATATGAGTGTTTTAGTGATTGTGGAACAAGGTCAGAGAAAGCTGGTAAAATTACAGTTTTTCCTTTTGGGCAATCCATAACGAACTCGGGTGGCCAATCTTTTTCAGCCAAAAGGATGTCATAACCAAAACTCAGGTTCTCACAAAAGAGACTTTTAACTTTCCTGGGTTTGTTTCCCTCCATTTGGAGTGTTATATCGTATAACGGGTGTGGGACACTTACCCTAGTATCTAAAGATATGCAGTTCCTCTTGTAGTAGTGCCGAGAAAAATAATCAGTCAATGGACCAAGACACCGTCGTTCGTAGTGACAAACTTGGTGGTGTATGATGCGTGAAAGAGAGTGGAGGAATTCCTCCTTTCGGAACTAGGGTCCTCACACACCCAGCGAGCTAGGTGTCATGCTTCATCATATGAACCTGCTCCTCGTCGGGTCGGCGCTGCAATACCCAACGGGCACCCGTAAAGGGGCTCTTTATCGGAGATCTTTTGTTCCTAGCCGTATGATGCAGTGGGGGGGTGTGGCCTATAGTGTGTAGATATAGTAGAAGGGTGATTTAAAAGAAGTAGGATAGTCCAAATAAAACTTTTATTCAGGCTGGCTATCCACCTCATTAAAACAAACAGTGGCAGCTTATCTGACACGAAGGTTCAGTTTAAGCTATGCTCATCTCTCCAGGTCAACATGTTTCATGCCTATTGGTCAGTTTGATCCGTGGCAATTCTTCAGGACCTACTCAGTGAATCTATCTACACCTCGTGGTGGGGTTATTTACTACCTACCACGTGTATACACTATGGGTCTGGTTTTCTGTAGTGTTATTCAGTAACCTAAAAAAGAAGGAGAAGGTGATACAGAAATCACAGCATAACTGTAACACCCATATTCGGTTCACATAGTATCCATCACTCTCTCTCAGATCATCTCCTTTATTTTAATGGCATCCTAAAGTGAGTCAAAAATCTAGGCATATAATGTGAAAGTGGGGGGGGGGGTCGTGATGGGAAATGGCTTAGATACCCGGTAAAACGGCAGGTTAAAACACTGTACAGAAAAATTAAAAGACAAAGGACTGTCCCTCATAGAGGGCTTCACTCAAGGGAAATAGTGAGTCACTCATACATCTGTATCATGTTGTTAGTGAGGGTAAAACATCCCATTCGTAGTGACTCAATGGTGCCGTTGGAACAACTTGTTGTACCACTCACCTCTCTAGATTGAAAGTGTCACCTCAGTCGGTGCACGGCGGATCAAATGGACACCTGGAACATGGTGTCCTGTAAAACATGTGAGGGAAGACAAGTGAAAATTCACGAGTCACTGGGGCAACGGTTCAAACCCCATTCCTACTCAAATCACCTGCCCTTGTGTGTTTTAAAACAGAGAGCACGTTCAATAATCAACGGCTCCCAACGGTACCCAGCGGGCACCCCTGTGGGAGGATCTCGATGGAGCATGGTCGAGGCATTAACCCGTTCAGCGTCAGGTACCTACTGACTGGAGGTGCGCCCAACAGCTTCCGGGATCGATATCTCAGCCCAACTCCTCCTAGTCCGCCCGCCAGGGCGCCGACTGGTAAATCGGTTATGCGGTATCTCAAATCACGTTTTCGTCTGGTCAACCACCCACGTAGCGAGCCTGGTCAGGTAAGATCTCAAGCCCAGCGGTCCATTTGTACTCACCCTTCCGTTGGGGAAACGAGGCCGATTCACCTACCCCTCTCGCCGGCACTGGATCACTGTGTGTCAGTCCCTCATAGGCGCTGAAATACTCATCCGGGTCACGTGTGGTCGGGGGCGGAACCCGGAACACGTCATAATGTGTAGGGCTTTGGAAATTAGCAGTAATGTTACTGGTGGCAGCGGCGGCCATCTTGTGGTGGGTTGTGTGTATGGTGTTATGACCGTGGTACAATCGTATGTGTGAGTACCAAACCCACATATTAGTGGTTTAATCTGGCCCATCTGTCATTAATCAATGCGGGGACCCAGAGTGAAATTCTAAGGGGTCAGTCTTCATACGTGATGTATGTACTGTCGTGCCATATACGTATATTATAATGGACATATGGTTATGTCATTCAATTGTCCAGTCCACATCTATCCATTGTCCTCATATTTCGAATCGAATGCTCATCCCATTTACACAGTGTGGTGGTGTGCACTAGGTGTCGTTCGTACGCTGAATTACAGGGTCATGCATGTGGTTGGGGACCCTCGAATTGATACAGGTGAATCTGACCAATATGAAATCATCTGTCATTTAAAGAAGCCCAAGGTATGTCATCATTCAGGCCATGATGCGCAGTGGACAGGCGGTGTACCCATTGTTGCTCTATTCTGAACAGGGCGTGTTGGGTAATCTTGGGATGGGTATCAAGAACAAGCCACTGTAGAGATTCTGGGCTAAGTCTCTATTCTCTGTAGTGGGTGTACATCTTAGTCGTAACTTTCTGGCATCTTATGTTGCTCTTGTGTTCTGTAATGCGCGTCCTGATTGCTCTCATGGTCATCCCTATATATCTCTTTCTGCAGGGACATGTCACCAGATATATGCATTTGGATGTGCTACAGTTCGTATGACTTCTTAAAGTCCAGGTGAATGTGTCTGTTAGTGTTATTGTCTTAGTGACTTTTGTCTGTTCACAGACCGCACAGGTGCCACAAGGGTAATGTCCTGTAACAGGAGGAAGGTCCCAAAGTGTTCTCTGTGCGTTGTTGTTCACAGTTTTGGGCCTTGTGTGTACAATTATATATTTCAAGTTTCTAGTTCTCTTAAAGGCAAATCTGGGCCTAGGAATCTCCATGTCTCCTGTATTCAAAATCCCCCAATGTTTCTTAATGATCCCCTTGATGCGTGTAGAATCTGGTGTGTATGATGTAACGCATGTCAAGGTACCAGTGGGTACTTTTGGTGTTGTATGAAAAAGCGCATCCCTGGGATTATTCAGGGCTCTTTTGAAGGAGTTCCTGACTAGACGCTCTGGATAGCCTCTTTGTTTTAGGTTATTTTCCAGATCCTTTGCTTCAGTCCTGTAGTCTGTGGTGGTACTACAGTTCTTCCTGATACGGAGGAATTGTCCAAAGGGGAGATTATCTTTAAGGGCCCTAGGGTGGTGACTCTTATACAGTAGTAAGCTGTTCCTATCCGTAGGTTTTTTATATAGGGTGGTGCTTAGTCCTGTGCGGTCGAGTCTAAGGTTTAGATCCAGGAATGGTAAACCTGTCTCTGAGATAGTATGTGTGAATCTTAAAAATTCATTCTGTGTGTTGACCCTTTCGCAGAACTCTTCACAGGTCGAACGGTCGCCTTTCCAGAAGATTAAAATGTCATCAATAAACCTTTTCCACAAGATTAGGTTACTGATGTAGGGGTTGTTCGTATTCATGATGACATTCTCTTCAAAGGTGGCCATGTATAGACAAGCTACACTGGGAGCAAAGGTACTTCCCATGGAAGTACCTTGTGACTGATGGAACAGTTGTTTCTGATACTCAAAGTAATTTTCAGTCAATGCCAGTGTGGCACACCCCATGATGAAGGAGACCGGGGTGGGTGAGGTCCAGTCTTCCTTCATAAGTAAGGACTCAATGGCCGTCAGAGTAGCACGCTGGGGAATGTTCGTGTACAAAGCTTCTACATCTAGAGTGACCAGAAGGTTGATCTCATCCGTCTCATGTATTTCATCTATGATGCGTAGGATGTCAGTTGTGTCACGTACATATGAGGGTATTTTTTTCACCATAGGCTGTAGGAAGTGATCATAAAATCTGGAAAGGGGCTCCAAGAGTGACCCTATTGCTGAGACTATGGGCCTCCCCGGGACCGGTGTTGTGCCCTTGTGAATTTTAGGGAGTGTATAGAAATAGGGCACTCTTGGATCCTTTGTTATTAGGAAATCCGCTTCTTTTTTGGAGATCCACCCATTGGCCTCAGCCTCAAAGACCATGCTACAGATCTCTGTTTTGAGTCTGGAAGTGGGATCTTCAGAGATCGGGGTATAATACCTAGTGTTGCCTAGTTGACGTCTGCACTCACGATTGTAGTCAGAAGTGGATTGGATCACAGTGGCCCCTCCCTTGTCGGCTTGCTTTATAGTTATACTGATGTCGTCTGCCAATGAATGTGCTGCGGTTTCTTCAGCATTGGATAAATTATGGAACGGGTTACCCGTAGGAATTCCTGCCAAATCTTTCAGTACCGCTTTCTCAAAAGTTAGAATTTCAGGGGGCACCATCCCATTGCAAGGGGTAAAGGTTGAGGGGTTCCTCAGACCTGAGTCTCCTACGTCAGCATGGGGTTTGTCAAGGAAAAATGCTTTCAAATGGATTTTACGGAAAAATTCATGGATCTCACATGTGTCCCTGAACCTATCGGGTCTAGGTGTTGGTACATACCCTAGTCCTTTCTCGAGTACTCTTTTCTGGGTTTCAGTCAAGGTTCTGTGGGACAAGTTGACCACTAGTTCCTTTTCCCCCTGGTCCTGCTCCTGGTCTCTACAGTATGCGTTGTTTGGTCTTGCCACTGAACTTCTTGTGGCCCGTGTGGCCCATTGGCCGAGGGCTTTTTCAAGGCAGGGATTCGTGTCTGATGGTCGTGTTCCTTGTAATTGAGGTGAAACGGTCTCTGCGATCCCAGGGACACAACCATCAGACACGAATCCCTGCCTTGAAAAAGCCCTCGGCCAATGGGCCACACGGGCGAAACACGTGTTGGCTGTTTTTCTCTTTTTTGCTCCAAATATGAGAATATGAATAAACCCAACGCACTTGAAACCTACCAATGAACTATTGGAAATGATTCCGCCTAATAAACACAAGTTAAGGCGCAATCCTCCGCCCACTACATAAACTCATATCATAGTAGTGTTTGAATACTTGCAATCCCCTTATGTTGCTACGTTTCCGCAGATCTACATACTGGAGCTGAAGGTAATGGTAAGCAATAGTTCCAGGGTTAGAATGCCCTTTTGAGTCTGTGCAAACCTACTAACTTGCATGTTTTAAGGGTTTTCAACAACTCTTCTCTAATCTTTTCCCATACTGAGAAATGTTGGAAATTTACTCCTGACAAAGGCAGACATAAACCTTCTTCCAGAGTTGGGGAAAAAAGTGGTTCGATGGAAAGTGAACTTGCAAACACTCAGATTTTTGCATGAGCTAATCTACACATGTACATTTGCTCATGCTAAAATGCAGTTCACAAATATTTTCTAGGAGTACTATTTCTTGTCCTACTTCTGTAAATTGTTGAGAATTCACGAAGGCTGTATAGCTGCACTTAATGTAAGGACATATACCATGGGTGCACTTTTGAGACTTTCTTTAATAATTGGGCCCCTAATTTGGTCTGGTGAAGACCATGACCTTTTGCGTTTATTAAAATTCGCTCTCTCTCTGTATCGGCTGGCTTCATTGTGAGTGACGGCACTCTGCTCTTTCAAAAGGAGCATATTGGCACACAAAGTAGTTTTGTTCAGTGCCAGTAACTACTGTGGCAATGTGTGCTTTTTGAGACCAAAAACAATTTTTGCTTTTGCCAATGTCTGTTATAATGGTGAGGGCCCAGCAGCTCCCACACCAATAAGGTTTTACAAAAACATCATGCCAAAACAAGTCACACATTGACAAAACTAAAAAGCTGACCATCAATTACAGACCTACTGGCTTTGCCAATGCTTGTTTATTTTTGTTTCTCATAATCTTATTGAAACTGGTTACATTGATTTCTCCATTATGAATTTGTTGGGGAAATACTCGCATGCATCAACACATGTTACTAAATGATGCTAGAATAGTACCTGAAATTTTACAGTAGTTTAGCTAAATGTTTTTTTTCCTGCTTTCATTTTTTTATTAACATTTTATTTTGAAAGCAAAGAATCATCAATCTTGCTTTCAAGCTTCTGCAAATATTTGCATAAATCAGAGAGCATTCTGGGAGCATTATACATAGCCTCATATTGCTAAACTTTGAAAACGTGTGCACACATTTTTATACTGGAACCACTGTAAGTAGTGCTGTCAGATCTTACAACATTTACTTAGAGCGCTCACCCTAATAATAAAGGCTTTCAATTAATGAACCATAAATACAAGTTTGAACAACATTGACATATGGACAAAACAATTACCTTAACTGCAGACAGTGCCCTTCTCTGATCCATAATGTGGTACTGCTAACTGGCAGCCAAAGGGTTTGTGCTGAAGGGGGTTGGGCCTACTTGTCCCAAAGACAAAATACAAATGAAAACTTGTTGTCCTTTGTCCCAAACAATATGTCCTGGGCGTCGGGCTATAGGAATTCCACATCCCTGTTGTTTGGAGTTATCCTTTTCAGGACTACCCATTACTTGTGGTTTATAGCTCTGGCTCCCAAATTATCTCTACCTAATTCGGCATATGTATCTTTGATAATTTTAGGTAATTCCTGCTCCTGTTGTGCAGGAGTGCATTCCCTTAGGCGTTGGCATATAGCCACCGCTGCTGCCTCCCCTTTTATGTTTGCTAACATAATTGTAGATACCTTGGAAAAATTTCCTAGTAATTTCATCCCCAAGTTCAGAGCAGGTTCTGCTCCATACTCATTCTGTATTTGTCTTAATACTTCTGGTATCACAGCTATTGAGGGGATACCATGAGTTCTGGTGTAGATGGCAGCAAAAACTGTACCCCAAGAGGTGCAATACTTTATCGGAGGAGCTATCCCCATTGGCAAGCATATTGTAAGTATTCTGTGCTTTCCTTGTGGGCCTGTGTGTGGAAACACTGCCTCTAACTGTGTAATTTTCTGTGCATCCAGAATGGCATTTGCTCACATTTAGTGGGCATTCTTCCCATAACCGCGTTCAGGGTTTGTGGGGTGATCTTGGTTGCAGTCCCTTGTAGTCGACCAGCTGGTGTAACCCATGTAGGTTGAAATGTGTGTGTTCTCATAACGAACTGTGTCAAGTTTCTGTAAAGTTTTATTATTTCTTTGTGAAGTGGACGTAAATTTGCTATTGCCAATGTGTCAATGTCTGGATGCGGTGTGTAAGCCGCTGGGACCGGCCACGTCGCTCCGTCTCTGCTGAGCATACCGAGTCTTACTTTATCTGTTGTGTGTGGGAGGGCGCCTTCAAACCAGTTTATATGCTCCTGGTAACTGAGCGGAACTTAAGTGTCCTCGTACACACAGTATTCTTCTGGTGTTTCACCCGGAGTGTAAGAATGAAATGTTTTTGTGCGTGCATCTGCAGGTGGGAATTTGACCAAGGATTAGAATACCTCCGTTCTCAATGACTCGTGTGCCTCAATCACGAATGTTACAGTCCCACCCAATGATGGGACTCCATAGTCTGCTAGTTTTAAAGTAAGCGTAATCAATCAATAACTTTATTTCGGCCATTACGACCATAAAAGTGCAACGCATACAGTACATAAAGAATAGAAACAGGCATATAAATTCATTGACTATAGGTTAACCAGTCCATCGTTATGACAACCAACAAGTTATGTATCCAAGTAAGGAGGTTGATAGCTGCATGGTTTGAAAGTCCAGAACAATTAATAAACTGCAAACACTGGTAAGAAGACCAAAAAGTGCAAGTGCATACAGTACAAAAAGAGAATAAAACAGCATACTAAAACTGGTAGCTAAAAACTATCACAGTCCATCTAAATACCCATATAAGGAGGTTAATAGCTGCATGGTATTGAAGACCGGAACAATTAATAATCTGCAACCAATGGTGAGAGGGCCAAAAAGTGCAAATGCATACAGTACCAAAAGAAAATGGAGCATAACATACTAAAGCTAGTAGCTAAAAACTATCACAGTCCATTTAAAACATTAAACGACAATAATATAATGGTAACATAGGAAATATTGTGCCTGCACTACAAAAGAAATAGATGTATACGTACAAAGAACAGTAGATCAAACTCATCAAACAGTAGCCACTTAGACAAATTTGTTAAAACAATGATAAAAGCTGTTAAAAGGGTTTGCAGGGCAATTATAAGCTATGACCGCATAAGTCTATACTGTAAGAGTGGAACAGCATGACCTGCCATGCGGGCACAATGGTAAAAATAGCACTCAAACCAAACCAGAAATTGTTATATACATAAATAAAACTGTATAAAAACAATTCATTAATAAGAATTACAATGGCTGCAATTTCCTGGTTCAATCGAGAGTGCAGGAATCTGAGATCTAAAGTAAATGTATTTCTGACATTTTCTGAAATCTTTATAGCACCTTCCTGCTCCCCATCCCCAGCTGCATTCACTTGTAATGCTGCCGCCTAGTTCTCTTCGACAGACATTGTTGAAAGAGTTTCAAGGAAAATGAGATAAGGTTTTATGCACAATAGGGAACTATAATCCTACAAGCTTGAATAAACCTACAGCCAATACATAGGATATGCCTACTCAGCTGCAGCGGATTTCTCCCTTCCCACTCCAGACGTCTCTGGGTAGATGTGAGTAGGGGTGTCTGAGAAAAGCACGACTGAACTACTCAGATTTGACTATTAAATAAGAACCAAACCAGCGTTGGCTGCCCCATGTCGTGTAGTTCCTATAAATCTATATACGATCTGTGCGTTTAGACTACATAAATCTGTTCGCCTGTATACCAGCAAGCTCACAGTGCCACTATATACCCCTCTTACAAAGGAGCAAATAGTTTCTGGCAACTATCGAACATGACAACCCTGTCCACTCAGGGAACGTGGAAACAGTACAGTACTTTTTGCTCAGTTATTCGTGCTCACTTTGTCTCCGAGAGATACACAGAATAAACGTTGGGGACGTTTTCAATAAGCATTTATTGAACTAGCGTCATTCTAGTGTAAAATACGTATGCTGTAACAACCATGAGATAGAAACAGATGTATATCGTTATAAGCACCAACAGAGAATTCTACCATTCTACCATTGTGGTAAAACAATGGATATATGCAGGTATACAGATACATGACAATAGACTACCATACTAACCCTAACTAGATGTACCTAAACGTACCTAGCATGTATGTAGGTGTATAGCCAAGAATCCCCCTAGGATACAACCAACCCCATTACCTGAAGTGAGTGAATGAAAGACCCCGTCTTGGTCTCGAGTTGGACACCCCGTGAGGGATGTCAGACCACTGCGTGCTGGAGTGTCTGTGAGCAGGAACCTTAGCGTCTCGTGTCAGCATGGAAGTCTTTCTCCTCTGCCCGCCCCAGCACAGATATGGTGTTTATATACCCAAGAGGTAAACTCAGGGGTTCTACCTCGCTGTGTCATGTCGGCCGAGGATGACGATAGTGATGAACCTTATACACAGTTAATATGCAGAAGATGGTAATCCTGCTGTGATTCTGAGAATCCTCATGCATAATAAATTAGGCTAGTTTTCGGGGAAAACCACTCAACATTTATGCAGCTCCTAACTAGGTAAAAGGTCAGCACCAAAAACTGTTATGGCAGGATAAATGTAGGTAAAAGGTTAGGAGACTTCAAGGGCCTATTTTGGGGTACATTTTGAATCATAACAATTTCTTTGCAGCATAATTTAGTAAAATATTTTGATGCATGCTAGTATTTCCCAAAAATATTCATAATGGAAAATCAGTGTAACCAGTTTCAATAAGATTATGGGAAACATAAAAATAAACAAGCATTGACAAAGCCAGTAGGTCTGAAATTTGTGGTCAGCTTTTTAGTTTTGTCAATATGTGTCTTGTTTTGGCATGGTTTTTGTAAAACCTTATTGGTGTGGGAGCTGCCGGGCCCTCAACATTATAACAAACATTGGCAAAAGCAAAAATTGTTTTTGGTCTCATTAAGCACACACTGCCACAGTAGTTACTGGCAATGAACAAAACTACTTTGTGTGCCGATATGCTCCTTGTGAAAGAGCAGAATGCTGTCACTTACAGTGAAGCCAGCCGATACAGAGAGAGAGAGAGACAGAATTTTAATAAACACAAAAGGTCTTGGTTAACGCCAGACCAAATTAGGGGCCCAGGTATTAAAGAAAGTCTCAAAAGTGCACCCATGGTATATGCCCTTGCATTAAGTGCAGCTATAAGGCTTTCGTGAATTCACAAGAATTCCTAGAAGTAGGGCAAGAAATAGAACTCGTAGAAAATATTTGTGAACTGCATTTTAGCATGAGCAAATGTGCATGTGTAGATTTGCTCATGCGAAAATCTGTGTTTGCAAGTTCACTTTGCCTCCAACCACTTTTTTCCCAACTCTGGAAGATGGTTTATGTCTGCCATTGTCAGGAGTAAATTCCCAACACTTCTCAGCATGGGAAAAGATTAGAGCAGAGTTCCTGAAAACCCTTAAAACATGCAAGTTAGTATGTTTGCACAGACTCACAATGGTATTCCAACCCTGGAACTATTGCTTACCACTACCTTCAGCCCCAGTATGTAGATCTGCGGAAACGTAGCAACATAAGGGGATTGCTAGTATACAAACACTACTATGGTATGAGCCCTGGCATAATCAGAGAGGCTATATCAGAGCTCTTATATAATGAGATTGCTGCCATAATTTGTCGCCGCACTACATGGTACCAAAGGGACAAGTGGATTTTGTTACAGGACAACTAGATTTATGAAGCAACCTGCCCCATGGACAAATTCCACACCCCTTTGGTCCCCTGTGCTGTTTTCTTGAAAATAATGGTGGACGACATCAGCTATCATTGATTTAAGGGAAGTATTCCTAAAGGCTACTTCATTCAAACTCCATACTCTTAAAGTTGGGGTCTGGGTATTGGGAATCCAGGGTGCAGCATTACAGGTGAGTGGTCTGATAGACTATAGACCTCAATCTCAGTAGCTAGCACTGTCTAGTAAGCATGTATGTTAGTTAGAAAGAAATGTGTTCTGGTGTGGCTTCTGTGCACTTGCGAGTAAAACGTTTAGTCCTTCTTGTTGTGTGCATGTTGCAAGTGCCAGGCCTCCAAGAACCTCAGAGATTCAATGCCTTCCAAAAGTGATTGTAGTGTGCTGTGGTGCCCTGCCTTGGAATCGATCTGACCAAAACATCATCAATTACTGCATTGAAATCTTCTCCCATTATTAGCAAACCACATAAAAAGACCTCTGTTCGGGGGAATAGAAATGGGTAAAAGGCATTTCTGTCCTCTCTGGGACTATGCATTGAGAAAATGGTGAGCTCTGTGTCCACTCCTGTAGATGGTCTGTAATGATCATCATTCTACCTTTTTGATGCCATAGGACTGTGTCTAGGTGCACTGCTAAATCCCACACCAATATTGCTGAGCCCTTTGTTTTATTGCATTGGAATGATATTGATAAGGAAATCAGTACGTTTTGAGATGGCATGAGTCTTGCCGTAGGAGGTATGTCTCCTCTAATAGAACTATCGTACGCTTTATTGGTCCACCATTTTAAAATTATATGTCACTTGTCTTACAATATAGGCCCTTTACTGTCAATGTGATCATTTAAAGGTCGAAGCCTATTGGGTAGCGCAGCTGTCTGGTTGCAAAGACATATTGTGGAGATGCTGAAAGCTTACCTCAGAATGTATTCCTCACCCTGCTTACCATTGGCATTGTATTTTGTAACTCACATTTGCTTGCTTTCTACTCGCTGGCTTTATTTGTTACAGGCCATCCAGCATGTCTTCGTCCCTCCCAGGGAGCATATCCTCTTTACCACTTCTCTGACTGGCTCCTTGTATTCTTCCACAAGTGCTTGCTTTCCGGGATTTTTTTTTGTCTTTTATGAGGCTATGAGAGTTCTTTTGTTTTAAGCTGTCTTCCTTGTATGCTAGTTCATGAAGCAGCTAAGGCAGCTCAGTGGGTTGTAATAGACATTTTGTATTTCTTCTGAAAGATGATGTATGTTGCTACACTTTTGGCCACAAGGATGATTTAATATCAAACCCACTGCTCATGGCAGGCCAATTTAAGTTTCTGTTCACTGTCCACATTCCTTCTGACTGTCAAAGAATTATCTTTCTGCATGACTGATTCTACTTCGAAAGAAGGTTCGTCAGAAAAAACAGGATGGAGCCCTTCACCTCATGGCAGAAAGAGTGGCCTGGGCACCTGCGGGTAAAGATAGATTCACTGTCAGTCATATGTATGCGGACATTAAATGTAAGTAGAAAAACTCTCGCCGTGTGGACATTTATGAACATCTTCTTTTGAAGTCTGAAAAAGCTGCCTTTTCAATTTCAAAGCATTATAACAAGGCTAATCTCTTTTCTTACTGCACTGCTGTGCAACATAATCCTATTTTCTCACCTACCTTATTTAGTTCCTTAAGTCTTTGCGTATTTTTATGATTTATAATTGCTTTATTCTCAGCCTTAAATTCAGAATTTTCTTCTGTTTCGTCTCTACAATTTTGTTACATGACTTTATGAGAAGCATTTCTCTTGAGTCTGGGCACGATAAAATAATCATCTGAATTTCTATTCTCTTGAGCGCACTTAGTATAGTAAAAGTGCCAAAATTAGTTTCCTCATACAGCCCACATTTTTTTTTCACATTTGTATCTTGTAACTCCTTTTCTGACACCTTGATAATCTTTCAGAAAAAGATCAACGAAACATGGTGCCTGGATATTTCTAAATATATTTCATTTGTCGTCTTTCAATACTTGAATTTGATTCCAAGCAACTAATGATTTATCAGAGAATATTTGAATACACAATCTGATTTCATTTTTAAGTCTGGCGTTAGCCAAGATCTTTTTATTTAGTACAATTATACTATAGTGTACTTACAGGAGCTTTCAACCAGCACTTTTCGTCCATTCTTCTGTCGTCATTCACAATTGTTTTCACCCCACCTCCGTATATAGCATGGGGCCACCCACTTCATCCACTGGCTAACTTCACTGTGAGTGACGGTCTTTTCCTTGTTTATTCTTGCCCATATATGCCAATAGACCCGATTCAGGCCGAGCCTCCCTTTTTTTTTTAAAGCAAAAAATGGCTTTATTTGGCAGTCTTCCGCTAAAATAGCCTAAAATAGCCTCAGCTTCAATAGAAGTCAATGGGGGAAATTCATTCTCTTCGTTACCAAAAACTCCCCCCAGCTCTAGGTGCCTTTCGCAGGGCATACACGGAGCTGAGAATACTTTCCTAAAGCTGTATTTACTTCTTATCCAAGTGCGCGTGGAGCTTCTAGTGCATGTGCAATACTGTGATCCTTCTGGGGACATGTTAGACTTGGAATCTTTTGGCGTGTTTCCCCTGAGTTTTTGCTTTCTGACCTCCCAGTTTTGACTCTGTTTTTGCTGGCGTAGTGTTTCTGCACACTTTTCTCACTGCTGATCAGTGGTAAAGTGCAACTGCTCCTGTGGTAAATTGTGTTATGGATTGGTGTTTCCATGATTGGATATTTGATTTACTTGTTAGTCCCTAGTAAAGTGCACTGAGTGTGCCAGGGCCTGTGAATCAAATACTACTAGCGGGCCTGCAGCACTGATTGTGCCACCCACGTGAGAAGCCCTGAAAAGGTAACTCAGACCCGCCATTGCGGAGTCTGCGCGCAGTTTGTAACTGCCATGTCGACTTGGCCAGTGCACACCCTTGCCAGTCCCTCACCTTCCCTTTTCTTACATGTCAGCCACCCCTAAGGTAGGCCCAAGGTACCCCTGTGGGCCGGGTGCAGTGTATGTGAAAGGTAGGACATGCCCTGGTGTGGGTGGCATATCCTGATAGTGTATTACGGCCAATTTCGTTTTTCGCTATTGCAAGGCTACCTGTTCCCCATAGGACAGAATGGGGAGTTTGTTTATAACATCTCATAAACATAACTGGCCCGGGGAATTAGGTAGGAAAATAAAGTTTAGTATCCCTGAACTCAGAATCTAAAGATGCATCTTTTAGTGAAGGTGATTTTTACATTCTGTGTTTGAAAATACCACTTTTAGAAAGTAGGTATTTTCTTGCTCAGTCATCCTGTGTGCCTCTGCTGGAATGTGGATTGCCTGTCTGGGTTTTGGATGACAGAGGGCTGGGGAGCAGGAGTGGCTCCAGATAGTCTAGGTGGGTCAGGAAAGGCCTGAATAGACCTGGGCTGCAATTGGGGAAGGGGGGGTGGGATTTCCTTGCACTTCAAAGGGCCTGGTCTGCCTCTGACCATGCCATCTCCACCTCCTGCCAGGAAGTCACACCAGAGAAGGCAGACTGGTTCTGGCTGGGCACAGACACTCTCTGCCTAAGAGATCAAAGGATTTTGGGATATAAATGTTGGGGCCCAGATCCCTGACTTTTAGAACTCTTTTGGACCAAGAAGACTGCCAAGAAGAAGAGCTGGAGAAACTGTGAGGAGGAACTACCACATTGCTGTGTGCTTTGCTGTGTTGGCCTGCAGTGGCTGCTTCTGTCTTGGGCAGTGAAAGGACTGGACTGAACTTTCTGCAATCTACTTTTGTGAGTTTTCCAAGGGCTTGAGGTAGAGCTTGTCCCCTGTTCAAGAAGTCTCAGGAACAGCAAAGACTTCAAGCTCTCCTGCCCTCAGCACTGGGAACTGTGTGTTTTGTGCTGCAACAGAAGAAAAGCAACCCGACGACGTCTACGACGCCGCTGCAGACTCCGTGTCCTGAAGGCACCGCAGAGGGCACGCGCAATGCCGCACCGCGACCCTGGTCTCACCGATGACACCTGCTGACGCCGCCACCGAGCTGCTGCTCGCACTGCGACCTGTGGGCACCGCACTCCGCACCGCCTCGCTTCACGACAATGCCTTGGTATCCCCGATGACGCCGCTCCATGCCAAAATCTACACCGCTGCTTGCACCATGGTTCGAGGGCACCGCTCGTAAAGTTACACAACGCACCTCCCTCATCCTGCACCGCAGCCTTGGCCTACCGACACCGGCGCCATCGACTCCAGTTCGTCAGCCGACGACAGCGCTTCAGCAACGATGACGCCGCTGCTTGCACCGCGACCTGCCAGCACCGTGACGAGCACCGCATTCACTTCGCACCGCGACCCTGGTCTCACCGATGACGCCATCTGACGCCGCAACTGAGCCGCTGCTCGCACCGCACCCTGAAGGCACCGCAAGTCGCACCGCTGCACTTCGCACCACAGCACCCGACGCCTGCCGACGCCAGCGCTCCTGACTTCAACAGAGAGGAGTTCGATCTGCAATGCGTGTCACTTCGAGGGCCCCGACGACTCCTGCACCGACCTCCGGAACCGACGCCTGTGGACGCCGTGCTTTCGGAAGCTCAACGAGAGGTCGCCAACGCCCTGCATTTCTAAAAGGTACTGTTTGCGGGTCTTCCCACACCGTAGCTGGCCCGCGACACCGCGGTCAGCCAGAACTGTTTGGATTAGTTTGCTCACGACGCCGTGATAGCCCCGGACGGAGCTATCGACATCAAGGAACTGTTTTTCAAGCATGTTTTGATAACCGAAGATTTTTAAGTACTGTATTGTGGATTTTTATCGATTTTGGTCTTGTCTTAAGTATATAAAAATATTGGATATTTTTCTAAACTGGTGTGGTGTCCTTTTGTAGTGCTTACACTGTATTACTGTTGGTTATGTGCAAATGCTTTACACACTGCCTCTAAGATAAGCCTGACTGCTCGTGCCAAGCTACCAAGGGGGTGAGCAGGGGTTATTTTAGGAGTGTAACTCCCTTATCCTGACTAGAGTGGTGGTTTCTGCCTGGCTTTGGCACATGCCCTAGCCTACCAAAAATCCCCTTTCTAACAGGACTAAACACAACTACTTTCGAGAAGATCACCATGCCAAAAATGCAAACTATATATCGTGATATCAGCTGCACACATGCCCGCTACCTGGAGACCAAGTCACTCTGCATGCAAGCAGGGAAAGTCAACTGGGCACCATAGCATTGGCATTTCACTATCGCTGTTTGCACACAGTGGGGATACACATGCATCTCGTATTCCCTTGCCCAATATGGCACACTTAATTTCTTTTTTACGGTAATCAGCCTTCAGCAATAAGTCTGTTTTTGAACCCAGTGTGTAGTAATGTATAACCTCTCACAAACGTGCAAATGACCACCAGTGCCTCCCGGCCTTCCTCATGCACCCTTCTTATCCCATCTCAGTAAACACAAGTTGAATCACTGTTGGTGCATAACGCCCGCAGTTTATTCACAAACATGGAACATAAACATTGTATTTTAATGGTCATACCTACGCTCCATGATTTCAATTCTTCATCACATCTGTCATCTTTATCAATCAGTCTGATTAATTGGTCCACAATAACTATTACAGCACTGCCGCCTGCACAGCCCCCTGATTCATGGCCCTTCAGCAGGTGTCCAGCGTTCGCAGGTTCTAGACTTCGCTTGCTACTGAGATCTGAGTGGTTGGCCGTCAGGCATTGCCCGGGCTGCAAGTGCCGTGTCTGCCTGCTGCTGACCCTTTGCTAGCCATTCGCCTGCTCTAAGTGCTCCTGCTGTAAGGCATCCCAAGGACACTTTTTTGAGCGGCTCCTCTTCCTAGGCTCTTGTGCTTTCTTGGCTGTCTAAGTGTGCTGTCTCTGTCACGCTGCCTGTGGTTATCCGACACCAGGCAGCTCCCCTCCCCGCACTTTTGAATTGCACTGAGGACTAGGTCAAAAAAATGATGGACTCCATTAGCGAATCCGCCAGCTAATTTGGCCTTTATTTAACCCTGCTGTAGTAAATATATATCCAAGATGTCTAGCTTTGTGAAATAGCTATTTAAGCAACTTAAAATATTATAGTTTACATTACATGCCATACAGTAATTATTAATTTGTAAAATCTGTTGCCTCTAATTTTTTTTACATAAAATACAATTAATTATGGAATTTAATGACTGCAGCATAATTTTGCACGTTTTAGAGGCTAGGAAAGAAAGATGATGGAGTGACCTTTTCCAATCCGAATATATGGTGCATAAAATTATACTGTTGTTCCTGTCTCTTTGCAGAAACCTCACCCATCATTTTTATGTGCCAAAAGTGTGCTTTTGGAAGGTGATTGACAAAAGTTAATCATGTTTTCTTTTTTCCTTTCAGCATCAATGGTATTGTTTCTCCTTGCTTAACCAATTCCCGCCCTCACTTTGCTGCTTTCTATTTATTTATTTTTCTTCTTCTAAGAACCGGGGGGCAATTGTTCTTACCGTAACATGGATCTCAGACTCAACTGTTCCTGATTTTTCAATGGCAGTCCATCCTAATTTTTGTATCCATCATATTGATTGTCAAAATAGTAAAAGGTATGGGGTTGCCATAATCTACTGCTCAGAATGTACTTGTACTATCTGTAAGGCATTGAAGTTGACTCTGGTAAAAGGTTTTATCTTTTCACGTAAACCTTCGGCCAATTTCTCCCTGTCAGGAGCCTTAGTCTATCGGCTGCCGAGGTACATGGCCAACTTTAATGCCTTTGTAGAGGAAGTGGCCATCAGCAGTGTACAATTTGCAAATTTTACTATCTTGGGGGATTTTAATATTCATGCCAACATAGTAATGAGGTCTGGCACATCTCAAATTATTCATGCCTTTGCCTCCTTAAACTTGGTTCAAAAAGTCTATGGGCCTACACATGCGGTTGGCCACACTTTGGACCTCGTATTTACTAATCTGTCAGAATTACAGATAGAGTACCAGCGCCACTTACATGTATCGATCATTATTTGGTCTGGCTACCGTCTAGTTCCCCTCTTGATATGCCACGTCCCTGTAGCTCACTCCCATGGCATATAATAACCCCTGTTATTTAAGGGGAATCTTGATCAAAATGTCATTTCTTTAAGCAACTGGCTGCATGCCGTTGTAGAAACAATTGCACTGGCTAGATGGGGAGTGTCAGCCAGATCACGCCCATCTGCACGTTGGTTAAAAAAAAACACAGATGTACACCTTTGGAACGACGCTTGAGATTTTTTTTTTAACATTGCTGATAAGGAGATTTATTTAGCTCTAAAAGTATATCGTGGAGCCATTTGTAAGGCCCAAGCAGACTTCCCCTGAACTTTGCGGAATCCGTTCCCTCTACTTTCAGGAGAAGATTAAAACATTTATGCTGATTTCTCTGAAGATGAAACTCATGCTGGAGGCTCTGACTGTTCCTTTAGGAGCTGTAGAGCACCTGGCCCAGTTCTATCCTCTTTCAAGAGAATATCTTTGGAAATGTCGGCTCAGACAATTTCAGATTGTCGTTCTGGCTCTCCTTTAGATCTATGTCCTATATTGTTCCTTGGTTTTAATTGACTTGTTTAATCAGTCACTACAACAAGCCTTGATACTTAAGAGCTTGATGAAGAAGCCCTCAGCCTACCCTGAGGTCCTGGCTAACTTCAGACCTATCCCCCTTCTGCCAGCATTTTCTAAAATTTTGGAGAAATTAATCGACAGATTACCTGTTATCTGGAATCCAATAATCTTTTGCCTAGCTCCCAGTCGGGATTTAGACCATGTAACAACATGGAATCTGCTTTGTTAGAAGTCTCAGAGTTTGTAAAGCTGAATATAGATCAAGGAAATGCAGCCATAGTGGTATTATTAGATCTCTCAACTGCCTTTGACACTGTATCCCATCAGACATTGTTGCAGCTTAGCAAATTGTAGCATTTGCCGGTCTGCCTTATCATGGCTAAAATCTTTGCTGTCTGGTATCAATCCGTGCATTTGCCGCCTTTTACATCTTTTCCCAAGTTAATTAAGCAATGAGTCCCGCAGGGCTCAGCTTTGAGCCCTACACTGTTCAATGTCTATATGGTCCCTCTAGTAGAGCTCATTTAGCCGTATGGTCCAAAAGTGATATCCTACGCGGATGACTTTCAACTTTTGTTTTCCTTCTTGGAGGTTAACATCTAACGGAAGAACTTATTTCAATCTTGTTTGGTAAATGTGGCTGATTGGATGAAGAGCAGTTGCCTAAAACTAAGCTCGACTAAAACAGAAGTACTGCTTTTTTGCTGCTCTCCTTTAATTTGTTCCAAGCATGGTGACCATCGGAAATCTACCGTGCTGCCCCCCCCATTTCTTTGTAGAAAGTCTGAAACTTGTGGATTAAATTTGATAGGGAGCAGTCTTCTGCTCCACAGGTGAAGGCAGTTACAGGCGCCTGCTTTGCCCTCTTAAAAAGCCATAAAAGAGTTTCTAAGGCTAGTTCTCAAATTCATGAGCAAAACCATGGTTCAATCCGTTACTACCTCACGGCGGGATTATGCTAGCATCCTTTATCTGGGCTTTCCAGAATATCTTTTGAGCTGGCTGCTGCTGATACCAAATACCAAAGGTAGGTGCTTTTAGGAATTCCTCGACAGGAATCTGTCTCGGAGCACCAGAGACACTTACGCTGGCTCCCAGTACGATTACGTATTCATTTCAAATGTCATCCTATCACTTTTAGAGCTGTTCACAACAGAGACCCTTGCTATCTGTGGGATACAATTCAAGCATACCTTCCAACTGGATATTCAAACATACCTTCTAACTGGATCTCTCAGATCTTCAAGCCTGTTTCTACCAGCAAGCACAAGGGTTTGTCGGTCTTGTTTAGGCAGTCAGTCTTCTTTCCTTTCTAGCCCGGTGGCTTTCGAACACCCTTCCATTAAAAATTGGGAATCACTGAATTAACTAGTATTTAAAAAACAATTGAAGATCTGATTGTTTCATTCAGTTTAGTTAGCCCTGGTTGGATCCCTACATCATATGTAGCGCTGGGACGTCTGTCAGACAGCTGTGTGCATTACAAATATTTATTTAATTTTTTTAGTGTTTTCCTGACTCTTGAGGAATGGAGGAGTTGTCACCACAAACTAGAGGGGAGGATATAAAACGAACATTGGTACTGGTAGACAGGATGAGCTATAAGTTATACTCTGGCCTTAAGATTGCTAAAGGGCACATTCCCTATTAAAAGTGGTAGGAGAGTCTTTAAACTGGTTGGGAATTTACTAATGACACCGCAGGATTGATTAGGACTAAGGTCTAACCATGGTTCTGAGCAAGAGGGAATTAAGTCTGCGCTGTGGCGTGGAGGTTGTCTGTTCCAGACACTGAGTGAGGAATGTGAAATTTGCCTCATCTCAGAGTGAAGCAAACACAAGGAGATGATGGACGGAGTGCTGAAACTTTTTCAGACACTCAACCCCAGTCATAGATCTGGGTTGAATCCATCATCGTTCTTTAGCTTTGCATTCATCTCAGAGTGAGGCACGTGGGAGCCATTGTTGGGTCTATGCTGCAACTGGGAAAATGGAATTGTACTCAACTGAGGAATGTTACTGTAGCTCTCATAGTAGGTGAAGAATGTGCCCCCAGTACAGACATTCTAGCTTTTTCATTGGCTTATCTGACACTTAAGGATGGGTTGAACAGATACCAGAAAAGTCAGGTAATTTCCCCCAGAAACCCACAGCAAATGGTCATTGAACCCAAAACATCAAAAGGCAGCATTATAGACACTAAACACCATACACATGTTTAACGGGTGAGGCCCTGCAACCACCCTTGGTGTTGATCCAATCCTGAGGCCTGCTTATCTGGGCTGCATTAGGAGGAGGTTGTTTTGTAGGAGGTTGTGTATTAGGTACAGATGGGTGCCTCATGATAGCCATTTAAAGCATGTATGAGATGTGTTGGAGTAGGTTTGCTAGGCTACCATGTGGAGCATTACAAAGAAAAATGTTGATAGTCCTAATAATGAAAGGTAAAGAATGCATAAAGCTGATATTTTGAGAGTCTATATTGAATGATTGAAAGGTTTTGTAACAGATTTTTTGCATGAGGAAAGGGCATAGGAGTTGTTTCAAGGTTGCTGTCCCATGGTCCCTTTTAGTTACACTATGTCTCTGAATTGCTCCACCTATAGTGAATGTTTGTTATTCAGATACAGAAGTGACTGTGCAGTTGCCTACTGCAGTTCACATAAAGAGTGCCTTGGCTGCCACCTCACAACAAACCCCAAAGGGGGTCCTTCAGCAGAAAAGAAACCAAATGCTCGTGGTAACATTTCATCACCTTAGTCAATCACATGTATACAGTGCAAACTGTCTAGTCCACACACGTGATGCAACCCATAACTTTTCGATCTTTTCAACTGCAAATAAGAGGTATGCCCAAACCTGGTTCACTAACAGTTCAATCACTAGTATGTACTGGGTACCCCCACTGGAATATGAAGGAGAAACAAGGAATGAAGATGGAATAGTGATGTGATATATCTAAAGGTGTTGATCTACACAGTTACCCCAAACACATGCACACCTTCTTTGAATATATGGTAATCCAGAGATTCAGTCACAGCTCTCATGAATTCGGTGATCTAACACACTACAAGTATAACATCCTTCTTGGGTGGTACTCTTGAATTAGAGCTGGACCTGTGAACTTTTGTGCGAAAAGTACTGTTTATAGGGGACTTGAGGTATGGGAAGACAGGCAGGAGAGTAAGGAATTCCTGTTGCCCAATGTCCATGGTATATTGGGGTCAGGGACACCATGTCTGCATGTTTATTTTGTCCACAGGATAAATCAGCTCAGCCCTGTGCAGCACATACCCCTCCGATGCCAGTTCATAGTAACAGTATTGCTGTGGGAAAGAGGAATGTCTGCATCAAAGGCAAGAAATGCATCAGTATGTATGATGTTCAGAAATTATCATTAAAGCAAAGCCTTTACTATATGGGGTATTTGCTGTAAAGAAATACAATAAGCTGTAAACAGATTTTTCAATAAAAAATGATTACACATTTCTCCATCACACGAGGCACCCGTCAGGGTTACCCATTATCCCCTTTATTATTTGCTCTGGCTATAGAACCCTGGCGGCGAAACTTTGGCAGCATCACAAGGAGAGAGCTCTCTATAACCCCACACGACAAATACTAATTTCCCTCTATGCAGACGACGTCACGTTATACGTCAGGAATCCACAACTAAATTTGAATCACATATTGAGAGAGTTCATTATTTTTGGGGAGATATCCGTTATTCATATAAACTGGGGAAAATCGCAGATATTCCCATTGACTACCGCTACTGTACCCTTCTCACTAGACTATCCAATAGAGTGGTGCATGTCAGAGGTGAAATATCTAGGAATTAAAATCACTACGGACAGGGCAGAACTAATGAGACTTAACTATGGCACAGCATTGACTTCTATAGCTGCTTCAGTCACACGATGGATCTCTTTACCCCTGTCAATGGCGGGGAGACTATCGCTCATCAAAATGGTTATATTACCAAAATTATTATACCTATTTATGAACATACCATATCCCCCCGGCTGGCATTTTTTCTTACTGCCTTACGACCAAAATGATTCGTCTGGCATGGGGGGGAAAGCAGTCGAGACTGCAATGGGATGTACTTACCAGACCCTATTCAGAGGGGGGTTTTGATGTTCTCAATTTAGAGCTCTATTATCACTCTGCCCAAGCTCATTATGTGACATATTGGTCCACCCCCCCCCCCTTTACATGCCACATATAGCAGTTGAGCAGGGAGTCATGGATCCGGTCTCCCTGGTGGGAGCCATCACTATTGCCACCAAAGCTCGGGAGAGAGATCCCACAACCGTTACATGCACTCTTGCTGCTTGGCGATATTTAGCCGAGTTATTGAAGGTTCCGATGATATACTCGCCCCTAATGCCACTCATATACCACCCACATGCTCAAGTATTTCTTGAATCAAGTTGCAAACAATTGCTTCATAAAATGAGAATACACAACTGGGGGGACCTATACACAGATGGTATTTTCAGGACACTAGATCAATTCCTCAATGGGGGAAACCCCGCCCCTTGGACGTGTTCTTATATGTGCGGATACGGCAGAGCATTAAAGCTATCACGCCATCCTTTCCACAAGAACCCCTGACACTGCCCCCACTGCATGCACTACTGCAATCTGAGACGCCCACACATGTAATTTCTCTACTATATCATAATGTACAAACTTCATATGCTGCTCGACAATGTGCTAATCAGCCACAATACAATTGTTCACAAGGAACTCATTTAAATATGAAATTAGACTTTTGGCAAGGAAATAATATCTTGCGCTATTTAAGCAAAAAGGTATATGATATAGTCAATATGTATTACATTCGTTTTTAATTTTGTAATATTAATAATTAATTTCAGAGAACACATATGACTGAGGAGAAAACAGCCCAACACAAACAGTTCTTATGCAACACTCACTTCAGCCAAAGTAAGCGCTTTTATTTGCAATTACAATCTAGGAAATAGAAAACTTCTACTGTGTATTGACACTATTTACAAATTTATTTATGAAAGATTGTGACTTATGTGACCCCAGTGGAGTGACCATAATCAAAACAGTGAATATAGTTACAGTGGCAATATTTAAAAACAGGGGGTTGGTTATTGGAGTTGAAAGGATGAAGTGAGTGTTGTATAACACAGACTCCTGTGTTATACATTTTACCCAAAATTCATAAAAATGCAATAAACCCTCCAGGCAGACCCATTTTGTCAGGTTGCGGATCAGTCCTGGAGCCATTGGGACAATATATAAACAGCTTCATCAAAGATTTTGTCCCTGACCTAGAGACCTATGTGCGAGGCAGCACATACATGATTAATCTGATTGAAGGAATGGAGTATAACCCCTTGGAAGAAATGCTTGTGACACTGGACATAGAATCCTTATACACGAACATTCCACAAAAAATAAAGCATCGATGTCAAGTAAGTTCTGGACTCACGCCCAGCACTGGTTACTGTTCCCTCCAAGTTTATCATTGACTTATTGGAAATTGCGCTAACAATTAATTACTTCATGTTCAACTCTGCATACCATCAGCAGTGCTCTGGAACATCTATGGGGCATTTTTTGCCCCAAATTTAGCGAATCTGTATGTGGGTAATTTAGAAACCAAATACATCACTACTTCAATCAATCCATTTCACGGTAACATCAAATGTTGGAAACGATATATCGATATATCGATGACATTTTTTTGATATGGGTTGGCACAGAAGAAAGATTGAAATTGTTCATCACTTATCTCCATGACTGCCAGTCTTCACTTACTTTCACTTGTAATGTAGATAAAGAAAAGATTCAGTTTCTTGATTTGGAAATACGCAACAAAGACAACCAACTAATTGTAAGCCTTTACAGGAAACCGACTGAGCGTAACACGCTGCTGCAGTACAAAAGTTTTCATCCCCGTTCCCTAAAGGATGGACTTCCATATGGGCAGTTCTTAAGACTAAGAAGAAACTGCACAGAGAAGGAAGATTTCTTCAAGGAAGGAAATATTCTTAATGCCAAATTAAGTGATAGAGGTTATCCCAAGCGATTGATTAAAACATCAATGAAAAGGGCCTGGTTCAGCCCTCGAGAGGAAATACTTAAGAGCGGACCAAAGCAAATCGTGAAAACTATCAAGAGACATTGGCCAACGCTGAACACATTAGATACATGTCAAGAGCTGCCTATGTTCTCATACAGGAAAGGAAAGAACATAAGAGATCATCTTGTACATTCAGACACCAGCGTTTCAAAACCTAAGAGCATCATTCACAACATCTGGTCATTACCACCTGTAATAGGCCACTTCAAGTGTGGTAGCTGTATAGCCTGCCAGTATACATCAAACACTAAACAATTCACACATGGAGATGTTACATTAACATTACATGACCATACCAACTGTGCCACTTCGAATGTCATCTTTTGTATATGGTGCCCTTGTAACTTGATATACATAGGGCAGACCACTCAACCGGTCAAGACATGAATTAGCCAGCATAGGAGCAGGATACGCTGTCTGGTAGAGAATGCACCATTGGTTGAACACTATAAAGAAAAACACCACACTACAGATGAGATACGTTGGCAGGTCATCGAAAAGGCTGAAATTCCGCCAAGAGGAGGTAACATTTCATTGATTCTCCAATCCTTAGAATGCAAATGGATTGACAAATGTAATTCAATAAGGAGAGGATTAAACAGACTTGAGGAGTGGCGTGCATTTATCAGTTTAAACTAATGTGGGGACTTAACATATTCTAAATAGGGATCCCCTGTCGAGTTCCACGTTAGTTTTCACCGTTCAACCCCACCTCTAATAAATATCGGCCTTCCTCACTGAAGGCATTGTTGTAATATGTGTCTATGGCCCATGATTATGAACAAAGCTTATATGTAAAGAGGATCGTATATTTCTGTACTTGTTGACGTCTCTGTGATTGCACATTGCAGAAGAGCAGTCGTGGTCTCTCTTGTCACAATGCTGTATATAATAGGGAGACCTTATTTTGTTTCTCAAATATGATGTTGAATATGTATGTACAGGATGTCCTTATACAATCCACGCCACATGATCACGTAGTGGTGCATTATGACAATTATCAAATCTGATGTTTGACATTTATTATTTTGGGTCTGTTACTGCTATTACAACATGGAATTGCAGACTATCCATGCATGTGCCTATAAGATAAAAAATTGTTTCTCTGACATGAGATGGGTCGCATAACTAAATTCCATTCTTAGTAATGTCCACTTATACCTTTTTGCTAGGCTGCAATGGCTGTGGCTTTTATCCCCTTTCTATTCCCTTGAGCCCTTCTTGGAGTGTCACTATTACTCCACCAATAAGCTGAACCCTTTACACTTCCTATTCAGCTTATTTAGCGGGAACACTCCAAATCCACGCTAAGTATTGCCTATAATTATTGCCCCAAGTATCCCACTAGTAAAATGAGGGCATTATATGCATAATTGCTATTCAGGCCTTGCACGCTTTACCATTTACAAATGACCGCTGCCATACGTGCCTCTAGATCGCCATCACGCATGCGCGGATCGCGGAACTTTCCCGCTGGCTAATAACAGATGCCGGAAACAGTACGCTCCACTGCGAGCATCATCCCGGTTGCTGAACGGATTATTCATGCCTTTGTCTCCAGTATTAGGTAAGGAGCTGTCCTAGACATTCTCCAGATGGGTTTGGGTAGAATTCCTAACCCTGAACCCATCACCAGTTAATTTATATTACTGTTGTTTCAGATACTGTATCGACTGCGCTGTTGAGGGCTAATTGAATTACCCACCTTGGTTGCACTTCTTTACATTGTTTACGGCGCGAGCTAC
Organism: Calotriton arnoldi; assembly: GCA_963921515.1. Taxonomy (NCBI): domain Eukaryota; kingdom Metazoa; phylum Chordata; class Amphibia; order Caudata; family Salamandridae; genus Calotriton; species Calotriton arnoldi. The sequence goes on along the minus strand of CAWUFW010000269.1, from coordinate 3,778,893 downwards.
TACCTTTCAGGTCTAGCAATAAGGGAGTGTGGAAGAGCCTTCCTACTCCTTCCTTAACTTGTTTAGGGATTATGGTGTAAACTAATGCGTTCACCATTGTATTCAGAAGGAACATACCATACCTACGTTGGTTACTCAGGCCAGTGTTGGCTTCCATAGTATGGACCCTATGCTGAACTATCACTAGATGATTGAATTAAATTACGCCTCCGGCATTTTCATAGTGCTACTGTAAATATATAATATCTCTATCCTAATTCACAGCCCACACCCATTAATTACAGCCTCACTAATCTATTATCCCAATTGTAGTCCCGAGTATCTCCGTCCTGAAGAGACCCCGTAACGATAGAGGGTCGAAACGTCGTCGACAATTGAAATAGGATAGTCCCAGAACACTAGAAATATACTCTAGAACCAATGATTTATTCTGATTTCTCAAGGACATCCTTTCAACTCCAATAACCAACCCCCTGTTTTTAAATATGGCCACTGTAACTATATTGACTGTTTTGGTTATGGTCACTCCACTGGGGTCACATAAGTCACAATCTTTCTTAAATAAATTTGCAAATAGTGTCAATACACAGTAGAAGTTTTCTATTTCCTAGATTGTAATTGCAAATAAAAAGCGCTTACTTCGGCTGAAGTGAGTGTTGCATAAGAACTGTTTGTGTTAGGCTGTTTTCTCTTCAGTCATATGTGTTCTCTGAAATTAATTATTAATATTACAAAATTAAAAACGAATGTAATACATATTGACTATATCATATACCTTTTTGCTTAAATCGCGCAAGATATTATTTCCTTGCCAAAAGTCTAATTTCGTATTTAAATGAGTTCCTTGTGAACAATTGTATTGTGGATGATTAGCTATACCCAGTTCGCAAGGACATATGGGTTGCTCTTGTTTTTGTTTGGCTCGACAATGTGCGGCACAAAGGCAGTGGGAAGATGATTTGGGGGCCGAGCTATCGGACAAGAAATGGGATTACTGTTGCACACAAACCGGACAGATATCTGCCAACAGCAGGTTGCGCATAATTCATTTCAAATTCATCCATCGCATTTATTACACGCCGTTAAAGATGCATAAATTTCGGTTACGAGAAAGTGACAGATGTGATAGATGTGGATCAGAAGGGGCAGATTTTTTACACCTCTCATGGGGATGTGCTAGAATACATCAATATTGGCAACAGGTCTTCACAGCGATGACACAAATGATAGAAGCACCGCTACCAATGTCCCCACTACTAGCTTTACTGGGATACACAGAACAGCTGGACAAGGCTTATAGGGAATATGTCGCACTGGGGTTCTGTTTGGCTAAACGTAAGGTGGCCTGCACATGGGGACTGGGAAGATCCCCCAAATTCTAGGAATGGCTCCGAGATATGTTATTCTGGCAGGAGCAAACATTGACCTATGCGGAATTGCTCCCGGTCACATCTCGGCCGAAAGACATATGTGACCCGATGAAAATGTACCTAATTAATCACCCATAATTTCGAATTAAGAAAGTAAGGTGGGCGTCCTTAGACAAGAGGGCAGGGATTCAAGGGAAACAAGCTACAACACTCACCTTGAGTCCAGATAGATACCTAAGACGCAAAAATACACTTAACCGCAAAGAGCTGTACCCAAAATAGTATATGGGGAAGATGGTGGGGAGGAAGAAATGTATATATTCGAAAGAGGGCGAAAATTGAGACTATATGAACAATTTGAAGTGACCCTCATGAACATATTTCCCTAAATATTTGTATAAGACATTCTGATGTATTTATGATATTTATTGTGATCTGTACTGCACATGTACCCATGTTGGTTTTTATGTTATATACCAATTAAATAAAAAAAAATAAAAAAAATGTTTACACATCTTTGCGAACTGTAACAATTTGTGGCTATTTATAATGCGCACAGAAAAATGTATTTCATTGTGGAAGCAAATACAAGCCTTTCTAAACCCTTCCCTCTGACTCTTCCCCCTCCACATCCCTTTTGCTCATCCCAAGCCTCCTCCTCCTGCTATGACCTCCAAAACAAAACAAAAAATTGTGGAAATCCTTCCTTCTTCTATCCCTCCACTATCCTTTTCAATCCAAATAACAGACTAACATGTCCACCTCTCATGCTAATTCACCACTGATTCTTTATGGGTTGCAGAGTAGGTGCTACTCGCCAAAGAAGCGATTCAACACCTCATCAGGGGTAGCAAGTGCTATATAAATGCAAACCTTTTTCCCTCTTCTGTCCCTCAACTATCCTTCTCAGTCCAAATACCTGACTAACATATCCACCACTCAAATTACTTTCATATTTCACTATACTAATTCACCACTAATCCTTTATAGGTTCCGGAGTAGCGTGCTACTCGCCGAAAAAGCACTTTGACGCCTCGTCAGGGGTAGTAAGTGCTATATAAATGCAATTACAATACAATACAGTACTTATCTTTGGCACTGCAAGTTCATCAGTCAAGCACTGTGAACATGCTGGAATTTAGAAGGCAAATGAGCAATAAAGAGCCTTTTAAATTTTGTGTTTATCATTGCACATTTGCTGTGCATTAAAAGGCAGAAGTTAAATGTCAGGCTATCTCTTCTGACAAATTGCTGTTTATTCTTTTAGAAGGAAGGTTGGTGTTTACTTTTCCTCCTCTGTCTTCAAAATGATAGAAGTGAACTATGCTACAATCTTGCTGGTTACAGGGAGTGTGAAAGAAAAGGCTGTAGGATGTCATTTCTTTCTAGCAAACAAGTTTTAAATACCTGAAAATGAACTGTACAAATAATTCCGAATGTACCAGCAGCCAGGAAAGCACAAATGAAGCACATTTTTTGTAAATCTGAATTGTAGTGGAAACAACAATTTTAATAGGAATAAAACAAATCAATACACTTGGTGATGCGCATGTGAAATATTCACTGAAATCCGATTTCCACACATTATCGTTTATGTGCTGCATAGTTTTATCAGTAAACTGTATGTCTGTGTAAATTTAGTGGTCATTTCAGTGGAAAATGTGTGTAAATAACAGTGTGGTACCACAACATACTTTCGTAATATATTTGCAACAGTGTTCTCCAAAACGTTCCACCAGCTACATACTACACCCTTACCACTCTCCTGTTGAATACATTTGCCACATTTGTATTTTGTGTGACCCATGTTCAAAATCCTTAGAACTTCAGTGATGAAACATTAATGGCATCACCAGCACTCTGAAAATTGCTCCAGCACCACTGGTGCATATCAGTTGCGAAATGCCATTTGCGAATGAGTCCTTGATGGCACACTTCTTTTCAACGATCCTGTTTTTACACAGGTCCTGAAGGAACCAGGGTATTGTAATTTAAAAAGCATTTGCTCAAATATCTGGCAGTTACTTCTCAGGTTTTACTTCAGTATTGAGTGTTAACACACAATTGCTGAAAAAAAGTAGTCTTCATCATTGAAGCATATTACTGTTACCATCTGTAATTCACATTTCAACAAAACATTATAACGGATGTTAGTCAACCTCCACTGGTCCAACCCCAACGACCATGCTGTTTCTTGCCTCAGAGCATTTCTGAATGATCATGATCTTACTCAGCACTGTGCCCAACCAACTCACAATAAAGGAGAAACTTTAGACCTGATCATCGCGAATGCGCAGACCATCACATTAGAGAATATTACGCCTTGCGATTGGTCCGATCACCACTCCATTTTATTCTACATTAACAAGGAGGTATCGCTGAGGAAGGCACATCCTACGAAATCAAAGATCTGGAAAAGAGACCTCAGATCATTAGACTCAGATGATCTAGCAATCCAATTTAATTCAGCCCTCTCATCCCAAGCAGATTTGGTTGACGTCCAGTCACTCACGGATTCCTACAACTCGACCATCTCCAACATCTTGGATGACATCGCTCCGCTCCAACAAAGAAACTCCTCAACAAAAATATCTAAACCTTGGTTCAATGTCAATCTAAACACGGAGCGCCGCAATCTTAGAGCAGCTGAACGCGCCTGGAGATCCAATCCATCCCTGGATCATTTGAAACTTCTTAGAGACGTTAGAAGCACGTACAACAAACAAATCAAGAGTGCCAAAGCTGATTACTTCAAACTCCAACTTTCACAAGCTGCTAACCGGCCCAAGAAACTATTCGAGCTGATCAAACAGCAGTCAGCGGTAGGCCCGATTAACTCTGTTTCGGAAAGCTGCCCACCTTCTTGCGATGATCTTGCTGCTTTCTTTACTGAGAAATCAAGGCTCATCAACATTGAACTCGCCACTAAGAAGGCGCTATTACCATCCCCAGGGTCTGACCCACCCTTTGATCCCTCAGAAAAGTACATATTGAGCACCAAGAACAATGCAACTTGGGACACTTTTTCACCATTCAGTGAAAGCGACATCAACAAGATTCTCCAGAACATCAATCCTTCTAACCACTTCAGTGACCCGCTGCCACCGGCCATCTTCAAAGACATCAAGAATGTACTCATTCCCACTTGGACAAGAATTGTAAATGCTTCCCTATCACAAGGCATGATCCCAGAATGCCTAAAAGCAGCGCAAGTGTCTCCTATCCTAAAAAACCTAACGCAGATAAATCTGACCTTAATAATTTCCGCCCTATCTCCAACATCCCCACCTTAGCGAAACTACTTGAAAAATGCGTACTGTCCCAACTCTGTGTTCACATAGAGAATTTCCAACTCCTAGACCAGCATCAATCCGGCTTTCGGAAGGGGCACAGTACTGAATCGGCTCTTTCGCACGTTATGGACGACATCCTAAAAATGCTGGACCAAAATGATGCCTGCCTCCTAATACTACTGGATCTCTCTTCCGCCTTCGACACGGTCAATCACGACAACCTTCTGTCCATTCTGAAGAACAGGATGGGATTCTCGGGCCTGGTGTTCCAATGGTTCTCATCCTTCCTTCACAACAGATCACAAAGAATCAAGGCAAATCACTCCCTCTCCCAGCCATCCCCAGTTCTCATGGGTGTACCCCAAGGGTCCGCCCTATCTCCTATCCTCTTTAACCTTTTCTTGGAACCATTAGCTAATCTTCTAAACGCTTCGAACACTCTCTTCCATATGTACGCTGACGACACACAACTTTATGTGAAAATCTCATCCCCGGACAACCTAATCTCACTCAACACTACCCTAAATATTACACAAAACTGGTTAACAGAGAACCATCTACTACTAAACACTTCTAAAACGGAATTTCTTCTCATCTCTCCCCCGAACCATGTCACCAAGCTAGACCCTTGGTTGAATCTCCTCACTGCCTTCAACTGCTCCCCTCTTATCATTGATTCAGCCAAATCTCTCGGAATCACCCTTGACAATCACTTGAACATGAAAAATCATATCAGCAATGTCTGTAAGGGAGCTAATCACCTAATGAGGACACTCAGAAACATAAAGCCTTTTCTCCCACAAAAAGACTTTAAACATGTGGTACAGGCCCTGGTCCTACCGAGACTGGACTATGGTAGCGCCACGCTCTGTGGCCTTCCCAAATACACGCTGGCTCCCCTAAGGGCTTCACTGAACACAGCGGCCAGACTGGTTACAGACACCAAACGTAGAGAGCACATATCTCCTATTTTAAAATCTCTTAATTGGTTGCCCTTTGAAGCTCGAATTCAGCTAAAGATTGCCGTTTTGGCGCACAAAGCCCTGCATCTCAAAACTCCAAAATACCTAACTCAAAATCTGGAACTATCTTGCGGTGGTAGAGCCTCAAGAAGTGCTATCACCCTCCTCCTGAAACCTCCCATTTTTCGAAAAAGAGAACTGGTGTCCGAGCCTTCTCTGGAGCAGCCCCCAGGATTTGGAACTCTCTTCCACCGGAATTACGCACAATCTCTTCAACGATTACTTTCAAACTGGAAGCCAAAAGATTCCTAATGAACAAATTTTTACCTTAATTGTAGACAATGATCACGTGCTCGTCCACATTTTGACTGCAGCCATTGTTCACTCTTTTGTTGTTATGCTTCCTCACCGCATTTAGAAGCCTGTCTTATCTTTGCATAGCGTATTACTCCCCGTGTTTCATTGGTCCGATGTGTGCGAGTATTATGTCTGTTTATCCCTACTTATGACCGATACTGGAATTAGGCCCTTCCACACCATAGGTTATATCTCCTCTCTAAGCCTGCTTCATACCTGGTTATTGTACTATTATCTGTGTCTCTTTTGTCTGTGAAATACTCGGTTAGGTGGTTAGAATGAAGGCGATAACCTCCGGGTGTGCTTCCATATCTGTTGTCATTATTTGAATGTTGACTTACTTTCCGTCCTTGTAAAGCGCTCTGATATCCCTCGGGATCTTGTTCGCGCTATATAAAACTTTATAAATAAATAAATAAATAGTAGAGCCCGCTGAAAACAGTGTATGGACACATTCAGAGGACTTTTCAAAAGAATCTAAAAATACACAGTGATGTAATCAAAAGCTATACAGGAAGTGTGTGCATTAACATTACAAACAACAATAGAAGGAACACGCAATATGCTAATTTTACCAACTACACTTATAGTGCAAATCTCAACAAAGCAGGGGGGTCTTTGTCAAAGCATTTTTATAGCACTTGCTACCTTAACTGAGCCTGTTTCTAAGCATTCCTAATATTTAAAGATAAGAGACTATAAAGGAAGAAGGAGAGAGTGAGGCCTATGATTCCGTTTCAGTCATCAAAATACTTCCTTTGCACACTTAACTCACTAAAGGTAGTAGAATGCAGAGATGACTTATGCCAGGGTAAAGTATATGGACTAGGATACAGCAAAACTCAGTATTGTCAAATCTGTGTCTCTTCTAGAGGCTAGGGGCATAATTTAGAGTTCAGTATGGAATTAAATCCTAAAAAAACTTCACAACTCACAGTCCTCAGCATGTAATACTTCGCTCCACCTACACACACCTTACATTGATCCCTCCCCCTGACCCCCATCCTTCTCGGCCACAGCACAGACCATACTTTTTGGCTCCTGGGACAAGTACCCATGGTGTACAGCATCACTAAAAACAATTGATAAAACCAATAGGTCCCAAAGGCTAGACCTATAGGCTTTCTAAACCCTTGCTTTATTTATATCAGTCTTTATGGGGCCAGTGGCCTAGCAAAACCTTTTGCCGCCTGAGGCGGCCCCTCAGTTTGCCACCCACGGCCGCATGTAAGAGCGGGTAGGAGGGCGTTTCCAGTCCTTGCCGCCCCGTGGGCCCCCCTCCCTTGCTATGCCACTGTATGGGGTTTGGGCTTGCTCATTTCCCAGTCTCTACAGCCTAGGGTAACCAACTGGCATAGGTGCAAATTCAGGACAGTGGGTGTAAAAATTCAGGACAAAGGTAAAATTCAGGACAAAAATTCAGGACAGGAGGTCAAAATTCAGGACAAAAGGTAAGTTTTACAGACACATCAGAGGAGGTTGTGCAATAGTATATAAGTAAGTAAATAGACAACCACTTACGTTCAAGTGAAAATAAGTTTATATTAGGCTGAGACAATTGTGCACTTCATGGTTTTTCAGTATGCGCGCAGCTTTGAGCAAATGTGCAGGTCTTTTTGTGGTAACAAAACCGCCCCCACCCCACCATTCCAGCCTCCCAGGGAAACGCCCGATGCCCGGTCCGGCCTTGCAACCAACCTCCAATGGTGCCTCTCATCTTCACAAAGACCCTCTCTCATGTATATTTAATTTCTTTAATAGTGCTACTCATCCCAAGTAAGTAGGACAGGGTGTCGGAGTGCGTTACATCACACACACATTATATAGAGACAATGACTCATATAAATGTGAATGTCAATGTATAGGAAATTTTAATTGAGATAATGGGGGTTACAAGGTGTAATCATTCTTTCATCCATCATTCAATCTTTCACCATTCATTCTGTCCTTCCATCTGTGTGCCCATCCACATCAATATTCAACCATTTGCAAACCTATCCATCATCTATCCTTCCATCCATCCATCATTCCACTCATCTATCCCTCCATCCACCCTTTCACTCATCCATCCCTCTTTTCATTTTCACCCTATCCATCCGTACACTCATCCATCCACTCATCCATCCATCCACTCATCCATCCAGCCATTTAACCTTTCACCCATCCATCCATCCTTTCACTTACTCATTCATCCACCCAGTCACTCATCCTTCCACCCATTCACCCTTTCAGTCATCCATCTATCCATCCTCCCTCTCTCTCCATCCCCCTTTCACTTAACCATCCATCCATCCTTCCATCCACCCATCCATCTACTCATCCACTCGTGAATCTATCCATTGACCCTATCACTTATCCATCCTTTCACTCATCCATCCGTCCTCTCTCTCATCCATCCACCCTTTTACTCCTTCACTCATCTATCCACCCTTTTGTCCATCTACCCTCCCTTTCACTCACTCATCCAGCCTTACATCCACCCTTCTGCTCATCCATCCATCCATTCATCCTTTCACTTATCAATTCATCAATCCTCCCATCAGTTCACTCATACATCCACCCATTCACTCGCCTATCATCCACCCTTTCACTCATCCATCCATCCACTCATCCATCCATTTACCCGTCCATCTACCCTTCCACCCATACATCCATGTATTTACCTTCTCTCATCCATCCGTCCATCCTTTCTCTTATTATCCATCCATTCCCCCTTTCATTCATCCATTCACCCTTTCACTGATCCATCCAGCCACCCACCCAGCCATCCCTTCACTTACTCACTTTTTCACATTAATTATGAGCTGAGCCTTTGTATGCTGAGTTGCAGACAGAAGAGGCCCATCAAGGACTTCACCCCTGCTATACTTCCTAAAGCAAGGGGTGGGGCGGGCGGGCTCACTATGTCCCTGTATATAGGAAATCTGAAAAAGTGGAAGTCTTGGGTCATGCATGAGGCACAGTGCCACTGTGACATGGTGTTGATTCCAGGGCTTTAAGTGTGATGAAAAAACTGGGGGGGGTCTCTCCAAAGGGGGTGTTCGATGTAATTAAGGGCATGGCTTAAAACACCTTAGCTAAAAATCTGTGCTTAGCATGGTGTGCCGCCCGACTGGTAATTTGCTGCTTCTTTCATTGCATCCAGATATATAACACAAAAAATAGCGTTACACCTACAAGCCAGAACTATTGGCTTTGTCAATGGTTGTCAGTTGCATAAAATAACAAGCATTGGCATAGCCAATAGGTCTCGCCTTTGGGTAGTATATGTTGTGAATACCAAAAATATAGGTATCTCTTAGGTATGCTTTTGCATGCATTTTCAGTGTTTACCTATCCTTTGTAAAGTTCGTTTTCCTTTTGAAATGTTTGAAAAACGCCCTTTTACAAGGTAACTGCACGTTTTTTATTTTGCTGACTGTTAAAATGGTGTTTTGGTAAGCATTTTGTTTAGATAGAGACAGAGGCAACAGATAGAGGCAGTCAAAAGGAAGAGGTAGAGAGACAGATAAGGATAGGAATAGATAGAGGGAGACAGAGATAAAGACATGGAGAGGCAGAGATGGTTAGAGGCATACATTGATAAAGGTATAGATTGATAGAGATAGATTTAGACAGATAGAGGAAGAGATAGATAGAGCCAGATACATATAGAGATAGATACAGAGATAGGGATAGACAGATAGAGACAGTGAAAGTGAGAAAGAGGCATAGATAGTTAGAGACAGGTAGTGACAGAGACAAATAAAGACAGTGACAGACAGATAGAGGCTGAGGTAGGTAGTGTCAGAGATAGAATGAGGCAGAGACAGATAGAGAAACAGATAGAAACAGACACAAATAGAGGCTGAGACAGATAGATGCAAAAACACACACAGAGAGAGACAGATAGAAATAGGGACAGTCAGACAGGCTGTTGCAGACAGCTATATAGTTAGACCGAGATAGTTAGAGTATGAGACAAGTTAAGACAGAGAAAGATAAAGGACAGAGACTGAGTAAGATAAATAGACAGATATAGATAAAGATAGAGATACAGGTAGGGATAGACAAAGGTAAAGACAGAGAGACAGATATAAACAGATAAAAAGACACCTAGATCGACACAAACAGATACAGCAAGGGAAAGATAGTGACAGACAGAGACAGATAGAGGCAGAGAGAGAGATGCATAGTTATAGGCAGAGACAAATAGAGAGTTAGTATAAACAGAGAGGTAAAGATAGTTAGAGTTAAAAACAGTTATAGAGAGAGAGAGAGAGAGACAGATAGAGAGATATATAGACACAAATATAAAAAGGGAAATGGAGAGAGAAGGAGAGAGACAGAGGGTGGAGGGAGATAGAGGGAGGCAAAGGGAGGAGGGAGATAGACAGAGGGACATAGACTGAGATTGAGGGAGACATATGTTGATTTAGAGAGACAGTTGTAGAAAGGTAGTTACAGAAAGAGAGATAGACAGAGAGTGAGATAGAGAAAGCGATATGTGTAATTGTGGGTTTTTGTGGCTTAGTGGTTGTATCTGGACGCAGTAAGGGACTTGTGTCCTACTTTATGGTTGTTTTACAGTTCCAAATGCGAGACTTATTGGCTATGCCAATGCTTGTATGTGCAGTGGCTCTGTGGCTACATATTGACTAGGTGATAGTAATGTAAGGTACCATATAGTTCTGTGATTTGTGGCTGCTGCACACTGGTAATGTAACACAGAGGTGATTGTAGCCCTTATTATAGTGACTGTCTGCGAAAGGGAGACTTGGAGTTAATAGGGTTTATTTCATTGTTCCCTGAGGCAGCATCACATTGAATGTGAAAGAACTCAACAGGTGCTGCGGTACAGTGACTTGTTTCATAGAAGTTAATTAGCCCTTAATATGACTAATTGAAGCAGTGTGTGCGCTAAGGGTGCTGTGCGCAGAGAAATCAGTGTATACATACTGTGCTAAATTTAATGGGAGAGCACTTGCAGGCGCTACACATGTGACTACACGACCAAACCTTGAGCCCTTGCGATGCCTGTCCTGAGTAATGCGTGGGTGGGGGCTTCTGCCATTGAGTGCTTGGGAAGGACGGTAAACATGTGAGCTGGCTGTTGCTTTATGTTACAGGCCAGCACGTGGATTCTGGAATTTGTGCACAGGGAGTGCAAGGGAGAGGGAGGTCTGTTTGAGCTAATTGCTCCCAGTTAGAGTTTTCTGCAGGACAAAATTGTTTTCTGGGCTAGTGGTGGAATAAACCCTGGATGCCTGGGTCATTTCGATAGCGCAGCACACAGGGGTTGCCTTGTACTGTGCAGCTTGAGCTAGAGGCGTTAGATAGAACAGACCGACTGTCTGTGCCTATTATAAGCGTACAATAATTGCACTAACTGCCTTTTATGTCTGTCTGATGTAAGCATTCCCTGCTCTCACTGTTGCATTGTATTTGCAACTTTGAATTTAGACAGGGGGCAGTGCAGCGCTTTCCTTTCCGAGATGGGGTTCATAATAAAAATATTTTTTTTGGGGGGGCTCACAAGACATCCTCAGAAGTCACAACAACTGCTTGTTCTAACTACTTTGAATTGCCTTAGTGCTGTTCTTTGAACGCAAAACATTAATATGTGTTATTTTTATAAACAGACAATAGCGCTGTTGATTGTTTTTTGAAGCAGCATTTCACTGTTGCAAGTTTTGAAATTAAAACTAGATTCCGGTAAAGTGAAGGAGTGCGGGGAGGAGGGGCGCGAGCGGAACCGTTGTAAGTGGGTGAGCTGCTTTCTGTTAATTGAAGGAGTGCTGCCAGGAGGGGCCAACCAGAGGAGCTGGATGCGACGAAAGTGACTAAGTGGCGGCCGGAGGGACGCGAGCTGAGCTGTTGGAAGTGGGTGAGGTGCTTCCGTGAGAAGTGAAGGAGTGCTGCAAAGGAGGGGCCGACCGGAGGAGCTGGATTTTAAAACAAGGAGTTACTGCCGGCCGGAGGTGCGCTAAAGGAGCCGTTGGAATCGGGTGAGGTGCTTCCGTGAGAACTGAAGGAGTGCTTCCAGGAGGGGCCGACTGGAGGAGCTGGATTTTAAAATAAGGAGTTACTGGCGGCCGGAGGGGCGCGAGCGGAGCCATTGGAAGCAGGTGAGATGAGTTTGGGAGAAGTGAAGGAGTGCTTCCATGAGGGGCACTACCAGAGGACCTGGAATATAGTGAGTGTTATTGCCGCACCCGTGGAAGTAGAGGAGAAACTCGCGAGACCACAGTAAGTGAGACAATGGATTCGGGCTAAATTTGAGCCAAGAGTCCTTTATATGCTAATATTGAGGAGTAGGGAGCCTAGCATTATGTGGAGCCCGGTGAATATGTGCCGTTTATGCAGTATTAAGTGCGTGTGCTGACCTGATTGTGGGTATTTCTAAATTTTGTCGTTTTGTTTAACTTTGGCTGGGGCTTTAATTGTGAGTAGTTATTGTTTTTGCAGTGGGTAGTTCTTTGTATTAAAATCTGAGTTGTACCGGTATGATTACTTAACTGCTTAATATGTTTCTGTTAAACTTCACCCATTGAAAGTGTAATTTGTGGTGCATGTAACATTTTGTAGGAGGTGCGTGACATTCTATTTGCACTTACTACCGTTTTGGGGGGATGGGTGTAGAGGTGGTGGAGGGGTGTGTTAACAAACCGTGATCCCGTCACTGTATCTAGTTAAGCAGTTCTGTGTAAGTAATTGCTCCCTGCTTTGACCCGTGTCCCTTAATTGCTTTACCAATGAATGGCTGGTGCTGGTGTACAAAGGCCTGTACGAGTGAGCTGTTTTAACTTTTTCGTAATGTAGGCCAAATATTTTTGTTTCTGCATTTGGGGCTGGGTAGCTGAGGTGCAACTACTGTTGCAGATTGGTTTGGGTTTCCCGGATGAGGGCTGTAGATCCTGGGAAGTAGTAGTGTGTTCAAAAGAAGCGCGCCTCACAGATCAACATATTTCGTGACGTAATATCATTTTTAACAGTGTGCCTGTTTCAGGCTGTGTTGGTTAGACTAAAGCAGGTGCCTCCCCCATAATAATTATTTGAGGTTGAAATGATATATTGAATTTTTTTGCTATGGCGTAGACACTAAAGGAATGTGCCGGACTGTGCGGGGCTGGGAGAAGGAGCGTGACGGTTGGATAGTAGGAGCGCGGTGGAGCAAGAAGTGTGGGCAGAGAGAGGGAGACTTGTGGGGGGTGAAATTATGTGTTTATAGAGAGGGAGAGAGAGACGGCTAAAGTGAAAATGAGCGCATGGAGCTGCATTTGGAGAAGTGAAGGTGTGCTGCAAAAAGGGGCCGACCGGAGGAGCTGGATTTTTGCAAAGTGAGGAAGTGGCGGCCGGAGGGACGCGAGCCGAGCCGTTGGAAGCGGGTGAGGTGCTTCCGGGAGAAGTGAAGGAGTGCTGCAAAGGAGGGGCCGACCGGAGGAGCAGGATTTGAAAAAAAGGAGTTACTGCCGGACGGAGGGGCACGAAAGGAGCCTTTGGAAGCGGGTGAGATGACTTTGGGAGAAGTGAAGGAGTGCTGCCAGGAGGGGCCGACCGGAGGAGCTGGATTTTAGCACAGTGACGAAGTTTTGGCCGGAGGGATGCGAGCGGAACCGCTTGAAGCTGGTGACCCGGATTTCAGTTAAGTGAAGGAGTTCTGCCAGGAGGGGCCGAGCGGAGAAGCAGCATTTGAAGAAAGCGACTTACTGCCGGCCGGTGGGGCGCTTGCGGAGCTTTTGGAAGCGGGTGAGCTGACTTAGGGAGTACTGAAGGAGTGCTGCGAGGAGGGGACCGCCCGGAGGAGCTGCAACATGGCGACATCTATTTGTGCAAAGTGACGAAGTGCTACAAGGAGGTGCCGATGTGAAGGAGCGGAATTGTAACAGTGTAAGTGTGTGTGAATGATTCGAAGAGAATGGAACTACATTTTGTTAGCTGTGTTTTTATTAATGTTTGTGGGTTTATTAATAATGTGTTTGTAATGTATCCCCTGCTTATACAATTATGTTACAAACTACGTAGTGCTGTAGTTAGTTAAAGTGCATAGAGTTTGTAATATACAAGGTATTCGTTTTAACAAAGTGTGGTCAAACTAATAAGATTTATAGAGGGAGATGAAAGAAGGAGCAGCGATGAGTGAAAATGTAGAAAACGCACAGGAGGTTGGTTTTGAAGCTAGAGCAAGGTGTCAGAAACTGAAATATTTACGGAAAACATTCTTAAAAATGCTACTTTAAAGGAGCGCAGGAGGTAGCTGCTGTATATTTTTCGCAGTGCAAATTTGATACAAAACGTCCCAATAGTTATATCAGGAAGGTACTTACGAGGTTTGTTGTGTGGGGAGTACGGTCTAATCGTTTTTCCAGTGATAGCGACGCTGTCAATTTTCCCTTTTGAAATCTGTGTTTTGGGCATGGGGAAAAACAAGTACTGTTAATTTGTACAAATGGTCTTATTTCGCTGTAATAGAAATTACGTTTATTTGATAATAGTGAGGGCATTAAGTGCTAAAACAAAGGATGAGTATATAGTGGAGGAGCCAATAGTTACAATTTTCTAGCGAACAAATAAGTTATAGAGAGGGTAATACAAAGCGGCGCATCAATGAGAGGAAATGTAAATGTGTAAGAGCCTATTCGATAAAAGTGAGCAAGTCATTGGAGAAAGAGAAATGTAAATACAAAATGTATATCTAGTTGTTATATAAAAGGAGAGCGTGACCCTTAAGGTTCACTTTTTTAAGCGTTACAAAGGTTATTCCCAAAATTTGCATCGTTATAATTTAGAGGTACTTACTGTCTTTACTCCAGTCCGTGTTTTGCGATCTCCAGTCAGCAGTGTGAGGAGTGTGAGGAGTGAGGAGGACGCCGCTCTGCTGCTGTTGCTGCTTTTTCCGCCGCATCGCTGCCTCTCAGCTGCCTCTCAGCATTGTCTAGGTTCTTCACAAGGCTCCTGCGACGGTGAACCGCAGCTCCCCGCCGCTCCAGCGCCCTTCGCCCTTCGCCTCGGAGTAAGCCGCGAGGAGCAGCGGCTGAGCGCCAGAGAACTGCCGCGTATCTGCAGATAGCAGTCTGCGGTGTCCCCTCTCCCTCGTGGTGTCAGCCCGTGCAAGGGGGGTTGCACGGGGGCCTACACGGGAGCAGAGTCGTGGAACTAAGGAGTTCTGGAGCCCCGGAGTCCCAGAGGGTAGTCCCCTCGAAGTGGAGTGGTTTTGCAGGGGTTGAGCATGCAGCGGCTCCTTACGGCATCTTGGAGACCGTCCCTGACCCTCCTCTGACACCGGGGGTTGCGGAGAGTGCAGCAGACCGGCCGGAGTCAGAGCCGGTACCAGAGCTCCTGCGGTAAGCGCGGCCGCCATTAGACGGTGGCCGCAGTGAGTGCGTGCCCTTGGCAGATCGCGGAGGCGGCCCGATTAGATCAGGTGCAGCCTGCGATTCTGTCTAGTGTGCCCCGCTTGCCCTTTCTCCGTCGCCTGCTCGCCATCTGCTGATTACCTGCTGGTGACCTGCTTAAAGAGAGAGTACAGCCGCCAAATATTTTCCCGAATCTCCTGATTGTGGGTGCCGCAAGTTTCTGCACTCAGCGGCCGGAACCGCCAAAACATCTTTTTCATCAAAGCAGGAGTTGTGACCCATCGTCACCAGCCGCAGAAGCCGCCTAATATTTCTTTTCCGTGGTCCTCCTGGCATATTTGACTGCTGAACACAGACCCCGACACAGTTGGGATAAGGCTGGTGAGCGGTGAGTGGCATACGGCAGGCGCGCTCAGAGCGCGGATTGCCATACCTTGGGCAAGTGAGCAACGGAGTGGCTTTGGTCTTATCTATATTAACCCTCACAATGCAACTAATAGTGCCGTGGAGCACATAAGCGGGTGTCGTGGGTATTGTTTTGACTTCAGCTGGGATGCTGCTTTTGGTCCCTAGACTTTAAGCGGCAGTACCGGCTGTGTTTTGACTTCAGCTGGGATGCTGCTTTTGGTCCCTAGACTTTAAGCGGCAGTACCGGCTGTTTTGATTATAGCTATATAGCAGAGTCAGGGTTTGTCACTGCAAGCCTGTTGGGTCAGTTTGCACAGAAGTCTGGTTATAAAGCCCAACGCCTGGATTTTCCCTGTAACATTGGACATTAGAAGCTCGCCAAATAGCTCAACTATCTGTAGGTGACTATCACGCCTGTTTAGCTCCAGTATGGCTTACAAAAGATTAAGATCCCGTACCATCTTTATGAAAAGACTAGGAACTCAGCAAGCCACACGAATTAACGCAGGCAAGAAGGCTCCTGCAGGCCATGCGGTAGGGAGCGTTGAAATTACGCAATTTTTTCCAAAAATAAACAACAACGGTAAAGGGTTTGATTATAATGAGCAAGGAAGCGATTATAATGAGCAAGAAAGCGCGCATACTCAAGGAATTGCGCAG
Source organism: Calotriton arnoldi (assembly GCA_963921515.1). Lineage (NCBI taxonomy): Eukaryota > Metazoa > Chordata > Amphibia > Caudata > Salamandridae > Calotriton > Calotriton arnoldi. Next base: position 3,762,508 of record CAWUFW010000269.1, on the reverse strand, counting down.
AAAGTTGGAAACACCACTGAAGTCCACTCGACAGATCTAAAGGAAAACTTAACCACACTCAAGGGAGAAAATGTTACTAACCATACTATTCATAAACAGGATCAAAATGTAGACTCGCAAGACCAGGAAATAACACCTATACTTCATTTGGAACAAAAATTACACCAAATCTTCGCAGCAGACTTTACTCTACCTGACATCAACGTACCTTCACCGACTCAAGAGCCCGCAGAAATAAAGAATCACCTAACAATTGTAAATAGTACTCCTCAAAAACTACCAACCTCGCCCGGGAATCTTACCCAATCACCAGAATTCTTTTTCACAAGGCACCTACAATCCCCAAACTGCCAGACCCCTGTTTCTAATGCATTATTCACTTTGCAGAAAATTCTAGAATCAATTCTTACCCTTTTGGGGAATATGATGGATAACTCAGACCAGTTGTTAGACACTCAATTAAGTATGTTACAATATCTTGTAGACAAAAAAAGGAAGCAGTTTTGCATTTGTCAGTCACCATCTTGTAAAGGAACTGGAAAAACTGAGTTTTACCACTCCCAACACAAGGATAATCCTCTTAAGGAAACTGCAACACAAAAAAAGAAGCACGCATCAGTTCAAACTGGGAGAAACAAGCAAACAAAGTTGGAGAACACAAGTGTTTTCGCTCAAAAACTTATTTAAGGAATCAGATAACGAAGAAGTTTCAAATTCGGCTATACCAAATTTCTCAATTTTCTGTCAGACAAATTCTAAAGCTGTAGTTGAAAATTTCAATGACAACTAAAACCAAAAAAAGAAGTAAAAATTCTGATTCTTCACCAATATCGCTTTTGGACATAGCCTTAACAAAAAAGGAAACGCGAACTAATAAGAATGTAAAGAAAAGGCAGAAGAAAAGATCAATAAGGAGATTTGCAAAGCAAAAACCACGTATGTTAAAATTCCCAAATTCACCATCTTTGGACCACCTAATAAATGACTGCGACAAATCTTTGAAAAACAATTTTAATCAACCTGCAATGGAGCAGACCGGCACGCAAATGAAAGAGACTGCTAGTGCCTTAAATCCGTTGGCAGGGAGTTTTCTATCTGCCAAAAGTCAGGACAAACTGGTTCATCAAGAGCCCACCCATCTGATAGAACGGTCCAGGATTCCTCTGGAACCTCAGATCCAATCACGCTTTCTGGAGTTTACAGATCTATTTCCATCAGGAAGCGACCCACTCAATCGGGAGCGAATTACGAACCTTATTCAAAAGATACACCCGCTACAATCTTTCTCAAGTTCAGAAATGAAATTAGTAGTTTTTCCTCTAAAATCAAAAACCACGGTGGCCGTAGCGGAATTTTGGTCTCCAGTGCTCCCGGGAATTATCTTACAGGAAAGAGAAACCCTGTTCAAAAATGGATTTGATGTTATAGCAGTCAACCATAAGGGACTCCACAACTGGAACATCTCTTTGGAGACCGACAATATGAAAAACCATCTACCCGCCCAAGGCCACAGAGGCTTAACTGACTCATCTAGCATTCCCAACCAAGCATTAACCATCTCAATTAGGAACGGTGAAAGAAGAATCTGGAATAAATCCATTCCTAAGGAGGAGATAACAACGGATGTAAAGCACTGATCCTGGATTGCGGAGAACTTAAATGGTAATAAACAGGGAAGGGTGAACATATTCCCTTTTTAGCCAAGGCTTGAGTATCACCTCCTGGAATATAGCGGGGATAAGCCAGGAAAAACTTGCAAAGATTATGGAAGACGATCCAGGGATCGTGGCATTACAGGAAACCTGGTCAACTACAACCTTTTATGTGGACAAGTATATGACATTCCAGCAGAACCAGTTAATCGGGGACACGCCAAAGGTGGACTCGCAGTATTTCTGAGCGAAAACTTTTTTGGGGACCAGGAAATTATCCCCATGAAGTCACTGAACAGTCAATGTATTAAGATCAAGTGCTGGAAGGAGCCAGTGGGTATCCCAAACGACTTACTCATTTTTAATTTATATATTCCCCCACGCTCCAAATTAGATCCTCTTATGTGCGAAAGCCTCCGGGAGATGGAAGAGGTGGTAGAAAATCAAGGATTCCCGCCAATCTTCCTAACAGGTGACCTTAATGGGAAAATCTCCAATGACTTACTGGAGAAATGGGATTAAGGTCAACAGGAAGAGGCCCGGTCAATTTCTATACCTACCTTTCCCGCAGGAATTAAAGCTGATAAACGTGGGAAAATAATACTCTCCTCGCAGCCAGCTATCAACGGAGTCATCTTAAATGGTAACATCGAAGGAGATATACCGGCAACTTGTACAAGAAAAGGTATTTTTAACTCCTCAATACTAGATTATATGATATGCAGCCAGGATCTGTTCAGGAGAATAATGCACTTAAGTATTAACTTTAACCAGGGTAGCGATCATGCAATTTTAAGACTCTCCACAGGTCTAATAGTGAAATCCAGCTCCACGTGCTATAACATGTTCCTCCAAAGTCCAGCTTTGGTGAACCAGGGAGCAAGGACGCCTCACCTGGAACACCCGAGTACTCGACAATGTTAGAACAGGGAAGGCATTAGTGCACAAACTTACAACCATAGATAGCACGGATCCAATAGTAAAGTTCGAAGCCACTTTAAAGAAATTGGTGAAATTCTTGCAAGAAATCTCTAATCACTGTAGCTCTTACCCAAGAAAATATAAAAGGAATAATTTGGATACAAACGCAATAAAACTAAACAAATTAATTTGGGCGCAATTTTTATATTTTTCCGAAAGTAGACAAAATGAAATCAAAATACTTACAAACCGCCATCGGAGGGTAAAAAATAAGCAAAAAAAAGAGCAACAGGATAAGAAATGGATGGACATCCAGATCGCGGTCAAACAAAAAAAATGCGCGAATACTGGGCCATCATTGCAAAAGAAACAGGAACAAAAAACCTTTACAAACTGCACCAGTCCCTCCAAGGGAATGGGAAGGGTATTTAAAAAGTCTACACAAGGAGAACGTGAGGGTAGAAAGTATGACACCTACAGTAGATAATATAGGAGAAATCACTTTTGACAATCTTGCTCCAACATCTTCCCAAATTGATCTCCTTATAAGAAACGCAAGATCATCTGCAGCAACGGGCCCAGACCAGATATCAATAAAGGTGCTCAAAAAGAATCCAAAGGAATGGAGCCTGTTTCTAGTTCCTCTCTTTTCTTATTGCTTCGTCACCGGCGAAATTCCGAGTTCCTGGAAAGGAAGTATAATCATCCCAGTTCATAAGAAGGGCTCCCGGCTGTCCCCTGACAATTACCGACAGATTGCCTTACTGGACGCGACAGGAAAGATCTTCGCGGCCAGCGTCCTGGAGCATCTTAAAGAATGGGCTTTTTCAACTGGATCCATTCCATTAAATCAAGCCGGGTTCCGGAAAAATCACTCTGTACATGACAATATAGCTACACTCCAAGCCATAATTGACAAATATGTGGTTTCAAAACTACAGGTCGTCTACTCTGTCTTTATCGATTTTTCAACAGCGTTTGACAGAGTGGACAGACCATCGCTCTGGCAAAAGCTAAAAAAACTGGGAATCCCAGAAAACCTGCTTCGTACAATTGTTTCATTACACTCCGAAACCTGGTGTCAAGTGTTATTGGGACAAGAGAAGGGCCTAACACCTCCAATCAAAACATCGAACGGATTAAAGCAAGGGTGTCTTTTAGCCCCATTACTATTTTCCCTGTATATAAGCGATCTCCCGGATAGCTTAATACAGGTAAACAACTTTCCCCCGAAAATAGCATTGTCTAAAATACATACCCTGTTGTACGCAGATGACGTGATCATCCTTGACCTCACACCTTTTGGTCTCCAAAGGAATCTGGATGCACTTTCCATATATACTAAAAGGAATTTTCTTGTTCCAAACATAACAAAAACCAAAATAGTCCCTTTCCGAGGAAAACAAAAACATATAAACTATAACTGGACTCTCGGAGGGAAACCTTTGGAAATTGTGGAAGAATACATCTATCTGGGGCGTATCTTCACTCAAACCTTAAAAAATCACTCTCACCTGCAACACTTGGAAACACAAAGCAGATGTTCACATCGGGGCACTTCAAAGACTTTATTCCTCTACTGGGCGCAGGCATTTCTTACCCCTCCTGCAGGTTTATAGTACAAAGATTCCACCCGTTCTTACATATGCTCTAGAACATATCCCCATAAGTCAATGGCACCCATTACAACTTAAGAAAGCCAGAGCCTTCGAAAACTAACCAAAGTGTCTCAAGCTGTACCCGTGCAAGCCCTGCGCCTTGAGTTTTCTCTAATTAGTATATACGCCAGAGGAATTACTAATATAATACGATGGGCATATAACATCTTACATGCCGAACCAGGCACTTTAAGAGCATTACTAAGATCGGAAATCTTTGATCAAGGTTCTTCAAAATACGTTTTTTTTCCAAAACCTTGTGTTTGCACTGAAGTTATCAGAATGCACAGTTGACCTGTTGAAATCCTGGACCCCGGCACACTTGAAACTTTTTTTAAAATACTCAGTTTTAAGGATAAGTTATGATCTTGATATTTTGCACTGCTCAAAATTGGCACTTTACAAGGCATATGCTGACTCAGTGGAATTTAAGCAAAGGCAACAATATCTTACTTTCACCCTAAAAGATAGTGTCCGGCGATGCATGTTCTTACTACGGTTTGGGACTCTCCCCTTTAAATCCTTAATTTGCAACTGGACAAAGAATAAAATTGCCAGTAGCACATGTGACCTCTGTCAAGGAGGAGTCCAAGACCTGACCCATGTATTGTTCCTTTGTCCTAATCCCACAGTAGTCGCTGCCAGAAAGAGGTTTTTAAATCCAATTCAAACAAAATGCAATTGTGCAAATGTACAGAGTTTGATTTTTCTTTTAAAATCACCTCCCAATGAATTTGTTTGCTATAACCTGTTTAAATTTTTAAAACTTTTTATAAATTTATATTAAGATGAATGATTATAAAAGTTTTTCTATTTATAGATGTAATTTTGTTATATTTTTAAATATTCTATTTGTTGTTCTCAGTGGAGAACTAAATCAAATAAATTTTGAATTTGAATTACTGTCTTTGTTGTGACAGCGGCACGGACGATATTCTCACTTGAAATCTGTTGTAGGATGAAAAAAAAAGACGTACTGTTACCACGACGAAATGGCTGTTTTCTTGTTTTGTTATAACATATATATCGTACAGATAAGGTGTTGTATAAATTTGATTAAAACCACTCCAACTACTGTATACTGACTGAGACATGTTGTTTAGTGGAAAACCAGCTGCTAGGAACATAAAATGTACTTACAAGAAATGTAGTCGAGTGAAAGTTCAAAGCTTAATGTTCTCTTTTCGGCCAGCAAGGAGGTAATGTTTTGAAGAGGAGCTGCGCCGAGTTTAAATAAAGCCAAAGGTCATAAAATGTGTAATAGGTGTTTGAATGAGAACAAAGAATCAAACGTAAAGTCGAAACCGATGTTGAGATACGATGGAGCCAGACGTGGTGTGAAAGAGCTTGGAGTGCGAAAGCTTGCATTTGAATGCTAATCACTGTGTTTTTTCCATGTGACTGTAGTCAGTTGGTAATGTGAGCTGCTGCTGCGGTTGTAGATGTCCATTTAGTTTAGTAATATGGTGCTAGGCGTAGATATAAGTATCTAACTCTGTTATTTTTTGCGTATGTTGTCAACATTTTTTGTGGGATAATTATCCCTTTTTTAACCTAAGTCTATGTGTGTTGTAGTTACAATGTGTTTGTTTGTCCTTAATGTAGGGTTAAGTTTTTAACATCAGTTTTACAGAGCGCAAAGTGGACACAAAGGGATTGGAGCCTTTCATGATCACCAGTAATACAAGTTTGCTTTTTGTATTACGAATGCACATGTGCATTAAGGATGTATTTGGTGAAAACGTAAATATTTGATGTAATTGTTTCAAGCGTTAACGTTTAAATTTAAGAATTTTTAAGCTACACAGCACTTTAATGAGACCGCTCGAGAGGCTCCTTGTCTGATGTGTAGATTTTAACAACCTCCAGGCCAAAGAGGAGAAAAGTGGAGGAGTAAATACGAGAGAGAAAGAATGGAAGAGGGCATGGCAGATGAAGCTCAAGTGAGAGAGTAAGTGAGAGAGAAGAGATAGCGAGAGGAGAGAGAATAAAGGGGAGAGAGAGAAAGAATGGGAGAGAAAGTGAATAAAGGGGAGAGAAAGAGAGAGAGAATTAGATAGGTGGGAGATAGAGAAAGAGAGTGATAAAAAGACAGTGGGGGGGAGAGAGAGAGAGAGTGAAGATATAATGTACCAAAAATAGCAGCCAATGTTGCCTTGCCGGAGAATTAAATAAAAACAGCCAATGTTGCCTTGTCCTGCCACAGCTGCTTGTTTCAGGAGACAGCCGTGCACGTTAGAAAAAGGTAATGCTGCTGTCTTACAAAGCATCCATGTAACAAATAATGTGTGACACAAGATAAGTATGGAAAAGCTTGATAAATTGTTTATTGATTTTAGCCAAAAATACAAACTTAGAGTTATATGTTATAATTGCACAGTACTGTATTGATACCGGCCGAGAGTCTCCTTGTTTCCTGTGTAGTTTTTTACATCCTGCTTGCAAAATACTAGCAAAATGGAGGTGCAAATACGAAAGAGAAAGAATGTAATAAGAAATGGCAGATGAATGTCAAGTGGGAGAGTGATTGAGAGAGAAGAGAGAGTGAGAGGATAGAGAATGAAGGGGAGAGAGAGAGAGAAAGAAGGGGAGAGAAAGCGACTAAAGGGGAGAGAAATAGAGAGAGAAAGGGTGGACAGAGAATGAACGGTGGAGTGAGAGAGGAGAGAGAGTGAATTAGAGAGGGGGAGAGAGAGAAAGAGAGAGAAAAAGAGTGGGGGGGAGAGAGACAGAGGGAAGAAGTGATGGTCAAAAAGTAACAGCCAATGTTGCCTTGCCCTGCGGGAGAATAAAATAAAACCCCAAAAAACAGCAGACAGAGTGAGAGCTAAATACAGTTAATAAGGCGGCGAATAAAAATATAACTAAAATACTGAGAAAAGGTATGGTTGCAACAAAAGATGGATGCGCAGAAGTGTGAATGGTAGATTGACTGTGAATGGATGGATGCACCGAAAAACTAATACATTAATACATTGCTAAATGCCTCTGCTTATGTCGCCTTGTCCTGTATTAGCTGTTCGTTTCAGCAGACAGCAGTGCATGAGGGAATAACCAATGCTGTCGTTTTAAAATACATCCATGTTACATAGAATGTGTGACAATAGAGAATTTTTTTAAAAGTTTGATAAATCGATTACTGACTTGAGCAAAATACACAAGGCAAAATACACAAACTGTCATTTAAAGCTAATAACTAGACAGCGCTGTAATAAGACCGCTCGAGAGCAAATACGAGAGAGAAAGAATGGAAGAGGGAATGGCAGATGGAGCTCAAGTGAGAGAGAAGAGAAAGCGAGAGGAGAGAGAATAAAGGGGAGAGAGAGAGAGAAAGAAGGGGATAGAGAGTGAATGAAGGGGTTAGAAAGAGAAAGAGACAAAGGGGTGAGATAGAGAATGATGGGCGAAAAAAGAGAGAGAGAGGAGAGAGAATGAAGGAGAGAGAGAATTTGAGAGGGGAGAGTGAGAGAAGGAGCGAGACAAAAAGAGAGTGGGGGGGAAATACAGTGAAGAAGTGACGCGGAAAAAGTCACATCCATTTTGCCTTCTCCTGTGCACGAATAAATAAACAAAATAAATAAAAAAGAAACAGACCGACAAAATTAGAGTTAATTAGGCTGTGAAGAAAAATATAAGACAAATAGCGATAAAAGTTGAAAGCAAACTACCGAGGCAATGATTCCAACAACCCAAAAACACCAGAGAGAGCACGAGGTAAAAAGCGATGTGAAAACTGCCACAGTAAATCCAAAACACAAATGAAATGATAGCCGTGTCCATGTGAAAAAAGAAACCTTTTTACATTTCTTTTTTGTTTTTTAATCCCTCCATTTTTTTTGTAGTTCATTTTACACGCATTTACCCATATTGTAGATAAAATTACGGCCCTTTAACAACATGTAGTGGGCTGGCCCCACGTGTACAGCATACAAAGTAGACGTAGCCGAGTTGTAGTAGATGTAATTTATTAAGTAGTTGCTGTAAGCTGGAACAGGCCCCACCAGGAGCAGCCTCCTAGCTGCTCAGCCCATCTTCTCAACTGTCTCTCCCACACACAGGTACCCAAGCATTCCACTCACACTAACATTCTGACCGGAACACTCACACTGGCTGAGCAGCTAGGTGGAGGGAACAGAATGACATGACCTGAGGATACTACATATCCTATCCCTTTTATATTGAACAATAAAAAGAACCAAACTAAATTGAAAACAACTATACACAGAAATGTACAAGAGATGTAAATAGTCCGTAAACCCAGGGATGCAAAGAATGACATCACGAGAGGGAAAACAGACAAGCAAAAAAAGAGGAAAGAAGGATGAAAGGATAAAAACACACACTAACACCATCCTCCTCCTTTAACAGTGAACAAAGAAAAATGTAAGAAGTCCAAGAAGAGCTCACATACAACAAGTGAGCAAAATACACATGACAGAAGAAAAGGGTAAACTTAACCCAGACTAGAATACAATGGGTGGAACAACACCCAAGGAAGTACACCTCACGTGAGGAGACTGTGGCGAAAACACCATACGCCACCCCTCATGTGAGGGACACTATGGGACTAAAACCCCAGTGAAAAAAAAAATGATGATTGGGACTGACACCCCCAAATGTACAGATACATCACATGGGACTAACCCCCAAGGACTTGTGCAGCATGAGAATACAGATGCAGCACAGTGTGGCATCACAAGAGGACAACCCACACACATGAAAACGTAGAAGGAAGTGAAAGGACTGACACCCAACACCAAAATAACAAAGGTGGGACTAACACCCCCTTAAAACTAAGTAAATAGGACTAACACCCATTACTACTGACATAGGTGGGACAATAACCCCCTATAACTGCGTTAATGGGAAAACATCCCATAACCCCACCACAAGCGGGTTAACCACAAAGGTGTGGAGACAAATGACCAGGAAGTGGGGCTGAAACCCCTCCCAAATGTAAGTAACTGTGAACGTGGGGTCATGGGACTAAAACCCACTCCCATCCCTAGGCAGGGATAAAATATCTGAAACATGGGAACATGGGACTAAAACCCACTCCCATCCCTTTAGCCGCGATTCTACATTTGTAAACCAAACCTACGTGAAAAAGAGATATGGGACTAAGACCCACTCCTATCCCAGTGACAGGGATAAAACCTCAGAAAGGGGGAAAAACGTAAACCTGAGACATGGGACTAGGACCCACTCCCATGCCAACAAAACATGTATGTGAGTAACGCAATTAGCGATGTTGGCAAACAGCACTAACACGGAACAACGTGTATGTGAATGAGGACTAGAGGGACTAGAGGGACTAATACCCAATGTCCTGCCCCAACTATTAACTAAGGGACAACATAACAACGTAAAATGCTCTCCATGTGCGGAGGCACGGCGGGAACCTAACCCTGCATCTAAATTTTCCGTGCAGCACCAGGTGTCTTATGCACGCAGGGACCTAGACCCTGCAACAAAATTTAAAACATAACATGCAAACTAAAAACTACACGACTACTAAACTTTAAATCATGGAAACACCAATTCTATGACTGTTGAAAATACTTTTAGACTGTAAAAGATCGCCGGTGAGCGAGCCTCTCACCCGAAATGTTGTGTGACGAAGCAAGTTAGATGAAAACGCAATGTAAACTTGAATGTAACTCTCCAGGGCAATGTCTAGGAAAAGTAAGTAGTTGCCCCACAAAAATGCTAACGTTCCCTCGTGAAGAATGAAGAAACACCTCACAGCACAGGTGCTTAAATGCGCACAAAACACAGGCAACTGGTTCCGTTTTCTCTCCAAATAAAGAAATTGAACAATACCCTTGACGTCTTCTCCTCTTGACACGAAGTACCTGATGGTTGTCTGTGAACGGACGTTGTTTTAAAAATGAGCATGGTTGGCAAAAGGTCGTCTGTGAAAGAGTAACTTTAAAGAAATGAGCGTGGTTGGCAATATAAACAAACGTGGTTGGCAAAACAGCATCAAAATGGCGGCACGTTGTATCGCGCCATGCCGGGTGGCTCACGGCAGCAGCGTGCGCCAAACCACCAGAGGACACCACCACACTGAGGCGAGATGCGCGTCTTAGGCACACACAAAGAGGACTGCGCGAGACAAAAGGCTGCACAAAGGTAAGCTCGTGCAAAGTACATTTGTTCTATTCTAAATTCAAAACGGCGGTTGGGCGCTGCAGACTTGAGGTCTCAGCCTAACCCAACAATGTAATCCAAAAATTGTCCTACGCTCTCTAAACATTGTCGCTAAGTGGGCACAGATCACATTCAGACATGTCCTTGTGTAGAATTGCCAAGCGTCTAAAGGAACTGCTTGCGCTTGGCTTGGCGAAAAACTGTCCTCTTTGTGCGCATTTTCCCCATAAAAACTCCTTGATAAAAATGTTACTGTGCCAAAATCACACCATGTAGGCAAGTAGAGCCAAACTTAAACCATGCCTCAGTACCTTCATATTTGACTGCAAGTAAAGCGCTCACTGGCAAAAACGGTCTCCACACGCATCAAACTTTCTTTTGAAGTAAAAACGTTCAGGCTGACCACAACTGACAGTCCAGTTTATCGCAGGACCAAGAGTAGAGACACTCTGCGCAGGCCTCCTGGCCATGTAACTGTTGATGTGCACTCTGTCTTTTTGTTCCAAGGCTGCAGTAATCAGGCACACAATCTGCGCAGCATCAATGTAATGAAAGAAAAGGCTTACTGTACTTTCAAGGTCACTCTGCGCAGCATCTATTCTGTGACTTTAGTAGTAGCTTGTTTAGACGGTGAACAGCACGCTTGTCTGGGGGCTGTCCGATGTGATGGAAACACAGCACGCCTGGGCTGGGCTGTCCGGTGTTGTGGACACTGGTGGGGCTTTCAGGCGTCCTTGACCAGATTCTTTTACTTTTGTTTCTTGTTTCTTTTCGCTTTTTGTCTTTAAACGTAGTCCTGCTGTGCTCCATGTCTTTAGTTGGCATCCAACTGGCTGCTTGAGTTTCTTTAAACTTGTTGCTCTTCATCTGTAAACGTGATGGGTTCTTAGCTCCAAATCGTCGCCATAAATATGTAGTGGGCTGGCCCCACGTGTACAGCATACAAAGTAGACGTAGCCGAGTTGTAGTAGATGTAATTTATTAAGTAGTTGCTGTAAGCTGGAACAGGCCCCACCAGGAGCAGCCTCCTAGCTGCTCAGCCCATCTTCTCAACTGTCTCTCCCACACACAGGCACCCAAGCATTCCACTCACACTAACATTCTGACCGGAACACTCACACTGGCTGAGCAGCTAGGTGGAGGGAACAGAATGACATGACCTGAGGATACTACACAACACTGTGGTAAAGATCTACCAGTAGAAAAGACAGGCTTATTGGGGATGGAAGTGTTAGGAAGTAACCGTAAACAAAGTCTCCGCGGAGGGGAAACAGGAATCAGGGAGGATGGCTCTGTCTGGCTTGTGCCTCAGTGGTGCCTCTGGTCTGTTTCCTGCTGACACTTCTTAATTTAGCATTGTAATGTAAGTGCTAACAAGCCGGCGCAGTCTCCATGCTTGAACAACAAACACTAAATAATGGTTATGCGACCTTGCTGCAGGAACACCGGGAGTGTTTTTAAAAGCATCCATGTAACAAATATTGTGTGTCAATAGATCGGTATGGAAATCCTTTATAAATAGTTTTGTGATTTGAGCCAAAGACACAAATTATGAGTTACATGTTAGGACTACACTGCACTGTAATTATCCAGCTCGAAATCCTCCTTGCCTGCTGTGTTGATTTGTACAACCCGCAGGCCCAAAAGGAGCAAAGTGGAGGACCAAATTCAAAAGATATAGAATGGAAGAAGGGATGGCAGATGACGCTCAAGTGGGCGATTGAGTGAGAGAGCAAGAGGAGAGAGAATGAAGGGGAGAGAGAGAGAGAAATAAAGGGAGAGAGAGTGAATGAAGGGGAGAGAAAGAGAGAGAGAGAAAGGGGGAGAGAGAGAAAATGAAGGGGGTAGAGAGAGAGAGAGCGGAGAGAGAATAAAGGAGAGAGAGAAATAGAGAGGGGGGAGAGGGAGAGAGAGAGAGAGAGAAAAAAAGTGGGGGGAGAGAGAAAGGGAAGAAGTGAAGCGAAAAAAGCAACAGCCAATGTTGCCTTGTCCTGTGTTGGACTAAGCCCTAAATATTAGCCAAAAATAATTTGTGAGCCACTTCGGGCGAATAAGGAGGGGACTGTAACTCTTTGTTAAAAAACGATATAAAGTGAAAGTACAAAAAGTAACAGCTAATGTTCCCTTGCCCTGTGGGCGTTTTACTTTTAAGAAAACAATAGACAGAGTGCGCAAACCACAAAGTGAAAGGGGAGAGAAAGTGAATAAAGGGGAGAGAAAGACAGAGAGTGAAAGTGTGAGAGAGAGAATGAAGGGGGGAGAGAGAGAGAGTAGACAGAATTAAGGAGAGTGACAATTAGAGAGGGTGGACAGAGAGCGAGAGAGAGAAAGTGAGTGGGGGGGAGAGAGAGAGAGGGAAGAAGTGATGCGAGAAAAGTAACAGGCAATGTTGTCTTGTCCTGTCACACCTGCTTGTTTCAGAATACAGCCGTGTACGATGGAATAATTAATGCTGCTGTATTAAAAAGCATCCATCTAACAAAGAATGTGTGACAATAGATTGGTTACCAAAAGTTTGATAAATAGATTATTGATTTGACCGCCCCAAAAAAACTCTAAGTTATATGTTAGAACTACACATCACTGTAATAACAACGCTGGAGAGGCTCCTTGTGTACTGTGTAGATGTTTACAACCTGCAGTCCAAAGATGAGGGAAGAGGAGGAGCAAAAAAGAGAGAGAAACAATGGAAGAAGGAATGGCAGATGGAGCTCAAGTGGGAGAGTGAGTGAAAGTGAAGAGAGAGCGAAAGGAGAGAGATTAAAGTGGAGAGAGAGATAGAAAGAAGGGTAGAGAATGTGAATAAAGGGGATATTAAGTGAATAAAGGGGACAGAAAGAGAAAGAGAGAAAGGGGGGAGAAAGAATGAAGGTGGGAGAGAGAGGGAGAGAGAGAGAGAGAGAGAGGAGAGAGAATGAAGGAGAGAGAGAATTAGATATGGGGGAGAGAGAGAAGAGAGAGGGAGATGAGAGAGATTAAAGGGGAGAGAGAGATATAGAAGGGGAGAGAGAGTGAATGAAGGGGATAGAAATAGAAAGCGAGAAAGGGGGAAGAGAGAGATAGAATGAAGGGGGGCAAAATAGAGAGAGAGGAGAGAGAATTAAGGAAAGAGAGAATTTTAGAGGTGAGAGAGAGACAAAGAGAGATAGAAAAAGAGTGGAGGGGGGGAAGAAAGGGAAGAAGTGTTGTGAAAACATTAACAGGCAATGTTGCCTTGTCCAGCGTGTGATCAAAGAAAGTAATAAAAAAACGGCAAGAAACAGAGCTCGAGCAAAATAGAGTTAATAATACGTCCAAAAAAACATACACGCCAAATATCGATAAAAGCTAAAAGCAAACCACAGAGGGAATGAGTTTTTAAAAGAAAAGCAAAAGAGAGCACGAGGTAAAAAGTCCTGTGAAAACATTCACAGTAAAAGCAAAGCACAAAATAAATGTTAGCCGTGCACAATTGATGAACTAATGCTCCCTAAAAGAATGCTTTGTTTAATAAAATTTAGGGGCATATTAGCAAGACCGGCGATAAAATTATCGCCGTTTTAGCGGCAGGAAACTGCCGCTAAAACGGCGATAATGGACTTGCTAATATGCGTTATAGAATTCCAATAGAAGCCCAGGTTAGATGTGCAGGACATCTAACCTGGGCTTCTATTGGAATTCTATAACGCATATTAGCAAGCCCATTATCGCCGTTTTAGCGGCAGTTTCCTGCCGCTAAAGCGGCGATAATTTTATCGCCGTTCTTGCTAATATGCCCCTTAGTTTTCCAAGGTTTTTTTTGTAAACGCCTTTACCCATACTATGGATACAATTTCAGCCCTTTAACAACACCGTGTTAAAATCTACCAGTAGAAATGACAGGCTTATGGGGGATGGAAGTGTTTTGAAGTAATTGTAAAAAAAAAACGGCGCTGAGGGGAAACAGGAATCAAGGAGGATGGCTCTGTCTGGCTTGTGCCTCAGTGGTGCCTCTGGTCTGTTTCCTGCTGACACTTCTTAATTTAGCATTGTAATGTAAGTGCAAACAAGCTGCGCTGTCTGCATGTTTGAACAACAAACACTAAATAATGGTTATGTGACCTTGCTACAAGAACACCGGGAGTGTCTTTAAAAGCACCCATGTAACAAATAATATGTGACAATAGATAGGTATAGAAAATCTTGTTAAATAGATTTGTGTTTTGAGCCAAAGACACAAATTTTTATTTAAATGTTAGGCCTACACAACACTATAATTATACCGGTCGTAAGGCTCCTTGTCTGCTGTGTACATTTGTACAACCCGCAGGCCAAAGTGGAGGACAGTGGAGGAGCAAATACAAAAGACAAAAAATGCAAAAAATGATGGCAGATGAAGCTCAAGTGGGAGAATGAGTGAGCAAGAAGAGAGAGCAAAAGGAGAAATAATAAAGGTGAGAGAGAGTCAATGAAGGGGAGTGAAAGAGAGAGAGAAATAAGATGCTAGAGAGACTAAATGAAGGGGAGAGAACGAGAGAGAGATAAAGAGGGAGAGAGAGAGAGAGAGAGAGAGAGAGAATGAAGGGGGGAGAGAGAGAGAGGAGACAGAATTAAGGAAAGAGAGAATTAGAGAAGGGGAAGAGAGAGAGTGAGATAAAGAAAGTGGGGGAGAGAGAGAGGGAAGAAGTGTGAATAACAAATGAAAAAATAACAGAAAAGAAATTGCGATCAAAATAGAGCCAATAAGGAGGGAATAAACAAAATTTTCAAAACACCCATAAAAGGTGAAAGCTCAAAAGGTAACCGTTAATGTTGCCTTGCCCTGTTGACGAAAAAAAAAAATATATATATATATTGACAGAGTGCGCAAAACACAGAGTAGATAACTAATAAAACAAAATCAAGACATAGCCGTGCACGAGTGAATAAAAAATGGAAATATTTCCAAGCACACGCCACACGCGTGCTTGTCACAGTAAAAGAAAAGCCGTGCACGAGTGAATAATTAATGCTTAAATTTCGAAGCACACAGCTAATGTTACCTTGCCCTGTGGGAGAATACAATTAAACAAAAAAATGACAGAGTGCGCGAACCACAGAGTGAGTGAATGGCTAATAATTTTTTTTTTTAAAAAGCCGTGCACCAGTGAGTGAATAACTAAGGCTAAGGCTTTGAAAGCAAAGCGGATATTTCAAAGCACATTTACTAATGCTGACATTTTAAAGCAACGTGGATATAAGGCTAATATTTGTAAGCAATGCGGAATTGTGACAGAGTGCGCGAAACACAGTGAATGGCTAATAAAATAAAAAAAAATTTAAAAGCTGTGCACGAGTGAGTGAATAACTAAGGCTAAGGCTTTGAAAGCAAAGCGGATATTTCCAAGCACATTTACTAATGCCGATACCACAGAGTGAGTGAATGGCTAATAAAGAAATTTTTTTAAAAGCTGTGCGCGAGTGAGTGAATAACTAAGGCTAAGGCTTTGAAAGCAAAGCGGATATTTCAAAGCACATTTACTAATGCTGATATTTAAGCAATGCGGAATTGTGACAGAGTGCGCGAAACACAGTGCAATGTGGATATAAGGCTATTATTGCGGAATTGTTAAAGCACATTCAGAAGCACATTCACTAATGCTGATAGGTGTGGCACATTTACTAATGCTGACATTTTAAAGCAATGTGGATATAAGGCTAATATTTGTAAGCAATGCGAAATTGTGACAGAGTGCGCAAAACACAGTGAATGGCTAATAAAATTTTTTTTTTAAAAGCCGTGCACGAGTGAGTGAATAACTAAGGCTAAGGCTTTGAAAGCAAAGCGGATATTTCTAAGCACATTTACTAATGCCGATACCACAGAGTGAGTGAATGGCTAATAAAGACATAAAATAAAAAGCCGTGAGCGAGTGAGTGAATAACTAAGGCTAAGGCTTTGAAAGCAAAGCGGATATTTCAAAGCACATTTACTAATGCTGATATTAAAGCAATGTGGAATTGTGACAGAGTGCGCGAAACACAGTGCAATGTGGATATAAGGCTAATATTGCGGAATTGTTAAAGCACATTCAGAAGCACATTCACTAATGCTGATAGTTGCGTGCGTGTATGCGTGCGCGCGCAGTCTGCTCTTTTTCAAAGCACATACTCGTGCTTGTGGCGCGTCGCTGCGCACTCCTGCAAGGTGTATGCCGCCACAAGCACGAGTATGTGCTTTGAAAAAGAGCTGCACGACGGCTAAAGGTCTCCTAGGTAGCGCATGCGCGCTGCGTAGGCGAGACCTAAAAAAGCAGCAACCATGGCTTTGTTGAATATAACACTGAAAATGTGTCCGTTTTAAAATGATGAGACAGTGAAAAACCCATAACCCTTTTTTTTTTTAAACTTGTTTCACCGCCTTCTTTTCATGATCTGGATTCTCCTGTAGCAGCATTGGCGTTTTTGTACATTTCTTCCACCTGACTGAATGCCCTGCCCTAGACCGAGGCTGCTGGAGGCCCACCACATGCTTTGCTTTATTATACAGTTAATTAAAACCGTGACATACAAACATCATAATAATACTTGATAAAATGTAAGGATTAAAATATAAGGAATAATAAAAGATTGTATACACATTTATAAGTCTGGCAATACAAAATAAATATCAAATCCAAAAAGCAGCATTTCAAATTAATGGCAATGTATCACAATTGGCCGTTTGGTCCAAAAGAGAAGTGTATAGTATAAAAGACAATAGCAAAAGTGTCACAATGCTTATTACTGAAGATGTAACTTTCATCGACGTTCATTTATGCAATAAGAATAAAGCTTATCAGTTTCTTAATGCAGGGCATTATGCAGTGCAGTTAAAATAATGTTAACAAACTTCCCAGCTCTTGCTAGAACTTGGGCTGAGTTATTACTGAAACACAAATCAGATGCTTCCCTGCAATGTCTCAGAAACTTTTCCCGATAAACTGAGACCAGTAGGCGTCGGCGATCATTGGCAAGATGAGGGCAACAACATAGCAGATGTAACCAGGACTCGTGGATAATTGCAGAGCCTACATGTTAGCTGACCATTCCTCCGAGCCCACAGCGGGTTAAAGTCATGAATTGGAAGGGCTAACAGCCTCATATAAATGATTTTATTGCGAGTCTGCTATTGAAGAGTTTAGTTAAAATATGGTTGAGATTTCCCCTTAATATACGAGTCATTCAAAGCTGCAAGGAGTGGTTTTTTGGGAAGCCGAGCAACATCTCTCTCGAATGACACTAGAGTAATTTGGCTTTTTATCGTTTTTTCCCACATTGACAGGGAAATAATTGGATTAGAAAAGTTGATGATTTCAATCTTCAATGTGGAAATGGCCAAATGCTGCTGTCTGTACCAAGGAGAGAGTTCATCCGTGAACACTGATTGCAATTGTTCTTTCATGGATTGAGCTGGTGCACGTAGAGTGTAGATGTAGCATTTAATAAAGTCTCCCAGACAATAAAGATCTGCACTTGCCAGGCCCAGCTCAAGTCTCAGCCTCGCCCTCCTTGCATGCTGAGGAGCCGAAAATATTTTCTTATAGGCCATTATTTGATAATTCACAAAAAATGAATCCATTTTGCCAGGGAAAGCCAGGTGACCATAAGACACTGCCGGGAGCAGTTTGGCGCGAAGAACCCTTAAGATTGACTCGGCTGTGGGGCTGTGCAAATGCCAATTCAAGCGCCTCAGACTATGTATAACCCCTGCTCCCTTGGGCCGAAGATGTTTGAGATGGGATACTTGATTTGCCTTTTCGTTAAACCAAACTCCTAGGTAATTATAGCTAGTGCAGGTCGCTATATGTAGACCACCTGCTCGCCAAGACAGATTTTTCTTTTTTTATGTTTCCCAAAAATCATGACTTTGGTTTTTGATTCATTCATCAGAAGATTGTTTTTTATATTATATGTGTTAAGGGCAGTGAGTGCTCTTTGTAGACCTGTTTTTGTGCGGTCCATGATAATAATGTCATCAGCGTATTGCATAATCTGTAAACGTATGCCACCCAATTTTGGGGTGACCAAAGTTGCACCTGCCAATTCTTTAGGCAAATCGGCAGTCTAAAGATTAAATAATAGTGGGGCTAATACGCAGCCTTGCTTTAGACCATTTTTTGTTGCGATTTTTGCAGATACTGTTGTGGCACTTGTTTTAATCCTCACCCAGGTTTTCTGATGCAGAGATATCAGTGCAGAGAGAAGTGCAGATGGTATCCCCCAGGAATTTAATTTGTTCCATAGCGTCCCTCGATTGACTCTATCGAACGCTGCACTGAAGTCCACAAAACAGCAGAATAAAGGTAGATGATTGGCCAAAGTGGCTCTCCACGATAGGTAGGACAGCGCTATTATATTATCCGTCGTGGAGCAGCCTGATCTAAAGCCTGACTGTGTACGGGGAAGGATGCTATTTTCTGTAACCCAGTTTTCGAGTTCTACCAACAGGACACGAGCATAGGCCTTAGCTTCGATATCCAATAAAGCTATTAGCCTGTAATTGCCCGGATTTGAGCGGTTACCCTTTTTATGAAGTGGATGTAATATTGAGCCCTGCCAAGTGGATGGAATTGTGGCTGTAAGAAAAGCTTGTTTAAAGAGAGGTGTAAGGAGCTCTGCCCAGAACGATCGATTTGATTTAAAAACTGTAGCGGGTATTCCATTTGGCCCTGGCGCGCCATAATTCCTCATGCGATTAATGATCTTAATTACTTCGACTTCAGAGATGCCTGGACCCTGGGTGTTTTCATAATTTGGTGCTTGAGGCAGGGAGAGGGCTGACAGCTCCCCTGTCCCACTGCTGTAGAGCTGATTGATGTGATTCACCCAGACATTCTCGGGTACCCCGTTCTCCTTAGACTGGCCACTATTACTGACTTGGTTGATGTATCTCCAAAATGGAGCTTAATTTTTTTCTTTAAGAAGAGAGAAAATTTTAAGCCAGGCTTCCTCTATTCGTTTAGTACGTTGCTCCCATGCGCGTTTCTTGTAGGCAGCTCGAAGTGATCCATTTATGGCACCCTGCAATGCTTTTTCCCCTTTTTGTCTTGCATTTGGGGGATTTTGACGCTTCCATTTGCTTTCCGGCATTTCCTTATTTGGGTGCTGGTTTAGATCGTTTGGCACCTGTTTTTGTTGAGCGTCCAATGTTCCCCCCAGCGCCCGATGCAGGTCTATCAGGAGAATGGGCCAGTAGTCTAAGAGGGCTTGCGAACCAAAAGCAGTTTTTAATTGTTCATGTTTAATTATCCATGCAGACAGTTTTGTACCAAGATTAGTGGTCCATTTTATCCTGCGCGGGACTTTATCACGTTCTTCACCCGTAGATTCGCCTACAGATATACATTTACAAGGTGCAACAGTAGAAAAACTGAAAGATGCTCTGAGGGGCCTGTGGTCACTCTCTACTCGATTGTCGATGTCAAAGTCATACAGATGCAAAGCTATTGTGCTACCAATGAATAGATAATCGATTGTAGAGATATTCCTGTATGTTGGAAGCGGGGCCCATGTTTGATCCTTTGCTTTCTTGAGGTTATGAGCGGATGATATAGAACAGTCATCAAATAAGGCTTGTAGTACTGCGACCTGTTTAGGATGTTTATTTTCAATTCCTGTTTTGTCGAGAAATCTGTTATTAAAGTCCCCGACTATAAGTGGATTATGATAAGGATATTTGATGAGAAAATCTCCAAAGATGGCTGCCTGATCATCAAGTGCTTGGTTTCTCTGGTGCAAAACTGGATTGACATAGCAATTGAATAGTAGCAATCTAAGTGGATTATAATGATTTTTTATTCCATTGATAAGTAATACTTGGATTCCAGGTGAGGGGAGGTGCAAGTGTGATTACTTCCAACCTTCGGGAATGCTTGATGTAGACAGAGAGGCCGCCCATTGGCCGCCCAAAAATATTGCGTCTTGAAGCCGGGACATGGATTTCAAAGTACCCGGAAAGAGCTGTAGTAGATGTTGCCCATGTCTCCTGGAGACAGATTATATCACTGCTTTGAAGGTAATCTAGGGCCGAGTCATTTTTAATCAGTTTCTGAAGGCCAGCCACATTCCAAGAAATGATTGTTAAATAGTTATTTTGCTCGTTCAATCTATGATCTGTGTTGCCTTTAAGGAACTTAAAGGTGCCGTCGGGCCGAATGATGGCCACATTCGGCCTGATGTCCAAATTGGTTGTTAGTGTCCTGTTTGTTAGTAAAGACTCTTCTCTGATTAGTAGAGCAGGTAATCCTCAAAGGTTCATGTTGGGAGAGAGTGCTGGTAAGATTGTTACCGGGACGGATATCAGCACATTTTAAGATGGAGTAAGTTTTTAAAGATGTATTGACTAAGACGTGAGGATATCTGTCTTGAGGTAAGTGCCTAATCTCAATACCCCAGTCTGCCAATTGATTGGCTTCACACAGCATTGCCCTCTGATGTGACTGTTGGTATAGCCCAACCACTGTGGATTCAGCGTGGGAGTCGCCTGACAGGCTTTGGAATTTAACCCAGGCAACATCTGCCGAGCCTATGTGCTCCAATGATGATATGTGAGTAAATAAGCGCAGGATGTTGCCTCTGTTCAAAACATCATAATTGCCTTTGGCATGGTATCTTGGTGTAAGTACGACCTCCACCACTCCTGGTTTTAAACGGCTGCTGCTCATTGAGGTTCCCGGTATGACTTGATTATCAAGTGCAAGTGTTGGTTGATGTATTGGGGGGGTGCTATATACCATTGGTCCTGGAGGAGATTTTACCACCTGTTGATGCTGCATATTAGTGCTGTATGCAGCACTGGACAGTGGTTGCGTGCAAGCCTCCGCCTGTGGCCCTGAAGTTGTGGGTAGCGATGTCGGTCCAGGGACGAGGCTAATCCTCACATCTGGGCCTTCCATGGACTTAGGCTGAATTGGTGTTGTATGAGCCTCCCCTTTCTTATTATCAAGAAAAGAAGTGGAGGGGACATTGAAGGAAATTGCCCCTCGGGCAGAATCGTCAGCTAAATTCTTAATTGATGGTTGTTTGATGAGTTGTAGGTGATTTGGTAACACTTCTTTATCTTTCTTTCCTGATGACTTTACTGAAAAAATTGGATAGAGCTTAACAGGGCCAATATCTGACTTAGTTGTATATGTGCGAGTAAGAAGGGACGCTGCTCAATTTTTAGTTTTTTCCCTTTTTGGGCTTTCCTCAGTTTTTTCTTTGCTTTCCTAGAAAGCAAACCTTCCTTCTGTTTGATCTCTGGGGCGCCGTCTGGTTCTTTTATTATTTGGCAGCTAGTTGAAAGACAAGGCGCAACAGTTGTGGGTCTCATTGAGGAAGTTAAACTTGAGACAGTGGATAATGGCAAATGTGATATTTTAATTGAACTTGCAAGCGGGTCTTCAAATAAGTTGGCTGGATTGTTGATAGGTTCTGTATTTAATTTAGTTGGAGTCAGTTGTAAGGATGGACCGAAGGGTGCTCTTGAGACCCGGACTGAGTCTGCTAAGGTGGTCAAAACTGCAGGAAGATTTGCCCACTGGTCCACAATGGCCGCACATGAACATGAGCAGGTTGTTTGTGAAGTAGAGATCAAGTTTGTGATATGGTCCATTTTTCCTTTCAAATCTGCCAAACACATAGCTATTGCCTGCAAGAGATCCATTTGCAAATCCATCTTGGAGGATTGCCAAAGTAAAGCTTTGGCCGTTATGTGTTGTGGGTTAGTGAGTTTTGGCGATTCGGGGGCAGCCATGAAACTTTGGTTTTCTATGTTTTGAGAGGTACAGTGATGATGATTTGTTCCACTCGATAGTCTATACAGCTGTGGAGTGGACTCCAGGGTTTGCTCAATTTTAGTTTCAAGTTGCTGTAAAAATAATGCAGAAAGTTCTCCCAAATCTTGTTTTTTCAAAGCAACGGGAGAGCCTGAGGCAGCAATCAAAGAAGGATCTAGCCTAATAGGTGAATGAAATTGATGTATTTGTGCCTCAATTATTGTAGATCTTCTTGGCGCACATGAGGCTGATTTAGAACTGTCAATAAAAGATGATGAGTGAAGGTCCATTGAAGCAGAACTTGTGTTAGCATTAGCGACGGAGTCTGGCCCCAAGGACAATTGGGTAGGACTATTGACAATGTCCGTGTTTGGGCAAGAAAGAGAGCGGCATTTTGTCTTCGTAGGGCAGGGGCCCTGGGAATTTGTTGCAGAGGGAAAAAGTCTTCCTTAACACTTGAGTTGTTTCCTAAGTGGTCTGTCCTGCCATTAGCTGAAACTCCATTTGAAGGCTTTGGAAGCAAATATTTAGTTATCAAGCCAGTGTTGGCGGTATTTTGGTTATTCTGTGTCTTAAGGGCCCCAGGGAGCTGACCTGGATTCTGAGCATTTATGCGTATTATGCTGGAATCATTAGTCAATGGTCCTGCTGGGGCTGCGCCTCCATTGGCGTCAACTGCTGACATTGACCTGGTGACTGGAATCCTTTTTGACATCTTAGGGCAATATAAATGTGCAGTGTGATATGTTGGTTGATCCTAGGACGGATTAGGATAATGAGCTAGGGAGATCAAATAATTGCTAGGTAAGCGTAGATGGACGTGTATAGACTGTGAGCAAGGCACACTGGTGACCCGTTGGCCGCACCCAACCTAGTTGGACTGCTTCCACGGGCTCACTGGGCATGCACTCAGCGGCTACCTCTAATGGCGGCCGCGCTCACCTTTCCCTGCGGTCCTTTGTGCACGGAGGGAGGTTCACGGGGCTCTCAGGGACTGTTATACCAATGCGGCCTTCCCAAAATGCCTCAGTCTTCCGTATCACGGGGGGCCCCCGCCGTGCAACTACAGGACCCCTGCAGTGCTCCCGCTCCTCTGCTGCTGCTGTGCCGTGTCACCGTAAAAACCTGGGCCGGAGTTCAGACCAGATTCACCATGCTTTGCTCCATGCTTTACTAGCAAGGTATACCAATGATAGGGTTGTTTCCAGCCAAATGACGTGGAAGCGGGGAGCAGATGAAAAGAAAGTGAGCGGAGCTCACAGGGCACACAGTATACGCAAAGTCACTACTGCCACAATCACTACTTTTACTGCTTGCAGTATGCCACTTGCTTTCTGCCTTTTCAAGGCTCACCTGTGCTCCTGTGCTCCCCCCATCAATGCTGTTCCTGGAGCGGCGGTTAAAGGCAGCAATAGGTTCAGTACGCCACCGGCCGCATCAGCCACACTCACGATTGGCACCCGGCTGCTTGCGGCTTCAAAAGTTGTACAGAGACCCCCACTGATTGGAGGGCAGAGGACACCGCAGATCAGAATTTAATTCTAGAAGCCAGCACCACTGACAGGAAGGTGGTAGCGAGAGCGTGACTTCTGAAACTGGATACTTTGTTGCAACTCAGAGTCTTTTGAAAACAAAGAAGAAGTGGCATACAGGCAGCCTCGGACTTCAGAGCTCACCACGTTGAAATATAGAGAACAGCTGCTCGGGGCTCCGGGGTTTGTTTAAATAAATCAAGGAGAGGCAGGAAGCCTCAGTATTCAGCGCGTTCGTACAATCAGAATAAGGAATTCAAATTATGTAATTCAGAGCAGTTTGCGCTAATGAGCAGGAGCAGGGCTGGAAACCTCTCTCAGCAGCGCATTAAAACTCAGAGAAAGGACGGTGGTTTAAATGGCTCCAGGCAATCCGTCTTTGTGATTAGAGCTGATGCAGACAAATGTCACATAAAACACTCGGGTAGTTTGCAAGGGTAACACACGATTAATCCTCACCAGGATCAACTTAACAGTCCAAGGCACGTCGTTTCTCCAACGGCTTTCACAGTGAGGCAGGAATCCAAAGGCAGCTGTGCATTGCCAAAGCCCTTTCTACTCGGGTGCCTGCAATGACCCTCTCGTCCAGACACGTCCAGATATGCACCGGTAGTCAGGACTGTTGGGGCGGTCAGGGAGATCGGTATCGGGAGCTAATGCTGCTGCTATTGCTGCTGTAGGGGGATTGATACGGAGCCCTTACTGGCGTTGGTGTGGCGTGGCCCCCCTCACCTTATGCACACGCTTCAGCCCCGGCTCCTCAGCTCCTCAGCTCTTGGCTCGTTCTCCACCACCGTGCTCCCTGCGGAACACCGTGCACCTGCTCCACGCGCAGGCTACCCTGGCAGACACGAAAATCCCCCCAGAACAAATTCCAAGAGCCCGCAGGAGCCCACAAGAGCCCGCAAGCTGCAAGCTACAAGGGCCGCGGGGGACGTGGGGGGGCGCGGGTAGCCTCAGCGGGGCTCAAGGAGCTCAGCGCTCAACGGGGCTCAGCAGTGCCTTGAAGGACTCGGCAGGGTGAAAACAGGAGGAAAACAGCGAGGAGCGGCGCGGCGTCTTCCACCTCCTCGCGCTTGCTCTCACTTGCTCAGAGTGCAGCGTCTAGCAGCAATCGCGAAAACCCGGACTGGACAAACATCATTCAGCCAGGTTCAATGTGCCAGCCCACCACATGCAATAAGAGCACAGACTGTCCCATTGTCATTCTGTATTTGGCAATCAGCCGCATACAGAATGACAATGGGCGGGGTGGGGCTGCTCTTGCACTCAGAGGATGAGTGCGAGGCGGCCCCATCAGGGAGCTGAGGCTTCTGGCATAGGGTGACCAACCGTCCGTAAATTTCACGGACCGCCCGTAATTTAGGCCTCTTGTCCGTTGTCCGTGAGACATTCTTTCACGGACGCCTTTTGTCTGTAATTTCAGACATAGGAGCGAGCTGGCCCCTGCAGTGAGAGTTCTGTAACTCTCACTGCAGGGGCCAGCTCGTGCTCCTGCTGTGAATTCAATGGCCTGCAGAAGCTCCTCCCCAACCCAGCACAGACTGCTATCAGCCCATTATCATTCTGTATGTCGGCCTAATTATCACATACTGAATGATAATGGGCCTCTCTGTGCAGTGACGGGATAACCTCAAAGGGCATCACGATAGGCAAAGCGTACATGAGCACCTTCTCTCCTCATCATACTCCCCCCCCCCCCCAGCAGTGTCAGACTCTCAAGACTATAATATGCTCCACAACATCAGCAACAACTATGGTGATACCTGGAAGACACAGAAATGCAAGTGAGGCACAAAAACAGATGCTTAGTATCCGTTTTCCATTTACACTCTGACCACACAACAGCAGTACAAATGACACTAACAAGATGTCTGAACTGGCCTCCCTAATGGGGCAACTGGGGCATCTCAGCAGATCGGACAAGTGAAGGGCGCCGTGGCACTTAATAACATCAGCAATGCCAAAAATCACCACCCGGCAGCATATACTAAAGCAAGCGCACAGTCACACTGTAAAATGTTACAGTGCAAAGGTGCGTTTTAGCAACATCATTCAACGACTTAGAAATTGCAGCAGTGCCCTAAAACAAAACAACAGTGACTACTAAAACTGCAGCTTTGTAACATCCCGTCCAATAAGTGATTTAACTGGAGGTTACCTGTCATGTATAAGCTTACAAATGCTTATCTGCTTATAAAACAGGTCCAACTAAGCGTATTGTACAGGGCACTAGTAATGTGTGTGTGTTCCTTCTTGAAGTGCCTGTTTAGTGTGAACCATCAATCGCATTTGTGAACCATAAAACACCCCCTTCCACCTTCCACACTCCTGCCAACATGTGTTTGTATCTCAGTCAGTGGAGTTAGCAGAGTGGAGAGGCTGAGGTGGGACTCAAGCTGCTTCCATCAGTCATAAACCAGGTCAGTGAATATCTAGGTCTAATCATAAACCAGGTAAGTGACTAACCAGGCATAACAGGTATCAGCAAGACTAGACAAATCACAGAAGTTAAAGCACTAGACAGCAAGAAACCTATCAGGTTACTCAGATCTTATTTCTGGTGCAAGGTTCACAGAGGGAATCCATCCTTCTGGGTACACATTTAACAGGCTCCGAGAGTAACCCCTCAGGTTGGAAAGGTCTTATCGGCTCAGGCTTCAGAGCTGTTCATCGGGTTACCAGTCCTGTCAGAAGGTCTTGCGATACCTGTATTACAAACACCATGCTGAGTCCCATTTTGATTTGAATACAAAATATTTGCTGTAAAATTAGTTGGATGTATAACATCCTCTTAACTGGATACGAGCAATAAAAGACAATATTACTGGAAGCTTGGATGGAGGAATTTACAAGGTGTTGGCAAGCATGTCAGAAGCTTTGGTAGGGCTAGGGCCAAAACCCACCACGGTTTTTATGGTACATTTGGGACAGCCTTTAAGTTTGTGATCCAAGAAGCAGCTCGTAATTTGGATGACAAGTACTCTAGGGAAAGTGAAAACACAGAATTTCGTATCACTTAGAGCTGTTGTGGTATCTGCAGTAAGAAGGAACAGGTGAGGCCTTGTTTTATTATTTATTTGTTTTTTTATTATTTCAAAACAGTTGTAACAGGAGAGTGGGGCCCCGAAATGAGTGGGTCCAAGGTCAAATAATTCCAATCGCCCTCTCCTTGTGAAGAGCTCAGGAGGTTGGGGATTCTTCGCCCAAGGGCGTTTGGGCAATTAGTGGTAAATGTTTTCAAGCATACTGGGCCAGTATCACTTGGCAGGATTGAAAGACTATATAGGAAAGTTTACATTTTTCTGAAAGGTTCTTTCTTTAAAATATATGGACAATTTTGCTTTATGGATTTGAAAGCATGTGAATTAACAGAACTGTGTAAGCTGGTTGAAGCAGCAAGCATTAAGCCTCTCTAGGCGCCCTTTCCTAACACTTTCTGCAATTTGTGATAGAGCTTGGAGGTCAAGAAGTTCAATTACGTCACAGGCCCATGTTTCCTGTAAGCAGATTATATTGAAAACTATAAGAAACTCCGTTGCATCAGTGCGTGAGGTTGCACAAGTGCGCTATATGCTACATGACAAACATGCAAGTGAGTTTACTAGAAGAAAACTAGGTGGGGAGTTATTATTTGTCTATGGAGTGTTAGGAAAAGGACTTAGGGCTGATTACGAACTTGGAGGATGGGATACTCCGTCCGCTATATAACAAGTTCCAAAGGATATGATAAAATTGTAATTTGGCGGACGGGATATCCATCACGTTTGTGACCTAGTAACCCTGTCCGCCACAATCGTAATCAGGCCCTTAGACTTGAAATTCAAGATGGTGAGAAGCCAAGTCTAATCTCAAGCCTATCCCTCAGTATTTGCTTATTGACATCGGAGATTCAGGTGAGTAATCAGACATGATCGAGTACTCAAGGCCTACAACTCTCCCCTCCCCATCCTACATAAAAGTCAGTCTGCCTCAATTCCATAAACTTCTTTTATTTCCAATTCCTTCATGCAGGCACTTGATTCTTCAACAGTATTCACAATTGCTATCGCTTCTTTCAGTTATAATTGTTTTCCGTCCATAGTCTCTTCTGCAGAATGTCAAGTATATTTTTCTAGCAGTTTATAAACGAATCACACAATGGCATTGCGATGAGTGGTTTTAGCCAAATGTTTACTTCCAGATTTGATAAACAAGAGGAATTACATGGGGGTCATCATACACACTAGTGATGCTAGTGTGAAGTCACGCATGTGCACTAAGCAGGGAACACATTGCTTCCAGATTTGCCAAGCAGGAAGAACTTAATTCAGTATGGAACTGATGCGAGTCACACTTGTGCACTTGAGTGAGACATGTGCACATCGATGGCAGTGATGAAAGGTTGCGGGTGTGCACTGAGCGAGGCACAGGGACAAACAGTCACGCTGGTTGCTTAGCAATGTTACAGTTTTACATGGTTAGTTCTGTGCAGTGTGTTAGTTGCACGTGATGACCTGATCAAAAATAAACATAAACAGGTGCTCAGTCAATTATTAAAAATCCGTACAGATGTTTCTTTCAGAATCACTATGCCAAAAATGAGAAGTGCCTTAGTTCAGACGCAACAATAGGTCGATTTCTTTCCTCATTCACAAGGTGTGGAGTGGTTTCCTCTATCGATTCACCTTGGTGTTGGTCCAGATGTTGCTGGTGGCGCTCATTGCCAAATTGAAGTAGTGACACACACCGGTTTGAGTTTCAACAAATGTTGTATTATTTTATCCTCAGACTAGGAAGGTAAAGGTCCTTCCTGCCAGCCAGCAGCAGCCAACTTCCTGGTTGGAACCTCACTGTGTGATCTGACTGGAACAGGTGACTAGTCATCCTGCAAGTGAAAAAATTTACAACCCGTCACTTCTCAGACTCCTTTCATTCTGTAAATTCATTTCTACAAGCACCCAAGTGGATCCCCTTTTCACAGAGGCAGTTATCTACAGTTCCTTTATGCCAGCGTTTTCCCATCTGCATTCTCATCTTTAGCTAGTTGGCAATCCTAGAAGGACATTTGGAGACACCAAGCACCTCTCTCTAATGAATATTCGTTGATTTTCCCCTTGCTTCATTCCAGAAAAAAAGCAGGCAGGTAAGGCCTGACTTGAACAGTAAGAAAGCAGCTGATCAGCACAAAGTAGAAGGTAGCTATCGAATTTCAAACAAGTATTGGCAAAGACAAAAGGTCCAGTTTCAATGCGTTTATTGATTGCAGCATTAGCATATTAGAGCGAGATCCCTCATGAATTTCAGTGCAAGCACGCAAGTGGAGGTGGAAGGATACACCTAACTAGCCAGTAGCGTTAGATGAGAGGTGATAACTCCACTGGGCTGAAGCAAAACGTCATTGTCAAAGACACAAGACGTGTCCACTATGGATCTTATCCATCACTCAGTACTGTACCAGCCCCTAAATTCATGATTTGTAAAACGCAGCAGATCACCTGTGAGGGTCTCAAGGCGCGGCATTATAGGCATGGGGAGATTAAGTGATTTCCCAAAATCACAGGATATTGCCATCGCCGCCGAGACTCGAACCTGAGTCTCACCGGCTCCGAAGTCGGCAGCTCAGGCTGTTACACCACAACCAGTCATCACCAGCTAAATAGACATGAAATACCTGAAGCGATCTGACACATAAAGCAGGCCACTCGGAGAACTGCACTCTTGTCCAGCACTGCAGGTCCCAATTAGCTACATTCTATGCGTGCTGCTTTACATCTCACAATGGCACTCAAATATGAGATGCTAGTAACAAAGTCCATCCGAGCAGATCTTCCCGACCACTTCTCTCACCAAACATGCCTGCTCAGGACCATGAACTGTAAACAAAATATCAAAATGGACAACCCAGTGCAGTAACCATATAAATAAATTATGATCATATAAAATACCATAAAAATACCTGCACAGATGCTCAAAGCTGCATGCATACAGAGAAAACCGTGAAGTCCAAGATTATCACAACTTAATATGAATTTATTTTGACTTGTACTTATGTTGGTTGTCTATTTATGTACTTATATACTATTGAGCGACCTCCTCTGATGTGTCTGTAAAACTTACCTTTTGTCTCGAATTTTTGTCCTGAATTTTGACCTTCTGTCCTGAATTTTTGTCCTGAATTTGGACCCTTTGTCCTGAATTTTTACACTCACCGTCCTGAATTTGTACCCATGCCAGTTGGTCACCCTATTCTGGCAGGGCACTGATGTTCCCCAATGCCCAAAATTACGGACAAAAGGCGTCCGTAAAAAGGATCCTCACGGACAACGGACGTGAGATCCAAATTATGGACGGTCCGTGAAATTTACGGACGGTTGGTCACCCTACTCCAGCCTATTCTTGTCTTTACAAGGTTTCCCAGGTTTGAAAAGCTCATCCCAGTGCTATGTAGGTTTAAGCGCCAACCACCCTCCCCGTACCCTGTTCTACATATCACTTTCACACCAAACACCTAGTCCATCCTCTAAAAACACATTTCAGAAAACATTGAATTAATAAATGACTGGGCGTATCGACTAGTGTTCCCATTAGCAGAATATACGTTTTATTTATCCACTAAGTCAAAACACTAACCTTACCCAAATGAATGTTATAAGTCGTGTTTGACCGGCAAATATACCAGCTGGAAAGTTTCCGCCATGAGCACTCAGACCAGAAAGAGAATGCAGATTTTTTTTAATGTGTTTCTTGAGAGTCACCCTGCTCAACTTATTTCCATTGTGCCTCGCGCGTGGGACACGCTGCACCGTATTCACTACATCCACTTTTCCCAGGCAGTCTCATGTCTCGTCTGAGCATGCGCATATAAACAGCATCTTGGTAATGAGCCGGCTCTGAGGGCTGCGAACAAGAATATCACTGAGCATGCTCCTTCACCCCCAAATCAGATTCCGGGTCTACAGATCGTACTCTGCAGCTCGTCACTGTGTTACTTTTAGGGTCGTTTTGGATTAAGATGCGCTGCTTTCAGGGCTCTTTTCTTGTCTGTCTGTCTGCTATGTGTACCTGGGCTGCTTGTTAGGAGCTAGGGAGATGTGCCGTGTTTCCCTTGCTTCTTTTCGTCTGTATCTTCCTGGACTGTTCTTCGGTGCACGCGGATTCTATTCTCTCATCGGTTTTCATAGTGAGAGGGTAACCATAACCTTTTTTGCCCGTTTCTGTCTCGGTTTCCCTCTGTCAAAAATTGCGCTTGGGGACTGTGTGTATGTGCTTTGTCTGTCCCCCAAACTCTGCACAGTCGCATACATTTGAGAAGAAAATATTTAATCTGGAATATTACAATGAAAATCAGGAAAGGAATATCCAAGCGGGATTCAGAGGAGGTAAGCACCACTCTAGAAATTATCTTTTTGTTGTCTCTGGCACGAGAAATGTTAATTTAAGTAAGATGCTATAGTAATGAATCACTTTTCATAGACCTGAACGTCGAAGAAAGACGTTGGAATAATCCTCTGATATGTACCCATGCACTAGTATTCTTGGTGAATTTGTCTATCTTTTAGTGTGTGAGATTGAGGTAAGGAGTGTACGTCTTTCTATGTGACTCTTAAAGTGAAATTTGTGCAAAGGCAGTAAGTAAGTACATCAATGACAGTGCGTACCCATGCCACAAATCTACTCTAAAGAAACGTCATTGCAGCCCTCTCACCTGCCGTTCTTCCTTTTCTGTCTTTTCCCCTCAAGCATCGAATTATACCTCTCCTAACTTTATCCAATCTTCTTTATCCCTACCGTATAAATATTTCTTGCACATACGTGTATGTGGGAAGGGTGCCCAGTAATGAAAGCCAAGAAAGAGAGCGGGAAGAACATCGAATGTAAGCCAAAACGCGCTTTATGGTACTGTGGCTCTATTTCGCTTGCAAGCATGTCACTCTAGTACTCTACCAGCTAGCCACAACTGTAAAGACGTAAAATATGATTTTAGCTGGTCTTGTGTTCTGCCCACCAGTCTCTTCTTAAAGATCCCAAATCCATGCACAAGGGTGACTGTTGTTTCCAGGCTCAGGTTGCGGAACAGCCTTCGTTATATTTGATTTTGTTCCTTTTGATGGGATGTGGACGAAACGTAAAAAAAATATATAGTTGTTCCACATAGGCAAACTTGAGAACACAGTGATCGCTATCCATGTAACTGAAAGAACTCAAGCTATAAATTTGTGCTTACAAAATGTACACGTAAATGAGGAGAAAATAGTACATTTATTTCATTTATTGTTTAGCTCACCACTTAAATTTTGTTCTATACATGTTTAGAAGTTTTGCATTCAAACTACATATGGCAAACAGTCAGCGTAGTCTGTGGTATACAATTAGAGTATTTAGAGCCACATTCTGGTCAACTTATTACAATGGGATGTCCTCGGCTAAAAATGAGGCCTCACATGGATCATACATTCATATACTTGTTTTTGAAGGGGGTGGGTCAGTAATTTTAGAAGGCCATCCTGAGGTGATCTAGGATGATATACAAGATTATGAGAGTATGCCTTGAGAAGCATCTGTATAAAGCAGTTATTTTTCTTATGAGTGGGATGATGAGTATGAGTTTTGCTTCCAAATCTCCTGGATTCTACTAGGGCGTTTACATTTTTGTTTAGGTAACATGGGCTCCTGAGGTGTAGAGCATTGTTTCCTTTTGTTAAAAATCCAACAAAATATGTGTAGGACATGGCCTAGTGGCGTAACATTAGCCACCGTGGTGTGTGGGGGGGGGGCAAAGTTCCAGGGGGACTTCATTGGCACTGTGCATGGGCCACTGGCCTGAGAGCTCCTTACTGGGTCAGGTGCCTGGCGGGCCCCCTCCATGTACCTTGCAGGGGGGCTCAAGTTTCGTTACACCAATGGGACAGGCTTCATTGTCATCAAGGTCTTGTTTTGCCTTATTATGGAAGCACCAAGTGGCAATTTGTTTGCACTGTGTACTTTATACTTTTATAAGTTAGTAACTATGAAGTACTGACCCAGCTGTAAAGCTACATTTTTCTAGGGGTGTGGCCTGTGTTTAAATGGGGCTCCAGCTCCGACCCATGAAGATGCTGCCATTCTTCTGGCTAAGGGACAGAATGCACTTCAGCTGATGGCCAAATGAGCGAAGGATTGGAGTGCGGTGGCTTCCCGCTACCGGGAGGTGCTAGTAGAAGAGAGGGCCTCTGCAATGCAGTGGCCTGTCGAAGCTGTCCTCACCCTGTCCTGAAGCGAGCGTGGATGATTGAAGAGAGCACTGTCAAGACGCGGCAGGGCTGCAGTGAGCTGGAGCTGACGACGACCTGGCCCATGGGTAGGTAAGTAAAGCTGATGGGGCGCTGGCTGTGTGCCCCCAGAGGACGACCATGGCATGGAGCTGATTTGCCCTGACTGCAATGGTGCACGCATGCTACTCAAGCAACCTGAAGGAGGCCCAGTGGGGGACCTATAATTGCTGATGGCATGGCTGTTGCTGGTGGCTGTGGCTGGAAAGGGGTACACACCCGCACATTGGTGCACCCGGACACTTGAGTAAGGAGGGGGAGGCCGCTAGTAAGCCCTGCAGTTGATGATGGTGCGACTGATGGTGCATGGCCATTGGATACAGCGACTGGACAGAAGTAAGCACCTGTGAGCTGGTGCGCCTAGATACTTGAGCTGAACGAAGGAGGCTGTGTGTAGGCTCTGACTGCTGAAGGCTGCGGCTGGACAAGGGTAGGCTCCTGCAGTGGCAGTATGAGTTGCCTGCATGGACAGGAAACACAACCCCCCATCCCAGAGTGCCTGAACCTTTTGTATGGAGGACACATTTGAATTGTGAGTCCCAGAAATGCGGTGTAGAAGATGCACTCTGGCAAAAGCACACACTCCATCACAGTAAAACTGGAATGTGTACATGGATGGCCCTCCCAGAATGTATGAGCTTACGAGGGGAACTGTGAGTTGCTGGCTGCAGTTGAGACCCGACAGGGGGAATGAAAGCGAACCTCAGGGTGCTGGGTCACTGAAGTAACACCGATTCCCACCTAGATGCGACACTTGGACCCTCAATCAAGACAGAAATAGAAGCTGGATAATTTTTGGAGCCCCCCCCAGGCCACCCTCCTCCTGCTCACACTCAACAAGACTAAAGTGCATGAAAGCCCAAACCAGTCACGCCCATTGAATTACGTGGGCCCGATTGAACATGGGGAAGCCACGAGGTGCAATGCAACCTCCTCAAAAGCAAGGGGAACTTAACCATGGGGACAAATCTGAATGAGATATAGACTCAACAAGTACCCAGCAAGAATTGAAACATCTGAAAATGGCAGAGGGCCCAACTGACACATTTGATATGGTGCTTGCAGCAATTGTGGTATACCATGAGGTGCTTGAAGCCAAAATAAATGGCCTGGCCAAAGATGTAAATCTGTTGAGAGCGGACCATTCAAAACTCTCTGATAGAGTGGCAGAGACAGAGTCGTTATTGGTGGTGACCTGCCCAACAGTGAAGGAATTACACTTACAAGTCACAGACCTAAAGGCTAGGGTGAAAGTGCTGGAGAGTGGAAGACGCTGAGGAACGCTCCAGGAGAAATAATGTTCCTATCGTAGGGCCTCCTGGAACAGAGTGAGTACCCTTCTATAGAACTATACATAGAGCAGTGGTTCAAGGAATGTGTGGAACCAAATGACTTGTCTATGTTTTTCACGTTGTGAAAAAGCGCTTAGGGGTGCCAGCTGCCCCACATGACCAGGGCTGCCCGCTAGGCTAGTGATATAATAAAATCAAACACTGGTCCCCTTGGGGGAAGTGTAAGCCTCAACTTCCTTGGCAAATTACATATGGTACTCTATATAAAGAGTACAATCAAATTTATTTACTCTACAATTATCTCATAGGTATACAAATTCATTGTATCATAAACAAAAGGTGCTCCAAGAAAAACAGTGCAGTGCGAGTGAGATGAGTGAGCTTACAGTACACAGTTTATATATACTATATATATATATATATATATATATATTCACTGAAAAAACCATAGGTTTCAGGGGCGTTATAGTTAGTTGGACTTTTCACTCATACAAAACCATAGAAATTCCCCCGTTATAGTTAGTTCAGCTAACTATAACTCGCTGCGCTCCGCAATGCACTGCTGATGACGTCACATATTACATCACTCATGACATGGTCAGTGACATCACTCATGACATCACTGATGACATCTCAAATGACATCACTGATGACATCATCCTTGTGATAGAGTGGCAGACCTCCTCTCACCCTAATAAAAACTTTGATACACACACTCAAAAATACAAACTAACATTTTCAAAACAATGGACATACCAATACCAGTTACAACACACCTATTCAGTAATTCCAAGATCTACACACATATCCACTCATTCACCAACAGTCCCTATACAGTCACTCATACATGTACTCACTCATCATATGTACTCATACACCTATACATCCTGTTACACACCGCCACTCATCCATAGAGTTACTCACACACATAGGCACACATGCAAACAAAGTATCAAACATCCATTTACTTGCATATACAGTTATACACACACTACCACACTTACTTCTACAGAAACTTACACATACTTACTCTCTTAAACAATCACTTATAGAAACACCTACTTATTTGTACAGGAACTCTTCCAATCTCTCACTCTCACATATACTCACTTATATACACCAATACTCACATATACTAGTTTAAAACATATGTAGTTACTCATAAAGACACTATTGAGACAATCATTCACTCACTAACACACCCATACACATACTCATCCACCTATACAGTCCTGCACACATGCTGTCTTCAACACATACAAACAGTGAGTCACTCATTCATGCATCTATGCACTAAGTAATACCCCCAACGAACCATACAGACACTCAGACACTCATACTGATACTCAAAAAACAACTAATAACCCATATAGACACTCATGTAGCTACTCACCAACCCATGCAGCCACTTGTACACAAAGTGAGAGACTGATACAGATATTTTCATATTTAAACATTACTCACTAACCCATGTATTCACTAAGATACACTTAGTCAGTTATACAATCAATTTTACAAAAACAAATCATCCATTTAGACACTTATATACCCATTTATTCTTCCATCGACCTTGAGATATACATATATAAAACATTTAATTTTCAGAAAAACACACATTCACTGGATGATGTTATCAGTGATGTCATCAATGATGTCATTTGAGATGTCATCAGTAATGTCATGAGTGATGTCACTGACCATGTCATGAGTGATGTAATATGTGACGTCATCAGCAGTGCATTGCGGGCGCGCGAGTTATAGTTAGCTGAACTAACTATAACGGGGGAATTTCTATGGTTTTGTACGAGTGAAATGTCCAACTAACTATAACGCCCCTGAAACCTATGGTTTTTTCAGTGAATTTCTAAGGTTTTTTAAATGCTAATTTCTAACTATAACGTGCCTGAAACCTATGGTTTTTTCAGTGAATTTCTAAGGTTTTTTAAATGCTAATTTCTAACTATAACATGCCTGAAACCTATGGTTTTTTCAGTGAATATATATATATTTATTATACTATGTATACATGTGAAAATGTCTCGGTCCCCTGTTTGCCTCGGTGGCACGGAAAAATGGGTGGAACTGACGTCAGCATGCCGACGAGGTCCTCTTATGGCTCTGATGACGTCATACGGTGTCGCGAGCGGAGCCGTGCTCGTTGACGTGGGAGAGCTAGGAAAGAATTTCCGTGGAATCCTGGTGCAGGGGATATTCACCTAAGTGTTCAGGCTAGTCCTTTGGGAGCAACTGTTTATGTTGCCACTCCAGAAACCGAAACCAGTGATCCGAGGGCAGAGGCCCTGCAGATGGCACACGAGGTGGGGTGCCCAGTCGTGTGCACCGGCGGGGCAGCGAAGTGACAAGCACCACAACCCACAAAAAAGGTAACGAGGGCACTGAATAACACAGGATCTTCTCTTTGTATCTGGCAGGAACAACAAAGTTAAAATGCCCTAGTACCAAATGTAGAATTAGTGCTACAACGGTCTTCAAGAGGACCTGCGATGCAGCTTCTGCCTCCCGTACCCTGGAGGCGGCACATGGGTCACGCGGTACGGTCATACTGCGGTGGGACGCACACTCGTTGACCTCTCATGGCACTGCTCCACACTTCAGGGAGGACGCATTCCATTAGCTATGTTTTCTGATGACATGTCGCGCCGGCCCCGTCCAACAACAGAACTCCTTTAGATCCAAACAGACTCTTCCACTCTCTCACCGGAAGTGAAACCAGGCCACGCGGACACTGTCACAATACAACAGCCGGGAATGCACTTTTCGGTAAAAAAACCACATTCCTTCCTCCTAATTAATCAAATACACGTCTCACTGAAGAACAGGGGCCAGCTTCGATCGGTAAACAGCCGTTACAACGACTTTTTACTTTGCGATACCATTACAACGCATGCATTACCACGCATGCGTTGTACATCACAAAGTCATTACTACGCATTTTTAGAACGCATGGTCATTTACCACGCATGCCTTTACAACGAATTTTGTTGTAAATGTATGTATGGTAAATGACCATGCGTTCTAAAAAACATGTAGGCGATCCATGTCGTTGTAAGGAAACAGAGGCTGGTCCGTTTCCTCACAACGACGTGCACCGCCCCTCAGAGATGACGTGAAGCAGGAACCATGAGGAGAGAGGAACCATAAGGAGTGAGAGATAAGGGGGATTGGGCATGGGGTGGGGGTTTCTTTTCTAGGGTTTAGGGTAGTGCAGTGGTGTTTGGGTGGTGTAGGGGGTCGTGCTGGGGGTAGTGTTTTAGGGTTTAGGGTAGTGCAGTGGTGTTTGGGTAGGGTAGGGGTCGTGCTGGGGGTAGTGTTTTAGGGTTTAGGGTAGTGCAGTAGTGTAGGGGGTCGTGCTGGGGGTAGTGTTTTAGGGTTTAGGGTAGTGCAGTGGTGTTTGAGTTGTGTAGGGGTCATGCTGGTGGTAGTGTTTTAGGTTTAGGGTAGTGCAGTGGTGTTTGTGTAGTGTAGGGGGTCTTGCTGGGGGTAGTGTTTTATGGTTTAGGGTAGTGCAGTGGTGTTTGGGTAGTGTAGGGGTCGTGCTGGGGGTAGATTTAGGGTTTAGGGTAGTGCAGTGGTGTTTGGGTAGTGTAGGGAGTCGTGCTGGGGGTAGTGCTTTAGGGTTTAGGGTAGTGCAGTGGTGTTTGTGTAGTGTAGGGGTTGTGCTGGGGGTAGTGTTTTAGGGTTTATGTTAGTGCAGTGGTGTTTGGGTAGTCTAGGGGGTAGTGCTGGGGTAGTGTTTTAGGGTTTAGGGCAGTGCAGTGGTGTTTGTGTAGTGAAGGGGGTCATGCTGTGGGTAGTGTTTTAGGGTTTAGGGTAGTGCAGTCGTGTTTGTGTAGTGTAGGGGGTCGTGTTTTAGGGTATAGGGTAGTGCAGTGGTGTTTGGGTAGTGTAGGGGGTCATGCTGGGGTTAGTGTTTTAGGGTTTAGGGTAGTGCAGTGGTGTTTGGGTAGTGTAGGGGGTCGTGCTGGGGGTAGTGTTTTAGGGTTTAGGGTAGTGCAGTGGTGTTTGTGTAGTGTGGGAGGTCATGCTGGGGGTATATTTAGGGTTTAGTGTAGTGCAGTGGTGTTTGGGTAGTGTAGGGAGTCGTGCTGGGGGTAGTGTTTTAGGTTTAGGGTAGTGCAGTGGTGTTTGGGTAGTGTAGGGAGTCGTGCTGGTGGTAGTGTTTTAGGGTTTAGGGTAGTGCAGTTATGTTTGGGTAGTGTAGGGTGTCATGCTGGGGGTAGTGTTTTAGGGTTTAGGGTAGTGCAGTGGTGTTTGGGTAGTGGAGGGGGTAGTGTTTTAGGGTTTAGGGTAGTGCGCCCAACCAGCCACAATATCCGTGGACAAAGGGGATCCTGACTCTTTGGAACGCTCCGTCAATTGAATAATTTGGGTCAAGGGCCCTACCACGTCCAAGACCTATCAATTCCTTTCTTGGGATCCCTCATATACTTGGAGAAAAAGGTACATAGTTTCTCATCAATTTCAGGCGTGTGTGCCACCTTCCCCTTCAGTGAGGGCCTGGGGCATTCTTCCCTCATCCTATTCCTGACCTCCCTTTCAAGGGGTTGATGGATTTTCCCCACCACATACTCTGCCACTTTGGCGTCAGGTGTCCACTCTGCTGACATAGGATGGTAAATTTGGGTAGGCTCGAACATGTCCGAGTGGACCCCGTCCCCAACCGGGGACTGAGAGGAGTGGGACTCTGGACGCCAGGGACGCCCCGAGTCCTTATCCTCATCGGAGGAGAAATCGTCCTCCGATACACCCTCTCCCTCTAAGGGAAACCCGCCGTCGGGGTCTACAATAATGGTGACAGTGTCGCAATTTTCTCCGGGCCCCTCCTCCTCCCGGCAGGGTGCATGTTTTAGCGTTCGCGCACTCTTGAGGAAGGTCTCCGTAAGTTTATCAAATCCTTCCAAGTGCCCCGCGTTATGCTTAACAGCCCTTTTATTCCCCATCTGGGAGCTATTTGGACCCGCCACCACCAGATCTGGGTCACTGAACACCCCAGGGATTCTTTTCGCCAGCTTATCAACCTGATCCCTAAGAGGAGCCAGCGCCCTAGAAATAGCCAGAGAGAGGGCTTGGTCCACTGCTGGAGGGAGAAGTTGGGGGCCATTCCTCCTCCACTTCCTGGTAGGAGGAGTAAAAATGGTCTTCTGGAGAAGACATGATAGCAGAGGGTGTGAGCACAGAACAAATGCCCTTAAAATCCTTAAGACAGCCCCCGTGCCGGTGCTCCAACAGCTGGGCTTTCCCCGAAGCTGTTATACGAATAGACTGAGGCGCAATACCGATTACTAACGTGGCCGTGTGGGGAAATCACCGCATAGCGGTGTCAAAATTAGGCGAGGGTTGGTCGGGAATCAAGCGGACACTAAAGGAGTGACCGGATTCCCAAACGCGCGTAAAGACCAGCGGGAGCGCTCGACGGAGCTGCCTCGCTCGGACCAGACGCGCCTGACAGGATCTCACCGCGCGCAGAGCACACAGCGGGAGAAACTGCGAGGGGGAGAACGCGCTCGGGCAAGAGCCTGCTGCGCAGGGAATATGAAACAATACCAAGGCAATAACGTGCACAAGAAACCGCTATACAAACAGCAACAACGTCAGATTAAGCCAAGAATGTAAGGAATGCACTTAACTGACGAGCAGTGAAAAAAGAGGAAGCGGAAGGGGCGTCACGATATTATATACGATGGACTGATATGATTGGACTATAGTTGCCTTGGAGACTACCCCCCTAATGGTTCATGGGTTGTGTAGTCTTTTGTTTAAAGATTGTTGTGTTACGTTTTCTTTGAACTGCTATGCAAATAAAGTGAGGAAAGATATGCATAATCCTCGCCTCCTTCCTGCCATAGAATTCATTAAACTTTATTTGATCTGATTTAGAAACATAGATCATAAAAGTGTACATAAAAACAGTAAATCCTCTTTCCTAATACAATACAGTGAGAATTAATTAAAACCAGTAGGTAAAAACGGGTGTTACAAAGCCCGGTTCAGAGCAACTTCAGGTTAACAGAATCGTAAAGTTCAATGTTTCGCAAGATCAATCTCATGTACTTCGTGCAAAATACGCAATAAGGGGGTCCAAGTAAGATGTAACGCTCCAATACCTGACCAGTTTGCACTATATAAAACTGCAGAAAAACTAAAAATAAAAAGTGTTTTGCACACTTCTGTCATTGGGCTATATGTGGGCTACATCTGTGTGATATTTGTGCTACATTTGGGCTCTTTTTTCTCTGGTGGCCATCTTGGGAGACTTATTTGTTATGAAGTTTCCTAATTTCGTCATTTACTGCAGTCTCCTCAGTAGGAAATGCTTTCAGTTTTTACTTTGATTCCATCAAGAAGGCATTCAGATGTGTCACACATTTGCCATAAATTCAGAATGTTAGCACTCTAGTTGTTCATTAGATCACTGTAGTAAAGCTACTG
Organism: Calotriton arnoldi; assembly: GCA_963921515.1. Taxonomy (NCBI): domain Eukaryota; kingdom Metazoa; phylum Chordata; class Amphibia; order Caudata; family Salamandridae; genus Calotriton; species Calotriton arnoldi. The sequence goes on along the minus strand of CAWUFW010000269.1, from coordinate 3,721,822 downwards.
CTCACCAGTGAGTTAACTGGAAGTCTACTGCTGGTATTGAAAGTGATTGTTTCAGTCTGCATGTCAGAATTTTCTAATGAAATAGAAGAGGATTTGAGATCTCACTTAAAACATGCCCTACATTTTCTTTCTGCAGCACTATCCATAATTTCTATGGCAAAATGAACCCCTCATTTTGTTCCTTTTAAATTAAATGTTTTAAGAGTTACCAGTTTATTCCAATCAAGATGGCTTCAGGTGTGCCATAATTTTGTCATAAGTAAGACTGTTAGCGCTCTAGTTGTTCTTTAGAACACTCTGGGAAGCTGCAGTAGAACACAAAGGCATCAACTGACAGGCTGCTCCTGTTGAAATATAACAAGAAGATATTTGAGATCACACTTGAAACATGTCCTAATTTTTCTTTCTACAGCACTAACCATAATTTCTATGACAAAATGAACCCCATCATTTTGTTCCTTTTAAATTAAATGTTTTAAGTGTTACCTGTTTATTCCAATCAAGATGGCTTCAGGTGTGCCATACTTTTGTCATAAGTAAGGCTGTTAGCACTCTAGTTGTTCTTTAGAACACTCTGGGAAGCTGAAGTAGAACACAAAGGAATCAACTGACAGTCTCTGCCCTTGTTGGATGTACATGTTTTACTGAGAATGTCAGACTTCATTCTCACATGACTGAGAAAGATAATGTGAATTTACAGAAAATATGCTCTCATTTTAGCTTCTAGATCACCTTCCAAACCTCAATGGGAAAAGTATGAGAAAATAGTTTTCTCTCAAACATGATTCATGATATCCCAGCAGAAGGATTTTTCACAGGGTAAAATCACCTTAGAACACACCACAATTCCTAAAATTAGTATGGTACCATCAACAAATGAATTCTAATGTAACTAAAGTCTGTTATCACCCTTTATAGTTCTCCTTTGGTAACCCTCAAAATCTTCGATTCACTACAATGCATTTCAATGGGGTACTATCATTTATATTGGTCCCAAGATGGCTGCCAGCAATTCCAGGATGAAGTGCTGACAGCCAATCAGATCTCACGATGACATGTGTGGTTAGGCTCCGCCCAGATATATATGTGTTTTCTTTTCAAATTTCTCAGGAACTACTGAACGGATTTACACCATTTAAGCAAAAGGCACAACTCTGAACCAAGGGCTACCTTTTTGCCAAATTTGGTGTAATTCCGTTCAGCAGTTAGGGCTGTAGCTGCGATGAAAGTTTCCTATGGAAAATTGCATGGGGAAAACACGTTTTGGGACCCCCTTTTTTCTAGGCCCCCACTTGACGAATCACCCCGAGACTTTCAGGATAGGAGCGGACCGGAGCGGGCCACGAGTTTTGAAAATTTCGCGAAGATTCGTCAACCGGCGCCAAAGTTATTTCAAATAGAATGTTGTGAATTTCCTATGGAAAATAGGTCCTAACTATAACTATCTACTGGCGACCGCCAGTAGATAATATATATATATATTTAATCTTTACAGAAACACACAGTCGCTGGATGATGTCATCAGTGATGTCATTTGAGATGTCATCAGTGATGTCATCAGTGATGTCACTGACCATGTCATGAGTGATGTAATATGTGACGTCATCAGCAGTGCATTGCGGGAGCGCGAAGTTATAGTTAGCTGAACTAACTATAACGGGGAATTTCACGGGTTTTGTACGAGTGCAATGTCCAACTAACTATAACTGTCCCTAAAACCTATGGTTTTTTCAGTGAATTTGTAAGGTTTTTTAAATGCTAATTTCTAACTATAACGTGCCTGAAACCTATGGTTTTTTCATTGAATATATATATATATATACACTAGGGCTGATATAGAAGTCGACTCCACAATAAAGATCTTGTTCAGAGTCCGTTATACACCAAATCATAATTCTAAACAGTCCTCTAGTATACTTGTTGACGTTTTGACCCTAGTAAAATGAATTGAAAGGGTCATCATCAGGACCAGATACTAGGTAGCCACCTATAGCAAATGATAATTGCAGAATATATATATATATATTTATATTTTAGTTTTATATAGCGCTAACTCGACCCAAAGGTATCAGAGCGCTTTACAATGAGCACCAATTGCGTTACAGATGGACACATTCATTTTGTTAGGCACGGTAAGATAAAGTGATTTGACAGAATCACAGGATGTTGAGCTTCCCTGCCGAGACTCAAACCCGGTTCCCCAGCTTTGAGGTCGATCGCACTAGCCGTTAGGCCACATCCTCTCCACATATTTGACTTGTAGGCAAAATTCTAATCAATTGCAGCAAGAACAATTCTCAGCGTTCCTGGCATGAGATATAAGGCTCAGTCGAAGGATCAGTGACAGGACATGTTGCAGGTATTCTGCTCAGGAACAGAACTATGCTTGGGACCATAGAACATCAGCATGTAGGGACTGAATCACAATGCTACCTCAGTATCTATGAGCTCAAGTCCAATTATCTATAGTGCCTCACTTGCCTTCCTAACCTTCCAGAGAGACAAGTGATTGGCACCCCAGAACATTCTCGACCCTCTCAGGGATTGCGGGAACAGCACACCCTTTCGCTCTCTCACTCTTACTTGTCCACAATAAGATAAACAAGAGACGCAAAGGAAGTTTATAATATTTATTTAAACTATTGTGCTCTAATATGCAGTATTTGTGCCACAATTAGAAAACAAATGCATACCAAAAATACAGTTAGTATGGTTATGCAACCATATACCATAAAAAGCGCTGTTATGTTATTAGACAAATCAGCCAAACCCCTCCCCCGCCTACTGAAGTTAGATAATTAAATTTTAAAGATCTCTGGGATGATAGACGGACCCCGAGCCTTAGCATACACAGATGGATGGTCTCCATCCCAGCTGACGCAGTAATCTTGCTTCAGGACCTACGCTCAGTGTGTTTTTTTAGAACTCTCGTCCTTAGTTATATGACAAGACATGTGTGCTCACAAACAGCAGCTGCATTCTCGTCTAGGTGCTAGTGTCTGACCAGAGAGAATAACAAGGGTCATTGTTGTTTGATCTTTTCTACGGTGTTCAGACAAAATCCCAGGAAAGGAACAGAACACGAAAACATATATAGGTTCTGTGTGAAAATACAATGTGGCACAAAAGCAAACTTGTTTATAGTAACGTGTGGAAAAGAAAATGAGGCCTACAACGTGCACAACCAGGCTAACATAGGGAAAAAGACAATGGGCCTTGCAGGAAACACACGACGGACACTCCAAAACATGAGGGAATACAGGGACGCTCAAATTACTAAAAAGTAGGCTGGTGAAGGCAAAACTGTTGAATTAGAGAGACAGATATAATCTCCTGCTACTGGCATGATAGAAAGAATGACATGAGGTGAAAGAGAGGAAGAGTCTCTCTACCTTGAATATATCATAGCAGTGCAGCGCCAGCATAACCTGAGAACACAAGGTGGTAAGTGCATGTTGCTATACCCAGCAAAACTGAGAGTAGTAGACAATGGAGTGACTTACTTTCTTGGAAGCAGAAGAAGCGGTTGTATAGACTGACAAGCTGGCGATGGAAAGGAACATTATCCTGAATCCACTGGGGAGATGTAGCCTGCCTTGCAAAAAGAGAACTAGATGTAAACCTGCACTGACGGCCACAGAAGTGACGAAATGGAGGGTGAGTGGCAAAGACCACTGGACACTGTGATGTATTTAGACAGTGTGGGAGTGGGATTGATACCTGGAGCTGTGGTGGAGGATTCTGATATAGAGGACATGCCAAGAGTGATGCCTGGGGCAGTGAACAAGCTGATCTAGCATAAACCAATGATATGATTCTGTAAACCTGCTTTGGCCTGAGATGACTATGTATGTTGGAATGATAGTGAGGTAACGTGAGGTAGCATGAGGGGGAGGGATGTCTACGTAAGAATTGTAACTGCGATGATTGCAAATTCCTGATGAATACATTACAGGGGCTGTTATAGAAAGTTTTAGGCCTGCATTACAGGAATAAGGAGCAGGAGCACCCTACAACACATCTGCCCCATTCCTTACTTTTTGAGGCCCAGAGGGAGCATACGCTGACACCCCCAAACACAGATGTTTGATATGCATCTGCAGATCCCAGAGTGGTATCACGATGGCTGTGTTTTCACAGACTTGTTAATTGTGTTGCTAGAATGTTAAGCATGACCTTGCAGATGACGGTGGAGAATCTTATGGCTTATGCTACAGATGACACAATGGAACTGAGGGACAGCTGGTGATTACACACTTATGGTAGTGAAGCACTTGCGGTTGCCCCTGCCTTGCGTAAATATTTGCACATGATGGAATGTGAGAGAAATGAGACAACCGGATAAAAGGCACAGAATATATGGTTTTATGAGCCAACATGGCATAGATGTAGCATGCCTCCAGGAAACGCATTTGGCACAATAGGACGGCCTAGTACTGTGCTAAGAATGGAGGGTGCAACTGTACTGTACTGAATCCTCCTCTTATGCAGAGGGAATTCTGATCTGGATCAGGCCGTGTGTCCCATATAAAATGTATGGGTTGGAAGTAGACCCTGATGGGAGGTAACTTTTTGGCACAGAATAGGTAAATGGCAAGCCTTTGAACTTGATTTGTCTGACTACCCTCCAAAGGGAGGAAAATTGATTCTGTCGGAGAGTATTGTCAGCCCCCGTGTCAACCTCTAGCTTTATTTGCCACAATGAACTAGGATTAGACTTTCTGAGCGATTTTATTCGTAGCCGGCTAATACTCTTGTGGCTATCTAGCTGGAAATCAGAAGAAACACAATTAACTAGAGAGAGAGTTTTAGACTGTTTGGCATGTGATAAGGGTCTTTTGATCCCCTGGATGGCGTACGTCAAAAAATCTCTGGAAGCTATTGGATTGGCTGATATGTTTTTAGAGAGAACGCCGCGGGCAACCCCGTCAGAAAGCAAATGCATGTCTTGTTGCTAGAGCGAGCCAAAGAAGAGAGGATGAGGGCTGAAAGACAAAAATCAAGTGTTAAGTATTATTTATATCTTAATCCCGGGGCCATTTCTACCAACTATCTGCAGAATACTAATAAGAGCTGGGAAATGCATTTATTGTTCAGCTTTCGGGCTGGTATAGTGAAATATTTTCTTTGTTTTCTGGCTGGAATCCAACCCCAGCTCAACTCTAGAGAATGCCCATGTACTAATTTGCACAGACAAACTATGGTACATTTTCTCTTCTTTTGTGAATATTATAAAATGTATTCTAAAAATTTCCTTATACGATTTTGAGGCTTAGGAATCTACAGCTTTGTATGCAAGCATATCAATTTTTACTAGCATTACAAGATAACGAAACATGTGGAAATGTGACTCTATTTCTCAAAGCTGCAGTGTGCTCCAGGAGGTTGATGTTTTTAGATTAATTTTAGTAGATTGATGAATTAGTATCCAACTGTCTTAATCTTGGTTTTCCTCATCCCAGCCTGTTTTTTATCCAGATTGTTGGTCATTAATATCCTAAACCTAATGATTTTATGTATTTTATTTGCGTGTTTTAAGTAATCTGTATGTATTCTATTGCCATTTGCATGTCATGCATGCTTTTATGGCTGTTTGCAGCCAATAAAGAGGATTCTGACTAATTCGATGTGCCCCTATGATCCAAACTTGGACCAAAGGACCTTCATCCACTCATTGTAAAATAAGATAGTACAAGCACTCACAATTCCAGCATTGTGGGGAGGGGGAGTTAACTGTGTTCCAGACTGATCATTGGACAGAACCTTCCTGTCCCTGCAGGGTGTGAAGACAGCAAAAGCATCTGAGGCTTGGAGGTCCTGGTTGGAACTCTGGGGGCTTCGATACACTTGGAGAGTGGCACACTGAGCACTGGAGTGATGCACAATACTCGCCTGTCCACGGGCTGCACTCTATACTGGACTTGATTCTGCACTCAAATCTACTTGTGTGCTCCATGGAGAGAGTGGAGCACCTAGCAAGGGTTGTGTCTGATCTAGCACGGTGATGGCTGTAATTAAATGGGGACGGTCTAGACCTTGTGTTCCTACTCGGAGGGTAAGGATGGAGACCCTGGATGACAGCATGTCTAGAGAAATGGTGGGGACACAGATTAGGCAATACTTTGAACTAAATGAGGCGTTGACAATGGACATTAGGATAGAATGGGATGCCATTAAGAGCTATATATGTGGTATCTGTATTACCATGACATGTGGGGTGAGGGCAGCCTTGTTACGAGTAGTGACCAGAGCTGAACGGACAATCTGTATTACCATGACATATGGGTTGAGGGCAACCTTGTTACAAGAAGTGACCTGAGCTGAACGGACAATACCTGGGCTTGACACAGAGGTTGCAGCGGAGAAATAACAGTAAAAGGTCTTGCTATAGGCCAAGGCGAAACACTGTGACTTGTTTGATCGGTTGTGTCACTTATATCATAAAGCAGCAATTGCCAGGCAGCACATGGAGGGGGACAAGCCTGGACCATTACTTGCCTGGATCCTCCAACAAGAGAGTTGAAGGAAACAAATGGTGGCAACCAGAGTCCAGATGGTAAACCACAGGCAGCTGGATACGGTATAGCTGCATACGGTATAGCTGCATATACGGTATATATGGTATGCATGTGGTATAGCTGCATAGCCCGAAGAAACATTTGTCTCTTGGGGCTATATAAAGGAAGTCCTGCAAGGAAAGTGGGTGACCGATTCTTGTACCTGGCCTTGGGGGTGGCGCGCAGGAACATTGCCCATCACTGGAAGTCCCCCCATGGCCCTCCTCATACCAGGTGGTGGGCTGATGTGTGATCCTGGGCGGTGGCTGAGGTGGAAGACGCTGAGGATTATAGAGAGATATGCAGGCAGCCACTGGCGGATTTGTGAGGGAAGGTGGTTGCCTGCTTCTTGGAGTTGGACCAGTAACCTGGGCACCCCTGGGTCGGGTGGTTTTGTATGATTTGCTCTGCAAGTGGCAGCGATGCCCTCGCGGAAGGGAGTGTGTGGGGGTGTGTGCAAGGGAGTGCGCCTGGGCCTCCTTGCCGCTGGAGCAGCAACAGGGTGGTGTGATGACTGGTGCGTCCTCCGCTGATTGGGTGTTGACTGCACCCAAACTCCTTGGTGTGGAGCTTTCTTTAAGTCACAAGTATAGAGATGATCAATGATGGGGGATGTTACCGATACTGGGTAAGGGTTTTTTCTTTTTTGTTATACACTGTTGTAACAATTCTGTTGATGATCTTTGTTGAGACATGCCAATCCTGGCCTGATTAGCTGACCAGTGGATTGTTTCAGGCCTGCGTGCCCCTTTTTGCCTCAAATGATCGTCCCTCTGGATCCTGTGCTGGATTGATGCATTGACATGCTGCTGGATTACGATTTAAATCACTAAAGATAATTTACCAAAAAAAACAGAGTCCAGATGGCGTAGTGGAGACCCGTCAGTATAGAATAAATGTGATGTAAGACAGTCGATGGGGGGAGCAGATAGAGAGACCATGATGGCTTATTTTAGGTCACTGAGGGTCTAAACACGGACTGAGATACAGAGGGAGGACCTGGAAGCACCGTTAGATGTAGAGGAAAACTGCCATCAAGGGAATGGCAACGGGAAAGACTCCTGGGGGAGATGGCCAACTGACAGAGTTTTAAACTACATATATTGCTGCCTTACCTCCGAAGCTCCATAAAATGTATGAGGCAGCACACAATGAGATAAGCGGTGATCAAGGGAATTCCGAAGGCAAGACAGGAGACACTGACCCCTGGTGGATATCTCCCACTGTCCATTCTCAATCTAGTTTACAAAATACTGGCTAAAGTAATAGTCAATAAGCTGAATCCACAAATGGCTGGTGCACTCAGAGCAGCAGGGATTTATTCTCACTAGAGGTACAGCAGCGAATGTGCAACGATTGGTGCATGCTTTGATGACACATGGTATAGCAATACACAAGGGGTATACCCAAATCACCCTCCTATACCTGGGTTTAGACCACTGTCACATGAAAGGAAAAATAAGTACGGAGGAATTAATATCTCATTTTATTTTATCATAGGGAACACTCAATTACCCTATCATCAGTCTACAGTCCTACAAAAATATATTCTCCAAATTATTTTAAGACACACATATGCAGTGGGACCGATCCTTGAACAAAAAACATTGTAACATTCAAAGACACAAGGACATACCAAAAAACATATATATAAAAAACACAACAAACAATTATAAACCCAACTATGAGTTGCCAATACCCAAAAATATTTATATCACTAGTGTTCACACATTTATTCTGGGTGATCCACTCGGAGGTAGTCTTTTTTGGCACATAGGAAAAGGTTGATTGAGAGTCATTTGAAAATCTTCCTCAGCATCTTCAGGGTATGGAAGCATGAGGCAGTGATGGCATTGACTTAGGTGGTCATGTTGAATTTGCTGTCGGTGGCGATCCCGAGGTTCTTGGTGTGGGCGGTGGGGGTGGGTGTCAGTCCTAGATCTATTGGCCACCAGTTGTATTCCCACAGTGATGTGCTTTTCCCAAAGATCACAGTTTCAGTCTTGTCGGTGTTCAGCTTTAGACAGTTGGTCTGAATCGAGTGGGTGATTTCATTCATGCAGGCATTGAACTTGATCCGGTTAGTGGGCATCTTGGCCAGGAGGGAGAGAATGAGTTGCGTGTCATTGGCGTGGGAGAGGACATTGATATCGTTAGAGCAGATGATGCTGGCTAGAAGGATCATGTATGCATTGAAGGGGATTGGGCTTAGGGATGATCTTTGCAGAACTCCGCAGATGAGGTCACGGGCATCCGAGGTATACGGTGCCAAGCTGACTGACTAGGTTCTTTCATTCAGGAAGGAGCATATCCATGTCATCCGTGGCGGCGATGAGGGCAGTTTCCAAGCTGTGGTTGGTTCTGAGACCAGACTGAATGATGTTGAGGAGTTGGTGGTCGTTGAATTATTCGATGAGGTGTCTGTTTAGTTTCCCTAAGACCTTGGCTGGGAGTGATATCGGGGAGATCGTCTGTAGTTGGCGAGCATTGAAGGGTCTGCAGAGGGTTGCTTCAGCAATGGGAGAACAGTTGAATGTTTCCAAGCGTCTGGGTAGGTCGTTGAAGAGGTAGAGGCATTCAGAATGTATGTGAGCATGGCCCTGATGGGTTGCAGTCCTCTGGAGTAGGCATGGTGAGGGGGCAGTGGTCCGATGAGGCCCCTGAGTGGATGAAATTCATGGTAGTGGCAGTTTCTAACGGATGATGCTGGGCCATTTAGTTAGCATTGGTTCTTTGGATAAGATTGGCATGTATTTGCGAGGTCTTTTGGGCCCAGTTGAAGGCTGAAGTTGCTGTAAATGGCAAGATTTTGTTGCTGAAGAATTGAGAGAGATTGTTGCAGAAGTCCTGCGAGGAGGTTAAAGTTGAAGACGGCTGACCATGAGGTGAAATCTTTCACAATGGTGAAGATTTCTTTGCTTTTGGTGGTGCTGGCATCTATGCAGTCCTCCTGAGTGGCGCGTTTGGAGGTCCGGATCATTTGGTGGTAGCTTCTTATGGTGGATTTGAATGTGCTCCTGTCTGCATTGTCCTGGCTCATTCTCCATTTGAGCTCCAGTTGTTTGCAGTAGTGTTTCATTAGTCTGAGTTCCTCCGTGTATCAACTGGCCTGCGGTCTGGATCTTGTTGTATTGCTGTGTTTGAGGGGGGGCAGGGAGTTGGCTCAGGAGGTGATCCAATTGTTGGAATTCTTGATGTCTTTAATGAAGCTGTTGCTGTGTTTAATTCAGTGGGTGTTCAGAGTTGTGTTCCAGTCCATGTCAGTGATTCTCTCCCAGTTTCGGTGGGCTGTTCTGGCGGTGGTGTGCATGAATTGGACGAGGACTGGGTTGCTGAACATGATGAGGGCGTGATCTGTCCGAGGGACTGGTGTGGGCTCTTGGACTTGGATGTTGCTGAAGTTGGTGAAAATGGAGTCCAGGAGATGTCCGGTGACAGGTGAGGCCCAGGCATTCAAATGTCTTCTATGAGTTGTAGTTATTTGGGTCGGCGTGGTCTTCCAGGTGGCAGTTTAAGTCTCCGAGTAGGATGTAATTGCTTGCATTGAGGGTGAGTGATGCGATGAAGTCTGTGATGGTGTTGGTGCGCAATCCCGGTCGTCTGTAGATGGGAGCGCCACTTAGGGTGATGTTGGCTGTGACGTGGAGCTTGAACGACAGGAGTTACATATTGGAGGATTACGTGTCCATGGATGTGGTGCAGCCGATGGTGTTCTTGTGGATGATGGCAATTCCACCTCCTGTCTTGCCTGGTAATCTTGTAGTCGGGGGGGCAGGGGGAAGTGGCTGTGGCGTTGTCAGGTTCCTATGCAGTGTTCAGCCAGGTTTCCGTGAGGAAAAGTAGGTTGTACAGCAAGTCCCAGATATCTGAGGCATGTTTTCTGAGTGATTGAGTGTTGAGGAGCAAGGATGCAAGGATGCAAGCGTGGAGTGTTGTGTGAGTGGTTGCAGGACTGTGTGAGCGTGAGAGAGTGGAGTGTTATGTGCTGTCAGTGTGGTGAGTGTTGGGTGTGGGTAAGTGCATGGAAATTTGCAGTAAGCGCAGGAGAAAGCTCCCTCGGTGTTGTGTGGTGTGGCGAGGCAGCAGCATGTGGAGCAGCGGCCGTGGTTGAGGGTGCGGAGTATCGCAGTTCGGGAGCATCAGGAGGGTTGAGGAGCAGAGTTCTGGCACAGGACGCAGTCCAGGCATCATTAAGTAGGGCCTAGGAAGGGAAAGGAGTGATGTAACTTCCAGTGTAGATGGATGATAGAAAATACAGTGATGTCTCTTTCTGTGCAGATGGATGATGGGAAACCAGAGATGTCACTTCCTGTGCAGATGGATGATGGAAATGACTCCTTTTGCTTGACTTCTTCTTTTAAAGATAGTTTTAGCGGAAAACCAATGATGTCACTTCCTGTGCAGATGAATGATGGGAAATCCAGTGATATCACTACTTGTGCCGATGGATGATAGGAATTCCAGAGAGGTCAATTCCTGCGAAGATGGGTGATGGAATGACTCCTTTTGCTTGGCTTCTTCTTTTAAAGGCAGTTTTGGCGGGAAACCAGTGGAGATGGATGATTGGAAATACAGAGATGTCACTTCCTGTGCAGATGGAAGATGGAAATCACTCCTTTTGCTTGGCATCATCTTTTTTAAAGACAATTTTGGCAGGAAACCATTGATGGCACTTCCTGTGTAGATGGACGATAGATAATCCAATTACGTCACACCCTGTGCAGATGGTTAATTTGAAATCCAATGATGTCCTTCCTGTGTGGAAGGATGATGGGAAATCCAGAAATGTTACTTCCTGTGCAGATGGATGCCGAAAATGTCTCCTTTTGCTTGGCTTCTTCTTTTAAAGACAGCTTTGATGGGAAACCAGTGACGCCACTTCATGTGCAGATGGATGATGGGAAATTGTGTATACTTTTTAGGTTGAGCCTAGAGTAGCGCGCAAGCGCTGCTTCTGGCGAAGCATTATGTAGGGGATTCCAAAAGCTGACCAGACGCTCGTGCGTCATGGCCTTTTCGGGCGGTTACTCGCACGGCCGACATCTGTTTCCCATTATCGTGCCCAGACGCGTGCGCGATAATTGGAAACACATGCCGGGAAAAGGCCATGACGCACGAGCGTCTGGTCAGCTTCAAAGCCCAGGCTGCCGCGCTCGCCCCGCTCCTCTCTTGTCTTAAGGTAGGGGATGCCAACTATATTAAAGTAAAACATAGTGCACTGCCTTCCCTTTATGTTGAACCTCGTGCTAGCTTCTAGAAATACTTTTCTACATATGTATTTATAAACTGACTTAACGTCTTACATATATTTAATGACCACGGCGTCCTTTCGTTGTTAATTATATGCACCCTCCTCGTTGAAAGCCTTGGGCCGGTAAACCGTGGGTTTCGTATACCGCTTGCTACTAGTTCAGATGTGCCGTTCCGTAGCGCTGTGTGGAACTAGTATTGGTATTTCCCGAGTAAAGCTCAAAATTACCGTATCGTGCTCCCAGGAGGAAACCCCTTACGAGAAACGTGTATTCGCCGTGACAGCCCTTCCGACATCAGGAGAAGTTCACGAGCAACGTCTAACCGCCAACGGCAGAGGTGGTGGCCTTTAAATCCGATTGCCTCCGTTCTGGGTACGACTCTAGCCCTCTTCAGCCACGAAAAGGAGTCTAAACCGATTTCCCTGACTGAAGGCAGGGAGAGGCAATGGGAAATCTACTTTCTAGTGATTGACAAGCGAAGAGGCCGTAGTAGGAGGGTCTTACTGGTCGCACAGTCCCTTAAACCCTGCAAGTGGTTAGAAAAATAAATATCACCGCTCTGAACAGACGGACCACCCGCTCCGACAGGTCCCACCCCCGGCCGCAGCGGAATATAAACACCCACCGTCCCGGAAGAAAACGCCAGCTGCACAGGGATCGGATAGTGGTCTATCCCACAGCATCTTCTCGCTGCGCTGGTCTGTAAGATAACTGGGCGCTTATCACAGCCCGGAGCTCCTCCTGTCGGCAGGGGTCATCCAGTGAGATCCAGGGCCAGCCGGGTGATATAACTGGCACGGTAGCTCAAAGCTGGCTCTATTGTAAAATAAAAAGCCCGACATTCCTCCTGCGAGAGCAACAACTCACCCCATGTACACGAGCCTGGCATGAAACTTTGCCGTGTAAATACATGCAGCATATTGTTTTCCACACACGATAAGTACAGGTGCATACATCTGTTTTTGATTCCAGATCTTTTATTACAAATAAAACAAAGAACAGAGATGATAAACTTTTCTTTTCATTACTCCTACATCACTGGTACGGGTGGCATTTTTGCCCCGATAAGACCCGATTTTTCTCCTACATTGGTCGAAACTTTATGAGGCTGCGTACAAAGTAATATTTAGCTAGGCTACATATTGACCAAGTGTCCTTCTTACTCCAGTGGTTCACAAGATGTATAAAACAAGCATTGGCATAGCCAATAGGTCTCGCTTTTGGGACCTTATAAGTATTTAGTTATGCAGCACAATATCCTTAGTGCAACAACACCAACTGTTGCATGGCTAAACACTTATAAGGTCCCAAAGGCGAGACCTATTGGCTATGCCAATGCTTGTTGTAATTTTATGACTATGTGTCTGATGGTTGCCTTGTGGGAAAGCTTAAGCTCAATAGAGTAGGCCTAAGTTGGTTATGGTGACAAATGCAAAAACAACAATTGATGGACAGAATGCAGAACAATGTCATACATTCACCCCAGTACAAAGATCTGGGCCTAAATCCATCGTTTTTTTGCTCACCATGCCATTCCAGTTTGGACCCAGCCATATGCAAATCAGTCTTGACCCTGCACCCAATGGGAACAGTCCAGCCCGAACTGCCAGGCCAGGTCCTCCCTGGACTGGAAACAAGCATCCTAGGACCGGTTTCGGGCTTTCAGCCCTCATCAGCCAGGATAGCTTGACTCCAGTGGCATGGAGAGCACGGGACCCACGTCTGGGCATAACCGTCCCACTCGGGGTGACAAATGAAAAAACAACAATTGATGGACAGAATGCAGAACAATGTCATACATTCACCCCAGTACAAAGATCTGAGCCTAAATCCATCGTTTTTTTGCTCACCATGCCATTCCAGTTTGGACCCAGCCTTATGCAAATCAGTCTTGACCCTGCACCCGGTGACAAGCCAGTGATAACAGTGATAGGCCTGATTGGTTCACTAGGAAAAAGTATTTCAGATGCCATAGGTGTGATCTGTTTTTTACAAAAAGCAGGTTAACGTACAGTCTGATTCTAGTCGCTTGATTTATTTACTATGTTACACATATATTAAAGGCAATAGTATAAGGGTGGATTGTTTTTGCACAATGTTAAAGCCCGCAGTCGGGTGTTTTGTTACATGAAAACTCACATATTACCATTGTAGGGAAGTATGCTGGGGCTGGTTACCCCCTTTGACAGAGCTTAGAGGTAGAAGATTTACACTGTAATAATTCCTGTTAGACTATCTTTGGAAGGCCTGATAGGCTTAGCTGTCAGCCAGCATCTATGTACATCCATATATATAAATCTGTATTCATATAGATACATGAAGACCCTTTGGGGGGCCCTCTTCTACCACTGGTCTGTCTGAGTGCTATTTATACTCTGCTTCCATCTGTGACAGCGTACTGTATGGATTAATGGCTCAGTACACATCAGTTAATGGCTTTGTTGCCCTGTGAATGGCAGCATTTTGTAATCAGGGTGCTCTTCTAGGGGGTAGTGTGGTCGAGCAGCCTTAGGCTTATCAGAGGGAAGTGTTAGACATTCACAAATACACACATTAGTCAATAAATGATGCACATGACTCAATTAGGAGATCCATATCAATTAATAAAAATAACACGTTTATATATGTTTTAGCACCAGAAGTAATTTGTTCAGGTAAGTACGTTTTTCTACAAAAATACTTTTGTATTTAAAATGTTGATACTTGGTGCAATTTTGAAAAGCTGCAATGTTATCGTATCGGAAGAAGAACAAGTAAGGCATTCAGGTACAGCACACCGACATATGGGACCAACCTTCAGGAGTTAAGGTGAGTGGTGGGTACGATCCAAGGCAGCACCAGCAGCACACCGCCAGCGGCACTAGGGCAGCCGGGTGCAGGGGAGCAAAATAGCATCGGGTGTCCAATGTTACTCTCTGGGGATTGGTCTTCGCATAAAGAGGCTGCAGGCTTTGACTGGGAGGCAAATCTTGCTGAACCAACAGGGGGGCTCAGCCCTCATGATGCTCGGGAGCCGAGGGGACGCCTTTGGTCCTCTTCTCCACGGGCCAAGGGTGACGGGTGCAGAGGTGTCCTTAGACGTCAGGTTTTCCTTACTGAGAGCAATCGCGGAGAGGGGACCTGTGTGCAGAGGCTGCAGGTGACGCCACGAAGTCTACGAGAGGCGAGACCATAGTGGACTCTGTCTCTGGAGCGATGGGGGACCAAGCTGGCACCGTTGGTCCACTTCAAATCGTGCTTGGAGCAACGGGTGCAGTGGTGTCCTTAGGCGTCATGTTTTTACCGTCCTGCAGTCTTCACATGTCTCAGTGTGCCTGCAGGATGCAGGGAAGCAGCTCTGCTGCTCCACAGGAGGTCTTGGTTCCTGGGGGAAGTACTGGCAGGTAACCCAGGGTTTGGAGACACAGTAGCTGCAGGACAAGTCATCTTTTGGTGCATTTGTCAAAGTCAGCATGCAGGCCGTCAGGGTTGGTTCCAAGTTAGTTGCTGGGTTTTCAGTTCTTGCTCTTTGCGACTCTTTCAGGTAGGATCTATTTTTCTGGTGCCAGGGGCTCCCCTAAATACTGAATTTAGGGGTGTTAGGGGAGTGTAGGGTAGTAGCCAAAGGGCTACCTACACTTGGGGTCACTATGCCCCCTATATAACCACTTCCTTCGGGAAGTGGCCATAACCCTGTCCCATCACAAAGATGGGCAACTTTGAAAAGTCGTGTCCACTTCTGTTAGCTCACCTTAGGGGTGGTACTAGCCTAGGGGTGGGCATGCCTACCTGACCGGCTAATTTTTCCGCCTGTCCAGGTGCCAAAGCGCTCTGGACAATTGGGTTGGCTTCCTTTCTTGTAAGGGGAGCCAGATTCGCATTTCAAAGGCGGTGGCTTCTTTGAAGCTTCCCTAGCCTGGAATATTAATCAGCAGGTCATCCTGAGGGAGGAGGTGTGAACACCCTCTTCCAGTGCAGGCTTTGTTTCTGACCTCCTGAGAGCAAGACCCTCACGCTGGGAGGTCAGAAACCTGTCTCGGGTGTCAGGCTGGCAGAGACCAGTCAGTCAACACACCAGAGGCTGGTAGGTTTTCAGGAGGCACCTCTAAGGTGCCCTCTGTGTGCATGTATTCACACATGGAACACTGGAATCACGGGAGGTTTGTGATTACGAGTTGTTTGATACCAAACATCCCTATTTTCAGTGAAGTAGCTGGGGAACGTGTTTTCGCCGATGTCCAGCACATGTCTTAAAATGGCTTCCCTGACCACTTGTACTGGCAGTAATAGTACTGGACAGCACAGGGGCATATCTTCTCATGCAGGTATATCTTTATATGTAATATAAGGCACCCTGCCATAAGGCCTGTAAGGCCTGCTGTAGGGGTGACTTACAAATATTACATGCAGTGTTAGGGGACATGACACACAGGGAGGTGTGTCATGTTGTGTTTTTACTTTTGTCGGCACCAAAACACGACGCTGCGATGAGGGGTCCCTTAGGATGGAACAATTCATGATGCAGCCCTTGGGGACCCCCTTTAGTACCTCAGGCCCTAGGTACCAGGGGTACCATCTACTAGGGACTTACGGAGAGTGCTTAAGGCATTGCCAATTGGGGATACATTTGTACAGTTTTGGGGAAAGAGATCTGGCACTGGGTACCTGGTTAGCAGGAACCCAGTTGAACTCACATCATGTACATGGCAAAAAGTAGGGGTGACCATGTCAAAAAGGGGCACTTTCCTACATAACCCCTCCCCCCAAATGAAAGAGAATGACACTAACCTTTACCAAGAGAGTCTTCATCTTCATCTTCTAAGTGAAAGAACCTGGAAAGGCCATCTGCATTGGCATGGTCAGTCCCAGGTCTGTGTTCCACTGTAAAGTCCATATCATGTAGGGAAATGGACCACCTCAACAGTTTGGGGATTTGACCTTTCATTTGCATCACCCATCTGAGAAGCGTGTGGTCAGTTTGAACAAGGAAGTGAGTGCCAAAAAAGTATGGCATCAACTTTTTCAGGGACCAAACCACAGCAAAGACTTCCCTCTCAATGGCACTCCAACATTGCTCTCTGGGGAGTAACCTACTGCTAATGAAAGCAACAGGTTGGTCATGGCCATCATCACTGGTTTGGGACAGGACCGCTCCTATCCTATGTTCAGAGGCATCTGTCTGCACTATATAATGCTTTGTATAATCTGGAGCTTTCAGAATGGGTGCTGAGCACATTGCTTTCTTCAGAGGGTCAAAAGCCTTTTGACAGCTCACTGTTGAGTTCACATTCTTTGACCTCTTCTTAGAGGTCAATTCTTTGAGGGGGGCCACAATGGACCCATATCCCTTCACAAACCTCCTTTAGTACCCAGTCAAGCCAAGGAATGCCTTGACTTGAGTCTGGGTGGTTGGAGCTACCTAGTCCACAATTGTTTGGAAATTGGGTTGTAAGGGTTGAACTTGGCCTCTACCCACAAGGAGACCCACGTATACAACAGAGCCCTGCCCTTTCTGGAACTTGCTTGCCTTGATAATGTGGCCTGCACTTCACAGAACCTCAAGGACATTGCCAAGGTGAATCAGGTGATCCTGCCAAGTGGGACTACAGACAGCAACAGTCGCGGCAGGCATGACTCGCAGGTGGGGGCGCGGGGGGTTGCGCCGGGAGGGGTTTAATTTAATAATAATAAAAAATTCAACTTACCTTCCCGCCGTCCGGGTCCCGCGTCGTCTCTGCTCCTCTCCTGCTCTCCTGCCTCCGGCAGGAACAGCAAGCAGGCAGCCAGGCTTCCAGTCCCATCGCCAAGCCAATCACAACGCTGCAAGCAGCGTTGTAATAGGTCGGGACGCCACCTAGCCAGGGGCTAATGGCCCGGCCATGTTCTCCATGTAGGCTGCATTGCAGCCTGCATGGAGAAGGGCAGAGTGCGCTTGACTGGATTGGTCGGTCCCAGAGGGCTGACCAAACCAGTCATGCGCACTCAGGAGTGGGCACACTACTCATCCCCTGCCCAGCCCTGCTCGCAGAGCAGCCCGCCTGCCCGCAAACAAACCCTTCTGCTTTCTCGCAGTGCGAGAAGCAGAAACATAAAATGGTAGCTATTACCATTTTATCTTTCTGCTTCTCGCACTGCGAGAAAGCAGTGGGGTGACGCTTCTCCGCCCTAGTGGAGGAGCCGCCCCTGGACAGCAATCTCATCAAGATAAGCTGCACTAAAAGATTTCAACCCAGCAAAGACTTTGTTCGCCAACCTTTGGAAGGTGGCAGGGTCATTCTTTAGTCCAAAGTGCATGGATGGCAGACAAGATCTGCTAAGGCTCCGCGCACGGGCAGACACCTCGCCCGTTATACGGCGTCGAACCTGGCCGAAAACCGGCACCCCTGTGTCGGAACATGAGGTGCATCTGGTGCTGCAGGTTCGGCCCGTCTCCTGTGCGGATTCCGGAGGAAAACTGATTTTCTAGGTGCCGGACCCTGGAAACAAGATGGCGACCGTTCGCCCCTCCACCATCTTCAATAGACGGAGCCCGCATCTGGCGGTGGGCTCCTACATCGCCACTTGAAGAGAGGAAGACTCGGTGAGGGAGGACAAGGTGACATGAGCCCTCTCGTTGGCACTGACGGGGGACGGCGTGGAGCCCGTGAGGAGCTCCGAGATTGACTTGGCGGCCGGGGACAGCCTCCGTTCCCGCCGGCGCGCATACAGCGTCGATCCACGTCTGAACACGCTCTGCCCGCATCCCGCACCGAAGAAGGACACAGCTGGCCACCCCGTACATGGGAACAGTGGACGAGGGTCCTACTAGTGGCGGTCCCGCCAGGGATCCCGATACCGCTCATCCCCCGGGGCTGCCTGGCTTCAAAATGGTGCCTGCGGGACGTTGCGGCTGAAGTTGGAGGGGGCGAACGGGTGTGGCCCACTACTGGAGCATCCCGGCAGCTATGGGAAGGTAGGCTAACACCCCCGCCTGAGCCGACCGCTGCCGCCAGGAGGGATCCCGCACCCTTCAACAGGACCATGTGGCTGAACTGGATGGGGACACTGCCTGACCTTAAAATGGCGGCCGGGGCGACCTGGGCTTCCGTGCAAAATTCGTGCCCTTGATGCCTCCTTCCCCTCCCCGAAGCAGTGTGTCCCTGGAGCCTCCCGGATAACCTTCGCATCGCAGGGCCTGTCCGCTCGGCGCAGCCCAGCACAAGCTGCGCAATCAGCAAGAACTGGAAGCCGCCAATAGTCTTGACCGCAGGGCGGAGAGTGAGAGCGCGAGGAGCGTGGTTGCCCTTAGCGGTGACCGCCGAGAGTGTGCCCGTTGACCCTGCAGAGGCGGCCCAATTAGATTGGGTGCGGCTTGTGGGCGATCTGTGTGCCCAGCTCCTGGTTGCTTGCTCATTTCCCTCTCTCTACCAGTTTGACCTCGCCTCTATCAACGCTTCACCGCAGTGAGGAGACTGAGCTGTGAATGGGCGAGTCGGCGCTGGGACGGTTGGTGTGAACTCTTGCTCTCTCCTGGTGCGGCGCCTCTTGGATCCTTCACTCGGCGATCTCCATCGCGGTGAGCAGCGGCCGGCTCCAGGCGAACTGCCTGGATTACTGCTGCCGTGCCTCACAAGCTGGGGCTATATTACGTTTGACCCAGACGCCCGTGACACCCGGTACACGAAGAGCTATCGCATACAGCTTAATGGGGAAGCCGAGGGTCATCCATAATTGTTCGGACTTATCGCGGAACTAGAGTAACGTTTGGTTGATGCCCGGTGGAGCTATCATATGTAGCTATAGAGGAGCTTGACTCTGGGTCACCCCCCTTGGTTGGCACCTACCCAGCTGGATATCAGACATTGTTTTCTTCCTCATCTACCCGTTATGTTCCCTTCCCTCCCTCCATCGATCTTGTTTTTCTATGTTTATTGAATGCACCAGCAACGGATTTAACTGTAATGTAACTGTAACTGATGTAGCGCTGTAACACGTCTTAATCCTCATGTACAGCGCTCTGATACCTCCGGGCCTAGCCTGGACTTCCTCGTCTCCTCGCCATGTCTCCTACCCCCTCCCCCACCTCGTCCCTCCTTCATTCTTTGCTTGCCTCCCCTATTCCTTTCCTCTCTCCCCTGAATCTCTTTCCCCCTACCTGCTTTGTTTATCCTTGTGCCTATGCTCCGCTCAGTCTCACTCCCCGTCGCCCTTTTTACATTATCCCCTTACCCTCTACACGCCATGAACCAACGGATGCAACTCGCAATTGACGTACCTTCTGTAACAATGGGTAACTTGTAACCTATGTAACCCTACCAGCCTGACTCCCTTAAATGGCCCCCTTAAGTATGCCCTTGTCCAAAGCACTCCTACTCCCCTTGTTGGGGATGGATCCAGCATTTTTGCCCTGGAGTCTCAGAGACCCTTCTGAGAGAGTCCACAGTGACAACGGAGTCTCACATTGTAAAGGACTGGGATTGAGCCCCTTACCTCTGGGAACTGTCTCCTACCCGCCGGAAGTCGGACACTGTGTTCACGCTGGGTTTTCTACCCCCTCCCCCTCCTCTTCCCTCCTTTATTCTTCTAAGTGTGCCTGTGACCAAAGCACTCCTCTCCCCTTGTTGGGGAGGGATCCAGCATCTATGCCCTGGAGTCTCAGCGACCCCGCTGAGAGAGTCCACCACGTCAAGGGAATCACACAAAATGGAAGACTGGGAATGACCCCTTTACCGCAGGGAGCCGTCTCCCACCCAGCCGGACATCGGACACAGTTACTTCCTCGTCTCCTCGCTGTGTCTCCTACCCCCTCCCCCTCCTCTTCCCTCCTTTCATTCTTGGCTTGCCTCCCCTTTTCCTTTCCTCTCTCCCCTGAATCTCTTTCCCCTACCTACTTTGTTTTTCCTTGCGCCTATTCTCCGCTTAATCTCCCTCCCCGTCGCCCTTTTACATTACCCCCTTACCCTTCTACACGCCATGAACCAACGGATGTAACTTGTAATTGATGTACCTTTGGATGTAACTTGTAATTGATGTACCTTCTGTAACAATGTGTAACGTGTAACCTATGTAACTCTCCTCATGTAAAGCGCTCTGATACTTCTGGGTCTAGCCAGCGCTATATAAAACTCAAATAAATAAATAAATAAAATAAAAACAGTGAACCGATAATGCCCATCTGGGGTTGAAAATGTAGATTTTGCTTTTGTTCCAGGCGTCAGACCCATCTGCCTGTACCCTGATGTCAAGTCAAAAATACTGAGAAATTTGACTGCCCCTAACCTGTCAATCAATTCTGCAGCCCTAGGAATTGGGTGTGCATCTGTCTTGGTTACTGCATTGAGGCCCATATAGTCCACACAAAACCTCCGCTTTTTTACCACCCTGAGTGTGAGGTTTGGGGACTAAGACAACTAGGCTGGCCCAGAGGCACTCACATGGTTCAATTGATACTCTCTTTGACATGATCAGACTGCCTGTAGATTTTATTATTGACAGGTAGGCTGTCCCCAGTGTCCACATCATGTGTGCTCCAGTTGGGCTGACCAGGGATCAGGGAGAAGAGCTCAGCATACTGATGCAGGACTTGCCTGCAGTCAGCTTGCTGTTGGGCAGAGAGGGTGTCTGAGAAGACAACTCCTTCTATTGACCCATCTTTAGGTTGTTAGAGAGGAGGTCAGCGAGAGGTTCAGTCTCTTCTTCCTGATCCTCATCAGTGGCCATCAGCATGGTCATCTCAGCCCTGTTGTGATAGGGGTTAAGGCAGTTTACATGGATGACCCTTTTGGGCTTCCTGCAACTGCCAAGGTCCACCAAGCAGCTGACCTCCCCTTTTCTTTCCAGGATAGGGTTAGGCCCACTCCATTTATCCTGGAGGGCCCTAGGAGCCACAAGCCCCAACACCCACACCTTCTGCCCTGGTTGGAACTCCACCAGTACAGCCTTTTGGTCATACCAGAGCTTCTGCAGCTCCTGGCTGGCCTCAAGGTTTTTGGAGGCTTTTTCCTGGAACGTAGGCCATGTACATAGTCCACCATGCCCTGCTTAGACTCTTTGAGAGATATCTACCAGCTAACCTTCACAAAACACAATGGTCCCCTTACAGGATGAACAAGCAGAAGTTCGAAGGGGGAAAATCCTACTCCCTTTTGTGGCACTTTCCTGTAGGTGAAAAGCAGGCCTGATAGTAAGATATCCCATCTCCTTCTGAGCTTTTCAGGGAGTCCACCAATCATACCTTGGTCTGTCAACAAGACCATTGGTTTATGTGTGGTATTGGGTAGTGAACTTATAAGTCACTCCACATCCTGCCCACATGTCTTTTAGGTACCCAGGTATGAAGTTTGTACCTCTTTTTGACAGCACCTCCTTAGGAAAACCCACCCTGGTAAAGATACCAATGAGGGCCCTAGCCACTGTAGAGGGCCGTGGTGGTTCTTAGGGCAATTGCTTCCTTCAAGGTACTCGGTAGCATGATCCACTACTACCAATATGAATGTGTTCCCTAATGTAGTGGGAGGGTCAAGGGGACCGACAATGTCAATCCCTACCCTTTCAAAGAGAACCCAACCAGTGGAAGTGGAATTACGGGGGCCTTTGGGTGGCTACCTGTCTTAGCACTGTCTTGACAGGTGGCACAAAAGTTGCAAAAATCCTTCATCTTCTGGGACATTCCTGGCCAGTAGAAGTGGGTGACTAACCTGCTCCAAGTTGTGGCCTGGCCAAGATGCCCAGCTAGGGGGATGTCATGAGCCTATGTGAGCAGGAACTTTCTATACTGCCGAGGCACTACCACTCTCCCAGTGGCACCAGGTTTTGGGTCTCTTGCCTCTGTGTAAAGGATTTCCTCCTCCAAGTAGGTTCTGTGGGAGCCACTGACATCACCATTTTCCTGATCAGCAGCTTGCTGTCTCAGGCTTTCAAGAGTGGGACAGGTCCTCTGTCCCTGTCACAGATTTTCCCTGGAGGGTCCACCTGGGCACAGGAGCTCTGCTGTGTAATGCCCAAGCTCCTGGGGCTCAGTTCCCTCTGGGGCTGACAGGTCTTCTCCCTGAGAAGAGGGGACCTGAGCTGGTGTCTATTCAGAAGCTGGTTTCCCAAACTTCTTGCCTTTTCCCCTGGAAGTTTGGGCCATTATTTCAGTCTCCAGCCCTTTTTTTCACCATTGTGCTCTTGTTTTTACACACACCCATTCAGGTATACCCAGCATAGGAACATGCATCCTTCTTTCAACCTCAGCCCATGCCGAGGACTCCAGATCATTGCATAGCAGATATTCCACAGGAGTAGCAGAGGTTACCATCACCTTCTTTTGGCCAGTACCTATCTCCAGTCTAAGGACACCATTGCCATGTGATGTACCTTAGACTGATTATCAGCCTTGAGGAACTGTGGATGTCTCACCAGTCAGGTATTGCACTGGGGATATCAGTTTTTCAGTCACCATAGTGACACTGGCACCTGTATCCCTCAGTGTACAACTTTAACCCCATTAACATGTGGCTGTTGTCTGTACTTCTCTGTACTGGGCCAGACAGTCTGGGCAGCTACATCCACCCTACCCTCTGAGACTAAAGTTACTTCAGTGAGTTCTCTGACATGGTCAAGGCTTACCTGGGATCCCATCTTGAGACTTACCACTGCATTTACTGCAGGTGCACTAAAGAAATTCTTTTTGTTGGGACAGCTAAGGTCTCCAGTTCTGTTTTCATTAGCCTTACATTCAAAGCACTAAGCGTTTTAGGATCCCAGGCCTTACCCTATACCCATCCTTAAACTGTGTATTGTTTCAGGGCCCACCCTCCTGAACAGGTTTTGGGGGCCTTTAGAAGACTCTTTGTATTTAGCCTTTGACTGATCACCATTTTTCCCTTGGGGGGGGGGGGGGGGGAATTAGCAAACACTTTGTTTTGGTCACCCCCACCAGTGGTAATTTTGGTCACCCTTGTCTTGACCCAGTGGTCTGCCTTCTTCCACAAATCTTGAGGAGAAAGTGGACCTAGGTCTACCAGGTACAGATGTGATTTCTCAGGAACTCAATTACTCAACAGATGCTCTCTCATAATAAGATTATAAAACCCACCATAGTCTTGCACATTGCTACCTTTCGACCAGCCACTTAATGTTTTCACTGAAAAGTCTACAAACACTACCCAGGTATGACTGGGTTTTTTGAGTCTCCCTGAACCTGATCCTGTATTTCTCAGTGGTGAGTCCAAAGCCCTCAATCAGGGTGTACTTCATGGGATCATAGGAGTCCGCATCTGCCTCATTCAGTGTCAGGAGCCTATCCCTACACTTTCCTGAGAACAGCTCCCAGAGGAGAGAGTCCCAATATTTCTTGTTGAGCTGCCTCATTTTACAAGCCCTCTCAAAGGCTGTAAACCATTTGGTGTGTATTTAGGGACAATCCATTTGGAGATCTTTGGGTCGAAAGCTTCATAGTTTTCCTTATTTATGATTTTGCT
Source organism: Calotriton arnoldi (assembly GCA_963921515.1). NCBI lineage: Eukaryota > Metazoa > Chordata > Amphibia > Caudata > Salamandridae > Calotriton > Calotriton arnoldi. The sequence goes on along the minus strand of CAWUFW010000269.1, from coordinate 3,697,591 downwards.
GCCACCAGAGATGGGTCCTAGGCCCATCTCAGCACTTTTCTTCTTTCTTTCCAGGAGGTTAGCCTCTAAGGTTATCCTCTTGGCTAGTTTTTGAAGATCTGCATCTTCACTATCTTATTCTTCTGGGGTGCTACCAGTAGTACTCCCAGTGGTATTGCTTTCTGTAGGATTGCTGCTGGAATCATCATCAACTTCATCCTCCTCACCCTCCTCTGTACCCTCTCCAAGAGGGGTTTCTCAGTCATGGTCCCAGCATTTTCTGGAAGCAGTTTTTGCAGATGTGCCTTCGTGGGTCCAGGCCCCATAGTGAGGTTCCATACTTTGCAGAGAGTCTTAGGTATGTCTAACTTAGGTTCTTATAGGGCCCCAGGTTGAGCTCCTGGGCGGAACCTGCTGCATCAGTCATGGTTTTAAAGTAGTTGGGACCTTCTTAGGAAACTATAAAAATGCTATGTACTTTCTAAAGGGCCTAACTGGCTAAAATACTTTTTAAAATTTTTAAGCAGTTTTACTGTGGGACTTAACACAGGGCCCTAACAGCTAATTTAAAACAATTTAGAAAAATTCAAAATCGACAAAAATACTTTTAAGCTAATGACAATTTTGGATTCCTTAGTGGAATCACTTATTAACCATGTGGTACAGCAAATGTCTAGTCTTAAATCCCACCCCTGCCACCAATGTAGGAAGCTGGCTCTTTATTAGATATATCAAAATGAGATATATTGTGTAAGGAGTCCTGGGGTTCCCTTATAAGTGGACAGGGGGTTGCTCTAGCTATCCCAAGGTGCTCTGCTAGGGGTAGTGTGGTCGAGTAGCCTTAGTATTTCCAGAGGGGAGTGTCAGACATTTACAGAGAGGATGTGGCCTAACAGGCTAGTGCGGTCGATCTCAAATCTGGGGAACTGGGTTTGAGTCTCGGCAATGATGCTCAACATCCTGTGATTCTGGGCAAATCACTTAATCTCCCCGTGCCTAACAAAAATGAATGTGACCTTGTGTAAGGTAACTGGTGCTCATGTAAAGCGCTCTGATACCTTCGGGTCAAGTTCGCGCTATATAAAACTGGGGGGAAAAAAAAAAGAAATACACACAATAGTCAATAAATGGTGCACAGAACTCAATAAGGCGATCCAACCAATTTATAAAAATAATATGTATCATTATATATGTTTTAGCACCAGAAGCAGTTCGTTCAGGTAAGTAAGTTTTTCAACAAAAATACTTTGTATTTAAAAAGTCAACACTTTGTTAAATTTTTAGAAGCTGCAATGGTATCCTATGGGTGGAAGAACAAGTACGGCATTCAGGTGCAGTGCAGCGACTTATGGAACCAACCTCCAGGAGTTAAGGTGAGTGGTGGACAAGGTCCAAGGCAGCACCACCACCAGCTTCACTAGGGCGGGCGGGTGCAGGGGTGCAAAACAGCGTTGGGTGTCCAATGTTACTATATGGGGATCGGTCTTCGCGTAAAGAGGCTGCAGGCTTTGACTGGGAGGCCAGTTGGGCTGAACCAACAGGGGGCTCAGACCTCGCGATTCTCAGGGACATGGGGACACCTCTGGTCCTCTTCTCCTAGGGCCAGGGGCGATGGGTGCAGAGGTGTCCTTAGGTGTTGGGTTTTCCTTACCGGGAGCAATCTCGGTAGAGGGGGCCTGTGTGCAGAGGCTGCTAATGATGTCAGGAAGTCTACGAGAGGTGAAACTACAGTGGACTCGGTCTCTGCAGAGCTGGGGGACCACGCTGGCACCGTTGGTCCACTTCATCTCAGGCTTGGAGCAACAGGTGCAGTGGTGTGCTTAGGCGAAGGGTTTTCGCAGTCTTGGAGTCCTCTCAGGTCTCTTTGGGTGCCTGCAGGATGCAGGGAAGCAGCTTCGCTGCTCCACAGGAGTTCTTGGTTCCTGGGTGAAGTGCTGGCAGGTGTCCCAGGCTTTGGAGACACAGCAGCTGCAGAACAAGTCATCTTTTGGTGCAATTGTCAAAGTCAGCAGGCTGGCCTGTAGGGTTGGCGCCAAATCTGTTGCTTTGTCTCCAGTTCTTGCTCTTTGCGACTCTTCTCGTCTGTCTCCCTGTCCCAGAATTCCTAAGTTTACATCACAAAGATGGCCAAATCTGAATAGTCGTTTCAACTTCAGTTAGCCCACCTTAGGGGTGGTACTAGCCTGGGGGTGGGCACTTACCTGACTGGCTAATTTGCCCGCCTGTCCAGGTGCCAGTGGGCTCTGTACAAATGGGGTCTGCTTCCTCTCCTGTGAGGGGGGCCAGATTCGCATTTCAAAGGCGGTGGCTTCTTTGAAGCTCCCCTGCCTTGGAATACTAATCCAAAAAGAACAGATGATGGACGGAATGCTGAATTAATCAAACATTCAACCCCAGTCACAGATCTGGGTTAAATCCATCGTTTTTTTGCATGCCACGCCATACCAGTTTAGACCCAGCCGTAAGCAAATCAGACTTGACCCTGTTCCCCATGGGAACAGTCCAGCCCGAAAATCCAGGCCAAGCCCTCCCTGGACCAGAAACAAGCATCCTGGGACCGGTTTTGGGGTAACACCCCTCATCATCCAGGCTAGATTGAATCTGGTGGCGTAGCGAGCACGGGACCCACGTCTGGGCATACCCTTCCCACTTAGGGCGACAAATGCAAAAAGAACAGATGATGGACGGAATGCTGAATTAATCAAACATTCACCCCCAGTCACAGATCTGGGTTAAATCCATCGTTTTTTTGCACACCACACCATACCAGTTTAGACCCAGCCGTATGCAAATCAGTCTTGACCCTGTTCCCCATGGGAACAGTCCAGCCCGAACTGCCAGGCAAGGTCCTCCCTGGACCAGAAACAAGCATCCTGGGACTGGTTTCGGGGTAACAGCCCTCATCAGCCCGGCTAGCTTGAATCTGGTGGTCATCCAGCAGGTCATCCTGAGGGAGGGGGTGTGAACAATCTCTTCCCGTGCAGGCTTTGTTTCTGATCTCCTGAGAGCAAAGGCCCTCACCTTGGGAGGTCAGAAACCTGTCTCGGGTGGCAGGCTGGCAGAGACCAGTCAGGCAACACACCAGAGGCTGGTAGATTTTCAGAGGGTACCTCTAAGGTGCCCTCTGTGTGCATGTATTCACAAATTGACCACTGGAATCAGAGTAGGTTTGTGACTATGAAATGTTTAATACCAAACATCCCTATTTTCAGAGAAGCCCGCGCCGAACAGCCTGCTCACAGGGGAGGTGGACCACACTCCCCAGAGTCCTTCAGTCTTATGTGCACCCGGAGGCACATAAATTCTTACCGCGGCTCCCGCGGTGCGAGAAGCCCGGGCCGAACAGCCTGCTCACGGAGAGGCGGACCACACTCCCCAGAGTCCTTCAGTCTTCTCTGTGCCTGGAGACGCTTAAATTCTTACTGCGACTCCCGCGGTGCGAGAATCCCGCGCCGAACCACCTGCTCACGGGGGAGGCGGACCACACTCCCTAGAGTCCTTCAGTCTTCTCTGCGCCTGGAGGTGCTTAAATTCTTAACGCGGCTCCCGCAGTGCAAGAAGCCCGCGCCGAACAGCCTGCTCACGGGGGAGGTAGACCACACTCCCCAGAGTCCTACAGTCTACTCTGCGCCCGGAGGCGCTTACATGCTTACCACGGCTCCCGTGGTGCGACAAGCCCGCGCCGCACAGCCTGCTCACGGGGGAGGCAGACCACACTCCCCAGAGTCCTTCAGTCTTCTCTGCGCCCGGAGGCTCTTAAATTCTTACAGCGGCGAGTTAAATGACCAGGAGAGTTAAATGGGTTGGTTTTGGGCGCAAAACATTTCAGGGTGATTGTGTGGTGTTATCCTTCAAACCCCCCAATTTAGTTGAAACCATTCTAGAGAAAGTTAGCACTGCATCCCTGACCGCAAAACAAATCGTAGTATTACCCCTTGGTTTCTTTTACCAGCCTCCTGCGTCTCAACAAATTTTCCGTCAGCCAGTCCATTTTAATCGGGCACATTTTTCTGCTCCTTCATTTCCCATTGCAACTCACAATAGGTTTGATAGTCTGTCTTTGCTCAGCGGAGTGGATTGACTGAAGGCTCCCACTATGTGTAGTGAGGGTCTTTGTGTGGGAAACTCTATCCTCCCTAAGTTTAATCTTAGTACACGTCCAGATATAATGGCTGCCTTTGATTCCCCTTCTTTACCACCTAGCCCTTATAGGGATCCAATAGCCACTCAGTTTGTACGACCTCAGGACAACCCATCCGTTTTAGCAAACACTGTCTTATTTTGGAATGTTGCTGGGTTGCGTCATAAGTGCACTACGATCGAGTGGCTCGATTTTGTGTCTAAGTTTCACATTATATGTTTACAAGAAACCTGGTCCGTGGACACAATACATCTTAATGGCTTCAAAACATTTCACTCCCCAGCCATCCCTTCTATTTGTGGAAGACCTAAAGGGGGTCTATGTATCTACGTGTCTAATAAGCTGGCCCCCTGTATATTGCAGTGATTGCAATCAAAGTATATTATCAAATCATTTCAATTCAGATTACACCTCACACTACTATGGCCATAGTACATTTTTATAACAATGCCTGTGTACGGGATATAATTCTCGCCCTCCACAAATTAGACACCGACCTTGAGTTCGTATTTTCCGCTGGTTGTATAATTCTATCGGGTAGCAATTTTAACCTTCGACTATGTCTTCAACCATCCAACAAGGTCTGTGGGTTGGCCGCTCCAGATAATGGTGATATTACTCACTTTTCACATACAGGTTACGGGGATATGTTAAACGTCTTACTTTTTAAACACAATCTGAGTTTTTGCATTTAACTAACAAGTCCCCAAGTCACAGTTAAGAGTACTTTTAATGGTAGAGGGGAGGACAGTGTCATAGACTTCCTGCTGTTTCCTTTGCGTTACTCGGCGTTGGTCTCAAATTTTGTCATTTATGACACCGCAATTAGCGATCATTTCCCCCAAAGCGTCGCTTTGAATATCAATCCCCTGTCTCAACAAGGGGTCAATCAAATCGTATTAACTGCGGGGAATATTGAAATCTCCTGTGCAAATGGGTACTCTTTGAGATGGTCTATGATCAATCCAAACTATTTCCTAGAAAATGGAATTTTAAACCAGAGTGCGGCTTTTGATATTTGTTTAGACAAGTCTGCAGAGGTCCATAAAGTCATCGCAGCCTTCGAACAAATTAAGAAGGGAATTAAAGAAGGGCTTACTGCCAATCGGAACAAAGCTGGCGCTCGACTGGTTTAACTCGGCCTGGACAAGGGCCCTTAGGAATCTAAAAGCAGCTCAATGTAAGCAACCTAGGTCCATCCAGGAAGTCCAGGAGTGCAAACATGCGAACAAGCGTGCCACCAAACACCGCACAAAAAATTTGAAGGAGGAGTCATGGAATCAACTACTGGAAGCAAGCCTGAAGAATGATAATACAACCTTCTGGCGCATTATTAACTCTCCATTTTTAAAATCAGCAGAATGTCCCCGTATTAAGATTGCCATCACAGAGACTGAATGGCTAAACCACTTTTCTAATATTTATTCAACGCAGGAAGTTACTGCCACAGCAATGTTAACTCCTACGAGCGACTCCTCAACAATTGCCCCCCTGAGCATCCAGTCTTATCCTGACTTCACCTTAGATGAGGTAGTTCTGGCTCTGAGGGTGAGTAAAGGTGTTAATGCACTGGGCCCGATGGTATCCCGATCGACCTATTCAAATCTAATTTCGATCTGTGGTACCCCCTCTTAACACTTTTTTTCAGAGCCTGCCGGAGCGTAGGATTTCCAAGTACCTGGCCAGAGTCCCTTATAGTCCCTATTTACAAGAAGGGAGACCGTAACAGTCCAGCTCAATACAGACCTATCTCTCTGCTAGACTCCTCAGTCAAGGTGGCCGGGCGCAGAGAAAGAGATAAGCACCCTCTAGACCTGTATTACTTCAATTTTGCTGATACATTCTGTTGGTACTAACCCATCTATAATCGAATGTTCACATGTGACTAGGTTGTCTTAAGGTCAGTTTTATTATATCTTTTGCATATGGTTTTTTTAATCAAATTTTCTATTACTCATAAATTATTATGGAAAACATCACATTAATAAGGACGGTCTACAAATGCATTTCAAAATTCTTTCTATGTATTGTGACACATTTAGTAACACCTGTCTCTTTGATTTTGTTAAAAACACAATGGTACCACCAAAAATAAACCAACTGGGGGGCGTGGCCAACAGGACGCACTTCTGAGAGGATCCTGACGGACCCTGCTGAATCCTGCAAAATCCTGCATGCCCTGCCCGTACTGCTCGGCCCTGAATAGCAGCTCCTGAGACTCTGTGATAGGGGACGGGCAGCGGTTACGGTGCAGCACGGATGGAGTGTTGCTGAGCCGCCAACTTGGACCAGGGGCCTGCCAGACGAAGAGCTACGGCTTGCGGGCTGGCGCAGACTGGGAACTCCTTGTCGCTGCTGCGGGCGGTCCCCTGTAGGGCGCTGCTGGGAGACGTAGCTGACTGCTGCTGTGCCGGCGAGGGACCCGTGGGCCCCGGGGGTGCGCTGAGATGCAGGGGAGACTCCTGTCCTCCCAGGCCGGGTGAGAGCTTGTTCTGGCCTAGGGGGTGCCCGCGTTGCCCCATGGGACTGCTGAGAGGGGGTGCACGGTTGCTGCTGGATTGCGGCTGGAGGATTGCTGCCTGGCTGTTAATATCCTGGCCGCTTCAGGGCATTTGCAAAGGCACGGCAGGGGTGGTCGTGTTTGCTCATTTGGGCCGCTCAGCTGCTGGTGCGGTGTGGCTTCGGCTGGTGCAGCTAGACGATTCTGTGAAGGGGCACTGCGGAGTCCTGTATTCCTGCTGTTGGCCCACAATGGAGGCTGTGGATGCCGCGGGGGAGCCCGGTAGCGGTCACCTGGCTCCCGCCGCGGGGCCTATAAACGGACTTCATCGCAGGTGAGGCGGCATGGGGGCACCATTGGCCTACCACTACTAATTAGAGAAGACACAGGGCCCCATGACTGTGTAGAACCTTAGCCAGAAAGGGGGGTTAGGAGATGAGACCTGGGGCCTGCGGTGGTCCCCGGTGATCCCGTGCATGTGCTTGATCGGATTTGTGAAGGGAGCGGGCACTGAACGTCGCAATTGCTCATTAAGTAAGGCTGAGCCATAAGATCCTTGGGACGCTTGTAGGAAGAAACAAACAGACGGGGGCCCCCAGGGTAAAACCATGGATCACTACACAACCCCTGCCCCCGGCCCGCAGCGCTCCACAAGGGAGGGGCAGGGGTCTCGAGTGAAGTACTGAGCAGGCAATTGGGGAGCCCACGAGGGTGGAACTGCTGGAGGCCATACAGGGCTCTCGCCTAGCCCTCGAAATCAAAATTGAGACTGTCGCCCTGGAGGTTAACCTCCTCCGCACGGATTTGCGCAAAGTGTCCGATAAGGTGCGACTTGTGGAAGGCTCCATCGAGGAACTACAGATGGAGGTGGCCTCCCTGCGCAAACAGGTAGCTGAGGTTACAAACAGGTCCAGGGTCCTGGAGGCTAGGGTGGAAGACGCAGAGGGCCGCTCTCGTCGCAATAACATGTGCATACTGGGATTCCCGGAAAGAGCGGAGGGTTCGCATCCTGAGCAATTCATCGAGGCCTGGATTAAGAACACGTTGAAGCCCCACAGGCTGTCCCCTATGTTTATCATTGAACAGGCGCACCGTGCTCTGGTGGCCCCGTCGTGGCCTGGGGCCCCCGCGGGCTCTCATTGTGCGGATACTGAACTATAAAGACCGTGACTGTATCCTCAAGGCAGCCAGAGACACTGACAATGGCAAATATGAAAACCACAAGATATCTATTGATCCTGATTACACAAACAAGGTGCAAATGGCCCGGAACACATTCTTTGAAGTTAATGCTAAGGTGTGCGCTATTGATCTCCGCTATATGTTGTTGTATCCGGCGTGCCTGCGGGTCATTTCTGGGGGCAAGTCCCATTTCTTTGACTCACCTGATGACGTCTGGCGCTGGCTAGAGGTATGGGACAAAGTACCTCGGGATCAGAGAGGCACCTGGAGGCATGGGACACGCTGGACACCGCTGCCTAGGGGTCCCAACGGGACAGGGACCTCAGCCGCTGGGTCCGACCCGCGCCAAAACCCTGAAAGATCGGGCACCCCCAGGGTGGAAATAGAGGAAGATGGCACCATGGCTCTGGCTACGGCTGGGGAGAGTCCGGAGGTCGGGAAGAAATGGCGCACCAAGCAGAGGAAGAGCAAGACACAGATGCGCTGAACATTGGGCCTGATGACTTTGGCATTGCTGGAGGTTTTTGATTGCAGGGGCATGCTTTCACTGGGTGCGGGGGTTCTCTGTTCTTTTTCTCTTACTTGTTTCTCTGCTCTCTGTTTGATGTAGGTCGAAAACGAGGAGGATGATAGATATTCTTGTTGGGATGGGAGGTTTCTGCTTCAAATGACTGCTACGAAAGGGCTGCGGGGGGTATGAGGAATGTGGTAAAAATTTGGCGGTGGGATTAAGCACGTGGTTTCGGCATCCTACAAGTGTTGCCTGGCTTACTTTCTCTATGCTGCAGGGTCCGATTTATCGGGTTGCCTTTTCATAGGTTGGGAGGGTGACCCAGGTGGGGTGGGAGGGATAGGCTGTAGGTCCTGACAGCAAGTACGCATATGGATTGCAGTAGGTTGTATTGTTGTTGCACTGTATATCCGGGATGGGGGGGTATTGTTCACCTCACAGTTGGGATTTGTTCATGATTGTTCTATGTTTTGCTACATGCTTTATGACAGTGCAGGCTATGGTTGCCTCTCCGGTCCTCTGGCCGTCCCATCCTAAGGGGGAGGGCGAGGGAGGCAACCGAAAATTTCCCTTGGCAGTATGGTCAACAGACTTAATATTATCACATGGAATGTCTGGGGGCTCCTAGACTATGCAAAGCGTTACAGAGTTCTCTCCTTCCTTAGAAGACATAAGATTCATATTGCATGCTTACAGGAGACACACCTACGGGATGGGGAGGCCCTAAAATTGCAAACAAATGGAGGGGTCAAGTCTTTGCTGCCTCTTATTCCGCCTGTGCCAGAGGGGTGGTAATATGGGTGGCTCCTGGGATCCCCTTTCGACTCACTTACAGTGAGGCAGACGGGGAGGGTCGATACATACTAATCCAAGGGTCGCTGGATGGGAAGGAGTTCACATTGCTTAATTCTTATGCCCCCAACCTTGACAACAGGCTCTTTTTTGAGGGGCTGCAGGAACTCCTGTCGGACAGTGTGGGTCCCCCATCATATTGGCAAGGGACTTTATTTGTGTCCTGGATGGCGAGGGAGATCGCCGCTCTCCAAAGGTGGGGACCAGGCCTCTGATGACAGGCGCCTTGGTAAGGGCAATGCAAAACCTTGGGCTATGGGGTGGGTGGCGGCTCCTGCACCCGGAGGGCCGAGAGTACACAAGTCACTCCTTAACTCATGGCACTTACTGCCGGTTGGACCGATTTCTGGTGGGTGGTCTGGATCAATCCAAGATTCTTGACGTGACGCATATGGCCCGATGTCTATCTGATCATTCACCAGCTCTGATGGTGCTGGACTGGAACGGGGGGTCAGTGGGTTATAGATCATGGCGGATGCCCTCCGATTGTCCCGGGCCTGTACGTATCCTCAGGATCGAACCGATGCTCTATGGGGTCCACCTCTCGACAGTCCCAAGTCTGGATATGAATACACACAGACTAAAGGATGGTCAAGCGGGGGAAGGGAAGGATGGGGACAGCGGGGAGGGAGACCTGTGGATACAAAACAACAAATTACCACCTAAGCCTTTCCAACACCTCCCTGTTCCCATCATGCTTAGATGTACCCATACTTCCACTAACCTGTATGGAAAGAAAAGTTTGCCGGCTAACAGGGGTGCTGAGCATGTAATCGCAATTCCTCCCACCATATGCTGGAAAATACAACAAAAGGTATGTGAGTCTAACAATCCTGTATCCCTGTTTAACCTATCTGCAATGGAACATGTACTTTCTAATTCTACATGTAACACCTACCCTGATATAATGGGAGGAGGGCTTCCAGCCCAGAAGGAACACCTGCCTTAGATCACCCCTGTAGGTAAAAGCAGTAGAATCACAAACGATGAGTAATGTACGAGACAAATGTTAGGTAATCAGAACCAAAAGTACTATCAGCAAAACAGAGGACTGTGAAGAACGTAATTCAAAGGACAAAATCCAGGAAAACTTCCGGGATAAACAAAAGGAATTAATAGAGAGTTGAAAGTCACTCTCTTAGCCAGCACTATGAAAGCCGATTGATTCTGCCCTGCATGAGCCCACTGACCAGGCTCTCCAACAGGGAAGACACAATGAGACTCTCCCCCACGATAAGGAAAATATCAGCTTTAAAGTGAAGAACTATACACAAAATGCCAGGCACTATAGTTTTCCCTCGCAAGAGCTCTGTGAATATGGATCCCAGAACGAGAGCTCACCAATGTAGGGAAAGAAAGTTATGAGCTCCGAAACCAGCCGTGCCCTGATAAAGCACAGGTTGCCAAACTGTTAAGAGACAAGCGGTGCCACTGGCACCCTTACCCGACCAGAAACTGCAGAATATGGCTTGCGTCCGAACCGGACTTCCAGGAATAATCGGCCGCATCTTCTGCAGCTGCTTCGCCTTATCCCGGGTGTTCCGGCATCACGTGGGGCGGTGCGTCTGACGTCAGGCGTCCGCCGAGGCTGCCGGGAATTGTAGTCCTCCCTTTCTTTCCTTACGTGCCTGTGCGAGCGCTGATACCGGCGTTGCCGTGTCCCCTGACACCGATCTGCTTGAGGACCCCGTGTGCAGGCAGGACCTGCGGACTGCTCTGAATACATACCTTGCTAATAACTGGGGTACGTTGAACTCAAGTTCTACTGAATGGGAGACCTTAAAGGCGGTGGTAAGAGGCGCCTGTATTGGTACTGTCTGTGGGGTACGCAGGAAACTCATAGGGAACCTAAAAAGTCAGGAGGTTCGACTGGCAGGTTTTCAACAGCAGACGGCATTAGCAGATGCGGATTGCGCGGCGATGCTGTATGCCCATAGGGAGGTACACTCCCTCTGGGACACTTTAGACAAAACAGGTCTCAAATCCTATCGACAGCTATTACACAGAGAAGGAGACAAATGGGGCAAACTGCTGGCCTGGATTCTCAAGCGGAGGTGGAAATGCCTCCCATCATCTCAATCAGAGGGGCAGATGGTAATCTACGCTCTGATGAGCATTATGCAGTGCTAGCGTCGTTGCTGGACCATTTTAAGGTAGTTTATCAGGTGGGGCCCTGGATGTCGAGGGTAGGATAGAGGACTTCCTGGCTCAGGTGGAGCTCCCGCGGTTGAAAAGGGAGGCCATGTTAGAATTGGAGGGGGACCTCTCGGCGGACGAGGTGGACGAGGTTAGCAAAGCTCTCCGTAGATCTAAGGCTCCAGGCGGGGATGGATTCCCAGCGGAACTCTATCGGGTATAATCTCCAATTCTTAGAGGTTGCTTGAGGTTATTGTGAGGCAGTAGTTAGCGGGCGACAGCCGCAAACCATGAGGTTGGGTGGTATGCTTTATGTTGAAACCTGGGGGGATCCCGTGTACCCGTCCGCCTATAGGCCCCTCACTATGCTGAACACTGACTTAAAAATTATGTGCAAGATTCTTGCCACAAGAGTGGGAGGGGTTATTCAGGATCTAGTCCATGAGGACCATTGTGGCTTTATGCCAATGCATAGTACTGCACACAATCTCCTTAGGCTGACACATGTACTTTATATGACCTCTGGCTGGAGGGACGAACTGGCGCTGCTCTCCCTCGATCTGGAAAAGGCATTTGATGCAGTGGAATGGGCCTTTCTTTTGGCAGTACTGAGGAGCATGGAGTTTGGTCCCAGTATCAGGGCCTGGATCCGGTTCCTATATACGGAGCCCTCGATTCGCGTCAGGGTGGGAGGGCAGCTATCAGACTCCTGGCAGGTGGGGAGGGCACCCGTCCGGGATACCCCTCTCGCTGTTATTGTTTGCCCTGATGATCGAGCCCCTGGCACAAATGTTATGTGCGGAAATGGCCCCAGGGGCATACAAATAGGGAACAGAAATCACGTAATCTCGCTCTATGCGGATGACGCGTTGGTGTATGTCCGTGAGCCCGGAGAGGCTGTCCCGGTGTTGATGAGGCATCTGCGCAATTTCAGCGAGGTCTCTGGACTGAAACTGAACATTCATAAGTCCCTTGTTTTCCCTCTCTGGAGTTTGGCTGAGAGTTAGCTGCATCAGTTGCCTGATGTGGGCCTGAGTTGGGAAGTAGAAGGGTTCCGATACTTGGGAATGTGGGTCACTCACACGGAGTCCCAAATTTGGCATAAAAATATTGAAAGGGTGCTGTCCAGCCTGGAGGCATCTGTCTCCTTCTGGAATCGACTTCCCCTCTCCTTAGTGGAAGGGTAGTGATATCAAAAATGGTCTTACTCCGGAGGTGTCTGTACTTAGTGCAGAACTCTCTGTTCCCACTACAGGACCTTTTTTTTAGCGCCTGGATAGCCTATTGGTGACGCTCTTATGGGCTGGTAAGTGTAGCAGAGTGGCGCTTGCCACATTGAAGCGGGATATGGAGGATGAGGGGTTGGCTGTCCCGGATATTCAATCTTACTATTACGCTGCTCATCTACAGCACGCAGCCCGCTGTCTGGCAGATTCCGACAACTGGGAGAAACGGCTCCTGGGCGATGACCTGGGGGGACACCCTGTCTCAACTACTGAGGGGGGGGGATCTGAGGTCCAGGTGCCCTACTTGATTGCGCACACGGCAGGGATTTGGAAGAGAGTGGTGCGGAGGGTACTCCGCAGGGCTCCCTTTAGCAGGGAACTGAATCTGTGGGATTTGGCTGCATTCCGAAATATTGATTCCACCATGTCCATGGAGTCATGGTGGGAGGGGGGCTGCATGGTGGCGGGTGACCTTTACCCTGGAGACACCTTCATCTCGTTCCCGGACGCACAGGATACTTTTGGAGTGGGACCGGCCCATTTCCTGCATAACGCCAAGTTGGAGAGTGTAGCCAAAGATCTCTGGGTGGAATTTCCGGCGGCCCCACATTCATCGGAGGTCCTTGAGGGGCTTGTGGGATGGGGAGGAGCGCCACCTCATCATGCATTTCTACAAGGCCCTCAGGAACGATATGCAGAAGCGGCAGTATCCCGCGCGTGGAGCATGGGAGGGTGACCTGGGGGCGTCGATATCTGACAAGGATTGGGAGCTGGCTTTGAGCCTCGTCTGCACTGTCTCTTATAATAACCGTTTCAAGTTTTCAACACGGTATTAATAGAATAGACCCCTCGAGGAACGCTGCCTGTCCGAGATGCGGGGGTGGGCGCTACCTTCCCGCATTTAGCTTGGAAATGCCCTTCAGTTTGGTCCTATTGGGCGCTAGTGGACCCCGAATAGAGGCGGCCACGAGCATTAGCATCTCGCAGACCCCACATGCATGCCTGCTGGGAGTGGTGGTGCACCCAAGAGGGCGCAAAACTCCTTACAGATTGGGTCAACTGGCTCACCTATTGGCTAAGAGGCGGGTGGCCATTGGGTGGATGGGTGCGCGGGGACCACTGCTGACCAGCTGGCTGAAAGACTTGATGGAATGGGGGGCTGCGGAGGAGCAGCATATGCGCAAAGCGTGCACTTGACGATAGGGCCCCCGAGGCCATTTTACTGTGGGTGCAAATGCTGGGTCTGTTTAAGTAGGATGCCAGCCAACCCATTGATGATGACCCAGACATGGGGGGATGAGAGAAGGGGGAGCACTTTGTTCCTAGTTATTTCCACGACGACTGAGTTTGGAGCCGCAAGAGAACCGGAAGCAGAACAGGAGTTGACCCGGAAGTGGAGGTGCAGAGCCGCGCCGAGTTGTGTCGCGGGGTGCCGGTGGAGCTGCCGATGGTCGAATCACGCCGAGTTGCAGCAGCGTTAGAGCCAGCAACCTCCAGGAAGCTCAGCACTGTCATTAGCAGTTCGAGCCAGCCGCTTTTTGGGGTGCCATGAGGTGCCGTGTGCCACCGAAAACCGAGTGCCGCACCAGCATCTGCAGCGACTAGCCCCAGGCAACCCGTAGTGAGCTTGGCGCTGTCACAAATAAAGCAAGTGCTGCAGAAAATCGAGTGCCGCACCAGCGGTGAAGGCAGCAGCCTGGAAGCCTTTAGGGGGGTGTTGCAGAGTGTGTACCCACCCCCCTGGGGGGGGTCCAGCCGGTGCTGTTTGAGGACTGTGGGCTCGCGGACTGAGCGCCAATGCTGACTCTGCATCTGCCCTGCCTGTTGTTCAGAACCATCTAAAGGGACAGTAATCTGGGTGTGAAAAAGGAGGTTAAGGGCCCCCGCCAAAAAAAGCCCTTGCAGCAGGAACAGCTTTGCGGCAAAACAGGACGGCAGGCGTGCGCCATTAAGGAACGAGTGCCGGGCAGAACAGCGGCCCGCCCTAGTCTTACAGGGGTCCAAGGCAAAGCGGCGAGGGGAGGAAACAGTGGAATCCCACAGTGGTCCAATATCCAAGCCCACCAAATCGGTGGGATATCAGGGGCTTGGCCACACGCCGCAGGGGAAACTCTGGTGGGGGGGGGAGGAATCCCGACAGCTGAACTCCCAGGAGCTGCCTATCTCACAAGAACTCGAGGGGAGAGTATCAGCGCCGTGGAAAGAGACCAGCAGCCGGAGAGGGTGAGTGAGGTGTGAGCAAGGGCAGGGGAAGCGTGCAGACAAGCTCGGCAGCCGTAGAGGCACGCAGCAGAGAACGTGCCCTGGCCCCAGCGGAAGCGGTCCAGCTAGGTCTGGGTGCAGCTTGCAGGGGCACTGGAGCATCCGCTCAGGATTGCACCGACCCCACGAAAAACCCCAACACTTCAATCAAAATTCCTTGCTCAAACATCTATTAACTGCTGCAAACTACCCCTCCTGCGTCAACCTTTCCCCAAAGGCATAACACAAAATCGTGGGTATCTACTATTTAATTACTGCCAGTGGAGAAGTGAAAAAATCAAGGTTAGCTCCCACGAATTGCAGACAGTCAAACACCAAATAAATAAATAAATAAATAAGAGAGAAAAATGAGATCAAGGAAAGTCCGCCAGGCAATCGCACTGAAAACAAGGAAACGCGCCCAGTCAAAAGACCTCCCCCTAAGTACCAAAAAAATAGATAGGCAAAAAGAAAGGCTGGTGTCGACAGCATCTCCAGAACCAGCTCTCTTTAACTTTGGGAGAAAGAACAACAAGCAAAAATATTTCTTTTTAAAGGACCCAATGGATGCTATCCACGCCTCGGCGGAAAAGGCTTCAGGCCTACAGAGTCCCATAGTTCCAAATAAATCGGTAAAGGACAGTCCCCAGACACGAGGATCAGCAAAGGATCAAGCCCAAACAAGTAAACACAACGTAGGCACACTTCATCCCCGGAAAAACAGCTCAGAAGCAAACATTGAGAAAACTTCCCAACAGGGACCAACTATCCCAAGTAGATCGACAACAATAATTGCACAGGTACATACAAGTGGAACTCCACCAAACAAGATCACGTATGCGGCAACCCGAACAAATTTGGGAATTAAAGGAACCCCAGAAAATGCCACCTTGAAAAAAAGAGTACACAAGAAAGGTAACAGGAAGGAGCATGGTCTTGCTGTTTCTCTTTTACAAACAACACTGATTTCCTCCAAGCGCTGGAATATAATACACAAAGCCAAGAATCAAATCAACCAGTTGACACAGCTCAGTGCCTCAAAACAGCACTCGCAACCAGCACGTCAGAAGGGTGGAAAGTGGGCCAGCCTCTTCACCTCTAAAACTCATCCCAACTCCAAGTCACCAGGGGGGAAACAAAAGAGAAGAAAACGTTCGACCTCCAGAAAGATGGAAACACCAGTCCTCCCCAATCTCGATATCATCTGTAAGTGGAATTGAACCAACATCACTGATACTCCCACAAATGATTCCCACAGTTCAGTGGGGTCAAACAATGCAAACCACACTACAACAGGTCATCAAGGTATTACATTTTCAATCAGATAAATTAGAGGTACAGATTGAATTAATGAACTTGATAGCGGAACACATAGCGGGTATCAATGTAAAGCTGGAATTCTATAAGCAGCACAAATTACAAAACCACAAAATGTAAACACACAAAGCTGTGGCCACTGGAAAAATCCGAACAACTGCGGATGTGGACAAATAATAGATAAACTAGTTTCCCTCCCGGAAATTCTTACCAGAATATTATACGCTGTACAACCCTGCTGAAAATAGAGAGCAAACAAATGTAACATCGCGGAAAAATGAGCACCAAGAACCAGCGGATACCACTAAGAAATCAAATATTAAGGAATATGGAACCGGAGAAACAAGGGAGGAATCTGAGGAAACTAGAAGTACAAATAAAAACCAGGAGGTTGCTCCATCATTGTTCACTTCCAGCCCATCGAGCGGAAGACAAACAAAAAGGCAATGAAAGCGAGCGAAGAAGGCTAGGCTCAAGTTTCGCAAACAGTCTTGGGAGTAAGTCAAATATACCCAATCTTCAGTCAAATATACCCAATCTTCACTCAACAGACAAAGCCAAGCGCAAACAACAAAAGTACAATAGAATCAACAGAGGATATGACCAGCTCAGGGTCTATTGCGCCAGATCCCCCAGCCACGCCGAATAAAACGATACATATCAGAGCTCATTCCCAGGATCAAACAAACAGTAACGCACAAATAAAATCAAAAGTAGCCCTCTACGCAAAAAGTGCAACACAAATAAAGGGAGCCAAAGAATGAACATCAAGCACAAAGGAGAAAACAAAAACACAAATATACACATCAATAGCAAGATCCAAGAAATCAAGGCCAAAATCAGGGTCTCGTTCTAACAGCACATTGTGCAACCAGCCAAGACAAAGAGGCTCAAACACCAAAAATAAAGATGTCAGGAAAGCAATCAAAAAAAGAAGATAAAGTGGCTGTAATTTCAAAAACTTCAAATAAAATAACATCAGGAAATCAAACAATTAATGATCTTGGCAAAAGAAATGTAATACAAGTATTCACAAACGGACAGGGACGCATCTGTAAAATAAACACTGAAGAAACATCAAGGGCAATGCATTCAGTGACAAGTACAAGCCAGAACGAAGGAAGACAGGTTTACGGAACAACGAACGGAAAGCTTTATACCCCAATCCCACCCCAAGAAAACTTAGGTTTACCAAGACAAATTACAAAAGAAAACACAGAGAATTTAAAATGCACTAAACAGGAAAATCACTCAAAAACTGCACTGGAGAATAGACCTAAATTGATATTCACGCCAGAATACTCAATGAAAGGGAGACAGGATATAGTAAACAAAGGCAACTTGTTAAGACTGTTCAAAGAGATCCCGGAACTCAGTGAAATAACCTCAACAGACCTCCTAGCAATGGAATTCCAGCAAACGAAAGATAAACATCAGCAGGAAACTACATTAACTACCTGGGTCTCCAATGAAATGGTTGATATGATCTATACAACTAGAAAGACGTTTGGAGCATGGGGAATAACTGTAACACAACATAAGCGCACCTAAATACCCATATCCCCGTTACAAAAAATAGAGTCACCATAAGCACAATTGGATACAGAAAAGAGTCCAAAATCATTTCCCAGGGGAGCAAGAAATGCCTCACCCAAAATATGAAAAGATCTGGCTCAAAACCAGAAGGAATCCAGGCAAAGCCAGACACAATCCAAACAAATGATAGAAGGAAACCAGGATTGGACATGGGTGCCAAGGGCCCTAATCCATCAGTGGCCCTGATGCAAGCCAGGAGAAAAAAGCAGGTGCATCAGTAGGGGCCAAACAGAGAGCACACATAAAGATCTGTTCATGGAACGTCCATGGTTTTTCAGATTAGTCCCAAGACAACGAGACTCTGACTTTCTTGCAAAGCTTTGATTTACTATTATTACAAGAAATATGGAACTTAACCTCAGGACCCATAGCAGGTTATGAAGAACACCACATACTGGCAGAAAAACCCTCCAAATTCGGCCGCCCTAGGGGGGACTGTCCATATACCCCAGCGCAAAATATAACTGGTTCTCAGAAGAACTAGATGCGGGAGAGAATTGGCTGCAAGTCCTGAAACTTGAACCCAAGCGCAGCACTCAATCATTGTTTGGGCAGTTAATCATTATAAACACATACATTCACCCGGATAAAAATCAGAAAAGAGAAAGATCGACAAAGCTGGTAAACCTGATAAGCGAGTTGCAAACCACATATCAACATAGTAATCTTATTATTTCAGGGGATTTCAACATCAACTTAGTAAGGAGTAACCCAAATAGGAGAAAGAACCAGAGCATGCAAGAAGCATTGAAATTAAAACTAGAACTGGAAGCACTAGGGCTGCAAATTTTGAACGGAAGTTCAAAGAACGATAGCCCAGCAGCAATTACGTTCCTGAGTGGCAATAGGCAATCAACCATTGATTATACTTTCGTAAGCGAAGAGCTTCTCCATATGGTCAACTCCTTTCAAATCTGCCCCCGTCCGGACAGCGACCACCACCCGCAGGTGCTGGACATCAAGATTCAATTGCTACAGACAAACACTGCAAAGGATCTAATGGAAATCCCTGTAAGTTACAATTTAAGAAAATTAAAGTGACGTGAAACTAACATAAAACAAATTATGGACCCCGTATATGAGCATGAAAACAATACAGGGACCCGGAGCGAGAAAAACATTGTGAAAGCATGGGTAATTTTAGGAAACAACCTATTAGAAAATTTCCCAGTAAAACCGGCAAGCCAGAAGGAATCCAGGGGGACAACAAGCAAAGAAGGAATCGTGGTTCAACACAAATCTGCGAGACGAGAAAAGGAAGATAGCTAGAGAGGTGAGAATCCAGGCTGCGGCAGCTAAAAAAGGTTTAAAAACGGACAGAAGGGAGGAGCCAAGTAGCTCAGCATAGCGGACGTGCTCTGAGTGAGCTCCGTCGGCCCTTCACTAATCCTTCATAATCCTACCTGACACCATCCTGAAACTGCTGCTGCAGCGATGGCCTTGACCCGGTGAACTCTGGGGAAGAAGAGCGGTCCCGTTCCCGGGGTGCAAACCAGGTCGGCTGCCGTCTGGGCTGCCGCGGTTGGACGAGCGCGATCGGGTATAGACCGGCGAATCTCTGGCACACTGTTGCTTGAAGAGGTGTGCAGCCGTCCCTAAAAACTCCGGAGGCCCTGGACAGACGAAACGAGGCTGGAGTTGACATTGTAGCGAGGGCAGGCCCGCTGCGGGGGCCGCGACTGCGGTCTGCTGCGGGCCGCACTACAATCAACAGCCAGAGGTGTGGAGCGGAGCAGGGGCCTGGGACAATGAAGTGGCGCATTCTGGAGGACGATGTTGCGGCCCGGCCCGGCTGCACCGGCCATGAGTAAGACCTGGGGCAGGCAGCGTGAGGTCACGGAACCCAACCAATTATTGCCTAATCGTCCGGAACTGCCCATCGTGGGGATCGGTGGCTGTGGCCTGCCCGGGACGAGGTGGAGCCTGTGACGCTCTCGGGCCCAAACAGAGTTAGCGACCTGTACCTGAAGCGGCATGGGGGCCTGTAGCTTGAACCATCTGGAGCAGTGGGATACCGCCACAGCCCCTATCAGTGACACCTGGGATGGCCTCTCCGAGGAATCTCCAATATATCCAGGTGAGCCGCCCATTAGGGGTGTGGGGGGGGCGTGCTCCCGGGCCGCGTAGGCGGCTGGACTAGTTGTCGGTGCGGCTTGCGGCCGGCTGGGGGCCCTCCCCTGGCCTCTACTCCTGGTGTGAGGCCCTGGCCTGAGGGGGAAAGCTGGGGTGCCCCCGTCTATATCCAGCTGATTGTGATGGGCTGTGGGCCCTACCGGGAAGATACACAGACTGACCGGGACCAGCTTGGAACTTTACAACAAGGGCTACCGAGGGGCCGCCCGGGCCCTTGGGCTGAGACATCGACTGTGCTTCTATACCCGGCCCGCCTGAGAGTGGTCTTCAACTCTTGCACCATCTTTTTTGACACTCCGGAGGAAGCTTTTGCCTGGATGAACGAACGACGACCCATTAAACCGCACTCTCCACCACCTAGAGATTCTGACTCCTCAACAGGTGATCTGGGCCGCACGCAGCCGAAACCCAAAGACAGAAGACGCCACAGATCCAGATCTACATGGCGATCCAAAAACAAGGAACACGATTTAGAGTCCATACCGCCCTCAAAGAAATAATGATGTGACCTTTATAGTTCGGACTCCCAGGGAGGGGTGCCTGAGTGCTCTTCTTTTCTATACATTGGTGTTCAGGATTGGTTTGGGCCGGTGGCATGGGTCTGCTCCAATCCCCCCAATAGGACTTGGGACATCTTAGGGACTATGGGGATCCTTTTCAAAAGGCTGCACTCCGCTCCCCTGTTGGGGGTGGGATGCATCACTTCCCACGACAGATACTTCTGCTGTTTTGAGGTATTGGGGTGGGATGGGAAGGGGGGGGGGGCGTTGTTGTCTTTGTTCTGGTTTGCCTTATTCTCTTAGATAAGCGCTGCGTAGTGAACAAACTGTTAGAATTCTTCAGTCCAGGAATGTTTGATACAATGATTCATCTCGTCACGACACAATGGTGGCAGAACCTACAGTACACTCCTCGGGGCAGCTTTACCTAGTGAGCTGGAACACTAGAGGCATGCTGGATAAGATCAAGAGGGCGCGGTCCTTCGACAGGCCAAGCACATCGGTGCCGATGTTCTTTTGTTGCAGGAGACACATATGTTAAGCACTAAGGCCCCCTGTCTAGCCCGTTATGGATTCCTCCATGCCTTTCATGCAGGGTTTGCCAGGGGCTCTACAGGTGTTGCCATTCTGATTCATCTGAGGCTAGCCTTCACATTAATACAGAAGTGGGCTGATTTACATGGTGGATACATCTTTGTACATGGGTAGGTGGCTGGGGAGGACATGGTGTTTGGTAGTGTTTAGGCCCCCTTGGTCAGAGCTTTGTGGATCACCTATTAGGGGTGTGGAGCGATTTGCCAGGGGGACTCTCGGTGATCGGTGGTGATTGGAACAATGTCATGTCCCCAGTCATAGATAGATGGCGTCTGGCAGGGGCGGTCGTCGGGACCCCGATACTAAACTACAGACCCTAGTGAACATGGTGGGATGGGTTGATACATGGCGGATACATAACCCCACGAAGGCTAGCTACACCTACTTCTCCCACACACACACTTCATACTCTAGGCTAGATTATATATTTTTATCCCAGGCACATTTGCCCATAGGGTCCCGGCAGCAGAGATTTTACCTCAGGGCTTGTCAGACCACTCACCTGTTGCCATTCAGGTGGCGGCTTTCGACCTGGAATTTACAGAACCCGACATACCGTGCTCTACTCCATTGCTCACTTTCAGAACACTTCTCCCATAATGAGGGGACGGTGACTTCGCCTTGTACTCTCTGGGAGGCTATGAAGCCCACGCTGCGTGGGTTTGATATTAGTTTTTGTACTGCTGAACGCAGACAACGTAGACAGTCGCTTATTCAGTTAGAGGCACAAATTATGACCGCGGAACGTCAAGCCAGTGGCAACGATGGGGCAGTGGCGCGCCGGCAGCTGCGCCTGTTTCAGCAGCAATATCATAACATATTGATGGATGAAGTGCAGGGGCATGGCTCGCTACACAAAGCATAATATATCAGTGGGGCGATAAGTCCGGGAAACTCCTGTATAGATTATGTCAACAAGCACAGGCTCATACCCCACTTCCGGGAATCCGAGACTCCACAGGGGCCCTAGTGACAGACCAGGGGTACTTGCAGATAGCTTCACGGGCTACTATCGGTCCATATATACGTCCCATGAGGTCCTCGATGCCTCTGAAATTGAGCAGTTCTTTGTAGATCTCCCTCCACGGGCCCTTTCTGAGGAGGGTTCGGAACTCACTAGAGGCTCCGCTAACTCTGGAGGAACTAACCACCGCTATGGCCGACTTACACTCGGGGAAAGCTCCGGGCACGAACGGCTTTCCCTGTGACTTTTATAAAGCTTACGTGGCCCTACTGGGCCCACATTGCCTTACGGCTATACTAGAAGCTGCACAGACCGCACTAATGCCCCCAGGCTGGAGGCATGCAGAAATTGCTGTGTTTCATAAACCGGGGCATCTGCCGGTACTACATGCTTCCTATCGACCAATCTCTTTATTGAATATAGAAGCAAAACTCATAGCCAATGCACTTGCCACCAGGCTGTTGGCGCACCTCCCCGACCTGGTCCACCCAGATCAGGCCGGATTCATGACTCGACGTGCCACAAGTCATAACATTCACCGAGCTAATAATGCGATAGCCACCGTGGATCGTCTTGGTCGCCCTGCAGCTCTTCCGTTGGCCGACATCGACCGCGCCTTTGATTCGGTTAGCTGGACATATCTATTTATCCTACTGAAGCATCTTAATTTTGACCCCAAATTTCTGTCATATATTCGCATGCTATACCATGGACTAACCGCCTCCATACATATATCTGGCAGGGTGACCTCCCCATTACTCGAGGCACCCAACAAGGATGCCCACTGTCTCCATTATTGTTTGCTTTGGCCATCAAGCTGCTGGCGGCGTGGGTTCGCATAGATGCCCTGATCAGGGGCTTCGAGTGGTCAGCAGGGGTCTCCGATAGAATTGCACTTTTCGCAGATGAAGTTATCTTCTTCCTGTCTGACCCTCGGAGATCGGGCCCTCGCATTCTGCAGATTATGCAAATTTTTGGTGAAACCTCAGGGCTTTTTATGAATATTAATAAATCTACACTATGGCCTTTGCGCGGGTCCACATCTGATTACACATGGGCCTCTGACCTTTCCCAGACCCGGTATTGCATAAAATACTTGGGGGTCTTTATAACCGACGACAAGAGATATCCAGAGTACGTAACGTTGGCACAGTTCTGGCTAGGGTCAAAGGGGAACTTAAATCGTGGGCGGGTTTGCCCTTATCCTTGTACAGCCACTCAGCCATTTTCAAAATGATCTCCCTTCTATATCAACTACACAACCACCCCTACCCTATTTCACAGACCTGGTTCAGGCAGCTGAATACCATGCTTAATGAGTTTCTTTGGCACGGAGGAGCGATTAGAATATCGCTCACTACATGTTTCCTCTCTACCTACTGCGGGGGCATTGCGACCGCCGACATTCAGTCTTACTACGCTGCTTCTCACTTACAGGTGCTTAATGATTGGTGATATTGCCCCAGAGATGAACCGGCCTACGCACTAGAGCGATGGCTACTAGGTGATCTGTCACTCTATAAATACCTGTACGGCCGTGCCAACCTCCAGACTCTACCCCCGGCCACCAAAGTGGTTTTGGCATTATGGCGACAGTCTCTTCGCCGTATAGGTTGGCTGAATTGTCTGACAGGTGCAGCCCGGATATGGTGCAATCATCTTCTTCCCCAGATACAGCAGTTACAAGGGTTCCAGGGCTGGAATTGAATCGGTATCTCTACACTAGCCGACGTTCTCCAGGGTCTTTCTCTCAAATCCTTCTCGGACCTTCAAAAAGAATACTCCATTCCACGGTCCCAGTTTTATAAATACCTTCAATTCCGCCATGCTATTACTCCCCACCTCAGGGATCTTACTGCCCTGCCTGAATTTAACCCACTGGAAGGGAAGCTCCTTATGGGTGACCTGATCAACCCCAAAATATCTAAAATCTATCAAACATTAGTGACCCATAGTGCGTCAACACTGGAATCCCTCAGGGAAGCCTGGCAAACGGATCTGGGTCCTCTTGACAACGATGATTGGAGGGAGGTGCTAGAGTCCCCCCGAGGGGCTGCAGTCTCCTCGCAACTGTGACTAATACAGCTGAAATACTTACACAGAATATATCTTACCCGATCAAGACTTCACAAGGTTGGTCTTGTTACCTCCCCAGAGTGTCTCCGTTGCGGAGCGGAAGAGGCCACCTTTATTCATACAGTGTGGTCATGCCCGGTCCTAGACAGGTTTTGGAGGGGTTTGAATAGATGTCTGGCTGAGGTGCTGGGGTGGGTTATACCAAGTACACCACGATTACCGTTACTACACATTGCAGAAAACATTGGGGGCACCAGGTATAAACGTCATTTATTGTTCCTAGGCTTGACTATAGCCAAGTGCGACATAGCCCGATTATGGCAGGCACCATCCCCACCCCCACTGGGGGTATGGAAGCGTGGATTAGACTTCTGCATGGGGTTGGAGGAGCCGGTCTTCAAAGCTTGTGGCTGCCCCCACAAACACACACGCATATGGCAGCGCTGGGCAGATTTTAGAGGAATTATTCTGACACCGCCATCACAGCCCACATCACTAGATTTAGAGGTTCTGCCCCACATTTAAAACAGGTGTGTACACACTGCTACCGAATTTCTGATGGGACTGTATCATTCAAATAGCAGTTGGAGACCTGGACATTTCATAAGGACAATATTCCTATCTTCTGTAACGCAGCCCTTTCTTTCGTTATATTTAGTTTTGTTTCTTTCTTTTTCTCTTTGTCCTCCTTTTTCACATAAACTGCATAAAATTGCTCATGAATGTCAATACTATTTCCCACTGTATATACATCCATCATTGCTTGTGGTTATATTGTGGGCAAGAAAAATACCAATAAAGTTTGTTCTTAAAAAAAAAAAACGGACAAAAGCCAAATTATGGCAATGAGGAAGAAATATAGGAAAGAATGTAGGGAGGCAAAAAAGGTGCACAAGGAAGATCTCTGGGCCAAATTACTTGGGGCAAGAAAAATGCCAAATAGTAGGGAATTTTGGAGCATAATCAACAGCCTAACAAATGGACAGACACAGTATCAAAATACAGGAATAAGCGAAGAAACATGGAAAGCACAAATTCATACACCAATACGCAAAACAATAAAACTACACAGGAGATAAGGGCACAGGAAGTACGTTCACCACAAACACAAGACTTAGTTATACCAGAGGGGAATAACGGAGAAGCAACATTAAGCCTCCAACCGCAGGAAAGAGAATTACCTGAACGGGAACTACTGGACTCAATCATTTACGGACCTAAAGAGGTAACTGATGCAAAACAAATAAAAGAATTAATTAAAAAAACTAAAGGCGGAAGGAACAGCCGGGCCGAATGGTCTTCCTAACTCCTTATTCAAACAAGCACCAAGCTACTGGGCCGAGTATTTTACGCCTCGCTTCAATCACATCTATAATAAGAACAGGATACCAAATTCTTTGAAAGGGAACATATTCCACCCAATAGATAAAAATGGAAGCCACACTCAGCAAGAAAATTACAGGATGATAGCTCTGATCGACATGGAAGCAAAATTATACGCATCCTGCATTTTAGGTCATATCCAAACATGGTTTGAGGAGAAAAGTGTGATCCCGAAATTCCAAACAGGATTCAGGCCCGGAATGGGAACAGCAACAAACTTGACAGCCCTGGCAATTCTAACAGAAAAAGCCATGAGAAGAAAATCCCCGTTGTTCGCATGCTTTATAGATTTAAAATCTGCGTTTGATAGAGTACCACAAGATAGGCTCTGGGCAAAATTGAAAGCATGGGGTCTACCACAAAACTTACTCAATGCCATAATAGCACTATACAGCGACAGGTTGGCCCAGGTGAAACTTGGTGACGGCAGTAGAGTGTCAGCTAAGATAAGCACCAAACACGGACTGAATCAAGGCTGCATTTTGGCCCCAAGCCTATTTAATTTGTTTCTTTCAGATATTAACAACTACTTGACAAAGACCAAGAGCCATGCACCAAAACTGGCAAACGAGTCAATCTCATACCTGCAATATGCTGTTATATTCCATATAGGTACCCCAATATAGGCCCAGGTAACATCACAACCTTTCACCTATATTCGTCCCTACATCACATGCATAACGGCTGCTAGGACTGACCTTTTACCTAGTTACAATACTCCTTACAGACCGTGGGGTTTTCCCTGAACAATTGCCTCATACATTATGCATGAGGATTCAGGATTCTCGGAAATGCAGCAGGACTATCATCTCCTGCATAATAACTATGTACAAGGTTCATTCCCGACGTCATCCTAAGTCCGACAGTGGCACAGCAAGGTAGAACCCCTGGGGATACCTTCGGGTATATAAACATCACATCTTGCTGAGATAGTCAGAGGAGATCACGACTTCCCTGCCGACACTCTGACGCGAGACGCTGAGATTCCTGCATGCAGACACTCCAGCTTGCAGCGGTCTGAACATCCCTTGCGGGGTGTCCAACTCGAGACCAAGATGGGGTCCCACAGTCTCTCACTTCAGGTAATAGGGTTGACTTCATCCTGGAGGGATTCTTGGCTTTAACACCTACACACATGCTAGGTACACGTAGGTACATCTAGTTAGGATTGCATCGTAGGAGTACGCATTTTAATGTCATGTATTTCATATACCTGCCTGTATTCATGATTCTACTAAAATGGTAGCGATTTACCATCCTTTCGCTTTTCTAGTGCTTCTAATCATTTATATCTGTTACTGTCTGATGATTGTCTCAGCACACCTATTTTACACTAGAATGACGAATGTTCAATAAATGCTTATTGAAAACGTCCATATCGTTTATTCTGTGTACATCTCTGAGACTAATTGAGCACGAGTGACTGAGCGAAAAGCATTGCACTGTTTCCACAAGTCTGAAGGATCAGGGTTGTCATGTTCGATAGTTGCCAAGAACTATTCTCTCCTTGATAAGAGGAGTTTCTAGTGGCACTGTGAGCTAGCTGGTATACAGGCCAACATATCCGGTGGTGGTGGGGCGTGGCTTGGGAGCCGGAGATGGCGGATGCGTGAGCTTCGAGCTCCGCACTAGCCAGGCCATTTCTCCGACCTAGAACGGTGATCCCGATCGGACCCGGGGGCGCACGAGGAAGACTTGCCCTTGCGCAGATGGGAGGCTCCCAATTTTCTTTCCGGGACGCCTCTGGGACATCGCCGAACGAGGGAGCGGCCGGGCCGGGTCGGCCCCAAGATGGCGACTGCTGACACTGTTGCGTAGCTGGGAGGAGAGTACGCTGCTGACGCCCTGAGCTAGGGGTCGCTGCCCTGGGCGGAGGCGGACTGTCCCTGACGGCGGACGACGGACCCGTGAACGAGGACACCCCGCTGTGAGACGCTTGCGGTGGCTGGGCTGACCTCGTGAGCAGGTTTCCGGACTGGTGCGGGGCGCTCCCTGCGGCAGCCGACGCAGAGATCCAGGTGCCACTGGAGAGACCCTGAGAAAGGGACGTCGGCAGGCGTTGCAGAGCGGACGTCGCTGGGGCATCATTGGAGGTCGGTAGCGGGCCGCTGGGACGCTCGTAGGTCAGCGCTGGTTCCGTGGCTGGGTGCGGCGACCTCCGCGTTGGCCTGGTCTTGGGGTGAGGCAGCTTGCGGACAGTGCCCGCCTGCAGGCAGATTGAGTCGGCGGAAGGCCCTGGGAGTTGTCCTGAGACCCCGGTGCACCACCCACCCTGCATGAACAGGGGGCGCTGGCCCAGGTGATTGAGGGTTGGTGCAGGCGGGTCCCCCTTTGCTACTGGGTGGCCTGTCCCCACCACTATCGTGGGCCTTGAACCGGGGGTGGAGCGGCGTATACTGGGCTCTGGCCTACACCGCGCACTACGGAAAGGCGCTAGGAGGGCCCAACGGACGGTGTGCGACCCTGGAGTGGTGGGTGCCAGCCGGGCCAACGACGGTTTCCTGCTCGCCCAAGATCCGCCGAACTCGGGCGGAGGGAAGAGGGGTCCCAGCCATGGGGAAGCCACGGGGAAAGCAGACCGGTCCCCCCCCCCCCCGATATGGAGGACGGCAAGATGGACTCTGCTGCAAAGGACACTGGCGAGGAGCAGGCGGAGGTTCCGGTTCACCAACAACTGGCCAAAATTCTTGAGGCTATAGCGGATACCAAGGCGACCCTACATCAAGACATTAGCACGGTGGCGGTTGACCTTGTTTTATTGCGCGCCGAACATGCTAAACTTTCTGAGAGGGTGAAACAGACGGAATCATCCCTGGAGGTGCTGGCACCGGCCCAGCAGGCTCTGTCAGCACAGGTGGGCGAGCTGTCCAACAGGGTCGGTCAACTGGAGAAACGGGCGGAGGACGCAGAAGGTCGCAATTGCCGCAACAACGTGCGAGTGGTGGGCCTTCCGGAAGGAGTGGAAGGAGTGGAAGGGCGGGACATGGTCTGCTATCTGGAAACATGGCTGCGGGACGTGGTCGCGCCTCAGGGCCTTTCCCCATTCTACAGCCTGGAGAGGGCCCACCGTGTGCCTGCCCGACCACCGGCGCCTGGCTGACCGCCCCGTGCTGTGGTGGCCCGGCTGCTCCATTTCCGGGACAGAGATTTGCTACTCAGGAAGGCTCGGGAGGCTGGTCCTTTTCTCGTCGAGAACAGTAGGGTCACACTGTTCCCGGACTACACGTTGGAGGTCCAGCGGCGCCGCTTCTCCTTCATGGAAGTTAAAAAAGCCCTGCGGGAAGAGGGGGTACAATACTCGCTGATGTTCCCGGCCCGGCTCAAGATCATGCTCGATGGGACGACCCACTTTTGCGAGGACCCGAAGGCAGCCTGGGATTGGGTGGAGGCCTACCACGCGGGGGGCCCTCTACAGCCTCGACCGGAGCGACAGCCGTCTGGGACGGAACGTCCGGTGAGACGACTGCGGAAACGCCGAAAGAAAATGGAACTCAAGAAGCCGAGCCCGTCGCAGACGGCGATGGGGAGGGCTGCAGCGCTGGAAGCTGTCTCCCTCATGGTGCGATCTGGGGCCTCAGCTGCAGGGACGGACTCAGAGACAAAATATGGTGAGGACGACACTGATTCAGATGCTTCTCGGACCACCGGCGGCACCTTGCCCATAGTGACTCCGCAGCTTTCGAATGACATGTAAGACTAGAAGTTCCGGAGAATGAGGAGCGGTTCTCTCCTTGCTTCCTTTCTCCTGCCTGTTTGTATTGTCGTCTTATGTCCTTTATGATTCACCTGGGCGGGATTACATTTTGAGATCACTCAGGTTATTGTTAGATGTTGAGGGCGCCATAGGGAGAGGAGGATTCTCTGGGTGGGCGCTCCCGGGTGCGGGTTGGGCCGGCCTCTTAAGGCTGCTGCTATGTGACGAAAGTTTTTCGGACGATTTGTTGGTTCCCTGACACGCTGCGCCCCTTGCAGGTCCCAGTGCAGTTAGCCTTGGATCTTTCCGATCTGGTGTGAATTTTCACTGTGCGGTTTGTTTGTGAGTTTGGGCAGCTGACCGTTGTCAGTCCGCTCTCGGGATGGGGAGTTGTTTTGAAGGGATTTGTTGTTTTATGCCAGGGGGGTGGTTTCTGCGTGGTTGGGGGGTGGGGGTGGGGGGCATGGGGGGTATGCAAGCAGGAATGATGGCTGCATCTGCGGGTAGCCCTGATGGGATTAAGGTTATGACCTGGAACATTAGAGGCATGGGGTCACCAGCTAAGCGTTATAAAGTTCTCAATTTTATCAAGAGGCGGGGGCGCAAGTAATTTTGCTGCAGGAGACTCATCTCATTGAAGGGGAGGTCTCTCGCCTGAGGCGTCGCTGGCGGGGTCAACTCTTTGCTACGACATATTCGGCCTTCTCCCGGGGAGTGTTGATATGGATTAGACCGGGGGTGCCCTTCCAGCTTACCCGGAAAGTAGTGGACCCCGAGGGAAGATATGTGGTGGTCACGGGCACTCTACGGGGCAGGGAGATCACATTGGGCAGTGTGTATGGCCCTAACCGAGAGCAGCTTCCATTTTTAGATCGGCTGTCTGGGGTGTTGGCGGGGTTTCCCCATGGGACCTTCCTGCTGGGAGGCGACTTTAACTGTGTTTTTGATATTCAGCGGGATAGATCCACCCCTCCTCTACGGGGAACCACGGCGGCTGCCACCGCTACGGGTTTAAGAGCCTGGGCCATGGGTTGGGACCTTCATGAGGTATGGCGATTACATAACGCTGGGCGCAGAGAATATTCCTATTATTCACACCTTTATGACCTACACACACGCCTGGACATGTTCTTTTGTTCTGCCACTCTGTCCCCCATGTTGACCGGCACTGAGTATCTTGGCAGATCCCTTTCTGACCATAGCCCTTTGCTTGTGGGGTTTGTCCCGGTCCTGGAGAGAGCCCCAATCCCATGTTGGCGGCTGGACCCGTCGCTGCTAGACGACGATGGGTTCCGTCAGGGTCTTTCAGAGGCCCTCACTGACTATTTCTCCGGCAACCCAGGAACCGCCAGCTCACCGCTGGTGGAATGGGAGGCGTTTAAAGTGGTGACACGGGGGCACTGTCTGGGCAAGACTGTTGGCACTCGACGACTGGTTACCCAGGAACTGACAGACTTAGAGGCCCAAATCCTGACACTGGATAGGGGAACCACAGAGACGGTCCAGAACCTGGAGAAATTGGCAGAAGTAAAGAGCCTTTATAGTGCTACCTGGGACAGATTGAGAGCCCTTGATTTTAAACAGTCTCAGGCCACACAGCACACAGAGGGGGGCAGGGCTGGGAGACTACTGGCTTGGTTAGTCGGACCCGAGAGTAGGGGTTCACCCATTGCGAGTGTCACGGATTCCCGTGGTCAAATTCTCTCCTCACCGAGGTTAATCAATGACGCATTCAAGGAATACTATGAGACCCTGTATGGTCCTCCAGGGCCGTCCCATGGGGAAGAGTTACAGGCCTATCTAGACGAGCAACGCCTGGTACAATTGGACCGAGATGCCCGGGATCAGTTGGCCTCACCTATCAAGGCGGGCGAGATCCGGGCGGCTATTAGAGAAATGGCCAGAGGGAAAACACCTGGGCCGGATGGCCTCCCAGCCGAATTTTATAGTACTTACGTGGATATTCTTGCCCCGCAGTTGGAACACATGTATGCCGCTGCACTTCGCGATGTGAATCTACCAGCCTCGCTCCGGGAGGCATTAGTGATCCCACTGCCCAAATCTAAATTGGTTCATCCTAGGTTAACGGAATTTAGGCCGCTCTCCATGTTAAATACTGATCTAAAAATCTTAAGTAAAGTATTGGCCCTGAGACTCCTACCCCACATGTGCCGGCTGGTGCATGCGGACCAGAGTGGGTTTATCCCCTCACGTTCTACGTCCAGTAATCTGAGAAGATTGTATCATGTTATGTTTCATCATGACTTGCGAGATTATCCTGATGCAGTGATAGTGGCGATTGATCTGGAAAAGGCCTTCGACACCCTACGGTGGGACTTTTTATTTTCGGTTATGGGCGTTTTGCAGCTGGGTGATGGATGGTTGCAGTGGCTTCGATTGCTCTATGGACACCCCACGGCACGTGTGCGAACGGGGACCACGATCTCTGCGTCCTATCCCATTTATAGAGGGACTCGGCAGGGGTGCCCCTTGTCGCCGCTTATTTTCGCTCTTGCCATGGAGCCTCTGGCGGCGAAAATGCGGAGGGAATGTGGGGGTTTGGGGGTGACGCTCGCTGGGACTCCCCATATCATTTCGCTCTATGCGGATGATGTGCTGATCTATCTGCGGGACGGGACTTCGGGAGTCCGCCAAGTTCTAGACATCCTGGATGAGTTTGCCGCTCTATCCGGCCTCCGGGTAAATGGGAGGAAAACTTTTGTGTTCCCGCTGCACCACACCATGCCTCGGCCATTGAGCCTCCCGGCTACCCTGACATGGGCACCGGTATCTGTTAAATATCTGGGGATCCAGATCTACCACACGCAGGTGGACTTGTTCGATGGAAACCTTGGAGGCACCCTGAGGGCTTTGCGATCGCAGGTGGCCTTCTGGCGCACCCTCAGATTGCCACTTATGGCTCGGCTGGCGTTATCGAAAATTATTGTTCTCCCCCGCCTCTTGTATTATTTCGTTAATCTTCCAGTATTAATACCGAAATCGTGGTTTCAGACTTTGGATGGGCTTCTTAGAGACCTCATCTGGGATGGCGGCCGTAATAGAGTGTCACTGCAGACCCTGCGCCTCCCGCTTGTGGACGGGGGTTTAGGGGCCCCGGATTTCGAGGCGTATTATTTGGCGGCCCAACTCCAATGGTTGGCAAGATGGTTGGATGGCCGAGATCCAACTACGCTCTCCCTTCCTGCCGGGGCATTGCATATACGGTTACTTCCTAGGCTTCTTAACCGTCGCCAGAGGATGTTAAGTATAGGAACGCTGCTTTCGGTGGCGGTGAAGTGCTGGGACAGGTGTGTGGCCCGCTCCCGGGAGAGACAGCTTTACGCCCCAGGCCTTCCGCTTGTGGGCATTCCTCAGGCAGGGCTGGGTCCCCCCCTTACGCAGCGACACTTGCAGGGTTGGGAGGAGGCGGGAGTACGTACGGTGGGCGACTGCTACAGAGATAGGGAGTGGCTCCCGTTGGCTGATTCTCTTACATATCATGACCTTCCACCGGGCCAATTCTTAAACTACCATAAGCTCCGAGGGGCGGTGTCGGAACTTTGGGGTGCTGCCACCGGCGAGCCAGATACACACCCGGTTCTGGAAGCGGTGGTGACTCTGGGTTCCGCGGGGCACCTGATACGCTGGCTTTATCTAGCCATAAGAGAGCTGGCGCCTAGGACGTTGTCGGGTCTACGGGAGAGATGGGAAGGACTGCTCTCGCGACCAATGACAGATAAGGAATGGCGGAGAGTTCTGGCGAGCCCGAAAAAGGTCTCTAGGAATACGGCCTTTAAGGCCCTCCAGTTCAACGTCCTCCGTAGAACCTACCTCACACCGCATCGGTTGAACGTGGTTTACAATAGGGACGATCAGGTCTGCGCTAGGTGTCTATTGGGGGATGCGGACTTTGATCATATGATCTGGTCCTGCCCGATGCTTTCTAACTACTGGAACAAGATTGTAGATTTGGTTAATATAGTGCTAAATCGCACTCTGCCGTGCAACCCGGAGGTCTGCCTTTTGGGCCTCTTTCTGAGACCTAAGTCCCGTAAGTTGGGGCACAGGTTCGTAGATCTGGCCCTCCTCCTGGCCAAAAGGAGGATTGCGATCCACTGGAAAGCTAAGACTCCGCCTCTCGTTACCACATGGGAAGCAGAAGTTACTTGCTGGGTCCGTGCGGAGGAACGGGTGTTAGTTTCTGAGGATAAGATTACTAGGCGGCGTAAGCCGTACGCGGAGCCATGGCGGGATATCGCCAGGTCGTGGGAAGCGCGTCATGGATCGGGCCAGGACCCCCAGGGAAACGGGACGGAGACTGCAGAGTAGGTACACACATGGAGGATGCCCTGAATGCTCTGCGCTATTTGCTTTGAACAGTGGACAGGACTGACCCCCTCCCCGGGCCCCCCCCCCCCACCACCACCACTACTATATTGCTGACACATAACTCCTCTCATGCAGTTGAACCACTTTGACTCCTGGCGGTTATTGATTTTTTTCTTTTTCTTTTTTTTTTTAGTCGTATTAATTAAGTTTACTTTCATGTTAGCGTGCAGAACGATCTTTTTTGGTTTGGAGAATGGTGATAAATGATTATATATATTGTTGCCTGAATTGGACAAGGATTGCACGAACATTGAAAGATATTCATTGAGTCATTTGATAAGGCGACACCCCGTCCCGTGGGTGCAAACAATTCCTGTGCACTGTGATATGTTTATTGGTACATGTATATAGGGACAATTTCTTCCAGATGGAAATGTATCTGTGTAATTGGTGTTCGCTGAATTGTTTTTCAACAAAATTTAATAAATAAATTTTCACACAAAAAAAAAAAACATCCGGTGGTGGTGTCGGGAATCAGTTCAGACACCAAGCCCGCAGTGTATGTTGTCTAAACGCGCAGATCTTGTATAGATTTATAAGAACTACACGACAATGCAGATGATTTTGTGGTCCTGAGCCAAACTCTGATCGGCTTGCAAAGAGTCATTAACCATTTGATAAATTATATAGAGCGGCAAGGGTTGGAGTTGAATAGGAAAAAACCAAAAGTGGTACGCCTAGTGGATACAGCATTTAGCAATTACAAATGGTACGTAAAAGGCGAACAAATAGAATCAACAGGTTGCTATAAGTAGAAACCATGCAGTAGTTGACAGTGGAACTCTACAGGAACTAGCACCTAACCTGCTATCCCCAATTTTATATAAACAATGGGTAATACCCAAAAACGTGTGCACACAATGTAAGCACCCACTGTCACGTTGCAGTCCACAACTGGACTTAACAAAGTTTAACAAAACAAAGCAGTTGGTGCACCACCTTATGAAGAATGTCACAAAAATATAAGATCTGTGTCCAAGGTTGTTCTTCAAGTCATCCTTTTTATTTAATTACAATTTAATTTAAACATATTAAAAAAAACACAATGTTGAGTAGACCAGCCGACGCGTTTTGTCCAAAAGCATTCGACTTCTTCAGGGCTGTAGAATAACAGATATATACACAAATAAGTAAAATGAAAACATTTAAAAACATTTAAAAGACACAACCTATACAATATAACCAAGATACAATTACATTGTGACAGGAATGGCTATACATATATACATTGTTGAAAAAAGTGCTTCACAAAGACCTTTTTCCATGTAAACATACAATGTGAACGATGCAACATGTAAAATGACCCACCAAGACAAAAAAACTATATAAAGAAATACAATAAAACTTAAAGCCAAGTACATATCATTACCATGTGGTATGGGACACTATAGCACTCCCCATCAGAGAAGTTAATTTGATGAAGAGTCTGAGAGGAAGTTGAGGTGCCCCCGAGCAAGTGAGCAATTCTCCAAGGATAGAGAGGAGAGAAAGAGCAAAAAGATTGAGACTTGCAAGGAAGGAGTCTATACACCAACGATCAGCAAAAATAGCAAAAGAATATAACAGGGATCAGCAAACAAAGCAAAGAAAAGGTTTATGGCATGTGGAAGTTCTTAAGGTAAATGGGGCCACATGAGCATGGACGTAGTCCATGCATATCCCCAACTTAACATACAAGTAGAATGGAAACCCTAAGGATAACAGGGGCCCAAAAACAGAGGGGGGCAATTAATATTACCCACCATATGCGAGGCGCTCCTAACATATGGCGTCAGAGATTCTGTGGTAAATATGTATAGTCAGCATATGGAAATGGCTGTAAACTGGACAACTGGATCACGCTGTATAAGGTCTATTTGAACAGAGAAAAAAAGGAGAATAACATATCTCAATACTCCTGAAAAAATATGCTTATGTAAATGTAGGGCATATAGGAGTATCTAAATTATTGCGTGATACTCACTTAATTTGAATTAAAAAGTGCTATGTCTTATTATTAGATACCGGACTTCCAAAATACGTCCACATATAAAGATTTGTCTGGTCACACGCAACTAAGGCGGGCCAAGGCAGAAGAAATCAATAGTTCCACACCTGTAAGCAAGAGGTAAAAACATCTTACATGGGGCCATTCCATTACCCTGTGTAATGTGACAAAAAGGTATAAGGTATCAGCATATAACAAATAGCAGCTTGCAAGGGTTATACCCATACTGCTATATATTTAACAAACCAAGGTAACAACCTCAACCCCCAAGGGTGCTATTGCTGATGAGGAAAATAAAATAAAACTAGAAACCCCGGCACCACGGAAAATAAGTACTAGAAGTAAACAAAGAAGAGTCAAGAAACCCCTCTGTCTTGCACCCCTTTAACGCCCATAGCCCCAGTAGAAATGGCAATGGAGTTCCCTTCCTTGCTTGTCAATCGTGAAGTATCAGAAAGCCCCCCCGGTAACAAGACGAAGCAGCGTAGGTTGGGCGGAACCTACCATGTTAAGTGTAGAAAACCGGAACGCGATGTCGTCTCCTTCCGAGATCAGGTCAGAAAAGACTAATTATATCACAAAAAAGAAGGGGGGACCTAGGAGCTAATAAAGGTCCAGTGTCCATGCTCCTAATGCCTACGTTTAAACCAACAAGAGGACACTGTTCCTATGGCAGGGTGCAAAAAGTAATTCATGCCTAAGGGTGCAAACAGTCACCCGTGCAATTAAACAAGAGTAAAGAAGGAAAGAAATCCTAGGTATAGGGGACCCACAGGTGAGGTGGAAAACCACTCTTTGTCCTTTGTTGCCCTCACACACCCCAAGGGGTGTCATGCTTCATCATCGGGCGGTTGCTCCTCGTAGGGCCGGCGCTGCAATTCCCTACGGGTCCCCCGAAGGGTCACTTTATCGGAGATCTTTTCAGGACTGCCGGATGCTGCATGAGGGTGTGTGGGGAGTGGGTCCAATGAGGGTAAGGGAAGTGCGTGCAAAGTGGTAAGAAAGTTAATAAAGGGTAAACATGCAGCGCAAATATAAGTAATGTACCCTTTGCAGTCAGAAAACTGCTGAATAAAAACATTGCCCCAAAGGCACACTAAGCCCGGGTGTCAAAGGTCATAGGTCAACATGCTTTTGCGCCTGCGTCGCCTTAAAGGTCGTTGGTAGTACTACCGGCAGACGCATGGACGGGGTAGGTGTAGAGGAGGTAGCACCCGTATGAAATTCCCGGTTATGTGCGGGCGTCCATTGCTCTTGCCAGTGGAGGGACTTTCTTAGCAGTGCTAGGTACTGATCAGGAGTGGTTTCCACCATGCAGCTGTAGCCACAGTGAGGGTATACAGGTTACTGCCCCGCCCTGACTGATAAGGAGAGGGTATTTTAACTTAACTTATGTTGTTTCACGTGCACTTCACTATTTTGATTACTCTGGTCCTGAAGAAGCGCCAACAACCTTTAAGGCGACGCAGGCGCGAAACATGTTGACCTATGACCTTTGACACCCGGGCATAGTGTGCCTTTGGGGCAATGTTTTTATTCAGCAGTTTTCTGACTGCAAAGGGTACATTACTTATATTTGCGCTGCATGTTTACCCTTTATTAACTTTCTTACCACTTTGCACGCACTTCCCTTACCCTCATTGGACCCACTCCCCACCACCCTCATGCACCATCCGGCAGTCCTGAAAAGATCTCCGATAAAGTGACCCTTCGGGGGACCCGTAGGGAATTGCAGCGCCGGCCCTATGAGGAGCAACCGCCCGATGATGAAGCATGACACCCCTTGGGGTGTGTGAGGGCAACAAATGCCAAAGAGTGGTTTTCCACCTCACCTGTGGGTCCCCTATACCTAGGATTTCTTTCCTTCTTTACTCTTGTTTAATTGCACGGGTGACTGTTTGCACCCTTAGGCATGAGTGACTTTTTGCACCCTGCCATAGGAACAGTGTCCTCTTGTTGGTTTAAACAGAAAAGACTAATTGCACGGACCTCGACCGTATATGAAGCCCACGTTTCATTAGAAACATGGAACAGCTGTGAGGGGGGTGTGTCTCGTTTCGGAAGGCAAACGAGTAGTACCGCGGCGTTATGTAGTGGCCGCCATATTTGAGTGGTTGCTTTCCCGTATTTATAACAAACAAACCCCTATAAACACAACAAATTGGCACAAAAAATCATGATAAATAATAACTCATTTAAAAACCTAACAATACAAGTCGCCAGTGATCTCTAATTTGAACCGATAAACATAATTCAACAGCCAGAAGCGGAGTAACGATTGAAATATAAAAATTTCAACAGGCCCCATATTTTAAGGTTATGAGTATTATTATTTAGCACCCGTGGCGAATCCAGACAAAATACCAACAGTGCCACGGCATGTTGCAGTGGCCGCCATATTTAAATGGTTGTCACCGTTTCTTTGTAATGAACGATCCCCTAGGACCTCAAAGAACCACAGCCACAAACGGTCAATTTTATAAGTCTTAAAAAGAAAAAAAAACTTGATCAGCATGTAAATTCTAAATTGACCAAACCAACATGTATTAAGGCCGAGTATGAAGTGACGAATAAATTATTATAAACTTAATGGGCGCCATCTTAGAACACTGCGAGTGTGATTATTTGGCACCCGTGATACATCCAGAAAAAATACCAACAGTACCACGGCATGTTGCAGTGGCCGCCATATTTAAATGGTTGTCACCGTTTCTTTGTAGTGGGCGATCCCCTAAGACCTCAAAGTACCACAGCCACAAACAGTCAATTTATAAGTCTTGAAAAAATCAAAATCTCAATCAGTATGTAAATTCTGAATGAACCAAACCAACATATATTAAGGCCGGGTATGAAGTAATGAATAAAATATTGTAAACTTAATGGGCGCCATCTTGGAACATTGCGAGTGTAAAATTGACACCCGTGATGCATCCAAGGGTGAACCAGAAGAGTCCAGTACCATAGTGAAGTACCCCTGATGGAGATCAATAAGATCATAAAAATGCAATATCTCCATTACTATGGTGACACACATGCAAAGGGGGAGAAGTCATGAACCCCGCATGAGGAGTCCATAGGTCACAACCTACAATGGATCCAAAGTATTTAAAATTGAAATATACAAAAAAGGAAGGGACAGAAAAGAGGGTGACAGGCAGGGGGCGGGGGGGAGGGGGGGAGAGTGAAGGGGAAAAAAAAGACACCCAACGTGAAAATAGCGGAATATAAAAAACCATGTATACAATCATAATATAATTTACACAACAACAGGTGTCCTCAAGAAAGAATAAGTGGTTGCCACTTTTTCTGGTCAGAATGTGTGTTTGATCAGCATGAGCAAACTCTAAATCCACAGAGGTAGGAAACGGGAGGGTAACAGTAAATGTAAAATGTTACATACATTAAGGGCACATGACAGCCATACATCGGCATTCTAATAAGTTGATGAACAGACGTTTTAATGCATGGGAGAATATGTGACATCTATTTATGTCATCCAGCACAAAATAACAAGAACAAGAATGGAAATGGAGTAGTGGTCATGTCCATACAGGAAGTAGTGTAACTCCTCGTCACTATTATGACCATATTCCACACTGCGTAGTTTACAGATCCAGCCCGCCTCATTTTGTCTTAGGGATAATTCCTTATCCCCCCCCTCTGGGGTTAGCTGGTGTATGGTCAATTCCCATAAACCAAATGTCACCGCAGGTTGCGTGATTTTCCTGCATGTGAAAAGTGAGGGGGTATTTGAGATCACCATTTCGTATCGCACGTGTGTGTTCTTGAATTCTCATTTTCAATGGCCTAATAGTGCTGCCCACATAGATCTTGTTACAAGGGCAGCCCAGGATGTAAGTAACATATTTTGTCTTGCAGTTAATCAGGTGTTTGATATTATATACCCTCCCGGTGTTGAAGCTGAATGTCTTGGTTTTGTCCTTCCCTAGTCTACATACATTACAGTCCTTGCAGATGTAAAAACCCTTTGTCGTATGAGACAACCAAGTTTCTGCCCTCGGTGTGGTGATGTAACTGGGGCAGAGCTAATTTCTCAAGTTTTTTCCCCTTCTGTACGTAACTCTGGGTCTAGGAGCTATGGTCTCCTTCAAACTAGGTATGTCTGTGAGGAGGTGACAGTGCTTCCTCAACACATTATACACCATGTCACTCCGACTGTTGTATTGCGTATTGAAGGAAACCGGGACCAACTTAGTTTTTCTGGGGGCTTTGACTGTCAAGGTGGTTTCTCTGGATATTTTAACAATCCTCCTTTCTGCCTTATTAAGAGTTCCTGGAAGATATCCCCTTGCAAGAAAACGATGTTTGGTCTTCTGGATATTCTTGACAAATGTATCATCAGAGCTACAATTCCTTCTAATACGCACCATTTCTCCGTAAGGGATGTTGTTATTCACATGTTTGGGATGTGCACTATGAAAATGTAAAGTGCTATTGCAGGCGGTGGTCTTGCGGTAAATGGTGCTCTGTATGCAGTTATTTTGGACATAGAAATCAATATCCAAAAATTCAATATGATCCCTACTGTAGTTGATGGTAAAACATACATTGAAGGGATTATCATTCAAGAATGCATGGTATTCCAATAATTTGGTGACAGGTCCATCCCAGAGCATGATAACATCATCAATGTACCTGCCCCAGAAAATAATATGTTCCGTCCAGTTGGCAGCCCGGCGTCCCCAGGCATGCTCCCGCTCAAACCAGCCCATAAAGAGCCCGGCATAAGCGGGAGAAAACCTGGAACCCATCGTGGTGCCCTGCACCTGGTGGTACCATTGGTTGTCATGCAAGAAGAAATTTTTTGATAGTATAATGTCTGTCATTTCCATTAGTACCTCATTGTGCATGTAATGTTCAGCAGTTCTCTGTCCAGAAAAAATTCTAAGTCCCTAACACCAAACTCTTTTTTGATGCATGTATATAAACTGGCCACATCCATGGTGACAAAAACCAGGTTTTCAGACCACACCAGTCCGTCAAATTTGTTGAGGATATCTTTGCTGTCCTTAATATAGGCTGGCAAATTATGGACCAAGGGTTGTAAGAATCTGTCCACGTATTCAGACAGTCTCTGTGGGAGAATTAACCCCTTAAATAATCGGTCGTCCAGGTGGGAAGGGGCACCCCTTATGCATTTTGGGTAGTATGTATATGCATGGGAAAGAGGGTTCTCTAACCATGAGGTAATTACATTCATCCTCACTTATCAGGCCGCTTTCTCGCCATTCGACCATTCTCATGTTAATGTGACTGCTAAGTACTTTGGTTGGGTTCCCTGACACTTTTGTGTAGCAGGTCGTGTCTGCCAGTTGGCGGTCAATTTCCTGCATGTACGCCGTCCTGCCCATCACCACAACATTACCCCCTTATCTGCCTCCCTGATCACAATTAAAGGATCAGATCTGAGTTCCTTCAGTGCCTTGTTTTCTGCCACAGTTAGATTGTGAGTGATTTTATTAGGGGGGATGGAGCGTTCTAGGAGTCTGTAAAAGCCCTTGGTAACCTTCTCTCTAAATATATCAATGTTCGGGTGCGTTCCCACTGGGGTGAATTTGGAGCGTGTCTTGAAACCACTGTCAATTTCCACATTTTCAGAAATATTCAGTTCAGCTCTTAATACATTTACATCCATTGGTGTGTCATCCTGTAACGATAACATCAGTTGTAACACATGTAAATCCGAAACTCTATGGGTAGATGGTATACAATCCCCAGTATTCTGAACAGACAAAGACGGATTACGGGTGAAATGATCTTTCAGCTTTAATAAGCGTACAAATTTGTATAAGTCAACAAATATATCAACATCTTGCCAAATTGGGTCGGGCAAAACCTCAAACCTTTGCTCAATACAGATAAATCAGATTCAGACAAAACTGTATCTGAAAGGTTTACAATCATTAGCTCCTGTGTGGAACCCTCAGTGTATTCCTCTGGTGTGGACTGTTCTAGTTCTTTTTGGATCTGGTCGTCATGGCGACGGTCTCGTTCCTTACTCTCTTGTTTCTGTTTCTGTTTGTATTCTTGCCATCTCCTCCCCCCTTCTTGCTTTTGATCTTTTCTCATAGTTTTGACCCCCAGTCTTAATCTCTCCATTTCTACTAGAAAAGTAGAACGATTGTCTGTATCAGACGTACCTGGTGTCTCCTCAGTAGGGACTGAGCGTGCCACTGATGACAGGGAACTAATACTGCTCGCAGATGCCAATTCAGATGTCTCCTCCCGGGTTCTCTTTCCCTCCCCCGGTACTTTTAAATTATCATACCTATCTGCAAATGTATAGATCCTCCCGTCTCTATAGTCCTTGTCATCCCTTTTGATTTTTTTTAACTTTTTTGTCCCGCAAATAAATTTGGTAATCCTCTAGTATCTTATCTAAAATGTCATAGTTTTTCTTTACTGTTTCTTTCAATTCTGAGGATGCAATCTCTTTTTCCAGTTCCTCAATTTCCGACTGTAATTTGCTGCCCTTCTTCTCCGCATGTTTAATTAATATGCGCATCATATTAAATGATGCGTCACGGAGATTGTCCTCCCATTCCTTAAGTGACTCATGGTCGAGATCCTCAAAAGTTGGAAAAATTAATATTCTTAGTCCTCTAGGTATTTTCTCATTCTCCATATATTTTGCCAGTGTGGTGCCATCCCACCATCTGGACATCTCTTGTTTTTTCAGTTTCTCCAATCTCTGGAATTTGGCTTTTAGACACTCTGTATTCGGGCCACCAGATGCTATTCCTCCTACATTCTGTCTTGGTGAGAAAAGAGCTTGAGCCAGCTCCTGTCTTCTATCCTTAAAACCTGGCATGTCTGACGTGTATATAGTGTAGTGTATATAAGGAAGCAGGGCAGGTTAGTGAAAATATGGGTTATAAACTTAAACCATGCAGTAGTTGACAGTGGAACCCTACAGGAACTAGCACCTAACCTGCTATCCCCAATTTTATATAAACAATGGGTAATACCCAAAAACGTGTGCACACAATGTAAGCACCCACTGTCACGGTGCAGTCCACAACTGGACTTAACAAAGTTTAACAAAACAAAGCAGTTGGTGCACCACCTTATGAACAATGTCAAAAAAATATAAGATCTGTGTCCAAGGTTGTTCTTCAAGTCATCCTTTTTAGGTCTCGGCCTGACGTAAACAGCGCATGCGCTGCTCTCGTCATACGAGGGCTTCTTGGAATCGATACGATTCCTGAAGCCGTGTCCCAGCTCCGCCTTCAGTTTTGATTCGTGGGCGTCGTTTGGCGTCACGAATTATGCCAAAGGCAGTGCAATGATTGCACCGAAGGCATGTCAATCCCTCCTTGTTGCCACCCTGTCTCCTTTTAGCCACGCCTAGCGGGATTGGATCTCTTACCGTGGCATGATACTGTGGCCTTTAATTACTCGGTAAGCACTTTTTGTTTCCCCTTCCCTCTGTCTCTCTCAGAGACACAGCTGCTTGTATTGTCAGCGCCGTCCGCATTGGCTGCGCTTGTTTTTATTGGGCAGGCACGGGAAGTCGCCTAACACCATCTGGTATACTTCGTGAAAAGTGAGACGGCCGCCTTACTGTTGACAACACTGCTTTGAGTCTTTTCAATGAGGAGGAGGAGGTGGGTGAACTGCGTGTGCCATTTCCGTTGTGTGTAAAAGTAATACGGCAGATAAGCAACTTTTTTGTTCTGTTTATTCACTTTTGAAACAATGGCGGCATGCCGCACTGCGGACCCCCATTACTACAAAAGTAAACAAAAGTTGTTTGCCCGC
The DNA here is from genome assembly GCA_963921515.1 of Calotriton arnoldi. Lineage (NCBI taxonomy): Eukaryota > Metazoa > Chordata > Amphibia > Caudata > Salamandridae > Calotriton > Calotriton arnoldi. The sequence continues at coordinate 3,654,408 of CAWUFW010000269.1, read as the reverse complement.
CGTACTTGATGATTTTGTGGCCACTAAAAGTAGATTGGCGAGGACGGGGTCGCTCAAAATAATGAGACTGCTATCGTTAATCCGATTACGAGACCACTTTGTGCAGTTCGTTTCATAAAGGGTTTAATACGTTCCATCCGTTTTCCACGAACCGTGACGCCAAGCAATCCCCCCAGGGTGCTAAAACACAATAAATGTAAATTCCAAAATCACATTAGATTAACCATGGCTACGCCAAACCTCAAAAATTCAGGGGGAAATCACGGCTTAATAATGGTTTCAGAAATACTCTTGAAGGCGCACTGCGTACTCTTGGGCACATTTTTGTTTGCAGTTTTATATAGGCTGAATTCGACCTAAAGGTACTGGAACTCTGTACCTGAGCGCCACTTACAATACACAGACATTCATTTTGTGTACGCACAGGTAGATTAAGTGATTTGCCCAGAATCACAGGATGATGCCGACGCCGAGACTCGAACCTGGTATTTCCAAAGTAGACAGCTCTGACCGTCACGCCACACCGCTCGTGCTTTTCCTTTGGTGGCTAGGCTCCGATCAAATACACGCCAATGGGGCTTTCAGGTCTCCAAACACAAGAGCCCATCTGCTGCTCCAACCTAATGGCCTGCAAACGGTATACCCACACCTCCTGCACACCCCATGGGAATCCTTTCCATGCACCAAATTAGGGGCGTTTTTTTCTGGGAGATGAGGGGAATAAAAAACACTATCTTAGCAACGTACTGGCAAGCGTGTGCTTGTCACCCAGTCCCCAAGTATCCTATAAGAATACCTATATTCTGGCTGGATTGTTTTTTGGGGGGAGATTTCTTTCTAATAAACAAAATGCCCTACTTCTCCTAGCATGCTCCGCCCCTTTCCGGCCTTCTCTCCAGGTTGCCCCACCCTCTTATCAGTTCTGTCGTCGCTTGCCTTGTTTGCGCTCTGCATCTATCTCCCTCTATTGTACGTCGCTGTTACCCTGCGGGCAGGCTTCAACATCAATAAACAGGGAAGAGGTACCCACATTAATCCACATATTGCCTTAGTTTGCCCACCTCCCCCGCATTTCTAGGCACCTCCCAGATTGTCATGGTGCATTAAAGCGACCTGAGGTTGCCTAAAGGGCAATTGGAATAGCCGTCACAAATAGACTAAATGTAGATTACAACTTCAGAGTCAATTACGGGCTGTCCGCTAAAAACGTCTGCAGTGTATATGGATTGCTCCATTTAATCAAACAGCATTTTTTTTTGGGAGGGGGTCCTATCCTTTCACCCCTCTCCCCCCCAAAAAAAACAAAATTGCAGAGTTACCTTCCAGCAGAATATATCATGTACGAAGAGCTGTGATAAAGATTAAACGACCTCAAAAAGAGACGGATGCAGTATTTGGAAAATGCACTTTAAATTTTATTGGCAACAAGCAATCAAAAAACTTCCAGTTAAGGAAATAAAGAACGATAAATAGATTGCGTTCACAAATAATCGTCCATCTGATGCATCAGGGAAGTTCACTAGTGTCTATAACAAGCATTGAAAATGCAATAGGTCTCGCCTTTGATTAAGTTAAAGCCATTTGCTTTGCTAATGGTATTGTATAGCAAAGCAAATGGCTTTAACTTAATGAAAGGCGAGACCGATTGCATTTTTAATGCTTGTTATTTAATTACAATTTAATTTAAACATATCAAAAAAACACAATGTTGAGTAGACCAGCCGACGCGTTTCGTCCAAAAGCATTGGACTTCTTCAAGGCTGTAGAATAACAGATGTATACACAAATAAGTACAATGAAAACATTTAAAAGACACAACCTATACAATATAACCAAGAGACAATTACATTATGACAGGAATGGCTATACATATATACATTGTTGAAAAAAGTGCTTCCCAAAGACCTTTTTCCATGTAAACATACAACGTGAACGATGCAACATATAAAATGACCCACCAAGACAAAAAACTATATAAAGAAATACAATAAAACTTAAAGCCAAGTACATATCATTACCATGTGGTATGGGGCACTATAGCACTCCCCATCAGAGAAGTTAATTTGATGAAGAGTCTGAGAGGAAGTTGAGGTGCCCCCGAGCAAGTGAGCAATTCTCCAAGGATAGAGAGGAGAGAAAGAGCAAAAAGATTGAGACTTGAAAGGAAGGAGTCTATACACCAACGATCAGCAAAAATAGCAAAAGAATATAACATGGATCAGCAAACAAAGCAAAGAAAAGGTTTATGGCATGTGAAAGTCCTTAAGGTAAATGGGGCCACATGAGCATGGACGTAGTCCATGCATATCCCCAAAGAAACATACAAGTAGAATGGAAACCCTAAGGATAACAGTGGCCCCAAAACAGAGGGGGGCAATTAATATTACCCACCATATGCGAGGCGCTCCTAACATATGGCGTCAGAGATTCCATGGTAAATATGTATTTTCAGCATATGGAAATGGCTGTAAACCGGACAACTGGATCACTCTGTATAAGGTCTATTTGAACAGAGAAAAAAAAGGAGAATAACATATCTCGATACTCCTGAAAAAATTATTGCGTGACACTCACTTAATTTGAATGAAAAAGTGCTATGTCTTATTATTAGATACCGGACTTCCAAAATGCGTCCACATATAAAGATTCGTCTGGTCACACACAACTAAGGCGGGCCAAAGCAGAAGAAATCAATAGTTCCACACCTGTAAGCAATATTAATTGCCCCCCTCTGTTTTGGGGCCCCTGTTATCCTTAGGGTTTCCATTCAACTTGTATGTTTATTTGGGGATATGCATGGTCTACGTCCATGCTCATGTGGCCCCATTTACCTTAAGGACTTTCACATGCCATAAACCTTTTCTTTGCTTTGTTTGCTGATCCCTGTTACATTCTTTTGCTATTTTTGCTGATCGTTGGTGTATAGACTCCTTCCTTTCAAGTCTCAATCTTTTTGCTCTTTCTCTCTTCTCTATCCTTGGAGAATTGCTCACTTGCTCAGGGGCACCTCAACTTCCTCTCAGACTCTTCATCAAATTAACTTCTCTGATGGGGAGTGCTATAGTGTCCCATACCACATGGTAATGATATGTACTTGGCTTTAAGTTTTATTGTATTTCTTTATATAGATTTTTGTCTTGGTGGGTCATTTTATATGTTGCATCGTTCACGTTGTATGTTTACATGGAAAAAGGTCTTTGGGAAGCACTTTTTTCAACAATGTATATATGTATAGCCATTCCTGTCACAATGTAATTGTCTCTTGGTTATATTGTATAGGTTGTGTCTTTTAAATGTTTTTAAATGTTTTCATTGTACTTATTTGTGTATATATCTGTTGTTCTACAGCCCTGAAGAAGTCCAATGCTTTTAGACGAAACGCGTCGGCTGGTCTACTCAACATTGTGTTTTTTGATATGTTTAAATTAAATTGTAATTAAATAAAAAGGATGACTTGAAGAACAACATTGGACACAGATCTTATATTTTTGTGACATTCTTCATAAGGTGGTGCACCAACTGCTTTGCTTTGTTAGGTTCTTATAAGTACTTGGGAATACAGTTGGGGCGACACATGTCATTAACGGACCAAATAAAGTCAATGAGAGCCAAAGCGCAACCACTGACCTTCTCCTACACCATCCTAAAAAGGAAACTGAGCTGCCCTTCATACAGCTACCTGCTGAAAGTGATGGCAGCCCAGTTATTACCCTCGCTGACATACGGCTTGGAGATATGGTGTGGGAAGGAAATTGAAATAGTGAATGAGCTCCAGACCAAGGTGTATAAGGCCGTTTTCGGTCTCCCTAGCGCAGCATCCCCAGCCCAGGTCCGTTTAGAATTCGGCCTACAGAACCAGAACTCTCAAAGAATGAGCACCTTTGTAAAATTATGTTGGAAGCTCCGAGCCTCACAAAATGGACCATTAAACAACTTATGTTGGGCCGAAATCAAGGCACAGATGGAGCAAAAACAACCTAACCCACGGGGCGCCCGGCTGGAAAAAGCCTTAAGAGAACTAGGTGTCCAAGAGACATGGAACGGAAAGGTGGTTAAATCTGCATTTACAAAGACATGCAATGCTATAGCAAAGAAAATGTCCTTTCTGGAAGACAAAAACACCCTGGCCAAACGGCAACACGCATGGACAGTTATAAACTCCTACACTCATTTGAAGTCGCAAGATTATTTATTAGTGCATTTTCATCCAGCGATAAAAAGGAGCTTCGTACAGTACCGTTTAGGAGCCCACGATTCAAAGAATTTGCTGCCAACATGGAAAGGCACACAGAACAATACAAACTGCCAGCTATGTGGTTATAGAACAGAGTCCATCAGTCACTTGATGTGTGTATGCCCCACAGTCAAGAATTTAAGAAGACTTTCCTCAAACCAACTTTTAATGAACTAAACATTCGCACCTGTAGACAAGCCGTCATCTGCTGGATGGAGAGCTCATCCAATATATTGATCTGTTGAGCGGTAAAATTCCTCACACAAATAAGTAATCTCCTCCAAAAAGCGGACCTACAACAGCAACGAGCTACATAAAGTGACAGTTTTTATGAACTACAAAGGAAAGAATCAATTAGAAACAAGTATTGTGTGATTTTATATTAAGGACAAACATATTGAGGCAAATGTAAAATATTTTAAGGTTCGGGCAAAAATTTTAAACTTTTGTAAGCAGCATATATTTTTAGAAAATGACAAATGAAATATTTTATTCACGGAACTTTATGGTTATAAAAAAACAAATAAAGTATTTATTCTCTCTGTACCTTAAAGAGTGAGCAATTATCTGTGACTGTATGGCTTACAGCTTGATGCCTTGGTCTTATTTTTATAATGTTGTGGGATACCTTCCGATCCATGTGTCTTATTTTCTTTTATTTGTAATCTGAAGCTGGTAGATCTTAACATGTCTTTAATGTCTGTCTGCTAAAAATACTTTTGTGGTTATGCCAATGCTCTGTCTGTTCATTGTTAATGGAAAACCAATAAAATACAGTTCATAAAAAAAAAAGATAAACCAACTACCTTCATACCCATCCCTCTCATTCTTTCTTTCATTCACACTACAACACTAGCATACTCAACATTCATACAGGTGTCCCAGTAATCTGTACATCAAAACGAGCCTCAGCAGAGATACAACATGTGACGTTATCCGCTGTGGTGTTGTGAGATGGGTTCTGTTTGCCAACAAGAGGTCAACACACGTTTTGGTGTGGGCATATAGTTTGCCTGTCACCTTCTTCAGGACCACACAACAATATTTTAAGTCACTTCCAGAGGTGGGTATGATGTGAAGACTCTAATAAAAACAAAAAATGGGATCAGGACCAACCAATATAACCTCCCAGACTCTGGAGGAAAAACCTTTGTATTAAGGGTAGGTTCCCATGTGTAATGCCATCAATCAAAAAGCACCAGGAACTGGTAAAGGATAAAGTGAAATTGTGTAGAAAGAAAGTGCTACCTGTCCCAAGTATTCATTGTGCAGAACCCATGCGTGTTCTTTGTCACATTTGCCATGCGTGAGGTGAAATTAAGTCACAAGTCGCAAAACAAAAGTTTTTTATAGAAAGAGGCAAGTGAGTAGATTCACATAAAATCTCTTGCATGCTTGCAGTGCTGTTTCAAATAACCCATACATAGGTGCATTTATAAATATATCTACACTTACTATGATGATTATAGGGACATCCCAAATCCTAGGGTGCACTGGTCCTTAAGGATTATGTGTGGATCCATAGGCATAGCCTCATATAATGATGTGCAAATATCTTTGGATTGGTCTCTATGTTTAGGTTCCTATTTTGAAAAATTAATGAAGAGAGTAGGGTTTTTTATACCCTTTATTCTGACATCATCTTTTTCTGAGAAAATATTGATAAATTTCTGTTGTCACTAATGAGGCACTATGTGTTACCATTGTCAGAAGTTGGCTCCGTGACTGCTAAGTCTGTAGGGGTGCCATCCATCTGGCACTTCAAATAAACTTTTTGATCCTTGGTTATCAGGAGTCAATGTCCTAGTAGATGAAAAGAGGTAACCTAGTGTTCAAGTGGGTGGAAATAATAATTAAGCTAAAGGCTGCGAAAATACAAGCCCGTGCTGTTAAAAGATGTTTGTCACCAATGCATACCCAATGTGAGTCTGCAAGCGGAGTTCATTTCGTACCGGCGGGAAGAATCCGCAAGAGGTGTGTCGACCGGCGTCTGGCGTGTTCCATGTTTAATGAAATTAATATTAAAAAAATAACGTGAGCACGCAGACGGTCCGTGCGTAGATAATGCGCAAAAGGTTACTGAAAGGTGTCGCCATCTTGGAGTATGGTCTAAGGGTAACACAGCCAAATCTAAACATATAATAAATAAGTCCTGGTTTGCTACGCCCAAGATAACACTAAACCTCTTTGATTGCTATTCAGACAAATCAAATATTGAAAGGAAAAAAAAAAGTGAAACTGATATTAATGAAGCTATTGTCGGCACCCAAACAGAGTGTGCATGAATAATTCCAGGAGAGGAAGATGTCCCCTGCTAGATACATTGCCATCTTTGTGTGGAGTTTGCTAGTAACCTTCACCAATTATTTCGCGTCTACCAAGGGTGGAGGATAAAAATTGCAAAAGCTGTCTTTTATCTTCTGAATTCAGCGATGTGCCAGTCAATAGGGAAATTCTACCTAGTTATGTTGGAATAATAAGTAAAAAAGGGACAATCCTATGGTGATGTAAAATACTGATTGCACCTAACTGATTTTATGTGACTTTCCATATGATTTCTTCATTTAATCCTTCTTTTACTGTATTGAGGGAAAAAATCCAAAAGGTCTCTCTTTCTTTACGCACTTCCATCATGGTGCGTCCTGGTTTGATTTTCACCTTTTCCAAAACTAACCATGTAACTTCCATTTCTGAATGTTTCAAGGACAGGAAAGTTGTACTAGGGGGGCCTGCATCTTTTTAGTTCGGATCGCAGATTTATGTTCTCCATATCGAATACGGAATTCCCTCCCTGTCTCACCAATGTTGCCCAGGCCCCATGGGCATCTAAGAAGATATATAATGTTCTTACTTCTGCAGTTCGTCATATGTTTAAGTGTGCTTGAGCGTCCATGGTATTCCCATTGGCTTGTGACTTGTGTTGTGTCACATGCATGGCATGTGCCACAACAATGATTTCCCTTAACCAATAGGGTGCCATCCATGGTCTTCTGTGTGTCTTCTGTTCTGGAGCTAAGTCTGGAGTGGACCAATTTGTCTCTCAAGTTTGCATTATGTCTGAATGCAAATACGGGTTTTTCCAATACTGGATCCTCTTCGTTGAAGTTTAGTATTTGATGTCATGGCTCCTATTGGATGTTGATCACATTTGAATATTAGATGTCTGAACTTTGGCCTCCTCCTCTTAACCAAGATATCATTATGGAATGCTGTTGTCCATAGTGTACCATTTAAAGATAGCCACCATGTTGGTTCGAAGCGTGGCTCTATGCTGTAACTTTAAAATGATAAACTATATACAATACCACTGCAAAGCGGATACCCACTGCGTCGTTTGGTTTAATTATTGTAAGCATATGTCTCCCATGTTTAGACAGCAGCATATTTACTTTTTTGTTATTTGTATTCTTTTATTTTATCTTGCATATGTTTTTGAGTTTGCATTTTATTGGGGTTATGTTGAGTGCAAATGCTAGAAGGAGTCAGTGGATAGATGAATGCATGCATAAGTGCAAAGATGAGTGAGAGAGTTCATGTATGATGGCTTATTGGGTGCCAAAACTCACTCATCAATTACATAAAAGGCACTTCATTTATAAGCTAGACCAATGTTTGTTTATTTATAGGAAACGTTAAAGATCACAGTGTTACAGTGGGTAGTGGGCAGTCGTGTACTTGTACAAAACACCTTTCTCCTGCTTAACAGTAGTTGCCTCCAAAACAAACGATTTCTTTATTTTTTCAGAGTTGGCTTTAGTTTTCCTGAAGTCAAACTCGCATATGCTGTATATCATTCAGCCTGAAGGCCATTTTCTTGTTTTCCTACAGCAGAAAAGTGCATGTTTTTTTGGGTTCTTTTCCTCTGTCCCCAGTATGAAAGTTTCCTGTGATCCATTGCTCCTGCTAGTCCTTGTTATATAAATTGCTTATTGATACTTTATCAAAATATTGCAACTCTTGCAGCTCAAGATTCAAAACACCTGTACAGTATATGAATAGACAATTTGAAATATAGTCATTTTGAACAATACATTATGTACAACAAAGTATTTAATTTCAAAGATAAAATGAGAACAAACTGTTGGAGTCAGCATTTGGTAGTCAAAGCTGAATATTATTTATTAAGGAACACTACTCTGCATGCCATTAGGCAAAAGGTATGTCATGTATCTGGAAAAGTATAATTTCTCAAAACCCAACCATCCAGTTCAGGCCTTCAAGTACAACCATTCATGCATATTTTTAGGAGGTCACATTTACTTCAGCCCTCTGATGCATGACATATTTTGTAATAATCATTGACGCAAATCAACCAGATTAAACAAAATCCCATTTTGGGAGTGTGTGTCTGAAAAACATAAAAAAATATTACGTTTGGTGAATAGCTGTCAAAACCAATGGCAGGGAAGAAAATCTCTGGTCAACTTATGATATATAACCAATAAAAAAGTACTTTCAAGATAAGCAAAAATCACCTTCATAATCACAATTTTATCATGTTATGTTCCAGTGTTGATGAAATAGTTGTAAATTATGCATAGTACTTAGTATTTTTTGGAAGGAATGATGTGGCAAGAAACTCACCTTGACACAGTTGCAGTTGTGTGTACGTGGCGTTCTACTTGGCTGCCATCTTGAAATTTAATATCAATAACAAATATTTACGTAGCATTAGGACGTAAGTAAGATAAGTAATATCATGCACAAGTTTGCAGCACATTCAGTTTGGTTGCCATCTTGAAGTTCTATTTGATTAATATAGATAAAAGTGACATGCTAGTGTTACTGATCCTAATGTGAAAAAATGATATGCAAGAAAAAAGCAATTGAAAATTAATACTCTTGCGGTTCAACAATTTGTACAAGGCTACTAGAAACACAGACTCTATATTTACCTGTTGTACTGAGTATGAACCCAGTACATTGTTTTGAGTGTTACCAGGGCGTGGCTTGCAGCCCAAGATGGCGGTCGCATAATTGACACTCTCCTGGACCCAGGACTGTAATCCTGATCAACTTCCCGCAATCCTGGGCGATCGGAACATTACATTTCCCAGGAGTGTCCATTGAGAAAAGGGGCGTTGGCCAGTCCGTACCCGGAATGGAACTGCGGCCGAATAACTGAGGCGGGGCTGAGCGGAGGTGCCGGGCCACTACCCGGGTTGCGGAGGCCTACGGAGCGGTTTCTGTGCACCGCGGCACCCGACCACTGCGGCAACCTGTGATTGGCAGCTCGGAGAGGGAAACTGATGCTGACCCATGCCGATGGCCGTGTGAGGGACGGGGATGCTGCTCTGGCTGGAATGGCCCACTGCAATCCGCCCCGAGGACATGGTGCTGAGACCGGAAGCTGGCTCGGAAGACGACTGTGGCCAGCGACTTTGCAGATCAGGCCGGAGAGTGGCGCTGCTCACCCCTCGACTTCTGCCGCAACATACAGGTAGTGAGACAGGCCCCCTCTTTCATCAGTGAAATCATCTGCGGCTCTGGTCTATACTACTGAGGCCGCCATGGGGCCTGCGAGTGGTGGTCTGGTGCTGGAAATCCTCCGGCCGAAGTGGTAAGGGGGTCGAACCAGGGCCGCTGAAGTGGGATCTGGAGAGAGGAACAATTGTGGCACTGGTGTAGTGCTGGGCTACTCCTGTCCATTTGGGAATAGAACTACAGCACTCTCTGCGTAGCCTGTTCTGGTGGCGCGGCGCTGCACTGTCTGAAGCACACGAGAAGGCCCACAGCCTTGGGACTGATAGACCGCGCCTTGTAGATCAGTGGGGGCGCCGCCTGAGTGTTGGTTCCGTCCACCCCACGCTACCTTGCTACACACTTCTTCACCCAGGTGGACGGGGGAGTGGAGTTCACTCGGCTGCTAAAGGTACAGACCTGCGGAAACACCACGCCGGACGTGTGGTGAATTCAATCCACACATAATCTCACACCCAGCGCACTTTTGGTAGCTGCCACTTGCTGGGTCTAAGTGGGAGGGCAGCCTGGCTGTTGAATCTACTGCATGCTGAGTGTCTTCCTGGTCCATGCCGTGACCACGGGACGGGGGACCAGATCTGGTCCCTCGGATAGAGACACTGGTTGAGTGGGGGATCCTCCTGAACTACTACGGCCCTACCAGGCGGCACGCTCCTGCGCCGATTTGTAGGGGCTAATATTCTAGAACTCCCAAATAACGGCCCTCCAAGGATGTTCTACCATCGGCCTGTGCTGGGCTGAGCCAGTCAGTGGTATCAGATCACATTTCGCCTTGTTCACAGTCTATCACTGTGGCAATACGGGAGAGCAATCCTGACTTTCACCATGGGGCGCACGAAACCTAGGATGGGGACACCCATGGCGAAAGTTCGCTCTCACTCCTCACCGTCAGAGGCCTCTCCCACCCACTCAGAACCAGAAGGAGCTGTTTCTACGGTCCCTAATGTGGACAAATTGAATATGATCCTTCAAGAGATCCGTGAGTCCAGATCGGCCATTGCACAACAGCTGGGGGTAATCACCACTGAGCTTAGCCTGCTCAAGGACGAACACCGCAAATTGGCCGATAGAGTAAAAGCTAATCAGGCAGTATTGGAGGCGGTAGCTCCTAACTCCAAAGAACATTCCGCCCAGCTCTCGCAACTTCACCACCAGGTAGAATTACTTCAGGCCCTGGCAGAAGATGCTGAAGGGAGGTACTATCGGAACAACCTGCACATAGTGGGCCTCCCTGAGGGAACGGCGGGCCCTCGTGTGATGCACTTCATAGAAGACTGGCTAAAATCTGCAGTGGCCCCCACAGGACTCTCAGGTCTATTCACAGTGGAGCGGGCGCACCGCGTACCTTCCAGAAAGCTGGTCCCCGGTCAAATGCATGTCTAATCATAGCAAAAATGTGTAACTTTAGGGACCGCAATCGGCTATTACAGGACGCCCGTGATAACGGCCCCATCTTGGTCAACAACACCAAAGTTTCAATATTTCCTGACTACACCATGGTGGTGCAGCGCAAACGCTCTTCATTCATGACATTAAAAGCTTACATTTGCACTTTTATTCCTGACTAAATTGAAGGTTCTCCACGATCAACGATCCCATTTTTTTGACAATCCCGAAGGTGCCTGGGACTGGCTGGAGCAGTAGTTCCCAAATTCCATGGGGCGGAGTTCGGAACACACAGGCACCGCCGAAGTCTCAGCGCACAACGCGCAGACGTAGAAGAGGACTTGTCATGCAGAACAGCCTCAGCAGAGTGCCCTCCCCACGACAGGCCCTGGAGGGTCAACGGGAGGCGTTCCGCTCTGCATCTACATCTTGCACAGCCTGTCCGCCCATCAGCTCCAGTTCCTCACAAACTAATGCATTGGACTTGGCCTCCGGTGGAAGTATGGCTCTGTTCCCCTCGGTGTCCCCTCAACCAAGTAATGACCCTCTAAACAGTTGACACTGGAAGTATCCTTGGTAATGCCGTCCTCCGGCAGTGGGTTAAGTCAAGGGGGGGCCACACCTGATGGTAACAAGAAGTTGAATGCACACATACTATATGGGTGACCAGAATGTCATGACAACTCATTGCATGGGCTACTGCAGCAGCCGAATATCCACTGTCATGCTTGTTTTGTCCATGTCCTCCCTTTCGGCTTTAGAAATGTAGGTGATATTAGGGATGGTGTTTAAAGTTGTGTTGATTGCAACCCTGGGTCCGGACAGTGCTGAAAGATACCGCCAACAGTATGAAACCCACACTCTTACCCTCGTTAGGAGCTCTCTGCCTGCCCCTAAGGCGAAGGCACAGTTTATCTCACCACTTAAATTGTTCCTTATTACTGTAATGTTTGCTCGAATTACGACAAATTGCTGCCCCGAGTATTGTGGGCTTGTTTTTTTGTTGTTATGGTTTATTGTGGTCACTTCATCTGCTAACATTGGGGGTAGGAATCCTAAAGGGGGTCACAGTCACTTTATAATTTTGCAGTCTCCTCATGTTGACAGCCATTAACTCTTATCCCTTTATCATTTGGAATGTCCGGGGTATGGGCTCAATCCACAAACGGCACAGAATACTGGCACAGTTACACAGACGCCGTGCACAAATAGTATACCTCCAGGAGACCTATCTGTTGACTTCAGAGGCCCTTAAACTGAATAAACGATAGAGAGGGCAATTACACTACACTTCCTACTCTGCATTCTCACGAGGTGCTGCGGTGTGGGCGCGGGTCGGGGTCCCGTTTGCTGTATTAGAATCAAAGATTGACACTCAAGTCTGGTATGTGTTGCTTAGTGGCACACTTGATGGGAAACAAGTTGTACTGGGATGTTTAGATGCGCCTAATACAGATCAAGACATCTTTTTGGCCCGCCTTTCTACTGAATTGGCAGACAGGGCGCACTATCCCTGGCTACTGGGTGGTGATTTCAAGGCAGTACTTGATGTCAACCTGGACCGCTCACACCCCCCTCTCCCGTGCACAGCTATAATACAACAAGCTAAATCATTGTGCCGTTGGGTGAACGGCTGGGACCTGGAGGACCCTTGGCGAGTCAATAATGACCGTATGCGCAAATACTCCTTCTATTCGTACCCCCACACCCTGCATTCTCGCTTAGATAGATTTCTGTGCACGCATGCCTTACTTGCCTCTGTGACACACACCACATACCTAGGCAAAACTTTGTCGGACCACAACCTGCTTTAACTAATGCTTAATTGGGGTCGAGTCCCTTTCCTGATCCCGACATGGCTCTTAAAGCCCCAATTACTTGAAGACGCTGTATTCAGGGATTCCTTATCCTCCATGATTACTTCCTATTTATCTGAGAATTAGGCCTTTGCCTCCACATGTTCGATAGAATGGGAGGCCTTCAATGTGGTAGTATGCAGAGTTTCCATGAGCCCGGTGGTGGGAGCCCGGCGGGAGGTTACCCGAGATATAGTAGAGCTAGAGAGCAGCCCAGAATGATGTGAATAAAGAGGCAGAACTGAGTGAAGCCACAGTAAGGTATGCAGAACTGTTGGGGAGATTGCGGGTAATCGATCAGAGCTCTTATACGCAGTGGACACAATCGGAAGCAGATAGGTCTGACACAGGGCTGCCTCGTTTAATCCGCTCGTCCCCATCTCCCACACCTATACTATCTATAAACACTTCCACTCACGGTTTTGTGAAAACGCAACTGGAGATCAACACGGCATTCCGAGACTATTATTCAAAACTCTACTCTGCGCCACTATCACCTTCTCCGGAGGCCCTAGCTGACTTCCTGGCTGCGGAACTCCTCCCTGTGATCTCCGCAGCTGATGTCAAGGATCTGGCTGCCCATATAACGCAAACGGAGATCCATGGAGCCATTAAAGAGCTGGCGCGCAATAAAACACCAGGGTCGGACGGTCTCCCCATAGAGTTTTACTCTACCTTTGCATCGCAATTGACATCGAGCCTCTAACTACTTTATATTGCATCACCGGAAGAGGGAACACTGCCTCCCACTGTTAGGGAGGCAGTGGTGACTTCATTACTAAAACCAGATAAATCACCCACTGAATTGTCCTCCTATAGGCCTTTATCAATTCTTAACACAGAGTACAAGATACTCACTAAAATTCAAGCCCTCCGCCTACTTTCACTACTCCCTGAACTGATCCACACAGACCAGTGTGGTTTTGTTCCCTGTCACAACACCTCCTTAAATATACGTAATCTTTTTGGGTCAATAGATGCAGCCTGTGATCTTTATCCCTATGCGGGCTGTCTTTCATTGGACATCCGGCAAGTTTTCGACACCTTGGGCTGGGATTATATGCTTGTAACATTACAAAGATATGGCATCCCTCCGGAATCCTTTAAATGGGTAGAATTGCTATATACTTTGCCCACGGCTAGAGCAAAAACTGGTCAACATATTTCCTAATCATATCAAATGTTTTGTGGAACCCGTCAGGGATGCCCCTTATAGCCGCTCTTATTTGTATTAGCCATAGAACCATTGGCTCAACACCTCTGCCAGTTGATGCCAGCGATTGGGATCCCGATTGGTAGGGTGACGCATTCGGTGTTTTTATACGCCAATGATATGCTCCTATACTTAAGAGATCTCCGTCTAGACACAAAAGCCCTGGCCACATTGCTTACACGGTTCAGCTCCCTGTCAGGTCTTACAAATAAATGCCACTAAGGCCTGCGGCTACTCCTTCTATGGCACTTATACGACAACCTTCCTCCAATTTGGTGATTTGCATTTAAAAACAGAACCTTTCGCTTTCCATTACTTAGGTATCCAGATCTACAAAGATACACCCGATATCCTGGAAGGAAATCTTGTGTGTGCGATCAATTCCTTGAAGTCACAAATAGCCTTTTGGGTCAAATTACCTTCATCTACGGCAGGTCGATTGGCACTTTCCAAAATGGCAATGTTACCAAGGTTGTTATATTATTTTGTCAATCTCCCCCTTGTAGTCCCCACGTGGGTATTTAAACTCATGAATTCTATGCTGATAGACCTAATTTGGGGGGGGGTGGCAGTCGTAGGATTAGCCTGTCCAAACTCCAGTTGCCACCAACAAAAGGGGGTTTGGGAGCCCCAGATTTTAAAGCGTATTGTATAGCTGGCCAACTCCAATGGTTATCGTACTGGCTGGCAGGACACAACTTATTTGAAATTGGGTATGCACCTTTACAATTACAGCAAGGAAAATTACATACTCTGCTCAGCCCAGAGTCCACGGCACCACATGGGGCAACATTGTTAAGGAACGCCATACACTACTGGAAAATGACCCTTGAGTACACACACACGCCCACACCATATGCACTGAATATTCCACTTTATGGTCTACCATTAGCAGCAGGTACATTGACAACTCGCAGGCTGATCTCCTGGGAGCGGGCAGGGGTAATGACAGTGGTCTCCCTGTTCACAGACTGAGCACTGCTGCCTCATGCAGAGTGTGTGCATACTTATGGGGTGTCCAACACACTATTTCTAACCCACTCTAGCCTTATCTATTATGTTCGCAAACACTGGCTGGTCGAAGACAAGGAACCCCCTACATATGAAATACTACGAGTGCTCCATACAATGGGACACGGGAGCCATTTAGTGCGCTGGCTATATTTCGGCCTAAGAGACCATCTCTCGATTTCACTGCTTCCCCTTAGACAGAAATGGAAACCTGATCTAGCGAGGGACCTGATGGACAAGGAATGGGCCACAATCCTTGAATACCCGAAGCGGGTCTCCCGTAACACCTGGTTCAAGTTCATACAGCTCTCAATATTACATAGGGCATATTTAACGCCACACAAATTGCATACTATATACCCTGCGGCCTCTTCGGAGTGCCCACGTTGCCATACACCCAATGCGGAATTTATCTACATTATCTGATCTTGCCCCTTACTGTCAGGATTCTGGGCCGAAGTCTCGGTAGGCCTCTCTCACATGTCTGGCATACAATCCTGGTCCTCCTTCGACTCCTGTATATTTGATTTGATTTTAATTTGTAAAACGCGACGTGTGCCCTAAGGCATCTTGGCGCTGCCTGCAATATTAAAAAGGATCAAAGAGATCTACAGCGGGTAAATGAAAAGCCATGTTTTGAGAAGCTTTCCGAAAGCCAGAAAATTGGAAGAGTTCCTCAAAGAATCTGGCATTTGATTCCAGAGGCGAGATGTAGCATGGGAAAAACTTCTTCTACCTCAAGAAGCTTTGTGAATACGAGAAACCGTTAACGTCATTGAGGAAGCAAAACGTAGAGACCTGTTAGGGGTATACCATGAACATGTTTTCTTCAAAGATTCGGGGCCTTGGAAATGCACTGCTTTATGAGCAATATAAAGTGCTTTAAAAGCTACTCTTGTTTTGACTGGTAACCAATGAAGTTCATCTCTAGTTTTGGCCACAGACTAAGACTTTTTGATATTTTTCAAAACCCTGACTGCGGCATTTTGTTGCCTCTGGAGCCTGCTCAGGATACACTGCTGGGCTCCAACCAAGAGTGCATTGCAATTGTCTAGTTTAGATAAAACCAGTGAGGAAACGAAAGTTTTTTTTTTAACTCTAATGATATAAAAGAAAGGACTTTCGTCAAAATTTCAAGTGTGTAAAAACAAGAGGATGTAAGGTAGTTGGTTTGATCCCTAAAGGACAGCTTTGTGTCAAAAAGTATTCCAAGATTCCTTGAATTGGACACTGGGACGAGAAGTGGACCAAGAGCATCCGGCCACCAGGATTGATTATACATTGGCTCTAACCTCATTGCCTAAAACAGCTAAAGTGCTCAGACGACACCACGCTGGAAATCACAACGGGCTCCTAGGAGGGGGGGCCTGGGTGGAGGACTCTGTACAATGGGCTGTCACGGAGGGCGATGCAGTGAGGCGAGAGGAATATAGAGGGCTCCGTAAGAAGCCAATATCGTTGGATTGGGCTCAACTGCTGGAGCAATTCCGTGCACAAATACCCGAAGCCTGAAAGGAGCAAAGAGACTTACATTTTTCCTCTTGTCATAAATATTAAGCATTTCCCAATACGTTGACACATACATGTGTTTCATGCACCCCCAACTGCAAGCACACTCAATTAAGATAGGACCACACAAACCAGCTTTGTGGGGAGAGGGTTAGGGAGTTTGTTTTTTGTATTGGGAAAGTTTCTCGCATTTGTTAGCTGCACATATTTGTCAATGATGCCTGACTATTGCTGTAACTTTGTAGATCGACTTGTTTTATAGCATAATGATGCGTACACAAACTTGTAACAACAAAACTGGACTGTAAGAATGAAAGTAACAGATAAAGCAATGTCGATAAATTGAATACCAATAAAATACGTTTAATAAAAAATTATATTGAGTGTTACCAAGTACGGTATGATTGAAGAAGAGAACTCAAGTGGAACAAACCAGTTGACAGATGGAATTGGTTTTATACTAGGTTGTCAAGATTCTTGGTTTAAAAGTTTGTTTTGAAACTCCCACAATGGTGTCCGGGGAGAACAGTCACGTTGAGGACTGAGATCTGGGGGTCCCATCAGAAAACACAGAGCTAGCACTTGAGAAAGCGTGGACTCATCTACTTGCTTTGACGTAGGTACAGAGGGTTCCCCGTTTTGCAATATTGAGGCAAGAACTCCCTAGAAACTCTGTGCATTTTGGAAACTGTGCCAGCAGTCACAAAGGTACCAACACTGCCTGCTTTTCCTGGCGTCTCTGAAAGTGCAAGCTGCTACCTGAGGCTGGAAACTGTACTGTGCTCCTGGAAAGAACACAGTCCTCTGGTAGCCATCCGTAGCTAGTGCACAGAGAATTAACTTTCATGCTGAACTCAAGTTACATTAGGCATTGGAACTATTACTTTGAAGTTCTGTATCTTTGGGGTGACTGATACAATTTTTGCCATATTTTTTTAATTCATCTAAATTGATTTAGGAGCTCTACTAAGTGGTTTCTTGCGTCATATGTTTTTTTGGTAGTGCCTGTATTCTATAGCTGCTTTAGAAAGCTTACCGTCTCCTGCCATATCACATCCAATGGACTGACATGGTAATCTCAGAGAAATAGCGCTTGCGTGATTCGTGTCAATGGGACACTTTACCCCACCAGGGTGGCAAGCTTCCTACACCTGCCACTTCTAATGGAAGGAAAAGTAGAATCTCTTGATTTCGTTACGCTAGAAGCTGTGCTGAAGCTTAATAGTACTAAAAGGCATGTCTCACTCTCAAAAACAACTTCAAGCATGTAGACCTAGATTGCAAAGAGAACTATTCCTTTATCATATGGGATGCCCATATTTTGTGGGCACTAAGCAACATGTGGGTAGAAAACAAAATAATAAGCAATACCCCTTCTTCAGTAGAGAATATACCTGTACAGGTGTTGGCAACATAATTGTGCAAGACTGTTACTAAAAAGGCATTTTAATTAGTAGTAATGCATTGACTTTTTAAGCACAGTATAATTAAAAACATCTTAATCACATGCCACATGTAAAATAACTACTTTGTCCATTCAAAATACTGTTACTTCTAACCTCATCACAAATAAAATTGATGTTTACAGGAGATTGAGTAACCATGCAAATGATTTTCATGGATATTTAGTTGTAAGTGGTGCATTTTAAACAGATCAGCCCAGTTCCCTTGATCAAAGCTTTGCAGTATTTAAATATCACTTTACAGGGATAAAGGCATTTCTTTCTTATGCAACCTTTGGGAACCATAGTGGTATATAATGCATTTCATAGCACACTAGATATTAACATTGACCAAAGCATCATTAGATTTAAAGAACACTTTAAAGAGATGGTTTGGACTTCTCCCAGGTTTATTTTAGGACTTTCAGTGCTTTTATTTGTGCAGATTCAGGGCCGATAAAGCGCTAGCTGATTAATCAGAAGTTTGCAGCTGTGGCTGGTCAACAAATCAATGCATTTAAAAATTGTGCAGCACCTTTGGCTCCACAAGGAAGACAGAGAATGATTATGTTTCAAACTATGAAGGTTTATTGAAGGTTAAAATGTCTTACAGATGCCAAATCATCAAGTCAGTATCAACCAATAATCAAGACATGAATGCACTTGTTTTTTTGTTTTTTTAAATTAAATATCTTTATTGTTTTGTAGGCTTTACAGTTTGACTTCCAGCAATTGAAACATACTGCTACAACATGTAGCAACAGTCTTTATCTTTTTTACGTACATTGATGATGCACCACACATATGTTTTCGCAGCGGATAGGATGGCGTGTCAGCTTGTACATGGTACAATTGTCTGGCCACATCACATATATCGTATTACATTATTCACTTTATAGATGTGTTACATAGCAAGCATCACGCCAAATTCTGCTCAGCGTAGGTACTTCTGACATATTGTACATTCGATAAAGGAAGGGGGGGGGAAGAAAACATGGGGGAGGCGGGTTGCAGAACTTGGAAAGAGCTGAAGCAGCTCCATGCAGCTGCCATTTGTTGCGCGCGTGTGTGTCGTTTAATGTGCCCCTATTTATTGCTGTGGTGGTTGGTGGCCGGAGCGTGTATGCTCCGGAGTGTCAATTCACAGTTGGAAGACGAGTGTAGTGCCTATAAATGGTTGTAAGGGTGTTGGACGTGTGCACGGAGTTACTCCACCGGGTCAGGTCTATGTATGGGCTGATCTGGCTGATCCGTATATTGTTGTAGTGCTACCAGAATCGCTTCCCAACTGGTGGATATAGGTATTTTCCTGAGGCCCGTGGTTTCCTCATGCCGAATCGCTATACCCTCGGCCCTGGCCCATGCAAAAGTGGAACGCCTCCATGCCTGTATGTGTGGGGGGTCAGGTGCTTTCCACCTTTTGGTGATTAAACTCTTCTTGCCACCATGCCCAGGTCCAGGAATCTGGAGGTGACTTTGGTGTTTCGTGTCCTACTGAATATGTGTAGTAAATAAGTTGGCCAGTCGAAAGGTATTTCTCTCTCAGTGCAGGCGCGGAGCGTGCTCGCCACCCCCTCCCAGTACACGGTCAGTCTGGTGCAGCCCCAAAGCATGTGCACCAAGTCTGCATCCACTGTAGCACATCTGGGGCAGGCTGAGTCGGTGCAGTGGAAGTATCTGTTGATGTTGGCTGGTGTGAGGTATGCTCTCTGCGTGATGTAGAATTGGATTTGTCTAAATCGAGCGTTCCTAGGGATTTGTACTGGGCTAGCTAGCGCCCGTTCCCAGTCTTCATCTGTGAATTGTCGGCCCAGGTCGTGTTCCCATTTGTGTCGGAGGGGGGCTAGATTTACCGCTGTGTGCTGCCGCAACGAGGCCGCGAACCACCGCATCAGGTGCCAACCCCTTCCCATGACATGTAAATATTGCACAGTAAGATGTGTTTGCGGTTCCGTTGCAAGGTCTCCCCACTTCACTGAGAGTGTTGTTATCAATGACCGGTGAAGAAGGAATTGCCCTGCCGGGAGTCCCTCGTCAGACACTAGTGTAATGTAGGGGATAAGCGAGCCTTCACGATAGAGATCCCCTAGCGTTTGTACACCCACGTCGTGCCAGTGCTGCAGTGTAGCAGTGGTAAGTGTTGTTCGGCCTGCAGGGGCACCCTCCAGAGGGAGCGCAGGGGCATAAGGCGTTGTGTCCCGGGTTAAGTAGAGGCTTCTGTGGTAACACCTGTACGCTATGTTCAGGAAACGGGGTTCAGGGGGCCGCACCCGCTTGCCGGGGTGAAAGAGTGCAAGTAGCTGGGAGAGCGTTTAAGATGGACGTGTGGTCGCTGTGTCGTCGCGCTGGCGGTCTGCCATCCATCTGGCGATCCATTGAAGTTGGGCTGCCAGATAGTAGTGTTCAAAGCAAGGCGCTGCCAGACCCCCCTGATCAATGGGTGAATATAGTTTTTTAATCGCCACTCTGTGTCGATTGGGACCCCAGATAAAATCTCTGGCTATCTTCTCCAGTGTAGCAAAAAAGGAAGCGGGGACATAGATGGGCAGATTGGCAAAGTAATATAGAAATCTCTGCAGGGCCACCATTTTGAGCAGTGCCACTCTACCGACCACAGCGAGAGGGAGTTTACTCCAGAATTGCATCTGGGATTTCACAGCTGTCAGTGCTCTGCCTAGGTTACCGTCAAAGAGGTCCAGTGGCTGGCGATACACCCGTATGCCCAGATACCGAAATGTGTCAGCGCTCCACTGCACTCTCACGCCATTGAGCAACAGGCCTGGGTCGCAACAGTTCTCTTTAAAAGCATATAATTTAGATTTAGCAACGTTTACTTTTAACCCCGACACAGCAGCGAATTATCGGAGGATTTGGGCTAGTCGTTCTGGCACCTGAGTGATGTCTCTTAGGTAGATCAGCAGATCGTCGGTGTATAGTGACACCACGTGTGTGCCATCGCCTAGCAATATGCCATCGTGTAGTTGTGTTCTTAGCGACTCCGCCAGTGGCTCCATAGCGAGCGCAAAGAGGAGAGGAGACAACGGGCAGCCCTGCCTCATCCCACGCCTCACTGGAATGGCAGCCGAAACGTATGGTCCCAGTTTCACTCTGACCACAGGGTTGGTATAGAGTAGGCGGGTCAATTGTAAAAAGTCAGGGCCTAATTTGTAGTTTTTCGAGGGTTGCAAACACATAATCTCATTCAAGAGAATCAAATGCCTTCTCGAGATCGAGTACAAGGCAGCCTGCCCTCGGCCAGTCACCTATGGAGTAGGTTGCGACTCGAAAAAAGCGACGCAGATTAAGCGAGGTGTTTCGGGATGGCACAAAGCCGTTTTGGTCTGCATGCACTAGATCGGAGACTGCCTGTGCTAACCTGTCTGCTAGGATTTTTGCTAAGATTTTATAATCAGTATTTAGCAGGGCAAGAGGTCGATATGAACCCATGTCTGTTGGATCTCTGTCGGGCTTGGGCAATGAAATCAGATGCGCTTCACTTAGCGTGGGAGGGAGCCGTCCCTCGTCCACCACGGCTGCTTAAAGGTCACATAGTCAGGGCACCAGTGACACTTGGTACGCCTTGTAGTATTCTGCCGGGAGTCCGTCTGGCCCCGGAGTCTTCCCCGTAGCTAGGGACATAACGGCTTCTCTAACCTCCTCTGCCGAGATCTGCGCGTCCAGTATCTCATTGTGCGTCCGCGTCTCCTCGGGCAGTTGCACCCGCTCTAGAAAAGCCGAGAGGGCGTGCGGTTCGTACTGACTTTGTGATTGGTAGAGCCTTTGATAGTGTTGCGTCAGAGCCGCGTGGATGTCCCGTTGTGTGTGTATTAGAATCCTGTGTCATCACGCAGCGCCACTATTGGTGTGTGGGCGTATTCCTGGCGAATCAGCCAGGCCAGGAGCCGACCTGCACAATCAGCGCAGCGTGGGTGCGGGCCGTGTGCGCGGTGTAATTATGGCAGCGGAGGCGTTCCATCAACTCAGCGTGTTGCGCCCGCAGTGTCTCTAGACGGTGATCGTCCCTACCCCCGCCCTCCCCTCCCGCCTCATGTCTCAGTAGTTCTAGTTCTATTGTGTTCAGGCTGGAGGTGAGAGATTTGCGTATGTTCCATGTGGCACCCATGCAGTGTCCCCGTATCGTAGCCTTGCAGGCTTCCCATTCTATTAGTGCATCTCCTGCCCTGTCTTCGTTGAGTTCAAAGTATTCGAGGATCGCCGTGCCCAGGGAGGAGCGAAATGGTGGATCTTCAAGTACAGCAGTTTGAAGTCTCCACGTGGGGGCAGGGGGGCGCTCAGGTTCCCAGGTAAGTTTCAGCAGTTGGGGGTTGTGGTCAGAGTGTGTCCGGCCTAGATATTCTATACGGTGGACCAATGAGAGCAGTGCAGGGGAGCCCACTATTCTATCCAGGCGTACATGCAAGCGGTGTACCGCTGAGTAGTGCGAGTATATTCGAGCCTGTGGGTTAATACCGCGCCATATGTCTAATAGCGCCCAGTGCGCCAGCCAGTCGGTGAGAGCCTGTGCATTGGACCGCGCTGCAGTCCTATACAAGGGTGGGAATGATCTGTCCAAGTCCACATCGAGCACAGAATTAAAGTCCCCTCCCAGGAGCCAGGGGACTCCACTCCACCTTGCTAGAATGTTTGTGAGACCGTCTAAAAATGCGGGCTGATTAACATTTGGGGCATATATGGACCCAATAAGGATCGGTTGACCATTAAGTCTGTCGCTCACGAGTGCATATCTGCCATCTGGGTTGGTCAGTGCCTCGTCACTTGTAAACGGAACCCCTGCTTTCACCCAGATGAGAGCACCACGTGCGTGCGCTGAGTAACTGGTACCATAAACTTGACCCCTCCATAAGTGTCGGAGGCGCCCTAGTTCTACTTGGGACATGTGTGTTTCCTGGAGTAGTGCTATGTCGGCGGCCCTGCGCCGCAGGTAAGCATAGCTAGAGTATCTCCGTGACGGTGTGTGCATCCCGCGCACGTTCCATGTGACTACGTTGATCTGCACCATGTATCTCGTATACATTTACCAGGGCGGCATTGGGGGGGCGAAGTGCTGCAGTCTCTGGCCTGTAGGGATGTGCTCCAGCTCAATGGTGTTAAGAACAGGGTAGTTGCGTAAACTGAACTATGTTAACCAAGAGGGCGAATTCCGAGTGTGAGTTCGTCCAAACCATAGTGCCCAACATAGGGCTAAAAACTTTTGTCAATCTGACGTGTGGCGTGGGTTCGCGCCGTGTATTCGCGGTAGGGAGTGGGTTACCCCTGAATGTCAGAGTGTGGTTGTGTATCCCCACGGCCTATCCTCAACGCGAGGGAGTGGGATTGTTGGCCGTTCATGCCTCCCAGCATGGTGCTGGGTATATGTTGCGCGCAGCAGTGTGTAAGTTAGCGCCACGTTGCACAAAGAACAGTAACATTTGAAGCATTATATATATCACAACAGTTCATCAACGCGGCAGGTACTTGCGTGAGTTGTATTCAGCAATTCAGCAGAGGCTGTGGGAAGTATCATATGATATAACACAACGAGAAGCTACCCTGGTTCAATGTCTGATCCTTAGTGAAGGTTAGAGCACATTTGTGCCCGTGGTTCAGGTGGTGTTGGACATCTCAAAAAAATGTATGGACTGACCTCACACACCTCCAGGTGTCATGCTTCATCATCGGCTGTCCTCGCCCTTTAAAAACCACGTTTGATAAAGGGCGGGCCTACACCTGCTGGAGACAGGGAGGCACTTCTAAAACTAAGTGGGGGCCCGTGCTGAAAATAAGTGAGTGAGTGATGTCTAAAAATTGATGCACAATCCCGCGTGAAATTTTATGATGCAGAGTGTGCTCGATATTAAAAGAAATGGTGGAGACTAGGGGGTTTAGTATCCCATCTCCATATGTGTTGCCAACATGTTTCTGCCGTTGCGGCCTGGAGGGTCCATGGCATTCATCAGGACGTAAGTAAGAAAAAAGGGCTCCTATCCTGTCTCTAAGAGACAGAGATAAAACCACTTGCGTAGGTTGGTTTCTGGTCCAACTCTACCAGGTCTTTAATTAGAACTCCTGCAAAGCAATGACATATCACAGCATAAGTGAAACAGTTTGATATGCACTCATACTGGTCAAAAAGGAAATCAGACAACAATGGCATGCACATGGTACATTAAGAGTGCATGTGGTGAGCACACGTGTCACTGCATACGTGGTGCTCAAAAAATAAACCAGTTGTGAGACCAGCTCACACTCTTACCCTATTGTAGGTGTAGGGATGTCCCATGGGGAGGGAGGGGTAGAGGGACCCCTGTAGTCAAACTCTAGATGTCAGGTTAAATTAATGAAAGAGATAAGAATGCCAAGATTTGAGCCATGCAAAATGATCCATACATTCTTATCCTCAGTGGTTGTTTATACCACCATACAACTCAGTCATACATCCATTCATTTCCTTACTACTCCAAGGTGCGTCCCTCGTGTCGTTCCTACGGTCCTTCCTCGCTGCTCCCCCGACGATGAATGGTTGGGGGAGGAGGCGCGGTATTTATACCAGTGGTGCAAGGCTTAATTGTTAATTAAATTCGTAATCGGATGCACCTGGGGCATCGACAAAGATAGAGCCTGGCGCCTTAATCCCCATTGTGTTTCTGTTGTCCTAGAGATCAAAGCCTTATCTAAGCGTCATGGCCTGGCCAACGCGCTCGTGCGCATTGGTCCTGTTAGGAAGTTTTCTGGCTAGCGCATGCGTGAGCGGACATCAGTGTGTCCAGAGTATCGCGCATGCGTTCAGATATGCAGTCAGGAAGCCTCCTGGCTGGCGCATGCGCAGGCGGATATCGGTATGTCCCGCGTATTGCGATGCGTTCCAATATGCAGCACGGTGCATACTGTTATGACCCGTTTTCTGCCTCCCTCTGACTTAAAAGAAGACAGACAAATAGAGTATCGGTACACGAGAGGTGACAAAAATAAACCTTCAATCGGAGGTATTTCCAGGGTATACATGGTCACATATTAACCCATATCTTTATTGACGGAAAACCAGGGTTCTTTTTTTAAATATAAAGGAAGTCAAGGAGTATAGAGCGCACAGGGACCACACTCATGGAGGTAAAAGAGTGATGGCCACTTTATAAATACACCCTTATAGGGAGCATTTATACGGTCATAGATGGCACCATGTTAGTAATTATCAGTTAAGGACTGAGACTCAGGATGGAAGATCTGATTATACTCTTGCGTCTAGTACCATGAGTAGATGTAACGAATGGGCATGGGGGGCCCCATTCTGTGTCATGTGAACTAGGTGTCTGCCCACGTGGTTGCTCATGTGGGGTTTTATACAAAAACTGGAAGGACACATAACAGTATTGTTCTCTGGTTAGACTGGTGGTTAAGTGATGTCCACACCGCGTCAAGTTGGATCTAGCTCATATGGAGCCATGGTATTTCGTCATTTAAACCATGGTCATGGGGCGTGGCCAAGATGGCGGCGAGGTGAGACGCATCTCTCCGTCTCTCCCGCCGGCCGCCCGAGGAAGCACCGGTCCCAGGCCGTCTATAGCCTCGAAACGGGCCGGAATCAAAGCCTGAACGGAGCGCCTCTCCGAAGCACCCCGGGATCCCTCACTTAGACGGCCGAGAGTGCAAGATTTCATCGTGCACCGCGGCGCGGCTGGGCCTTGTGGCCGCGCGCAGAGCCGCGGCCTGCCATGATTAGCGTCGGCGGTCCTGCGTAGGCGTACGAGAGGCACACGGAGGAGTCTGCGGTGAGTGAATTGTATCACCAAACGCAGCGTTGCTGCCCCCTTAGCGGAGCCGAGGTCTGAGGCAGATCGGTGCCCCGGCCCGCAGCCTTCCCCTGCACGGCCTAGACCCCACGGCAGCCGCGAGACAGCGCCCGCCATCTGGCCCAGGGGCCACATCATTGGAGCAGGGCCCGGGCCGAAGAGAGCCGCACCCACAGAGAACGGCAGCGGGCTCGAGTGACATATCACTGGCGCAGATCTCTGGGGGTCCCTAGCACCACAGGGAACCGGACTGGTCAACAGCGGACACGTGGGGTTCGGGGCTCCGCATCGGCGGGGCTCCTAGTGTGACCGCTTATCGCCTTCCCGGCGAAGAATCACAGCGCAGGCTGCTCCCATCGCCCCAGTGTTAAATTGACCCCGGAGCTGGGATACTCGAGCGCGGCCACCGTTAGAGGTGGTCGCCAAGGGTGGGGCTCGGCGTCTCATGGAAGCGGCCCGGCTAGGTCCGGGTGCGGTTTGTGGTTCGCCAAGGGCCCTCCTCTCGTTCCCAGCTCAGGCTGGTCGTCAGCAGGAGCATGCTTTCGGGACCAGGGGGCAGATAGATCATCGAGCACGCATGCTTGGTGGCCCCGCAGAGTGCTGGTTTTCGTGGCTTCGAGCAAATCCTCCCACAGCAATCGCATAGTGCCGCGCCGGAGATGTTACATTGCGGGAGCACTTGTTTTCCCCCATCCCGGGCGGAACACCGTCCTCCGAGGCGTCGGCAGCCAGAGCACCACGAAGACTGCCTTCCAGGCCCCTTGTGGAGAAGAAGGTGCACGGAGCCGGTCATTGGCGACTCGAGGGCGGAGGCGCGGGTGGTCCCTTGGTCTGGGGCGCTCCCCTCTTCGTGGCGCATCGAGCATTGAACATCGGGCTGGGGCTCTTCGCCGTCGCAACATACGTTCTCGCCCGGTGGAGAAGGCCGCCATTTGCTGCTTAGGACTCGAGGGAACCCGTGGAACCCTGTTGCGCTTGTTGACCGCCCTGAGAAGAGCCTGAAGGGAGCCTCTAGCCCCGATCTTACATCGCACATCCCGTCCTGCGGGATAGGAACATGTCCTCCACCAGGGGCAAAAAGGACAAATCACTCAAGGATAATTCTCTCAAGGACCTCTTCGCACAGGCTCAGGGAGGAGCGGCGGCGGATTCTCCACTGCCGGGCGACACTACCTTAGCGCAGATGGGTGCGCCTAAAGAGGAACCAGTGACCCGGGCCTTCTTGGAATCCCTGTTCTCGGCCTTGCGCGATGACCTACATACAGTCAAACGTGATCTTACAGCAGAACTCAAAGAGGTCCGTAAGGATATGGACTGCATAGGAGAGCGGGTAGCAACACTGGAGGACAAAAGTGACACTAGGGATACCGAAGTGGCCGCCCTACAGCAAGAAGTCATCCGTATAAACGACCAACAAGTGGACCTACAAACCCATCTCGAAGACCTGGAGAATCGCTCGCGTCGCCACAACATTAGAATCCGAGGGGTGAAAACTAACGAAGAGGCTGGCGACATCTTCACATATGTGCGAGAACTCATGTATTAGAAAGGCCACTGGACACTGACCTCAAAATTGATAGGGCGCATAGGGTAGGTCCTCCCAGATCTGATTCCGCTCCGCCGGCAGACATATTGGTCTGCGTTCAAGACTTCCGCACCAAGGAGGAAATTCTTCGTAAAGCCAGAACGCTCCACCCGATTACCTTCAGAGATCAGTCCCCGGTGCTTTATCAAGATCTAGCCGCCCTCACGCTTCAGAAACGCAAGTCCTTCCGGCCTATCACAGCAGCCTTGCGCCAACGTAACATCGCATACTCATGGGGGCACCCATTCCGCCTCATTTTCCGACACGATGGCAAGCTCTACCAACTCCGCTCTGTATCCGAGGCAAGCAGGCTGCTAGGAATTGACATTCCGGATGAAGATGAAGGCAGCGACAGCCCGGAGCGAGGCCCGGGCGATACTCAACCGTGATGGAAGCAGCAGAGGCGGAGACGCCGCACTAACCGACCGGATCCTGCCGAAATCATGAAAGGAAGGAAGGCGGCCTTGGCTGCCCTGCCGGAGGCCCTTGCCAGAACACAGGCCTCATGAAAAGGCCGGGACCACGTACCTCTTTCTTTTACTTTATATCTCAGGTGGTTGGGGGGCGGGGGGTGCACTGTGCCACTTTTTTCCCCTGTAGACACTTTACTCTGATCATCCATGGATGATGGACTGAAATACGAACTTCAGACTTCTTTAGGCACCCGTTGTGCCATTGTTCTTTTTCAGGGATCCTTCTTTTCGTCCCCTTTTTAGGTCTCGCCTACGCAGCGCGCATGCGCTGCATAGGAAAAAGACCTTTTGATTCCCTTGCGGGAGCGAGCTTTCCAAACCATCGGTTTGTAATTAACAGATGGTTCCTGCTCGCTCCCGCAAGGGAAACAGGCGGAGGCCCCCTCCTCTCTCCCCTCCCCCTGCTGCCTCTCGTGAAACTTGTTTTTTTTTTTTTTACTTTGAGCGCGAGGCGCGCGCGCTTGTTTTAATTTGTTCTTGCGTTTCCCGCGCAGTATACCACAGGCGATGAATATTCAAATATGTCTGTTTGCAGTAACATCTCTGTATCTCTTGTCTTAAACAAGTAACCATGGATACCATCTGTGAGATGCAGTGACATTCCTTCCAACATCAGTCCCCAAATCTGGCCTGAATGTGTATCACTGTTCACCGGCGCCAACTTTATCACCTTTCTTTTGCCAACATGTGAATTGTATCTTCGCATTTGCATGCCAAAGTAAATTAGGAAGGTTGTTACCGCAGACATGGCGCTAATAATCAACTCCTCGTGGCAGTAAGTTTAGTCCGGCTGTGCTCGAGCCCAAGAAATAAAATTAATGTCATTTGTAGAGGGGGGCACATCGCATGCGCTTCGTCTTTATTCATAACAGAGACACGCGCCAACGTGCAATCAAACAAAACGCCCTATATGATCATGACAGCTGGATTTCTGATGAAACATAAAATATGGCAATTCAGTTTTAAGGGTCCATAATATGAAACGGCAACATTGCACCAGTCACGTGCACTCGGGAATAGCGCAGATTGTTAGTTCAGGGATAAAATAGACCATATTTTACAGAACATTATTGGAAAGTTTAATTCACTAAATAAGAAAACTACTGAGCAACCGAATGACGTCTTCAAATCTACAAAGTCCATGCCCTCCATGTTCACATCCTTGATACTTCAGTGTCCGGTTTTAGAAGTTCGTAGGCTACTAATGAACTCACCACTGTGGACATAGTTCGATATCGGTTAATATGTGCAAACTATACCCCGTTCCAAAAAAACTCAAGCAGACCTTAATCACGTGACCAACTGCCTATGTTGGTTGAAATGGTGGTGTTGAAGGAGCTTCAGGTTTTCATTGAGGCCAGTAATCTTCATCGAATACGGGTTTCATTTGGAAAGAAGCGGTGATCGTATTTCAGAATGATTTGAGGTGTCAGTTAGAGATAGATGGTTTAGGCATCAAAATGGAAGTATATTTGAATGTAACCACTGAGGCAGAGACTGAGGTGTGTGTAGGATGGATGATTATGTGCTTTGTCCTTGATTGCAATCAGATTAGAACTTGTCCAGCAGGTCGTACTGTTCAATGTTCAATGTGCTGACATATTTGGTTGTGTACACATTTCTCCAACAGTTTTGTGAGGAAGGAGATGTTCGACACCGGACGGAAATGACATAGATTTGTCAGATAGGTGCCTTGTTTTTTCAGGTCTGGTGTCACTTGTCCAATCTTCACTCAGTCTGGGAGATTTGTTTGGGTTAATGATGAGTTTACGATTTTCATCCAGAGTGGAGTGACAAGTTCTTGATGTCCTTTATGATTGTTTAAGGGATTGGATCATTGAAATGCTATGTAGGTTTCATTCACACTATGATCCTGCAGATCCCATCTTTAATGAGGGTTTCAAATTCATTCCATGTACCCTCATTTTTGGTCTTCGTGCACTGAACGTAGCTTTGGGATTCATCAAAGATTGGGATCTCCCTATGGGTGTGGTGCATGGTGATGGTTGACTCCCAAAAAATATCGCTTTCAGAAGCAACTGCTTTTTCAATTTTCCTTATTTTCTCCTTGAAGAAGCTCGAGAAGGCTTCACAATTTTCCCTGGAGTTGCTTGTGATCACAGTAGTATTTTAGGTCTCTGTTGGTTGTTTCAAAATTTTGAAGAGTTTACTTGGCCGGATTTTGGCTCTCTCTAGTTGGAATCTTAAGAAGAATGCTTTTGCATTCCATATGACCTTTTTGTAATTGCTTATTATCCCTGTTCATGTTTCTTGTATCTCTAATCCAGTGTATGGGTTTTATCCTTTGATCTCTTCCTTTCAATGTGCATGTTATGATGTGGAATATGATTTGGTGATGTTCTGACCAGTTAGTTGGGATGATGCAATGGATGCTAATAACCCCCATCTTTAATATGATTAAATCAAGCATAGCACTTTTGACTTGCAAAAGCCCTGTGCACTCTTGTAGAAGGTTATAATTGGTAAGGCAGTTTGTTAGCGTCAAAACCTGTATATTTTCCTTGTGGTTCCAGTGGAGGCTGGAATCCCCTAGAAAGATGGCGCTCATATGTAGTAGGGAGTGTACTATAATTGTTTCCAATCATTATTCAAGAAACATCTGCTTATCCCCTTGGGAGTGGTTAAGGAGATGTAGTTTCACTATGGATCTGCCTGCTGTGTGCATCTCGACTGCCATGTATTCACATCAGGACAGATTTTCCACTGTGAAATGATTGTTGTTCAGGGAACTTCTGTATATGACTGCAATTCCACCGACCTGCCATTGTAGATGATCTAGGTGTTTGATTGTGAAATTATGGGGTGTTAGAATACCCATGTGGGGGATTGATTTAACCATGTTACAGTTAGGAATATCAGGTCAATCTCATGAAACAGGATAGCTTTGGCTCTATCTGTAGCCTTTTTAGAGACCGATCTGCAGTTTTGTGCCATACACTTCCGTGTCATCACTGACTCCCAGGGCTTATTTGCATGGTCAGGGATAAGCAGAATCGAGATCAGGTTCTCCAAAGTTAACATTCTGTGTATTGTGGTGTGTTCTATATATGTATGGTGTCTGTCACAGGCCATATGCCGTAGGTTGTTAAAGGAAGTATCTGAGAGGCACCTTGGTAAGACTGCAGCAGGGTTTCGTCCATCTTGGATAGCTGACTGACTTGTCTCCTAGGCCGGTGGGGATCATTAGCAAGTGGTATGACTAACCATGATTGAGTAATACTGTATGGATGTTTTGGGGAAGAGTCTGTCATTGGTGTGTAAAAACCTTTGATATATTTGCTTTATTGTATCTTGTATGGTTAGTGAGGTCACATTTAAGTACGTTAAGATGATTTTAGCTCTTTGCTAAGATATTTGATTTATATATTCTAGCCAATTGAAACGGTGGTGCCATTGTGAATTAGGGTTGCAAAAGAGGCTAGGGACATTCCCAGAGGTTGCCTCATCACAAAGCTCTATCTGAAATTATTTCTGGTGGACTGCTCTGGGTGTGTAGGCTTTGAGCCTTCTGGTGCAAGAGTTCGGTCTTTTCTGATGTAAGTGTGTAGGACTGATGTGCGCCTGGCGGACTGCTCCATGCTCTCTGTGTGCATGTGAGTTTGACCTTCAGGTGCCTAAATTTGGTATATGGCCAGTGAGGATCTATGTCTGCTGGGTGAGAAAGTGCCTGCCTTTGTACAGGCAGGGTGAAGTGCATGGATCTGTCATTCCATAATCGTTCTGTAGACTGTGGGTCTGGGGCATTCATTATGTGTTAGGCAGGGACTGTTGTGCTTCCATCTTGCTGTGATTTGAAGTGGAGCTGTGTGGGTTTGAGTTGCAGATCTGTTCAGATGGGCTTGAGATAGTTCCTGTTACACAGGATCTCTAAATCCTGTCGGGATTTGTGGGTTAGTGTCTGGGTTCAATATTGTCTGTTTCCGAATGATGGTGGCTCGGTGTGGAGGGGTAGCCAAGCGGTTGTGGCTTCTTCAGTTCCTTGGGTATGAGAAAGGATACTTATTCAAAGTGTCATGGTTGTGGTGGAGTTGGATAACATTGGTGTGATGGGGTATGGATCATTGGTGGTCTGGTGTGTGTTGCATGAGTGCAGGGTGACAAGGTTGTGGTTGAGTTGTGGGGGAGCCATTGAGGTACGATGAATGGTCGGGTGTTTATCTTGTGGGATAGCTGATCAAAAATCTCCAGATTTAGGTGAG
Organism: Calotriton arnoldi; assembly: GCA_963921515.1. Lineage (NCBI taxonomy): Eukaryota > Metazoa > Chordata > Amphibia > Caudata > Salamandridae > Calotriton > Calotriton arnoldi. The sequence goes on along the minus strand of CAWUFW010000269.1, from coordinate 3,622,211 downwards.
AGGCTTGTAAAAGTATATTACTATTCTAATAGGTTGACATCACTTCACGGCTCCTTTATTGATGCAAAAATAGGTGTCGGAGACAAGTATTTTCAGGGAGGTTTTAAGTAATCTGTGCTTGAAATTCCAAAACTCATTGTTAGAGAACAGCATTCTTAGAGAGGTTAGGTTGGAAATTTGTTTTGAAGGAATTGGGGCCCATTTTCAATAGCCTTTCACCGGAGATGAAATGGTCCTGCCCATTCATGTCTAAGGTTGTATTGGCTTGTGTCAATTTGGTTTGTACCCGGATCTGTGAATGGTTCCCTTCAGATGGGCTGTGCTTCTTACCGGAAAATCATGCTTTCAGTGCATATTGCTATAGAACTGCTTCTGTGTTCATTTTCTACTGATGCCCACATCATGCATTTGGGTGTGTAAAGCATAGTTTTTTAAGTTAGAGTGTTCGTTATGTATTTGCTGGACATCACTACCTTTGTCTGGATGCCATCTTCTCCGGGTTTGTGTGAACAGAGCCCACGGTAACAATAATGGCAACTCAGTGTAATTTATGAGCAGAAAACTGACCGGAACTCTAGTGTCATTTATGGGGATTGTTCTTGGTCTTAGGGTCTAAAGGTACTTTCAAGCTCCACTCTAGCCAGGTCAGACTCTTAGTCTGTTTAGATAAAATGGGGGACCCTCTCAAAACGCTGCCAAATCCCAGTCAATTGCTGTAGGATAGAGTTTCCTAGTGTACTCAAAGATGTTTGGCTTTTGTCATGTCCCATTTCTCTATCTCTTGCTATAGCGGAGAGTTCCCTGGTGTACTGAAGGCTAGCAGGTTATTTCTTTTCGGGCTTGCTGTAAAACCTCATAGCTCTTTTAGTTTCTTTTATTATTACATCCCTGCAAAAAGTACTTCTGTCCTCGTCAGGGCAAGGGACCCACTCATTATTGGTGTTCTCCGATATAACCTCTAGTCATCTTTCCATTTATATGGCTCCAGTGGGAATGAGTCTTCTTTTTATTTCCATGATCTTAAGCCATGAATATGACAATCTGTTTTTAGTTTCACTAGCACCTGACTCCAGAGCTTGGCTGGTCTCCAAAAATGGCTGCCCCTCTTCCCCAAATAGTAGAGAGCAGAGGAAGAGATTACTGCAGTGAGGGGATAGGGCTTGATGAGCTTCACCTTCAGAGCCAGTTTCACAGGCACCTAGAGACAAGCAACCAGCCCTGGTTTATCGTAGGACATCGAAGGCATCACCCATCAACACAATGCTTCCAGCTCCCTCGTCGGGTAAAATGCTCCACTCCTCCGAACATCAGTGAGGGAGCACAGCTGTAACACTTGGGCTCAGTTTCCTCAGTCATTCTAGGAGCAGCGAGATGCCATCCAAACCCCCGCAGCAGCACTGCTACAGCTGGACTAGGGCACATCGCTGGCACCGTTGGAGCTCAGGTCCCCCACCTCTATTTACCCGGAGCAGAGCGCATTGCTGTTGCTGCCAAACTGTGGTTTACCACCTCTCTTCCACAGCTGGTCTCCCTTGCTCTTCTGTTCCCAGGCGCCCTTGTATCTACACCAGGGCCACATCATCAGGAATCGTTGGAGCTTCAATCCACCTTCCTTCCCGCAACTAGGATCTTCCCTCTTAGTTGATGTCCCCAGGTTAGTGTTCCAACATGGGGATTAAATTATTGTCCCAAACGTCTTTCCACAAACTTGTTCTACCTTCAACTCCCAAATTTGATCTATCCCGGAAGTGGATGGCTGGGGGTAAGTATGGAATTTTCACAGATTCAGATCCTGACCCCTGACCTTCTGTTTCTCCATCGGCCACCACATATGTTTAATCTGCTAGAGATTTTCCCTGCTCCCTTATAAAGCCTAATAGCCTAAAACCCAGCAGCAGACCTCTTTGCTATCATTTTTGACACCACCTATCTCTGGCTAATGTTCCTACCAGAAATCCAGAACTTATATACTGAAAGGGCACTCAGCACTACACATGTCGCAATGACACTAGCCCCATTTACCATCATCTCACTCAATGACAATTTTTTATCTAGCTTTAAGAAAAAGAAAAATGATTTTTTCATAGCTGGCTTCAAAACATACAGAAAGAACACTAATACTAGAAACTCCTCTATCACAAACAGAATTTGAAAAAAGGTAAAGAGAGTCTGAGGAGGTAGAGTATTCTATACCAGTCTCCTACTTTCGCCTAAAATCAGCCTATCTATTAACTCAGCTAGCTCCAAGAAATGTGGAAATGAGGGGTTGCGATACTAGTGTGGAAAATCATGCCTTGTAAGCTTATCAAGACTTGGTGAGACACAGAAGAAGTTAGAACGACATGTGTTCGTTATAATATTGATTGGTGCGAAGAGCATTAATGTGGGCTCAAATTATGTCCGCAACCATGCAAAACGCAATGTTTTGCATTTGGCGGTCCAGGGTCCTTTCTGAATTTGGGACGACACAAAAGATCATTGAGGGTCATTGAGGGTGACTTGGACTTAGCTCCAGGGTTGATTCAAGACAGGACAGACCCGATAATTATCCTAAAGAACATTGACAGAGGGGTAATCAATAATTTTCAGGGGGAACACAACTTCCCAGATATATGGAGTCTCATCCACTTCAACGACAGCAAATATATTTTTCTACTTATATTAGTTAATAGGGTTTAGCGTCAAAGAGCATGGGGGTTGCATGAGAATGCCCATGTACCACCCATGTAACGCCCCCTTGATGCAAAGTAAGGCAATGAAGCATTTCATGCTGCTTTGCTTTACTTTTACATACAAACTAACGCAAATACCAATTTGCTTTGGTTTGTAAACTCCAAAACAGCTTTAGCATGAGGTTTGCGCTGAAAAAGTAACGCTAACCCGACACTAAACTTTTGAGAATCTGGGCCTCTGTATATACATCAAATTGTTACATTAGCTACAGCTATCACTACATCACATATCAGACTAAGCATCATTTTTTAGGTCTCGCCTAGGCAGCACATGCGCTGTCTCGTCGAGAGATGCTGTATACAGTATAGTGGGGGAAGCTCCGCCCACTTTCCGCCTATCTTTTTGATTGGCCGAATTCCTAAATGCTGCAATCTGATTCGTTTTCCTCAACTTAATCCCGCCTCCTGACGGCCATCTTGTCATTTTTCTCCTTCCATAGCTATCCGCCCCTTTACTTTTAAAACTGTTTTGTTCCCCTGCCTTCCCACGTTCCCTCCCGCAGTCCGTCACTTCTCTGCCCACCACAACCCCCCCACCCACTCCTGTTCCTGCCTTCTTCGACGAGCGCAGTTTTATTTACAATGCAATAGGACTCGCGTAAATACGAGTCCTATTGCATTTGTAAATGCTTTTTTGCCCCTCTGATTGGCTGGCTGCATTCGCACTCTATTTTGCCTGACCTAGACTCTTCCATGCGCGCTATGCTATACATCGTACGCATGCGCGCCAAAAGTCTGCCTCTGCCTCTTGCTTATTTATTTGTGTTTTTGCGTCGTCCACTTCAGGGACACCGCGCTCTGTTTTTTGTTTTTTTTTAAACTTTAACACTGAGCGCAGCGCCCGCATAAAGGACACCGCGCTCGGTGTTAAAGTTAGAAAAAAAGTGCGTGCTGGTTATTGTTATAACTTGGTGATATGTACGCACACTTGTTCTTATGAGGTAGGCGAACCATGTGTGTGAGCGGAGCCTGTCTAATTGCCCGCGACCGTGAGCGGAGCCTGTCTGCCTGCCCGCGACCGGCTGGAGGGAAGGGGGGTAAAACTCGGGGCTAAGGCTTCATGTGAAATGGCAGCGGGTGGTAGAGGCAGTGGTGTTATGTGTATATTTCTTAGTAGGATGAGTAGGTGAATGAAGGACTGTGGAGGAGGGGTGGGATGGGCGAAGGCAGTACATTTTGTAAGAAGGAGCTGGGGAAGTAGGAAGTGCGCGTGTTGAGTTTTTATTTAATGTGACTTGTTTAAGCCAAGCGTGTGATGTTGATCGAGTGCAAACTTCTGGCGATCGTGTACAGACACACATATTTTTTCAGCTGCACTGATGTTTATGAGTGCCGATAGGGTGGTTGTCGGCGCGTGATCCTCGTCCGCAGCAGCAGACACGCAGCCAGCGCCCCTCTCTGAGGTCAGGTAACGCGGCAGGCAGGGCTGCTCGGGAGGAGCGCTTGAGGCAGGCTGGCACGGTGTTTTATTTTTTTCTATGCAGATTTCTATAGCGCGAACTCTACCTGAAGGTATTGGAGAGCTTTTCATGAGCTCCGGTTACGTTACACAAGGGCACATTCATGAACGGGGAGATTATGTGATCGGCAGGCAGGGCTGCTCGGGAGGAGCGCTTGAGGCAGGCTGGCACGGTGTTTTTTTTTTAATGCAGATTTCTATAGCGCGAACTCTACCTGAAGGTATTGGAGCGCTTTACATGAGCTCCGTTTACGTTACACAAGGGCACATTCAGGCACGGGGAGATTATGTGATCGGCAGGCAGGGCTGCTCGGGAGGAGCGCTTGAGGCAGGCTGGCACAGTGTTTTATTTTTTTTAATGCAGATTTCTATAGCGCGAACTCTACCTGAAGGTATTGGAGCGCTTTACATGAGCTCCGGTTACGTTACACAAGGGCACATTCAGGCACGGGGAGATTATGTGATCGGCAGGCAGGGCTGCTCGGGAGGAGCGCTTGAGGCAGGCTGGCACGGTGTTTTATTTTCTTTTATGCAGATTTCTAATGCGCGAACTCTACCTGAAAGTATTGGAGCGCTTTACATGAGCTCCGTTTACGTTACACAAGGGCACATTCAGGCACGGGGAGATTATGTGATCGGCAGGCAGGGCTGCTCGGGAGGAGCGCTTGAGGCAGGCTGGCACGGTGTTTTATTTTTTTTTATGCAGATTTCTATAGCGCGAACTCTACCTGAAGGTAATTGGAGCGCTTTACATGAGCTCCGGTTACGTTACACAAGGGCACATTCAGGCACGGGGAGATTATGTGATCGGCAGGCAGGGCTGCTCGGGAGGAGGGCTTGAGGCAGGCTGGCACGGTGTTTTTTTTTTTTTTTTAAATGCAGATTTCTATAGCGCAAACTCTACCTGAAGGTATTGGAGCGCTTTACATGAGCTCCCGTTAGGTTACACAAGGCCACATTCAGGCATGGGGAGATTATGTGATCGGCAGGCAATACATATAAGATCCTAATGGCGAGACCGATTGGCATTGCCAATGCTTGTGTTTAAATGTAGTAACAGTGTGGGGCGAGCACTCCAGGGGTAATACAAGTGGAGAAATAATTGTTAATTTGCTGTCATTTAATAGCATTGATGGCTCACAACCTATAGTGAGTTTATGTAAGTTCATGACTAAGGTGTCTCTCTATAAAACGTTTTAAAACAGAAAGGGGTGTCTTCTATCATGCAGTATGCGGTCAGTTGTCTGTGTGTCTCTTGTTCCTTTGCCTAGTGTCTACGACATCCATATTGGAGTGCTCTGCCTGTGTGATTTGGGAGCAGGGGCGGTTTCTTGATTAGTGTGGCAAGGCTCCGCCCGCTTCAATTTCTGCATCAATTGCTATTGCGTTACAAATGTTTAATTCATTTAAACATCAAAAAGTGTGACCCTCGCTGTAAGTGAGGGTCAGGTAAAACCAGGCACTTTCAATAGGCACATGTGCTAGAGTGCATGTGGCAGCCATTGCAGGGTTGATAGGGCTTACCTGATCTCAGCCCTGGCCTCTGGCAGCCTACAACACTGTAAGGCACTGCCCCCTTATGACGCGCTGCAGCCTCGCTGACTACAAACAGCCTGGGCGCTTTAAGCATAAGCCTTGGATTTGTCAATCAGCGAGGCTGTGTACCACTGCAGCCCACCTATTTCCTTCCTCGTCACAGGGTAGGGTGGGAACAAGCCTCCACGGCCCCACCCCACTTTGGGAGGAGCTGAGAAAGGTTTGCGATGCACACGAGGTTGGCTGTCCACGACGAGATCTGCATGATAAAAGCAAGCAGGCTGCTGAAAAGGTCAGACAGGGTACCCGCAGAGAAGAAATATATCCTGACTACTCCTCTTCACCTCATACGTGTAGAGCATGTACCAAGACTCAAGTAACAAGCAGAAAATGACAGCCATTCCATTACTACAGACTAGTATGGTATGTACATTTGTCACATAAAATAATGTACTTTTGTCACATAAAATCTCCCTTTGTAGAAATGAAAGAGAAGCTCCTTAAGGAAAATGCCCTTTGTATATTGAAAGCCATCCTCCTCCTAGGAGGTGCAGTGCGTGGCCTTCATGCGTGCGTGCAGTGTTATTAGATGGGAAATGGCACTGGCGTTCAGTGTGTGGTGCAGAGGTCATACGGCCACAGTCCAAGCCACAGTCTGAAAATTCACCTAACCTCTCCTCAATGCTAAGGCTCTGAAGCAGCAAACGTGATAGGATCCGAGGACGGCTGGCAGTTAATATCCCAGGCAGCAAGTGTAGTCATTCGGCGATATGGAGGGAGGGGGCCTAGAAGGAGCAGGTTTTTAATGGGCTGTATGATTCAGGTGCTAAAAAAACATGGGCGTCTATACATATATTAAATATCAAACATGCTCGAGTTTGCTAGTTTCTGAGCAATTAGATGACCAATCCTCTTTTTGAGTAGATTAGGAAACACGTGTCATCAATGTAAACTGTGGAATAATTGCAAATCAGAATTAATCACAGCGCCGCGTTAGGCTCAGTATTTGCAGCATGCGTTCAATCACAGTTGATCTTTCTCTTGCAGACCAAGTTTAACCTGTTCTGGGTATAAGAAGAGAAATCAATTTGATATGCCCCTTGTTAACCTGAATTACTTTATCTTGAGGAAGGCATGTCCATCCAGCTTTGATGTAGATGGAGACAAGTACTGTTAACGTTTCACGCCTCCAAAACATCCCTTCTTCTATTTAGATAAAAGCACTTGAGCACCAGCAAACTAATTCAAAAATATATAGAGATTACAACCGAAATTCACTGGCATCAAAGGTTACAAAGCAATATTGTGTTTCGCTTAAATGGGGAACAGAGCGATTGAGAACGTGGTTCACCTACAGGCAAGCAAATGTACTTTCATCAAGATGGATGGATGGTGGATGCTCTGGGGGTCCACCAATGGTGTAATTGATGGATGGGTGGGTGGAAGAGTTACAGGAGAGGATGTCCGAAAGGATGAGTGGATGTATAGATGAATGTTCCATATGATGGACAAATGAACCAATGATTTTCTAGTGAATAGATAAATGGGTGGATGAGAGAATGGGCGAGTCTCTAGAAGGACGGATGTATGGACAGTTGTATGAATGAACAGATGTATGCAGTGGATGATGGAAACGGGGATGAATTACTGGAGGGATGATTCAGTGAATGTTGCATGGGTTGAATGCCCTTATGTCATCTGGACTTGCTCGCTACTTAAAATTAGTCCCCAACTTTTACGTCTCACCACTTTGAAATGTCACCAGCCACCACTGTTTGGGGACTTCAGGCCAGGCTTGGAGCTGAGCCTAAGAATATCATTTTTTGGTGGGTTTTGTCCAGTTATACTCCTTTACTTAAGTACTTGTAGAATAAAGTTATTTTCCCCCAATCTGTCTATTTCTAATTCTCTTTATTGCATGCAACCTCACTTTTTTACAAAGTGTATAAAGTTCTTATCTTAAAAGAACTTTGTACCATTGTATATCAAGAACAGACAACTGTTTTTATGGATAAACAGCTGCTTGCAGCTCATGACAGATCAACACAGACAGACAATGATTGTCTGCACATAACCTATGTCTTGGCTGTTAGCTGCTTGTTATAAAAAACAAGCATTTGCAATGCAATAGGTCTCGCATTTGCGAGAGTTTAAGCTATTAGTATTGAAATGGCAATGCCTTTTATTTACGTTTTTAAATCCAAAACATAAATAAAAGGCATTGTTATTTACAATGCCAATAGATCCAAACTCGCGTGAATGCGAGACCTATTGCATTGCAAATGCTTGTTTCTTCTTTTTGGGGTTCCCCGTCCACTGCGTCCCGCTCCCCACATCTGCGACATAGACGTACCTGGTTCTCCCCGATGCACTGCCTTCATCACTGCAATCAGCTTTCAGCACAGTTTGCTCCAGCGCATAGCAGGTCCTCTGACTTAGATGCCGCCTAGCACCCTTAAAGTCCTCACACTTAACGTGAAAGGGCTCAATAACCCTGTCAAGCACCAGGCGATTCTCTCCTACCTGGACAGCACAGGCGCTGATATCTGCCTCTTGCAAGAGACACACTTGCTTCCAAAAGACTGTCATAGGCTTAGGTCACGCACGTTTCCGACACAGCTTTTTTCTTCTGGGCCCTCTAAAACTGCGGGGGTGGCAATCTTGGTCTCTAAGACCTTGAAAGGGAAGGTGATACAGAAGGAGGCCGAAATCAAGGGCAGACTTCTTACTTATCAGTTCACGATTGGGGGACACACATTAATCATAGGGTCCATGTATGCGCCTAATGATGGCCAGGAACGCTTCTTCCATGGCGCCCTCAGCGAAGCCACGGCTACTCCAGAGCGTAAGATTCTACTGGGGGGTGACCTTAACCTAGTTTTCGACAATGATCTAGATAGGTCGGCGCAGCGCTCAGGCCAGGTAGGCGCCCTCTCTCGTGCAGGGCTCACCAGACTAGATGAGCTGGGCTTAGTGGATCTATGGAGACACCATCACCCCCGGCTTAGGGATTACTCTTATTACTCTAGTGCCCATAAAACCTATGCCCGTCTGGATTATCTCTTAGGCTCCACGTCACTCCGGGACATAACAACGTCTGCAGACATCCTAACTGCGGCACTATCCGATCACGCCCCAGTGGTGGTTACCCTGACATTACCGCCGACCCAACAGCCAGCACGGAGGTGGCGTCTGCGAGACGCCTTCCTACACCGAGCAGATGTAGTCACCCAGATACAACGTACACTCGAGGATTACTTACTACACAATGACAACCCAGATACACCCATGTCCACTAGGTGGGAAGCCCTGAAGGCGGTCGTCAGAGGTGAAATCATCGCCATATCATACGCTGACAATGCAGAGTGCAAGCGTAAGAGGACCTTACACGGAAAGTACGCTAACTGGAACAAATGCATTGGCGCACTGGGGCCCCCCGCATCTGGCGCCAATTGACCGCGGCCCGGTCTCAGCTGGCTGCCATAGATCGCGACAAGGCAGAATACGCTGCGCTACGCTTGCGCCACTCCTTCTATGTAGGGGGAGACAAATGTGGGCGTTTGTTAGCAAACAAACTCAGGGAGGCTCGGCAGTGAGAAGGGGTCCAGGCAATTAAAGATCAGAAGGGAACAGTGCTTACAGAGGATGCGGCTAGTGCTGAGACGTTCCGCAACTTTTATGCCCAAGTTTATGATGGGCAGCACTTGGCAACGGAGGACATAGACGCATATCTGGCTCAGGCTCACCTCCCCACACTGACCCCGGAGCAGGCGATACATATAGAGAGGGAGGTCCGCCCAGAAGAAGTTATAGCAGCTTTTTCCCGCTTGAAATTAGCAAAATCCCCCGGCCCAGATGGCTACTCGGCAGCCTTTTACAAACAATTTTGCTCCACGCTCGCCCCCCTACTCACCCGCCTTTTTAATTCTTTCGCGACCCCAGGTGCGATTCTCCCGTCCATGTTGGAGGCTGGCATTGCGGTAATCCCCAAACCAGGAAAAGACAAGACTGTCTGCGGGTCCTATAGGCCTATTTCCCTCTTGAACATTGATCTGAAGCTCTACACCGGGATTCTGGCGGCGCGACTGACACCTTACATGCCGGGGCTCATAGACCCCGACCAAGCCGGGTTTATCCCTCAGCGGCAGACTAGCGATAACACTAAGAGAGTTATGCACCTCATAGAGAAGTCTTCCCGCATTCCAGGGGATTATATGCTCCTCACTATTGATGCCGAAAAGACCTTCGATCGCGTCCACTGGCCCTACCTGGAGCAGGCAATGATCTACATTGGTCTGGGAGAAAAGATGAGGACATTTATCCTCAATTGTTACCGCTTCCCCACTGCTACGGTGAGGTTCAATGGGCATACCTCCACTCCGTTTCCTATCAGCAGAGGCACGCTGCAGGGGTGCCCTTTGTCACCCCTGCTTTTTGCCCTCTATATGGAACCAATGGCGCAGAGAGTTAGGGACCACCCACAAATCTCCGGAATCCGCTTTGGCGGCCACACGCACACCATAAGCCTATATGCAGACGACGTTTTAGTCACTTTGACGGACCCGGCGACGGCACTGGGAGCCTTTTTGGGGTAGCTGGACTCCTTCGCTAGGGCCTCCGGATTTAAAATTAACGTTGCCAAATCGACTGCCTTGAACCTCTCACTATCGCCACAGATGGTGGCGGACCTCCAGGACCGGCACCCCCTGCAGTGGTCTGCTGAGAGGGTGCCATACTTGGGAATCCAGTTGGCTCCTACGCTACAGGCTGTTAGAAATGGGGGTCTCTAGTTGGCAATGGCTGGCCACTGTCCAAGTAGGGACCCTTCTTCCTAAGTCAGAGTGAGAGGGCTACCCTCCTTGATACCCCTGCTCAACCCTGTGGTAACGTAGCACGAGCAGGTAGGCTTATCTCAGAGGCAGTGTGTGAAGCATTTATGACCATACACAGTAACACAGTGAGGAACACTACAAAGGGACACCACACAAGTAGTTATAAAAAATAAGTATCTTTATATATATATAGACTTATCACAAGACCAATAACTGTAAAAGCCACAATACTGTCAAAAATAGGATTACTGTTGAAGGACTGTCAAAAATAGTTCAAAGGTTGCAGAAATAAGGTTCAAATTCAAAGCAGTGGTCTCTGCGACCCTTTCTCTCACAAAGTACCTGAATTCAGTAGCAAAACCAACAAAATGTCGCAAAGAAGTGGTAGCGATGATTTTCCTCACGCGAGGCCGGCGATGCGTTAAATCCTTGCCGCAAGGGAGGATGATGCGCTGATCTGCTGATGCGTGCGGAGACGATGCGACCAACTTCTGCACGCTAGGCCGCCGATGCGATGACTTTCTTGCCGCGAGGGAGAAGTCGATGCGACGATCCTGTTGCGTTGTGCGATTGCGCTGCGATGCGAAGAGATGACGCTCCGCGAGGGAGCGACGAAATCCGGTGCGATGCGATCAAAATGGCGAACGCACGGCGTCCGCAATGCGATGTCGTAAAGCGATAATTTCTTTAGGGGTTGCGAGCGCGCGGTGACAGCAGCGCTATGATTTTTCAAGCGCGTCTCGGCTGCAGCGGCTCGCAAAGGGGCGTTAGCGATGGTTTCGTGTTGCGAGCACTCAGAGGTAGCAGCGTGATGATTTTTCCAGCGCTCTCGACTGCAGCGGCTCGCAAACGTGCGTTAGCGACGATTTCCAGCACTCTTTTCTCTGAAGCAAACTAGAGGCCCTGGAACTCACAGGAGCCTCATCAGCAGATAGCAATCCTCGCAGGGAGGAAGCAGGAGGTTGGTGGTGGAGTCTGATGTGCCTGAGACTCCAACAGGAGGCTAGCTCTTTTCCTAGCCCTTGGGTAATTGCTGTAACAAAAATAAAAGTTCTCTCAAAAGTCCTCTTCCCTCTTCTTCAAGTCCAATGGTAACTACTGCAGGCCAGTCCAAGAAACAGCACACAAGCACAAGGACAGTCACCTCCTGCAGATTCCTTCAGTTACACGGACAGAGGTTCCTCTTCAGATCCAGGGGCAATACCATTTGTAGGGGTTTGAGCACAGATATTTATACCCTAAAAGTGTTTGTTCTCAGAAGCTACAAGTCACTGAACCCAGCCAGAACCAGTTCTGCTCAGTCCTGGAGCACTTTGTTTACCAGGCTGCATCCTTCCTTTCAGAAAGAGGGGGTCTGCTATCAGACACACAGTAGGAGGTGGAGCCAGCATTCACCTTGCCAGGCACAGCCCTATTCAGGTCAAGGAGCCACCCCTCCCCATACTCTAAATGCAGATCACTCTATTCAACTCAGGTCTGACTCAGCCTGCCCTGTCCCTCCAAAACCAGACAGCCAATACACATAACAGCAGAGCACACTGGAAGGCTTAGGCAAGAAAATACCTACTTTCTAAAAGTGGTATTTTCAAACACAGAATATAAAAATGAACTTCACTAAAAGATGTATTTTAATATTCTGAGCTCAGGCATACTAAATTCGTTTTTTAGGTCGAGCCTAGAGTAGCGCGCAAGCGCTACTTCTGGCGAAGACTTTAAGTAAGGGGGTTTCAGAAGCAGTCCAACAAACGCTCGTGCGTCGTGGCTGGCCTTTTTCGGATGGTTACCCGCGGCAGACATGTGTTTCCAATTATCGTGCCCAGACGCGTGCGTGATAATTGTAAACACATGCCGGCAAAAGGCCATGACGCACGAGCGTCTGGTCAGCTGAGCAGGCTGCCGCGCTCGCTGGCCCTCGCCCCCGCTCCTCTCTTGTGTACATTATTTTGCATCTGCACATTCCTTGCCCCAGTAAGCGCCCGCGCTCCAGAGAATCCCTTACCTCGCTCTTTATGCTTTTCGCCTTGCTCTGAGAATGCCTTTCACCTCAGGGTCCCTATTATTGTTTTTACTCCATACGCACTGATGTGTCTCACTGCCTCTTCCGCCTCCTAAAGCTTCATTACATCATCCATTTCTTTCTTTAATGACTCCTTACTTCACTCTGACTGCGCCCTCCACCCACGAGGGTTTCTTACCTATTAGTGTTTCCACCACACCCCAAATGATGCCTTTACCTCACGGTCAGCACTCCCTTCCCTAAGAATCACCAAACCTGTGGTATCCCACTCTGTATGCCCATCGCCCTGGCCTAAGGGGTCTTTACGTACCTGTACCTACACATTCCTAACGTTCTCGTCTCATTTTTGCACAATTTGGTCCGACTCGCCGAAATGTGTTACCTCACAGTGCCTGCACTCGGGGAACGTTAAATCACTACTACTAACACACTTTCCTAAGCTGTGGTTCCTCAGTCCTGCAGACACCCCTTCAGGGTCCTCTTGGCTTCTGCCTTGTACCTGCAGGACAGACCTACTGGCTCCAAGCCAGGGACTCTCGCATCGCTCCACTCCAGGAATCCGCGTCAGCGCTAGGCAGAGGCATGTGGAAATAGAGTGCAAAGTGCACCGTCTCGCGGCGACCATTGACCCCCCCTCGGCTGGGATGTGTTTTCATCTTCGGTGAAAAGAGACGTGTATCGACTTGACATTTCCCCATGGTTGTTTATTGCTTGCGGAACTGCAGACAGCGTAACCTTGGAAAACTGCACGGAGACCACGACATAGATTATTATGTTTTTGCTTGTAGGCAGAATTCCTTCACCCGAAGACACGTTTTGTGTTTACTGAAAATGTGTGGTTGGATTCGTATTTTGTGGACTGAAATGTAGGATTCCTAGGTTATCTGTGGAAATCGAGTTATAGCTAGTCCGATGAACCCAGAGGCCAGGAATTCTTAATGTGTCTGACAGGGAGCTATCTCGTTGGAAATCCGGAATCACACAGGTTTTAAACCGCTGAGAGTTACTAGTATGGAAGCCTGCGAGACCAGGGTGCTAGCGATAATCCGATCACTTTATGCAGTCCAGGATATGGGGTGTGGGCAACACACTCAACAGGAGGGTAGGTAGTGGTAGGGAAGAAGCAACGTAGACAACAGGGGGCTGGTGGGAGTTATACCCCCAGAAAAACACGCTTGCATTAACATTGCACAAAGTGCTCCATGTTCAAAGCACATGAGTAGGACGCTCCCCCTGGCAGTTCATGTACCTTCGTTTCCTGCTAATTTCAATGCTTTTTGGCTCCATTTGACGTGCGAGAGCTTCTGGGACTGTTCTGTCAGGTTAATAGAGAAAGGAGTGGAGCACAGATGTCTCAAATTTCCTCTCTGTGGGAGTAGTTCACCCAGGATTTTTTTTTTTTTTTTTGTATTTGCTTTCTTGGACCTGTATTTCTTTCTTTATTCAGTTATAAAATGGGGACTACAAGCATCGGACTGAATAGAAAAACAAGCATTGGCATAACCAATAGGTCTCGCTTTTGGGACCTTATAAGTATTTAGTTATGCAGCACAATATCCTTAGTGCAACAACATCAACTGTTGCATGGCTAAAAACTTATAAGGTCCCAAAGGCGAGACCTATTGGCTATGCCAATGCTTGTCTACCATGTTCCTGGGGTCAGTTCGGACTATAGCATGTAATAGTCAAACTGCCCATTCTGGCCTATGAGGAACAGGTAGCCTTACAGTAGTGAAAAACGAAATTGGGTGTAATTCACTACCAGGACATGCTACACACACCAAGGCATGTCCTACCTTACACATACAATGCACCCTACCATAGGGGGACTTACATGATGCCAAGGGAAGGTTCAGGGGCTGGGAAGTGGGTGCACTTCACAGCCAAGATGGCAGTTCTGGACTGCACACAGACACTGCAGTGGCAGGTCTGAGACACACTTTACAAGCTGCTTCTGTGGGTGGCACAAATCAGTGCTGCAGGCCCACCAGCAGCATTTGGTTTACCAGCCCTGGGCACACACAGGCCACACTACTAGGGACTAACAGGTAAACCAAATAAGCCAATCATGGATATACCAATTCACATGTCATCTTTACACAGGGAGCATTCGCGCTGTGGCACTGAATGGCAGTGGCACAGCGCCCAGAGCATCTAACACCAGCAAAAACAGAGGAGATAACAGCGAAAAATGGAAGGGAGACCCACGCCAATGGTGCCAGGTCTAACACGTGTCCCCTCCAGCTGAAATGTGGGGAGAACTACCCATCCCCTTGGAAGTTCTCATCACTAAGGCGGAAAAATCTGGACAGACCATCAGCATTGGCGTGTTCTGTACCAGGGCGGTGTTCCACCGTGAAGTCCATACCCTGTAGGGTAATGGACCACCTCAACAACTTGGGATTCTCACCCCTCATCTGCATCAACCATCTGAGGGGCCTGTGGTCTGTCTGAACCCGGAAGTGAGTCCCAAACAGGTATGGTCTCAGCTTCTTCAGTGCCCAGACCACAGCAAATGCCTCACGCTCAATTGCACTCCACCTCTGTTCCCGTGGAAGTAACCTCCTACTGATGAAGGCTACAGGTTGGTCTAGTCCCTCCTCATTTATCTGTGACAGAACGGCCCCCACCCCATGCTCTGAAGCGTCTGTCTGGACAACAAATTCCTTAGCAAAATTGGGCGCCTGGAGTACGGGTGCTGTACACATGGCAGTTTTGAGGGCATCAAAGGCTTTCTGACAGGTGTCAGTCCAGTTCACAATCTTTGACTGCTTCTTGGAAGTCAGCTCAGTCAAGGGTGCAACAATGTTGCCAAACCCCTTGACAAACCTCCTGTAGTAACCCGTGAGTCCTAAAAAGGCCCTCACCTGGGTCTGGGTCCTTGGGGGCTCCCAAGCCAGGATGGTTTCAATTTTGGGCTGCAGGGGTGCCACCTGGCCACTCCCCACCTGGTGTCCCAAGTACACCACAGAACCCTGCCCAATCTGGCACTTACTGGCCTTGATTGTGAGGCCTGCTCTACGCAGCGCCATCAACACTTCCCAGAGGTGGCGCAAGTGGTCCTCCCAGGAGGAACTAAACACTGCAATGTCATCCAGGTAGGCGGCACTGAAATCCTCCAGCCCAACCAACACCTGGTTGACCAACCTCTGAAAGGTGGCAGGGGCATTCTTCATCCCAAAGGGCATCACCCGGAACTGGTAGTGCCCATCTGGTGTGGAGAATGCTGACCTCTCCTTTGCCCCATCAGTTAAGGCGATCTGCCAGTACCCAGACGTCAGATCAAACGTGCTGAGGTACCGGGCAGCCCCTAACCGATCTATGAGCTCATCAGCTCTGGGGATGGGGTGCGCGTCGGTCTTCGTGACCGAATTGAGACCTCGGTAGTCCACACAGAACCTAAGTTCAGGAGTGGCACCAGGCGTCGCAGCTTTTGGTACCAAGACCACGGGGCTGGACCAGGGGCTGCTAGAGGACTCAACCACCCCTAGGGCAAACATTTTGGAGACCTCCTCCTTAATGCAAGCCCTGACCCTGTCAGTCACTCTGTAAGCCTTGTGCTTGACAGGAGGACTGTCCCCGGTATCCACCTCATGGACGCACCAATCAGTGACACCAGGCATCAGGGAGAACAAATCAGAAAATTGCCCCAACAGTTGGTGGCAATCTCTCTGCTGCTCAGGGGTCAGTGTGGTGGAGAGGATCACACCCTCCACTGACCCATCCTTCTCTCCTGCACACAGGAGGTCAGGAAGAGGCTCACTCTCCTCCTCCATCCCATCATCTGTGGCAAGAAGCATGCCCACTTCAGACCTCTCAAAGTGGGGCTTCAGGCGGTTCACATGCAGGACCCGCAAGGGGTTCCTGGGAGACTGAAAGTCCACCAAGTAGGTAACTGGACTTTTGCGCTCCACCACCTCAAATGGACCGGTCCACTTATCTTGGAGCGCACAAGGCTCCACTGGGGCCAGTACCCAAACCTTCTGACCTGGTTGAAATTCGACCAGAGTGGCATTCTGGTCGTGCCAACGTTTCATTTCCTCCTGGCTGGCTTCCAGATTTGCCTCAGCAATCTTTCTGAAACGCCGAGTCTGGTTCCTGAAGGCCAACATGTAGCTAAATACATCTTGGGGAGGTTTCCTGGGAGATTGCTCCCAGCCTTCCTTGACCAGACTCAGAGGTCCTCTAACCGGATGGCCATAGAGCAGTTCAAAGGGACTGAACCCTAAGGACTTCTGTGGCACCTCACGGTAGGCAAACAACAGGCATGGCAAGAGGACGTCCCACTTACGCCTCAGGGGCTCTTCTAGGCCCATGATCATGGCCTTCAAGGTCCGGTTGAACCTTTCAACCAGACCATTACCTTGGGGGTGGTAAGGAGTGGTGAACTTATAAGTTACCCCATACTCCTTCCACAGAGACTTCATGTACTGGGAGATGAAGTTGGTCCCCCTGTCAGACACCACCTCTCTGGGGAACCCCACACAGGAGAAAATCCCCATCAGTGCACGTCCCACCACGGGGGCTGTCACTGTCCTGAGCGGGATGGCTTCAGGGTACCGGGTGGCGTGGTCCACCAAGACCAGGATGAACCTGTTGCCCATGGCTGTCTTGGGGTCCAGAGGCCCCACAATGTCAATGCCCACCCGCTCGAATGGGGTACTAACAACTGGAAAGGGCTGGAGTGGGGCCTTGATCTTCCCCCCACTCTTCCCACTTGCCTGGCAAGTCTCACATGTCATGCAATGAGTGTCTGAACTCTTGCGCATCTGGGGCCAATAAAAGTGGGTGGCCAGCCTCTCAAAGGTCTTGGTCTGCCCCAGATGTCCTGCTAAAGGAATGTCATGAGCCAACCCCAGTAGGAAGGCTCTGAAGCACTCGGGTACCACCAGCACACGGGCTGACCCCGGCTCAGCAGCCTTAGGCTCGCTATACAGGAGACTGTTCTCCCAATAAATCAGATGTGAACCAGACACGTCACCTTCTGCCTGGGCTGCAGCCTGTTGCCGCATGCCCTCAAGAGAGGGGCAAACTCTCTGCTGCTCACAAAATTCCTCCCTGGTGGGTCCCCCTTCCTGCTGCCAATGGGTCAGCTCAGGCAGGTCCCCCAGTTCGGCGATCTGCTCCCCGCTAGGCTCCAGGGCATCCCCTCCGGGTCTGCTCCCTCCTGGGCCGTGGGAACCAAGGGGGCCGGCTTCCCGCGCCCCCTGCCCCTTCTCTCTAAGGCAGGGATCTGGGCCATACTCTCAGGCTCCAGGTCCTTCTCAATACCCTCCTTGGCTGCCATGGACCGAGTGGTAGCACACGCCCACTCAGGCAGACCCAACATTTCTAAGTGAGCCTTCCTCTCCACCGTAGCCCACGGGGAGTCCTCTAAATCATTGCCCAGCAGACAGTCTACAGGCATGGCGGGCCTCACAGCCACCTGAAGAGTTCCTGAGACCCCCCCCACTCAAAGGGAACCTGAGCCACCTCACATTGGCTCTCTGAGTTGTCTGCGGACACTACTGGGTAGAATGCATGGGGGACAACCTGCTCCTTGGACACCAACCGGGAGCTGACAGCAGTTACACTGGCTCCTGTGTCTCTTAAAGCCTCCACTATATGGCCATTGATGGTCACCCACTGTCTGTACTTTTTAGTGTTATCAGGCAGTGCAGGCTTAGGGACCATCTCAAAGTCTCCTAATGAGACAAGGGTCAACTCTACGGGATCCCACCCACCTTGGGCACCCATCTCCTCCCCTCCCAGGGCTACACTAGCAAGCTGGCGGGGTGGTGCACGGGGTGGTGCATTGGTATCCCTCTGAGGACACTGGGGATCATAAAACCGGTGGCCCACTTGACCACACTTAAAACAAGTAAGGGGCCCCCTCTGAACAGGCCTACCTGTCGGGGGCACTGGCTTCTTCTCTTGGGGAGGCGGGGACACCACTGCTTGGTTCCCCTGGGAATTACTTTGGGGCCCTCTTTGGAACTCCCTCGGTTTACCCCTGTCCCCCCCCACTTCTCTGCTGGGGACCCTGCCCACCTTTGGCGAAGTCTCCCACTGGACCCTTGCGAACCCGGGTGCTCACCCAGCGGTCCGCCTCCTCAGCAAGCTTTCTAGGGTTAGTCAGCTTGCAATCAATCAGGTGCTGGCGTAGCTCAGGAAAACAGTTACTAGATAAATGCTCCCATGCAATCAAATCATAAAGCTGCTCAAAAGTTTCTACTTTGCTACCTCTTACCCAGCGTTCCATTGCTCTGCAAAAAAAAGACACATATTCAACCCACGTGGTACCCTCTAGCTTCTTGCAGGTCCTAAACCTCTGCCTATACATCTCAGGGGTCAAACCATAGCGGGTCATCAACGCTTCCCTCGTGTGGGCATAAACCATTCTACTTTCTGGGGGCAGGTCCAACAAGGTATCCCTCCCCTCACTCACAAAGCGTCCCCACAACCCCGCTCCCCAATGCTTCTCAGGGACCCGGTGGGACACCATGGCTAATTCATAAGCGGCAAACCATTGCCCAATATCTTCACTTTTGTGGAAATCCTTAATAACCTCCTTGGGGATATACACTCTACTCTCAGTATGCACTACAGGTATGCTGCCACCAGAGGGGGAGATCTCTATACTCTTTGCTTTAATCTCCAACTCCCTCAATATTCTCTCATGCTCAAGTTTCATTTTCATAATTTCAAATTCTAACTTCTTGTTCTCTAGGTCCCTGTGACCATCCATTTTAAGCTTAGCCATGTCCATATTATGCCGCCTATCTCTCTCCCTGTCCTCCATCTCCTCTGGGGACAGACCCTTAGCGGACACACTAGTGCCCGGGCTGGAAATTGCTTTATCTCCTACTAAGTCTACTGCTTCACCCTGCTGCTCTCCTGCATTCTCTTCCCCCTCCACAAGCTCTCCCATATTCTTAGGGGCATTCCTGGCTTCTAGCCAGGCCTTCAGCGCCTTGTAATACTCCTCCCTTCTAGTGAGACCTGTGATAGGGACTGTGAATTGTTTGCAAAAATATTTGAGCTGCTTGGCATTGTAGGTTTCTAATTTCTCTTCTTCCCAGGAGAGATCCTCCGAGGCATTGGATCTGGGCTTGCCCATTGTAACAATAACTGGCAATATCAATCAAAAATAGAATTTAAAAAAACCTGAAAAATGTATGTGGTTGCGTTATGGTCTGCACTCACTAGTAGTGTACACTAGAATTACTGTATGCGATCATAAATGCAAGGCCAGATCCTCACCGCTGACCACCAATGTTAGAAATGGGGGTCTCTAGTTGGCAATGGCTGGCCACTGTCCAAGTAGGGACCCTTCTTCCTAAGTCAGAGTGAGAGGGCTACCCTCCTTGATACCCCTGCTCAACCCTGTGGTAACGTAGCACGAGCAGGTAGGCTTATCTCAGAGGCAGTGTGTGAAGCATTTATGACCATACACAATAACACAGTGAGGAACACTACAAAGGGATACCACACAAGTAGTTATAAAAAATAAGTATCTTTATATATATATATATATATATATATAGACTTATCACAAGACCAATAACTGTAAAAGCCACAATACTGTCAAAAATAGGATTACTGTTGAAGGACTGTCAAAAATAGTTCAAAGGTTGCAGAAATAAGGTTCAAATTCAAAGCAGTGGTCTCTGCGACCCTTTCTCTCACAAAGTACCTGAATTCAGTAGCAAAACCAACAAAATGTCGCAAAGAAGTGGTAGCGATGATTTTCCTCACGCGAGGCCGGCGATGCGTTAAATCCTTGCCGCAAGGGAGGATGATGCGCCGATCTGCTGATGCGTGCGGAGACGATGCGACCAACTTCTGCACGCTAGGCCGCCGATGCGATGACTTTCTTGCCGCGAGGGAGAAGTCGATGCGACGATCCTGTTGCGTTGTGCGATTGCGTTGCGATGCGAAGAGATGACGCTCCGCGAGGGAGCGACGAAATCCGGTGCGATGCGATCAAAATGTTTGGACAATTGGTTTGAGAAACCAGTCACAAAACTGTGAAAGGGGCTCGAGAACCGAGCCGATACCCGACACAATCAGTCGTCCCGGCGGTGGATCCTTGTTCTTGTGGATTTTTGGTAGGATGTAAAATCTTGGGCTCCGAGGGGTGTCCCCCACTAGAAATTCGGCCTCATGTTTTGTTATCCAATTGTTGTTGATCCCTTCTTCAGCCATGGTGTTGATCTTGGTGGATAGTCTGGGCGTGGGGTCATTTGTGATGATCTCGTAACTATTATTGTCTGAGAGGAGGCGTATGCATTCTGCATGGTATTTGTCCTGGTCCATGATGACAATCGCTCCCCCTTTGTCCACTGGCTTAATAACCAGATTGGTGTTCTTCTTCAGGTTCTCCAATGCTGTGTTCTCTCCTCGCTTCAGGTTTTGGAATCCCTTGTTCTCTGTGTAGTTGAGGGCATCTACCTCCTTCAGGACTGCTTGTTCAAACGCCTAGATATGGCAGGGAATAGCATGGGTAGGTGGTACAAACGTGATTTTTTTTCTCAAGCCCGTGCAGTTGGTCGGACTGTCCCTCTCATGTTCTTTCCCCTCGAAGAAGTGTTTGAGTTTGATCTTTCTGAAAAATTGAGCCAGCTCGGTGCGAAGAGTGAAAAGGTTATTCTTGGGTGTGGGCACAAACCCTAATCCTTTGGCGAGGACACTTTCTTCGTCTGGCGTCAAAGTGTGACTGCTCAAGTTTACCACATTGGGTGCTATTTGCTTGTCGATGGTCCTTGTTCTTTCCCCTTGCTTCTTGTCACCACTATGTTGGGTGTTTGGTCTTCCCACTGGACTCTGGCGCCTTGTCTCTGATTTTTTTGCCGTCCTCTCCCGCGGGTCCGGCCTCTGTATAAAAAAGGCGGCGGTTCTTGTTGGTATGGGAAACCCTGTGGATAAAAGGGCTGCTGCCAATATCCAAACGGGGGCATGGGAGGGGTAGTTGTTGTTCTCCGTAGAACTGCTGAGGTCCTCTTGCCGATGCACCCTCGTCTCCACTGTCACTGCTGCTCCTGTTGTCTCCTGAACTGAAGGTCCAGTTCATCGGGGTTGGTCTGGGTCTCTGTTGTCTTCTGGTTGTATTCTGGGTTTGTGATTTGTCATAATACTCATCTGTCACGTATGGGTATGTGGTCTCATGACTGAACTTCTGCACGTCCTTCTTCAGTTTCGTCAACTTGGATTGAGTCAAATAATCCTTATATTCATTGTGTTGATTATTTATTTCTTCCAATTTCTTCTTGAAGACCGTGATATGTACTGATGTCCTCAAATTGTTCTCGCTTGTTTGGATGTCAACTAGAAGTAGGTCCGCTAGTTTCCTGGCCGTGCTGATTATAAGCACGAGCCAGTCTTTCGTGCATTTCCACGCTATGTATGACCAACTTTTCCTAAACTCCTTGTTGTTAAGGGAGATGCGCGGTTCATTGGTTACTATCAGCCCCCTGGGTGCGCTGTTCTTTCTGAGGTATTCCGTCATGAAGGCTCCGTGGAGGGCGGTGCGAACCTGTTCCTTCTTACTGGCTGCTAATGCTTCCCATTCATCAGAGTTTTTTAGGGTCTGAGTGATCACAGTGTCTGCTAGCAGGGAGGGTGTTTTTAGAATCTCTGCTACTGTGGCTTCATCAAAAGCCAATTCATTAGTAAGGTCCCTCCCCATGGGACATCCCTACACCTACAATAGGGTAAGAGTGTGAGCTGGTCTCACAACTGGTTTATTTTTTGAGCACCACGTATGCAGTGACACGTGTGCTCACCACATGCACTCTTAATGTACCACGTGCATGCCATTGTTGACTGATTTCCTTTTTGACCAGTATGAGTGCATATCAAACTGTTTCACTTATGCTGTGATATGTCATTGCTTTGCAGGAGTTCTAATTAAAGACCTGGTAGAGTTGGACCAGAAACCAACCTACGCAAGTGGTTTTATCTCTGTCTCTTAGAGACAGGATAGGAGCCCTTTTTTCTTACTTACGCCCTGATGAATGCCATGGACCCTCCAGGCTGCAACGGCAGAAACATGTTGGCAACACATATGGAGATGGGATACTAAACCCCCTAGTCTCCACCATTTCTTTTAATATCGAGCACACTCGGCATCATAAAATTTCACGCGGGATTGTGCATCGATTTTTAGACATCACTCACTCACTTATTTTCAGCACGGGCCCCCACTTAGTTTTAGAAGTGTCTCCCTGTCTCCAGGTGTAGGCCCGCCCTTTATCAAACATGGTTTTTAAAGGGCGAGGACAGCCGATGATGAAGCATGACACCTGGTGGTGTGTGAGGCCAGTCCATACATTTTTTTGAGATGTCCAACACCACCTGAACCACGGGCACAAATGTGCGCTAACCTTCACTAAGGATCAGACATTGAGCCAGGGTAGCTTCTCGTTGTGTTATACATGTTGGTTGGAGGCCAGCTTACCCTGTTTTCCCCGTAGCCTCCTGTTCCCTTCCCTTTTGACCAAAAAGGGTGTCTGTTTGTGGCGTAACTTCTGGCAGAGGGAACTCTTCAGGATCCTCAAGTCTGTATGGCGTTGAGTTCCCTGTGCTTGAGGAGCTAGATGGACTCAAGCGGCAGTCTGAGTTTGGTATTGGGGTTCCCAATGTCGCGGACACTTGTAGTGCCTCTTGCCTTTCCGCCATCCTCTGTGCTCGGTCGGGGATTGTGGAATTCGCAGTGGTTCCTGAGCGATGCCGATTGCGTCTGCCTCGGCGGTTTCGTTTCCTATTGAGTGGGCTAGGTTCCTCTTCCGCAGGTGGCTTGGGCCCTGTCAGTGTTCCTGATTCCTCTAGCCAGTCTCAGACCTCGGCAGGTGAGTCGAAGAAGCGCGCCGCTCCTTTCGCAACAACACGGAGCCTAGCAGGTAATAGCAAGGAATAAATTAGACCGAGTTCCCGGAGCTGTCTTTTCACGGCTGTGTACGCGCTTCTGCGGCGTTGGACCTGCGCCTTGTAATCTGGAAAGATCATGACTTGGCTGCTGCCGATCTTTATGTCTGCCAGCTTGCGGGTTTCGCGGAGGATCGAGTCCCTGTCTCTATAGTTAAGAACTTTAAAGAGGAATGGACGTGGGCGGGCTCCTGATGGTGGTTTTTGTGCCGGGACGCAGTGTGCTCCCTCAACCACAAAATGAGGAGACAGGGTGCCAGCGGAGAGCAAATCTCGGATCCAACACTCAGCATAGTCCTCCAGCTGTCGGCCCTCCTCTCCCTCCGGAAGTCCCACTACGCGGATGTTGTTGCGACGCGAGCGTCCCTCCGCGTCCTCTACCTTGTCTTCTAGGTCGTGCACACGGTCTATCAGGTCTTGGAGAGCTGCTGTGTGACTATGTGTGACTGGCTTGAGCTCCGCAAGTGTTTGTTCTTGGAGGCGCACCTTGTCTCCGAGTTTGTGATGGTCCGCTTTCAGAAGGGTGAAAGCCGAGGTGACCTTGTCAATTTTGGATTCCAACAGGGGCGGGTCTCATCCAATGCCAATCCTATCTTCTCCACGGTTGCCAGTACAGAGTCCAGTTTTGCTGCTAACGTTGCGCGTGGCATTTCCGCGTCTGCGTCACCTCCCGCCATCGTTGATTCCGAACTTCCAGTGCGTGCATTGAGTTGCTGGGTGCTTGTGCGTAAACGGCCCATTACTAGTTGCTGCGCAGTCGGCATTCGTCACCAGTCTGTGCAGGCGCTATCAGGGTAGGGAAGCAATCTTACTTGCGTAACAGGCCCAGTGGCATGGAGGAGTTGCCTGCTCGCTGCTCAAAGGTGGACAGTCACTGGGGCGTGCGTGTATGTTCCCCGCACTCGCGTTCGATCTTCTGGTTACTGCCTCTATCTGGTGTGGACGCAGTTGGGGCCTGATCAAGCCTGCTCCTCTGTTAGCGGGAGGGGAGGTCTCCCTCAGTGCTTGGCTTCCCCGTTTCCCAACGTCGGGCCTGCTGGTCTGCGGGCGTACACTTAGGCAGTTCTGGGCATTATACGTCTGTTGGTGTTTCTACGCAGGGAGAGGGCGGTCTTGCTGTGTATGCTCTTTCTGCGCTCTCTCCTCCTTGACGCAGACCACTCCGCACTCCCGTGTTTTAAATTTGTCAGGCTAGCACGCCTCTCACTTCCTTAATTAGCGGGGCGATGACTGGGCAGGTGTTGTTCCAGTTTCCACCCCGTCTGCGCAAACGAGGCCCAGGTTCGTCTCACAGTCTTGCCAAGGTGGTGTCTGTCCACCTCTACCTCGACTCGCGTGGTCGTCCCTGCACGGCTCAATATGTAGTAGTGATCGAGACTCACCCCAGCAGCACCAGTCCAAGCGGGGGGAGGAGGGAGTTGCGGGTGGGCTGTACGCCTTAACTCTCGTGCAGCAGCCTCATACTATGGCTCCTCTGCGCAGTTCCAACGACGCTGGCACGTTGTCCAGGAGTTATTGAGCCCCCTTAGGTGCCTCCCTGTCGCAGTGGCGCTTGCGTGATCTAGGCGCACAGCAATGGCAGGCGTTCACTGTCACCTGTTTCACAGGGGACGTATCAGGGACTGAGCCGGAGAGGGTCTGGCAGCGCGGCTGCGTCTCGCACACGGCCCGGCTGTCTGGAAGGTGCAGGCCCGCACCACGTGGGCCGCACTCATAGGCCTCAGCACTCCCCCAGGCTGGCGTGCATCCCCGCTGGGCCCCCGCAGGGTTGAAACTCCTGACGCTTCACCGCAACGGCCAGCGGCCTCGGCGCTGCTCAGGGTGCAAGGGTAGGCGTCCCCAGTAACGCACTTGCGGCAACTGTCTAAGTGAGCAGGAAGAAAACCAGGCTGGGGCAGGCCGCTCACCTTCTTGCACTTGCTGTCAACGGCTCCGCGGCACAGTCACAGCGTGCCCGGTACTCTTCACGGGGGGCCGCCAGGTCGCTTCAGTGATGACCTTCCCACGCCTGCACCATGGCGCCCAGTTGTAGCAGGTACGCGCCAACGGCAGTCGGCCACTGTCTCCTTACAGCAGGGGGGGGCACTGGAGTGCTCAGGATAGAAGGGCCCGCAGCCGGCTGATTACTTCCAAACTGTTCGGAGGTCCCGCGGACGCAGACCCGCACCTCGTGGGCCGCAACCGCAGGCCGCGGCGTTTCACCACTCGCGCACGCCTCACCGCCGAGTCCTCGCAGGGTCCGTGGCCTCTACAGTAGTCCGCATTCAGCGATGGGGGGGAACGCTCAGGCAACGATCACCAGTGATCTTCCACAGTCGTAATTACTACAACGCCTGTGCTGGCCGGGGGAGCTGAGCACCCTGTTTCCGTCTTGAGCGCTCCCGGAGGTGCTCGGCGGCATGCCCCGCGGCTCCAGATCCTACGGGATCGCAGGCGCGGCTTTCCCCGTCTCCTCCGCCTTCCTCCGGTCATATCTGTGGGCAGCCAGCACTCGGGCACTCCTGCGACGGCTGAGTACGCCCGGATGGCGGGGGATACTGGTAGCGAACAGGATAATTAGGGGTTGTACGGACGGAGCTCTAGCAAGTCACGTCCGCCATGTTTGGCTGGCTGGCCACCGACATGAATGCACTTGTTAATATGAAGTCCAAATCAATCAAAGTCATATAAGTAATGGGAGGAAATATAAAATTGTCTCGAATAAAAATTAACTAAATCATTTCTCCCATGAAGAGAGTACTCTACTCATCTCTAAGCTATCTGGAAAAGCTTCTGCAAGTTCTCACTGCTAAGTCTAGGAAAAGGTATGAGGAAAGGTCTGAACCGTCCTCTACAGGTTGTATGACGTTACAACGCATGCCATTACAACGCATGCCGTTACAACGCATACCTTTACCCCGACTTGCTGTCGGGGTGCGCTGGAAGTTGGAATAGTATAATTTACTATTCCAACTCCAGTGTGTGCATTAGTAGGGAAGGTGTTGGAGTTAACTCCAACACCTTCTACCCCCTGCAACAAGCCTTTCGCGTTGTTACGACATGCGTTGTAATGGCATGCGTTGTAACGCTTCCGTTGTAAAGGCTGTTTCCCTCCTCTACATTGTGACGTAAAGATCCTAATGCCAGACTCTATTTTACGCGGGCCACGACTCCTTTTTCTGCCTGACCATCAGCATATCTATCGTTGATGTAGATTCTGTTTCCTTCGCTTTCCAAGAACCTGTGACGTTGTCAAGTCATACAAACAATGACATCGGTACGACGCCAAACACCACACCAGTCTGGGACAAGCGTCTTGTTACATATATAGTTCAAGTTCAGCTAACAACAATAACATAAACAATGTAGTCTGAATTGATTAATGTTTGCCACATTTGTTTATATTAATGCATCTAAGACTGGCATATTGATGCCTACAGGTTATGTCGGAAATGCCTTACAAATTCTTCATATCAGATAAGATCCGTGATCAACAGTATAAAAGGCTCATCAAGTGGCCACGTACATATAGAGGTCCTTTGCCCCAGATTATCGTACAAGATACTGCCAGAAGATTCTGACGAGACTGCCAGATTGCCGTACTGCAGCAGCATCTAGTTCTATGCCGAGAGCTGATACCGAGTCAAGTCCGAGAGGAGAGTAGCTTACCCCAGCTGATGTTTGTTTTCCTTTTGAGGTAACACTCTCTCCCGGCAAATGATAACTGCAGCTTCTTGCTGTAAACAGGCCTGGAATGCTCCGATTCCTAAGAAAGTCTAGATGCAAGCTAAGCTACTTCTTGCTCTCACAGTATAGCGCATAGAGGTAGGCTTTAGGGTGTTATGTTGCCAGATTCTCATTTTAGCAACATGTGTACATGTGCTAAGCAACAGGATGAGACTGCTGAAATTAAACAGTTTTAAATATAAAGTGTTGTCTTTCTCTTAGTGCAGTACTTGTATTTGATATTCTAAAGAATGAAATTGACTTTGAATTACCACTGCATCCCTACCCCCCTTTTAAGGACAGCTAGTAACCCAGAAAGCACAGACACCACATCATATGTATTGAGTGGGGTTGTGTGGGCCTACGATAACCTGTACTTTCACATTTAAGCGTTGGTGCACTGAAGTAAGTTCAGGCTTCTGTGGGAGGGAAGGCAAACCATGTAGAGCTAAGCCAGAGTCTTAGTTTACATAACAATAGCACTAGCATAAACCACACAATTCTAGCATTTGCTACACCTCCAACGATGCCTTTATATTCTGTATTTATCTTGTCTCATTTGCTGCACTTCAAAGACAGAGCTCAAATTTCAGGCAATATCTTCTGACAGATTTCTGCTAAATTTTTTGTTTCAACTCTGTTTATTGAAGAAAAACAACAGGATGTTTTGGTTTTATAAGTAGAAATCGTATATACATCATCATATGCCATATAAACTAGTAGGAAGGCAGCGTAAGTAAGCAGGGCATCGAGTGGTATATGCAGTACATGCTACATTTAGGTATCAAAGCTCAAGTAGTATACATCTGACAGTAGAGTGACTCAATGGGAGAAATACAGATTAATTGTGTTGAAGAAAATATGTTCCCTCATGTACAGTTTAGTTTGCTGAGATGAACATAAAAGCATACAAGTCGCAAACTTTGAATATAGTTAAGCAAATGTACAACTGTAAGAAGTTCCCAGTGCTATGAAGGATAGAAAAATATCTTTATACAGCATCAAAGTGCAATTAAAACAAGGCATTTATGTTCTGCAGTGTAAGGTCTTCGAGAGTGGAGAGCCTATCATGGCCCTGTTAACGTCAAGGTGGTTTCAACATCCTCCGATAGATGTACAACGTACGAGGGTTAAACATAGAAACACTTAAGAAGCGAGAAGAAGAACAAGGGAGAACCAGGAATATATAGGGCCTGGGGGGTGGGCGAGCCGCTTTTGGTGGGGGGGGGGGCTCTTAATCAATCATTCCCACTTGTGCATATCTTTTACGGAGAAGGGGGCTACTTTCAGTCTCCCATATCAGGGGGTCCTCTCGGGCGGTTTCTCTAGAGTATGGTAGGAGAGAGTCCTCAAAAAGTTGGAGAGCTCGCAACCTGGGGGGACATAGCAGGCATGATCAGAGTTTGGTATAGGGAACCCCACTGTGTCTGATATGGCTTAGGACCACTTTCCAGAACACTGTCAGGAGCGAACATGTCCACCAGATATGGATAAAGTCCCCCGCCGCTGATTGACATCTCCAGCATAGGGGGGAGAGAGCAGGAAGCATTTTCTGTAAGAGCGAAGGGTTGTAGTACCAGCGAGTCATTAGTTTATATGCTGATTCACGTTGGGTAGTGCTCCTATAAATTCTTTTCTTTATTTGTATTTAAGATGATACACAAATAACTCACATTTGTAAGTAAGAGACAATCAGCGATATGTAAAGGACCAAGTCACAACAAGTTATATGTACAGTCACAATAATGCACAACGTTTCAATGCGCAACCCCATTACCTTTCACGTCAGTACAGGCCTTGAAAACATCATGGTATAGTATGCGACAGGAATGACATATCATTCATATATTTCCTTGGGGGAGAGACATCCACAAGGGGTGGGGGTCTTCTGCTTCAGGGGTACACAGAAATGGAAGGGGCATTGACCAGTTCCCGCCCTCATGCTGCTGAGTTCCCGGATTCCTGTTCGTCAGTGATTGGGTGTGCCAACAAGTATGCCTGGAGTGGGCCCCATATGTCCCTTGGGCGTGAAGCAGTCTGGAGCAGCTCGGCATATAAGCTTGTCTGATCCTGCCATAAAATCATATCACCAATCCATTCCTTGAATTTAGGTGCCCTCCCTCGACCCCACTGACAGGCCACCCGTCGTTTTGCCAACATAAGTCCAAAGGACACAAATTTGCGGTGCTTTGCCGGGATCTGCTCAACATAGCCAAGTAGTGCCACCAAGGGAGATCTCGGGATGTGTATGGAAACCATGTGGTCTAATGCAGTGAAGACCGTATTCCAATATTCGTACACACCTGGACAATCCCAAGCTAGGTGGAGGAAGTCAGCAGATTTCGTTCTACATCTGTCGCATCTACTCGTGTCCCGTAGCCCAAATTTATATAGCTTTAATGGAGTATAGTAACTTCGCTGAAGAAATTTGTAGTGAGAGGGTGTTCCAGTTCGGCTGACCACTTTTCCCGGGCAGCACATGTGGAATAAGTAGCATCTGTATACATGCCGCGGTATAATGCGGACACTAGATGTGAGGCTGTGGGTGTGTGTAGTACATGATGTAATGGTGCGAGCATCACAGGCTCCACTGGATACTCCGGAGTGCAATCTTTCAACCCGTGCCGTAAGCGAGTATATAGAAATGTTTCCATAGTAGTGGGTGGGGGATCCGAGAAGAGTTGGTGTAAGGTGCGGAATTTACCATTTAAGTATAAATCGCCCCAGTGGCGAATATTTCGGATCCGGGCCATCTTTCAAAACTCCCCTTCCTGCAGCAAGGGCATCTGTGGATGGTATACCAGTGGAAGCAGTGGCGAGTATAAGCAGGATGTTTGTGCTCTCTTAGCAATGTGGTGCCAGGCCTTGAGCGTGCACTCCACGGAGGTGGGACGTGATTCCCGGGGCTTGAGCGTTGAGAATATTACCCCCTCTAGCGGGATAGGGTTTGCGAGCCAGTGTTCGGTAGCTACATGAGGTGTGTACCGAGGGGGGCTGAACCAAAAATGGGCAAAGTGTGCCTGAGCGCACATGTAGTATAATTCGAAATTGGGACTATCAAATCCCCCCTGTGCATATGGACGCATAAGTGTATCCCACTTTATCCGGGGTTGCTTGCCTCCCCAGACCAGCCTAATCAGTTCCGCACGGAGGCTAGAGAAAAAATGTCTCCCCGGGTCATATGGGATATTTAAGAACAAATATAAAAATTTAGGTAAAATTACCATTTTTATTAGGGAGATGCGACCCGCCATGGTCAATGGAAGTGCATTCCAACGAGTCACACATCCGGTGATATGGTCCATTGTACGCCCGTAATTCAGCCGCATCAGCTCCTCCCTCTCCGCTGTAACCGTGATCCCTATATATCTCACCTCGTCAGTACACCATGCTATGGGATAGTCTATATCAAGGGGTGTAGCAGCTGCAGTCAGTGGGAAAACCTGGGATTTAGCCCAGTTTATATGGATACCTGAGATGCCACCAAACTTAACAAATTCCCGGAGTTGTTGATTCAAGTTGTGGCGCGGCTCTTTGACATAGAGTGTGACATCGTCTGCGTATAAGGATATAAGTATGGGGCGTAAGAAACATCGTAACCCTTTCTCATGATGGTGTTGTCGAATTTTGGCTGCTAGGGGCTCCATTGCAAGGGCGAATAATAGGGGGGATAGCGGGCAACCCTGTTGAGTGCCCCTCGACAGCGCGATCGGGGACGAGACATGTCCATTTATTTGGACCTTGGCTGTCGGTGCCGTGTATAGGATTCTGATATAGGTCATGAAGCTGTTGGGGATCCCCATACACTGAAGTATGGTGAAGAGGTAGCCCCATTCTACCGAATCAAAGGCTTTCGTGGCGTCTAGAAAGACCGCCACGAGTGCCAGCTTAGGGTCTACATTTTGAAGTATGGAAAACAATGTCCGTAAATTATGAGAAGTAGCCCTACCAGGGATGAAGCCGGCCTGGTCTGGTAAGACCAATTTCTCCATAAGGAGCTTGAGCCGGTTGGCGATTAACTTGGCGAGTATCTTGGCATCTGTATTAATTAGCTAGAGGGGGCGATATGACTCGCAGCGATCTGCGGGTTTACCGGGCTTTAAAAGTGAGATAATGAGCGCTTCTCTCATCGTCTCAGGTAGGAGCTGAATTTCCTGGGCTTCCAGGAAAACCTCTTTTAAAACTGGGAGGAGCCGATCAATGTACATTTTGTAAAACTCTATTGGGAGGCCATCGGGCCCAGGGGCCTTCCCCGATGTCATCTGCATGATGGCTTCGCGAAGCTCATCATCTTCAAATGATGCCTCCAAAAATTCCTGCTGACCGTCTCCCAGCCACCCCAGCGCTATGTCTTCAAGGTACTGTGATAAGTCCGGGGGGGGGCATTTTGGCGTGAATTATATAAATCCGTATAGAACTCAGTGAAGGTGTGTAGAATATCCCGGCTATCTCTGTGTCTCACCCCATCGCTTCCCACCACTTCTAAGGTATAGTTAGAGAAACGGGCTGGTCTTATCTCAGACGCCAGCGCCTTTCCGGGTCTTTCCCCCTCGCCATATCTTCGGGCCGTGAAATATTTGCCCTTAAATTTGGCTTCCCGATCCGCTGTGTCGGTATAGTCAGATAATTTCTCTCGCAGGAGTGCCCTTCGGGCGCCCGATGTCTCGCTCCACATGTTTTGTTCCAATTTCTTAATGTCGGTTTCTAGAACGCGTAGAGTGCGTCGTAGATCGCGTAGCACCCCGAAGCTTTTGGACATGCATGTGCCCCGCATGGTTACATTAAAAGCCTCCCAAACTGTATTAGCATATTTAACCGAGCCCTTATTTCTGGCAAAGAATTCAGCTATCTCCTCGCCTATCTCTGCTTGAAAAACCGCATCCAATAGTGCTTCCGGCACAAGTCTCCAACATCGTGGAGCCATAATTAAATTGGGTGGCACTATTGTCAGACACACAAGCGCATGATCAGAATACGTCCGAGCCATGTGTTCGACCGATTGTATCCAAGTGCTGACCCCTCTAGAACATACCCAATAATCCAATCGCGACCAAGTTAGGTGTCCAGCCGTGTAAAAAGTGCCCTCTCTGGCAGAGGGGTGGGCATAACGCCATGCATCTACAAGCCCTTGGTCGAGAAATAATTGAGAGAGGACATCCTGTGTGTTGTTATAGTGCTGTGGGAGAGGATTGGATCTGTCTAGTGAGGGGCGTAGGGCAACATTAAAATCCCCACCCCATATGATGTGAGTGGATCCCACCTTGATTATCTGTCCTCATAAATTAGTGAAAAAGTCTGGGGTATCTGTATTTGGCCCATAACAACAGGCAAGAGTAACCGATTGGGTGCCCAGTGTACCCCAGAGTAAGCAACTGCGTCCATAGGGATCACTGTAAGTGCCTCCCATTATAAAGGGTGTGGCCTTTTTTATCAGTATCAGTGTACCCCGTGAATATGTAGAGTATGAAGAGAACACCCTGGTGGAAGCCCATTTGCTGCCAAACCATGAGTCACGGCGTGGATCTATATGTGTTTCCTGTAGCATCGCTATCTGTATATTATGCCTGTCTAAATACGCCAATATTTGGCGACGTTTGCGAGGGTCCCCCAGACCTCTTACATTCCACGTGAGCATCTTGATTCGTACAGGTTCAGTGTTTGACGACATTACCAATGACATTCTTAAACAAAAGATAGGGTTGTGTGGCATTGCTTGTGACTCTGCACTCCACCAGTATAAATGGTCCACAAGAAATAAGCATGGCGAACGATCGCCATCTCTTAGGCATAATTACATACATTAACATCCCCGTCCCTGCCCCTCCCTCCCCCATATTCTCTTGCAATCTGCCATTAAGGCGAGTGTCCAAATTCCAACCCTCCTCCCCCACAACAGCACCCCAAACGTGCCAGTATACAAGTGCCCACCCAACTTCCCAAACATCAAAACCATACTATGCAAACCCTAACGATCGCGGCCTAGTAGTAGAAGTCTCTATCAAAGAGAACTTAGAGTAGAAAAAACAGTAAGGGGGATCTCCCATAAGGGGGGGGCGCCAGTGGGCTACAACAGCCCTTCCCATATTCCAACTCCACTGCCTTGCAGTTCCCACAGTTCCCGTTGTAAGGGGGGGCGGAGCGGTAAGAGAAGGGAGCTTGGCGATGAGTATTTCAGTACTACCAGTCCCTGATCTAGAATAGCATGAAGAATCGTCAAGGAGGACAGCCCCTGCCCACAATCATATAACAAAAGTAGCCTGTAAAACCCATTAGGGCACTTAGCTGTTCATGTTCGTTTTGTAGATGATTCAATACAGCAAAGAACAAGGGCGAACCCATTGTCCGCACAGTGGGGGTCAGGGCGGCTGGAGCACGGCAGCCCGGTGGGTCCATCCAGTTATTCACACCCGGAGAGGGCAGGAATCCACCCCCTCTCATCTGGTAGAGAGAGCAGTCCGTAGGCAGGTTAATCCGATGTCGGAGATGGAGATCTGGATAGACGATCCTGCCGCGGCGATCTCCGCTGCGTAGATTTCAGGAAATCTTCCGCTTGCTGCGGGGTATTACAGATGATTTGTTTGCCGTTGTGTGTAATCCGGAGCCGTGCGGGATACATTAGGGCGTATTCAATCTGAGCCTTCCGTAGTTTGATCTTTACTGGGAGAAATTTCCGTCTTGCTTCCAGCACAGCCATTGTGAAGTCCGGATAAATGGTGTATTCATTCCCTTCAAAGTGCAGGTTTTTTTGTTGTTCGCGAGCTTTTCTGAGGGCCACATCCCGATCCCGATAATTTAACAGCCGGGCTATTATGGGGCGCGGAGTACCTCCCAGAGGGGGCCGGGGGCCCAGGGAGCGGTGCGCCCTCTCCACCACCATATGCGCCAAGAAGGATTCCGCTCCAAAAGTGGTAGTCAGCAGACGTTCTACAAACTCCTCCATACATCCGGTGTTGGTGCTTTCTGGGATTCCAAGAATTCGGACGTTGTTGCGGCGACTTCTGGCCTCCAAATCTTCATTCTTAGCCGCTATGACTTTCAATATTTTGTCCATTTGCGATACCTGCTTCTGTATCTGGGATGTGGCATCCTCAGTATCCGATATCCGTCGTTCTGCCTCTTTAATTTGCCCATCATGCTTGTCGACTTTTTGTACGAGAAAGTCCAGTCTATTGTTCATAGTGTCCATTTTCCCGGAAAGGTCACTAAGGCTGTGTTTCATAGCCAGGAGTAACGTTTTA
Organism: Calotriton arnoldi; assembly: GCA_963921515.1. Classification (NCBI taxonomy): domain Eukaryota; kingdom Metazoa; phylum Chordata; class Amphibia; order Caudata; family Salamandridae; genus Calotriton; species Calotriton arnoldi. The sequence continues at coordinate 3,587,787 of CAWUFW010000269.1, read as the reverse complement.
ACGTCATCTTCCTGGGTCGGCGAGAGGGTGTGAGACTGGTCCGTGCTGGTGGGACCAGAGTCCGCCGAGGTGGACCTAGTAGAGGTTTTTTTATTTTCAAAGGTGAGGCGGGGCTGGCGGCCATCAGGCTTCCCCATCATGGATTATGATGTTGGAGTTGCTGCTCCGCTGGCTTTGTCGTCAGGTGTTGCTTTGTTTCTGCCCGTCATTTGTTGCCTGTTGTTGTCCTCACTTTCTCCTTGTTTTGCTCACTGCTGTTCTGGTACACTGTTCAACAGCCCAGTGCACAATGCCGCGTGAGGGGCCCGGGATGAGCAGGTGTAATTCGGGGATGAGAGGATCCTGCAATATCCTACACGGGGGTGGAATGCAAGTCGTATACGTTTATTGCTGTGTTACCCTTGCGTTAGGGTTGCCAGGAGCTTGTGAGCATGCCACTTCGAGCCACAGCAGCTGGTGCGGTTAGCGATGAGCAGGCTGATCAAGGGTCTATCTGAGACCGTGTCGTGGGAGGCCGGCGCCCGTACCAGAATCCACTTTGCCGTTGGGTCTACTCCCGGGAGCGCATAGCAAGCGCGCGATGTCACAGCCGCACAGCCCCACAAGCCGTCAGTGAAGAAGAGACGGATACGCCGTGGCGTGGCTTGCCAGTTCCCCCCGCTATCTCCCCAGTGGGGTGGGCTCAGCAAAGTTCGATCCCCGTCTGTGCACCTTCCCAACCGTGCGAGCTATTTCTAAGCCATCTCCGGCAATGGCCACCTGTAGCACTCGGATTCAGGCTCCACACGCGCAATTCAAGCGCAGATCTGTACTTCCAGGAATCCAATGCGGCCTTTACAATCACCTGTCCCGGCACAGCGTCAGAGGGATCAGTGCGGTACTGTGCGGTGAAAACTTACAGCGTGTCAGTGACGGCGGCGGCCCGCCCGGGGTGCACCCCCGCGCACATCACCATACACGATACCCCGCAATGGCCGACAATATTAAGCTCAAAGAGCAGTCTCACAGGGGGGTTGCACGGTGCGGAGCGGGGGTCTCCCAATCCCCTGCAGCGCCAGTCGCCCGCTCCGTAAGCAGCAGGAGAAATGGCGCCGATGCCCGTTTCTCCCTTCTTTGTCCCACCGCCTCACCTGCTCAGTGTCTCTCCGTAGAATTTGTCTCACACAAACACGGCGGTCTGAAAATCTGTCCTCCGCTCTCCGCAGTGTGTACTTTGTACAGCTGGGTCAACAAATATACGGTTCAGGGCCTGGCACCACGTGGGATCCCGGAGCTCTGGTAGCGCTCCACGCCGCCCTATAGATCCAGAGCAGCGGTGCCTCAGACTCCCGCCTCCAATATCTCGCTCCAGCCGCGCCCCCGCTCCACGGACAGGCGTGATATTTACACAGTGGCTGCTGCAAAGTTCAAGGACAAGGAGCCTCCACGTTTCAGGTCGATCTGCAATGGCAGTGTAGGATAAATTACGGATTTAAATCGCCAAGCCTCCAGAGCCTCACGAGTGTGCGGCCATCTTGGATGTGCGCCACCTAGCGCCCTGTGCTCCTATAAATTCTAGGGATGTCACCCCATAGTTGTTCCCAGTTTTGCGGGGAGGACTCTTCTCCTATGTCAGTTAACCATTGCTTTTGGTATGTATGGAGACAGTTGGGTTGTGAATGTTGTAGCACTTGATATGTGCGAGATATTAGGCTGCGTGTGCCGTCAAAAGTTCGGACCAGGGACTCAAAGGGGTTGAGTGGTCTAGTGGCTTCCAGAGCGTATTTGGGAGTAAGCAACCAGTGGCAAAGTTGGTAGTATTGAAATCTGTTGGCTTCAGTAATATGGAAAGATTGCTTGCATTGTTCAAAGGATTTAAGCTTATCGCCCTCGAAAAGGTCCTGGATAACTTGCCATTCCCCCTGATTCCAGGCTGGGAATGCGTGTGGTTGTGAAGCCAGAGGGAACAGGGGTTTTCGAGTGATGGGTGAATTAGGTGAGGGGAAGGTTGTCAGGCCTCTAGAGATCGCAATCCTGTCCCATATCTCGGGGAATGTTTTTGTGGGGGTTGCTATGTATGCGCTGCGGGTCGCTCTGCTAAATTTTTAAACAACAAAAAGTAAATTCCTGTTCACATTCAGCAGTTAGGAAAGCAAACATGAAGCACATTTGTTTGTAATTCTGAAGTGTGATGGAAACAAAAATTCTAAAAGGAACAAAACAAATCAAGACACTTTGCTTGGTGATTCACAAATGCTAAATATTCACTGAAACATGATTTCCACACATTATCATTCATATGCAATCTAGTTTTGTCAGTAAAACTGTATGTCTGCAAATTTAGGGACCATTTCAATGGAAAATGTGCTGTCTGGAAATGATAGTGCGCTACCATACAATGCTTTAGTTACATTAAAAATGTGCCTGCCTCATGAGTATTAAAGCTAAGTGGGTTGCGAAAATTTGTCATTATAAAAATTGGATTGTGGTTCTAAAAAGTTTGTGAATCACTGCTCTACAATACAGCTTCTCTAAGCGTCTTTTGAACTTACAGTTACCTGCAACAAAATGAGATACATTGGACCAGCCTGTACGCTGCAAGTTTACTGTTGGAACTAATTAGAACATTTTGCAGTTTTCACGTAAAGCAAAACCTTTCACATGGGCAAGAAAGCAATGATACGTCATATGTATTGATTGGGACTTCAGCTTCACACAGAAATAAATGCATACGTTTTATGAAACAAGATGGCAAAAAGACGTTAGCCATTTTATAATGCAGCCTACATTAGCTATGGTCAATCTAAACGTGAATAATTCACAGTTAATACATTTGCGTCTTTACATGTTAATGTCGGTATAAATACAAAACATTTAGTATTGGAAAAACCCTTTCAACCCTCTGTCTGGTGACTCTGGCAGTTCCCACAAATTAAACCTTCACATATTTGAAATCTCCCCTTACACAGAAGTTGTCAACTTTTGCATCTTACATCTAGTCGCCACTAGATCCTTTAATTCAAAATAAACTTTGCGTTGGAGGTCTTCAAGTTCCAGTTTGTGTCTCTTCTTTTTTCTTCATTTTGATTCAAGCAGCTGTTTCTCTTCATGGCATCTTGACCCACACTTTGCTAAAATCATCCTTATCCCTCTTTTTAAAAATAAATAGGTATCTCACACAAATCATAATTATTAGTATAAGGGTTAAGATCTTCCTTATTATTCCATCATCATTGCCACTAAACCACTCACCATACTTGACAAATCCTTTCCCTATTGCTTTCCAGGCACCTGTCTTCTCTAACTCCTTTATCTCATGAGAAATATCAGCTATGTTAGTTACAAACGTGTTAATCTCATTACTTGTGTCAGAAATAGAAGTGCTGTACTGCGGAACGTGTAAGATGCTGCAGACTGCACCCTCTTTCACAAGTAAGATTTCTATAGCTAGTCTACTCTGCAAAACCATTGCCCTTATAGCTGTATGTTCAGTGTTAATAGTGGTTAAAGCACCGGCTGTGTTAGTAGCCAGTCGATCTACCATAGTGGACTGGTTTCTAATCTTCAAATCATTTACAGCTATACCGACAGAAGGTATCATAGCACCAAATATATCACCTACTACTTGTGAAGCACTAAGTTTAGCTCTTTCATGAGTTACTATCGCCTTTTCATCTATGTTGGCGGTTCTTAATCTTTTGACTTCTGAGGACCCCCACTGAATCATTGCTGGAATCCGGGGACCCCCAGTGAGTTATTATTGGAAGTCGGGGACCCCGAGCCTAAGCAATTTCTATGATTTGAACCTCAAAACAATAAAAAAAAATATAGAAACAGGTATACACCAAACGTACTCTCAAATATTGAAAAATGTTGTTTAATTCGCAATCAAATATAGAAAAAGTTTTCAAATTTTCAATTTTGCTTCCATGTTTGTATATACTTTATTCATTTTAATGTTTTCATTTTAATATTATTTAGTTTTGTAAAACAGTTGCAGAACATCCTGTGTAGGCCTCGCAGACCCCCAGTGGGCTTCTGACCACAGGTTAAGAACCATGGAACTATGACATCTATGCGGTATAAATTTAGGAAAAACTGAAGCTAGGTAGCAATTACTAATACAATTTGGTGGAAATTGAAAATATCATTGTTTCCGCACATGTATTAAACTACCCTGATAATGGGTTCCTCTTGTGATAAATACGCATCACCCAAAGACTTGTAGGCCTGTTCACAATCACTCCATTCCACCTACTCTGGGTTTCAAACCTGATCTTTCTCTCTTACAATCCTTTCCTTTTCAAATGTAAACTGAGTTTCAGATATACTCTTAGTTCTCTTGCAGCCTCTTCTTCTGTCTCCCAACCGCTCCTTTCTCCTTTCTTTACTGCTTTGCCAGCCGTTAATCCCTGCGCATCTAATTCTTATATAAAAATCCTTCTCAGCTCTGCTAAATTGACACAGTTTAGAGTTAAGCGAGTTAGTACATTTAGTTTGTGTGATAGGTCTTATACACTGAAACATGCAATCCACAGCCCTCACTCCTGCTCATGGATTTAAAATCTTTTTTTTTTAATTCTTTTTTTATTAAAACATATACTTGGTCCACCATTACAGTCAGTAAAACAACAAGCAAACCTGCTTTGGCAACTACAGGAGCAAGGTATACAATATTTCATACATATATCCGGGTCGCAGATACAATCTCCAATGCACCTTGAAGCACTTTCTCTGTGATCTTCCCCCCCCCAACCCGGTCCGGTCCTGTACTTCTCCCATGGACTCCAGATTTTTCCCCATTTTTTGGGGCAGCCTCTACTTTTATACCCAACTCTTCCTGCCTGTCGGCACCAATCTAAATCCTGTTTCCAGTTGATAAGTCTCGGCATTATTTAAAATCTTAATCATAGATACATTATCTATAGATAGATCATAGTTTGAGAAATTATACTCCAGGTGATCTTGGCAATAGAATAGATTCATGGATATGCTACAGGACAGCGCATATGTTAAAGGTAAGTGATAATACCTCACACCAGCTGCGGTTGACAGTGGGAAATATGAGAACACATAACAATGTTGCACACTCATAACCTTGAAATAATCATAAAAACCTGAATGATTCCCTACGGAACCATCTTTGTGTAATATTTAGAGATTAAATCTACGTTCCAAGTCAGGTATAGTTTCGGGTGAAGCATGCTCGACAGAAGAGTCAAGACTCATCAGTAAACCAATTATTAGTATGACTATGGCAAATACCACTACTATTATTCAAACTCTACAACTTTTTGGTGCACTTGACACCATGGTTACTCTCACGTCAGAAAAAAAGTTTGAAAAAAATCAAAAATATATTTGTTGTCTAAATGGCATAAAATTCAGTTTGTTTTCGATGCAAGTCTGTTAGTTCAGTTGTCTAAAGAATTAGGAACCTACAATCTAAAAGGACAAAAAATATGTACTATTCCACTGGAACCTATGGACTTCATTTCTTCACTGGATGCTCAGAGTACAAAACATGGAACTTTGACGTCTAGACATGTGTCACTTGAACTATCAATCAATATTTGTTGTGGTAGCACTATTCATGGGGAGTTAAATCACTTTGATGATTCTCAGTTACATGAGCTCTCAGATCAGGCTCACTTTCGGTAAAGTAGGGCTACGTATTCTCGATTAGGCACTCTTTTTCGCTTTGATCTTCTATCGTCAGTGTCATTTAGTTCGATTAGCTTTGTTTCTTCTCTGATCGTTTCTCGGATGTGTTCTTCTGACACAACAGGTCTCAGTCTGTCACCACAGTTTAGCCACTTCTTTCTCTTCTGCACTTTACTGCCCGAAGTGCTTGCACTTCCTTCCAGTTTGTGGTGCACACTCACATTTTCAGCTGCTTGAGTCTCTGGTTACTCTTGGCTGATTTATCACAGATGCACCTGTCTCACCTTGAATTTGAGACTCTCTCATGTGATCATCTTCTTTTGAATGTTGTTCTGTGCTGGAATTTGACTCTGGTTATGGTCACCATTTCTTTACCAGCTTGTCCCTCTCTCAACAGAACACTACACTTCACAGCAGTGTGCGTCACATGAATGATCTGAAAAGGTCCCCACCAGCGTGGCTCCAGACACATTTTTCCATCGTGTTTGTTCACCTAGACCCAGTCTCCTGGACTTAGATCATGGCACTGTTCTTGTTGCCAAGTCAAGCTGGTGAGAGACAGAATGCACCACATCAGCTAACCCTTTGCAGTAGTCAAGAATTACATCATCTGTTATATTTCACAAGCACAGCTGAAGGCACTGAAGAAAGTTTCATAGCTCTCCCCATCAGGATTTCGTGGGGTGTGAGTCCAGTCCTCTGATCTGGGGTGCTTCGGAGGCTTACACCTCCTCACCAAAACCGTAGTGACTGTTGCAATAAATGGAAATGCTCAGACTGTTGGAAACACAACATGCTCTGGTAAGAGTGATCAGTTCAGCCACCTCACCTGTGCGGAAGTTACAATGCGCAAATTGGAGGCTTACACAACACCTTTTAAGGTGCACACACCATAGACTACTGTCAGAATTCCTTGTCCGTCTCTTAAGCGGTCAACAAACAAAGTAAAATCAGGCTCTTCGAAGGAGACTTCTCAAATGTCAGTTCTTGGCTTGGTGCACAATTCAGTAACATCTAGACTATCATGGTCAACCCTATCATCATCAGAATCATTCTCTGCAAATGGCAAATGTTTAGCAGAGTTTAGCACACTGCATAATTTTGGAACTACATTTTCTACAGCAAAAATCGCTTGTTCAGACTTAGTGAGTCTCCTGTTTGTCATGTGCTGTGTTCAAGTGCTGGTCAACAAACTCTCACCTGAATGTGGAACCATTACAATAAGCGTGAAGCCCATACCATTGCCGTTGCCCTGTTGGATACTGACACCCACTGCAGCCTCTGCTTTGAGGCACCCAGGCAGTGCTACGGTCACAGGAACAAGTGTGGCTGAGAAATAAGCCATTTTGCTTCACCATGGGTCTGTGTAACACAGCCAACATGCACCCTTCATGCTCTGTTGCAGGGATTCTGCACATACACAGAACTATGCGCAGGAAAACAGGACCTCAGTGAATAGGGGTGTACCAACCTACCACATCAGTACCCATAATCCCAAACCGACTAGCTATAGTGTCTCATTCATTCTCCTCCAAAGATCACGGAGCTACAAATGATTAGACAACCCAGAACACAACACTCCCGACTCTCTCAGGAATCGCGGGAGCAAGGCGTACTCTTTCGCTCACTCACTCATACTTGTCCACAATGAGAATAGGCAGAGTCACTGAAATAGTTCAATATGTTTATTTTAACTATCGTGCTCTACAATACAGTATACGTGCCACTACTAGCAGCAACATGCATAAACTCAGCACAGTTAGCATTGTTACAATTCCATAGAATACAAAGGGAGAAGTCATTTTATAAAGACTGTGGAAATAAGGGCCTATAAGCCTGACCACCCTCCCCTTGGCTAAAATAAGTTTATTTTATAAAAAGGATGATCTCTGGGCTTTGACAGCAGACCCCATACCTTAAAGCCTGGATGTAAGGTTTACATCATAGGAACAGCAGGGCTCTTCTCCATGGAACGGCTTTCTCCAAGTGTGTTAAAACAACATGCAACAACGTAATATCAAAGCACGAGTCTTCAGTACTGCAGCTGTGTAGCATGTTATGTCTAGGTGCTAGGTACTGACCAGAACAGAATAACAAGGGGCATTGTTTATCGACCTTGCACATCGTGTTCAGACTAAACTCCAGGAAAGGCAGAGAACGCGAAAGGCAACCCGTTCTCATGTGAAGCGCACAAACAAAGTCTTGCAAAAACAAAGTCATGTAGTAGCGTGCGCAAAAGCAGCATCATGGCAGCGAAGCTCATGCTAACTTAGCAATGTCGATAATGTGCCTAAGAACCATATAACACCCTCCCCCTGGTAAGGTCATAGGACATAGACAAAGGACCAAAACAGAGTTCACCAGTCAAGCAGAGTTCAAAGCGTTTAAAAAAAAACAAATTGGAAAAAAATAGAAATGTTTCAAAAAACAACAAAATCAAAGTTGTCAATAGGGCTTATTGAAGGGGAGCTGCCTCCGGGATAACAAAGTTATTATGAAGGAGGTGGTAAGTCCATCAAGGTGTGTGAACCGAGGAATGCAATTCCCTCCAAACGATCATCCCTATCGTTGGTAAAAAAGAGAGATGCCATCCAATTAAGTAAGTCGAAGGAACAAACGTGCTCCTCGTAATCAGACGCCTCGAAAAGCATGAGCGGGCAACTTGTGTGATATTCGATGAAACTTCGTTGCAGGACGGTCTGCGCAGCCGCACAGTCATCCCATTCAGCCAAAACTCTGAGTGCAGCCGCAAGCGCCGTACGGCCATCCCCAGAACAAGCCTGGTCATGGGCCTCTAAGGGACCCATCAACTGGTTAAAATCCGGGACTGGACGTGACGTATTGGAGAGACATATATCCAGTGCCCAATAGAAGGGACATCGCTGACAGTAAAAGACTGGTTGCACGCAAGTGAAATAGGCAAAGCGAAAAGTCAATCCATAACTGACGCCAAGCGTGGCTAATGGCAAGCATCCAAAAACCTGTTGCATGCGATCACGGTACAGCTGCAACTGGCCTGGTCTGTGCAGTACCACAAGATGAGCAGCCATTGCGCAACAGGAGCAGGAGAAGCAGGATTCCAGCACCTAACGTCAAAAGTAAGGGGAACCCTCCGAAGACGCTGGAAAAAATAGAATGAATAAAACCCGGGATTACTCCAAATATAGTCTGAAAAGAAGTCACAAGGCCAGATCCCACACATTTAAAAAAATGTGCAAGGCATGTGGTGTCAGACGTGATTGTATGACTAAACAACTACTCCCTAAACCACGACTTCCTAAACCACGAAAGCTAAACAACGAACAATGCTTAACCACTAGTTTTTTTACAACGACTTCCTAAACAACGAAAATACTTTAAATTGCCCATTACTAATTGACGCCAGTATGTTCTCTTAAATAAACATGTTCAAGCTGTGCCCATCAGCGAGCACAATCGAGCAGAGTGAGATGAAAGGCTGTGCTTATCTTCTTAAGCACCTAACAAGTGACAAACACAAACACATCAAGCTGTGCCCCTCTGCGCAAACACAATCAAGGACAGTAGACTCGTAAGGCTGAATTAAATTGAAACCACGACCAAAGCCAAACCACTACTTTTTTAACAACGACTTACTAAACCACGAAAATTAATTAATTGCCATGTTACTCGAATCTACCACTAAGTTCAAATCTACACTAGATTGAAACATGATAAAAATGTATTTAAATTAAACAACACTTCTTATTTAAACTATTTTTATTAAAGAAACTTTCAATTTACAATCAAATAATCATTTTTTTAAAATACAGACGAACTTACAAAAATACAGTAATGTACGGCCAAAAACTATAAAATATAATTCCATCATCTTTTTTCTCACACAAAATAAACTTATTAAAAAACGGATTCCAAAACATATTTTCATTTTTTAAAAGAATTGACTCATATAAAACATTTTATTAACGTCCAACCACCCTTTTGTGTCCATTTCAACTGTGAAAACCAGATAGGAACAGTCGCATCGAGCACAGTTCTAATTTGCATCATTGAAAAACAAACCTACAGTGCCATCTACTGGCCTAACATTTTAAATTTATATATTATAACGACAGTGTAATTAAAATGAATGGTTCAGGACTTCGTGGTTCAGGACTTCGTGGTTACAGGACTTCGTAGTTCAGGACTTCGTGGTTCAGGACTTCGTGGTTACAGGACTTCGTTATATGTGATTCTTCGTTGTTCACACTTCGTTGTTCAGGTAAGTCGTTGTTCACTCTTCGTTGTTTAGGATGTTTCCCGTCAGACGCATTAAATATTTGGTGTATTAGTTCTCCAAAATGCAGTGGGAGGTTGGTGTTCAGAAGGGACTGTATCTCACTAGAAGTCCTAGCCACCTGCAACTCGAAGGTCTCGCGAGCTGAAGTGAGAGCCACCTCTTGTTGGAAGAACAGCGCTTTGAGCCTGCTCAACTTGTTGAAATCTGTTTTCAAAGTCGGAATGGAAGGCCAAATTGAGCTATCTAGACTCCCATGCGGGGGCGGAAAAAGCACATTGCTACAACAAGTTACACGCTGGGAAACCGTTACTAAATACGGGACTCCTGCCCGTAAACCACAGCAGTCTTGGTTGTTCAAAATAAGATAACTGCCATTTGTAAGCAATGAAAAAGCGGGAATTATTGATGGCACTGGAGTCCCTTTTAAAAAACAGGCCAGATGAGGCGCGGAAACGTTACAAGCGCCATGCAATTTAACGTGTTTGCAAACAAGGGAATGTCCTACTGTGGAATCGCAGTCTTCACCTGTTAGGAAAACTTCCTTACCCTCCCTCTGACATCTGTAAGTGAAAGGCAGGGACTACAATTAATGTAGAAATGCACTACCCAGTGGTTCAAAACGGCCAATCGGAAAATGTTGCATGCATGATGAAAATTGAAATTGCGAAAAAGGGAGAGAGATAACCCCATGAATTAACCAAACAGCAGAGTCTGTTTCAGCTACAGAAAACGGTAAGGGCTTTTAATTGTTCAATATGCAATAGTGTATATGCAGCATCTTTCATGGACATAAATCTTTGTTTATCAGTCAGATTAAATGGCAAAAATGAAGCAGTGGCATTCAAATAATCACAAGGTACTTTTCCCATTTTAAGAGTTTGCAATGTCCAAGCAAATTGCATAACAGATCGTAACTGATTTTGCCCATGGTATAACACAGATACATCACTTTGAACAATATCAATAACAGATGAAACAATATTATCCAACGTATAAATGCATGAAGAAAGTGTGTTTATGCTATTGTCTACTACGGCAAGGACTTTTTCTAAATTGGCCTGATCAATTTGGCGCAGACGAAATGCAACTTCCATCTGCGAAAGTTTCCAAATTTCATTGTAGGCGGCATACATGAATCTTTTTGCTCTCGGAGCCCTGGGTCCCAAGAGAAAATCAGCCAAATTATTGTCATGCGACAGCAGAGAAAGGTGTTGCTTCACTGATGTCAGAGTAGAATGTTCAAACCATTGTTGGCATAACTTACCCACCGAATATGTGGTGACCGAATGAGTAACGGTATACCGAGGATCAGGTCTAGTCTGAATGAAACCTGGCGAAACATTATAAAAACGCATTTGACATGCATTTGTATTAGTTTGCCACACCAACCACCCAGAAGAATCAACTTCAGAGACATTGAAAGTGTCATTTCGAAGCAAAGCTTGCAATGCCTCAATGGTATAATTTGTGTGTGCGCCAATCATCATATTCCGCTAAAGACGGAATGGATGGCGTTTTTAAATTTTTGACAGTAGCTAGGCCAAAACAAGTTGTTTGGTACACTGTATCATTTAAAAACAAAATTTGAGCTGGGATCAGACAGGCACGATGTAAAGCTTCAGTTCCCTGAACCTGCCAAGGCTTCGTGCCCCAGATTGATTTTAAATCAACAGTATCTTTCCAATGATCATAACCCTGCGTAGCCAATTTATTTCTAAACAAGTTGGCGTAAATCAATTGTGTGTGGGTCAACATAAATTTGGATTGTGTAGATGATCGAAGTTTAAAATAATAGGATTCCGGATTAGATATGTCATAATCTGTAAAGTAAGCGAACTTATCCCTAAAAGTTTTAGAACTCCCCTCTACGGGAGTAGGACAATGTTCCCATTGTGTATAATTAAAAACAGGTCTTATCGTGTTTGTTTTGTGTAAAAAATGAAACCCATAATGCTGATAACAAAATAAATCCTCATAATTGGCTGCATTCAAATACAAATCATCAGCATCAAAAGCAGCATAATATTTTAAATCTGAAAACAGTGCATGTACTGCTTGCACATCCCAATCATCCGAATGTATATCCCGTGTTACCACATCTCCTAGAGAGACGCGAAACATGTAGGGTACGCGAAGCACCTCGGTCGGGCCGTGGACTTCGTAGGATACTTTGTCCCAAACGATGCCATCTGCAATCGGGAATGCTGAAATATTAATATGAGACTGATCACGTTTCATGATATGGGACGATGTGTGAGGGGCCAGAACTCCATCCACCAAGTTTACTGCAGAGCGTTCTGGCAAGTAATGACCATTGATGAGCAAAAAAAACACTGTTACAAAACCAATTGACATGAAGAGAAAAATCAGAACAAGCAGCAACCAAATGTAAGTCCAAGGAGGGACCAGGTATTAGTCGGTGTGTCTGCCAAACGGGATGTCGAGGACGACGAGCCGGAAGCGAGGCTGGCATATGATCTCCATAGTAGCCATTCGTAGGTTGATTTATCAGAGGTGGAAGTGTTGGGTCCGCTTGATGTTCTCCAGGACTGTTTGGCACCTCACTTACGGACTCATCAGGATGATATATATACTCGACATCCATGGTAGAAGATAGAGGTCGGACGGGTGAAAGATCAATGATAGTATCCATCACTTTCTTAGCCCTACGAGGAGCGGTGGAAGATGATGAAGTCAGTGGATCCAATGAAATTGCGTTGCACGAAACTGCAGGTGTGACACTATTCAGAATCAGCCACATGGTGTAGCTTGACATTGTCCACTGAAATATATCTGTTGTCTTTGCGACCAGGTAAAGGAGGTAAAATAACTGTACGAGTACCCTTCAGTCGAAGCACTGGAACCGGTGCACGATAAGAGGGACCAAATTCTTTTTTGTTCTCCAGCTTTTCTTGTACCAGATCTCCGATTTTAGGAAGCCAACCGGCAACTGGAATCAGTAGTGCTGCATCAGTGGATGAGGGTAAATGTTCAGTTGCATAGCTGTCACGTGTCTTTTGTATATCCTGTAACACAGTAGAATGATTATCTACGTCAAAGGTTGCGGCAGCCGCCACAACGTCTAGACCATCAAGGTCTGGCACAAACATTTTAATGCCAAAGAGCATTTCGTATGGGGTCCGCCCACCCAGAGATCGTCTAGGGAGGTTATTAAGTGCACGTTGAACCCCCTACAAGTGGGCCATCCAGTTCCTGCCAGAACCTAAGACTCTAGCTGTCAAGGATTGCTTTAAGTCACGGTTCATTCGCTCCACAATTGAATTGCCCTCAGGCCTGTATGGAGACGAAAACTGCACCAGTACCCCCATTGACTTCATCGCATCCTTGTACGCCTTAGAGGCGAACGCTGGACCTTGGTCAGAATAGAAGGTGCCAGAGGCAAACATCCCTACAAAGACACGCAAATCCCTGATGACATTTCGAGCGTCAGCACTGCGTTGTGGCCAAACCCAAAGGAATCTAGTGCACGAATCAACTGCAACAAATATATATTTATACGCAGTATCAGAAGAAAGAGGACCGCAATGATCAAGATAGATACAGCTAAAACGTTGATTAGAAATACACAGCTGTGTTTGTGGTAGACGGGTGACCGTAGACGGCTTGATCTGCTGACAAATGTCACAAGAAAGGACATAATTACGGGTCTGTTTATATAACCCACGCCACCAGTAACGTTGCTGTAAAATAGAGACTGTCGCAGACACACCTGCATGCGCAGATGCTATGTCTTCGTGTGCGGCTTTGATCAATGTAGGTCTGCGGTCCATGTTGGGGATCATTCGCTCCCCAACAGAAGGAATCACAGCATAAGGAACCTGTTCGGGAGTTATGTGATAAGAGTATTTAGAAGGGAAACCCTGAGGATAAGCAGCTCCCTCCCTCGTTGCAGCGACCGCTGCCAAAATCTCATTATATATTTTAGTCATGGATCTTGTAACTGCTGCTACGGAACACGTGGGTACTGCAGACTTGGCCGCTTCATCAGCCAAAGAATTACCAAGAGGATGTGCTCCAACACGCTGATGGCCAAGAGTATGTATAACATGTATGAGGGGCAGACGTTGTTTAAGATCTGCCACTCGAACCCAAAGCGTTTTATGCTTAATTGCGCTGCCTTTGGAATCTCGATAGTCATTCCGAGACCAAAAGAACAAGTTGTCATTAAAAGACTGGACACAGTAATAAGAATCGCACACAATAAGAGTATTCACATTTGGATCAGCAAACTCAAGAGCACGCAGCTCCGCCAATTGCGCCGTACAATCTCTAAGTGCCTGAGTGTGCACAATGGAAGACTTAAACTCTCCATTAACAATTAAGCCAGCAACAATTGCGCAAGCGGCTGAATAAGCACGTTTGGAACCCTTGGCCGGTTGAGCCGAGCCATCGGTGTAAATGATGCATTGGTACTCATGTAAAGGAAGCAGAGACAAGGGTGGAGGATGAACGTGTTCATACTGTAAAAACTCCTGTGTCTGTAAGGAAGGATCAAAGATAAACGTGACATCAGCCGATGTCAAAGAAGTAGCCCATTGTATCGAACGGGGATGTAGTGCTTTCGCGTTAGGTACACTCGCCTTAGTCACGGCTTCCAAAGCAGGGAAGGCGTGACCATAAGAATGCGTTTGCCTTGCGCCAGTGAGAGTTCTTTTAGAATCGCCATCTGTACTGCCGTTAAGATTTTTTCAACCGTTGAAAAGCGCATTTCAGCAGCAGTGTATAAATGTGATTTGTATGCAGTAGGTATCGTGTCTCCCTCATTGAACGTCAAGTAAGTGAAACCCACTGTCCCAGAAACTATACTTATTACCAGGTTTGTGGTGTTGTCACGCGTCAACAAGTAGTTAGTTGCAAGCAAGTCAGTTTGCAAAGAATTCAGAATAGAAGTATGTTCCGGAAGCCAGCTAGCAGAAGAAAAAGTTGGTTGTATCAAGGCATAGAGCAGTTTGATACGCCGGGCATAATCGGGAATGTATGTCCTCCCAAAATTCAAAAATCCCAGCAAAGACTGAAGTTTCTTCAGTGTAGAAGGGGGTTGCAATTGTGCACATTTCTCAAGGAAATGGGGGGCTAGCCCCTTTCCTTCATTATTGAGCTCATAGCCCAAAAAGAGCACTGCCAAAAGGGCGATATGTGACTTTGCAAAATTAAATTTGTATCCATAGTCGGCAAAGGACAAAATAATCCTGTCGACTCGTACAAGATGCGGCATAAGTTCATCGTCTGTCAGATAAATGTCATCAACGTACGAGAACGCATCTGGATCTATGTCATGCAACAATGACACGACTCGTGCCGCAAATGCCCCGGGGCTAATCTTATACCCCATAGGCAATCGTGTAAATTTTTTCTGATTCCCAGACCCAGGACCTCTTGACCTTCAGGAGACTTCTCAAGACCTGGCTTTTCGATCAATAGCTGCCTCCCCCTAGCGCCTTGAGACCCTCATGGGTGAGTAGCGCGCTCTACAAATGTACCGATTGAGTGATTGATTGATTGATTCCCGATGGCAGTGAATGCTGTCAAATCACGGCTCTCAGGAGCGAGATTGTGACTGTAGAAACCATTGGAAATACCCTAGGTAGTTTTGTATTTTTTACAAACAAGACTGTTCACCAGCGCTGAGCTGTGAGTGTTCTGCACTGCAAATGTGCGACAATGACTATTCAAATTTTGGTAATCCAATACAATATGAACCATCAGGCTTTGATACCGTAAAGAGAGGATTATTCATTGGTGATATACATGTTCAATCACACCCTGATACTCTAACTGTGTTAGAATGTCACAAACGTGAGCCTTCGCTTCATGTCTTATTGGATATTGCGGTTGTGGCTGTGGCATAGAACATAAGGGTATTTCATGAGCCGGTGAATCAACATCCCAACCCACCTGATTACGATACACCGCCGGGGCAAGGACCGCCGCCCACCCTGCAGCGAAAGTCTGGGCATGCTCTTCATGGACGTAACGCGAAAAACTCGGAAGTATCACGTCTTCCCCCCTAGGAGCTGCCAATACAAAGGGTGGAGGCCAATCTGCCTCCGCTAACAGAATGTCATACTAGGAGGTTAAATTCTCCCAGAACACCGCCTTGATCGGACGCGGTATATCACCTTCAATTTGAAAAATAACGTCATAAAGTCTATCCAGGGGGGCAACCCGGGTATCTGCAGTCTCTACTGTAACAAAGGTATCAGTTGCTGTCGCCTCCAGACAGGGACGCAGATCCTCCCGCACTATGGTAACTTCCGCTGCGCGGTCGAGCAGAGTCACTGCCCATGTCCAATCCAGGAGTCGCGCTCTCACCGTCTGAGGCATACCTCGCTGTTAGAGCTGCAACTTTTTTCTTCTGAAACGGGGGTCAAAAACGAGGTAAATCCTTTTGTTTTCCTTTGACTTCAAACTGTCGAGGCTGATCT
The DNA here is from genome assembly GCA_963921515.1 of Calotriton arnoldi. Taxonomy (NCBI): domain Eukaryota; kingdom Metazoa; phylum Chordata; class Amphibia; order Caudata; family Salamandridae; genus Calotriton; species Calotriton arnoldi. The sequence goes on along the minus strand of CAWUFW010000269.1, from coordinate 3,571,440 downwards.
CGTCCCTGTGGCGCAGTTTGACTTTTGCCACGATCCTGGCGTTCCCCTCCTCCGACTTGAGAGCCAGATGTGTCCTGTGAAGAACGAGGAGAACGCTGATCAGGGACTTGAAATCTATCAGGAGACTTAATTTTCGCGCGATCGCGCAAGTCATAAGTATGCTCAGAAGACTCAGGTGTCGGTGAACTTGCACACAAACCTTGCTTCTGCTGTTGCTGCCCCTGTTTTTTATTTTTCCAGTTCTTTTTAGGAAAGACTGGACGCCCATCTTTATCAGTCTGGGCTTTTTGTTGTGTTTGCGTTTGTGTTTGCGTTTGAGTAAAAGGCTTAACTCCCAGACTATTGCGGCCTATGGTTTTATAAGCCTTTGCAATAATCTTTGGTAATTCGCGCGGCTTGTTCACATCAGGGACAGCCTCCAAGTGGTTTGCCACTTGAAAGCTTACTGCATCTCCCTTGACATTGGCAAGGATCATATCAGCAACCACGTCGAACACCCCCACCAATCTCATCCCTAGCTCCACAGCCGTTTCGGCTCCATGTTCATCTTGAACACGCTTAATCACTGAGGGGAGCACGGTCATGGAGGGAGTGCCGAAACACTTTGAATATACTGCTGCAAACCCCTTGCCCTAGGTGTTACAATCAGCCAACTTGGGAAGCAAGTCTTTTGGCAAACTAATAGTCAAAATCCTGTGTTTATCCACAGGAGAGGTATTTGGAAAAACAGCCTCCAGTTGTCCAAATTTCTCAGCAAGCCAATAAGGTATTTCATCCTTATTCTGTGGACGCTTGCCCATTACTGAATTAACCATAAGGGGACTGATGGTCACACCACCAGGTTGCGCAGCAACGCCAGGTGGTCCCACCTGGACGTTGCGTGTGATGTACTGTATAACAGCCCTATGTACGCGTATCAAGGAAGTATGCAATACGTGGAGGTCTGCAATCGCAACAGTCAAGTAACGTGGGTGTGGGGTATACCCAGCCAAAACGGGCCAAGTGGCCCCATCTATTCGGTGTTGCCAAGCTGTAAGCGGAACTTCAAGAGCCCTATGAGGCTGATAAGCGTGAGGGGTGGCTGTGGCAGTGTATTGATGAAACAAACCATCTGTTCCATCCACCGCCGGAAAGGTGACCCAAGAATAAAACACCTAGAAGTGATAAGCAGGATTCGCTTCCACCACGAAAATAAGCGCAGTACCCGCATCAGGCACTCCATATTGAGCTAAATACGCCTTGAGCGGGGCGAGGCTGTGAGCCGGAATATCAACCGCCATCACATCAAACAAAGAATAACAACCTAGAGCGCGGCAGCGCAATTATGGGTTATGAATAAAGAGAAAATCTTTTAAAACTTCAAGCTTGAAATAACCTATAAAAACATCAATATAGGAGATTACATCGTCACAGCTGTCTCCGTAAACAGAAGTGAGGGTATTGTGGACAAGCACAAGCACTACTCACGCGTCTCGCAGATAAAAACCAGACCAAACGTTGGCGGCGCCATGTTGCAGGGATTCTGCACATACACAGAACTATGCGCAGGAAAACAGGACCTCAGTGAATAGGGGTGTACCAACCTACCACATCAGTACCCAAAATCCCAAACCGACTAGCTATAGTGTCTCATTCGTTCTCCTCCAAAGATCACGGAGCTACAAATGATTAGACAACCCAGAACACAACACTCCCGACTCTCTCAGGAATCGCAGGAGCAAGACGTACTCTTTCGCTCACTCACTCATACTTGTCCACAATGAGAATAGGCTGAGTCACTGAAATAGTTCAAAATTTTTATTTTAACTATCGTGCTCTACAATTACAGTATACGTGCCACTACTAGCAGCAAAATGCATAAACTCAGCACAGTTAGCATTGTTACAATTCCATAGAATACAAATGGAGAAGTCATTTTATAAAGACTGTGGAAATAAGGGCCTATAGGCCTGATCACCCTCCCCTTGGCTAAAAGAAGTTTATTTTATAAAAAGGACGATCTCTGGGCTTTGACACCAGACCCCATACCTTAAAGCCTGGATGTAAGGTTTACAACATAGGAACAGCAGGGCTCTTCTCCATGGAACGGCTTTCTCCAAGTGTGTTAAAACAACATGCAACAACGTAATATCAAAGCACGAGTCTTCAGTACTGCAGCTGTGTAGCATGTTATGTCTAGGTGCTAGGGACTGACCAGAACAGAATAACAAGGGGCATTGTTTATCGACCTTGCACATCGTGTTCAGACTAAACTCCAGGAAAGGCAGAGAACGCGAAAGGCAACCCGTTCTCATGTGAAGGGCACAAACAAAGTCTTGCAAAAACAAAGTCATGTAGTAGCGTGCGCAAAAGCAGCATCATGGCAGCGAAGCTCATGCTAACTTAGCAATGTTGATAATGTGCCTAAGAACCATATAACAGCTCATGACAGTATAACACAAAAACCTTTTCATAATCCGGCATTCCTAGGGCTAATGTGCAATAGACTTTCTCTCTAAGCTTTAGGAAGGCATTAATGCGTTCATTGTCCCAGGGTAGTAGATCAGACACATCATTGTGTGTAAGTCTCTTTACTGATTTGCCCACTAGGGGAAAGTTGTGAATTCACTGACGACAGTAGCCCACCATTCCCAGGAACATCCTGACTTCTCTTTGTGTCTTTGCGGGGTTCATTTTCAAGATTGTAGAGATACGTTCTTGGGACGCTTTCCTAGCTCCTTTCTCAATGTAATGTCCCAGATACAGAATCTCCCTCTGATAGTACTGTAAGTTTGTGGGGGTTCATTCATAAAACAGAGCATACTAAATCCAGATATTTAGGCATCATTTAATAGGGAAGAGGATGTGGCCTTACCGCTAGAGCGGTCGACCTCGGAGCTGGGGAACTGGGTTCAAGTCTCGGCAGGGACGCTCAGCATCCTGTGATTCTGGGCAAATTACTTAATCTCCCTGTGCCTAACGAAAGTGAATGTGTGTGTAACGCAACTGGTTCTCATGTAAAGTACTCTTATACCTTCGGGTCTAGTTCGCACTATATAAAACTAAAAAAAAAATGTATATCACAGAATAACATACATTAGTAGGGCTAGAGAGAAAAGCAATCAGACACACATATGAACAATGTGTAGTTTTTCCATGTTGTTGTTATAATAATCACGTGTGCAACAAATGTATGTCAACTCCACTTTCAAAAAACAGATCATATCCATGAGCTGTAGATTTTGTTATAATGGTAAGTAAACTACAAAAGATTAGTGGAACTGTGTTGACGTTTCTAAAGCTAAGTTTAGACCCAATTAAAAGAATGCGTGTACTTCCCCCCAAGACTTTTGAAAAGGTTGCTCAAGAGAGCATGGTACAATCACAGAGAAGCCCTTCTAAGGAAGGGCCATACCTTCAAATTTGTGGATGTTCATCCATGTTTGGCAATACGCAAACCAAATAAAAAAAAGTGATCCTTAAATATTGAATTTTCTGAACAATGGTCAAATATTTGCTGAGAGACCTATGTTTGCATTCAAACGTGCGTCAACATTCAGGGACTGAATAGTCCTGGTCTATTGTGAACCAGTAGTGGAATCCATATCCTAAAGTTTAGGGTTACCACCAGTAATAGGTAATTATCGATGTGGCAACTGCATGGCTTGTTCAAGTTGCAGTGTAGTAAAGAAATCCATGATTATTGGAAACAACATTGCCATTAGACATTCTTCTAACTACAATACGAAGAGCGTAATTTACTGTATTGAATGTCCTAGTGGTGTAGCCTACATCAGCAAGACAACTTAAGCCGTCTGGAAAAGAATCCTGCAACATCAGTCGCGGATAAGATGCCAAACAGAACATGCTCCTCTAATGGAACACTATGAACAACATGTACATTCACCCAGGGAGATGAAATGGTGGGTGGTAGAGGTCATAAAACCATACATGCCAACATTTTAGGACAGGCACGTGGGAGATTTAAAATAAAAAATCGGGAGAATGAAAATTCTCCATTGACTTCTATTGTAGAAAATGCAATTTCAGGCGGGAGACAGCTAAATATACCCATTTTTGGCTTGAAAAATCGGTAGTCTCCCGCCTGAATCGGGTCTATTGGCATGTATGTAAAACCCTCAATGATGAATAACAATAGTGAATGCCTATTATCTCTCAAAGAATATCAGTGGATCTGGAAACTTGATACTGTAAGGAGGTGCTTGAATGCATGTGCTGAATGGACCTCATTGGCTCTACTTTAAGAGCACCTACATTACAGATACCATGATGTAATATTTTTATATCACCCCTTTTTTTGTTCCCTGTGTACGATTATAATATTTCACCTGATCTTGATACACGGGATACAGGAACCACTGGGTTTGTTACTTTTTGTACTGCAATGTCCTGGTTAAATAATTCAGCAACTTGCTGCTTTTTTCCAAACCATTTACTCATGGAATACTCTGCAGCTGAATGTAAAACCCAATGTAGCGCACCCTTAAATGTCCATGTATTTCACATATTAAATACTCTCCAAATACAAATCTCATTTTGGTGCCTCCTTACACCTCAATTTATCCAACCGGTGGTCAAAAAACATCCGAATACCAATAACCCATTTTAAGTACCTGATGCTGATTACCTCCAATATGGCGACCGATGTTCCATGAATTTAGCCCAGTGTTTTCTACATGCCACTCGAATCGACCTACCCCGTTTCGTCCTTTGAGATATATACATGTTCTTTTGATGACTATAGTAGTCTACCGTTTACCGCACAGTGTTTTCAATTTAATTCTGCTTTGACCTTCTTCCAAACATACAAAGCATTTTCAAGTACGCTGCCATTTATTTTGACAATGCAACAGTTTTCCTAATATTGCATTTTTTCTCCTCCTAGGAGTCTCGGTCCAAGATCAGCATCTGAAAAGTTGTTAGCAAAATTTTGGGCCTGATTCACAGAACTAACTTACGTCAAAAACGTAAAGTTAGTACTTTTTGGTATTCACAGAATACACTTACCACTACTAACTTTATGTCCGCTCTCGGGCCAGAGATTCCGGCCCCGTGGCGGAGATTCCGGGCCAGAAGCGGAATTTCTGCCTCCGGGCCGCAATCTCCGTTATTGGGCCGGAATCTCCGCCTCCGGGCCGGAATACCCGCATTTAGGCCGTTTGAGCATTCCAAGTGCCATGAAACGGCCTAAATGCGGGTATTCCGGCCCGGAGGCGGAGATTCCGGCCCGGAGGTGGAAATTCCGCTTCCGGCCCGGAAACTCCGCCACGGGGCCGGAATCTCCGGCCCGAGAGCGGACATAAAGTTAGTAGTGGTAAGTGTATTCTGTGAATACCAAAAGTACTAACTTTACGTTTTGACATAAGTTAGTTCTGTGAATCAGGCCCAAAGTTTTTAATTTATGTCCGCTTTTGATTTTGCCCTTTCATAAAGTAATGTGTCTAGACAAAAATTAACATGAAGTACTTTAAAGATGGCCACCATTCATTTTGGGAATCTGATGCTATTTCATATCTTTGCAATCTTATTCAGAGAACTGCATCAGAAAAAATGTTTTTGCTAACCTCAAAAGGATCACTTTTCTCATACCAGTGTGAAGTCTTTTGAATGATTTTGAACTCGTAACGACCGCCACACTCAGCAACACTCAGCAACGCTGAGTTTGCTAAATGCGTGTCACATGGCCCTTTAAAAATGGGCACCAAGCTAACGCTCGGTCCCTACTCCAATTTAGAGGAAGGAGAGCTGGCTCATTTGATTTACTGCTGGCTACTGGTGCGAGTTCTTCCACACTATACTAAAGGTAACTGCAGTGCAGGGTACCTTCCATTCTGTTACAGGGCCCACAGACCATAATGCAACTTTTTTATGTATTTTCACACTTTTTGCTTCACAGGTGCTTCCTTGCCAAAATACAACTTAGGACTCTGCAATTGTTGTACATATTTAACTTGAGCAAATTAACGAGTACTTAACTGCCATGTGGCTGACTTTACTATCTTTGTGGTCCTGCACTCCCCTTGTGAATCTTCTTTTTTTAATCAAATTTGTACCCCTTTTTATCACTTTTCTAGATCAGATCTGGTCCATTTCTCTCACCCCATGAGGAATGATGTGTTTTTAGACATCATTTTATGGATTTAGTGCATGGTTAATATCACTCACACATTTTCATCGTGGTTTTTAAGCGCCACACTGTAAAATTGAAGTGAGACACATGTGCCTTCACGCTTGCAGTGCTCACTATCCACCCTTAGTTATTTATACATATAGGTATACTTTTAATTCTCGGTTTTCTTTTATCTAGAAACATCTTATGGGACCTTTGATTTCACAAATGGAGTTAGTCCTGAGGATGGTCTCACACACGTGACACTATAGAGACTGAAACATTGACAGCGTTCACTACTCTTCTGTAAATTACTTACCATTCAAACGAATTTAACAGCTCCTGGAAATGTTCTTCTGATTGTTTTTTGAGAGTGTAGTTGATATACCTTTGTCTCACACATGTTTATTGTAACAACATGGACTAACTACACACTGGACAAATGTGTGTCTGATTGCTTTTCTCTGTTGCCTTAATAATGTATGTTATTCTGGGATTTATATAAAGTGAATGTAACAGCTTTATTTTTGTACACCTGTTTCTCATTCATTTTTCTCATTCATTTTGTTACCCATGATTGATTGTGTTTATCCAATTCAATTGGTTTCTGTATTTTTATTTTTATCTTTATTTGTAAGTTTTCAAAATCAGCATTTACATAAGTCAGCAATATAATGCAATTATTTGACATAAGTAGCACATTGGATCGTCGAAGAAGACAATAGTGCAAGGAAAAAGGGAGAGGCGGAATTGCATATCAGTCTCAATATACTAAGGAATCACATATAAGCATGCAATGTCACAGTAACATTTAGGCGGGTACACGTTAGCAGTGTCATACATAAATGGGAGCGTCTCCAGCAAAAAGCAGACCAATGCAAATCACTCAGCCTTCGTCAGAGTCCTCTTCAATAGACAGCAAATAGTTCTTGAGTGGCTGCCAAATATTCTTAGGTCGAGTAGTAATAGGTTGCAGAGAAGCATATATCTACTAAGTGGTGTCGCAGTAGGATAGGTCTTTTAGCCATACTGACTTTGAGGAGGAAACAGAAGCTCCCCAGTGTAGTGAAATTTGTCTCTTGGCGAGCAATAATGCAATGGCAGTAAAGCATCGGATACCCACGGCAGTGGTTTGACATACCCTAATAAGGCCATTAGTGGGTCGTGTGTGAGTGCTTGACCGACCATTAATGATAAAGTGGAATGAACATCGGACCAAAATGTCCCCACTACGCCACACGTCCATGTCAGGTGGAGAAAATCAGCATGCTCTGCATGACATTTTGGACAGCAGTGAGATCTGGCAGGGTCAAATGTAGCGAGAGCATCAGGAGTGGTGTAGGCTTGGTGTAGATATTTGTAAGGCAGTATCTTGTGCCGATGGTTACAGGAAATTAATTTTGTCTGCGCACAGCAATAATACCATATCTTATCTGGAGTCAGAGTACCCAGATCCCACCTCCACACGGCCCTAGATTTCTCCACACCAGTGGGCCCCACCTGCAGAGATGCATGATATAATTTAGAGACTAAGTGACTATTATCAGGAGTGGTGATAACAAGCGAGATTGGAGGAAATTCAGCCGACTCCAAAGGGTAAGTGGGCAGCACGTTGCGAAGCATGCTGTGCAAACAGTGAAATGTAAAAGTCTCCAAGGGTGTGGGTCCCCCTTCCCGGGCCAGTGCATTGATGGGTTTAAGTGTACTGTCCACAAGCAAGTCGTCCATTGTCTCTAAGCCATGTGGACAAAGCGTTCCAGAGTTAGCGGGATCCAAGGATTACCTGACAAAGGGAGATGTGGGGAATAGAGGGTATCTCCTCCCAAGTACCGGAGCAGTTTGCTCCAGGCCCAACTAGTAGTAGCAGGTGTATGTATAACATTAGGGTCTTGTGCTACATCATTAGGTAGAATAGTGGATAGTGATTGCCACGACGGTTGAGCACCCCCAGGTTTCGGGAAGGGCAATCGGGAATCAGAGTGATACAAATAAAAGGCATAGTGGGCCTGTGCAACATAGAAATACAGCTGAAAATCATGGACACCAAGGCCCCCACACTCATAGGGGAGTGTGAGGACCTCCCAGCGGACACAGGTTTGAGACCCAGCCCAAATTAACCGGATGAGAAGGCTGCACAGTGTGGCTATCAAGCTGTTGGTAAACAAGCTGGGAATGTTTAAAAAAAGGTACAAAAAACGAGGTAAGACCACCATTTTGATAATCACTACTCTCCCGGCCATGCTCAGAGGGTGCCTGATCCATCTCTCCACTTGAGATTCAAGTTTACTCAAAGCGGGACCATAGTTACTCCGTATCACCCTGGCATACTTTTGATGATGTGGATGCCTAAATATTTGACAGAGTCCAGGCACCACGGCAAGGGAAAGTCCAAGCCACTGATTGCTGTGGCATCTGTGAGTGGAATTATTTCAGATTTACTCCAATTGATTTGCAGGCCAGAAAAATCACCAAAACGCGAATAAGGGGAGATAAGTTGACAGCAGAATCATGCACAAAAAGCATTATATCACCCACATAAAGTGAGGCCAGTTGTGACCCACATGAGAACCTGAGGTTTCTGTGCAATTGTCTCTCCTGGAGGTAGCGAACCGCGGGATCCATGACGATTATAAACAAAAGTGGGGACAGGGAGCATCCTTGCCGAGTGCCACGCGACAAGGGGAAAGGTTCCATAAGCATGCCATTAAGTTATAGGCGGGCCACTGCTTCGTGATAAAGCAAGTGAATCAAGGAGTGAAAGCTGTTGGGAATGCCCAGCTTGGATAGGGTGGCGGTGTAGAAAAGGCCATTCAAGTGAATCAAGCGCCTTTTCGGCATCTAATAGTACTACTGCAGGAACAGAAGGAGATATCTGATTTAGAGTGGTAAAAGGGTATGCAAATGAATGGAGGTAGAGTGATGCGGGATAAAGCCCGACTGCTTCAGGGAAATAATACGATCCATCAACAAGGAGAGACAGGTAGCCAATATCTTAGCTAGGATTTTGTTGTCGTGGTTAACGAGAGAAAGGGCCCTATAAGATGAGCAAAGGGTTGGGGGCTTGTTTGGCTTGAGTAAAAGAGTGATCACAGCTTCCCGCATCATGGGTGGGAGAGCACCATTTTCTAGCGCTTCAGCATACGCCTCCAAAAGATGGGGAGCTAGAAGGTGTTTATATGCATTGTAGAAGTCACCTGTGAGTCCATCTAGCCCCGTGGCTTTAGTTGCTCCCAAAGCATCGATGGCCTGTGAGATTTCCTCGCATGTAATCAGGGAAGCCAGGAATTGCTGGTGGCTAGTCTCAAGCCAAACCATAGCAATATCCGACAGGTAATCAACCAGCGCATCCTCATTTTCCCCGGGACAGGCAGTGTAAAGTGATTTGTAATAGTGCGTAAACTCTGCCAAAATGGCCCCACCATTTGTGATCTTAGTGCTGTCAAGCTGCATCAGTTCAATCACATAGATAGCCTGGTAGGGGAGTCTGAGCAAGTGAGCTAGATTTTTGCCAGGATGTTCACCCTCACCATACCTGCAAGCTTTGGCATATTTCCTTAGGTTGTTAACTTCCTGTATTGCGAGTTTGTGAAACTCATGGAGAAGTTTCGACCTGTCTCAAAGACGATCAGAAAGTGTAGTGGCAGTTACAGCAGAATTAAAAGAGCAGAGTGCATTTTCTACCTTAGTGAGGTCCTTTAGTGTTCTACGGAGAATGCCTGCATGTTTAAAAATACAAATTCCCCTAATGTATGCCTTGAAGGCCTCCCAAAGGACTGAGTGCTTATCAACAGTGCCATCATTAGTAGAGAAGTATTCAATGATAGCTTCACGTATTTTGGACCAGAAGGCCATGTCTATCAGTTTGTCAGTAGGGAAGCGCCATTGACGAACCAAAGGAGTGTGTGAAGGAATCGCAAGTGTGAGAGCCACTGGGGCATGATCAGACAATGTGTGGGGGAAGTGGGTTTTCGTGTGAAGCCACGGGAGAGCAGAGTGAGAAAAGTAACAGTGGTCTATGCGGGACCACACATTGGGCAGGCCGAGTAGAAGGTATATACACGCTGGCAAGAATACTTATGGTGCCAGGCATCACTAAGGTGAAAGAAATCAAGCAAGTCCAAAAGCGTCTGCTGTGATCTGGGCTTAGCAAGGAGTGGGGAGCCAGTAGAGTATGGGGTAGGATGGCAAATTAAGTTAAAGTCACCGCCCATCATCACGTGATCAGCCCTATTGGAGTTTAGCATAGCAGATAGTTCCGAGGAAAATCAGGGGAGCCAGTGTTTGGGGCATACACAATAATGAAAAGGATTGGTAGGCCCAGTAATTCCCCAAACACAATGAGATATTGGCCAGCTGGGTCAGCGATGTGGTTAAGCGGGCAGAAGGGGACCGACCTATGTATCAGGATACACACCCCACACGAATAAGAGCTATAGAAGGAGAAATATTGGTTAGGGCCCCACATGGCAGCATATTACAATCAAACTGAGATTCCAGGTGTGTCTCCTGGAGGAAGGCGACCAGGATGGCATGCCGGCTCAAGTAGGCTAATATTGTCTGCCCTTTCTAGGATTGTTCAACCCCTTATATTCCACGACATGTATGAAAGGTGGAACGAAAGGTCCCTAATATTTAAGGAGGGACTAATATGTTAAAAAAAAGGGATCAATTCCGTCATATCCTTGACGTTTCCAACTGTACCTCCATAATACATGAGTAGTGCTGATCACACAAACAAAACAACAATAAACATTTCCCCCCACCCACTCCAGCCACATAGGGAACTGGAGAACCAACAAAAACCATACAAAAAACATCAATCCAGACGTGTTGGTGTACACCAAGGGGGGGGTGACAACGCCATGGGGAGCAAGCCCCGGCAGTCGTGCGATAAATAAACTGGCGAAATACCACATGCAAATTTTAATGAACCCACAACTACATAGTAGGGCAGCAAATAGGCAGAATTAGCAGTGCAGTGCAATATCTTCGGTAAGAGAAAAAACAGGAGGACATTTGTAAAAGAAATACATTGGAGCCACATATGGGAATGTAGAACAGTATACGCAACAAAGCACACACAGTATTTAAGGTTTCCTGACTGCTGGAAGAGGCCGGAGGTGAGTTAGAGGGTGACATGGCACTGGAATTAGCAGCCGGAGGGTACCTTCTGGAGGTATAAGTTTTGCAAAAGTGCATAGTTCTTCAGGAGTGTTGAAGATATGATGCCGGTCATTTGTTTTGACATGAAGACGCGCTGGGTAGAGCATCCCATGCTTTAGGCCTAACTTCTGAAGAGAGCGCTTGGCATCCGTAAATTTTCGCCTGGCCTCTTGGACCATAGGTGTGTGATCCAGGTACAGTGAAATTGTAGAGCCTTGATACTGTAGTTGACCCTTAGCTCTTGCCAGTCGCAGTGAGGTGTCGCAGTCCCTAAAGTTAGGAAGTCGAGAGATAATCTACCGCTGGGCGCACCCGCTTTCAATCAGGGTCCAAGTGTGCGATGCGCTCTTTCTACTACAAAAGTGTCTGTAAATGACTGCTTGTCAAAGAGGTCCGACAGTAGGTGCTCCACGAAGGTGTCCATACGGCCAGTATTTGTGGACTCTGGAATGCCCGCTATGCAGATGTTGTTGCGGTGGGACCTAGCTTCCAAGTCCTCATGTTTGGCAGCTGTGGTTTTCAGGATGCACACAACGCATGTGAGGCGCTCCGTTGTAGTAGCATGGTCATCTTCCACTTGTGAAATCTTGCATTCTGTGCCCTCCATTATGGTGCTGTGGCACTCCAATCGCTCAGCCACGGCATCCAACCGATGTGTCAGGGAGTCGAACCTGGAATCAATAGCCCTGAACCCAGCAAGGAGTTCAGACATGATGGCCGCTGTACAATCCAGGGGCGGATCAGCAGTTGCCTGGTCAGGGGCATCCTCAGAGCCCGAAGGTAAGCGCTGGCGTCGCGGCGTCTTGATAGATTCAAAGGTGAGCTGGTCCTGTTTGGGGTCTCCACGGCCCATTTTCAGCAGGGGGGCACGGCACAGCCGTCCAGTCTAAACAACAGCAGAGAAGAGAGGTGCAATAAAGACAAGACGTGGACCCAGACTAGAGCTGGCTGCAGCGTGAACAGTTCGGGTAAAGGAGGCTGTGTTGAAGCCGCAATTAACAGCTGTGAGTGAGGTATCCACAAGCCGCCAAATGGGACTCAAAGCACTGCGAAATTGCCCCAGGCACCAGCCTCACAGCCAGTCTGACAGCCCAGCACTGAATGCCAGGTAGTCTTCAGCAGGTAAGTAATGCTATAGGTTGAGAGGAGAAGATCCTGACAAATCTTCTATGCAGCAGGCATTAAAGAGCAGTATGTATGCATTAGGGAGGGCACCGAGCCTGCAGTAGCGCGGGGGCGAGATTGCAACAAAGCAAGGAAAGCGAGAAAGCCTCACGGCCTACATCCGTACTGGAAGCTGGTACCCAAAGCAAATGCAGCGAAGGGTTGTTAGAGGCCCACATGCAGATGGTGAACCGATGCCTACTACAGGCCACAGTGTGCAGCATACGCCGGCGACCCAAGGCCAAGCCGCACAGACACGCACTCACCAACCAGGAGGCCGTGGTAACTAAACAGGGCTGCAGCTCCGAGATTCATCTGCCCCGCACAGGCACATCAGAGTAGCGCTGAGCGTAGGAGCTGCGATCCGGCCCTCGGCTCTGCCCTCAGGCTCGCCGGCCAGCCCCGTCCCTATGGGGCCGCCGAGGACCGCGTCGGGCCACGCCAGGCATCGAGCTTAGCAAAGGCAGAGAAGGGTCAGCGGAGCCTGGATGGTGGCGACCCCAGTTCCAGAGACATCCACAGCAGGCCTGGAGGTGGCAGCTGCAGCAAGGTTAGGGGTGCATGAGGTGAAGATAAATGGGCATAGCTCTCCAGAGCTTCAAAGCCATGCGGCCATCATGGTCGGCAGCTTGGTCACGCCCCCAATTGGTTTTTGTATTTACTTTAATACAATTGAACACTTATTTATGTTTATTATGATTTGATTCAATGCATCATATATCATAGACGCCTAAATATCTGGACTAATTATATTTTGTTTTATGAATGACCCCTTTGTTGGCCATTGACTTCAGTTGATTCTATTATCCAAGCTTAATAAGGGGTTATTAGGTTGCCCTTCATTTGTAACACACGTAGTTTTGTAGGGTGCACCTTATGCCCATTCTCAGCCAAGTGATTCAAGAATGCAGTTGTGTCTTGCTTGCAAGCTTTTTGCATTATTGATGCCTCTGATAGGTCATCAATGTACTAGACTAAAGCCAAGTAGCAAGGGAACTGTAAGGTCCCAAGATTTTCCTTCACTATCAGATTAAAGATTGAGTGGCTCTATGTATACCCCTGTGGGACTCTGCAACATGTCACAGTTTTCCCTAAAGTCGAAACGCAAAAAGGAGTATATCCATGTGAGGTAATGAAAAGAATGCTTGGCACAAATCAGTGACAGAGAACTACTCAGCATCCCATGGAATTTGGAAAAGTGTCTCGGCAGGATTGGGTAACACAGGACAACAAAGGACAAGTTGATTCACCTTTCTCAGGCCCTGAAATATGCTAGACTTCTTGTTTGGTTTCTGCAAACTCATTATAGATGAGTTGGAGGGACTCACTAACACTTCTTTTAAGATGCTTTGCTCTAACATAGATTCAGTGATAGGCGTAATTCAAGCCACCGCCTCAGGCATGAGGTTGTATTGGGGGGTTCAGGGTTACTCTGCATTAGTCTTCATTGTGATTCTCACTGGTTCAACATTTTTCATTAGACCAATGTCTTTGCCTGTAGAATCTTGGACTTCTTCTTTCACTGAACATCTTAAGTCATAAGTTAAGTCTTCCATCGTTTGAACTGGGAACAACCCAACTTCTGTTTCGAGTGATTTTTTAAAAACTTTACATCCTCATCATGTGTCCGGAGTTCCACGCCCTCGCTGTGCAATAGTTCACACAGTCTAACTTGCAGTGTAAATCCCTGCCCAACAAATTGACTGGACTTGAGTCTATCTCTAGAATTGTGCCAAGTATGCAATTCTCCTCCCTCTCATGTACCCTCATTATAATGGATCAGGATCCAGTCCAATGGGACTGTCTAACCAGCAACTGTTGGAGGTTTTCGATACTCATGAAAAGGTTCTGTTGAACCTTTTGGATTTAGATTTGAATTGTACTATCAGTTAACCATGTTCTACTGCATTACTGGGCTTGGGGCATATTGGCATTATATTCTGCAATGGCATCACACTCCTATTTGGCACCTGAACATCATTTTGCATTTGATTTGGACTCAATCTAAACTCTTGTTTCCAGTGGCCCACCTTATTACATATATGACTAGCAGTAATCTTCTTCAACATGTTTGTATCCGTTTCCTGTATTCTGATCAACAACCATCCCTGTGCCTCTGCCTTGCAGACCAAAACTCCTTGTCTGCAACATCTGACCTCCACCTTGGTAACCAACTCTAAACATTCCTGCTTCATCACCGGAACTAGAGTTATACCCTGAATCTGCCACATATGAGCTGTTCTGACATCCTCTCTGGGCCAATTTATTCTGTGCCACCATGAATTTCTCCTTGATCATATTTTGCTTTGCTTCAGATTATTACTACAGTAGTTTGCATAATGTAATATCTCGTTCAGAAACTTTGACTGCCAACATTCTGCTGTATATAAGAGTTCATCTCTGGTCGCAAACCAAGAACGAATTGAGACAAGAATCCACTAAGGTTCTCCTTTTCAGGTTTTTCAACACCACTGTGCAGTCTGGATACTTGCATCAATGTGGTGCAGAGACAGAATATCGAGTAAAAATATCGAGTTGCACAAATATCGAGTCATTAATATCGTGGTTCAGAAATATCGACAGCAAGAATATCGCGGTCAAGAATATCGACTTAAGGTAAGTAATATCGATTTTAAAAATATTGAAGTGTTTCATATCGTTTGCAAAAATATAGTTGTTAAAAATATATATTTTTTTAATGTTTTGTATTTTAGTATATATTTTATATGTATGTGATGTATTTTTTTTCTATAAGAATTGTTTGTATTTTTAATATATGTTTGTAGTTATTAATTTTTTTATTTGAATTTTGCCTTTTTAGTTCTGAAGCGGGTTGTGGGTTTATAGGGAAATAGTGTGGGAAGTAATTTAATTATGTTAAATTTATTGATTATTTTTTATTTATTATTTGTTTAATTGAGATGTTATAGTGTTAAATGTGTAAAGTAATTTATTATTAATTAATTTATAATTGGTTAGTTAATTTTAATTAATCAATTGGTAATTAATTATGGTAATTGTGTAATTAATTTTAGGTGTGTGTTGTGGTGTTTATAGGTGTAAAGGGTGGGATGTAATTTGTATTTAATTAATTAATATATAGTTGTTAATTAATGTTAATTATTTGATATTTATTTTGGGTTATTGTTTATTTTTGTGTGTGTTTTCACTTTTAAAGGGGTAAAGGGTGGGTATTAAATACATTTTAATTTATCATTTGTTGTTAATAGTTTTTAATTTAAGAATAAGTTTTATTGTGTTTTATTATTTTATAGTTTAATTTAGGTGTGTGTTGTGGATATTATAGTGTTAAAGGGTGTGTAGTCAATGTTTATTCGTTTTTTTATTAATAATAGTTTTTTAATTGATTATTAATTATGTTAATTATGGAAGTAAATTTAATTAAAAATGTTGAAGTGTTTTGTTATTGGTGTGCTGTTATAGGGTAGGAAAAATAAATATATATGTATTAATTTTTTGTTTGTAAATATTTTCTAGTTTAAAATAATTTTTTATACATGTATTTATTATTTTATTTTATATGTTTGTAGGTTTTTTTATATGTAATTAATATTATAATATGTTTTCTTTTTATATATTTAATATATTTGATTTTTCATTTTTTGAAATATTGTTTATTTTTATGATTTCTTTTAATTATGATTTACAAATTTTGTTTTAACTGTTTGAGTGTGAATAGTAATTTTTGTGTCTCCGCTATCTAACACTTTCCCTAATGTTGCACTCACTGGAGTGGGAATAGTAATTTTTACCTCCCCGCTATCCAGCACTTTCCCTACTGTTGCACTCACTGGAGTGGGAATAGTAATTTTTACCTCTATGCTATCCAGCACTTTCCCTACTGTTGCACTCACCAAAGAGGGTATAGTATTTTTTAGCCCTCCGCTATCCAACACTTTCCCTACTGTTGCACTCTTTGGAGTGGGAATAGTAATTTTTACCCCTCCGCTGTCCAACACTTTCCCTATTGTTGCACTCACTGGAGTTGAAATAGTAATTTTTACCCCTCCACTATCCTGCACTTTCCCTACTGTTGCACTCTTTGGAATTGAAATAGTAATTTTTCCCCTCCACTATCCAACACTTACCCTACTTTTGCACTCACTGGTGTGGGAATAGTTATTTTTACCCCTTTGCTATCCAACACTTTCCCTACTGTTGCACTGATTGTATTGTGAAATGTAACTTTAAATATTTTTTAATAGTTCAATGGTTTCATTTATTATAGATTTTTGTTTTCTTATATTTTACATCATTAATATATATTGTTATTTTTTTATATTATTTTAAACTTTTAACATAAATTAAAAAGAATAGTTTATTAATTGTTTTAAAGTAAATATATATGTATAAATTATGTTTGTGTGTTTATTTTTGTATTAAGTTTATTTGTTATATTTTATTAAAATGTATATTACATTTATTTGATTTTGTTAAAATTATATTTCATATATATTATTTTATTTTATATGTATATAAAAGTCGATATTTGATACATCTATATTTTTACATCGATATAATTTAGTCGATATTTTTGTACTTACCTGTTTAAGTATAGTAGTCGATATTTTTGTTGTCTATATTTTTTTACATCGATGTTGTGTCAGTGAACCCATCAGTGTCTCATAATAAGCATGCACAGACTCTTAAGACTCCCCGGTAGTTCAGCTTATCTTGAGCCAATCAACCTCTTTCTGGGGGACCTTCATTTTTAAGTGAGCGATCACCCGGTTATATTTATCCATAACAGTGGGAAAGGCACATTTGTTCTAGCATCTCTCGGTGGTTCAGCTTTGGGCTAACCCATAACCACCTTACACTCAGTCCACAGATCTTTGGGGACCACAGTGTCGAAGAAAGTATTCAATTCTTCCCAAAACACCTTTGAAATGTTCACAATCCTATCCACAGCAGTGCACCATTGATCGGGAATCTCCTATAAATTTGAAAATTGATTTTTGAATGTAAAAACATCACCACAACTCCACAGCACGAGCATGCCCTCCTCAAGTGCTCCTCATAATGGGTACTCGTCAACGTCTGGGTCACTCACACTCATTCCCTCTTCTGCCCCACCTGTGTCATCTTAATTTTTCTTCTCCCGTCTTGCCCATTAGTCCTTGTGCTTGTGTATCTTCCCACTTTCTAATACATTCCACTAACACCCTGATATGTATTATCAAACCCTGTGTTCTCATTTTTTTTTAGGGTATCCTCATCCCTGAACATTCTAAAATTCTTCTTTAAAGCCAGGCTTTTATTCAAAACAACTGAAAAGCTTGTAGCCAGCACCTCCAATCTTTAATGAGACTCACAAGCACACCTTGCAGATTCTCTACCCAGGAACTTAAGCTCTGCTTCATTGTACACATCTATGAAATCAAGATCAAGATTTTCTTTTACCAGCTCCTCAAACTCTGCTCTTAATTTTACAGCATTCAGGCCTCTAAGAAGCGCCTCCTCTGTCTGTGGTTGTGATTATGAAACTACAACAGTAGCAACAGCAGATGTACTTCCAAGGGCAACCTCTCCTGTCTTAGGTTGTGCTCCCAAATCTAGAGTGGTAGCAACAGTAGATGTACTAGGGGTTGCTGTGACAATTGACGCACTAGGGGCGGTAATGCCACCAGGTGCACTAACAACACCTAATGAGGGGTCTGGTGTGGCCAGGTGTAAACCTCCCTCATCCAAGAATTGTCATCTGTTTCACTGTCACTCTTCCCCCTTGTCATTCTTTCCTCCCTCTCTTGATTTCTTTCCTTTTTTACCCTCCCTTCCTATCATAGGATACACCCCTATGCCTTCAATCATCTCTTCTCTCCACCTCTGTTGTTTTGTATCCCACCTCATCTCCATTCAACTATGAACCTTATTTCTCATTTGGATTTTATATTTTCCTTCACTTACTCATGCATGGTTGCTCCGATACATTTAACGCTTCAAACTGCACAGCCTTGGTGGAGGTTTCATCTCCTACATCACTTGTCTCAGATTCTCAATTTTCCTCACATTGAATGACCCATAATGAAATTGCAAGCACCCATCTTTCGCTGTGATCTCATTCCATTGTCTGATCCAAACACAAGTGTGTGTCATAAAGGTGTCTGGTTCCTCAGGAGCAGTACCCTTGAGAAGCCCACCTTCCGGCAGCTCTGACTCTGAGTAATATACACCAGAGGATCAAAGTGGCCAGACGAGGGGAAGGGAAATAGGGAGGGTACTGCGGGGAGGGAGATCTGGAACGAAGACAATTCAACAGATGAGTTTTGGTTCTTTACCTTAGTCTCTTACTATACATATATGATATATAATATAAACAACCTTTACCTGTAAAGGAAAATCAAGGAGTTCAAAAGAAGAAATATACTAGGTATCTTCAATAATATCTAGTAATAGTCTTAGGTAGATTCCTTTAGGTATTACTCTCCTGGATACTGTCCGTAAAGCAGCAATGTTTAGTAAATAGAGAGTAATTATCATAGAATACTTTTATCTCTGAAAAGAGTTCACTGTTCAAGGTATTTCACTGATTAGTTTTCTATTTAGTTATTTGTTCGTGAATAATGCGGCCTTATTTTGTCCCATTATTAATATTCATAATGAATTCACTCATTTACCAATGCGCATTTATCTCTTACAACCAAGTACTTATTGTTCAAATGTGCGCTTTATTTAGAACATCCTGAATCGTAATAGTTGTATGCTTTTCTAAGCGCATGTCTCAGTGATTTCTTGTACATGTGACACGTTTGTTTCTCACGTTCGCATTTCCATAATACAAGATACGAGGCACTCGGACCAAAAGCTTATGAAATCTAGAAACCGCTGTCTCCTACCTGAAAGAAGACACTCCTGGGACGGTCCTTCATCAAGGAACCAGCAGACAGGAGCAGAGGACTTCACCTGCAATGAGAGGAGAAGAACTTTATTTGATTAAAATATAATCATAAAAGCTGGACATGCGTGCCATACATATACAAAATGGATGATTAAAATGACCAAAGTGGTATGAAGATACGAAATTTTAAAACTAGGCAACAGCAAAGTATTTTTTAAAGGATTAATAATGTAAACAAACAAAGAAAAGAGTGAGCGTTAATGTTAAAGTCTGAGGAAAAAGGGACCGGGAGTTACAAGAGGACGCGGAGAGTGTGACCAATTCATTGAAACGACTGTCAAATGTCAATGTCCATAAAGGATCATCGGGTTCACATACCCTTGTGTTACAGGCACGGGGAACACAGAAGAAACCAAAGTTAGGCTTTGTAAATCTACAGTTTTGTTTTAGTCACCTGTGGCCCTTTTTACAGTTGCTACCGGGCCTACAATTTGCCGATTAAATTTGCGATATACGTAATGAATAAAAATAGTGAAGCTTATATTTAGAGCTGTGTTCTCCGGGTTCAAAGCCGCGATGATTGCCTGTCTGCAGGACCGAACTCCCAATCTGTTCCATTCTGGCCTCAATTTTGATCTTCGCTGAGTCAGCAGTGCAGGGCAGAGGCATACAACAAGCTCCATAGATTCCACCGAGTCTCCACAACCCCTGCACTGTTGGTTGTCTGACGTGCGACGCCAGATGGGTAAATGTTTCAGCAGATGCCATTCCCCCAGTCTTAGTGCCATGAAACGCAATTTTAGATACAAAGAATATGTGCAGGGCAGATATGATGACGGTGTAGCCAACTGGTAGGAATTAATTACTGCCCATGCAAGCTTACGTTTGGCGAGAACAGCTTCGTCTGTGGTATGGGACAGCATGCGAGTGCGCTTCTTGATGCTGATTTTAAAGGCCGTTTGACTGGGGTTTAGGTTCCAAAGGTCACTTGCTGAAAATTGCTGTACACAGTCATGGAAGAGCTTGCTGTAGGTCCCACTTGGATTATTAGAACTAATGTCCGACCACAACATTGACTCAAGGGACCCACCTTCTGCCTGCCTTAGCTTGTGGCACAGGTTTAAATAGGCACCTAAGCTGGAAATTTCGTAGTTTAAAAGGCCCAATTCTAATCGAATCTGTGCGAGGCGGAGGCGGATTTTGGCATGCGAAAAACACTTTTATAGATCTTGGTCACATGTTGATTTAGTGTTGTGCTAATTTTTCCCCTAAAGATTTCGATGCCGTATGACAGCGTAGGGCCGACTTTGGCTTTCATAACTTCCATCATTGGGGTTAGACTCGGACCCATCAGTTTTTTCGAGAGTTTTGAAGAATTCAGTCGGAGGGCTGTGGCTTTCATTGAAATGTCGCTACGATGTTTGGCGAAGGTGCCCCTGGAGTCGAAGTGGACCCTCAGGTATTTGTAAGATTTTCGTACGACAAGGCTGGAGTCGTTGTACGTCCAGCCGCCACCTCCGTAATGTTTTCGGCCGAATATGACTACTTGTGTTTTCTTTAGATTAACCTCTAGGCTGTTTGTAGTGGTGTAACTATATAATTTATTTAACAATCGTTGCAGCCCTACTCGGGTTTGACTAAAAAGAACAAGGTCATCGGCGTACAGAAGATTACTCAACTGCACACCGCCAATCTTTGGGGAATGGCTGTTTATCTCATCCAGTTCTGCTGAGAGATCGTCAATAAACAGGTTAAAGAGCAATGGGGCAAGCACACACCCCTGTTTCACTCCTCTTGTTGTTTAGATTTTTCAGGACAGGTGTGTGCCAGTGCCAAGCTTGACTTGTATCCAAGTGTCGGTGTGCAGTTGAACAATGGCCTCCAGTAGTTTGGCCGGGATTCCCCATTTTGTTAATTTTGCCCAAAGCGCTGCCCTGGGGACCCGATCGAAGGCGGCTTTGAAGTCGACGAAACAACAAAAAACCACCTTCGATGAGATGAGCGATTTGTCAATAAATATTGATAGTGCCAGTAGATTGGAGGTTGTGCCCGAATTTGCTGTAAAGCCCGTTTGGTTTTTTGGAATCAGGCCTTTCTGATCAGCCCAGGAACTTAGTTCTTCAAGTAGGATACTCGCAAAATGCTTTGCCTCGTTGTCCAATAGGGCTATCAACCTGTAGTTGTTTGGGGACGAATGAGCACCGGACTTGTATATTGGATGGATTACTGCACCTCGCCATGAGTCCGGTATGGCTGAACAACTCAGTGCAGATCTAAAAAGGATTGCCAATTGTTGTGCCCAAAAGGGGATGTTTGCCTTAAACAGGGCCTGCGGCAGGCCATTTGGACCCGGCGCTCCGTCTGATCTCGCTTTTGATAATATTTTGATCAACCTTGCTTGAGTGGTGGAGATCGTCTCGCATTGCGGCTGCGTCAACTCGTGGGGGCTGTCCTGGCTCTCTGAGGGCCCATTTTTAATTAATGCGGAGGTGTTTACTGTTAAGGAGTCTGCACCTCCATTGGCCTTGAAGTGATCAGTTAAGAATGAGACCCATTCTGCCTCCGCAATGTTTGCACTCCCCTGTCTAGTTGTTCCATTGATTTGTCTGTTCAATAGTGCCCAAAATGTTCTCGAGTTATGGTTTTTGCTTTCCCAGAGAAGTTTACACCAAAATTGATCGAGATGAAGTTGTTTATCTTTTTGGTGTTCCTGTCTGTAGTTTTTTTGAGCAGTTTATAATCGTTCAGGCGCTCATTGGATTCTGGATACTTCCTGGTTGCCCGCAGGGCAGCATTTCTGATCTTCTTTAATTTTACTGTTTGACTCGAAATGGGGAACTGAGAACAGCAGGTGGTCGAGTTAGCATGCGGATGAGATGGAAACAGGTTTAGCAGGTGTTGACAGAAATTTGGCCAATCAGCAATGTGAGAGGCTGTGGGGGGGGGGACCACCAAGTGTGAGAGACAGGCATTCCTTCAGGATGTTAATGCTAAGTTCATCGTTCCATCTTAGACGTTTTAGATTTTCTGAATGGACTCCCTTGTGAGTTGTTGGAGCTGAGTTGTGAAAGGCTGGGTTAGTGTTGATGATGACAACTTGTGGACGGTGGTCGCTCTCTGATCGAGCTTTGATGTTGTAATTTTCCAAGTGAGAGAACAGAGCTAGGTTACAGATGGTGTAGTCTAAAAAAGAGAACTTTCGGCCATTTGTCCATGACCAGTTTGGAGGAGTATCCTGTGTGAACCTGCCGTTCATTACTATGAAACCTGCGCTAAAGAATTGCAACACACAGAGCTCCCCCAAGGCACAGTGTGTTTGATTTAGGGGTTTGGACTGAGGCTTCAATACCGACAACGACAATGGGGGACAACCTCCCAAATCCGACGAATTTCCTTGGAACAAGTTAGTATTGAAATCCCCAGTAAGCAAACAGTCGGCATAAGGGAAGGCCACTGCTAGGTCACACAAAATTTTAAGCAAGCGGTTTAAATGGGCCCTTTTTGTCCGTACGCTTGGATTGATGTACACATTAAGCAACATCAGGGGGCGCTGTTGTCTCCACGAGCTAACTTTGACTCCAAGCAACCAGTCCTTAGAAGCTCTGTTGGACCCTTTAGACTGCATGAAATATAAATTGACAGTCCTCCCTTTGGGCGGCCGTATTTACGGTCTCTAACGGCTGATTTCCAGTGTTCAATGAATTCATCAATGGGATAATTGCAAGTAGCCCATGTTTCCTGGAGGGCAATTAGATCATGACCAAAGGTAAAATTTTGGGTCTCTAGTGAGGACATTTTGAGTTGAAGGCCGCTAATATTCCATGAGCACAGGGATAGGCGAGACTGTAGCTGGAGATTTGTCGGATTTGTGGGTTTAGGCTGGGGAGTGCTAGATTTGGCAGCCTCCAAGAGGGTCGATTTTGGCAAAGTTTGTCCAAGTGGTCAGGGTAGGTTCTTATGGGACAAAGCTGCTGATAGCCACCCCCAGTCTTGGATTTCATGGCAGTTTGGGGGTGCGGTCCGTAGACTTCCTGTTAGAGATGCATCTCCTACTGCATTTTTTAAGATTGAGTATGGTTTGCTATTATCGCAGATCGAGGACCGACGCACACTTGCCTGTGTGGCCGATTGTTTAGCTAGTATTGTGGGATAGCCTGGGTTGAAGTGTGGATAGATTTTGTTTCCCCATGACCGAAGAATATCTTTGCAGGCTAGAAGTGCTCGTGCCCGGATTACAGATGTAAATGTCACCAAGGTTACTTCAGAGGGTTGCGACCCTCTTGGTGGAAGAAATTCTATGTATTCAATGTCGTCAGATGCCAATGTATCGACACCCGGGACTCCTTCCAGTAATTTGATAATGTTCGCTCTATTGAGGACGTCGTGATGACCTTTTGATTTATATTCAGGGACAAAAAGGATTTTGGAGCACTGGGGGGTCACTGACGGCACTTGGTTGACAAAGGCCCTTGTCATTTAAGATCTTTTTTTCAATTAGAGGGTCGGGGGCTATTCCAAGATTTGGTAGAGGATTACCTCGAAGCCCATCCGGAGTTGTCAAACAATGCTCTGATGGCTTTAGAGTCTTCTTGAAAATTACTTTTGGATGATGACTTCCGGTGCTTGATGGAGCAGTTTGAATGCAGGAGTATTGAGTGGGTTGGGTGTGAGTAATCGTTTTGATAAACAGGTTTGTATTTACAGCTTGTGATTGACCAGTTGCTTGCTCCATGCCGTTTCGAAGCGGCTTCACCTGCAATGAAGAATCCGGCCGAAAGAAACGAAGGACTTCTCCCGCTCGTCGTCGATAGAATAATCCGCAAGGAGCGGATGGGTGCGGCCGTTTTTAAAGAAGCTGCGTGACGTACGGCAGCCTCAGGGAAACAAAAGACTGCAAATCGCGAACTGGCTACAAACCAAAGCAAATGAAATTTTAAAAAATGGACATTCGAGTTATACAGTTATTCTTTTTATTCAGGCCTCCTCTGTAAGGCAGAGTCATTAGTACTTATTGATGATGTACAACGATCATACTACAGGGTTCTGTGGGCTACAATAATCCGGATAGAGGGTCATGTAGCAAACTTTGGATAGGACACAACAGTCTGGTGAGTTTGTGGATAGGACATAACAGTTTGGTGAGTTTGTGGTTAGGACACAACAGTCTGGTGAGTTTGTGAGCTACCATAGGGGATCATGACAGTGTGTAAGCTGGCCTTAGTGGCCCAATCACATGCAGTTGTGCCCTTTGGAGGAGCCTCCCCACCCTCACAGACAGGTATGCTCACATCATTTTTAGGTCTCAGCTAGAAGCGCATGCACTGTCTCTTTGAGACATTTTGTTTACAATCATTGGGCTTCAGCCCGCCCATAGGCTTACCATTTGTTCACTTCAACATCACTCTTGTATCCTTCGTTCCTGTTTGTCCATGAAATGCTTGAGTCATGCCTCTTCTTGTGTTTGGCCCTTCCCTAGAGCATGGACCAAGTACTTGTGTCCATCTACTACTCCCATTTTAGGAGCTACTTTATCTGTCTTTGAACACTCCAAACGAGTACTTGTGTTTTCACTCACTCTGTCTCCTCCCACCCGCCCTCTATCCCCGTTGCTTCTTTCCAGCCACAGATTGTGCTGTAATGTATGTCTTTCTTTATCCTCCTCCTCAGCCGCCCTTGCTCGTGTTTCTTTATTCACTCCACCCGCCCTCGCTTCGTTTCTGGACTGGAAACCGAAGACAACGTATGTTTCTTGTTTTAATGGCTGCAGGTGCTCGTAATTGCCCTCAACAGGACCCGGCCCAAAACGCAACGTGGACACATCACATTCTTCCAGTGAAAACGGGCCCTTTTTTCGCAATGTGCCTAGCTGTGAATTTTGGACCCTAGCTCAGCCGGCACCTAGGGAAACCTAGCAGACCTGTACATTTTTGAAAACTAGACACCCAGGGGAATCCAGGATGGGGTGACTTGTGTGGCTCTCACTAGGTTCTGTTAGCCAGAATCCCTTGCAAACCTCAAGCTTTGTCAAACAAAACACATTTTCCTCACATTTCTATGATGGAAAGTTCTGGAAACTGCGAGGAGCGAGCAACTTCCACCCACCCAGCATTGCCCCAAGTCTCCCCAAAAAATGGTACTTCACTTGTGTGTGTGACAGGAAACGGCCTAAAACGTACTGTGGAGACTTCAAAATGATCGATTAGAAAAAGACCTTGTTTTGCAAGGGAGTCACCTGCGTTTTTGATCCTGGGCTCGGCGGCCATCTAGGGAAACCTACCAAACCCAGACATTTCTGAAAACTCGACACCCAGGCGAGTCCAGGAAGGTATACCTTGCATGGATCCCCCTACGTTTTCCTTCCCAGAATCCCCTGCAAACCTCGTGTATGCTTTGTTCGCCCTAACTTGGCAAGGTATGCCCAGTCGTGGGTCCCTTGCTCACTTTGCCACTGGACCCAAGCTAGCCTGGCTGATGAGGGGTGTTACCCCGAAACCGGTCCCAGGATGCTTGTTTCCGGACCAGGGAAGAAATGGCTTGGCAGTTCGGACTGGATTGTTCCCATGAGGCACAGGGTCAAGACTGATTTGCATATAGCTGTGTCTGACCTAGGGTGGCGGAGTGAACTAAAGAACGATGATGGATTCAACACAGATCTTTGACTGGGGGTGAGTGTTTGAAAAGTTTCAGCGCTCCGTCCATCATCTCCTTGTGTTTGCTTTGTCCGCCCACACAAGTGAGGTATCATTTTTATCGGGAGACCTGAGGGAACGCTGGGTTTTAGGAAAATTATGGTTTTTCTTATTCTGGAAGAATATGGCACAGTAATTCAAGGAAAATGTGTGGCTATAGTCACATTTTGAGGTTTGCATGACATTGTGGGTAAGAAAACTTGTTGATCGAGAGGCACACCACCGAGCACTCCCCTGGATTTTTAGTTTACAAAAATATCTAGAGTTGGTAGATTTTCCCTAGAGACAATCTACACCTTGGCAGAGAAAGACAGAAAAGGCAAATAATTCTGCCCATCCATCTACTCCTGAAGTACACACACATACTGGTTGGATTTGGCACGAGGGTGAGTGAAAGGTTCAAAATGTATATTTTATTGACAAGAGATTTCACAAAAATGAAAGTCACTGTTAATAATTCAACGGTGGAAAACCTGAACCAATGACTCACAGCTCATGAGCTGTAAAGCCGCTGCAAGGCACCAACATCTTTACAGGCCATTCACAAACCTTTCATACTTGACCCATACAAGACCATTCACACCACCAGCCGCGGGCCCAGCACATTACAGCACTCCCATCCACAGACAATGTAGAGTCAATGTACACCCTGGCAGAGAAAGACAAAAGACAAATATTACTTCACAACCATATATTCCTCAAGTACATACATATACTGGTTGAATTTGACACGAGGGTGAGTGAAAGGTTCAAAATTTATATTTTATTAACAAGAGATTTCACAAAAATGAAATTCACTGTTAATAACTGAACGGTGGAAAACCTGAACCAATGACTCACAGCTTGAGAGCTGTAGAGCCGCGGCAAGGCACCATCAACTTTATAGGCCATTCACGCACCTATTGTACGTGACACACACAAGACCATTCACACCGCCAGCCGCGGGCCCAGAACATTACAACACTCACATCAACAGACAGCGCCATTAAAGGGCCCATCACTTTCATACGCCCACATAACCGACACAGCAATCACACTGGCTGTTGGTGAATGGAGTGTGTGTTATGGCGTTTGGCTAGCAGTGTGTGTAGTGACCAGAAGCAAGTCACTACTCACACACCACCAGCCAAGCGCCAGTCCACGCACACCGCCAGCCAAGCGTCAGTCCACGCACACCACCAGCCAAGCCCCAGTCCATGCACACCGCCAGCCAAGCGCAGTCCATGCACACCGCCATCACTTTTTTTTTAACAAGAAAGAAAAGACAAACCAATTGGAAGTAGATACAAAACTATAAATACAAACACAACAGCTGTAACTAAATACATCACACTAATGTCAACTGTGAAACTGAACAAAAAATATTAAGCAATACAGACCAGGCAGTTCACTTTTACACTCACTGTTACTCCCAAAAACTATTTTGTGTGTGATACAATCTAAAACATGTGGGCACACACAGCCCAGGATTAGAAGGACAATCAGAGCAGTGCAAACGACTCTCATTCCGTTTACCTCTTTGCATGCAGACTCTACATTTCTTACAGGGATAGGTTTTTTGGGCGTGGGAGGAATGTAATCCGGAAAGTAACGATCTTTCAATCTAGCCACATCCTCCAACACTCCAACTCTAGGAACACTTGCCTGTTCCACTACAAAAAGACTGCCTATCACAAACTCCTGAAACTGAACAAAAGTCATCCTTGACTCTGGAGAACAATCCTTGAACACAACAAAAGCATTAAAAGTTACTAAGTTGAAGAGATGGATGACCAACTTCTTATACCAAATGTAAGCCTTATGAACAGCAGTGTAAGGTTCCAACCTCTGATCTAGTCTATCTACACCACCCATGTGCTTATTGTAGTCTAAAGTGCACACAGGTTTGCACACTTCAGCAACCTGACCCCAAACAGTCACAGGTGAAGTACTTTCATCATGGATGGTAGTCAGCATGCAGGCATCCCTCCTGTCCACAACTTTCACAGCTAGCAGTTCATCACTACGCAAGGCACTGCACTGTCCCCTCTCAAGCTTTTTACAAACAAGCTCTTTTGGGTAACCTATACGGTTAAAGTGGATTGTGCCACAATTAACAGTGTCCACTTTGAACAATTCCCAAAACAATTGTACACCAGTGTAGAAGTTATCTAGGCACAAATGGTGACCTTTGTTAGAAAGCCCTTTATCAAGTTCCCACACAATTTGCTCACTAACTCCAAAAGTGGCTGGACAACCAGGGGAGTCAATAGTGGAATCCCTACCAGTGTACACCCTGAAATTATAGACATATCCCGTACATATACATCTTAATTCCATAACGTGCTCTCTTGCTAGGAATGTACTGCCTAAAAACCAAACGGCCCTTGAACAAGACCAAAGACTCATCAACAGCTATTTCTTTCCTTGGAGCATAGATCTCTGAAAATCGATCTACAAAGTGATCAAGGACAGCCCAAATCTTAAGAAGATGGCCACAATCAATGTGATCTCGTGACAACGCTGAAGCATTATCAACAAAATGCAGCATCCGAAGCAAAAGCAAATACTGACCATGACTCATAATTGCAGGAAATATGGCCGTTGCCATCAAGGGACTGGTAGACCAATATGAAGACAGAGATGGCTTCCTTAACAAGCCCATCAAAAAAGTTAAACCCAAAACTTCTTCATCTCATCCAGATTTGTGGGAGTCCACCGGGTAGCTCTAGAGCAGGGCCTACGTCTGGCACTGTTGTCCCTGAAATACTGTTCAGCATACAAATTAGTCTGATCAACAATCTGAGCCAAAAATACATTGTCCATAAACAACTGAAAAAAATGTGTAGGCAAAACATTTTCACTATTCACTCTACACCCTGCAACTCCACTAAAGGCAGGCAAGACCGGCTGCACCATGTTTGGATCAACCCAGAGTCCAGCACTTCCAATGGGAAGCCTTGCAGCCCCAGCCGGCAATCCAGATACCTCTTGCTACACTATTGGCACATCAGTGTCCTCCTCTAAAACAGGCACTTCATCCGCACTGAGAGCAGCTTCATCTGTACTGAGAGTAGATTTACCATCAGATGATTCCTCTCGGACAGAATTATTTTTGCCAGAATCTTGCACTTCCTCCTCTGCCTCAGATGGACTGTCAGTCTCATAATCATAATCATGGTCAGAGGAAGATTCAAAAAGCATACCAACAACCTGCTGAGCGGTAATCCTGTGGCTAGCCATAATCCTTACTAATAAAGTAACTTGACAAACAAGGCAAGAACAACAAACACTTTGTAAAATAAGTAATAAACAAAATGTGGCTTTATCACAATGAAATTAAATTAAAATGTATAAAGCGCTTGAATGCCCAAAGAAGTCTTGGCGCTAATAAAACATAGAAGGAGAATGAGTCTGCCAGGTTTACAGAACTATAAATTAAAAAGCCAGGTTTTGAGATTCTTCCTAAAAACGAACAGGGATGGACTGGTCTTTAAGTGAAGGGTAGGGCATTGCACCGTTTGGTTATACCATAAACAAAACTTCTTCCACCCCAACAAGTTTTTTTTTAACTTGGGCACTATAAGATTGAATGCTGAAGAGGAAAGAAGTGGCCTTGAGGGAATGTATCTAACAAGTTTCTTTTTAAGTATTCTGGGCCTTTCGTCATGTAAGACTTTAAAGACAATACAAAGTGCCTTAAAGTCCATCCTTTTCTCAACTGCCAACCAGTGAAGTTACACTAAAGCCTTAGAGACTGAGTTTTGTATGGGTATTCTGAGCAATAAGCGTGCTGCCGAGTTCTGCAGGATCTGTAGCTTATTAAGGAGCCATTTTTGTAAGTTAACATAGAGACCATTGCAGTAATCTATTTTGGGCAAAGTGAGAGTAGTTACTGCTAATTTCCTCAGCTCAAGAGTAATAAAAGGAAAAATCTTTCTCAGTATTTTTAGTGTGAAAAAGGCACTGGAAGTGATAGCATTTACCTGTCTGTCGAATGAGAGATGGTTGTCAAAAATCATCTCCAGATTTTTTATCTTTGTTGCTGGCGTCGGAACTAATCCTAAGTCGCTCGGCCACCAATCTGGGGACCAGAAAGAAAGATTGCTTCCCAATAGCAGTACCTCCATCTTATCGGAATTCAACTTTACACATCATCCAGTTGTTAACTTGTTGCATGCAGTTGCGGAAGGTGGCAGCTGACTCTTTGTGATTGCCCGCAACTGAGACGATAATTTGCATATCGTCGGCGTAGCTGACAACTGAGAAACCCAGATTTCTAATAAAAGTAGCAAGCCGGGTGATGTAAAGATTGAACAAAGTCAGGCTCAAAGATGAACCCTGCGGAACGCCACAGGGGAGCGAGAAGCAGTATGAGCAGTCGCTGTCCATAGATACTGATTGCACTCTATGTAAGAAAAGAGGATAATAGAGTTAGGGCTGGGCCACTGATACCCAAGGATTCAACACGGTCAATCAAAATCTTATGATTGACTATGTCGAAAGCCGCTGAAAGATCAAGAAGATGAGTGCTGCAGGGTTGCCTTTATCCAGTGATGCCCTTAATTTCTCCTAGGCAGTAATTAAAGAGGATTCAGTGCTATGTTGGCTATGGAACCCAAACTTTGAATGATCCAGTAAATCGTTCGATTCCAGAAAAAAGGTTAATTCCTTATTAATTGCCTTCTCTGCAATTTTTGCGGGAAAGGGAAGTCTGGAGATAGGGCGATAATTGTTAGCCACAAAGGGGTCCAAATGTGATGTCTTTAGCAATGGAAGAACCGAAGCAACTTTCAAGTCTGATGGAAAAACACCCTGCCTAAACATTTCATTAATGATTGGCATGAATACACCGGCTATAGTTCCGGATACCGTGTGAAGAATGTCCGGGGGGCAAGGATTGAACGGAGACCCACAACGTTGTGAGGATTAGATCCTGCACTTGACCTGTTGATAGTGACGAAAAGGAAGAGAGGAATGGAAGAGATGCCTTAGAAAATTTTTGCGGTACGTTCTGAGGAAGCTCCTGCTTTAAAGCTACTGTCTTAACTGCATGAACAGGAATCAAAGATCCGTTCAGCAAGCTGGAGAAGGTATTAAAAATATCAAGAGCTTTTGTCTGGAAGGCTAAAGCAATACTATCACAGAGAAACTGACTACTTTCCACTTTCTTTTGATCACAATAATTGGGCAATTTTTTGATTGTGGAATAGAGTTCTTTGCTAGAGTTTTTAGCCGCAAAACTTTTCTGAGAAAAATAAATAGATTTTTCCTTCAAGATCTGAGCCTTGTATTCTACGTTTTTTTGTTTATATTTTTCTTTTTCCAATCAGTAAAAATTAAGTCTACAAAGACGCTCTTAGCGGCTTCAGGACTGCTTCAACTCCCTTAAATTCAGTGAAAACCAAGGTTGTGAAGGGGATGATCTATTATTATCAAATGTTTTAGGGGAGGCTAGTTGGTCTGCAGCTAAAGAAAGCCAGGCATTGTAATCTCCTATATCCTGGTCTAAATCACTCGTAAACTTTGGGGAGTAAGCTTTTAAAATACTTTCCAACTGAGAGTTATTGATTTTATGCCATAGACGACGGACATGGGCCTCCTTAGAGTTGGAACTATTAACTGGCTTTGTATGGATATTCAGATGAAAAAATACTGCAGCATGATCAGACCATATCAGCGGTACTGATTCTGCAAAGATTAAAACAGGGTTATTGGTGAATATCCCGTCTAATGTTTGGCCGGCCGTATGGGAGTAAGTAGTTACCTTTTGGGCCAGACCAAGGTTATTCATCATATCTGTCAATTTAATGATGTCTCTGTCTTCAAAGTTATCCAAGTGGAAATTAAGTCTCCAAGTACTGTAAAGTCCTTGAAATTAACCTTAATTTCCAATGCATGTCCTATAATTTCCAGAAAATTAGCTCCCGGTCCTGGGGGGTGATATATTAACAGTCCATTAAAGGAACAATGATCATTGTAGAGGCACTTGAACAGCATGGCCTCAAGATTCTTGGATGAGCAGACCTTTGAACTAGTGCACTTAAGATATTGTTTGAATACCAGTGCTAGTCCGCTGCCCCTTTTTCCAGTCCTGCCTAACCTCAGAAGAGAGTAGTCTGCAGGAATGGCATGTACTAGGTCTGGGCCAGAAATCTCATCAGCCCAGGCCTCAGTAATGAATATTAGTTTGAGGTCATGCGTTTGTACAGATTCAAAAATTCCAGTTTGTTTTTAATAATGATCTTGCGTTGATGAGAGAACAGCGTAAGGTATGACGGGGGATTTCCTTCCGATCAGCAAGACTTAGGGATTTCTTCATAACGTTATTTTTTTGAGGTTGAATAAAAAATTGACAGTGGTTGCATGACCAATAGTGATCCATATTCAGGGGAGCTATTAATGTACTGCATTTATCCTTACCTGTCGGTCTTCGAGCCAGGAGTGTGTCTCAGAAGTAGGTGCACAGAGACCTTAAATCTGGTTGCTGAGGGCAGCATGGCAGGCGCTGAGCACCATCCGAGCGTGGACGGGCGCAGGCAGGCTTGCCTTTGGCACACCAGCGGCGCACCCGCTCCGCGCGTCCACTGCGTGAACACGTCTGTCTGCTTAAATCTCCTAACATCTGGGACCAGGGGGAGGGAAAGGGCGTGTCCAAGCACTCACTCAACAATGTGAGGGTAAAAAGAAAAGCAAACTGGAGTCCAGCTACTCCGAATGCAGCGAGGCAAGCTCCCTTGCAAACTGCAAGTACTGGAAAAGGAAAACCAAACTAAAACAATAAGGAGGAAATGCTGAAACCCATAAAATTATTAAAAGCATAGTTCCAATATGGCGCCGATATGCGGAGAGGGTTGGAGCCAGGCACTTCCCAAAAGGTCGCACTCTAGCGTGTACAAGGAAAATAAACTAGAGGCAGTTTTGGAAGGACTTTACCTATATACTCAAAAACGATACCACTCACTTACCAGAGACAGCTAGACTCACCATCACCTACTCTTCACAGACACAACAAGGACCAACGATATCCCATTAAAAAAGAAAATTACACATAAGACAACACAAATCCAAAGAGAATTGCCCATGGGGCCGCTCCCCAACAACAACTTATTGAAAGCAACATCCCTGGTATCTAGTGTTTTCTGCCCCCTTGGGGGCAGCTGGGCCTAAAATCATGAGGCTGATCTACCCCAAGGGAGGCAGGAACAGCCAAAATATTCACCCACTAAAGGGGAGCGACCCTTCCCCAAGGGACTGTTCCCGGCATTGCCGAAATTGATCAATAATTTAAAATTCCTGGTGTCTAGTTAGCATTCTTGCTGCACGATTGCAGCCTCATACGCGATTGTGCAGCAGGAATTCTCCAAAGACACATCTGAGGAAAGGAAAACCCTTTCCTTTCCCCCAATGCCCCTTTGTTACAGAAACCCCTACTGCCCTCGGAGAAACTTACCTTTCTCCTTCGATCGGCTGTTAACAAATGGTTTCCTGTGTGTTGAGCAACCTCTAATAACGTCAGCGCGCACTAGATGCTGTGGAGGGGGGGAAGGGGTCAGCGGTAGTGCTTCCGCTGCCATCCCTAGTGGGGGCGTCACCAAGGGTAGCCCACGGGGGGACCCCGTGCGTGGGTGCCAGGACGGTCGAGAGCCATACGACGCACACGCCCAGCGTGGCTCACGGCCGTCTGACGCACAGAACAGGTTAAGTCCCTATCTTAGTGTGATCGATGTCTCATCACGGTCCAATACCTCAGCCTTAACAGACAAGTCAAATACCTCTTAATATAAAGTTTTTGCTGCAAGCACATTAATCTTCATAAGCACAAGGAATATATATGAAAAAGCACTTCAATGCTCAACAACACAGCCCTCTTGGACCCAAATTTGACACCACAACTTAAAATATGACAAATCATCTTAAACCTCAAACACCGCAACTATCTCCAACTCACAACCAAAATCGTATAACCGTTCTTATACTCACACTAATAGGGTACTGCAACTGCTTTCAAGAACACGGAAACACAGTTAATAATCAAATGGGACCATGGAATCAAGAACGCAGATTGAATCTGGCCAAATTTTGGATTTAGGGGAAAAAATTTAAATCCTCTTAAGCCTCAGGGAAAACCACCTTCTGCTACCAATTTTGTTAGCGCTTTTCTTCATGCAGATTCAGGGCCCATAAAACGCTATCTGATGGATTGAAGTTCGCAACTGAGGCTTGTCAAGAAATCAATACATTAAAGTATTGTGAAGCACATTTGGCTTCACAAGGAAAGACAGAATAGTTAAGTTTCAAATGATACAGTTTTATGGACGGTTAACAGGTACCAAACCATCAAGCCAATAGTAATTAATAATCAATATATGGATGCAATTGTTAATGTGAAGTTCATATCTATCAAAGTCATATCATTAATAGGACGAAATATCATAAAGTTGTCTCAAATAAAAGTTAAATAAATCTGTTCTTTTATAAAGAGAGTATCCTATTCTGCTCTAAACTATCTAGAAAATCTTCTGCAATCGTTTTCTGCTAAGTCGAGGAAAAGGTCTGAAAGGTCTGAACTTTCCTCTACATTGCAGTATCTTAAATCACACATTTCTAGCATTTGCTACAACTACATCTAGGCATTGCAGCCATGGTTGGCATGAATTACCCTTGCAGAGTAATTCCAAATTGATAAAGTTTTTTTATAGTACTGCTGGCAGTCTTGCCTGATGCACTGAGGTGGTCACTGCAGGCAATCTTGCAAGGGGTACCCACTAATGTAACCGTGTCTGATGTGGCCATAGTTACAACACTAACAAACATAATAGCTTGGGATGATTTTCATTGAACATAAGTATCTTGTAGTAAAGAAAAGGTTGGAGACCTCAAAAATATACATTAAACTATTGCGGCTGGTATGATCTATTGATGTAATCTTTTTTTGATATGTTTGTGCTATTGTGTTTTGATTAGGCTCATTAATTGAAATTAACTATTTGTTGGTTGGTTTAATATCAAATGGTGGTTAGCAAGCAGATTATGCCAACAAGACCACTTTGAATTTGGTAGACTGTGAAAATCAGTTTGCAGAGGGGAATGTAGGATGTCACCCAATAGCTGACATTTAGTGACGCATTTTAAGCCAGTACCTTTTCTGAAAGACTTATAGGATTTAACATCCCTTTACAGGGAAGGTTGGAGGTTCTCTATGGATTTTTGGAAAACGTATTGGTTTATCGTTTATTTTTTAACATGCTAAGCTTGCAACATTGAATTCAGAGACCAGTTAACAGTGTCCTGCATCAGAATTTTGGGAATTCTTTTAGGAGTGGTACATTTTAAAGCACATTAAAACACTTACATTGGGTACAACTGATTTGTCTGTCAGAGGCACATTACATAGGGGCTTAGGTTCTCCAATAAATCATATATGGAGCAAACTATGTTAAGTGCCATTCTTTGCCTTGCCCCTATTTACGCTTGAGGGAACAGGGATCTCCTAGCGGAGTTGCTCAGTGATAGCCTTAAAAGTTTTCATATAAGGAAACTGTTCATCACATTCCCTTGAAACTATACACCTTGCAGGATGCCACTATGACACAGCATGGCCCCATCTAGTACACTTTCTAAATTCCCATTATGCCACATTTAACACACTTTACACATATCCATAATAACCAGACATTATGCACCTTGTAATTTGCAAATGCTCTTTTTTCCATATTAGTAAGAGGAGGAGTGGGAGACCCAATAGACCCTTGGAGGCTTGGGCAATTAGTACATCAGCGGGTAAATGTGCCTACAAGGGATTTTTTCTCTGCTTAATCTAATATCTATAAGCAAATATTGGTCGTAAGCTCTATCCAGTAGCTTACATTGAGTTATTTCAGAAGTTAAATTAACTTATTTCAACTTGAACAAATCCGCCAAAGATTATTTCACACGGGTGTATGCTTTTTGAAACATAAATTTATAATGAAAAACCTTTTAAAGGGTACAAAAAATTGTTCACATATATGAACATACATCAACACATAGTAACTGAGATTCAAGAATTATTTGTTGTTATAAACATCTCATTGTCACTAATGTGGACACCTATTTCAAACAATATGTACAGAAAGAAATTGTGACTGATTAAGCAGAAAACAAATCCTTTAGTGAAACAATTAACAAAGAAAATAGGTGTAATTGTCGATGTTTCGGTCTAGGTAGAGAAGCCATCTGTTAGACCATCTTCAGGACGGTAAATTCATATGTTGAATGACCCTTAGAAGACTACATAGGTGACTTGAGAATTGTGAATGTAGTCTAGTTCGTTAAAACCGTATACTCGACGTCAAAGGAACAGGTAATGAATAGCTTGCAATACTCCAAGGAGGTCCCAAAAATGTGAAACACAAAAGTGCTAACAATCCTCCAGCGGTCCACACAGACGAGCTATTTCAAGTGCCGGCGTCGCCGATCACTTAGTATAGAATTGAAGAACGGGCACTGCTCCCTACAACGAACCGCTGTCTCCACAGTCGGCGTCTTCCATATAGCACACTTTACAACTTGTGTAATGGCCGATCTAATAAGAATATTTTAAATATTCCCATAATGATTTACACAACCATTAACTTCCACTTTCCAGGTTTCTATAATGTCCCTTACTCCAATTGGCTCACCAATTTTGAAGATTCCAGTAATACCATGATATCCACTGCTCTTTTCCGCAATTTTGTGCACTCCCCACTTAATGGGTCCACAAATTTATTGATTATGCCCAGTCCAAAGGGCCTATTCACAAACTGCATTTTGCCGTAAATGACTCCAGCTCAGACTGGAGAAAGTCCAGCACCATACTAGGCAAACACTTGTACTACAACACTCTCCCATTGAAAATAGTAGACAGGGACCTAAAATAACAACACATAGGAAATATTTTTTAAATAAATACATTTAATTCAACTTCCTAAAAATATATATAAATCGAATCAAAAGTTAAAAAAATGATATGTAACTAAAAATAATTCTTTTCAAATATTTTAATAACCCTATTTAAATGTAAAAAATGCATATACTTTTAATTTATTAAAAAATAATTAAATATAATTCTATACATAAATTTTTATATTTTTACTACATTAAATAAACATTTTACTTTAGGTGTTTTTCTAATAAATCTTTAAAGATGTATTTAAATTAAATGTATTCAATTTAAAATTATGTTAATAGTGTTGTAACATTTGCATTTTGTTCTACTATACGCTTAAAATAATTATTTACATTAAATGACACAAATATTTTTACAATTTTTTGGGGAAGTTTAATAAACTCTTTAACCCCTTCGCGGCTAGGCCTTTTCCCCCCCTGTGCTAAGCCTTATTTTGGCTATTTGGGGTAGTTTGCGCTTAGGCCCCTGTAACGTTTTGACCACATAAGGTATCCATGACAAATTTGCGTCCTTTTCTTCCAACATCATGGGGATTCTAAAGGTACCCAGGGTTTGTGAATTCCCCTGGAGGGGACCCAGAAATTAGCCAAAATACAGCTACATTTTTTAATTTTTTTTTAAAATGGGAAAAAAGTGCTGCAAATGAAAGCGTCTGGTTTTTTCCCTGCAAACGGTATCAACAAAGGGTTTGTGGGGCTGAAATCACCATTTTCCCAGCTTTTAGGGGCAAGCAGACTTTTTGTCAGAAAACCAACATTTTTTACACAGTTTTGGCATTTTACTGGGACATAGCCTATTTTTGCTATTTTTTGTGCTTTCAACCTTCTTCCAGTTATTGGTGGAAATGGGTATGAAAGCAATAGTGGATCCTGGAAAGCTGTACATTTTAGGAAAGTAGACACTATTCTGAATTCAGCAAGGGGTCATTTGTGTAGATCCTTCAAGGTTTCTTTATAGAAACTAACAGTTGAATATAGGAAAAATTGAAAATTAGTTGAAAAAACAGCCATTTGTGCCAATGTTTTGACCTGTCTCTTCTTCTAATTATGACAGCTGTTTGAAAGCAATATACCGTTACATCCGCTGGACCTTTCTGGTTGTGGGGATATATAGGACTTGTAGGTTCACCAAGAGCCCGACGAACCCAGAGCAAATAACTGAGCAGCGTCTTGCAATGGTTTTTTATTATGTACTGGGTATATAGCAATTAATTTGGGAAAATATATACATGGAAAAATCGGTATGAAAGACACCTATGTATTTCTGAAATTGGAACAAAATATAGAGTTTAGAAACAGTAGATATTTGCACATTTCCGAAATTGTGAGTACCCATACTAGCATGAGAATTATAGGTCATTTTTCAAAATGACTACTTTTTTACACGTTGTCTTTCATTTGGAAGGCAGAAATGCATCGATAGTCTATAGGTAATAACAGTTGCTCTACACTTCTGTGTTACCCTAAGTCTCCCGATAAAAATGGTACCTTACTTGTGTGGGTAGGCCTAGTGCCCGCGACAGGAAACGGCTCAAAACGCAACGTGGACACACTTTATTTTTACAGTGAAAACTGACCCTTTTTTTGCAAAGTGCCTAGTTGTAGGTTTTGAACCCTAGCTCTGCCGGCACCTAGGGAAACCTAGCAAACCTATACATTTTTGAAAACTAGACACCCAGGAGAATCCAGGATGGGGTTTCTTGACTGGCTCTCACCAGGTTCTATTACCCAGAATCCCTTGCAAACCTAAAAATTTGTCAAAAAACCCACATTTTCCTCACATTTCTGTGGTGGAAAGTTCTGGAATCTGCATGGATCCACAAAATTCCACCCACCCGCGTTCCCCAAAGTCTTCCGAGAAAAATGGTACCTCACTTGTGTGGGTAGGCCTAGTGCCCGCGACAGGAAACGGCCCAAAATGCAACGTGGACACACCACATTTTCACAGTGAAAACTGACCCTTTTTTTGCAAAGTGCCTAGCTGTAGATTTTGAACCCTAGCTCTGCCGGCACCTAGGGAAACCTAGCAAACCTATACACTTTTGAAAACTAGACACCCAGGGGAATCCAGGATGGGGTGACTTGACTGGCTCTCACCAAGTTCTAATACCCAGAATCCCTTGCAAACCTCAAAATTTGTAAAAACAAAAACACATTTTCCTCACATTTCTGTGGTGGAAAGTTCTGGAATCTGCGTGGATCCACAAAATTCCACCCACCCCGCGTTCCCCAAAGTCTTTCGAGAAAAATGGTACCTCACTTGTGTGGGTAGGCCTAGTGCCCGCGACAGGAAACGGCCCAAAACGCAACGTGGACACACCACATTTTCACAGTGAAAACGGACCCTTTTTTTGCAAAGTACCTAGCTGTAGATTCTGAACCCTAGCTCTGCCGGAACCTAGGGAAACCTAGCAAATCTATACATTTTTGGGGGAACGCTGGGTGGTAGGAAATATGTGGATCCACGCAGATTCAAGAACTTTCCCACACAGAAATGTGTGAAAAATTAGATTTTTTCAGCACAATTTAAGGTTTGCAGGGGATTCTGGGTAGGGAAACGTTGGGGGATCCACGCAAGCCATACCTTGCTGGACTCCCCCGGGTGTCTAGTTTTCAGAAATGTGTGGCTTTGGTAGGTTTCCCTAGATGGCCGCCGAGCCCGGGGCCAAAAACCCAGGGGACCCCCCTTGCCAAACCAGGTTGCTTTGAGATAAGTAATTTTGATGTCGCCTCAATAGGTTTTGGGCCCTTGCCTGTCGCGGGTACTTGACCCACCCATGCGAGTGAGGTACCATTTTTATCAGGAGACCTGGGGGAATGCTGGGTGGTAGGAAATTTGTGGATCCACGCAGATTCAAGAACTTTCCCACACAGAAATGTGTGAAAAATTTGATTTTTTCAGCAAAATTTGAGGTTTGCAGGGGATTCTGGGTAGGGAAATGTTGGGGGATCCACACAAGCCATACCTTGCTGGACTCCCCCGGGTGTCTAGTTTTCAGAAATGTGTGGCTTTGGTAGGTTTCCCTAGATGGCCGCCGAGCCCGGGGCCAAAAACCCAGGGGACCCCCCTTGCAAAACCAGGTTGTTTTGAGATAGGTAATTTTGATGTCGCCTCAATAGGTTTTGGGCCCTTGCCTGTCGCGGGGGATTGACCCACCCACGCGAGTGAGGTACCATGTTTATCGGGAGACCTGGGGGAACGCTGGGTGGTAGGAAATTTGTGGATCCACGCAGATTCAAGAACTTTGCCACAGAAATGTGTGAAAACTTTGATTTTTTCAGCAAAATTTGAGGTTTGCAGGGGATTCTGGGTAGGGAAACGTTGGGGGATCCATGCAAGCCATACCTTGCTGGACTCCCCTGGGTGTCTAGTTTTCAGAAATGTGTGGCTTTTGTAGGTTTCCCTAGATGGCCGCCGAGCCCGGGGCCAAAAAGCCAAGGGACCCCCCTTGCAAAACCAGGTTGTTTTGAGATAGGTAATTTTGATGTCGCCTCAATAGGTTTTGGGCCCTTGCCTGTCGCGGGTACTTGACCCACCCACGCGAGTGTGGTACCATTTTTATCGGGAGACCTGGGGGAACGCTGGGTGGTAGGAAATATGTGGATCCACGCAGATTCAAGAACTTTCCCACACAGAAATGTGTGAAAAATTAGATTTTTTCAGCACAATTTAAGGTTTGCAGGGGATTTTGGGTAGGGAAACGTTGGGGGATCCACGCAAGCCATACCTTGCTGGACTCCCCCGGGTGTCTAGTTTTCAGAAATGTGTGGCTTTGGTAGGTTTCCCTAGATGGCCGCCGAGCCCGGGGCCAAAAACCCAGGGGACCCCCCCTTGCAAAACCAGGTTGTTTTGAGATAGGTAATTTTGATGTTGCCTCAATAGGTTTTGGGCCCTTGCCTGTCGCGGGTACTTGACCCACCCACGCGAGTGAGGTACCATTTTTATCGGGAGACCTGGGGGAACGCTGGGTGGTAGGAAATTTGTGGATCCACGCAGATTCAAGAACTTTCCCACACAGAAATGTGTGAAAAATTTGATTTTTTCAGCAAAATTTGAGGTTTGCAGGGGATTCTGGATAGGGAAATGTTGGGGGATCCACACAAGCCATACCTTGCTGGACTCCCCCGGGTGTCTAGTTTTCAGAAATGTGTGGCTTTGGTAGGTTTCCCTAGATGGCCGCCGAGCCCGGGGCCAAAAACCCAGGGGACCCCCCTTGCAAAACCAGGTTATTTTGAGATAAGTCATTTTGATGTCGCCTCAATAGGTTTTGGGCCCTTGCCTGTCGCGGGGGATTGACCCACCCACACGAGTGAGGTACCATGTTTATCGGGAGACCTGGGGGAACGCTGGGTGGTAGGAAATTTGTGGATCCACGCAGATTCAAGAACTTTCCCACACAGAAATGTGTGAAAAATTTGATTTTTTCAGCAAAATTTGAGGTTTGCTGAGGATTCTGGGTAGGGAAACGTTGGGGGATCCACGCAAGCCATACCTTGCTGGACTCCCCCGGGTGTCTAGTTTTCAGAAATGTGTGGCTTTTGTAGGTTTCCCTAGATGGCCGCCAAGCCCGGGGCCAAAAACCCAGGGGACCCCCCTTGCACAACCAGGTTGTTTTGAGATAGGTAATTTTGATGTCACCTCAATAGGTTTTGGGCCCTTGCCTGCCGCAGGTACTTGACCCACCCACGCGAGTGAGGTACCATTTTTATCGGGAGAGCTGGGAGGAATGCTGGGTGGTAGGAAAATTGTGGTTTTTCTGACAACAGAATATTATGACACAGTAATGCAAGGAAAATGCGTGACTATAGCCACATTTTGAGGTTTGCATGGCATTGTGAGTAAAAAAACTTTTTAGGATCCATGAGATGCACACCACCTAGCACTCCCCATTTTTTTTTAGTTACTCTACAGAAATATCTAAAGTTGGTAAATTGTCCCTAGAGACAGACTACGCCTTAGCGCAGAAAGACAGATGAGACAAATATGACTGCCTATCCATCTGTTCCTCAAGTACACACACATACTGGTTGGATTTGGCACTATGGTGAGTGAAAGGTTCAAAATGTATATTTTATTAACAAGAGATTTCACAAAAGGAAATGCACTGTTAATAATTAAAAGGTTAAAAACCTGAACCAATGACTCACAGCTCGTGAGCTGAAAAACCACGACAAGGCACCAACCTCTTTACAGGCCATTCACACACCTTTCATACTTGACAAACACTTTCACACCACCAGCTGCGGCCCCAGCACATTACAACACTCCCATCCACAGACAATGTGGAGACAATGTACACCCTGGCAGAGAGGGACAGAAAAGACAAATATTACTTCAAAATGAACAATTCCTTAAGTACTCACACATACTGGTTGGATTTGGCACGAGGGTGAGTGAAGGTTCAGAGCGTAAAATTCTATTAACAAGAGATTTCACAAAAAGGAAATGCACTGTTAATATTTAAAAGGTTAAAAACCTGAACCAATGACTCACAGCTCGTTGTAATCCATGAGCGTGCCCCCGTCAAACAGTGCGCCCACTGTGGTGACCCCGCCCTCAGACCAGGCGCGGATTTTCCGTGTAGTGAGTAAACCGGTAGGAGTGGGGATGCCCAATAGCGGTGTGTTGTCTGAGTATGGAGGATTTTTTCCAGTATGTGAGCGCAGTGCCGAGAAGTGTCGGGGCGTCTGGGGGTATAGTAGCCCGCGGTAGTAATAGAGTATGCAACTCCCCTCTGTCAATTTCCAGGGATGTGTAGCCAATTTCGTGCAGGTTGCGTCCTGCCAGCCAATACGATAGCCATTGTAGTTGGCTTGTATAGCAATAAGCACGAAAATCTGGGGCACCCAGGCCACCCCTATCTGTATCTAGTTGTAATTTAGGCAGTCCCACCCTACGGCGGCCGTTACCCCATATCAGGTCGGACAGTAACGTGTTCAGTGAGGTAAGTATAGGAGTCAGGATCACTACTGGCAGGTTAGTGAAGAAATATAATAGGCGAGGTAGAACCACCATTTTCGAGATTGCCACTTGGCCCATTACTGATAGCGGCAGTGAAGTCCAAAATGTGATCTGTGACCGGAGTGCCCGGATGGTCTTGTTCAGGTTTCCCTCTATAAGGTCAGTCGCAGCTCTATAAATTTGTATACCCAGGTATTTGAACGTGTGTGAGGCGACCGTCAGGGATAGCTGCCCAAACTGAATCACCTCTGGGCGTTCCCCGGGGTGAAAAAAAAGGCGTGTGACTTAGTCTCGTTTATGGTAAGTCCTGAAAGCTGTGCAAAATGAGTAAAAATCTCCGGCGTCGGTGTTAGGTCTGTGAGCAGGTCGTTAGCGTACAGTATAATGTCGTCTGCATAAGCGGACATCACGTGTGTTGCGTTACCCAAACGTATACCCTTCTGTTCTGCAGACAGTCGTAACTTGAGGGCCAGAGGTTCCAAGGCTAGCACAAATAATAAAAGCCTGTCGGGTGCCCCTGCCGATCCGATATTCATGCGAGATATGTCTGCCGGTGCGGGCCCTCGCGGTGGGGGCAGAGTACAGTAATTTAACGCATTTCAGATAGTCTGGGGGTATGCCAAATTTTTCGAGTACTCGGATCATGTAGTCCCATCTAAGAGTATCAAATGCCTGCCTTAAGTCCAGGGTGATACTTCCTGCATTGTGGCTGTCTGGGTTGGGTTGATTCCATGACGTGATATAGCCTCCTAATGTTGAGCGAGGTGCAGCGCGCAGGTACAAAGCTGCATTGGTCTGGGTGGATTAGTTTATGTAAATAAGGGAGTAAACGGCGCAAGAGGACTTTACTCAGTATTTTATACTCAGTTGTGAGCAGGGACAGGGGCCTGTGAGATGTCAGTCGCAGAGCGGCCCGGTTTGGGAAGGGACACCACTAGTGTCTGCATTGTGGTGTGAGGTAGCGTTCCTGTGTCTATTGCAGATTTGTATAGACGCTCTAGCTGTGGTACCAGGGCGTCTGAAAATGTAGCAAAGAATTCAGCTGGAAGGCCATCAAGGCCAGGGGCTTTATTCCGTGGGAGGTCTCGGATGGCCTCTTTGATTTCCGCCCGAGTGATGGGGTCGGAGTGGTCGTCTTGTGCTGCTTGATTTAGTTTGGGGAATGGTAAGTCAGCCAGGAACGTATGTAGCGAGTCTTCCGTCAATGGTGGGGGCGATTGATAAAGTGTTTGGTAGTATTCGCAGAAAGCTTCATTGATTTCTCGCTGCGTGTCCACTGTGACCCCGCCCATCGTGGTTATCTCATGTATTGGGGTATGTGGGGGGTCGTCCCTTAGTATGCGCGCCAGGAGTGGGCCAGCTTTGTCAGCTTCAGCATGTTTTGTATGCTTGTATGCGGTGTAATCAATTTGCCTCAGCATTTCTAGTAGCTCTGCGTGTTTTTTCCTGTAAGAGGACACTCTTGGTAGGATCTTCTACAGCTTCCTGCTCCAATTTGTTCATGGAGTTTTCGACATCTTTGAGGTTGTTATGCGTTTCGTGCCTAGCTCCCGCTGTGGTGCTAATGGCTATCCCCCTGATTACCGTC
Organism: Calotriton arnoldi; assembly: GCA_963921515.1. Lineage (NCBI taxonomy): Eukaryota > Metazoa > Chordata > Amphibia > Caudata > Salamandridae > Calotriton > Calotriton arnoldi. The sequence continues at coordinate 3,526,995 of CAWUFW010000269.1, read as the reverse complement.
TTGAAGGCATCCCACTCCACCTGGGGTGTGGAGGCGGTGCCAGTGTTTTCTGCAAAATAATTGGTAATACCCGCAGACAATGCACTGCGGAAGACCGAGTCCGCAAGCATTTGAGGCCACAACTTCCAGGTGGGAACTGGAGTTGGAATTCTGCCCCAAGCGAGGGTGACCTCCAAGGGATTGTGGTCGGAGAATGTCTTGTCAAGATATGTAGCATGCGTGATCTGGGTGGTGGTGTGAGCGGAGCAAAGAATCCTGTCTATTCTGGTGTGTAGTTGGTGTGGGTGCGAAAAAAAGGAGTATTCTCTATTGGTTGGGTTCCTCAGACGCCAGGCATCCCCCAGTGACCAGCCTTCCGCCCATTTACATAGTGCATCAGCCTGCCGTATAGTGTCAGCGCCTTGGAGGGGGGGGGGGTGTGATCTATCCATGCTTATATCCATCACTGCATTATAATCCCCGCCTAGTATCCATGGATCTGCTGCCCAGGTCGCTAGTACAGGGTTGAGACTCATAAGAAATTTGTCCTGCTCAAAGTTAGGAGCGTAGATGCTCCCTAGTACTACTTGTGTGCCATCTAATGTGCCTCTCACCAGAATATATCTCCCCAGAGGGTCCGCGCTTTGCTCCAGCATTTTGAAGGGGACCCCATTCCTGATCCAAATGGTCGCACCTCGGGCAAAGGCAGAGTATGAAGTGGAGTGAACCTGACCTCTCCATTTCTTGCGTAGTTTGACTGTCTCTGCTGCGGTGAGGTGGGACTCCTGTAGGAAAACTATATGCACATGTCGCCTGTTCAACTGCACATGGATTCTATGCCTCTTATGTATGGACCCCAGGCCCCGCACGTTCCAGGTGATTACTTTGTAACTATCCTGCATCTGTGTGTGAGTGATAACAGTGCTGTGTTCCTATCGAATGTGAGAGGACTGGTGGCTTGTGGAGTAGCTTCGTGGGTGGGCCAGACTTCAAGAACTCTTGAACTATAACATGTAATACTCGGTCCAGCAGTAAAACAGTGCTGGTCCAAACCGTGTACACAAAGGTGCTAACTGTTAACAGTGTAGTTGTTGCTTTCGCCATTGGGGGGTGCATCCTAATAGACTAACTAGTGAGATGAGAAAACAGTGCGAGCTCAACACAACTCGGACCAAACATAGCATTAATCATTTCAAGATCGGGACATCGGTAAGGATTATGCGCTGTGGGTACAGAAATATAACATTTTAGTACATCCTGTCTGGAGTGTGTTACTCCCCTCTACAGACTGAGCACTATCCTAGGAAACCTTCAGCAGTTTGAGGCGTGATAGTACTAAATAGTGCTAGGCTGTTCTCTGAATCGGAGTGGACCGTGTTGTCCTCATAAGAGTCCGAAGATATGTGGTGGGCACCTTCCCGGAACATGCTTGAAGTTACCAGCGCCTCTGTGCGACCCTTCAGGGCCTGTTCTGGCATGGGGTTCTTAGCCTGGGATGTGGTGCCATGCGCTTGGCGCCGTGACCGCCGACTCCGCTTAGGTTTCGGAGTGCCAGTGACGCTTTGTGAAGAAGGTCCAGACCCCGACGGGAGGAACATGATTTCGAGTCATTCTTCCACCTCCACAGTGGTGTCAAAAAACTGCATTTTTTGGTCGTGAATTACCTTTAACCTGGCTGGGAATAGTAGTGCATATTTGATGTTCAGTGCCCTGAGTTTTTTCTTTGCGTCCTGGTATAGAGAACGTTTACGTTGTACCCGAATGGTGTAATCTGGGTATAGCGACACACGCTGGTTTTCATACTGGATTTGGGACAGCTCCCTCGCTTTCTGCAACAGTACGTCCCTGTCTCTGAAATTCAAGATTTTTACCATCAGGGGATGGGGTTGGGCTCCAGCCGTCGGCCTGCCGGTGGGGATTCTATGCGCTTTCTCTACAGAGAAAAAATCAGAGAGGCCCTCCGGTGCCACATGGTCCCTGAACCATTGTTCCATAATTTTGGTGGCATGTGAAACCTCACAGCGTTCTGGTAGGCCTACGACCCGAATGTTATTGCGTCGGGCCCTCCCTTCTGCGTCGTCCACCCTATCCTGGAGCCCAGTTACTTGCCGTTGAAGTTGCGCAATTTGTTCCCCATGTTCTTTGTGCTGCGGCAATATTTCCGCTAATGCAAGTTTATTGTCCTTGACAGTGGCAGCAAGTTTAGCGTGATCAGCCTTCAGGAGGGTGAACCCAGTTGTCAGGGAGCCGATTTGTTGCTCGATGGACTTTCTCGAGTCCCGCACTTCTTGGAGAATGAGATCTAATTTATCTAGGGGGGGCTCCGCATAAGTAGGCGGAATACTGTTCGTCATTTGTGTGGAGGAGTCTTTGTCCTCTGTAGGTTGGGTATCCGTGGTGTTAGTGTCTGGTGTCTTACCCTTGGGTCGCCCCATTATAAAGAGTGGTCTTGTGCAATTCGATTGGGAGGGTCGCAAAGCACGCAATGTTTAGGCACCGGTGGTGTCCTTCTACTAGTTCTTCAAGTCCCAGTGGGAGGGGCCCAGGCAGTGCATGTGATGGGGGCAGAGTCTGCCCTTTACAGATGATGTATTACTTGTGCAGGTGCTAGGCCCAGCTATAGCCCAACTGTTGTTAATTGAGGAACCCCGACGGCCTCGGTAATAGCGGACCAGTTCTTGCACTTGTGCCAGGTGGTAGGGCCAGGCCAGGCCCAGTGCCGTACACCAGCTGCCCCAGGGAGAGGTCTCCTGGGAGGGTCGGGCATTCACCACTAGTACTCCCCAGAGGCAAACGTGCGCATGTACAAGTCACGGTTGCACCCCGTGCCGTGCCCCCGCATACAGACTGCTCCTCCAACAGGGCTATTTGCTGTGAAGTTGGGCACCCCAGGGCAGGTGCGACCGTTGTGGGTGTCCCTCTAGGGCCGCCGCGCCGCGCCCTCGCGTACTCACCGCAATGCAGGTGTAAAATCAGCGGTAGGCCTCAGTGTAGGCCCCATCCTCACCAGCGGCAGCGCGTTGGCCTCAGGCGGGAGCCCAAGACTGTGCAGGGAGCCCAACAATCGGCCAGTATTCGATGAGCCCCTCAGCACCCAACTGCTCACCGCTGGCAGCGACAGGATCAAACGGTCCAAGTAGGCCCCTCCAAGTTCCGCAGCGATGTTGCCACCAGCGCCTCAGGTCAATACACAGGTCCCGCAGGTATGAGGCCCAATCACGCTCCGTCGCAGCCCCCCACTGCTTCTCGCGAGGCACTCGTCGCCGGGCGCCCTAGCGAGGCACAGGGTGTCCGGTAGGGCAGCGCAGCGGTCACAGGGGTACCACTCAGGCCGACTGATGGCCGCTGCCGTATGCTTATGGCGTCCCAGCCCTCGCAACGCCCGGCCGCCTCTCACCTCGTGTGGTCGTTCTCTGCCAGTGTAGGCCGCACCCTCAGCAGTCCGGATCAGGCCCTCTCCATACACCAGGATCCGCGTATAACAAGCGCCAGTCGGGGGCCACAGGACGCTCCAGTGGTGCAGCGGGGGGGGTGACAGACGTGACAGGCAACAGGGCCGATCAGCAGAGCCAGCTCAGCCAGGTCGACCCGGCGGGAAGGACAGGCAGCCGGGGGGATCAGCGGGTCACATCCAGCAGCACAGGCCCCAGGCAGCCACCGATCGCGGGCCCCCCCTTTGCCCCGAGACCCACGTCGTCCAGTCGTTTGTGTGCACAGATGTAGGCGAATTGGGGGGGGGCCGTCCATCATCCCCTTTTGTATCGCTTTGTTCGCCCTAAGTTGGCGGGGGTATGCCCAGACGTGGGTCCCTTGCTCACTTTGCCACTGGATTCAAGCAAGCCTGGCTGATGACGGCTGGAATGCCAGAAACCGGTCCTAGGATGCTTGTTTCCGGTCCAGGGAAGACATGGCTTGGCAGTTCGGGCTGGACTGTTCCCATGAGGCACAGGGTCAGACTGATTTGCATATGGCCATGTCTGAACTGGGGTGGTGGAGTGAGCTAAAGAATGATGATGGATTAAACCCAGATCAGTTGACTGGGGGTGAGTGTTTGATTGGCTCAAACGTTCCGTCCATCATCCCCTTTTGTATCGCTTTGTTCGCCCTAAGTTGGCGGGGGTATGCCCAGACGTGGGTCCCTTGCTCACTTTGCCACTGGATTCTAGCAAGCCTGGCTGATGACGGCTGGAATGCCAGAAACCGGTCCTAGGATGCTTGTTTCCGGTCCAGGGAAGACATGGCTTGGCAGTTCGGGCTGGACTGTTCCCATGAGGCACAGGGTCAGACTGATTTGCATATGGCCATCTCTGAACTGGGGTGGTGGAGTGAGCTAAAGAATGATGATGGATTAAACCCAGATCAGTTGACTGGGGGTGAGTGTTTGATTGGCTCAAACGTTCCGTCCATCATCCCCTTTTGTATCGCTTTGTTCGCCCTAAGTTGGCGGGGGTATGCCCAGACGTGGGTCCCTTGCTCACTTTGCCACTGGATTCAAGCAAGCCTGGCTGATGACGGCTGGAATGCCAGAAACCGGTCCTAGGATGCTTGTTTCCGGTCCAGGGAAGACATGGCTTGGCAGTTCGGGCTGGACTGTTCCCATGAGGCACAGGGTCAGACTGATTTGCATATGGCCATGTCTGAACTGGGGTGGTGGAGTGAGCTAAAGAATGATGATGGATTAAACCCAGATCAGTTGACTGGGGGTGAGTGTTTGATTGGCTCAAACGTTCCGTCCATCATCCCCTTTGTATCGCTTTGTTCGCCCTAAGTTGGCGGGGTATGCCCAGACGTGGGTCCCTTGCTCACTTTGCCACTGGATTCAAGCAAGCCTGGCTGATGACGGCTGGAATGCCAGAAACCGGTCCTAGGATGCTTGTTTCCGGTCCAGGGAAGACATGGCTTGGCAGTTCGGGCTGGACTGTTCCCATGAGGCACAGGGTCAGACTGATTTGCATATGGCCATGTCTGAACTGGGGTGGTGGAGTGAGCTAAAGAATGATGATGGATTAAACCCAGATCAGTTGACTGGGGGTGAGTGTTTGATTGGCTCAAACGCTCCGTCCATCATCCCTTTTGTATCGCTTTGTTCGCCCTAAGTTGGCGGGGGTATGCCCAGACGTGGGTCCCTTGCTCACTTTGCCACTGGATTCAAGCAAGCCTGGCTGATGACGGCTGGAATGCCAGAAACCGGTCCTAGGATGCTTGTTTCCGGTCCAGGGAAGACATGGCTTGGCAGTTCGGGCTGGACTGTTCCCATGAGGCACAGGGTCAGACTGATTTGCATATGGCCATGTCTGAACTGGGGTGGTGGAGTGAGCTAAAGAATGATGATGGATTAAACCCAGATCAGTTGACTGGGGGTGAGTGTTTGATTGGCTCAAACGTTCCGTCCATCATCCCCTTTTGTATCGCTTTGTTCGCCCTAAGTTGGCGGGGGTATGCCCAGACGTGGGTCCCTTGCTCACTTTGCCACTGGATTCAAGCAAGCCTGGCTGATGACGGCTGGAATGCCAGAAACCGGTCCTAGGATGCTTGTTTCCGGTCCAGGGAAGACATGGCTTGGCAGTTCGGGCTGGACTGTTCCCATGAGGCACAGGGTGAGACTGATTTGCATATGGCCATGTCTGAACTGGGGTGGTGGAGTGAGCTAAAGAATGATGATGGATTAAACCCAGATCAGTTGACTGGGGGTGAGTGTTTGATTGGCTCAAACGTTCCGTCCATCATCCCCTTTTGTATCGCTTTGTTCGCCCTAAGTTGGCGGGGGTATGCCCAGACGTGGGTCCCTTGCTCACTTTGCCACTGGATTCAAGCAAGCCTGGCTGATGACGGCTGGAATGCCAGAAACCGGTCCTAGGATGCTTGTTTCCGGTCCAGGGAAGACATGGCTTGGCAGTTCGGGCTGGACTGTTCCCATGAGGCACAGGGTCAGACTGATTTGCATATGGCCATGTCTGAACTGGGGTGGTGGAGTGAGCTAAAGAATGATGATGGATTAAACCCAGATCAGTTGACTGGGGGTGAGTGTTTGATTGGCTCAAACGTTCCGTCCATCATCCCTTTTGTATCGCTTTGTTCGCCCTAAGTTGGCGGGGGTATGCCCAGACGTGGGTCCCTTGCTCACTTTGCCACTGGATTCAAGCAAGCCTGGCTGATGACGGCTGGAATGCCAGAAACCGGTCCTAGGATGCTTGTTTCCGGTCCAGGGAAGACATGGCTTGGCAGTTCGGGCTGGACTGTTCCCATGAGGCACAGGGTCAGACTGATTTGCATATGGCCATGTCTGAACTGGGGTGGTGGAGTGAGCTAAAGAATGATGATGGATTAAACCCAGATCAGTTGACTGGGGGTGAGTGTTTGATTGGCTCAAACGTTCCGTCCATCATCCCCTTTTGTATCGCTTTGTTCGCCCTAAGTTGGCGGGGGTATGCCCAGACGTGGGTCCCTTGCTCACTTTGCCACTGGATTCAAGCAAGCCTGGCTGATGACGGCTGGAATGCTAGAAACCGGTCCTAGGATGCTTGTTTCCGGTCCAGGGAAGACATGGCTTGGCAGTTCGGGCTGGACTGTTCCCATGAGGCACAGGGTCAGACTGATTTGCATATGGCCATGTCTGAACTGGGGTGGTGGAGTGAGCTAAAGAATGATGATGGATTAAACCCAGATCAGTTGACTGGGGGTGAGTGTTTGATTGGCTCAAACGTTCCGTCCATCATCCCCTTTTGTATCGTATCACAGTGCCCAGCGCTGATCCCTCGATATGGGAAGATCGCAGTTCTCCGCCCGCAGCACTCCCAGGTCAGGCCACGGCCCACGCGGCCTCTGCACAGCTCGCGGTTCTCCTCGCCAATCGATCAGGACAGCCGGCCCTCGGTGGTAAAAGCACAGCAAGTCGACTCGTAGCCCCCCTGCAGGGCCCCCGCAAGGGTGTTCAGGGCCGACGTCAGCCGATCAGGTAGGAGTTGAACAGGATTTCTTTGGTCCGGGCGCAGAGCTCACTCACAGTGCGTCCGCCATACTTGGCGGTTAGCCACGCCCCCCAGCAAGGTGTAGCCTAGAGGCCACAGGAAGTGCTAGACCGGCTGGCTGAGGAAGGGGCATTCGCTCGGTACATTGTCAAAAAGGGGTGATGCCTAGGTTCAGTCAGGACTGCAATGATCGAGAAACGATGGACAAACATGATTGATTGATTGAATTGCGTGTTGGTTAACTGTATGTCAGTAAAGCTGCGGCCTTTTGCACCATAAACGAATTGCGTTATTTGTGATCATGAGAGGCGAAGGGGTGCAAATGTTGGCCGGGAGCTCAGAGTTCTCGCCCACCTGGGAGGGGTTATGTTACATCCTGCTATACCTTCGGTACACATTGCTGCCTCGTAACTATGTAGCATGCTATGCTCCGCTCCTACTTTTTATGCTCACTTCCCGTCAACAGTTGCTGATTATATGCACACTGTTAACCCAAATTGTCTCTCCTTTACTCACTTTACAAAAGCGTAACATTTCTCGTTTTATTGTGCTCAAATCCCTCTGTCTGTTTTTATTTTATATGAAACACATGTAACTGCTTTGACTCCGTTTCTTTGCACAGTCGTTATGTATTTGTGCTTACCTCGTGTAATGGTATTTACTCCATATGTAATTCCTGTAACCTCTACTTCCAACTATGTTCAGCGCTCTGATACCCTCGGGTCAAATTTGTGCTATACAAAACTCTATAAATAAAATAAATAAATAAAATAATGGATAAGTATTTTCTGTATTTGGAGTTCCACATAGAACCACTAGAGGAGCTATCAGTAATTATATCCCAAGTACTTCCTTTATTGGGGGTAGAATCTCCTTCCTAACCACAAACCAACCAATTGTGAAATGTATCTCCTCTTGGCCCACAGCCCCTCCAACACTCTTGAATAATGCTGGGATGTATGGTGTTCAGCCTTGTTAGAGTCAGCACTGCTTAAAGTGAATTTTATAGGCATGTTTTCACACGAAAGCAAAAGCAGCACTGGTCCATATTATATGCCAAAACCCAAGATATTTTGGCTGAGAAGGTCTCGTACCCATTTTTACCACATGGCAATGAGAATTCTCATTGCGGAGATTGCGCCCCGAGTGCGGAGACGCCCCCACGACTGGGGGGGGCTCCGCAATGAGTGCGGAGGCCCTTTGTGATGAATCAGGCGCTGTCTGTCCTATAGCCCGATGTATGACCCAGGGTCTTAATTACACATAACGAAAGCATTGTTTTCCATTCAAGTAAACATCTGTCATAAACATGGCATACCACTCTTTCCAACTGTGAACTCTATAGCGGTTATACCACAGGCAAGAGTGAAATCTGAGTTGTGGAGTTGTGGAATATAGAGCTAAACCATTAGGCACAAGATTTCAATCCATGGGTTTATGAGTGACCTACCATATACAATCATTTCGGGAGGAAATTCTGTTTTTTAAGCAGACGGCTGCTAGTAGTAAGCCAAGAATATTCAGATATTGCACATATTTGCAATATTGTTCATTTAGGGAAAATGAGATTGTCACAGATCAGTAAACGGATAAGAATGGGGTAAAATGCTAAATTATAGATGTTGTGCTATAACTCATATTTACTAACTCACTGCAGTTTGAAGTTCAGTGCTAAGAAATATAATAGGCACAATACAAGTTTGGAAGAGACCGTACAGGTCTAAGTACTAATATAAACAATAACAATGAACTTGATACCATAACGCACTAAGGACATTAGGAAGCGAAAATGCCAGTCATATGAATGAATTCAGGCATACCAAAGTCCTGTGTCCAATATAAATACTGATGAAATTTGAACCAGGTAACACGTTTAGAAGTACAAGTCGCTAGAATTCTGAGCGAAAGCCCTTAAAACATTGTCATGTCAAACTTAGTTGTATAACCTGGATGTTAATGAATATGCCAAAATTTTTGCATATAGTTTTTGATGGAAATATTATGGTCTGTATGTATTTCTGTAGCTGTAGGCAGTTTACCTAGTATCTAAACAAAAATCCTATCATAAGCACATATGAGGTGCAATATAACTTCATTTTAATTTGAGATTAAATATAAGTAGACCTAATGCCTTTTTACATTTTTGTTTTAAAAGCCGTTCTATATATAATTGAAAGATTCATTGACTGAAATATTAACTTGCCATTTACATGATACATCCCTAATAAAGGAGCGTGGCAGCTCTGAAATGCATTAGAACTCATTCAAATGACATAAATTCCAGATAACATAACTTAGACTGTATAAATCAGTCAGAAGTTATGATCTAATCTACCTCGTCCATATGCTGTCTGCATTATTAATATGGAAATCACTGTTGGGTTTATAGGTATAATCTATTGACTTCAGCTACGTGCTGTCTGAGGGTGGCTTTCGTTGAAGCCAATTAATTCATGTCCCCTTCTAGCCAGAAGACCCATGTAGAAAAGAAGGTTTTTCTGTGAAATTTGGATTCAGGAATTCAAAGAGATCTGTGCCAAATGTTATCAAATACCTTGATTTCCACTATCAGAATTGTACTCATGTTTTCTCCATAATCTCGTAAGTGATGGACGGGTTGCAAACATGTGTTTGTCAATGGCATCAGTCATTCCACACCTTCTACAGCAGAGTGTTAGATCTTAAACAGATTTTGCTAGTTTCTGTTGGGTCCAGTATATCCTCTACAAAGTATAGAAGTCTATAGAAGTATATTTGCGCTATACGAAACTCTATAAATAAAGTAAAATAATATAAGTTTTTTTTCTTTAAGGCAGCAGATTTAACCGTAGAATAAAGAAGTTGCAAAGATACTTAATTTTTTTTCTCTAACTCTGGCGAAGGCAGATGCCCTACCCAAATGACATTGAGGGAACATGGAAGCCAGCTACTGTGCAGATCCTGAGCTCCTACCAGGGAAGGCTCAGTCCGAAATCGTTCACACCTGGCCTCCATCTACCTCGATTAGGTGGCCCAGTGGGGCCTAGAAAACGGAAAATTAGGTTTTTCCCAATGTCCCCATTCACTGGCTCTGCAGAGCTCCTTTCTTGCTGGGAGGGAGCCGGTTGTCAGCTCCAGCGCACCTAGAAGCAAATACACGAATTCCGCTGGGCAGAATCTGCACAAGCCCTGGATTGCAGGAGAAAGTAGGGTCTCAGGAGACAAACTTTGGAGGAGTCAAAGCTGTCTTGATGTAAGCTGCCCAAAACAAGAGACACAACAAGAGACTAGAATGCCAGCTGGATAGCGCCTGGACGAGTCGGAATGTAGAACCCACCATATTTGGTGAGAAACACGGAGAAATAAATAACTGTTTTGCTTCCATGAAAAATCTTGATAAGGGTCATGGTGGCAATTCTATTGCAAGAACACGGAGAGGAGGGTCTAGTAGGTACACTTTAGGTACATATCGTACAACCCCCCCCAGCGTTAAAGATAAGGCAGAAATTAATTTACATGTTCACAATACTTCTGACTCTAAAACACTAGTGGTAAGACTGGCACAAGGAGCGACAAGGGGAAGACAGTCTGCCCTGAACCCTCATTCTTAAGGAAGCGCTCCTTCATTAATATGGGAGCAAAGATAGGGGTGAGAAGAGAGGCTGCCAACCTCCCTATAATTCCTAAACTTACCCCCCTCACTTAATTATTTTTCAAAAATCATGGCCCTCGAGAGCTTCGACCCTTTACGGCAGACGGCAGCACAGATTAGGGAGGGTCAGTACAGTAACAGACTAGTGTGTAAGACTTCTGTACTCTCAATAGGCACAGAAGCACACCTCCCACATTTACTCAGAGATGAAAGGGGAATAACTCGGGGGGAACAACTAAGGAGCCGAGTGCAGATAAATTCAGAGAACCCAACCACTAATAGATTTGAGTTCCTGCGCAGTCTAACCCATGACGCACATTCTAATAACTCAGCATCTCTACAACAGCTTAACATAAACGAGTCTCCCAAAAGCAATGAGGTAATGATAAGAGAAGAAGGTGGTAGAACTAAGTTTGCTTATGGAGGGACATCCCTCAAAACCATTGTAATGGACCGTAAGTCTGAAATTAAAGAAAGATATGAAATGTCAAAATTAAATAGAAAAGGATACAAAAACTATGCCACGCTCTAGGGAAAAAGCTTGAACATGTCATGGAAAGGATCAAAATACTGGAAGAATCATAGACAAGCTCAACCAAGACCAGGAAAAGAATTCTAGTGACGTCAAAAAGTTGAAGATCCAGAACCAATGCTCGAGAAGCGATCTCAAAAGAATGGAGAACCATACCAGGCAGAACAATCTAACAATATTAAATATACCAGAAAGAGTACAGAGAAGCGACCTAAAGGGCTATATAATATCCCCACATAAGAAGGAGATAGTAAAAGGATACCCTGACATAAACTTAGAGATGAAAATCCAGAGAATACATAGACACCCATTCAGGCCCAACACAACCGTAATTACCACAGGAAAATCCCAGTCAGGTTGCTGACATACACTATTAAGGAACAGATCTTAGGGCTGGCACCAAGAAAACAAGCATGTGCAATGCAATCTGTCTCGCATTTGTGAAAGTTAAAGTTATTGGTATTGTAAATTACAATTGTTTTACTTCTGTTTTATTGTTTGCTGTGGAGTGATTTTATTTGGATAGCTCTCTTGCCATTTGTATGAACTTGCGGTGCTGGAGAACCAGAAAATTAGAAATAGGTTACGAGGGAGGGAAGGTGGAAAATAAATGACTGCAATTAAAAAAGTAATTAAAAGAAAGGTGCTTATGGCACACAGGAAGCTTGGGCCTCACGGGGTGTTGATTATAACAGGACACTTGGTGATGAGGCTATGGTTTGGGCTGGCATTGTTAGACCTGGCACCATTGGCGTGGGTCTCCCTTCCATTTTTTGCTGTTGCCTCTTATGTTTTTGCTGGTTTTAGATGCTTTTGGGCACTGTGCCACTGCTGTTCAGTGCCACAGTGCAAGTGCTCCCTATGGTAAATTGATGTATGGATTAGTGACTCCATGATTGGCTTGTTTGGCTTACTGTCAGACCCTAGTACAGTGCACTGCGTGTGCCCAGGGCTTGTAAATCAAATGCTGCTGGTGGGCTTGCAGCACTGGTTGTGCCACCCACCGGAGCAGCTTGTAAAGTGTGTCTCAGGTCTGCCATTGCAGAGCCTGTGGGCAGTCTGGTACTGCCATGTTGACTGGGCAAGTGTACCCACTTGCCAGTCCCTAAACCTTCCCTTTTATACATATTAGTCACCCCTAAGGTAGGCCCAAGGGCAGGGTGCATTGTAGGTAAAAGGTAGGACATGCCCTGATGTGTGTGGCATGTCCTAATAGTGAATTACAGCCATTTTCGTTTTTCACTATTGCAAGGCTACCTGTTCCCCATAGGCAAGATTGGGCAGCTAGATTATTACATTTTATAATCCTAACTGACTCAGGGAACTATGTAGAAATTCGAGTTTAGTATGCCTGAACTCAGAATGATAAAATACATCTTTTAGTGAAGTTGGTTTTAACATTCTGTGTTTGAAAATACCACTTTTAGAAAGTAGGTATTTTCTTGCCTAACTATCCAAGCCTGCCTCTGCTAGGTTGTGTATTCCTTGTCTGGAGTTTGAGTGACAGGGGCTGGGGGCTTCCAGGAGACAGGGTGAGTCAGCACAGGGCTGAATAGAGAGATCTGCATGCAGATAGGAGGGAGGAGTTGCACCTGGGACCTGAATAGGGCTGTGCCTTTCCTCCACAATGCTGGCTCCACCTCCTGAGGTGTGTCTGATGTCCCTGGCCTACACTGTGAAAGGAAAGAAGGAGTCTTGTCAACAAAGTGCTCCAGGACTGACCAGAACTGGTTTTGGACTAGGCAAAGGCCTCTCTGCCTTCAGAGAACAAAGAGAAACTGTGTATAAAAAGGGGGACTCAGACCCCAGAACTTTAGATCACTTCTGGGAATCAAGATGAACCTTTGCTGAGGAGAAGAACCAGGAAGCTGAAGGAGGAGACTACCCCTGTGCTGTGTGTTTGGGGGTTGGCCTGCAGTGGTTGCTTCATTGCCAAAGAAAGGAGAAAGGGACTGAGTGTGCTTTCTATCAACTTGAAGAAGAATCTCCAAGGGCTTGAACTAGAGCTTGCCTCCTGCCTGAAGTCTCAGGGATACAAGACTTCACCAACCAGCTCCCCCCCCTGAATTCCCTTGCTGGGAATTGAAGTGCCTGCTGTTGTGCTGGGCCTTCTGAGAGACTGCGTGTCGCTGGGAGCTGGAAGCGCGACGCAACGACGAGAAGCGTGTCGCAGCCGCTGTCATCGCATCGCCGAGGAAGCGAGACGCCACTGCCGCTGTCTTCATCGCATCGCCGAAGCGCGGCGCATCGCCGGAGAAGCGGGACGCTGCCACAGAGGTCATCGTCGCATCACCGGAGAAGTGCGTCGCAGGGCCTGTCGCGGCTCCAAAGATCATCGAGTCGCCGCGCGGCCGTCGGGCGTGCGCGCATCGCACCAACGTTGTCGCATCGCAACCAAGACGCCATTTTGTCACATCGCACCGGAGAAGAGTATCGCATCGAGGTGCCATCTGTCGCATCGCACCGGAGAGCAGTAAGAAACCGACGCATCACCTCCCCACACAGTAAGGAAGCGAGCATCATCTCCCCTGCGCAGCAGTAAGGAACCGACGCATCCACTCCCCTGAGTGTAAGGAACCGACGCATCACCTTCCCTGCGACCCTTTTGTTTTCTTTGCGTTACGCATTCAAGGTACATTGAGAGTAAAGTGTCGCATCTACAACTTGAGAGAACTGAGCTATTTTATAACATTCTAAAGTCTATTTTTGAGTACAGTATTGTGGATTTTTGTCGTTTGGTCTTGTGTTAAGTCTATATAAAAATACTATTTTTATAAATACAACCTGTGTGGTGTCCATCTGTAGTGTTGTCACTGTATTACTGTATGTGTTCACAAATGCTTTACACACTGCCTCTGAGATAAGCCTGCCTGCTCGTGCCAAGCTACCAAGGGGGTGAGCAGGGGTTATTTTAGGAGTGTAGCCCCTTACCCTGACTAGACGCAAGGGTCCCTATTTGTCCCACGTACCTACCTATGCCAACTAGAGACCCCCAAATCTAACATTGGTGGTCAGCGGTGAGGATTTGGACTTGCATTTGTGATTCATATACAGTGATTGGTGTACACTACTAGTGAGTGCAGACCATAACACGACCACATACTTTTTGAGAATCTTTCCTTGGAACTTCTTTTCTATTTTTGATTCTTGAGAACTGCCAGTCTTTTTGCTACCATGAGCACGTCAGCATCCATAGTATCTGTAGACATTGTTTTGGAAGAAGAGAGAATTGATACTTACACTGTGCCTTATCTCAAAGCTTTGTGCAAGAAATTTAAAATCTCTGTGAAAGGCCTCACCAGGAAAGAGGAATCGCTGAGGGCCTGGGTAGAATCTAGGAATGCCAGTGAGCATCCTGAGGAGCCAGTAGTGGAGGCAGAGGATTTAAATGAGCAACTTGAGGGGCCAGTGGGCCCAACCGGAGGGAAAGCACCTTCAGGGGCGGGCAGCAGTGTTTCTTCCAAGGGATTGTCCCCAGGAGAGCTGGAGGACAGAGCAAGGGAGAGGATGCATAAATTGGAGCTAGCTAGGCTCAAAATGGATGGTCAGAAAGACATAGAGAGCAAGAAAATAGAGCTTGGATGGAGTTAGAAATGAAGAAGTTAGCCTTAGAGGAAAAGAGAATGCATTTTGAGCATGAGAGAGCATTGAGGGAATTGGAACTCAAGGCCAAGAAGTTAGAGGTTCCTCCCTCTGGTGGCAGCACACCGCCAGTGCATGTAGAAGCAAGAACCTACCTTCCCAAAGATGTAGTTAAAGATTTCCACAAGAATGAGGATATTGGTCAGTGGTTTAGGGCTTATGAAGCTGCAATATTGGCCCACCGGGTCCCTGAGAAGGATTGGGGAGCGGGGTTGTGGGGCCGCTTTGTTAGTGATGGGAGGGACACTTTGTTGGATTTGCCTACAGAGGAGCAGATGTCCTATACCCACATGAAGGGAGCCCTAATGTCCAGATTTGGTTTGAGCCCAGAGCTATATAGACAAAGGTTTAGAAATTGCAGAAAACTGGAGTCTACCACTTGGGTGGAATATGTGTCTTTCTTTTGCAGAGCATTGGATGGTTGGGTGAAGGGTAGCAAAGTGGATAATTTTGAGGCGCTCTATGATTTGCTTGCATGGGAGCACTTGTCAAATAACTGTTTTCCAGAGCTACGCCAGCATCTTATTGATAGCAAGCTGACTAACCCTAGGAAGCTTGCTGAGGAGGCGGATCGCTGGGTGAGCACCCGGGTCCAGAAGGGTCATGTGGGAGACTTCGCCAAAGGTGGGCAGGGTCCCCAGCAGAAGAGTGGGGGGACAAGGGTAAACAGAGTGAGTTCCAGAAAGGGCCCCAAAGTAATCCCCAAGGGAACCAAGGGAAAGGTTCCCAGCCTCCCCTGAGAAGAAGGCAGTGGCCCCGACAGATAAGCCTGTTCACAGGGGGCCCAAGACCTGTTTTAAGTGTGGTCTAGTAGGCCACTGTTCTTATGATGCTAGATGTCCCTTGTATGGGAAGACAGCACCCACTGGTGCACCACCCCGGCAGTTGGCTAGTGTAGCCCTGGGGGAGGAGATGGGTGCCCAAGGTGGGTGGGGTCCCGCAGAGATGTCCCTTGTCTCTTTAGGAGACTGTGAGGTGGTCCCCAGGACCCAGCTGCCTGATAACACTAAAAAATACAGGCAGTGGGTAACCATCAATGGCAAGAGGGTGGAAGCTCTTAGAGACACCGGAGCCAATGTGACAGCTGTCAGTTGTCGGTTGGTGTCTGAAGAGCAGGTAGTCCCCAATGCATTTTACCCAGTTGTTGCCGCTGACAACACAGAGAGCCACTGCAAGGTGGCACAGGTTCCCTTTGAGTGGGGGGGGTCTCAGGGACTCTTGAAGTAGCTGTGAGGCCAGCCATGCCTGTTGAATGTCTGTTAGGTAACGATTTGGAGAGCTCCCCTTGGGCTAAGGTGGAGCGGAGAGCTCATTTAGAGATGTTGGGTTTGCCTGAGTGGGCCTGCGTGACCACTCGGTCTATGGCAGCCAGTAAGGGTGTTCAAGAGGACCTGGAGCCTGAGAAAATGGCCCAGGTGCCTGCCTTAAAGAGAAGAGGTAGGGGGCACGGAAAACCGGCCCCTGAGGTTCCCACGGCCCAGGAGGAGGCGGACCCTGAGGGGGAGGCCCTGGAGCCTACCGGGGAAGAGATTGCTGAACTGGGAGACCTGCCTGAGCTGACCCATTGGCAGCAGGAAGGAGGTCCCTCCAGGGAAGAGTTCTGTGAGGAGCAGAACAAGGGCCCTTCTCTTGTGGGTTTGCGGCAATAGGCTGCAAACCAGGCAGCAGGTGATCAGGCTGGATCACATTGGATCTACTGGGAGAATGGTCTCCTGTATAGTGAGCCTAAGGTTGCTGAGCCTGGGTCAGCCCGTGTGCTGGTGGTACCCCAGCGCTTCAGAGCCTTCCTACTGGGGCTGGCTCATGATGTGTCTTTAGCAGGACATTTGGGGCAGGACAAGACCTTTGAAAGGCTTGTCACCCATTTTTATTGGCCCCAAATGCGCAAGAGTTCAGACACTCATTGCAGGACCTGTCAGACTTGCCAGGCAAGTGGAAAGAGTGGGAGGAAGCGCAAGGCTCCTCTCCAACCATTCCCTGTGGTCAGCACCCCCTTTGAAAGGGTGGGCATTGACATTGTGGGGCCTCTGGATCCCAAGACAGCCATGGGCAACAGGTTCATCCTGGTCTTGGTGGACTATGCTACCCGGTACCCGGAAGCCATCCCTCTCAGGACAGTGACGGCCCCCGTGGTGGGACGTGCACTGATGGGGATTTTCTCCCGCGTGGGGTTTTCCAGAGAGATGGTGTCAGACCGAGGTGCCAACTTCATTTCTAAGTATATGAAGTCCCTGTGGCAGGAGTGTGGTGTAACCTACAAGTTCACCACTCCTTACCACCCCCAAGGTAATGGGCTGGTTGAGAGATTCAACCGGACCCTCAAAGGCATGATTATGGGTCTTGAGGAACCCATGAGGTGTAAGTGGGACGTCCTCTTACCATGCCTTCTCTTTGCTTACCGTGAGGTGCCACAGAAATCTCTAGGGTTCAGTCCCTTTGAGCTTCTCTATGGACACCCAGTGAGAGGACCTTTGAGTTTGGTCAAGGAAGGCTGGGAGCAATCTCCCAGGAAACCTCCCCAGGATGTATATAGCTACATCCTGGCCTTCAGGAACCAAACTAGGGGATTCAGAAAACTCGCTGAGGCGAATCTGGAAGCCAGCCAGGAGGAGATGAAGCGGTGGTACGACAAGAATGCCACTCTGTTTGAGCTTCAGCCTGGTCAGAAAGTGTGGGTCATGGCCCCAGTGGAGCCCTGTGCGCTCCAGGATAAGTGGACCGGACCATTTGAGGTGGTGGAGCGCAAGAGTCCGGTTACCTACTTGGTGGACTTGCAGTCTCCCAGGAACCCCTTGCGGGTCCTGCATGTCAACCGCCTGAAGCCCCACTTAGAGAGGTCCGAAGTGGGCATGCTCCTAGCAACAGATGCTGGAATGGAGGAGGAGACTGAGCCTCTTCCTGACCTCCTGTCTGCAACAGAGCAAGATGGGTCAGTGGATGGAGTGAACCTCTCTTCCACCCTGACCCCTGAGCAGCAGAATGACTGTCACCAGTTGCTGGGACAGTTTTCTGACCTGTTCTCCCTGATTCCCAGTGTCACTGATTGGTGCGTCCATGATGTAGACACTGGGGACAGTCCTCCTGCCAAGCACAAAACTTACAGGGTGACTGACAGGGTGAGAGCTAGCATCAAGGAGGAGGTCTCCAAGATGCTTGCGTTAGGGGTGAATGAGTCCTCTAACAGTCCTTGGGCCAGCCCAGTGGTCTTGGTCCCAAAGGCTGCCGCACCGGGTGTCTCACCAGAACTGCGGTTCTGTGTGGACTACCGAGGGCTCAATTCAGTCACCAGGACTGACGCGCACCCCATCCCCAGAGCTGATGAGCTCATTGATCGGTTAGGGGCTGCCTGGTACCTCAGCACTTTTGACTTAACGTCTGGGTACTGGCAGATCGCCTTGACTGATGGGGCAAGAGAGAGGTCAGCATTCTCCACACCAGATGGGCACTACCAATTCCGGGTTATGCCCTTTGGGATGAAGAATGCCCCTGCCACCTTTCAGAGGTTGGTCAACCAGGTGTTGGCTGGACTGGAAGAGTTCAGTGCCGCCTACCTGGATGACATTGCAGTGTTCAGCGCCAGTTGGGAAGAACATCTGCGCCACCTCTGGGAAGTGTTGATGGCGCTGCGGAGAGCAGGCCTCACGATCAAGGCGAGTAAGTGCCAGATCGGGCAGGGTTCCGTGGTGTACTTGGGACACCAGGTTGGGAGCGGACAGGTGGTGCCCCTACAGCCCAAGATTGAGACCATCCTGACTTGGGAACCCCCCAAGACCCAGACAGAGGTGAGAGCCTTTTTAGGACTCACCGGATATTACAGGAGGTTTGTCAAGGGGTATGGCAGCATTGTTGCACCCTTGACAGAGCTGACTTCCAGGAAGCAGCCCAAGAGAGTGATTTGGACTGACACCTGTCAGAGAGCTTTTGATGCCCTGAAGACTGCCATGTGCACGGCACCCGTGCTCCTGGCACCCAACTTCTCAAAAGAGTTTATTGTGCAAACAGACGCTTCAGAGCATGGTGTGGGGGCTGTTCTATCACAGATTAATGAGGAGGGCCTAGACCAACCTGTAGCCTTCATCAGTAGGAGGTTACTTCCACGGGAACAGAGGTGGAGTGCAATTGAGCGTGAGGCATTTGCTGTGGTCTGGGCACTGAAGAAGTTGAGACCATACTTGTTTGGGACTCACTTCCGGGTTCAGACAGACCACAGGCCCCTCAGATGGCTGATGCAGATGAGGGGTGAGAATCCAAAGCTGTTGAGGTGGTCCATATCCCTACAGGGGATGGACTTCACGGTGGAACACCGCCCTGGTACAGAACACGCCAATGCTGATGGTCTGTCCAGATTTTTCCGCCTTAGTGATGAGAACTCCCCGGAGGTAGGGTAGTTCTCCCCACATTTCAGCTGGAGGGGACACGTGTTAGACCTGGCACCATTGGCGTGGGTCTCACTTCCATTTTTTGCTGTTGCCTCTTATGTTTTTGCTGGTTTTAGATGCTTTTGGGCACTGTGCCACTGCTGTTCAGTGCCACAGTGCAAGTGCTCCCTATGGTAAATTGATGTATGGATTAGTGACTCCATGATTGGCTTGTTTGGCTTACTGTCAGACCCTAGTACAGTGCACTGCGTGTGCCCAGGGCTTGTAAATCAAATGCTGCTGGTGGGCTTGCAGCACTGGTTGTGCCACCCACCGGAGCAGCTTGTAAAGTGTGTCTCAGGTCTGCCATTGCACAGCCTGTGGGCAGTCTGGTACTGCCATGTTGACTGGGCAAGTGTACCCACTTGCCAGTCCCTAAACCTTCCCTTTTATACATATTAGTCACCCCTAAGGTAGGCCCAAGGGCAGGGTGCATTGTAGGTAAAAGGTAGGACATGCCCTGATGTGTGTGGCATGTCCTAATAGTGAATTACAGCCATTTTCGTTTTTCACTATTGCAAGGCTACCTGTTCCCCATAGGCCAGAATGGGCAGCTAGATTATTACATTTTATAATCCTAACTGACTCAGGGAACTATGTAGAAATTCGAGTTTAGTATGCCTGAACTCAGAATGATAAAATACATCTTTTAGTGAAGTTGGTTTTAACATTCTGTGTTTGAAAATACCACTTTTAGAAAGTAGGTATTTTCTTGCCTAACTATCCAAGCCTGCCTCTGCTAGGTTGTGTATTCCTTGTCTGGAGTTTGAGTGACAGGGGCTGGGGGCTTCCAGGAGACAGGGTGAGTCAGCACAGGGCTGAATAGAGAGATCTGCATGCAGATAGGAGGGAGGAGTTGCACCTGGGACCTGAATAGGGCTGTGCCTTTCCTCCACAATGCTGGCTCCACCTCCTGAGGTGTGTCTGATGTCCCTGGCCTACACTGTGAAAGGAAAGAAGGAGTCTTGTCAACAAAGTGCTCCAGGACTGACCAGAACTGGTTTTGGACTAGGCAAAGGCCTCTCTGCCTTCAGAGAACAAAGAGAAACTGTGTATAAAAAGGGGGACCCAGACCCCAGAACTTTAGATCACTTCTGGGAATCAAGACAAACCTTTGCTGAGGAGAAGAACCAGGAACCTGAAAGAGGAGACTACCCCTGTGCTGTGTATTTGGGGGTTGGCCTGCAATGGTTGCTTCATTGCCAAAGAAAGGAGAAAAGGACTGAGTGTGCTTTCTATCAACTTTAAGAAGAATCTCCAAGGGCTTGAACTAGAGCTTGCCTCCTGCCTGAAGTCTCAGGGATACAAGACTTCACCAACCAGCTCGCCCCCCTGAATTCCCTTGCTGGGAATTGAAGTGCCTGCTGTTGTGCTGGGCCTTCTGAGAGACTGCGTGTCGCTGGGAGCTGGAAGCACTACGCAACGACGAGAAGCGTGTCGCCGCCGCAGCCGCTGTCATCGCATCGCCGAGGAAGCGAGACGCCGCTGCCGCTGTCATCATCGCATCGCCGAAGCGCGGCGCATCGCCGGAGAAGCAGGACGCTGCCACAGAGGTCATCGTCGCATCACCGGAGAAGCGCGTCGCAGGGCCTGTCGCGGCTCCAAAGATCATCGAGTTGCCGCACGGCCGTCGGGCATGCACGCATCGCAACCAAGACGCCATTTTGTCGCATCGCACCGGAGAAGAGTATCGCATCGAGGTGCCATCTGTCGCATCGCACCGGAGAGCAGTAAGAAACCGACGCATCACCTCCCCACACAGTAAGGAAGCGAGCATCAACTCCCCTGCGCAGCAGTAAGGAACCGACGCATCCACTCCCCTGAGTGTAAGGAACCAACGCATCACCTTCCCTGCGACCCTTTTGTTTTCTTTGTGTTACGCATTCAAGGTACATTGAGAGTAAAGTGTTGCATCTACAACTTGAGAGAACTGAGCTATTTTATAACATTCTAAAGTCTATTTTTGAGTACAGTATTGTGGATTTTTGTCGTTTGGTCTTGTGTTAAGTCTATATAAAAATACTATTTTTATAAATACAACCTGTGTGGTGTCCATCTGTAGTGTTGTCACTGTATTACTGTATGTGTTCACAAATGCTTTACACACTGCCTCTGAGATAAGCCTGCCTGCTCGTGCCAAGCTACCAAGGGGGTGAGCAGGGGTTATTTTAGGAGTGTAGCCCCTTACCCTGACTAGACGCAAGGGTCCCCATTTGTCACAGGTACCTACCTATGC
This sequence comes from Calotriton arnoldi, assembly GCA_963921515.1. Lineage (NCBI taxonomy): Eukaryota > Metazoa > Chordata > Amphibia > Caudata > Salamandridae > Calotriton > Calotriton arnoldi. Next base: position 3,505,589 of record CAWUFW010000269.1, on the reverse strand, counting down.
CAACTAGAGACCCCCAAATCTAACAGGCATGTTTAAGGTAGTTATGCGTTTCATAATGTAAGAATCCTGACAAAATATATACAAATCTACACAAAGAGGTAGTATGTTATTAAGCTTCACTGGATAGCAGTAAAAGCCTTGCAGTCCCCGCTACATGAAAGTATAGGGAAACAGAAACATTCAGCAGCCACACCAGGAAAGCCCTGAAACATTTGGTACTCTATATTTAAGCAGCAACCCAATTGCCAGCACACTTGGTATTGTGTGCTGAGTGGATTGTCACTAGCACAATTATTATATTATAAATATTTACCAACAGCTACAGTACATTGCGAATACTGCACAGTGAGGCAACGCTGTTTCTTGAAAACACATACTACTTTCAAATGTTTTAGTCATTTGTGAATTAAAGCACAGTTCATAATGATCTAAAACACAGTTCACAGAAGGGGTGTGGGTAGCCCCTTTTACAATACTAGGTAGGGAGGTAAACGAAGATCAGGTTATTTTTTTTATATCCATTATGCTACTAAACAGGGAAAAACAACATAGTCAAATGAGGGTTGAGGGGAAAGTGGTTTCACCACGTCGAAAAATACTATCTTAAAGCAAAGGAAAAAGTTAAATGTGCAATTGCACATTTGTAATTGTATTAATGCATGCAGATTTTTCAAACTGTTGGTAAATCCACATCCTTAAGAATTAAACATGGAAACATTTCTATAAATATACAACAGGTGTTGATTTCTTGGAGTACTCCTGGAACTCTTTGCAAATTCTACTGTAGTGAGAAATTTGCAACTAACGTGAGTAACCCAGCGGAATTCCTTTTCAACTTGTTTCAAAGAACCTTTAAGAAACAACCCAACGAAATTGTAATCTCGAAATTTCTAAGCTACTGCATCAATAGCTTTGGTGTGTAAAATCCTTAAGGGAAAAGTAGACTGATTAGAATTCTAACTAAAGACAACTGTAGAAAAGAAGAAGCAAAGAATAAACAATTTATGATACCTACCCTGCTTTTGCAGTACCTTAAAATTAGATACCAGTTCATAAATAGATGCAAACCAAAGAATATATTGATTTATTTGATTAGAGTCTAATGTGCAGTTTCTTTAAGAAACAATTTAGCATAATTTGGCATATGCTTTGTACTGAGGGTGAAATAAGAATTTCAAACCCTAAACCACTACAACTACATATTTCAGCCCCTAACGAAAATGAGCAAAGGAAAGAAAATTTGGAAACCCTATTGCAAATCACAATGATACATTTATAGTGAGAAACTTTTGCTCCTCAACAACTACGTAAAACGACCCCCTCCCAATTCTTCCATGCAATAAGGCCATTCACCTGCGAAGTATGTAATTAACACCTAGGTGTACAGTTTCATGATTTTCTTGTTTGTTTCAGTAGCCACTTATTTATGACTACATCACTAACCATTTCGATATTTGGTTCATATATTTTTTGGCGGGGTCAGACCCTTTCTTTTATGAGGTTTTAGCCTTAAAATGTTTTGCATGTTAACTTTAGCACACACACTTCCCTTGCTGAAAAGCAATTTTTGCATGTTACTGTCTTGTGACTGAGAGACATTTAATGTTATGCCCAAGGCAATATTACGCTAGTGTTGTTTATTAAAGAAAATGCGTACATTGATACTGCAGCATAAAGATAAACTGAAAAAATGTCCCATGGTACATTTAATAGAATTTTCCAATGAAATGTTGATGCAAGATTGTGAGCTATTCTGTTCTGATGAATAATTACAAGAATCTCACCTCACTTTTGTAGGAAATGAGTTAGGTGGGTTCTGGGCATTTTTTGGGGATGTAGAATGCTTAGAGCTGTTTAGGTGGGCAATTAAAGAAATGTTGCAGCGCACTTGTAAAAACATGTTGGGTGTGATTAGATTTATATAAGGATTGGTTATTAATCAAAGCAAAGCATTTGAAAAGAGAAAGTTATACAGGTTACAATAATACAAATCACTCTTCTCTTGAGAGCTGTGAGTTTAAATGATGGACGAATTCACCATGTTGCAGTCCTACAGAGACTAAATTGCTCAGATGCACCTGCGCACGACCGTCGGACTTTCATAGGGTCACAAGTGGGCGCACCTTGGTAGTGAGGTCAGTGGGAAATCACATCTTCTGGAATCTGCCGGCGGAACTGCGCACTGTGGAATTTCCACAGACCCTTTACCAGGCTGCTGAGAATACCCAAACACATGCATGGGTAGATGACAAATACGTAAAACCCACTCTTTATTTTGTATGTTCCATTGTTCCCAAGAATACAATCTAACGGGACCTCCGGTTATTTGTGGAAGCCTCATCGAGCCAGATTAAAACCAATGATGACACCGCAAATGTACAGTACTGTTGTCAAATCAAATCAAATCAAAATCAGCTTTATTCGGTGCAACAAATCTCACCATAAAAGCATACTATAAAAACATTCCTAAATGTACATTGTCGTTCTGAATCATTTAGAAAGATTTAAAATACATTTACAGATTATTTTTTAGAATATTTTTGTAATCCATATGACCATCATTAATCTCTCTCGGTGATCTGAAAGAACTAAGGATTTATAAACTGATCAAGAGCAAATACATTCCATCATGGGAAATAAAGTGCTAGTGCAAGGCGTACATAGTAAAACCTAGAATACAAAGTAAAGATCTTGGCAAGCAATACATACTTAAAAAGGACGATATTAAAAATAATCATCTAAATTTTCATATATCAGTGCATCTAGATGTGAATAATCTTTTCGTTTTCTAACTGCAAGTTGTATAAAACGAATAACAGTACTTATAATTTTCACATTTTCTAGACTACATACGAAATTGAATGCATATTTATAATTAAAAAGCCTGTTTAGTAAAAAAAGAGGTTTTAAAACTGATTTCCGGATATCCTTATAAAAACCACAAAAAAGAATACTGTTGTCAATTTGCTGCTATGGTCAGAAGCAGACCTTGTTAGACTTAGAAGTGAAAGGCTTTCAGATAATCTGTCTGAGTGGTTATGCTTTGTCTCCCCTGCCTCTGCATTTGAAATGGCAGGTAGTGCCATATTTCAGCCTAGCACGGACCTTAGTCCAGTAGCAGTGAAGGCAAAGATACGTAGAAGAACACGCATATAAATGTACACACACTACTCACCCAGCACCTCTAACTTCCCCTCTCACTGTTTCAAAGAACAGGGCTCAAGTCCTAAAAAAAGAAGTGGGGGGACTAACCTAGTTAATCAGTATGCAAGTGGCATTGCAGCGCGTGGCATCGCAGCGTGTGACATCACGGCGAGTGACACAAGAAGTGATATCAGATCTTAAGCCCTCATATATATGTTTAGCAGGTCTATCATGAGTACATTTGAGCACATTTCGAGTATACTTGCAAACCCTCCTGATTTAGGCAGAAGATTCACACTTTTGTACGCTACATATAAAGCAATGTTACCTTTTATCAGCGTTAAGCTTTCTATAGCCATAGTGCTTTAAAAGAAATAGTGATATTTAAATTATTACAACGCCTCCTCAAGGGTAATAAGCGCTATATAAATGCAATTTATTTTGTGCAAATACTGGGAAAGATCAACACATCTGATATTCTTACAGTGCATGCATATCTCCTAAACAGAGCCTGAACAAAGTGAAAAGCTGCCTCTCCTAAGTATGTGTGAAGTGCTAACAAGGTGCGCGAGCCTGTTTTTTCCCCTCTGCTGCATTTGCATCAGGTGTGAGGCTCCTGACTGCTCCCAGCGAGGAAACTCCAACAAAAGGAGGCTTGATGACCCCTGAGACTCGGCCTTTGTTATGGCCAAGTATCCCAGCAGGAGTCAGAAATAAGAGAGCCCGGTCCCAGCCTGCACGTTGTTGTGATCGAAAGCAGACAACAACGTGCAGGCGCTGCTGAATGTGTCCCGGTGTTTGGAAATGACACGGGGACGAATTCAGCATCTTTTTTAGTGGGGCCTAACTTCTTGGCAGGGTGGACGGCATCCACCCTGTGAAAGAAGTGGGGGGACGCCGTCCACCCGCGTGGACCCCTGACTCGTGCCCTGCCAAAGAAGCTAGAGTCATCGTACTACCCTCTTGGTCTGGTTGGGTAATACCTCCTCACTCACAGCGGTGTTGGGGAGGGGGAAAGGGGTAGCTCTCAGCGGGGTGGGGGAAGAGAAGTCTCCAGGCCGGGCAGTAGTCTCAGTGCTGCCCGGGCTTCACCATTAAGCTGGAGCAGTCCCAGCTGGTTTCAACTGCCTATGAGAATAGGGCTAAGGATAGGTCTTGACAGTGTCACATAACGTGGAGGATGCCCAATAGGAGAGCGAATATGTTCCGTGATGCGAACTTCCAGGAAATCCCTGTTGTTGTGCTAGAGAGGTCTCCAATCAAACTATCAGTAATGAGAGACTTAGCGCTCCAATACCTTCACCTCGAGTACGGGCTATACAAAATTGCAAAAAAAGCAGTGATTAGAAATCAAATTCCAGTGTGCTAATATGCTGTGTCGTACCAAAAAAATCTTCCACCTAGTGTTTTCTATTTAGAAGATGATGATGTGAGGGGATTGAATGCTGCAGTGACTAGTGGTGTTTAGCTGGGGTCCGGAGGTCTGAGCACCAGCTGCAGCAAGCAGAGGAGCACGTATTGTCTTGTGGGCAGTGGAAGGGAAGCAGATGGTAGTGTCTGCGGGTTATTTTTACACTTTATTTGCCTTCTCCGGGACATTTGTATGGTAACCAAAAAGTCCCTCGTGTCCCTGACATGTGCTGTGTCCGCCACATCCCAACGGCACCCTTGCCCAATGCCTTCTGCAGAATCCCATCCTAAAAACAAAACGTAGCAAAAAGTGCCGACGATTACACCAGCTATTTTCATGCAGGCCGAACCCGGCGCTGTATTGTGACCGACGTGACTTTACAGTAAATATATGTTTATAAGTATTTGTAAAGCAGCGCGAGCCACTTCATAGACGAGCTGCTCCTTAAAATAGTAGAAGATTAAGGCAGTTCTGTACTTAGTGCCTACAACAGCCTGAGAATGTGGCTGCTACAGAATTACTTTAATTTTGAACATGTAAGTAGCGCATACAGTCATACACCTGCGTTACTTTTCTGTTACTTGTAAGATAGCTAAGTGAGCCAAGCATTCATTTTCGGGATCTGTGCCCAGGTGTGGCTCCGAGGCGTCTACGCCACGTGGACTCGCTGACGAGGCAAGGACGCTACAACACGTGGAAGGGTTAATTGTGTTCCTGTTCACATGGGAAGCGTCCTGACGCAGGGACTGGGCAGTTACTTTAGGCGTTGAGTCAAGGCAGGTTTGCATAAGGTCGGTCCTTGCTTGGAATGGCACAGGGAAGCTAAAAATAACTTATTGTAAAGTGCCCAGACTAATAAGTAATTATGAGTGAGACAATCGGTACTATTTATTGGCACCAGATCATGGAACTCATTTTGACGTCAGATAGGTGGAATTCTGATAACTGTATCCTGAAGATTACATCAAATGGACCAATGACAAGTTTTAATGTTTGCTATTTCTGTTTGATTCCCTATCCATCATCTATTCATTCATTAATCAAAAACATCGCATGGGCAATCTAATTAGTCAACAATCAACATACTCCGTTCTGAAAAGACATTATAATCGAATTTTAAAAGTACCGTTACTCAAACGTAAAATACAATAAAAACATTGAATAATCGTAACTTTATAAATGACCACCTTGCATTCCGTACTAGGACAAGAGTAAAAAGTTAAAAGTAAACTAATGTTCAACTACGCAGAAGCTTGAAACATTATATTTGAATGTTGCGGAAATAGTTTCAGTGCGACCGTTTTGCTTTTCTTTGAATTTCGGTGCAAACACCTTTCTGCAGCAGGCGCTCAGACCACTCAGCTACCTTGCAGCACAGGATGGGCTGATTAAACACATATCAAAGCAGGGGTTTTAGCAGGGCATTTTTGCAGGAGTGAGTTCTCAAAAACAAAAACAATGTTTTTTACTCCGAGGGTCATTAATGTTCCCTGGTAGCTGCCATCTAAAACTGCAGTATTAAAGGTCAGTATGACGCTCTTGGGGGCGGGCTCTTGGAAGACCGACTCCTAAACGACGATCAGTCCCAAACCGTAGCCAGTTCATGGGTCTCAGTGCAAGGAAGTAATAGGTCCCACTGTCCACTGTGTTAACCGTAAAATGCAGCAATAATCAGGTTTAGGGGGCCTAACATGCCTCCGTGCCCCGGCGCCACTGCACCTACTGCACCAGTGGAAGATACACCCCCAGGTGAGTCTGGTGCAAGCACCAGCAAAGCTTTGAGGATGAAATATCAGGTCCAAAAGATGAGAAGGGAGAAGGACTGGCCTGTTATAAAATTGACCAGAAGGTGGCAGCAGAGCATAGCTTGTGGAATTCATTCCGTCTTTAAAAACCCCGCAGCAATACATTTTTATGCAATAAACGCATTCCATTTTTTCAATTGTTCACAGTTCCCCAGGTCTAAACTCACATGTTCAGCTAGGAAAACAAATGTTTTGCTTCTGTGCTTGCAGCTTAAAGAACAAAAACAAAAAAGCTGGGCCGGATTTCAAGCTTGGTGAAGTGCCGAACTCAAGTACAAATACAGTGCTGCCTTTGCAAGGCAAAAGGTTTCCCTTGCGGGAGCGAGCCAGGGCACCATGCGTTTGTAAGTTAATTACAAACATATGGTGTCAAGCTCGCTCCCGCAAGGGAATGCCAGCAACGTGCACGCGTTTCCATTGAAGGCAATGGAACGCGTGCACGTTTTTGGGACAAAAACCGAATCGATGGCTAAAGGTCTTTTTCCTATGCAGCGCATGCGCGCTGCGTAGGCGAGACCTAACAAGCAGCTGAGCAGGCCCCAGGCCGCCATTCGCGCATGAAATGTAAACATTCAGAGAAGTGTACCTACGTGCCTCGGGCGTGCTCGCTCCGGTTCGCGCTCCTACAAAAAAAATCATTGCAAGGCCATAGGTCTTGAATTTAAATGCAAGACCTATGGCATTGCAAACAAGCAACCGCCATTGTCCCTACTGAATGTAAGCAAAGCAGGTCCTCGTGCCTGAAGTAGGAGAACCTCAATAAAGAAAATAGTGCTTACAAGACTAATAAACACGTACTGTGTAACAACAGAAGTAAAGGGGCCAGTAACCATGGGAGGTTGCAAATGAAGAAAAGGCGGTACTAAGGAGGGACTACCGAATACTAAATCAGAAGCCTGCATTTATGAAGGACAAAGACAGTAGCCAATGACAAATGTGGGCGGAGAGTGGGCGGGGCTTCTCTTCCATACTCCACTACAGCAGCTCGCCAAACAGCACATGCACGCTGACTCAGGCTCGACCTAAAAAAAGACATAGATGAATTCATTAAGTCTATTATAACATCTAATGATAAGTGACAAGGATTTAAATTAGTCAGTGTCAGGATCCACTGGGGTCAAGGAGGGTGAAGGGAGGGCAAGTAAGCACCTAACATTTTAATTTATAATATAACACCTCCCTGAATTGGTAGGAACTCCAGTAAGCATACAAAATATGCCTGAGAATGAAGGGTGTGTTCCCTGGAGGGAGGCACTGGCTGTGGATCATATTGATAAAAAAGACAAAACGTTTTTGCTTATACCTAAAAACACACCAACAAATCCACAAACGTATCTAGTATCTACTTTAGTGGTTGAGATCAGGCAATACACATGAGATGGAAAATGACACGGTTAAAATAATGAAACTCTTAACATGGATCGTAAATGGCCTCCGTATTGCTAAAAGGCAGAGATGTATTTTGCAGTACCTAGAAGAATGCAAAGCACAAATTCTCATACTGCAACAAACACATCTGACTTGTATTGAATGTAAGGAGTTATTCGACAAACAAAAACAGGTACTACAAATAGTAAGCAGTGACCTGATGGGAAATTCCAAGGGTGTTGCATTATTATTTAAAAAAAAAAAAAACACAGAAGTGGAACTCATAGACTATAGAACTGACTCCTCTGGAAGATGCATTATAGGAAACCATAAAACCATCACATGTGTTGGGTTCTATGGACAAAACTGTGACAATCAGTCAATCAATCAAGGTTTGTAGAGCGCACTACTCACCCGTGAGGGTCTCAAGGCACTGGGGGAGGGGGTGTGAGCAGATCTGTTGGGGTCATTCGAAGATCCACGTCTTGAGGTCCTTTCTGTACTGGTGCAGTGTTGGGCTTGATCGGATGTGAAGAGGGAGTTCATTCCAGGTCTTGGCTGCGAGGTAGGAGAAGGATCTACCACTTGCTCTGGTCCTGTAGAAACGGGGGACGGTGGCTAGGGCAAAGTCGGCTGAGCGGAGGTTTCTCTTGGAGGCGTGGAAGGAGATTCGTTCGTTGAGGTATTGGGATCCCGTGTTGTGGAGGGTTTTGTAGGCATGTGTCAGCAGTTTGAAGGTTATTCTTCTTTCGACGGGGAGCCAGTGGAGGTCGCGGAGGTGTTGGGTGATGTGGTCATGTCGTGGGATGTTGAGAATAAGTCTGGCTGCGGCGTTCTGGACAGTCTGGAGTTTGCGCAGGAGTTTTTTGTTGATTCCGGCGTAGAGAGCATTTCCGTAGTCCAGTATGCTGGTAATGAGTGCGTGGGTGACAGTCATTCTGGAGTTGGGGGGGGATCCACTTGAAAGTCTTGTGAAGTATGCGGAGGGTGTTGAAGCATGTGGAGGAAACTGCTTTGATCTGGCGATTCATGGTGTGAGTGAAGAGTCAAGTATGATGCCGAGGTTGCGTGCGTGGTCTGTTGGGGTGGGTGGGTTTCTGAGGGCGGGGGGCCACCAAGTGTTGGTTATGTGGAGGGGGGGGAGCCGAAGATGAGGACTTCTGTTTTCTCCGAGTTGAGCTTCAGGTAGCTGTTGCTCATCCAGGTTACGACGTCTTTCATCCCTTGTTGGAAATTGTGCCTGGTGATGTTGGGTTCCTTGGTGAGGGAGAGGATGAGCTGGGTGTCATCAGCGTAGGAGACTATGTTGAATCCATGGTTTCCTACGATGGTTGCGAGGGGGGCCATGTAGATGCTGAAGAGTGTGGGGCTGAGGATGGATCCTTGGGGTACTCCGCATCTGATCTCTGTCGGTTCTGAGAGGAAGGGCGGAAGTCTTATTCTCTGTGTTCTGCCTGAGAGGAAAGATCATATCCAGTCTAAGGCTGTTCCTTGGATGCTGGCATCATGGAGCATGGTGGCTAGTGTGCGGTGGGAGACGGTGTTGAAAGCTGCCGATAGGCTGAGGAGGATGAGGGCTGCAGTGTGGCCTTGGTCGAGGAAGGTGTGGATGTCGTCGGTGACGGCTATGAGAGCGGTCTCAGTGCTGTGGTTGCTGCAGAATCCGGATTGAGAGGGGTCTAGGATGCTGTTTGTTTCTATGAAGTGTGCTAGCTGGGCGTTGATGGCCTTTTCCATGACTTTGGCGTCAAAAGGGAGCAGTGAGATGGGCCTGAAGTTCTTGAGATCCGCCGGGTCTGCGGAGGGCTTCTTTAGGAGGGGGTGGACTTCGGAGCGTTCCCATTCGGCGGGGAATGTGGCTGTCTTGAGGGAGCAGTTGATAGTCCGGCATAGCTCGGGTACGATGGCAGTGGCGGCACTGTGGAAGATGTGCGGCGGGCAGGGGTCAGTAGGTGCTCCGGAGTGGATGCTCTTCATTGTCTTTACAGTGTCTTCTGTGGTGAGAGGGGTCCAGGTGAGGAGGGTCTGTGGGATGATGTCGCTGTGGATGGGACTAGAGGCGGTGCCGTGGTCTTGGTCATCGAAGTTGTCGTAGAGCATCTTGATCTTGAGGTGAAAGAAGGAGCTGAGTTTGTTGCAGAGGTCTTGGGAGGGAGGGACGTCGGTTGTTTCATTGTTGGGTTTGACAAATTCTTGTATGATAGCGACGAGTTCCTTGGAATCGTGGCCGTTGGAGAGGATTCTGTTATGGATGAAGTTTCTCTTTGTTAATTTGATGAGTTGGTGGTGTGCCGTGATGGCTGCTTTGTAGGCGGTGTGTGCTTCCGGGGTTTTGCTGTTTCTCTACGTCTTCTCCAGTCATCGGCAGGAGCGATTGGATTCTCGGAGGTCCGTGGTGAACCAGTTGGCTTTCTTGTTGTATCGTCTCGTGGTGTTCTGGAGGGAGGTGAGAGTGTTGGTGCAGTTGGCAATCCATTGGTGGAGGTTGCTAGCTGCTGTGTTGGCATCTGTTGTAGAAGGGGGGAAAAGTGCAGGTGAGAGCTGAGGTGAGGTTTTCTTCGGAGACTTTGTTCCGGCTTCTGTGTGGGGGGCAGAACGTGCGCTTGTGTGCGGTGGGTTTCGAGAAAGAGAAATGGATGCAGTGGTGGTCTGTCTAGAGCAGTTCCGTGGTCAATGCAAATCAATTGAAAACCTTTAAGCTGAATTTATTAGAGTCCCCATCATCTATATTGGTTGGGGTTTTCAATAAACTTCTTAATAGATCTACAAAGCGAGAATTCATAAATAGCCCTAAGGTTATGAACATACCAAAAAATCACCTGCTGTATCTAGGTCTTATGAATATTTGGCGAAGGAAGATGGGACCACAAAGAGCTTATACATTTTACATCAAGAATTATGGGCATCACTCCAGACGACACTGCACTGCTTGCCTCATCACTGACGCTGTCCCCTGGGGCCAACCCCTGTGTGGGCCCCCCATTGCTGTTTAAGGTCTGAGTAGGGGACATCTTCCGCGGTGGTGCTACAAACCACCTCTCCTTGTACCGCCTTCCTGTTCGCCACCTGGCGCTACTCACCTGCAGTCCCCGGTCTCTCTCCAGGCACTCCTCAGTCATGGGTCGCGGGGACCCTAAACAATGCATGTTCACGTTTGATCGCCCTAAATCAATGGGCCATCCTGGACGAGGACGACAACGACTCACCTGATCACACTGACCCCCCGAGGGTATGGCGTCAATTCTGGCGGAATTGTGGGCCGTCTTCAGTACCATCGATGCACTTTTTGACACCCTCATGTCCCGGCTCGACCGTGTGGGGGACCGCCTAGACCGGCATGGTACTTGTCTTGATGCCGTGGAGGAGCGGGTCTTCACACTGGAGGACACCACAGCTTCATCGAACCGGCGGTTGGAGAAAATGGAACGTCTCTTAAAAGCTGTTGCCATTAAATATTAGGATTTGAAGGCACGCTTGCGCCAGAACAATATCTGCATCGTTGGCCTGGTGGAGTCGACCAGTATAGGACGCCCTGAACATTTTGTGCAATCACTGCTAATCAAACTATTTGGCGTCCACCACTTCTCCTCCACCTTTATAGTGGAAAGGGCCCACAGATCCCTGGGCCTATGTCCATCACCAGGAGCATCTCCTCACTCCATTGTGGCGTGTCTCTTGAATTACAGAGACTGGGATACTGCACTTCAGCTGGCCAGAGAGAAGTCTCCTTTGCAATACCAGGGGGCCACAATTTCAATTTACACTGACTTTACCCTCGCTGTGCAAGAGGCGAGACGGACGTTTACCAACGCAAAGGCACTACTCAGGAAGCATGGGTTGAAATACAGTATGTTATACCCAGCTAGACTCCTGGTGGTGATATAAGGTAAACCACGCTTCTTTGACTCCCCAGATGTTAACATCTCTGCCAGTGCCGACCTTTTCACCCCAGCTGAACAGCTCCAACACCCCTGTCTGGGGTATGCCACTATGCTGATGATGTTTTGCAATGTGCTACAGTTAATGTATAGTTGTATGCCTTACCTCCCCCCGCATACCACCGGCTGCTACACTTTCACTATATATTTAAATGTTGCATTTCAAAATGGGCACTGTGTTCCGATGTGTTGCCCTCCCCCCAAGGATGATTCTACATTTCGACTTGTTGGGGACTTTCTACACGGGATGGGTGTTCTTGGGAATCACCAGGATCTTTTTACCTAGTGTGGGTGGGGGGTGGGTTACCTGGGATTTCTGTGTGATTGTTTTTGTTGTGAATTCTCTTTTCTTTTTCCTATTTCTCTTTGTATCAGATGAGACGGGCCAAGTAACAATTACTGTGTTAGACTAGACATGACAGACACGACTCCTCGATATCCCGATAGGGGACATTAGACACTCTGTGGACCTGACACTTCTCACCTGGAACGTCTGTGGTTGAATAATCCTCGGAAGGGCAAACTCGTGCTATCATATACACGGTGTCAATATCGCATTCCTGTAGGAAACACACCTCCTCCCTCAATCATCTCCCGCCTTCGCTACATCCTGGGCACACACCAATATTTCACTAGCTATAGCTCTTACTCCAGAGGGGTCTGCATACTCATACATAAAACACTCCCATTTATGCACCACACTGCTATCGCTGACGATCAAGGCAGCTAACATTTGGTGATGGGGACAATGCTGGGATGGAGGCTTTTTTTACTAAGCCTATATGCCCCAAATATTGACAATCCCCTTTTCTTCCAGAACGTATCCACTCTCTTAAAGTTCAAGGCGGATGTCATCATCATGGGTGGTGACCTGAGCCTACTTTTAGACCCTGCCCTGGATTTTTCTAGTACCTGCCCCTGTGGCAAACCCTGCTCTTTACGCACTCTTCAAGACATGATCCATACTCATGCTCTTAAGGACATTTGCAAAAGAAACAATTGATGGACGGAATGCTGGACAATGCAAACATTCACCCCCAGTCACAAGGATCTGGGTTAAATCCATCATTCTTTTGCTCACCACACCACCCCACCCCAGTTTGGACCCAGCCATATGCAAATCAGTCTTGACCCTGTTCCTTGTGGGAACAGTCCAGCCCGAACTGCCAAGCCAGGTCCTCCCTGGACCGGAAACAAGCATCCTAGGACCGGTTTCAGGGCATCACCCTTCTTCAGCCAGGCTAGCTTGAATCCAGTGGTGTAGTGAGCACGGGACCCACGTCTGGGCATACCCTTCCCACTTAGGGCGACAAATGCAAAAGAAACAATTGATGGACGGAATGCTGGACAATGCAAACATTCACCCCCAGTCACAAGGATCTGGGTTAAATCCATCATTCTTTTGCTCACCACACCACCCCAGTTTGGACCCAGCCATATGCAAATCAGTCTTGACCCTGTTCCTTGTGGGAACAGTCCAGCCCGAACTGCCAAGCCAGGTCCTCCCTGGACCGGAGACAAGCATCCTAGGACTGGTTTCAGGGCATCACCCTTCTTCAGCCAGGCTAGCTTGAATCCAGTGGTGTAGTGAGCACGGGACCCACGTCTGGGCATACCCTTCCCACTTAGGGCGACAAATGCAAAAGAAATAATTGATGGACGGAATGCTGGACAATGCAAACATTCACCCCCAGTCACAAGGATCTGGGTTAAATCCATCATTCTTTTGCTCACCACCCCAGTTTGGACCCATCCATATGCAAATCAGTCTTGACCCTGTTCCTTGTGGGAACAGTCCAGCCCGAACTGCCAAGCCAGGTCCTCCCTGGACCGGAAACAAGCATCCTAGGACCGGTTTCAGGGCATCACCCTTCTTCAGCCAGGCTAGCTTGAATCCAGTGGTGTAGTGAGCACGGGACCCACGTCTGGGCATACCCTTCCCACTTAGGGCGACAAATGCAAAAGAAACAATTGATGGACGGAATGCTGGACAATGCAAACATTCACCCCCAGTCACAAGGATCTGGGTTAAATCCATCATTCTTTTGCTCACCACACCACCCCAGTTTGGACCCAGCTATATGCAAATCAGTCTTGACCCTGTTCCTTGTGGGAACAGTCCAGCCCGAACTGCCAAGCCAGGTCCTCTCTGGACCGGAAACAAGCATCCTAGGACCGGTTTCAGGGCATCACCCTTCTTCAGCCAGGCTAGCTTGAATCCAGTGGTGTAGTGAGCACGGGACCCACGTCTGGGCATACCCTTCCCACTTAGGGCGACAAATGCAAAAGAAACAATTGATGGACGGAATGCTGGACAATGCAAACATTCACCCCCAGTCACAAGGATCTGGGTTAAATCCATCATTCTTTTGCTCACCACACCACCCCAGTTTGGACCCAGCCATATGCAAATCAGTCTTGACCCTGTTCCTTGTGGAAACAGTCCAGCCCGAACTGCCAAGCCAGGTACTCCCTGGACCAGAAACAAGCATCCTAGGACCGGTTTCAGGGCATCACCCTTCTTCAGCCAGGCTAGCTTGAATCCAGTGGTGTAGTGAGCACGGGACCCACGTCTGGGCATACCCTTCCCACTTAGGGCGACAAATGCAAAAGAAACAATTGATGGACGGAATGCTGGACAATGCAAACATTCACCCCCAGTCACAAGGATCTGGGTTAAATCCATCATTCTTTTGCTCACCACACCACCCCAGTTTGGACCCAGCCATATGCAAATCAGTCTTGACCCTGTTCCTTGTGGGAACAGTCCAGCCCGAGTGGGCAAAAGAACGATGGATTTAACCCAGATCTTTTGACTGGGGGAGAATGTTTGCATTGTCAGCATTCCGTCCATCATTTGTTTGCTGTAACGCTTTTCGCCCTAAGTGGGTTGGGTATGCCCAGACGTGGGTCCCTTGCTCACTGTGCCACTGGATTCAAGCTAGCCTGGCTGAAGAAGGGTGACATACCCTGAAACCGGTCCCAGGATGCTTGTTTCCGGTCCAGGGAGGACCTGGCTTGGCAGTTCGGTCTGGACTGTTCCCATGAGGCACAGGGTCAAGACTGATTTGCATATGGCTGGGTCCAAACTGGGGTGGCGTAGTGGGCAAAAGAACAATGGATTTAACCCAGATCTTTTGACTGGGGGAGAATGTTTGCATTGTCAGCACTCCGTCCATCATTTGTTTGCTGTAACGCTTTTCGCCCTAAGTGGGTTGGGTATGCCCAGACATGGGGTCCCTTGCTCACTGTGCCACTGGATTCAAGCTAGCCTGGCTGAAGAAGGGTGACATACCCTGAAACCGGTCCCAGGATGCTTGTTTCCGGTCCAGGGAGGACCTGGCTTGGCAGTTCGGTCTGGACTGTTCCCATGAGGCACAGGGTCAAGACTGATTTGCATATGGCTGGGTCCAAACTGGGGTGGCGTAGTGGGCAAAAGAACGATGGATTTAACCCAGATCTTTTGACTGGGGGAGAATGTTTGCATTGTCAGCATTCCGTCCATCATTTGTTTGCTGTAACGCTTAAGGACATTTGGCATTTTCACCACCCCACCACTCCAGGCTATACCTTTTATTCCGCACGACACGCAGTGTGGACGCGGTTGGGCTATTGGTTCCTCTCAGTGGATGGTAGCCCCTGGCTCCGAGATATACATGTACTACCCAACACTCTCTTAGACCATGCACCATTTCAGTTGCCACTCACTCTTCCATACGGCGGGGGTTGGGAACATCACTGGTCCTTACCCCTCGTCTGCTCTGCTAGATGCGTTTTTCCGCTCCGAACTACAAGATACCATAACTGAAAACTTTGAGATCAATACAGGTTCTGTCAACCTATACGCCACGCTCTGGGATGTATTCAAGACATATATTTGCGTATTTGCATTTCGAAACACCCAGGGTTTCTGCGTGACCTTCGTGGCAGCCTGGCGCGTGTGGAGGCCACGCTTGCAGACATCGACGGGGAGAACATCCCCTAACCCTCCCCAGCATCTCCATAAAGGCTTAATCCTGTTAGAGGAATTCCGTGGTCTAGCCAAGAGGGAGGTCTCCTTCCTTGGCAAATACTCAGCAGCGCGATGTTATGGTAAGGGCGAATGCCCCGTGTAATTTTTGGCTCGCCTCCTGCGTCCCTTCGAGCCACAGGACACTTTGCGGAACTTGTCCTTGATGGTGGCATCCGAGTCATAAATAATGAAGGTATAATTCACGAAATAGTCTCCGTTATATACTTACCGCCTGTCGTCCAAGTCCGCGCCGCACCATTCCTACCTTGAAGAGATTGCCATGGTCTGGCTTACTACCAGCCAATCGCAGTTCCTCAGTGAGCCATTCTCTGCTGCCAGGCGATTGACTCCTTTAATGGCACAAAGGCCACTGGCCTTGACGGCCTTACTGGCACCTTCTACAAAGTGTACAAAAACATTTTGATCCCTCAATTAATGGAGGTCTACACTGAAGCCCTTGAAAACAAAATACTCTCCCCCCCTCTCTATGCGAGAGGCAGCGATCTCACTGCTGCTCAAACCCAGAAAAGATCCCACACGCTGTTCATCCTACAGGCCACTCTCATTACTCAATTTTGACATTAAAATTATCGATGCTGGGGGCGTGGCTTGGCAGCCAAGCATGGCGGACGCTGTTTGAGTGAGCTCCGCATCTCCACGCCAAACCGGGACCAGAATCCGCCTGTAACCCTTGTCCGGGGGACTTTCTGTACAGCGGCGCACGACCAGGACAGTACTGGGCACCGGCGGGAGCAGCGTAAAGTGCCTGCGTGCCGCGACGGCTCTGCCGCGACCCGGGTGAGTGGCGGCGCCGCGGTCAGCGGGCCGCGAGGTGGCGTTCCCCTGATCGGAGACGGCCGGAAGGCGCTAGGCGACGAGGGGGATTTGGGCCTAGTCGGGGCCTGGGTGAAGACCGTCCAGCAACCTCTGCGGCGAGCGGGGCGGCCGGCCGGGGTCCCGTGTGGGGAGCCCCCTCCGCGGACAGCTCCATTATCCGGGTGCTCCGG
This sequence comes from Calotriton arnoldi, assembly GCA_963921515.1. Lineage (NCBI taxonomy): Eukaryota > Metazoa > Chordata > Amphibia > Caudata > Salamandridae > Calotriton > Calotriton arnoldi. Next base: position 3,488,904 of record CAWUFW010000269.1, on the reverse strand, counting down.
GCACACGTGGGCAGCCCTGTATGTGGTCCGGTCAGCGTCCGACGCGGGGGAGACTGGTGCCTCGCTACTGCTGACCCAGAGGGCATCTCCTGCACTGTGCGACTACCCGGCCTGCGGGGGTCCGCCGCCTAGGATCCATTGTGGCCCCTTTTTCCCCCTCCAACAACACAGGGCTGAACTAGCCCCCATCGGATTGAGCGGCGCTGCACCGGGGCCCCGCCTGAACGTTGCTCGGATCCCCGAGGCCCGAGGCCGGCCGGCTTCCGACTGATGGGACAGCGTAGATCCTGGCTGCTGGAGATGTGTCCATCCTAGGACGGTGCCCCGACCCGCCGGGGTCTGCAGCCTGGAGTGACCAGAGTGGGCTGCGGGGGTCCCGCGCCGGAGTGTGGGCCGGTCCGGGTGGTGGTGTGTCCCGGCGCCCCCCTCTTCTCCTTTGTTGGTCGCCTGGGGCACCCATAACTACACGGAGTCGAGCATTGGGCCCCCCCGGAGAGGCAGGATGGGGAAAGAGAAATCCGGAGGTGCGGGTGCGAAACAGGGCACCATTGATCATTTCACTGCGCCGGTCGGCGCTCCTCCGGCGGGTGTGGGTGCTAGTCCGCCGCCAGACAACGCGGCCCTCTTGGTGGCGATTAATGGTGCCAGAGATACACTGGAGGCCAAGATAGGCGCAGTGGGGTCGGAGGTGTCGTTCCTCCGTCAGGACCTGCGCAAAGCCGTTGACCGCATCACAGAGGCCGAAACAAGGGTCTCCACGGTCGAAGACACAGTGTCCACCCTCCAGAAACAAGTACACAAGCTCACGGTGGAGTCAAGGGAGCTTGCCTCCAGGGTGGAGGATGCAGAGGGTCGGACACGTCGCAATAACCTACGCTTCGTGGGCCTGCCGGAGGGTTGTGAAGGGCCTTCCATGACCAGTTTCATAACAAGTTGGCTGACTGACCTCATGCCCAGCGACGCACTATCGCCATGCTTCATCGTGGAGCACGCCCATAGGGCCTTGACCCAGAAACCACCTCCAGGCGAACGCCCCAGACCGGTCATCGCTAGGATTTTGAATTATTCGGACCGTGATGCTATCCTGCAAAGCGCCAGACAACATAAAGACCGGTTCCACTACGAGTCCAAACCAATCATGGTATTCCCGGACTATACTCGGCTTGTTCAGCAACAACGGCAATCCTTCATGGCGGCGAAGCGCAAACTCCGCGATCTGAACCTACAATACATGCTGCTGTATCCGGCCCGGATGAGAGTCATCTTCAACTCACAGTCTTTCTTCTTTGACACCCCCGAGGCCGTGTTTGCATGGGCCGAGGAGCGCCCGCGGTTGCGGCAGAGCTCGCCATGTGCTAGGGACTCTGATTCGTCTAGGGGATCGAGGAGAAGCCGGTCTCGCCGAGCAAAATCAAGGAAACGACAGAGCCCCAGACCCGACAGTCAATCGGCAAGCCCAGATCATATCTCCTGAACCGCTAGACATTACTGTACTAACAGCCTGCAAGTATATGTACTCTTTCCTATACACACTTAAATGCTGATTTCATAGACTCCTTCTCCGTGAAGCGTGGAGACTGCTCATGGGACTGCCAGGCCACAGACTCTTTTTCTTTTTGAGCACCCCCATGTTGGTAACGTTGGGTGGGAGGGTTGGGTATTGTTGGTGCTGGGGTTCTGGACCCCCGTTGGGGGCTCGGCCCCCCAGCATCGCGACAGATGCTCCTCTGTTTTGGTAGCGTAGGGTGGGGGTGGGGGGAGGGGGGGGGTTTCTTTCAGTTCCAAAGTTTCTTATGTTATATGCAGACATGTCACACAGATCGTTCTCCTTCATCCAGCACACATTCCGCACATGGGCTGAATGGCACCAAATGACATAGCCCCACCTGGCGACCTGAGGGTGGTATCTTGGAATGTCCGGGGTCTTCATAACAAGATAAAGAGGGCGCCGTGCTGCGCCAGGCGAAGAGATATGGTGCGGACCTCCTCCTGTTGCAGGAAACCCACCTCCTGGGCACCAAAGTCCCATGCCTGGCCCGTTTTGGCTTCCATCATGTTTATCATGCAGGGTACACCAGGGGCTCCAGGGGGGTGGCGATCCTAATTAATCGTGGGGTGCAGTTTCAATACATCGCCCATAGGGCAGACCCCGGGGGTAGGTATCTCTTTGTGACCTGTACATTGTATGGTGAGCGGGTTACAATTGGTTGCATTTATGCGCCCCCCCCCGCTGGGCCAGACATTCATTGATAAGATTACTGCTGTATGGGGGGATCTCCAAGAAGACCTGATACTCCTAGGGGGCGACTGGAATGACATTATGGGCCCGTTAGACCGGTCACGACATATAGATCCTCTGCAGCCCCTGAGTGCCTCTAGGCTACACTCTTTAGCATCCGCATTAGGTTGGGCGGACGTGTGGAGGGAATTCCACCCCTCGGAGCGAGGATATACATTTTTATCCCCAGTACACTGGACACAGTCCCGCCTTGACTACTTTTTCGCCCCCCGTGCCTGCCTCCATCGCCTTTCACAGGTAATACACTACCCCCGCGGGCTCTCTGACCACTCCCCAATTGCCATGCGATTTCACATTCTTTCCCGCAGACCCCCCTTCCGCTGGCGTATGTCTCCCTGGCGCTTGCAATGCCCCAAATATCGAGACATGCTTCATACTGCTGTGTCAGATTATTTGGAGTCTAATGGCCCGACCGCCTCGTCTGGTAGCATACTATGGGAGGCTCTCAAACCGACTGTCCGGGGGGTGGAGATAAGTTACTGTACAAATGAAAAGCGCCTTCGCCGCGAACGGCTCGCGGATCTAGAGGCGCGTCAGATCGCTCTCGAACAACAACTAGCTGTCGACCCCAGCCCAAGTATCAGGCGTAACTTGTTGCTGACACAACAGGACCTACGCCAACATCTATTGGCAGAAGCCAAAGAAATTTGGGAAGCATCACAGCATAGGGTATATCAATGGGGGGATAAATCAAGCAAAATGCTCCATCGGCTTTGCCAGCTAGATAAATCCCCTGCAATAGTCCCTACAATCTTAGGGGTGGATGGGTCCCTTATCTCCTCACCGATAGGGGTGGCCAATGAGTTTGCACGTTATTTCGCTGCCCTCTATGCTGAGCGGGAGCAAATTTCGGCCGGTCTAATAGCCGAGTTTCTTCGGGACATTCCACCCAAGAAGCTTTCTGATCAGGTGCGCAACCGACTGGAGGCGTCCATCACCCTTGAAGAGTTGACTGGCGCGCTTAATGCGCTTCATCCGGGGCGCGCTCCAGGCCCTAATGGGTTCCCGATGGAGTTCCTCAGACCACATCTTCATCTTCTGGGGCCCCATCTCCTGGCAACGATCCAAGAGGCTGTGGACTCTGCCATATTACCCCTAGACTGGCGACACGCTGAGATTGTACTTTTTCATAAGCCTGGGCGCCCCCCGGAAAACCCTTCATCTTATCGCCCCATATCCCTAATTAATTTTGAGCCTAAATTATTGGGGAAAGTGCTGGCCGACCGCCTCCGCTCTTGCATTACGGACCTGGTCCACCCGGACCAGGCCGGTTTTATGCCCCTTAGAGCCACTCGCCACAATATCCGGCGGGTACACAACTCCCTTGCCACGGCCCCAGCCCTCGGCAGGCCCGCAGCCATTCTACTTGCTGATATAGATAAGGCTTTTGATTCCTTGAGCTGGGTTTATCTATTCCAATTATTAGAGGCCTGTAATTTTGGACCCCGGTTTCTCGCCCTTGTTCGCCTACTTTACACAGATCTGTCCGCCTCAGTGCGCATTGCCGGACATCGTTCGCCTCCATTTGGCATTCGACGAGGGACTCGGCAGGGGTGCCCCTTATCCCCCTTATTGTTTGCTTTAGCCATTGAGCCGTTGGCGGCATGGGTCCGGTGGGACCCGGTTTTCCGGGGTTTTGATTGGTCGCGATCACGTTCCGACCGCATCGCGTTATACGCAGACGATGTGTTGTTCTTCATTACGGACCCGTGGTTCACTGGGCCCCGGGTGCTGCAGATCCTACGGGTGTTTGGGGAAACAACTGGGCTCCATACGAACCCGGCCAAGTCAATCCTCTTCCCGGTATGTGGCCCTCAGGGTCGTGACGCCTGGGCAGCGCAGCTGACTCATGCGACAGATGGCTTCAAATATTTGGGGATCTATATCTCGGCTTGCCCCAGGATCTCCTGGCTACATAACATTACCCCTCTTCTTGCCGGCCTGAATAGTGAAACTAATATATGGTCCTCGCTCCCGCTGTCTCTCTATGGCCGATCCGCAATATTTAAAATGGTTTCGCTTCCCGGTTGCTCTATCGCCTTCAAAACTTCCCATATCCGATTCCGCGCACCTGGTTTGCGCAGGTCAATGCTATACAAAATAAATTCCTCTGGAACAGTGGCGCGGTCAGAGTCGCGCTTCGCACATGCGTGCAATCTACCTACTGCGGGGGCATTGCGGCTGCGGATATATACTCCTATTATGTGGCTTCACATTTACTCGTGCTTAATGAGTGGTGGTACAACTCCCCGACAGACCCGGCATATGCAGCGGAACACACAGCATTAGAGCATACCCCCTCTTACACCTCCTATATAGCACAGCACGCTTAGAAGCCTTACCTCCTGCGTGCAGGAGTCGTAATCTCGCTCTGGCGGACCACGGTGCGGCAGATGGGCTGGGGAGGGAGGCTCACTCGGGCAACTCCATTGTGGCATGGTACATGCCTACGCCCGGTGGCGGCCCTACAAGGCTTCCGGAGGTGGGACCTGGTGGGGATATCAACCCTTGGCGATGTAATGCGGGGTACCATTATGAAAACATACCAACAATTGCAAACTGAGTACCATCTGCACAGAACACAGTTTTATAAATATCTTCAACTTCGCCATGCACTCACCCCCCTCGTCTGCACAGTGGATACCCTGCCGGAATTTCACCCGTTAGAGGGTCGCCTGCTTATGGGTGACCTAGGCCGACACAAAATAAGACAGGTATACCAGACGTTAATAACGCACACGTCAACAACATTAGACAAGACACGTGGGGCCTGGACAGTTGATATCCCTGACATAACGGACGATGACTGGGCCGAGGCCATAGCGAGCCCGCGTGGGGCGGCGGTCTCGACTAGATACCGTCTGATACAATTCAAGTACCTACACCGGGTATATTATACACGGGTCAGACTGTGTAAGATGGGGATGATTCAGTCCCCCATGTGTCTGCGGTGCGATAGAGAGGAGGGGACATTTCTGCACACCGTGTGGGGCTGCACAGTGCTGCAGCCATACTGGAACAAAATCAGGATTTGTCTTCAGGAGGTGCTGGGGTGGGAGCTCCAGTTAAACCCACGACTCTTTCTCCTGCATGCTACAGAAGATATAGGGGGCAACATATATAAACAACACCTGCTGTTCCTAGCCCTTGTTGTAGCCAAACGAGATATAGCGCAATCCTGGAAAAACACAAGGGCCCCGTCACTTGGCAAGTGGAAGAGGGAGCTTGATAGATGTATGGGGCGGAAATGGCAGTCTTCCTGGCACGCGGCTGCCCTCAAAAGCACAGGAAAATATGGAACCGGTGGGCGATGTATCGGGGCATGGAGCTACCCCCATTACCCTCAGTAGACCCATAATTACTACTATACTACACTCTTTAATGCTGGGAAATTTCAAAGTTATGTAGGGATGATGGTTCTATATCATGTTTTTCATAGATTCTCTGTAGATCTCGTGACGTCTGCAAGTTATGTTGGTTGTCTGACCTGCATGTTCAGCAGGTGTTTTAATATGGGCACAAAGATGGTTTTCAGAGATGCTATATGCCAAGTTCTCCTACAGACCACTGTAGGGCGATTGCCCATTGTCTTTTCACAAATGCAAATAAAATTTGTTATTAAAAAAAAAAAAAAATTATCGATGCTGCTCGAACAAGTGCTGTCTTCTTTGCAGACAGGTTTTGTACCTCACAGGTCCACCTCACTTAATCTGCGTGCTTCTTCTCCGTTCTGATCAGGGTGTCCCCAGACACTCCAGCGGTGATCGCCCTTTTGGATGGGGAGAAGGCATTCGTCTCCCTAAAATGGCCTTTCCGTCATGCGACATTACAGAAACTGTGCATTCCTGAGAGATTCACAGCCCTCATTTCATTGTTATATGCAAAACCCACAGCTCGTGTCCATTTCAATGGCTCCATTTCGAAGTCTTTTGCTATATCCCGAGGCACTAGGCAGGGCTGCCAGCGCTCACCTTTATTATTTATTATAGCCATGGATTCCTTAATACGCCACCTACAGGAGCGCGATATGCATTGAGGTCTTCAATTTAAACCTGTACCGCTCCTCATTTCAATGTATGCTGATGACATACTGTTGCTCATTTGGCACCCCTGCTACAACCTGACCACTATAGTGCGGGAAATTGTCCGGTTTGGAGGCCTATCTAGCCTATGCATCAATTTGGAGAAATCAAAACTTTTCCCCCTCACCGACGAGACCACTTCCCCCACTTGTGAATACCTTTTTAAATGGTCCACCTACTCCACTAAATACATGGGCATTGTCCTGCATAGGGATAGGGAACAAGTCATTTGTTTAAATTACGGTCCCGCCATGGACAGGCTCTTGACACAAGTAGATCGCTGGGTACAATTTCCCCTTTCCATGGCGGGCCGCATCGCTTTCATAAAAATGACGCTCCTCCCTCGCTTTTTGTATTTATTTACAAATATCAATCAATCAATCAATCAGGGGTTTATAAAGCGCGCTACTCACCTGTGAGGGTCTCAAGGCGCTGGGGGGGGGGGAGGTGCAGCTCTGGGTCAGTCGAACAGCCAGGTCTTGAGGTTCTTCCTGAAGGTGTGCAGAGTAGGGGAGCGCCTGATGTTGACTGGGAGCTCGTTCCAGGTCTTTGCTGCGACGTAGGAGAAGACTCTTCCGCCTGCTCTGGTTCTGCGGATGCGTGGGGTCTCTGCCAGTGCGAGGTCGGCGGAGCAGAGGTTCCTTTTGGGTACGTGGAAGGAGACTCTCTCGTTGAGGTTTTTGGGTCCGATGTTGTGGAGGGATTTGTAGGCGTGTGTGAGTAGCTTGAAGGTTACTCTCTTCTCAACGGGGAGCCAGTGGAGGTCTCGTAGCTGCTGGGTCATGTGCTCGTGTCATGGGGTTCCGAGGATGAGTCTGGCTGCGGTGTTCTGGATGGTTTGGAGCTTGTGTAGCAGGGTTCTGTTGATTCCAGCGTAGAGGGCGTTATCGTAGTCCAGTCTGCTGGTTTTGAGTGCGTGGGTGACGGTCTTTCTGCATTCGGGGGGGATCCACTTGAAGGTCTTGCGGAGGATGCGGAGGGAGTTGAAGCAGGTGGAGGCGACGGCGTTGATCTGGCGGGTCATGGTGAGGAAGGAGTCTAGGATGATGCCGAGGTTTCGGGCGTGGTCTGATGGAATGGGTGGGTTTCCGAGGGCGGAAGGCCACCAGGTGTTGTCCCAGGTGGTGGAGGAGGGTCCAAGGATGAGGACCTCAGTCTTCTCTGAGTTGAGCTTCAGGCAGCTGTTGTTCATCCAGGCTGCGACGTCTTTTATTCCTTCCTGGAAGCTGAGTCTGGTGTCTTCGGGGTTCTTGGTGAGGGAGAGGATGAGCTGGGTGTCGTTGGCGTAGGATACTATGCTGAGCCCATGCTGTCTGACGATGGCGGTGAGGGGGGCCATGTACATGTTTAAGAGCGTGGGGCTGAGTGAGGATCCTTGGGGTACTCCGCAGTTGATCTCTGTGGGTTCGGAGAGGAAGGGTGGGAGTCTGATCCTTTGGGTTCTGCCGGTGAGAAAGGAGCGGATCCAGCCAAGGGTGGTTCTCGTATACTGGCGTCGTGGAGTCTGGCTGCGAGAGTGCGGTGTGAGACGGTGTCGAAGGCTGCGGAGAGGTCTAGTAGGATGAGGGCTGCGGTGTGGCCCTGGTCAAGTAGCATGCGGATGTCATCAGTGGCGGCGAGGAGGGCGGTCTCAGTGCTGTGGTTGCTGCGAAATCCGGATTGGGAGGAGTTGAGGATGGCGTTCTCTTCGATGAAGGTGGTCAGCTGGACGTTGACGAATCTCTCAGTGACTTTGGCTGCGAAGCGAAGGAAAGAGATGGGCCACTAGTTTTTCCGGTCCATCGGGTCGGCCGAGGGTTTCTTGAGGAGGGGCTTGACCTTTGCCCGCTTCCAGTCATCAGGGCTGATGCCGGATTCGAAGTTCGGGTGCTATGGCGGCGGTGGCTCTGTGGTAGATGTGCGGCTGGCAGGGGTCCGTGGGGGCTCCTGAGTGGGTGTTCTTCATGGTCGTCGCGGTGTCTTCAGTGGTTGCAGGTTTCCAGGTGGTGATGGTGGGCTGGTTGTTGGTGGTGGAGAGGGGGGTGGTGTCCGGAGTCTGTTCGCTGAAGTTGTTGTAGAGGGCCTTGATTTTCAGGTGGAAGAAGGAGCTGAGCTTGTTGCAGAGGTCCTGGGATGGTGTGACGTCCGTGGCTTCGCTGGGGGGTTTGGTGAACTGCTGTATGACGTTGAAGAGTTTTTTTTGCATTGCTGGCGTTGGTGAGGATTTTGTTCTTGATAAAGGTCCGCTTGGTGGCTCTTATGCGCTGGTGGTATTCAGTCAAGGCGTTCCTGTAGGTGTTCTGGTCTTCAGTGGTTTTCCTGTTCCTCCAGAGTTTCTCGAGGCGTCTGCAGGAGCGCCTGGCTTCTTGGAGGTCGGTGGGGAACCAAGCGGCCTTCTGGGGGCGTAGTCTGACGGGGTGTAGGAGGGGTGCGAGCTTGTCTGCGCAGCTGGAGATCCAGGGGTGTAGTTCTTTGGCTGCAGAGTTGGTGTCGGTTGTGGCGGAGGGGGGGTTGTGGAGGAGGGTGGTGTTGAGGTGTTCCTCTGTGATCTTACTCCAGTTCCTTCGTGGCGGGCGTGGGGCGGGTTTGGGTGCGGTGGTGCTGTTGAAGGTGAAGTGTACAGAGTGGTGGTCTGTCCAGAGGGGCTGCGTGGTGTGGCTAAAGTGTATGTTTGTCCCTCCTGCGAAGATGGGGTCGAGGATGTGTCCGGCTCTGTGGTTGGGGGTGGTGACGAGCTGCTTTAGTCCGAGGTTGTCAAGGAGGGTGGTGGAGTGGGGGTCGCTGCGGTTGTCGAGGTGGAAGTTCAGGTCTCCGATGAGAATGTAGTCCGTGGAGGCGATGGCGTGGGGTGCGACGAGGTCGGCAATGGTGGTGGCGGAAGAGGCACAAGGCCCGGGGGGTCTGTAGACGAGGGTCCCGCGCAGCGTGGTTCTGGGGCTGGTCTGGATCTGGAAGTGGAGGTGCTCTGTGTTGGAGAGGGGGTCGCTCGTGCTGGAGGTGGTGAGTCGGAGGTAGCTTTTGTGTGCGATGGCGAGTCCTCCTCCTGGGCGGTCCTTTCTTTGGATCTTGTATCCGTCGGGGATGGCGGTGGCGATGCCGGGGGCGGAGGTGGCGTTGGTCCAAGTTTCTGTCAAGAAGGCGACGTCTGGCGAGAGGGTGTCGAGCAGGTCCCAGATCTCCATGGCGTGTCTGTGTAGGGAGCGCACGTTGAGGAGGACGCACGTCAGGGCTTCGGTGCTGCGGGCGTCCGGCGTGGGTTCAGGAGTCGTGGGGGGGCTGTTGACAGTGAAGGATTGTCAGCAGTGTCGGCAGGAGAACTGGCCGTGGGTGGTGTTCGGCGTTGCTCTCTGGCAGCTGTCATTCCTTCCGGGGTTGAGTGCGAGGAGATCGTGGGATTGTAGCGGTGGAAGGTCGTAGATCCAGGGTTCCTGGTGCTGGCCGCGGTCGGGGCGCAGACGGGCTTGCCTTTGGCGTGCCTTCGGCACGCCCGCTGCGCGACCGTTCAGCGGCCGCCATTAATAGGGGGGGGAGGGACGAGAGGCTGGGAGGCGGGAGCGGTGGGTGTCCAGGGGGGAGGGGCCAAGGGGGCAGCAGCGGCGGGAACACGCACTGGAGAAGGAAAAGGTAAAAAGAAAGAAAAAAGGCGGGGCGCCAAATTAAAATAGATAAAAAGATGCGGGGAACAGGAGAGGCTAAGGAGAGGCTAAGGGCTGCAGGCGAGGTGCAGGAAGTGCTGAGGCAGGATCGGGCCTCAGAGCGGGCAGCCGGTGCAAACTTCACCAGGAAGGTGAAGGAGGACTGCGGAGCTGCGACGGCACTGCGGAGCTGCTGGGGAGAGAGTGGACCCAGGCCAGAGGTCAGGGTCCCTATTCCTTTGACAAACTCTTTCTTTCTGACGCTGTGCAGCCTACTTTTGAAGTTGGTATGGGTGGGCCACAGAACCTTGGGACACCCTCACTCTCCCATATGACCGTGACGGCTTTGCCATCCTCAATTTACACATTTATTGCTTAGTCGCCCAAGCTCACTTTGCATATAATTGTTTTCACCCCGATGCCCGACTGCCTTACACTTAACCGGAACAGGATCTGGCAGATCCAACACCCTTAAATACCCTACTGCCACATGGTCTTAAGCTGGACCCCAAAGACATCCAGACTTTGTCTACCACCTGCTGGGCATGGCGAAAGCTTAGTAGTATGCTGGGCTTCGACTTTCTATATTCCCCCAAACTACCCATCTCTCCAAACCCATTCCTAGCATTAACAGCTGAAAAGCAAGTACAACAAACCTTGACTAGGCATAGTCTTCACACCTTTGGTTCCCCCAACCACCGCCACAAACTGCTCCGTTTCCGATTCCTACACTGATCCTACACCACTCCTGCTGGACGTGCCAAGATTGACCCCTCCAGGCCATCCCTATGTCCTAAATGCCAGTACCCTGGAGCGGACGTCTAGCACTTAACTTGGACCTGTCCAGCTATTGCAACATACTGGTCTGAAGTGTTCAGTACCCTCTCTCAAATGATCTCTCTAACCTTAGACACCTCGCCTTCTTTAGCACTGTTGGTCAATGTTTCACCCGTCCCTATAACATATTGCAGATTTATAGCCATTTCTTGTTGTTAGCGAAATGAGAGATCACAATGCGCTGGGGCACCTCTGCACGCCCAACCATCAAGGCAGGCTACGAAGCATGACATATTGTGACCTAGCAAGCGAGTTCTACGCCACACTACAAACCCCCTCTTCCAGACCAAAGGACATATGGCAGCCTCTCCTTTCATACTTGCTTACCCTTGATTCAGACTCCCCGGTATCTACACCTCCAGCACTCATGCCTGCCCTTTCCTCCGGTCACACCAGCCAAGATACGATTATATGACTATCTACCTATTATCGCACCTTCTCTCCTCTCTGAGGCCCTCTCCACTATTCCCCTGTTCAAACTCCAATACTGTTTTTTCCTTTTTTTTTTGCGATGTAACATAGCTACGATTTATAACCATGTCGAGATATGCTCATACACAAAAGCCTTGATGTCTTGGACCTCGTCTTCTTCTTTTCTCATGTATTGTAACTCTGAAAAATTGTTAAATATAGCTTAAAAAAAAAAAACAACAGTTTTCCACCTGTAATAGGGGTTACATAGACTCTAAAGTTACATGCCATGTTATGTTCATGTTTCATGACCCAAGATACACCTGCTATAGTTTATGCATATAGCAGCTGATTAAGACGAAAAGATTATTCTGGTTGAGGGCATTTTTCAGATACAACAAAATCTTTGCAATGATTTCTTGAAATAGATTTTCTTGAAAAATAGTGAAAGAAGCACAGATCAGTGTACAACAGATAATCAGGGTTGATATACTCAAAATAAAGGTACAGATAAAAATTTCAAATTGATATACATGTCCAATTGAATCAAGAAAAGTGTGCTTAAATATTGGTCTTCCACAAAGATGGATAACAATTTAGAAGGTTTAGATTTAGATCTATGAAGGGGCAGTATGGCAAATTTACAAAAACGTTTCTTATTTTCAAAAAGAAAATCTCAAAGCAGGATTTTCTTTTTGAAAATAAAAAAACAATGCCCCTCTCGATATGGGAGTTTCCCCTCAAGGCGAAGGTCAATGAGTATTTTTTTTTTTAAACAACTTTATTTATCGTGTTGCAACAAACGCCTGAAAGGCCATACGACATAGACGTCTGCAATAAATACAATAACTATAAAAATGATCCAGCTGGGAGGTCATACACTTCGAATATTATCACTCTGTATGTCACATTATGAACAACAGTAATTATAATTATCCCAAAAACGAAGCCTTATATCCTAGTCGGTATCCACATAGCAGTTATACATTGGGGCCAAGGATTGAGATTATACATTTTTCGTGTACCCTCTGTGATGTAATCTAACCCCCCCCTCCCGCCCCCGGTCGTCTTGAACGACAAACACACATAGGGGCAGAATGGTGGCGAGGGCCACTGAGTGACTCTCAATCTTATCTGTGCCCCTCTCTTTGAAAGGACTTCCCCATCCTCATTCCGCTCTCGCCCGGGGCAACAGATAAACCAGCCATCTCAAGCATTCTTGCAGCTAGATGGGTGCATGATATTTAATCCTGCAGTTTTATAAACATGAGAAAAAGGGACCAAATTTTCTCAAGCTGCGACAGTGTGTCACAAACAGTGGCCATGAGTCTCTCCATTCAGTAGAGATTCCATTCTTTATTCCACCCGGTGATATAACGGAGGGCTTTGGGCCCTTCTATTTCTGTGCGACAGCCAGGCTGCAAGTAAAAATTGTGAAATAAGTTACCCTACTGCTTCACTATATTGAGCACTTTTCAATACCGCCAGGTTTTTCCTGACAGTGACTGGCACTGAAAAATGGCTATTTGTCTGCCCATCTAAATTAGGTGGGGGGACATACAGCCAAACCTCTGGCGGCCCTGTGGAGTTTGACCATGGTGGAGATAGAATAGTCTCCTCCATTGTCACACTCACTTTTAAATCTGGAGGCGGACCATAATGTTGGCAGGGGGAAACTCTGTTGCCATTGCAACTGAGTTCCCTTTCCCCCAACATATAAATCAGTCTCTTAGTCTTTGAGTTTTGTGTTGCATGGATTGCCTACCGTGAAGTACCCACTCCTCTGTCCTGTACTTTGTCCAGGAAGCAGTCTGTCACCTCAGGAGTGACTCCAAGCTTGATAGTCCCACAACACAGGCCACAGGAGTCACTAGAGGCTCACATCTGGAATGCTGACTAAAATTAATCATCACAAACATCACCTACCTACAAAAGCTTAAGAGGTTATTTTTGAAGCAGCTTACACCTACTTGGGAATGAAGAATATGATTCATTCATTGTTCATGCTTGTGATATTACTCATTGAGAAACAAATAATATTGACACAGAGCAGTAAATGTAAGTTAAGGGCCAGCAGTAAAGTAAGAATTTGTGTTGCAACTCATTTACGATATTGCTGTTGTTTGAAGTACCTTGCGACAGAATCCATTAGGAACAAGATAACTTTGAAATGTTAATTCCAAGATGACTGTTACTATATACAAAGAGAATTGACAATTATAAATACTTGAATTAACAATGAAGAGAGACTAGGCGCTTAAGTGTGCTAAGGCCGTTAGGAAACTTAAATGAAAAATACATCTAGGTTAAGTGGACATATAAAGAAAAAGTGTCTAATACAAATACTTTATTAACTTTGACCCAGTTAACACTTCAAAAGAATGCTGCAAGAAGATTTTGTGTATATGTTTGAAACATTACTACTTCTTGAATTATTGTATAGATTTTATATTAACAAAGATCCAGGGCTCTGCGTGACTGACAGAAGTGTAGCTGGACTTTGTTTTGGGGTTGAATGACTGAGGTCCTGGGGCAGCCCACTTGGCATGGGAGACGGTAGTGGCCCAGTAAGTTGGGTGCTGGGAGCCATGGTGCATGGTGCCACCCTGCATCCTGTATATGCCTACAGTGTGTTGCAGAATCTGCTACACTGAGATGTGGTGTGGGGTGATTCCGATCAGCAAAATGAGAGCAGTGATGGAGGCTGTGAACTGAATATGACACCCTTGGCATCAGGTCTCTGACTAGCAGGATGCAAATCCACCCTTTGACCTCGGGGTGAGAGCTGCTGGAGTTGGGGAAACTGGCTGCATATGGCCCCTTGGGGATCCCTGCATGCACAGAGGCTTCATCCATCTATGTCACTATGGCGACCATAACCTGTGATATTCTGATTTGCTTGCAGGCTGGTGTTGATAACATGCATGCTGTGGGAATTGCTTCTGTCCTACAATGGTCCTGGGGGCCAGAGGCTAGGTTCTGTTAGTTGAAATCATATTGTGAGCTGTACCCCTACTGTGGTGCTTCAGCACCAATTTCTGCTGGGTGAGACTTCTGCACCCATTCCTACTGGGGCCTGGAACACTGATGGTGGTTGATGTACAGCACATTATTGCCTCTGCATCACTGTCTTATGGAACTTATGGTCCTCTTCATGCTTTTTATTGGTTGGATTATATACTGCACTCAAGACTGAACGATTTATCCTGGCTGATCTGTGAGAAGCTGATCACTGAGGCCGCCCCCTGTTAAACTCTCCAGGAGTGATGTAGCCATTCAGTGTCAACCTCACTATACCTGGTCTTCCTACTAACATCAGCAATGATTAAAGATGATCAGAAATAGGCCAGGGTGTCTTTTTACACTGAACGGCAGCTAGAACAACAGACAAAGACACTTTTCTAAAATCTGTGACTCATCAGAGAGAGAAGCTTCGGGAACGTGATGAAGGTGATGTTAAAGCCTTCCTCATTGACAAGACATGCAGCCTGCAAAGATCGACTGCAATATAGTCACACTCACAGCTCGCCTAAACCACGTCAGAGCAGACATGCCGTACATCCTGGAATAGCTGATCATTGTAAGTCAGATATTGAAAATGTTGCCTCTATTAGGAATAAGATGGAAAAGGTATCAAAAGTGATCAAAGCAAAGAATGAGCACTTAGAAGCCTGATCCTGCCGTAACAACCTCCATTTTGTGGGGCTCCCTGAGTCAGCAAACGTGGACAGGATGAAATAATTTGGGAATATGTTGCTTTCTGAACTATTCAATAGATCCCTTTTTCCCGTTTCTTATTGTAGAGAGGGGCCGACTGGTCATTTGAACCAGTCCTAGATTCCACTCCTCACTTGATCATCGCAGATCAGGATGCAGCACTGAGGCTGGCAAGACAAATTTGGAGTGCGTGCATAATTGTGTGTCCATTTTTCTCAGCCTCACTGTTCCAGTTCAAGAGAATTGCGATCCAGCGCGGCTAATATAAATTTTTCCTTATGACACTAATTCAGAAAAACACCTACGCAACCTTGATCACTTGGAACTTATGTCGGTGGGGCCCATAACACCGCATACATACATTCATTCAATTTTCTGGATCAAGCGCTAAGGAAAAATGAGTTGCTGGACAAGCGGGATACCTTATTAAAATGACAGAATTATAACCTATACATTATATACATTAACTTCAGATCCTGTCGGTTCTAAACATCAAGGTACTCCGCTATTCGGTCGATGGACCAACTAGTAGAATCAGTTGATGGCGATTAAGACCAGCTCAATCACAATTAAAACCTTTAGCATTTATAAATCACAATTTTATTAAAAGAACCACAGACTCATTTAGAGTTAGCATATAGTTTTATCGAAATTCTTTAAGCAAAAAAGTAAAGTTCATTTTAAGCAAATACATTTATTATATTAGTAAGCATTTAAGTAAAAGGTTAAGACTAAAGATGGGAAATACTCATTACCTTTGGCCATAGGGCGATGACAAGAATGGTTCATCAGGAAAGAAAGATGAACCGCAGGTCACAGGATAGTACTCCCAAAACTGACTGACTGTCCCGCTAACCTCCTCGGACGCAATCTCCTCCCGGGCAACTCCCGCAACGGTCTCGTTCCTTCCCCAGTCAAAGTCCAAAGTTCAAAATGACAGAGTCTCTCGCAGCATCAGGATAGAATAAGCAAAGAAGTTTTTTTTCACAACATAAGAGCAGACCCTCTTATACCCTATTTTCTGGCTCTCTACACTTAAAAGTTGCAATCTTTAGGGGCAAGAATCACGTTAATTGGTCCATTGGAGGGGTGGTGATGGTCACCTCATCGCCCTCGTTGTTCGAACCGGTTTGGGGACAATAACGCATATATTAAGTCTCATGATTCCAAAGGTAGTTCAATTTGTTAATGTAATTTGTAACAAACTCCGATGGTCACACATTAGTTCATCCTTTGTCGCTCGATTCTCTCATCCGTTCCCATGCATTTATGCTGAACTCTTGGCACGATCCTCGTCGCAGGTCAGACTGGCCTTGATATCTCTCACTCCGGGCACAGGCCGCATACACGTGACTAGAGCATTCACACTGCTCATGCGCAGGGGCCATTTTATTTGGCGCACGCATCCCATCCCTTCCAGCGACCATTTTCGAAGCGTGGCCTAGCAGGCCCGAACGAAACTAATATAAGAACAAACACAACAGAGATTAAAACATGGAAAATAAGCCTTTCTGTTTACCAGCCGCCATTCTAAAGACCCGTGTTAGGTATTACCTAGCAGAAGCGACATTTAAAGCCATTTTACTTACCACCTGCATTCTTTGCCACGGTGCAATTTTACTATGCAACACAAATTATGCAATTTACTCTATTTACTACTCAAATCACAGTACTTATATTATTTTGCTTCACATTTGTAAATTAATTAGATTTTGCAGTACTAGCAAGTTGCCCACGTGCAATGTTTAACAAAAAATGTGCATTTGTTGATTAGTTTATGCGTTTCAAACGGTTAGTATCATTAATCGTTATGGGGTCATTAACTTCAAAGGGGTACAAAAATATTTTGTTTCCCATGCTCCATCAATTCCCCCTTTGGTGATTTTTAACATCACCACTAAAACCTACCCCTACAAAATGTTATCAGATAAATGTTTCTTGTCCACTTGCATTTGTTAATTTAGACAATCGTGTTATTTTCATATTGTCTTTTAGACCTTTTGTACATGTTCTCTTTAAACTCTTCCAATTCGATCTCTCCCTTCTCCCGTTCTCTTTCTTTATTTTTCTCATTTTCTCTTTTTGCTTTATTTTGTCTTTTTCTTCTTTTAACACACACATATGCTAATCTCAATAATAGTATTATCACTACTACTAAAGTCACTGGAATTAGTATTTTTCCAATTAGAGAACTACCTATTTCGGTGAACCATTTCCTTATTGAGGAAAAACCTTTACCAAGTTTCTCCCAAGCACCTTCAACCTCCAGTGGGGCAATTTCTTTATGCAAATCAGTAATGTTCTTTATATACTTCTGTATATTCTGACTTTTGTCTGGAATGTAAGTGCAACAATGTTGTACCTTCAGCATTCCACAGACTCCACCCTCTTTTGCCAAAAGAATGTCAAGGGCAAGTCGATTTTGCATTACCATAGCTCTCATGGCAACCATTTCAGTATTTATCATCAAGAACCCTCCAGCAGTATTCGTTGATGAACGATCTACTACTGTAGACAATTTCCGAATTTTGTATGCATTCAAAGATACACCCACTGCTGGTATCAATGCTCCAAAAATGTCACCTATTATTTCTGAGAAGCTTTCCCTTCTCCTACGGGTTAATGGTTTACCTATCTCATGAATTCCTTTCGTTCCTCTCTCCACATGAAAAATCTTTGGAAAGACGAGGCCTAGATAGCAGGATCTGTACCAATGGTCCGGCAACCTATAGTATGCTTGGTTTCCGCAAATATAATAGATCCCTGGAAATACTGAATCTTTTCCTCCTTTGAATCCCCATCCCCTAAAATTTTGTATGCATCTCGGCACTCACTAGAACCCACAAAATAGGTATCATACAGAGTGTTATCTCTACTAATACGCAATTATCCCTGTTGGGGCCAATCTAGAACCATAGCTGCATTTGTTTCGCCTTTGTCATAACGTCCCTCTTCAAACGCCCAAGGTGGGGTTTTTGTCTTTTCTCCTGTTGCCTTTCTTTGAAACTTAACCCTTCTGTCTTCCACCATGTCTAAAAAGACCTTTTCTGCCTTTCTTAACCTACAGGTAAGATTATGTCTGAATGCATATTCTAATGTTAATTCTTTTGTTTCCAAGAAAAATTCTCCAAAAACCTTTGCAAATTTCACCTTATTTAACTCAGGGACTACGGGAACGTTAGCAAAAACAGCATCTGTGTCAGTGTAGTAATACTCTAATTTACCTGTTTTGTAAAATAAGCTAGCTAAAACACTACAAGTTATTCCATACATCAAAGGAAGGTGATGATACGTCACACCTTCTGTTACAGACGCAGGTAACTGCATACATACATAACAATCTCTGACATCCATTGTCTCCACATATTCATATAAGAGTTTCGTGAAGACATTCTTGGAGAAATCAGTTATTGACTTATCCCTATGAAATTCAGTACTATCTATCAGTGTTGCAGTGTTCTTTATGTTAGATTTCTTGTCACTATTCGTGTCATTCATGATTGCAGATGTATTTTCTACAACTAATCTTAGTGGAATTATTATTGCTAAAATGAACCAAATAAGCATTAGAAAGCCTGTACAATAGAAACACATCTTACACCATCTACGGAAAAACCCACATCTAGATCTTCTATTCTCAGTGTCTACCATGTTGAAATATTATCTAATTATATGTACAGAAATGTGTTTCCACACCTCAAAATGACTTTTTGCCGTTTTACCCTTTCTTTCAATGTACACTGGAACCAATTTGCTTTTGACGCACTTTTGTAGTCTTTCAGAAATGTTCTTTGTCTTTATCAGTTTTGTGTCTAGTCCGGTTTTCTTTCTTTGACTTTATCAGTTTGTGTGTCTAGTCCGGTTTTTCTTTCTTTGACTTTCAGGATTGGTGCAGTTCACTCTCACCCACTTGTTCACAGTCTTTGTCTGGGTTCTCGTGACTGCTATCCACTTCTTTAATGTCAGGCAGTGTTATGTATACCCATTCAGGTGACTTGTATTTCAAGTTAGGTCTTTTCACTCTTTTGGGTCTCTGCAATTGTCTTTTATTTGTTTTTCTTTGTCTTTCCTGACTTGTTATTTCATTTACTTGTTCTGCATTGTCTTTGTTCAAATATATTAGCTTATATCTCAGTCTTTTAATTTCGTTGGGCCAATTGTCTCCTTTTCTTGGCCTTTTCAGTTCACTTTCCTTTTCTCCTCGTTCCACTCTCCAAGTTCTCTTTCTTGGTCCTATTCTTTGCCTTCTTTCTTCTTCACTCTCTTCAGATTCTGTCTCAGATCTCACTTCACTTTCTCTAACTTTGAACTTTATGATCTCAGTCTCTTTGTCTGAATCTGAATCTCCTCGTGTTTCTTCCGCGTGTAATTCTGAGTCTAATCCTCCTCGTGTTTCTTCCGCTTGTAATTCTGAGTCTAATCCTCCTCG
The DNA here is from genome assembly GCA_963921515.1 of Calotriton arnoldi. Lineage (NCBI taxonomy): Eukaryota > Metazoa > Chordata > Amphibia > Caudata > Salamandridae > Calotriton > Calotriton arnoldi. The sequence goes on along the minus strand of CAWUFW010000269.1, from coordinate 3,469,515 downwards.
TGTTTCTTCCGCAATTTCCTCAATCTCTCTATCTGAATCTGAATTTTCTTGAGTTACCTCTACAATTTCCGGAGGAATTTCCCCAAAGCTTGTACTTGGCTGTTCACCGTCACTGTCTATTGGTTCAATTTCTCCTGTTTCAATATCAGTTCTTTTGTTTTCGGATTCTTTTGTTTATCTTTTACTGCATTCAGGTTGGTCTGCTTCAGATGCCGAACTGGTACCTGATTTTTCCAGATGTCGACTTACAGGTCAGGCTTCAGGATCTGGAACTCTGATTGTTTCAGTCTCTGCTTCAGATGCCGAGCTGGTATCTGATATTTCCAGATGTCGACTTGAAGGTCAAGCTTCAGGATCTGGAACTCTGATAGTATGGCTGGCATGAATCCAATTTTTCACACCTGCACACTTTACTGCAGTCGTTGTCACCAGAATCACTTGACGTGGCTTGTCCCAGCGTGGAACCAAGCAATTTCTTCTTCTGTGGACTTTTATGCGGACCCAGTCTTCTGGACTCAGATCATGAGCTGGTTTTCTTTCAAGAGTGGTCGCATCCGGCCCAACCTGATGAAACACAGAATGTACCACATCAGCCAATCCTTTGCAATAGTCCAGTATGAGATCATCAGTTATAGTCAGCAGTTTGTTGACAGGTACGTATGCTTGTCTCGTTGCTCGTCCCATTATTATTTCATGGGGACTCAAACCTGTTTTTCTGTCAGGTATGCTTCTTATGCTCATCAGCACCAATGGTAAGGCATCGGGCCATTTGAGTCCTGTGGCTTGACACATTTTCCCTAACCTATTCTTTATTGTGCCATTTACTTGCTCTACCACTCCAGAAGCCTCTGGTCTGTAGGCACAATGCAGCTTTTGTTGAATGTCTAGTGCTTCACATATCAGTTGGATAATTTCATTCTGGAAATGCGTTCCTCAATCTGTTTCTATCGTTACTGGAAAGCCATATCTAGGAATGAATTCTCTCAGTAGGAGCTTAGCTACAGTAACTCCATCATTCCTTCTTGTCGGATAGGCTTCCACCCAACGAGAAAACAAACAGACGACCACCAGGACATATCTCAATCTGTTACTCGGGGGTATTTCTATAAAATCCAATTGCATTCTAGTAAAAGGACCTCCTTCCCGTCCTATTGTTCCCAAACTCACTACTGTCTTCCTTCCAGGATTTATCTGTTGGCATATAAGGCATCTTTGGCAAAGGCTTTCAGCTATAGCCCTAAATTTTGGGTTGTACCAGGTTTGTTTGAAAAGTCTGATCTTGGCATCTCTACCTATGTGTGCCTGTCCATGGTACATCCGTGCCATGTTAGAGATCATGCTATCAGGCATAACTGGTCTTTCATCCCTGTAAACCCAGACTTCATCTTCCTCTCTCCGTCTGCAACCTGATTTTATCCAAACGTCTTTTTCCTCATCACTTGCCTCTTCCTGCAATTGTTTCACCTCTTCCCATGTTTCAACTGGGTTAGTAAACAGCAAGGGACATGAAACATTTTCTTTTTCCCTTCTCCGATTCATTGAGGTCGTATTTCTGGCACAATATTGAGCTAATTCATCAGCAAATTTGTTACCTACTGCAATGTAATCAGTTCCATTCTTGTGAGCAGTGCATTTTACCACCGCAATCTGTTTAGGCAGCTGTATCGCCTCAAGCAACTTCTTCACAAACTCACCATTCCTAATAGGAGACCCCGAGGAAGTCAGGAATCCCCTCTGGGACCAGATCTGTCCGAATTCATGGACCACTCCGAAGCCATACTGGCTATCCGTGATCACAGTAATTCGGAAATTCTTTCCCAGTTTGCACGCTCGAATCAGAGCAATCAACTCAGCAACTTGGGCTGAACGTATCCCTCTCAAACAGGATGCTTCCATTATGGTTGCCATCGTACATACTGCATACTCAGCGCTTAAAACTCCTTCATTTGTCCTCAGGCATGACCCGTCCACAAACATTACATAATCTGATTCTTTTAAAGGTTCATCCCTAATATCAGGGCGGGGCTTTGTGAAAAACTCAAGCACATCCAAACAGTTAATATCAACGTCATCTTTGACCTCTGGATTTACTGCATCTGGCAGTGAGGTGGAAGGATTCACACTCGTGCATCTTACAATGGTTATATTGTCTGCACCCAAGATCACTTTTTCATACCTAGTCAGCCGACTATGTGTCGTCATGAATTGGGTTGTTGTTCGGGTCAGAAGGATTTCAACTGAATGTGGGACATATACTCTCAAAGGATATCCCATCACAATGCCTTCACTTTGTTCCAGACTCACACAAGTAGCAGCTACTGCTTTCAGACATCCAGGCAACGCTTTTGCTACCGGATCTAGAACAGCTGAAAAATAAGCTATTGGTCATTTCATTCTTCCATGCCTCTGTACTAATACTGAGAGTGCACATCCGTGTCTCTCACTACAATACAGCTCAAATTCTTTCTCAACATCAGGCATTCCCAATGCTGGTGCCTCACACAAACTTGTTCTCAGTTCCTCGAAAGCCTTAATTTCCTCCTCATCCAGTGCAATCGGATCTTTGACATCCCTTTTTGTCAATCGCTGTAAAGGTTTTGCAATCAATGAAAATCCACTTATCCACTGTCGGCAATAACCAACCATTCCAAGGAACATTCTCACCTCTCTTTGTGTCATTGGGGCTCTCATTCCTTTAATAATCCTTATTCTTTCTGTTGTCACTTTTCGTATCCCTTTCTCAATCTTATGACCTAGGTACTGTACTTCCTGTTGACAGAATTGCAGTTTTGATGGGGACACCTTGTGTCCTCCTTCTGCTAAATGATTCAGTAAAGCAATGTTGTCCGTAACACATGCTTCTCTGGTCTTTGATGCCACCAATAGGTCATCAATGTATTGGACCATCACAGATTTTTCAGGCATTATTAAACTTTCTAATGATTTCTTCAGAATCTGATTAAAAATAGAAGGACTTTCAGTATACCCTTGAGGAATTCGGCACCATGCCAAAATACGCTCTCCGAACCGAAACGCAAATAATGGCTGGCTGTCAGGGTGCAATGGAATAGAAAAGAATGCATGGCACAAATCAATAACTGTGTACCATTCTGCATCATGGGGGATTTGATACAGTATTACAGCAGGGTTTGGCACAATTGGGCAACAAGGAATAACAATTTTGTTCACTTTTCTCAAATCTTGTACTATTCTATATGTTCCATTTGGCTTTTTCAATCCCATTATAGGAGAATTGCATAGAGGGCTGCTCATTATTTCTCTCAAAATCCCTTGTTCAATCATCTTATTAATTACAGGTGTTATTCCTTCAATAATTTCTGGCATCAGTTTGTATTGCGGGGTGTTTGGGTAATTCGTTCCTTCTTTTACAGTAATTTTTACAGGATCAACTTCTCTCATTAGTCCAATATCTTCACCTGTGAAATCCCATACATCAGACCTGACTGTTTCTTTCAATTCAGCATGGATTTTCTCTGCATCGAACACAGGAAACGTATCATACATTCCTGGTTCTAGTTCTGTCATTGTCAATTTATACAGAACATCATCATCTGGTGTCTGGAAAGCAATACCATCTGGAGTACAGTAGATGGTACAATTCATTTTACAAAGCACATCGTGTCCTAATAAATTTACAGGACTACAATCACACACCACAAAACGGTGCATGTCTTTGAATGGATCAATTTCCACCTCTACTGGTGTGGTAAGATGGGTTTTAATTTGCCTGTTTGAAACACCTACAACTTGGATGTATTCTCCTGAGAGAGGAAGATTTGGAATTTCCACTGACCTGACAGTAGAACGGGTATCGCCAGTGTCCACAAGGAAAGTAACATTTACACCATTCACCTTTCCATCCACAAATGGACCTGACTGATCTACCTCTAGAGTTGCGCCAAGCACGCACTCTTCTTCCTCTCCTAGGCACCGTCATAAGCTTTCATCCGATTCATCTCCATCCTGCCGTAACCAATACTGCAAAACTGCAGCTGCGCGCGGCAATTTTGTTACCTGCTCTCCTCCGTAGAATCCTGCGTCTGTACTGTATCTTTGAGGATTTACACTCTTTGGAAGAGGTGGTTGCGGCACCTGACACTGTTGAGTAACTACCTGTGGCTGTTGCGGCTGTTGGTAACTCACCTCATTCTGCACCTGTGGATTTAATGATTGATTCTCGGTATTAACTCTCAGAGGTAATTTACACTTGTTTCTCCAGTGCCCTAATTTTCCGCAATTATGACATGGCCATTTCTTTTTAGCTTCTTCTATACTCATCTGACCTTTTCCCTTACCAATATTCAGTTTGGACTTGGTCTGTCCTACATCACTAGACTGATTATTCATCTGAGCTTCTTGTTTTTCTGCAACCTTTACTTGTGCCCACATTCCCTTGAGTTTACGCTGTCTACACTCAATATCGTCACTGCAATATTTGAATACCGTAATACCTCATCTACTGTGCTATTCTGCCAACATAACATATGCTGCTTAATCATTTCACTTATCTCAGGTCTCAAGCCATACACAAATCTATACACAAAATGACATATCTTTTTCACTCAAATTCTCGTATCCACTATACTGTTTAAAGACCAAAAGCAATCTCTCGTAATAAGCATGTATAGATTCCTTACTTTCCTGAGTTGTTCTATCAATCTTTACCCAGTCCGTTTCTTTTGGTGGAATTTTATTTTTCAGAAACGTGATTACCTGTTCATATTTTCTCATTACTTCTGAACCTGGGGCTCCTGTTTTTGCATCTCTAGGATATTCTTCCTTCGGCCAGTCAATTGTAATTTTACACTCTGTCCATAAATCTGCAGGAACAACAATCTCAAACAATCCATCCAGTTCTTCCCACAACACTTTTGAAACTTTTACAAACCTTTCTACCTGTCTATACCATTCTACAGGTTTTTCTCTCAATCTTGGAAAATCATTTGTAAATGACAATATATCTTGTCTGGACCTTGGGACATGTACATAACTTCCTCCTGGAGTTTCTCTCATTGGACATTCTATTACCGTTGGTTCTTTCTCTTTTACTGGAAAAGCCAATGCTGCTTTATCAGTTGTTCCCTCTTTTCTTCTTATCCACCTACTTCTCCACTTGTCTACATCTCCCCATTTTCTCAGTAAAACAACCAGTTCTTTTATCTGTGTTAGTCGTCCTGAAGTGTTCAGATTTTCTATGTCCTTTTCACTAAAATCTACCCTGTATGGTTTCTGCAAACCTCTAATTTTTCCAAAATCTACTCCTAGTTCATTCGCTGTTTCTTCCAATTTTTCATGCAAGTTCCTAGCTCTCCAAGTGATGCTTTTACACATAAACATTAATTCATCATCTTGATAGGACTTCAATCGATCTGTACCAATAGTTCCTAGAATTAATTCCTCCATATCTATCTTTAATCTGACCACATCCAGAAGTTGTGGTTCGGCATCTTTTTTCTGCAGTCTCCTCACCCAATCATTTAATTCCTCTGCAGTCGGACCCACAGGGGTCTTATTTAATTCTATCCAATTTGCACTTCTCTCCGGGGTTTCAGTTGCTGACTCGGCTCCCATAGGAGTCTTATTTATCTGACTCTCATTAATTGTCAAATTTACAGGTGGACTTAACCTAAATGGACCAACAGAATCTTTTTTCTCTCTATTTTCTGGAATTATCCCTTCTCTTACTTTTTGCATACTGGAATTTAATGGAATTATTAAGGAGTGTTCATCTATCTTTTGATTTTCAAATACTGGGATTACTGGCCCTATAGTTACTGGCACAGTCGCAGCTTCCATATTCTTTGTCAGTTCTCTTATCTTTTCAGTCAACTCTCTTGTGGTTCTGGCTAATTCAGCTGTATTACCATTATCATATTTCACAGTCTGTGGTGTTTCTAGTTTATTAAATGGACTATTTATTTCAGACATTTGTTCAGGGCTTTGATTTATTACAGTTCTCATTGGCGGTGCATTTGGTGTCACCACCACAGAATCCTGTTGATATGGAGGGGGTCTTTTATTTAAAATGTCCTCCAGCAACTCATCCTCTGTGTCGCTAACTCCATACCCATATCTCTCTGGTACTGTATGCTTCTTTTTCTCCGTACACTTTTTCCCTGCTAAGTTCTTCATCTGTTCTGGCAGGAAACATACCATCCGTCATGTTAGCATACCGCCATCGTCTCATCCTGTCTTCATGATTCAAACCCCATACTCTTCCATGAACTAAACTATAATTCTTTGCACCTCTGTGTTTTTCCCTTTCATACATCTCATCTTCCCATTCACCTAAGGCTTCGAACGGTGTCGGTCTAGGTCTCGGTTCAAGTCTCATCATCTTTTCTCTCAAATTTCGAAGTACCGCTGTGCTAAACGAACCATTTTCTGGAAATGCCAATACTCCATCGTCTTTGGTATACTTCGCCCAATTTTCCAACCAAATGCAAGTATGATAGCCATTTTTCATCATCATATAAGATGCTGGCGTTTTCGGCGGAGGAAGTACTTCTCCTTCCCTAGTCACAACCTTCTTATCTTTCTTAAAATGGTTCTTAAGCTTCGCAAACCATGACGGTTTCTCTCTATCATATTCATTATAATAAGCCATTTCACTGTTGTTTTGCCGAAGCAATTCACACAATCCTTCACCAATCGGTTCTTTCTACTGCTCGGCTATTCGGACCTATCCCAGCGCATCTCACACTAACGCACCAATGAGTAAGCTTTTACGTCACTCTCACACTAACCTATCCCAGCCCGTCTCTCACTAACGCACCAATCAGGAAACTCTTCGTTCTTCCACAACTGGCAAATACCAGCGCGGTTCTTGTTGACGTCAGCTCTACTCCTGTTTCTGCTGACCCCTCCTTTACAAAAATTTATCGGCACTTTTCTTAACTTTTCTTTTCGACTAAATCGATTAGTTACAACGTAAAACACATTTCCATTGTCTGTTTCTCTAAACAAAAGAGATAGTTTATTCTTACTTACAAGAATACTGTTTCGTTCGATAAGTGTAGCACTTCTCTCTACCTTACCCTTCTCTCAAGCAAGAGGTAAACCCATTTCTCTGGGGATAAAACACATGTGGAGACTACACTGCTCCTGAGAATTAAGGCCAAAGTTTCACAAGAAAACCTGTTGCTATTTCACTCAAATGCAATTCATATGTGAAATTTCCCTAACATAACACAGTCCTGTGTTATCACCAAATTTGAAATCAGACAATGCACAATTCCGTGTGACTTCTCTTGCCACACGTGTCCACTTCCTACTTCCCAGAAGCTTCAAAATTCTGACTTACACATAACGTAATACAAACTCAACATATAATGTTAGTCATAAAAAATCGATAATCAATAATCACCAAACTAATCTATAGTAACCGTAACTCTGCTACCAAGAAATCTGATCCAGTGCGGCTAATATACATTTTTCCTTATGACACTAATCCAGAAAAACACCTACGCAACCTTGGTCACTTGGAACTTATGTCGGTGGGGCCCATAACACCGCATACATACATTCATTCAATTTTCTGGATCAAGCGCTAAGGAAAAATAAGTTGCTGGACAAGCGGGATACCTTATTAAAATGACAGAATTATAACCTATACATTATATACATTAACTTCAGATCCTGTCGGTTCTAAACATCAAGGTACTCCGCTATTCGGTCGATGGACCAACTAGTAGAATCAGTTGATGGCGATTAAGACCAGCTCAATCACAATTAAAACCTTTAGCATTTATAAATCACAATTTTATTAAAAGAACCACACACTCATTCAGAGTTAGCATATAGTTTTATCGAAATCCTTTAAGCAAAAAAGTAAAGTTCATTTTAAGCAAATACATTTATTATATCAGTAAGCATTTAAGTAAAAGGTTAAGAATAAAGATGGGAAATACTCATTACCCTTGGCCATAGGGCGATGACCAGAATGGTTCATCAGGAAAGAAAAATGAACCGCAGGTCACAGGATAGGACTCCCAAAACTGACTGACTGTCCCGCTAACCTCCTCGGACGCAATCTCCTCCCGGGCAACTCCCGCAACGGTCTCGTTCCTTCCCCAGTCAAAGTCCAAAGTTCAAAATGACAGTCTCTCTCGCAGCATCAGGATAGAATAAGCAAAGAAGTTTTTTTACAGAACGTAAGAGCAGACTCTCTCATACCCTATTTTTTGGCTCTCTACACTTAAAAGTTGCAATCTTTAGGGGCAAGAATCACGCTAATTGGTCCATTGGAGGGGTGGTGATGGTCACCTCATCGCCCTCCATGTTCGAACCGGTTTGGGGACAATAACGCATATATTAAGTCTCATGATTCCAAAGGTAGTTCAATTTGTTAATGTAATTTGTAACAAACTCTGATGGTCACACATTAGTTCATCCTTTGTCGCTCGATTCTCTCATCCGTTCCCATGCATTTATGCTGAACTCTTGGCACGATCCTCGTGGCAGGTCAGACTGGCCTTGACATCTCTCACTCCGGGCACAGGCTGCATACACGTGACTAGAGCATTCACACTGCTCATGCGCAGGGGCCATTTTATTCGGCGCACGCATCCCATCCTTTCCAGCGACCATTTTCGAAGCGTGGCCTAGCAGGCCCGAACGAAACTAATATAATAACAAACACAACAGTGATTAAAACATGGAAAATAAGCCTTTCTGTTTACCACCCGCCATTCTAAAGACCTGTGTTAGGTATTACCTAGCAGAAGCGACATTTAAAGCCATTTTACTTACCACCTGCATTCTTTGCCACGGTGCAATTTTACTATGCAACACAAATCATGCAATTTACTCTATTTACTACTCAAATCACAATACTTATATTATTTTGCTTCACATTTGTAAATGAATTAGATTTTGCAGTACTAGCAAGTTGCCCACGTGTAATGTTTAACAAAAAAGGTGCATTTGTTGATTAGTTCATGCGTTTCAAATGGTTAGTATCATTAATCGTTATGGGGTCATTAACTTCAAAGGGGTACAAAAAATAGTTCGTTTCCCCTGCTCCATCAGTTGAAATGCATACAAAGTGGCTAAGAAGAAACTCTAAACACTTAACAAGTGTCAACTACACTTGATGCCTAACCACACAGCACAAAAATATATTCAACAAAATTATTCATGTTTTGAGTGTACTGTACATACACATGATCAAATTGAGGATCAAAATTCAACTTTGTTTATTACGATGAAAAATATTCCATCTATATTACTGTCTCGTAATCAGACATTATACAACAAATAAAAATACATTCTGCTTTCTGACAACACAAAGTTCTATCTCAAGACAACATTAACAAAATTCCTTGTTTGAATAATATGAAGAAATTCCTCAAAGAGTCCATTGCAAATGCCCAATGCATTTAGGGATGGAAATCCCTTCTTCAGGGGCCACTGTAAACATAAAAAATCATAAACATTGTTGTGTAAGTTATTCTAATAATATACAAGAAGGAATCACACCCACAAAAATCCATATCCTATGGTGGTGGAAAATAGTACATAATTGTTGCCAAATGTTATATGAAATGGTGAAACCGTGAGATAAGGTTCACTGGAGATTACGGATCGCTATCAGCCTTAGCATACCCATTTGCCTTCACCCAAAAGAGAAAGAAAATCCCAGAACGAGCCCAAATTAGTGATGATCAAAAATAAGAACTAGACAAAAGGTGCCATTACGCCAGTAACCGCAATTCCAAAACGATGTGACACAGAATACCTTCTACGGTATGCAGGACAACAACAACAGTTACTCAATGTAAAAACAACTAGTGTTGCCACTTGTGAAAACTTTGCTGAGCACGATCGTAACTTGTAAGACAATCAATGAAAGTCCGAGGTCTGTCACTGTGTGAAACAACCAATTAAATTGAATTGTCATTCATGCAAAAGTTTAAGGTACCTTGTAGAGATGTCTGAAAAGAAACCATGAGGTTTCGGAATGAGTGAGAATAAAACAAATTGAAGCCCCCTGGTTCTCTGAAACGTAAAATATCAAGTTAACTGTAAACCAAAGATAGCTAGAGATACAAATATGTAGACAAGGACTGAGATAACATCGTCACATACCTTAAGGCAATTACGTGTATAACTCTCGGTGAACGACACGCGCAGTGAAACACCAAAAGTGAATGAGATTAGTTACGTTTTTACACTCTTAAAAAGAAAAAACTGACTAATTTCCTGAGCGTCTGCTATTTAGAAGAAATGCGGTCACCATCATGAAGTGTTCCACGAACAAGAGGTGCAAGTTCTGGAAAAAATAGAAAAGTCTACTGCAAACTGCCTATTATCACAGCAGAGTCACGCATTTTAAATTATCTCACGCTCGAATGTAGGGAATAATAACTAGCTCCAATATGAAAACCAAGGAACTGTGTTACCGAAAACGAAATACTAAAGGCACAAAGTGTTAAGAACGAACGCAATATACAAGGTGTGGATAAAGGGTGAATCTAGTGCCAAAGATGAAAATAGTGAAGAAAAAAGGATAGAGTGCGTGCTTACAGAAAGTACTCAACATAAAAACCCATGGAGATTATGAGTGATCATGTATCTCACAGTTACCTTGAACAGAAATGATGGCAACTAGAAATGTATAGAAACACTGACACCAGAAGAACAAATCTACAGTTATGATGTTGTGATTGATGGAGACTCTTGTAAGACAACATTTTAGATGGTAACAGATGACAGAGAATTGCACGAAATGCCTGCCAACGATTCGTAATTCAATGAAGTGTCACTTGAAGGTCAGTTCTGATGTACATTGATTAACATGCCACGTTGTAAACTGCATGAATTGCAGCCAATTACTAATCTACCACACTCTAGGTGTTAAACAACAGTTACAAGAAACAAATCATATCCATTTTGTCATTCAGCTCATTGGGATTCGTGTTAAACGTCTTTATTCACCAGATCTCCTGCTGCGATAATAGTTTAGAATTAGCTTTATCTGGACTAATTTGTAAGGTTTCCAGAATGAGTATGAGGTTTCCAGAATCTCAATTGAGCCATATTATGTTTGTGTTCTAACCAATGTGCGACTAGATTGCAAACAGTATTTTTATTTCGAATGATGCTCTTGTGTTCTGTTATTCTAATCTTAATTTTATGTTCCGTTTTTCCAATATACATCAAGCTGCAAGGGCATTTGATACAATTGATCAAAAATGATGAGTTACAATCTCCTGAATGCCGTAATTTCATGAATTTTCCGGTCTGTGGTTGTGTGATGGTATTCCCAAGGATTACGTTATTACAGTGTACACAATTATAACATTTCCGTGTACCAGTTTCAGTGATATTAGGTGTCAATTTAGGGTTGGTCAGCATTTCTTTGATTTTCCGACTTCTTGTATATGAAAATAATGGCTGTCAGAACAAGAAATTTTGTTAATGCTGTCTTGAGAAAGAACTTTGTGTTGTCAGAAAGCAGAATGTATTTTTATTTGTTGTACAATGTCCGATTACGAGACAGTAATATGTATGGAATATTTTTCATCATAATAAACAAAGTTGAATTTTGATCCTCAAATTGATCATGTGTATGTACAGTACACTGACAACATGAATAATTTTGTTGAATATATTTTTGTGCTGTGCGGTTAGGCATCAAGTGTAGTTGGCACTTGTTAAGTGTTTAGATTAACCCTTGGTGAAGTTTGCGTAATTCTGCGAAGCCGCAGAAAACCTCCACGAGCTACGCGAATTTCCGCAAGCGCGCGGATTTGCTTGTTCCGCCCGTTTGCGATGCGCTTTTCCTGTTCGGGAACGTGCATTACGTGTTCGGGGACGCTTTTTGCGTGCTCAGGGGGAAATATCATGCAAACTTCACCATGCGGTCGCCAATGGGCACGGCCATCTTGTTTTTCACTTTTTGCTATGGTTCTGGGCCTGTTTTTCTATCCCCCCCGATATCTTTTCAATCCTTTGCTATCAAGAAACTTTTTTGAATCTTTTTTATTTATTATCTGTCCCTCTCTATTCCTGATTGTATATTTTGCGTTTTTTCCTAATTTTTTAGTGTTTTTACTGCGTTTTTCACTCTTTTTCTATTACTTGCTTTTTAAATTTCTGTTACTTACTTTCTTAGTTCCTACCTTTTCTTTTCCGCCCCCGCCTACCCAGAACCATGGCAAAGGGCCAGGGGAAGAAGAGTCAGAGGGCTCACAATGAGAGCCGCGATCGCCTTCCTTGCGGAAGGCGGCGCCCACATGGGGTGCAGGCACGGGCCTTATTTAGTGAGGCGGAGGTGGCCGCCCTGGTTTTTTTTATCCAGCGCCACCTTCCCTTAACCCTGGCAGCAGGCGGCAGGCCTGGGTCCGGGTACGGGCTCCGGGAGCGTCACCGGCGGTGGGCAAGAGTGCGCCGGGCAATGTTTTGCTGCTCTGGGGTCCAGCGCACCCTTAACCAATTGACGCACCGGTGGTCCGATATCATGGACCGGGAGTATGACCTGCTGGACCTGCTAGGTGTTGAGGTCCCGGGGCTTGGTGAGTAGCTATTTATTTATATTACTATTTTGTGTTCTTCTGTTCTGACTGTTATTTATTGAGATTGCGAATATAATTTTTTTCGCAAATAGCTAACATGCTGCTGCTGCAGTGCTTACATGCAGGTAAGGTAACCTATGTTTAAAAATGTTATATTATGTGATTGTTACTTCCAGACAGGTGCTCGGCGCTACTAACTAATCGTCATACTTGTTTGCAACTTTGCGCTCACTTGGGCTGGTTATGTAAGAGAGGTTAGGGAATTTAAGTTAGGTAGGTATTTATTTTAATCCACATAGGAAAGACTCCAGTCCTTTCCTTTGTCCTGTCAGGCTGTCCTCTCTCCTCCTGTCACTAAGATAGTGGTAGTAGTTAGTTAGTTAGTATTATTTGGTAATTTAGCAGCCTGCGTCATGACTTGTGAGTGACGTGTCCTCACTCAGGCTCTCACATGACTTCAGTTCTACTCCTAGTAGAACTTTTTGTAGTTCTTATAGTAAGTGAATAATAGCAACCAACCAACTTGGTGTATGCTGCAATTATGCATGCATCCATCTATGCATTAAGAAGAATAAATGCAGACTTAGTAATTGGCCCGTCAAAGGGGGTTGTTGGAGTTGAGACTGAGACTGTCTGAGAGATGATTGAGAATGAGATCTGAACTTAGAAGCAAAATGCAAATATAATTTTTTTTGCAATTCATTCATTCCAAAGTCAGGAATAGGCGGGCTAGGTATGTTTAGGATTCAGGAATCGGAATTGAACTGTGGAATAATAATGATCGGATGGTACTCGACTGCGATACATACTAGTCGACTACTACTAGTCGAATAAGTCGATCTGATTGATTTAGCATAGGTCAATGTTATTGCAATTGCTGTTTCCTGTCTAAAAATATTTTTAGAACAATTATATTTATATATTTAACACAAATCATTTTTTGTCTCTTTACATGATCAGCATCCAGGGGCAAGAAGAAGACTGGGGCAGCTGGCAGTGCGGCGGGAGCTGGAGGGGCCTCCCAGGAACAGCAGAAAGCGGCCTCAGGCGCAGCAGGAAGCTGGCCCCAGTAAGTCCTCCTGGTGTTTTTATTAATATTTTACCGCTCTATTATTTCCATTTCCTAATTTTAATTTTTCCAAAATCCTCTTCAATCTATCTGCTTCTAAATTCTTGTTTTTGCTCCACCGTTACCTACTACTAACTAAGTACTACTACTAACATTGTTTCTTCCAGTGTCTGTTTTTATTTTTACATCAAATCAAACTGCATCCGACTAACCTCTGCTCTGACTCTATTAGACAGTATGTCTGTAGCTTGCTTTCTTCTGGGTTTCACTGAGCTTTCTCTCTTATGTGGATTGCCTAGTAGTGGTACTGTAAGACTCAGAGAACCCATTGGTCCTAGCTTAGGCTACTACTAGTACTAGTAAGGACTCCTTACTACTACTAGTAGCACTAATGTGCTGTGCAGACTGCATATTGCATGCCCAAGACAAGTAAGGTATATCTGCAGGTTTGTTAATTGTGAGATGAGAAGGCTTTAGTTTCTTTTACTGTCTCATCATGCTCAATCAGTAATGGTGGTCACTCACGTTGGACAGGAGCAGGACCCCCCAAAGTGGTGTATTTAACTTTTTCTATTCTAGGCCTAGTACATTTTTTAGTAGCAGCAATTGATGGTGAACTCTGAACAACTGTTACCGTGCACCATGGCTGGAAGGAAGTATATGAGAGGCCTCATGTCCGCCCAGTTGGCCACTCTTTCTTCTTTTCAAAAAATGAGATGCACCATAGCTCTAGTCACTGACTGAGTCCAGTCCTATGGGTTGTCCTCTTCTTGAGAGGCTTTTCAAAAATTGCCACCAACGAAATGCCCAACCGGATATTATTTAGTTATTTTGATAGGACATACTGTCTACTGTACTGGTATCCGAATTGTAGATCGTGATGTGTGTGGTGTATATGTATTATTAATTATTTATTTTCAATCTTGCTAATTAAAAAAATAAATAGAGGAGGCGTATATGGCATCTAAAAAAATGGCAATTTTTTTCCCCAGGCATACCAACCACCAGTGCTGGAGGGAGCGGATGCGGCAGCCACAGGGGGTGAGCCAGCAGCAGTGGCGGGCGGTGGTAAGTCATATTCCTTACTTATTGAGAATGATGAATACACTTGCTGCAAGGGTGTACACTCAGTACTAGTAGTACACTGTACTTCTGCTGAGGCTAAGTTGTTGCTTGTGAGAACACTGAACAGTTGAAGAAGACACCCTGGCCTTTACTTAAACATTAGCATTAGCTGCTGGGGTTGAGTAACTAATGGATTATTCTATTTTCAACTCAGCAAAGACAGTTTTATGACGAAGACAAACAGTCAGACGACATATATGACTGGCAGAGAAGGATGCATGGGTGAAGGAAGGGGCCCGGGATGCATAGGTGGCGGAAGAAGATGATAAGGATTGGAATAGGATGCATGGGTAGTTGAAGGATGGATGAAAAGGTGAAAGAGAAAGCAGAAAGTATGCCTGTCTGGGTGGGTGAAACTGTATGGGAGAAAGGAATCCTCCGGGGGGGTTTGAGGGGTCAAACTCTAAGGCAAGCAAGAACGCATGGCATGGGTGGTGGTTGGTTATATATCTAAAATGTATGTTGTTGTGGGTGAAAGCCGGTTTATGATGATAGCCATGTTTGGATGGATGGATGCTTGGATGGTATCATAGTAGGTGAAAACAGAGTCAGACTGGATGAAGAGAATGTAAAAGAAAATTAAACCGTGCCGGAGTACCAAAGTCAAGGGTGAAGAATATTATGAATAAAATAATAATAATGCTAGAAGAGCAATGCACTGAATGTAAATGAAAAAACAAGCCCTGGGAAGAACAAGGACTGTTTTTTTGCAAGGTTTTTGATTCAAAGGTTTGAGGTTGTACTTGTATTTCAGAATGGAATACTCCCTTGACTCACAGTAGTTTGCAAGCACAACATATATATTGTGCATGACTAAATATTTACCCTACCCATAATCGCCTGCCTCCGACTCCGAGGCCCACTTCCGCTCCAGTCCCCTCCCTGTGTCAGCCATGGGTGGCCTATCGGCTGCATGGTAATTGGTAACTAGTACTTACAAATCACTCAGTGTGTCATCATCATCACGTGACGTGAGTGACATGATGTTGTGCCGCCGTTTCTCATCATTCATAAGCATGTGATGATCATTAACCATCATCATGTGCCTTATTGCAGTAGTGCAGTCAGGGTGAAAGTGAAATTGTCTGAGCATTTGCCATTGATTTAACAGAGTATGGCCGTAATGGAAATATATAATTGTGTAGTACAGCTACCCCACATGCAGACAGTAGTAAAGTACATGAGTCTGCGAGACTGCGACACAAGTATGTCTGTCTAGGGCACAAGCTGACTGAGCTGGCATGCCTACAAGATTAATTGTGCTAAACAAGAGAGAGAAAAAGAATACTTCTACTCTACTCCATACTTAGTGCCTGAAAGTATAATCATCACATCCAAATCTTAGGGGCAGAGGAAGGAAAGTGAGGAGGAGAGGAGGATATGACAGCTGCTAGTGCTACTGCTACTACTGTGCCACTATAATTTTTATGTGTGAACTGTAATTTAATTTTGTGTTACTGTTTTGCTAAGAGTATTGGTTACAACAATTCTTTTTTTTCCCTTTCTTGATATAGCTACTCCTTCCCAAACCATTAGGCAGGAGTTGGTGGCCAGGGCCCGGCAAAGGAAGCTGGAGGCCATCCGGGATGAATATCGCCGGCTGGTTGTCCTGGCGGAGGAAGAGGAGGAGGAGGAGGAGGAGGCGGCAGCTTCCTCCAATGCCCAGCCAGCCCCCCCCCAGTGCCTCCGGTGGTACGGCGCCGTGGTCTGGCAGCCGCCCGCCGCCCATCACCATTGGCAACAACATCTACTGCTGCACACCCCTATTGTTCCTGCAGGAACTTTCGGCGCCGCGTGCTCCGCAGAGTGGCCCGCCTGGAGGCCCAGATAGAGGAGGTCCTAAAAAAACTAGCCGGCACCCCCGCCGCTAGACGTCAGACTCTCACATCAGTCTTCTTTGACTCTTGTCCCTTTTTTAATCTTTTTTTTGGTGGGTGGGATGTTGGGACTAGTTGGGGAACCTTGGGGTTTACTTTTTCTTGAAACAAATAACTTGGACATGGACATTACTGGACATTGGTTGGGGTTAGGGAGAGGGGTGGGTCAGGTGTTATGGGTTTTTCTTATAGTTTATATTTGTTAGGGTATTAATAAATAATTTATAGTTTTCCAATACATATGATATGATGCAAATCTTTTCTGGGGGGGTGGTTACTCTTTTACGTCACCTTGTTTGTTTTTGTTTCCTCCTTTTGCTGCAGGGCCGCAGCCAGTTGTTGAAATCTGCCAATAGTGTAACACACAGACAGATAGATAGATGCAGTACCCACACTTGTCCTACTACTGTCAGTCTCTCCTCCTAATCGATGCATTCTGCAACTAAAACCCCTTTGTAGTATGTACTCGGAAGGATGTGGGTGTGTGAATTAATTTCCATAGGATATACATTATTGACTCCCCCACACTTCTTCTCTTACCTGTGATTGATGTTTAGCCGAAGCAACGGCTGCATGGTGATGGTTTGGTTTCCTAAGTGCCATGGTGGGTGGTGATAGCAGTAGTAGACAGTTGCATTTGCAAAAAAATAAAATGAGACAAGTCAGTCACCTGGGTGAGACTAGGGAACGAGTAGTAGAAGTACAGTAAGTAGTAAATACAGAAGAAGAAGACTGCCAAACAAGCAGAAAGAGATGATGAATGTTATTGATATTATTAATGCTAAAGTAAAATAAAACATAATGGTGGTAGGGATAGCTTAGTACAAGTTACAACAAACTGAAGTAGTGGACTCAACCTATGAAGTGGACAAGCGTAACCTTTAGTGCTGGAAGGATTACATCCATGACAGCAATTAATAATTAATAATGGGTTAATAATATAACTATGTTCCTCTGGAGAAAAAAAAAGATAATAGCGAATACTACTGAGCATGGGTGGGGACTGGGCAATCTAATCTGTTGCCAGTGTGGCCGACGATATATATATATATATATATATATACTTAGAGCAGAATTAGAAGATCCTCGACCTGCCTTGAATTAGTGTTGCTTACTTGCTTGAACCACATCTGCCCCAGCAAGTGTGTGATCATTTATTGGTGTAAATTTAATTTAGTCACACCTCAATAAATCACACAGCCCGGGGAAGAGGGTTAGGGTTTGATGAATGGTTGGGAAGGGGTATTTGAGGGAAAGGTTTGACAAAGACAAACACTACACGTGGACAACACACAATCTTGGCAGACGACCATCATATTCATAAATCTGTTAAGGGAGAAAAAGGAAATGCATGCATGATGTGGTTAATGATAAGTAGTACTACTACTACTAAGTAGACTAGTAGACACAGGGCAGCAGTATATTATTAATTATTATTATTATGCAATTGCATTGCCTGTCTGCCCTCAGAGAGACCCAAATTACATACATTTTATTTATGTTATGTTGTACCGGGCTTCCTTTTAAAGCTAGCAAAGAAAATTAAAAAATAGCTGTAGGGATATAAGCAAAGACTAAGAGCAAACCAAATAAACAACAACACACAGTCGTAATGATTGAAGAGAAAAAAATGAATCAAATTAATTAAAAGTTGATGAATGATACTAAGTTACTGTATAATCCTGGTCAAATTGGGAAGTTGCATCTCGTAATTCCTCTTGGTCTCCTCCCTTCCATGGATGCTCCGTCCGTCAATCTTTGGTGCCCCACTGCCTGCCTGGCGGATGCGGATTGGTAAGGTAAGTGTGAGTTGTTTTTCCCAGTATAGCACCGGGTAAAGGCCGGCCTGTAAGTGTAAATGGAAAACCCAAAGGGATATTGAAAAATCAAAGAGAAAAAAAATGCAGAAATTACAGAGCAGTGCAACAAGAACAGTTTCAGATGCGGCATGGCTACATTATGTCTACGCTGTTTCCAGCATTAACCACGCTACAACAACAACAGGACAGAGCATGCCCACGGCACCCACCAAAACTCCAGTTAGCTTAGATTTTGACTGAGCCAGACAGAGCACACATATATAGCAACATAGCATTTTCCAAATTAAGTAACTAAATCAATGCACCGCTGTCAGTCATACCACGCCACTACACTGACTCGACTCCACCACTACAGTCACAGACATGTAGGTCTGCTGTTGTTGTTGTTGATTGACTTGTTTACCTTTATGCCACTTCATGAAACGCCCCGAGTTATTCCATCAATCATCTCCGATCCTTCTGACTGACTGCGAAGAGTATAGAGTATGCGGTCATCATCGTCATCATGGTGTCCAACTCAGTCTGTAGTGTTGTACCGAGTGAGTCCAGATTCCATATTCAAAAATGCAATGGACCGCCCTGCAGTAGAAGTACAATTTGTTATTAAACAACAAGAAGGGAAACATTGATTTGATTCACTTTGTTTTAGTGTGTAGATTAAATACTAGTACACTTCATGCACAACAACAACACAAACACACCAATAACTCAGAGTCAGCGTCCAATGCATGCCATCAGATTCATCATTACCTGTTCTCATCTTAAGGGGCAGTCCCTCTCGGCTCGGAAAGGAGGATAGCTATAGTCATGTTCTTTTAGAGGGACTCGACGAGGCAGGCACACATTTCTTGTACTATTCTCCATCCAATGTCTGGCTTGAGGGAAATGGATTTAGGGTGAGTCAGGATGGATGGAGCAGGACTCGGAGGAGTGGACTTCTTTAATACATGCACACAGTTGCAACTCCAATACGGCAATAAAAAGACAAGACGGTGGTGATGGACTTGTTGTGATTCGAACCAGAAAAATAGAGACACACTCAAATAATAAAAGTAAATAAGGAAGAAAGAAAGTAACAAGTTGAAACCCTAGTTGTCAGGGAAGTAGAGCTCGTCCTTAAACTCTGGTTGTTCACCCAGAAGTAGGTCATCTACCACACTACTTTTGTCACCTAAGTCACTGTCCTCCTGTTCCTGCTGTGCTTCAGGTATGGTGTAATCCGGTGGTATAAAGTGCTGATTCATTTTGATCATGGTTAACCTCTCCACGTTTTGGGGCGAGAGACTGGTCCTTTTCACTGTTACAATGGCACCAGCAGCACTGAAAACACGCTCAGAACAGACACTTGCGACAGGGCAAGCCAGATAGTTTATCGCCAGCCTGCTGAGCACTGGCCAATGGCGACTTTTCCCATACCAATACAGCAATGGGTTTTGATCAGTGTAGACCACTGTTGGGTCATCCAGATAGGCCTGGACCATCCGCTCAATGCTCAGGGGTGCTCCGCTTTGCGCGGCCTCTTTTGCCTTTGCATTTGCATCAGCACTGGACCTAACAAGCCCTTGCTGTAGATACCATTCTTGTGCCGATTTTACTGGGGCTGGTGATGATCCTGTTCTTGCTGTTGTTGATGTTGGTGGATTTGACTGCTGTGAGCCAAATGGACTGCCCTCAGGCTCTGAAGTTGAACTTGACACAGGCTGCCCTGCAGTACTTGTGGGCTGGAGTAGCAGGCCTCTAATTTCCAGCCGGTCTTTTTCAAAGTCACTGGCTGCCGCAGCTATCCAAGTTTTGTAATTGGCAACATCCACTTGTGAAAAAGGAATTAATGTGTTAGTGTTCAGTACTGATTTGTACCGTGGATCCAGAATTGTGGCAGAAATGTAATGGTTGGATGACACAATCTTAGTTTGCACCCTTGTGTTTTCAGCTAAGCGAAGGGATAAGCTCTCCACCAACTCATATGCTTCTTTTTTTCCTCCACACCTGCGTACATTGCAGACACCCCCTTCAACTGTTCCTGTAGCATGTGCAACAATAGGATAGCTTGGCCCATAGTACAGTCCTCCTAGCTGAATTCACGTGTGAAGAGCTCGAAAGGAAGTAGCATCTATGACAGGCATTTAACTAGGCCCCATTGGTCCATCTCAACGGTCATGCCTTTCACAGTAACATCCCCTAGTCTTCGCATGACATATTCATTGATTGGTCTGTATTGCTTAAACAGACATTCAAGCATGTAATAAGTTGAGTTCCAACGTGTTGGCACCTCCTGGATGAGTGCTTTAACTGGCACTCTATACTCACGTTGAATGATCCTCAGCTGCTTCCGGGCTTTAAAAGAATGGCTGAAATGTGTGCATATTCTTCTGCAGGTGGTCAGTAAGTTGCTGACTCTGTATTCTTTTTTCAGAAAGTCTTGAACAATGATGTTAATGCAGTGCGCCAAACACAGGACCCTGAAATAGCCACCATTGCCCATGGCCTTAACTATATTACTGCCATTGTCCGTGGCAACAAAACCAATGTTAAGCCCTCTTGGGTGCAGCCATTCAAAGACCTTGCAGTTAAACTCTTCCAAAATGTTTGCAGCAGTATGAGATTTCTCCATGGCGAACATGGCTACAGTTGGATGTTTCCGAGTGGCATTAAAAATCTCAGCAGTGTCAACACCTGCAGATATCTTTTCTCTAACCCCCACAAAAGAGATCCAGTGTGCAGTGATGCACATGTAATCTGTGGCTTGTCAACTGGTCCACATGTCTGTTGTCATGTGAATACTGTGAACAGCACTCTGCCGCAAAGCTAGTCCAAGCAATTCCAGCACGTCGTGATGTAGTGCTGGAACAGCAACTCTGGCAAAATAGGACCGGCTGGAAACCTTCCATTTTGGGCAGATGGCTGTCACAAATTCAGGAAAACCCACCCCTTCCACAAAAGAAAAAGGGAGAAGGTCCAACGCTAACATTTTAGCCAGCTTCGCATTGTACAAATGTGCCGTTGGGTGGTTGCGTTCGTTCTGGCCCTCCAACCTAAACATGCTGAGAATGGTAGGCTGGATTTTTTTCCTTTCTGGTGCCACTGATGCAGGTGACTTCTTGACGCCAGATGTTGTTAGGCTCAACGCCGCACTTTTTTTCGTTGCAGTACTATGTTGCCTTGGTGTCTCACTCTCAGCCTGACTCTTACTCTTGTGCCACTGAGATGTTGCTGAGGATGTGGGCGGTACCACTGCACTGCTGGGGACAGAGCTACTTTGTGTTCCAGAGAAAATGTCTCCCTCTTGTTCACCTTCCACCGCGATCGTATCTTCTACTTCTTCATCTCCACCAACAGCAATGGGTGCAGTTTTACTTTTTTGGCCTTTAAGGTGTTCCTCCCACTGGATCAAGTGGTGTGTTTTCAGATGGGTTGTTTGGCCTCCGGTACCATAGTTTGTACCAAGCTTACCCCGACTAACACCTTGTTTACAAATGGAGCATATAGCAACGTTCTCCTCCTTACTGCTAACCGAAAAGAAGTCCCAAACTGGGGAGGTGAACTTTCTGGAGCTGCTGGAGGTGCCACTTCCAATGCCGGATGAACTGGAGGGTGGGCGTGGAATTTGACTCTGTGCACTACCACTACCTACTTCTACTGAGGTGGTTGTGCTGGATGTGGGTCGCTGCCGGGCCTTTGCAAATGCAAATATGGAAGCTGGAGATGGTGTTGGTGTTACCTGTGTTGGTGGTATCCGTGCCACATCCCTCACAGCAATTTGGAATGGGGTAATGTCGGTCTCCACTGGGGCGGGACTGATGTCCATTATGACTGGCTCGCCATCATCCTCCTCTGAGTCTTCTACATCTACCTCCATAACTCTGAGGCTTTCTGGAACCTTCCTTTTCCCTAGCCTTGTCTCGTGGCGTCTCTCACTCTCAGACTGAGGTGGTGGCTTCCAGGTGGCATCTAGATCATCAGAAGGGGGTCTTGCAGAAGAACTCGATGGACTAACCCCCCTTTTGCCTTGCTGGGGATCTGGAAGACAATGGATCTTCTGAAAGAGTGGC
The DNA here is from genome assembly GCA_963921515.1 of Calotriton arnoldi. Classification (NCBI taxonomy): domain Eukaryota; kingdom Metazoa; phylum Chordata; class Amphibia; order Caudata; family Salamandridae; genus Calotriton; species Calotriton arnoldi. The sequence continues at coordinate 3,447,036 of CAWUFW010000269.1, read as the reverse complement.
TTGCTCTTCTTCCTCTGCAGGAAGCTCGATTTGCTGAACTGCCCCTACTTCGGGAGGAACAACTACTATTGTGGGCGGTGGTTGCGGCTGTTGTTGTCCATTTATCTGAGTTTCCTGCGTTGATTGGGTACTACTTTGCGATAAGTCAATTTCAACATCGCTGCTCGTTGGCGTTGTTGTGATGAGACTGGCTGCCTCTGCGACAGACATGGGCTTGGGCCTAGGTTGGTGAGGTGGGTCCACTGATGCGAGAGTGCTGCTCCCAGCTTGATCCCCAGACACTGCTGCTGCAGGCGCAATTTTTGGTTTCCCAAAAAAAGATCTTGGTCAGCACACCAGAAGTGGTGGTAAGTGGCACTTCCTTCTTCTTCTCACTGGCAACTTTTTTGGTACTGGAGGACCTGGTACCTTTCTTTGGGGCCATCTTCTTCAGATGTCAGCAGCACGCAGTGGCTCAAGTTGAAGAGATATCTGTGGTCACACGTCACGTGACGTCGTGCGCAGCAGGACTTCTGTCTGGCAGTACAATGGGTGATGACGCCTCCTCTTTTGTGCACCTAAATGTAAAGAAGCAAGAAGAACATCAGTGAAACATGGCATTTATTGTTGTGGTTCAATTTACTACTGTATAAACAAACAAATATAATATATAACTTAGTGTGTGGTCACACTTGTTAGTGTTATTATTAATATTAATAAATTGTATTAACTCAGTTATTAAAAAACATAACAACAGTGTAGCCATTTGTGAGACTTTGACAACAAGGGCTTTCATGGTGCACTGTGTACACTCAGGAAGGATAGGAAAGAAGAAGAACAAAAACAAAAATACAAATGTAATGGAACCTGTTGGGCATTGTGATTTGTGAATGTGATTGTGCATCACGTGGGATGCAGCATCATTCAGGAAGCTGCAGCTGGCAATGGGGATGGAAGCAGTAAGCCAAGAGGAACAAAGGAAAGACATGCAGGCCTATGGCAAAAGCAGCACACTAACTAACTGCCACCACAAAATGGCCACCAGCCACATGGTCACTCACACAACAACAAGCAGGAGGCCTGTAAAACAATGAACTCAAGCAGGCCTATATGGCCAGACAAAGGAGGCATGCTAAACAACACAGCTTTAATGCAACAATGCAAAAACGAAAAACCACAGGGCTAAAAAAGGTTTGCAAGTTACACAACAACCACACCGCACACATCCAACAAAGGCATTTATTTAACACACACGAAAAAAGTGAAAACCCAAAAAAAACACATTTTGCAATTCAATCCAATGCCATCCATGCCCTAAATGATGTTTAAATTCAACAGACACCACATAAACAGTTGTTTCATGCACACATGAGTATCTCTGGCCCTATTGGCTGAAAAAGGCCTATTGGCAGACTAGGCCACATAGTGAATCAATTCAAATCAATAATATTGCAAATGTATTAGAAAATGTAGTGAACTGTCCTGCATTTTTTTGCTGGGTAAAAAGAAAAAAATTGCATGCAAAACAACAACAAGGGCAAGGCATGGCCACCACAAAGAAAGCTTGCAGGCCTATGGCAAAAGCACACTGGCTGCCTGTACAAAATGGCCGCCAGCCACATGGCCAGGCCACCACCACAACAACAAGAAAGGGAAGACAGACAATGCAGGCCTATGGCAAAGCACACTGTCTGGCTTCACAAAATGGCCACCAGCCACATGGCCAGGCCACCACCACAACAACAAGAAAGGGAAGACCGACAATGCAGGCCTGTGGCAAAAGCACACTGGCTGGCTTCACAAAATGGCCGCCAGACACATGGCCAGGCCACAACAACAAGAAGCAGTAAGCCAAGAGGAACAAAGGAAAGACATGCAGGCCTATGGCAAGAGCAGCACACTAACTAACTACCACCACAAAATGGCCACCAGCCACATGGTCACTCACAGAACAGCAAGCAGGAGGCCTGTAAAACAATGAACTCAAGCAGGCCTGAATGGCCAGACAAAGGAGGCATGCTAAACAACACAGCTTTAATGCAACAATGCGAAAACGAAAAACCACAGGGCTAAAAAAGGTTTGCAAGTTACACAACAACCACACCACACACATCCAACAAAGGCATTTATTTAACACACACGAAAAAAGTGAAATACCCCAAAAAAAACACATTTTGCAATTCAATCCAATGCCATCCATGCCCTAAATGATGTTTAAATTCAACAGACACCACAGAAACAGTTGTTTCATGCACACATGAGTAGCTCTGGGCCTACTGGCTGAAAAAGGCCGATTGGCAGACTACTGGGCTAGTGAATTAAATAAATGTTGCAAATTGATTGCGAAAGTTGGAGAAAATGTAGTGAACTTTGCAACCTGTTTCCTTTTTAGAGGAAAACTAGAAGAAAAATTACATACAAAGAAACAACTAGGCCCCTACTGAAACTACAGGACACCCACCACAATACATTGAAAAAAAAACAATGAAAAGTACAAAAAAATGTAGGTGCAATGCCCCAATCAAACAAACAACACCAATTTTCTAACTTACTTGTGAAATCTCAAATCCAAAAGTCCTCAAATCCAATGATATATGATGCAGCAGACAAAAAAAGGGATCCTTCCAGCTCCAAATCCCAATGAAAAGTGAACAGGAGATGGACAAAGCACTGGCAGGAGCCTGCTGGACAGGAACAGGAAGTTGGAGACACTGGGGCACTTCCTTCCACTTTAAAAAATAAGAAAAAGGACTCCTTGCACAAAAAAGTACAGCCAAATGTCAATCTGAGGAGTTTTTTTCATCCAAATCATCATTTTGAGAAGGTTTTATGCTGCTCGAGAGATATTCTTCTCCAGCTTGCAAATTCTGCGTGTTCGGCATCGCGATCTTCACAAAACGTCCGCCGGAAGTCCGATGGCGCATCCGAATGACGTGTTCGCGATTGCAGACTCTCGCGGGACCATGCGGCCGGCTACCAAATCTCGTGGCGCACGCGAACAGATAGGAAATCTCGTCGGCGAATGCAGGCATCCCAGTAAATCGATCCCGCGCGTGCGAAAACGCATTTTGAAAGCGCGAATGAAAAAAAACCTCTGCTCCATTGCGGAGCGCAGAGTTTTCGGTAACTCCGCGTTCTACGCGGAACGCGGAGTTACCAAAAATCCACAACCTCCGCGAGCGGAGCGGATTTTTCCGCCCAAGGTTAGTTTAGATTGTTAAAAGAGGGAGGCAGCCTCTTTCCTGACCTGCACGCTAATCAGTTGATCATTTTGGCAACTAGCTTGTAATCGTTGATTGAAATTGTCATAATTAATTTGAAATAGGGTGTGCGCAACACATAGCAGATAAGAAGAAACTCTGCAATTAAATGTTTCACATGCTATGCTGTGTCCGCAATAGTGAAACTAGAAGTGAAAGGAAAAATACACATCTTTTGATGACCCACAATCAGCAGCGGCCTTCTTAAAACTGATGTGGAATGTGAGTGGATCCTCCCGTACCTTTTATTTTTGTATTATTCATTTTCATTTCTTAATATAACAATGCAACAGGAAGGTTCCCAGTTTCATACCATTACAAAACGTCATTGTAGGCCACCATACACAGTCAACATACTTAGGAGGAAGTAGAGACAGTTTGACAAGCACAGCAGTGTTAATGTGCATGCAACGATAGTGGATCTCAGAGATCAATCAAGGCAAACTCATGTCTCAGTTGTGCCCACCTTATATCCCGGCAGCAGCCTAGCCTCATTACTATGCCACTGCAACTTGTCGGTATCACATCTCGCTATTCTGAAGTCTAGCAACCTAGTCTCAGCACAGAATAACATCCCAGTCTGTATTCCTATCTGACCACTGAGGGAGGAACTTGTAGTGTATGACACGCAGTCTGCTGCTCCAGGATATTCTACTACTCATCTTGGTGCAGTAGAATTTCCACATATTTATCAGTACCTCTAGACCCACCTACTCCTCCTGTTTGGTTCTAGCAGAGTGTTCCCTCTCCTGGATCTCTGCCTAGGCCACACAATAGAGTACAGAATGAATTATCTAGTGGACATAGCACTCAATATTTTGTCAAGCCCTTGAGGAGTCCCAGGCTCCACTGGAAACCCAAGAATGGTCTCTCTGCATGCCCCTCTGAGGCAGTATTATAGGAATATGCCTAAGAGGTTACCCTGTATAGTGCAAATAAAGTCCTCCAGCATGACTAAATTGCCATTTCTTTATAGGTCCCCTCTATTTAAGGATGCCATATGTTTGGAGTTGTTTCCACGCTGTAGGTTCGTTTGTTGTGGGCACCAGTGGGTGATAGTGTAATGTCAATTGTGGGGAGTAAACATTCTCTCTGTGAGTCAACCTGCACAGGCTCTCCCAAGCTTTTATAGTGCAGTCTACCATTGATGTTTTATCATCTGTTTGGGAGGCCGGTGTATAGGATCCACTCTGTCTTTCTAAATCACCACGTGTGGCATGTAAGAAGTCGGACAATGTCAGTAGTGTGTGAAGTGCGCCTAAGTGCATAAGTAGCATAATTCAGGGTCAGGGCCTGGGCCTCAAACCCTCCTATTTCGAAAGGGAGTGTGAGTGTGTCCTAGCCTTCTTTCCCACCCAGGCCAGTTTCTTCAGCTGTGCTTTTAGTGTGTGGAAAAAAAGCTTTGTTCAAAATATAGGAATATTGATGAAAAGGTATAATAGTTTGGGTATATTGACCATTTTCATGAGCCATATATATGCCCTGCTAAGGAGAGTTGGAGGGCGATCCACTGAGCAATGCTCTGTGATCTTTGTTAGGGTCACCCCACAGTTTTCATGTATCACTATTTCTGGGGCTCTGTACACCCATAACTCTAGATACTTAAGAGAGCCCTTTACCACTCTAGGGGCTAGTCTAGGGTAAAGACCTTCGTGTTGTTAACGGAAAGATTTTCGATTTCTGCCAGTTTATTTTTACACCAGATATAGTACCAAATCATATATATTCTCTCATCTCTGGGTTTAAGCTGACACGGTCCCTGAGATAAAGAGTAATGTCATTGGTGTAAAGGGAAATTAGTATATACTGAGTTGTGTATCACAATGCATACACAGTGTGGTGTTGTCTCAGGTTAGCTGCTAGTGGCTTCAGATCCAAAGCAAAATGGATGGGAGATAGAGGGCAACCCTTTGTGTACCCCGGAAAATGGGTATGGGCGATTTATTAATATTATTGATGGGACGTTTGGCTGTCGGAATTGTATATACCAGCTGAAGAATGGCTGGGGTATTACCATCTTGGCAAGTATAGTAAACAAATACTCCCATTCAAGAGCGTTGAATCTAAAAAGATCATCACCACATCCAAGCCAGGATTCAAGTCAATTCAATTCATGGCATTTATAGAGTGCACAGCTACCTCCGAGGAGGTGTCCCACCGCTAGCAGAAAGCTTGCGAGAGTAAGGGAGGAACTGATGATTACACAGCCACAAGAGAGTTATCAAACAAAATAAGATTGAGTCTGAAGACAGATTCCGAGGGGCTGCAGTGCAGACTGTGCAGCAGTGTGTTCCACAATTTGAATATATGGTCTTCTTTCCAATGAATGTAGGTGGCTTGAGTGATTGAGAATGAGTGGAATAGATTGATTTCATAGGTGATATTTTCTCCAAAGGATAAAACTTTTGTGATACTGTAAGAAAGTGGCTCTGTATATACTGAACCAAAGTAAGGTTCAGTGTGCACAGAGTCCACAGTCCCCAGAGGTTTGGCAGAGGCTAAAGTTAGATATAACCTTACTCTCTAAAGTGGTAGCTTGGTCGAGCAGTAAGGCAGTATCAGAGGACAGTGTAAAGCATTTGTTGTACACACACAGTCAGCAAATGAAGCCACACACTCAAGAACTGAACTCTAGGCCAATGGTTTGTATATAAAAATATATGCTTGTTTTATTTTAGAACCAACAATAGGTATCAAAATATACTTTCTCAGAATGAGATGCTTTGTTCAAACACTTTACAAATAGGCAATAGACTTTTTGATGACAGTAGTCACAGTTGTTGCAAGAGGCAACACAATTTCAAATACAATGCAACATTGAGCTCAATGGAAAGTTTTGGTTAAATGCAATTAATTACTTTGTAGATTACTTTTCTAACCACAGGACTGGATCTTGGATTCAGTCCCGGGACACTTCCTGTAAACAGGTGAGAAAAAGCGTTTTGGTTATAGTAGTGATTTTTGAGGAATATTACTGTATTTCAAAAGTTGACACTTAGAAACTTTTCTGGGTAAAATTACCAATGTTATCCTATGGAAGGAAATGCAGTTTGCAAGCAAAGTACGTTTACGTTACTTTTGTGATCCAGTGCTGGACTCCTAGATTCAGCACTAGGACATTTACTTAAAACAGGTAAGTAATTACGTTTTTGTAGTTTGTACGATTTTTAAAGAATATTTGTAAGATTCAGAAATCGACACTTAGAAACTTTTTCAACAAAAAGCAGGCAATGATATCCTATGAGAGGAATTTCCAGTTACTGGTAAGTACGGTAAAAATTACTTTTCATGGTCGGTACTGGACTAAAAGATGCAGTACTGAGGTCTCTCCTGATAGTAGGTGAGTAATTCGGAATTCGTTACTGTTGTGATTTTTAAGCAATATTTTGGTATTTCAAAAGTGGACACTTAGAAGAAATTTCACAGAAAACCAGTCAATGGATCCCTATGGAAGAAAATTCAATTCGCCGGTAAGTTACTTTAACGTTACTTTTGTAATCCAGTGCTGGACTCCTAGATTCAGCACTGGGACATTTACTTAAAACAGGTAAGTAATTACGTTTTTGTAGTTTGTACGATTTTTAAAGAATATTCTTGTATTTCAAAAGTTGACACTTAGAAACTTTTTCACAAAGAACCACCAATGTTATCCTATGGAAGGAAATTCAATTCACAGGTAAGTTACTTTTTAATTACTTTTGTTACTCAGTGCTGGACACCTAGGTTCGGCACTGGGACCTTTCCTGCAAACAGTTGAGAAAATTCGGTTAGGTTATTTGTGCGATTTTTAAGGAATATTCTTAGTTTTCAAAAGTCGACACTTAGAAACTTTTTGGAAGAAAAAGTGTCCATGTTATCGGTTATCGGTTTTGAGGTAAGTAATCGGTCTTTTGAGTTAGGGTTCTGGGGTTAGACTCAGGGGTCTCCCAGGGTCAGGGTCAGTGATGCACTGTGGTTGCACCCTCAGCGGCACTAGGGCGGCCGGGTGCAGAGTGTTGAGGCCCAATGTTATCCTATGGAGGATAGGGGGACTCCGGTTGGTGGCGGCTGGCAAGCAGGCCACGGGGTTGTGGGAGCAAAGCTCCTAGGGTTAAGCTCAGGGCACGTTGGGGACCAAGTTAGCACCAAAGAGGCACCCTCAGCGGCACTAGGGCGGCCGGGTGCAGAGTGCTGTTTTGAGGTCGGGTGCCCTGTTGATTTCAATGGAGATTTTCGGTTTTGGTTTTCAGCTGCAGGCTCGGTCCAGGAAGACTTCCAGGAGGAACCAACAGCTGGGCAGGTAAGTTGGAGGGCTCGGGGACCTAGGTGCACCTCGGGTTCCTTTCTCCAGGGCGCAGGGCGGCTGGATGCAGGGGTGTCTTTTGAGGTCGGATTTCACCTTACCGGGCCACTCGCGGTTGGGGGTCTCCGTGCAGAGGCTGCAGGCGACGTCGGGGAGTCCTGGAGGGGTCAACCCACGGTGGACTCGGACTCTGGAGCGCTGGGGGACCTCGCTGGGACCGGTGGGCCACTTGAACTCGGGCTGTAGGCGACGGGTGCAGTGGTGGTTCCAGGCGTCGGGTTTCTTTTTCCTCAGCAGGCTCTGAGTCTTTGTTTGATGTTTCTTTTGAACAGAGCTGCTGTTCACAGGAGATCCGGTCTTTGTTGAAGGCAGTCAGTCCTCCCCGGGGTTCTGGAGGTCGCTGGCTGCAGGACAAGACGATTTTGGCGCAGGATCTCTGGAAACTGCAGACGGGCCGGTAGGGCTGGGGCCAAGTCAGTTGTTCTCTGCAGTCTCCTCTGCTGGGCGTCTTCTATTGTCCTTTTTCTTCTTAGGTTGCGGGAATCTAAGGAAGGAAGGTTCAGGGTGCCCCTAAATACTAGATTTAGGGGCGTTACAGGATAGGTAAAGGGCAGGGACCAATGGGTCCCTGCCCTGGGGTGGGTACACCCCTATCCTGCCACTCTCCTGTGGGAGGGGGCAGGAGCCTAGTCCTGATTGGGCAGGGCTCCCCATCTTCAAGATGGCGAGAGCCCGGAGATGTGCTTCACCTCCCCTCCCCCACCTGAGGGGTGGGGTTGGCAGAGGGTGGTACACCCCCTTTCCTCCCTTGGTGTTTCCCGCCAGTCTTCCCGCCAGGATGGGGGGAGGAACCGGTGGGGACCAGTTGCTGAGTACAGCAAGTGGTCTGGGGAAGCTCACAAAGGCGAAATGCCTTTGAAGCTTCCCCTGCCCATCCTGGGGAGGGGGCCTAGCACCTCGCCCAGGACGTGCATTGTTGCAGGCCCGGGAGAGCGGATGGCTCTCTACCCAGGGGTCCAGCAACATGTCTGCTGTGTGGCAGCCTAGGCAGCCCCTCAGACAAGACGTGGATTGTAGGTTAGGTTCAGGGGGCAACTCTAAGTCGCCCTCTGTTGTGCATTTTACAGTAAATCCCACACTGGCATCAGTGTGGGTTTACTGTGCTGAGAAGTTTGATACCAAACTTCTCAGTCTTCAGTGCAGCCATCATGGTGCTGTGGAGTTCGTGCTGACGACCTCTCAGCACCATATACTTGAAATGGCAGCACTGCACTTACAGTGCCCAGGAATGGACCTGGGTACTGTAGTGGCACAGGGCTCATGCACCTGTACCCTCACCACTGGCATAGGGCACCCCGCTAGAGGGGTGACTGAGGGATGCCAGGGCAGTGTGTTTGTGGGCATGGCACACAGGGATGTGTGCCATGTCGACTCTGTTTGGTTCTGCACCAAGACACTCAGCCTGCAAGGGCAGTGTGGGTGTGTCAGGGTACAGGGTCTCCAAGGGTGGCACAATAAGTGCTGCAGCCCTTAGAGGCCTTCTCTGGTCACAGTGCCCTGGGTACCTAGGGTACCATTTACCAGGGGCTTACCTGTGGCCAGAGATGCCAATTGAGTGTAGGCTGTAATGCAGTTTTAGGGAAGGAACACAGGCCCTGGGTACCTGATTGGCAGGGACCCAGGGCACACCAAGGAAAAGTGCATCAGTTATCAGGCAAAAAGTGGGGGGGTTACTGCAACAGAAACCCACTTTCCTACAGATACCACAATTTGAAGGCCAGAAACGTGAAGGACCTCTGGCTTTATATATGCGGGGAAAATACAGTAACTTGAGGTTGTTGGACCTTAGGGCTCTGGACTGGAAGTAGGGCTTAAGTCTTCTAAGATAGAGAGGGCCTTTATGAGTGAAGGCTCTGAAGACCAGAGTAAGTGCCTTAAACTGGATTCTCTTAATGACAGGAAGCCAGTGAAGATGCTGCAAGTGAGGAGAAACTGGTGAACGTGGGGGGGGGGTCTTCAAGATGAGACATGCAGCAGAATTCTGGCTAATTTGGAGCAGTCACATAAGGAAAATCAGTAGGCTTAAGTATAAACTATTAGCACAGTCCAGTTTTCCGTAACCAGAGCATGGACAACAGTTTTTCGGGAGTCCACTGAATGACATGGAGCATCCTTCTGAAAAGTGTAGCAAAGCAAGTCGCGGAAAAGGACCTAATTTGGGGCACAAAGGTAAGTTGAGTGTCGAATTTTACTCCAAGATTTCTGCCCATCAAAGTTGGGGGAGGGCCAGTTCAGGTGGCCACCAGAGGCTGGCATCAGGGAAGGACTTAGTGCCAATAAAAAAAGATCTCCGTTTTTTCAGAGTTCAGCTTAAGATAGCTTTCCTCTATCCATTCCATCAATGCCTTCAGGCACAGCTTGAAGGAACTCAGAGTTGCAGGCATGTTTACATGGAAGGCCAAAAAGAGCTGGGTGTCATCAGCTTAGGAGACCACCCGCACCCCCCAGGACTCCACCAGTTTAGCCAGAGGCTCAAGATAGATATTAAAAAGAGTGTGGCTAAGTGTCGAGCCCGGGGGGATGCCGCAAACCAGAAGCTTGGAAGAAGAGGTGAAAGGAGGAAGGAAGCCTAATTCTTTTGATTCTGTTAAGTAAGATGACATGAGAGACAGTATCAAAGGCCGAAGACAAATCCAGAAGCATAAGCAACACTGGTGAGCTCTGATTGAGGTATTCCTTAATAAATTCAGAAACCTCAAGTAGGAAGGACTCAGTACTATAGCCCGAGCGGAAACCTAATTGGGAGTCACGCAAAAGAAAATTAGACCCAGGTCGGACTGCGGCGCAAAGATTGTGCCTAAATTGGGAGATGTGGAGCAGCCCGGTACGAACCCAGACTGTTGTGGCCAAACAAGGACGGTCGACCTTGGAATTCTGGTGGACCGTGTCAGGGATGCAGGACTTCAGAGTTCGGCTCTCAGCTGGATTACGTCCTTTCTGGAGGACCGCTCCCAGTCCGTTCGCCTCTCCCACTTTACAGCGCCTAATGTTAAGTCACCTTGCGGAGTGCCACAGCGATCTTCATTATTCCCGCACCTGTTCAACCTGTACCTACTCCCTTTGATTCTGTCCCTTAGCGAAAGAAATGTGAGCACGTTTAATTACGCAGATGACCTGCAACTAATTTTCACTATTGACAACACGCCCAACTCCATTTCTGATTTCCAATCCACTATGCTGCACATCCACAACTGAATGAACAGCAACCGCCTAAAGCTAAATCCGGATAAAGCCGAATTGATCGGGGCCAGCAACCCTTGGAGCCCAAAATTTTGGCCAACTGAACTGGGCTCTCCCCCAGTGCCATCTTCCTCAGCTAAGAGCCTCGGGGTTACAATTAACTGTGACCTATCCATGAAGTCCCAGATTGGAACAGTAGTATCTACCTGCTTCTTCCAGTTGCGGAAGATAAGGAAAATCAGTAGACTCCTCACTAGGGAAGCACTAGATCAGGCTGTCCTAGCCTTGGTCATTTCTTACATGGACTATGCTAAGTCACTTTATTTCGGTCTGTCGGCATACCTAATTAAAAGACTGCAATTAGTGCAGAATCAGGCCGCCAGACTGGTTTTCCATCAGCCAAGATGGCAACACGCTTCCCCTCTCATGTGGAAACTACATTGGCTCCCTGTAACACAACGCTGTGCTTTCAAAATCGGGTGTCTCATTTTTAAATCTCTGCATGGCGCCTGTCCGAAATTTGTCTTCAATCTCATTCAGAGATATAAACCTACGCGCAATTTGCGCTCTGCCCACATGAACCTCCTGGTCACACCGCCCTCCAAACTGAAGAGACTAGGCGGTAGCAGATTTGCGGTGTTGGCACAACCACATCTGGAATGCTCTCCCTCTTGACATTAGATAATGTACAGACCTTTTGACATTCAGGAGACTCCTTAAGACCTGGCTGTTTATCCAGACATATGAATAACTCACCAGGACCCTGGCTACTCCTATATCTAGCGCCAAGAAACCGACCGGTGTATGTGCACTCTATAAATAATTTTAACATAACATTTAACAACATAACAAGGACGGGCATTAGGAGTGACAGTTTACAATGAGTTTTCATGTTACAGTTAATCACTGAGAGTAGCTGACACGACTCACATTTATGGGCCAGCATGTCTGACTTCAATAGCATAATGAGTAATGCCTCACACATAGAGGAAGGAGAGTGTGTCTGTCTCTGGCTTCCTCAAACACCACCAGTAGATATGGTGCTAAGATGGTAGCGTATCATTTATAAAATTCAGTGGGCAGGCATCCGGCCCTGGTGCTTTACTCGTTTGAAGCCCAGTTATGACAGTTTTTATCTCATCCAGCTCAAAGGGCTGTACCAGAAATAATGTTTAAGCATCTCCTAGCCATGCAGGGGCAGTATCCTCTAGAAATGTGTTTATCTGCTCAAGTCAGCAAGAGGTTTGGAGGTGTAGAGGTCAGAGGAGTAATTTGAAAAGGCCGTCCTGTAATCAGTGCCCATCTGAATACCTGCCTCTCACCCTCACTGAACTCCTGGGCACGGACATATATACCCTGTGGAAGTGCAATTTCTTCTCCACTCACATACAAGTGGACAAGCAGTCAGAGGTAGCTGAAAATGTGTCAGAATTATCACTCAAGCAGGTACACAACCTCACAGCGCTAGGATGGCCATGAGAGAAGTGAACCCATACCAAAAATTTCACAAGCCTCCTATACATTTCTTACACAATAGGTGCATATGTTAGGGGTCCAAAAACATTAATCTCGTTGGTGTCTGTGGTAACAAGGTAGGCACTCAGGAAATCTATAACTTCTCCAGATAAGGACATCTTTCACCGCAGCGTTTCTCAAGCATTACGCTAGGCCAGGTGCAGAATACAAAAATATAGATACTTCTCGGAACAACACGCCCAACAACCAAAGCTCGGAACATTCAGTGGTTATAACTCACAGGCAGTTCTTGTAACATTTCCAACCAGCGAGAAGTGCAGATAGCAAAAGCCAATAACTGAAAAGCGTAAGGCAAACAGAAACCAGAGAGGCAGGGTATGTGGCAATACCAGGTGGGCACTAACAAATCTCGTTTGTTTAGGCATGGAGGATTACTAAAAGCACCAGAGCTCATGGTACAAAATATCAGCCAATTACAAAATGGAGACACTAATGTTCACCGATCAAATATACAGTTTTACACCCCTTTACTTCCTTTCGCTTTTTGCCAGTTCTGCAAAGTTTGCCAGTTTATATCTGATTTGTTCCAGTATCAAGTCACTCCTACCCGTGCTCAGGCAGCCCTCAAGCAGCCGTACATCTTGTTCTTTTGTTCTAGTTTAGACAGCTGAGTGTGCAACACCCTGTAGACTCCATGTTGCTTAGATATAAAGACCCCTCTTATTGTTGCCTTGAAGACTTCCCACACAGGACCCAATTGACTTACTGTACCCAGAGTTTCCTTAAAGTAGTTTCAGATTTTGTTTTGTAATTCTTCCTGGAATATACTGTCTGTTAGGAGTTCTGCATTTATGTACCATAACCTTCCAAACGGGAGAGGCTACAGCAGTGAGAGTCCTAGCAGTACCGGGGAATGGTTTGACAAAGTGTGGGCCAAGTATTGTACATCCAGTATTGTTGTTCCAGCATCTGGCATGATTAGCCCATAGTTCAACCGAGACCACATGTGTAATGGCGAGAACAAGTTGTCCTCCCTACCATTTGGGTGTTTAAATCTCTAGGCATCCACAAGGTTATGATCAAGCATGATTGATTGCAGTCTGCAATACGTTTTTTAATTACCTCTGACCACTATCTTGGACCTGTCTAGACAGCTCTGAAGAGTGCTGTGAGGCAATATGGGTCATTATATGGTGTGATTGTGAGACCTCACCTTGTAATAAACTCATAACCCTGTCTTGGGCCCAGTTTGGCTCATTTGTCAAACCTTAGCTCAACTCTAGGTAGCTGTGGCTTTGAGGCTTAAATAAAGGAAGAAGTGCAAAGCATTCAAACAGCACCAAAGCAATTGGACGAGGAAAAAAACACAACTCTCAAGTAATCCAACACCAATTTATAACAATGGACTACATTTTTATGAATGTATAGACACCAAAATGAACAAGATTCACTGGAGGGTGTCAGAGATATAAATACCTAAAGAAACAGTAAATCACAACTTTTCACTAAATCGCTAACAAGCATTGGAAAACTTTTTTAAGAAAACGTATCTCAAAGTTGAATGCGATCACTTCCAGTTACTTTGAGTGACCAACTCGGCGGGGAGCAGGTCAGGGGGACTGACAAGGTCCCAAAGAACAATTACCTCGAAGATGAAATAGTCTCTAGTCCAGTTCTAGCGTTAATGGCAACATGCCATTGACTTCTATGGTGTGGTCTAGATGCAATGGATACAGGATGCTGAAAATGCTGAGGATGCTTTGCTTTCGACGGGGGACTTTGTGAGGCTACTCCTTGGACAACAGTCCTGGTGGGGTGAATTTGGCCACAGGGGTCAACATACCTTCAAGTCCTCTATGGTCCAGCATACGTCCAAGTTGCCTCTGGACTACTGTTCTCCATACACAATGAGGCCAACGGTTCCCCTCTTTTGACGATAACTCTCCTTCTGGGAGACCAAACTGCAGTCCGACGACTCTCCTGGATACAGCAGACTCCAGTGCAACTTCTGAAAATCAGGACTTAGTCTCCCAGGCTCTGGTGCTAGAACAGGAAGTCAGCCAACTGACTCTTGGAGTCTCTGCTTCTGTCTGGGCTCAAGGAACGACTTCTCCATGAGCAGGACACGACAGGCATGGTCCTTTCTTTGCCAGCCCAAGAAGTAACAGGTGAAGTCCAACTTTGGGGCAACCTCTCTTTGCCAGGTCCAAGGTCAGCAGGGCAGTCCTCCTTCGGTTCTCTTCTTCTGTCCGGTCGAGATCTGAGGTCTGGTGGCCAGCGGTGCCTCGTTTATGTACAAAAAGTGCCCTTCGGAGATGTTGCGGTCACTAGCCAATGAGCTACCTGGATCCCTCCCAACTGATGACAACTTCCTTTGAATTGTGACATCTAGCTATCCCACAGTGCACTATCCTGCCCCGTCCCAAGAAGGTTGAACCCCTCTCTTGGTGTGTGGAGCTTGGAATCCCACCCTAGGCGTGTGGCTACCTCTGGGCTACATGCCCAGGGGAAAACTGCTCTGACCAGTGTTTTCCACTCGCTGTCCCTGACACCCTCCTGTCTATGTCAACAAATGAGCAGCCCCTCTCGTGTTTACTTGACATTTGCCCTTCAAAAGCGGCTTCCCCTTTGAAGCTTACCTTTTGGGCTTACACACTGTGTGGCTTTTGCTTCCAGGAGGAGATAACACCTCCTCCCTGGCAATCCTTTTGCAGGCTTTCCTAGGTGTCAATCACACTTCTCCCCAGGAGGTCAGAAGGCTAGCTTGAGGACAGTCCTTTGTGTGCAGCCGTAAACGGGCACTGAAAAACCTTTGGCAACAAAGTGGCAACATACTAAAGTTGCACTTTGGTCACCAGTGACATTAAATTCAATGTAACCACTAAATTGGATTTAATGCGTTAATTCTTTTGATACCTTGAACTACCAACTTTAGTAGACTCATTCAGAAGTAAGAAGGGCAGAGATGTCAGCCTGTAAACTGTGCACTCACCAATGGGGCTACTAGCCTTTCAACAGTAAGAACGACAAGGGTGAGTTTTTACTGTTAGGATCATAAAACATTAAAATACAGGTGCAACCTTTAAATATTATGCACCCTGCCTTTTAGGTCTCAGTAGGTCTGCTTTAGGGGTGACTCACAAATATTAAAATGAAAGGCTTGGGCTTTGCCATTGCTTGTAATGGGAAAGGTGAGTTTGTGGTTTAAAACTGCTGTGTCAGCCTGCAATGGGAGGCTGGGAGTCGTGCTTTTGCCTAGTCTCACTCATTGTGGCACAGCTAGTGCTGCAGTCCACAAGAGACACTTTAACTTACAGGCCCTTGGCACCCCTGGCACCATATACTGGGGACTTACAAGTAAGTCAAGTTATTCCAATTGGGGATAAGCCAATTAAACACATTCCTTTTTAAGGGTGAGAGCACATGCATGAGTCCTGATTAGCAAGGCTTAGTGCATTTCAGTCATTACACCAGTGCCTACTAGTCAAAATGGGGCAATAAGTGGAGGTGAACCTGAAAAAAGCCTGTTTCCTTACAAGTGTAATTGAAGTCCCCACCTCGTATTAATGAGTGTGGATTTGTGGGTGCGATTACTCCCCACAATGTAGTGTATAAGTGAAGATCATCAACATTTGGGCCGTAACAATTTACCATAGTAATGAGGGTGCTTCCAAATCAGCCCCAGCAGATAAAATATCTACCATGTTCATCAGTACGTTCACCTTGCCCTTGGAATTGTGTGCTTGAATGATCACCCCTCTGGCATATGCAGAGTATGAGGATGCCATGCAGTGGGAGGCCCAACAACTGGCAAAGCGGGATTGTGTCTGTGCTGTGAGGTTAGTTTGCTGCAGAAGTGCAACATTAATACGGTGTCTATTTAGAAATGCCAGCATCACCCCGAACCTGCATTGGTTTTTAAGCCCTCTATTGTACCTTGTCAAGCAGTTTAATGATGCAGCAGTGTGCTGTCCTTGTATCATGCACGATAATTATCATTTATGACAATATTATATGTCACCTGCCAAGAGGCAGCATTATGTGCTGGTCTCCCTGAGAGCGTAATGTACAATGTGTCAGGGCCAAACTTCGAAATGACCTATTCGGGGTGTAATCCGTGGGTGGAGTCAGGAGAGCCAGCTTTCACCCCTCATTTAGTGATCGAGGGGTGGTTATGGGCAGCTATCGTACGCCTTGTGCTAATGAAACCTCTTGTGTGTGCAGATAGTAACTATGGATGTGGAGGGGAGGTTGGGGGTGGATTTTGAATGTTAATGAAGAGGACCACTATTATATAGCATGTACATGTCTCACATTTCCAGGCTAATGATGATTATAACAAGTCCGAAAGGTAGTCTGTATCATAGTGCTTCATGTCCGGGTTGTTGGAGGCACGAGGGCCGAATCTTTTAAAATCCGTTTGTGAGATCTTTTTAAAAACTGCAGCCTGTTATGGAGTCTGGAATAGATGAGGTTTATCCTGATATATGACCCTGAGGTGAGCTGGATATAACATTGCTTATGGGATACCATCCTTCATCAGGTGCTTCTTAACGGGCAGAAGTTGCCATCATGCCTTCTGAACCTCCACAGTGAAGTCTGGAAACAGTGAGATTGCATTTCCGTCAAACGACAGGGTCTGTTTCCCCCAGGCCAGGTTGTGGTTCACATCTCTGTCTATGGAGTCTCACAATTATGGAGCATGCCGGGGCACCATGCGTGCGCCTCGTGGCCAGGGATCTGTGGGACCTTTCTACTACCAACAGACGGGAGAAGACCTTCTGACCTAAGTGTTACCAATAGGCGCTCCACATACAGCCCCATTTTTCCTCTATATAGCGACTTCAGGATTCCCAGAATGCAAATATTGGTTTGGCGCAATCTCGCTTCCTGGTCCTCAGTCTTGACCTTTAAGACATATGACACCCTTTTCATATCATGGAGTGTGTCTCCCCTACCGTTCAGGCTATCTTCTGCTTTAGAAATGATCTGTTCTGCCTCTGTCAGATGACTGTTGTGCATTTTCAACCAATGCGAAAAGGTGTCCTTCCGGGACATAAGGTTGTCTGTTTTGCTGTCTATAGACCAGAGTCTCTCTTGCATGGCTCTAAGTAGGATCTTCATTTCTACTTTGCCATCCTCTATTTCCAAGCCAGAACCAGCAGAGTCCCTCATCTCAGCATCAGGGGCAGCAGTCTTCTGACCACGCATAGCATCACAGTGCAGTTTAGCTTGGCGTGGGTCTGCCTTACCCATATCTGTGTGTTGGAGGTTCTCCTTCTCTCGTTTGGCTGGGGGCGATGGGGCCAAGTTATAGTAACTAACGGGCAGAGCCTCCACCAGGCATTACATCAAATCAGCTGCCTCTGTGAACCCGGTATAGCAACCCAGGGGGGCATAGGTGGTTCAAGGTGCATCCAACGTCCCTCCTTCCCTCACTAGGAAAGTATGTATCGTCCAGGCATGCATGTTCGAGCCCTGCTGCTCGTCAAACACGAATCTGAGTCCCAGGTTTCCACACCCCTATTACAGGCCCACCCTGCAGAAATACTACCTACCCCCACAGTTGCACAGTGTCCAATAGAGGGCCAGCGTGGCACGCCACTAGCCCACCGCCCCAACTACCAAGGCCAGCATCAGTCCTGTCCTTGTATTTCACATTGTAGGCCCAAGGATGTTTTCCCTGCCAGCAGGTCTGTGCTCGGCGGCCTCCTCACACTCCAGCAAGGCCCACCACTGGCTAATCAGAGGGCCCAGCCACTTGCTGCCACAAGTCCTTCTGCAACAGTAGGCCCCGCTGGCTCCTCCGGGAGATGTCGAACATCTGGTCCGCACGTTCCAGCCCGCTCAAAATCTACCCAATTAGTGGATCGGACCTCCTTATCAGTCTTCTGGGACGCTCTTTTCTTTTGCCGCCGGTGCTAGATCAGCGGCAGTCGGTAGGCCCAACAGCCGCGCAGCATTCACCAACAACGCTCTTGCACCGTACCACTTGGCCACCGTCCTTTATATCTTGGTTGTCCACTCTCCCACCGACTCTGTCCCTCTCGCCGCATGGCTCAGCCCCGGGGTCAAGAACAGTAGGATGTGCCTGTCCAATCACAGTCATAAATCCTTTTTTTTTTTAAATTCAGGCAAAGCCATAAAGGTTTACATAGAATAACAGATAAAAATGTATTAATCGCCTACAATAATCAGTACAATAGTAAATTACAAACATTAAAAAAAATCCTAATCCTTGAATAGTGCTCATCATTCAGACAAACAAAATGACATATCAGTGTACCACGCCTATTAAGTCCTCTAGATAGTTCATCCCTATTTCGTGATGACAGATTATGTTAGATGTACTTTCGGATACTGCGAGCAGTTTATGTATGCTTATGTCCAATCTTCTCAAATTGCATCACAAGGCAATTTGCAGTAGCAGCGGCACTCTCAAATACAACCCTGCCGGGCAGTAGGCGGCTCCGGTCTGTAGCTGGTCAGCATTTTCTTATTCAGAGCGTTCAGCGCTCCCGTCACCTGCATACCCCTCGGTGCATAACTCAGTCCAAAAACCGGCAACTAGCGCTAAGATGCCTAAGGGTAGCCACGCGCTCTATCAAGAATGAATTATTAATAATAATAATAATAAACAGTAAGGCACACCAGGCAGGACTTCTCCTCTCAAGTCTCAAGCAGGTTTCAGCGGTGTTCTAATGACAGATTTTGGCCTCCAACAGCAAGAGCCTGAATACAGTGCGGCCATTTTGCTCGGCGACTCTCTGGCGCACCTTGGGTCCTCCCGTACCTCTCTGTGAGTTGATGGTCCATTCTCCGGCCTCAGTGTCAAGTGATTGATTTTGCCCATACACTGAATTGAATGGACAGTACTGCCCCATTAAGACTACTTTTGTTTTTGTGCAATAGGCAATTCTGGGGTGCTCCTGACATGTTGCTGTCGTGCTACTCCTGGGGATGGTCTGTCCTTCGGCAAAGAGGATCTTTTGTAGGGGCTGTTTCGTCGATGATGCAGCTTTTATTATTCTTGCAATATATCTTCATTTTATGCAGATTATAATCACGGCTCTGTAGTACTGGTCTGTCCTTCGGCAAAGAGGATCTTTTGTAGGGGCTGTTTCATCGATGATGCATCTTTTATTATTCTTGCAATATGTCTTCATTTTATGCAGATTATAATCACGGCTCTGTAGTACTGGTGGCATCAAGGGTAGACATACATCTTCAATAGGACCAGGTCACCTCTGTGCTTTTGTGATGGGACATGAGTGCTCTCATCGGCCATCCTGTGTAGTCCCTATTTTTAATGTTTTTTCTTAACATGGTCTTATTAATGTGGTTGTCTTACTGTGTCATTTGGAGAGGGTCTTTCTTTGGCACTTGGGGAAATCAGTGTGGGTGGGTGGTGTCTGAGATGTGTTCTGTGGTTTCATGTAGAGCTTTCAGGTCTCACTAGCTCGCAGTGGCTCACAGTGGATCTAATCAATCACACTACTCATTAAGGCCAATTGTGAAAGCATTTAGAATGGCTTAAAATGCACGAAATGGAAGATGAGGCAGGGCTGGGAATGTTCTTGCCCATTTGGACAGGCATAAAATAGACAGGACATATTTGCAGGAGACCCACCTTCAACAGGATCAGAGTCTGGGATTGCATAGCAATGGGGATATCATCAACACTTCACATCCTATACATCCCACAAAAGAAGAGTGGCAATCTTGATTTGCAAACATGTAATTTTTAAAGGTATCTGGGGTGGGGTTTCATCATTCTGGTTAGCAGATATGGCTTGAATACGGATTGCTCTAAATTATTCCTAATCATTATGAAAGAGTGCTCATGTTAAGACCCACAAATACGGCTAAATCTATTGTTCGATTGTTTCAACACTGCCACTTGTCTACAGATGGCTGCTTCTAAAGCCACTTGGAGCCTGCTGCTACCAAACAGATATCAAGATTCAATCTTCCCACTATGCAGGACTTTTCCTGTTACTCATCAGTACATGACATGCTCTCCCGTATCGACTACTGGCTAATCAGTTCTTCTTCTTTCACCAGTTGTGCCTTCTGGATGATGAAAAATGTGGCGATACACAAAGGGCACACCTAAGTACATGTTTTTTTATAATGAAATTATCTATTACAGATTAGTTCCATTTACATGTTGCCTCAAGTAGCTCTTTCACAACATGGGAGGATTTAAATCTGGAGTATTACATTGCTAAGAAGTCAGAGATTCTTGAATCCCTTAGATAGCACCTTACAGGACTAGAGAGTGAACTTAGCGAGCTAGAAATGGATAATCATCTACGAATGATGTTCTGTCATGTCAATATTATTATTTGAGGGAAATGTTCGCTTATCACTTCTTGGCACTGAAAGAGACTATGAACTTCTTCTGACTGGTAGGCTGGGATTACTAGATATTACAGTGAGTTTTGTGGAGACTGACTGGAAGGGAATTCCAAGCCCAATTCGTTGTGGCAGAAAAGGATCTGGCTCCATGGGTGTGAGATTTGGGAACAGATAAAAGAAACTGGTGCTATGATCTCAGGGTCTGAATGGTTGCTAACAGTTACATTTGTTTGCTGTGAAATATGGTATCCCTTGATATGTCACCCTATGTGCAATTGCCATGACTTTGAAAAGAATTCAGTTTTGCATAGGCACCCAATGCAGCTGCTTAAAGGTTTTGGAAATATAAAATTAAAATGGGCAGTGGAACTGAAGGCAAATACAGCACCCCCACCGTTATATCCCTATAGTTAATAAAAAGATTGGATAATATTTCATATCCTGTGTGCACTTCTCTGTATGCACTTTCTGCCCACAGAGTGCTTCCCTCACTAGGGAAAATTAAATATACATACAAAGACCAGAGCTGCACCACATAGGAGCCAAAAAGAACATAGTAGCACATAAATATTTCATGGCTTTATATCAATAATTCCCGAGCACTCCAGTAGTGTTTCTTCATTTATTGTTACTTCATATAATTGTTCATAAGAGTCAGCCTGCGCGTTTCGTCCAATAAACAATGGACTTCTTCAGGGAAGAGTTTTTTTTTACATCAGATAGTTCCAGTCATTGAAATGATTAGATGAAATTGGTTCATTGCGTACAAACCATTTCAGTATGGCATCTGTATCTACAATGTTGATGAAATGCAATTCGTATAATCAGGTTAGTCAAAAATCCATCCAGGTGTAGATATCCGATTCTCAAGTAGCTACAGTCCTAAAGGCAGGGGAGAGTCCACCCAGCGCCTGGCACTTCGATAGGTGCCACGGAGCTAGGAATAACGGCGAAAGAGACTCCGGTGTTTGGCGTCTGGTGCGGTGAAACAAGCTTGTTTCCATGGCACCTATCGAAGTGCCAGGCACTGGGTGGACTCTCCCCTGCCTTTAGGAGTGTAACTAATTGAGAATCGGATATCTACACCTGGATGGATTTTTGACAATCCTACTTATACTAATTGCATTTCATCAACAATGTAGATACAGATGCCATACTGAAATGATTGGTACGCAATGAACCAATTTCATCTAATCATTTCAATGACTGGAACTATCCAATGTCAAAAAATTCTGCCCTGAAGAAGTCCATTGTTTATTGGACGAAACGCATTGGCTGACTCTTATGAACAATTATATGAAGCAACAATAAATGAAGAAACACTACTGGAGTGCTTGGGAATTATTGATCTAATGCCATGAAACATTTGTTCTAATATGTTCTTTTTGGCTCCTATGTGGTGCAGCTCTGGTCTTTGTATGTAGGTTTCGGAAATATGGTCAAACCTTTTTAAGCCAGTTAATGGATGGGCTGATGTATTATGCATGAGCCGAAGAGGAGCTATAAGATTATCGGAGGCAGAAGGATATATGGCAACGGGATTGCATAGGTGTTCATGGATAACAATAGTGTGCAACAGTTTCAACTGAAAAAAGGAAGAACTAATGATTTTTATAACCTGAGTAGTCCTACCAGATAGAGTCCAAGTAGATACACAGATTCTGAACTTAGAACATAGTGGTCGGGGGAGGACCATGAAAAGTGGCCAAAGCGAATTGTAAAAAGTAAAGTGTTGTGAGGTGAGCAGAAGCTTCTTTTTTCATCAGTTTAACTTTAAATAGTTGAAGGACTGTAGGAAAGTAGGATCTGCTTCTTATGGTTACCCCCACTTTTTGCGATACTGTTTTGACTAGTCTGACTGGGATCCTGCTAATCAGGACCCCAGTCTATCTGCTTTCTCCCTAAACTGTTATGTCTTGTACTTAGGTACACACCAGATTGGATACTGGGGTACCCTTGTCAGTCCCTAGTAAATGGTACCCATGTACCCAGGGCATAGGTACCCCAGAGGCCTCCCATGGGCTGAAGCATGTATTATGCCACCCATGAGAGGCCATGCAAAATGGAACTACAGGCCTGCCATTGCAGCCTGTGTAAGATGGGACATGCACCACTTACTTTAGATATACACTTAAAACCAATAAGTCACCCCTATAGCAGGCCTTAACAATCCTGAGGCAGGGTACTTGATTCTAAGTGAGAGGGTGCCACTGCATGAGCAGGACACCCCTCCAGCCTACGGAGTCCATTCTCCCGGGTTGTTAGTGCTGCAGCCATTTCCGACATATAGAGTGGCATTATGCGACCGCGTGATGAACAATTCTAAAGCGGCTGAAACTAACCCTATCGTGTTTGGTATCAAACATGTTGGAATCATACCCCCACACCGACACCGGTAACCGGTGTGGGAGGTATGATTCCACCCCTCAGAAGCGAGCTTCGTGGGGTCCCTGGTGTTCCCAGTACCAGCCTTCTAGTCCCAGACAGCACAAAATCGTTGCTGCTGACCAGAGACACATCTCTGCCCTCCTGCTGCTGAGCCAAGCTTGAGCAGGGGAAGGTGGAACAATAGGCATCCTGTCACAGGGAGCTTTGACCACCTCCCAGACAGGATTTAGTGTATTAGGCCTGGGTGGGTGCGCTTGCCAGCGACCGAAATTCTGCATGAGGGGCACATTTGGTGTCCCTGTGCATAGTCCAGTTCAACCCAGTCCTGGGAGCCGTTGGCTCCTTCTCGGCACGAAACTGGACAAAGGACATAGGAGTAGCCTCCCCACTGTCCAGACCCTCCCCTGGGAGGGTCCTCTGAATCTGTCCAACCCTCTCCAGTGGGTACAAAAGGGCTTACCTGGCTGTAGGACCCTAGATTCGACGTGGACAAGATTCTGAACCATAAACCATTGAACTTCGACCGTCTGGACACTCTGGACTTCGCTGGACTTCGTTTGGGCCCAACTTTGTCTCTCTCTCAGTCTGAAGCATCGTCTGTGCCCGTGCACCATCCAGGCTCCGTGCAGGACCTGTGGAGTATCAAGGACAACCGAAGATATCTCCCTTGGAGTGAAGGAGTCACATCTCGACTGACCAGTCTGCTGCTCCTGAGCTTCTACGGACTCCGAAGGCTCCAGCAAAACAGGAGGTGGGTTTCTATATCGCTCGAGGTCCGAGCTGCCCTCTCACCAAGTGTGAGGCCAGAATCCCTCGTGGGGGCTTAAATACCCTTACCCCTGTGCACCTCATTCATTTGCAAGTGCATATGCTTGTTGGCATTTCCTGAACAAGTGCACTGGGCTCCAAGTAGCCCCAACCTCTGACACCAATTCCTACAAAGAACTCTGGCCTCCTCGCACCGAGTGCTCCGTGGACTGCTGCTTTGTGAAATCGCTCGAGGTCCTCTCGCGACTCCTGTGCCTCCGGCCTGTGGGTCCACTTGAGGGTCAACTTTGCTTTTCTTGGGCTTCCCTGGTTGCTCCAGGCTTGCCCTGACTCCCCTGTGTTTGGTGAGTCTCCTGGACCTTGCTGGTCCGAAGCATAACCTTCCTTGACCTTCTGCGTGGGCTGCCGCTGCCAAGGCTTGTTGGTGCTCCCGCCAGACAATGACCCCTCAGCGCTCAACATCCTTCGTGGGACAGCTCGTATCCGGCTCCTGGTCATCCTCGATGTCTCCTGGTCCCCGTGGCTGCAGAGTCAAGAACCCCCTCAACGCACCTGTAGCACTCGACATCGGTGGGCATTCGTCTACCGAGCCCCTGGTCACTCCTGAGTGACCCAGACTCTGTCCCCTCTGCTTTCAGGTACTCTTCAACAAGAATCTACCCGTGGATTCCAACAGACACTTTTCTTCTTTCCAGCAGTAGCTCTTCTTCGAAGTCCTCCATAGAATTCGACAGCGGTTTCCGACGCCACTTCAGACCTATGCATCCGGCTTCCCGGGGATAGGTAACTCTGGTACTATGGTATTCACGGGTGGGGTAGCTCTCCAACCTCCTAAGTTCCACGGGGTTTCTTTGAAGTCCACTGGGGAGGGTCCTTAAACTTTAAAACTTCAACCGCGACTTCCCCATAGAATTGTACGGAGCACGCAGTCGTGTTCCCACACTGCACCCGTCCTCCGTAGGGTCCCTACTTACCTTGGGTGGTTCCTTGGGGTCCCAATGATTCTACTTCCTCTAGACACTGTCTTGACTCGAGTCGTGGTTCTTATACCACTATTTTAGTATATGGTTTGGTCTCCCCCTGGAGCCCACTGTGTATTTGGTGCTATTTACTATTGTTTCTGTGCTACAGTATTATGTTTATCTGCGTGTAGCAGGAACTGTGACATACTAGAGAGTGTTATATTAATAAATACATATTTTTATAACTACTGTGTGGGTCTCCTTTCATTTAACCAATACTATAAGGTTGCATTCTGGTAAAACAAGCTGCTTAACATTCCTTCAAGACTAAGCCTGAAGGCTGCTCCCCACAGCTACCACTTGGATAGCTTTCTAAGGTTATCTTTGACCTCTTAAATCACCATAAGTGTTGTTTGGACTAGTACAAGGTGCCCACTTTATTTAGTGGACAGCATATACCAGGCCAACTTCTCACAAGGACTAACCAATGTGTTCATGATTGACTGCCTGTTAGAAGAGAGTGCCACTGTTATTAGATTAGAAGAAGGTGGTGCTCCACAAATTGTTTGGGTATCATCAGCATACATATAGAATTATACTCCAGTTTTATTTAACATAAGTGCCAGTGGTCACACACATATGTATATATATATATATTATCTACTGGCGGTCGCCAGTAGATAGTTATAGTTAGGACCTATTTTCCATAGGAAATCCGCAACATTCTATTTCAAATAACTTTGGCGCCGGTTGACGAATCTTCGCGAAATTTTCAAAACTCGTGGCCTGCTCCGGTCCGCTCCTATCCTGAAAGTCTCGGGGTGATTCGTCAAGTGGGGGCCGAGAAAAAAAGGGGGTCCCAAAACGTGTTTTCCCCATGCAATTTTCCATAGGAACCTTTCATCGCAGCTACAGCCCGAACTGCTGAACGGAATTACACCAAATCTGGCAAAAAGGTAGCCCTTGGTTCAGAGTCGTGCCTTTTGGTTAAATGGTGTAAATCCGTTCAGTAGTTCCTGAGAAATTTGAAAAAGAAAACACATATATATCTGGACGGAGCCTAACCACACATGTCATGGTGAGATCTGATTGGCTGTCAGCACTTCATCCTGGAATTGCTGGCAGCCATCTTGGGACCAATATAAATGATAGTACCCCATTGAAATGCATTGTAGTGAATCGAAGATTTTAGGGTTACCAAAAGTAGAACTATAAAGGGTGATAACAGACTTTAGTTACATTAGAATTCATTTGTTGATGGTACCATACTAATTTCAGGAATTGTGGTGTGTTCTAAGGTGATTTTACCCTGTGAAAAACCTTCTGCTGGGATATCATGAATCATGTTTGAGAGAAAACTATTTTCACAAGCTTGTCCCATACAGTTTTGGAAGGTGCTCCAGAAGCTAAAATGAGAGCATATTTTCTGTAAATTCACATTATCTTTCTCAGTCATGTGAGAATGAAGTCTGACATTCTCAGTAAAACATGTACATCCAACAAGGGCAGAGACTGTCAGTTGATTCCTTTGTGTTCTACTGCAGCTTCCCAGAGTGTTCTAAAGAACAACTAGAGTGCTAACAGTCTTACTTATCACGAAATTATGGCACACCTGAAGCCATCTTGATTGGAATAAACTGGTAACTCTTAAAACATTTAATTTAAAAAGGAACAAAATGAGGGGGTTCATTTTGTCATAGAAATTATGGTTAGTGCTGTAGAAAGAAAAATTAGGACATGTTTTAAGTGAGATCTCAAATATCTTCCTGTTATATTTCAACAGGAGCAGCCTGTCAGTTGATTCCTTTGTGTTCTACTGCAGCTTCCCAGAGTGTTCTAAAGAACAACTAGAGTGCTAACAGTCTTACTTATCACGAAATTATGGCACACCTGAAGCCATCTTGATTGGAATAAACTGGTAACTCTTAAAACATTTTATTTAAAAAGGAACAAAATGAGGGGGTTCATTTTGCCATAGAAATTATGGTTAGTGCTGCAGAAAGAAAGTGTAGGGCATGTTTTAAGTGAGATCTCAAATCCTCTTCTATTTCATTAGAAAATTCTGACATGCATACTGAAACAATCACTTTCAATACCAGCAGTAGACTTCCAGTTAACTCCCTGGTGAGCAGTAGCTTTACTACAGTGATCTAATGAACAACTAGAGTGCTAACATTCTGAATTTATGGCAAATGTGTGACACATCTGAATGCCTTCTTGATGGAATCAAAGTAAAAAACTGAAAGCATTTCCTACTGAGTAAACTTCATAACAAATAAGTCTCCCAAGATGGCCACCAGAGAAAAAAGAGCCCAAATGTAGCACAAATATCACCCAGATGTAGCCCACATATAGCCCAATGACAGAAGTGTGCAAAACACTTTTTATTTTTATGTTTTCTGCAGTTTTATATAGTTTAAACTGGTCAGGTATTGGAGTGTTACATCTTACTTGGACCCCTTATTGCGTATTTTGCACGAAGTACATGAGATTGATCTTGCAAAACATTGAACTTTACGATTCTGTTAACCTGAAGTTGCTCTGAACCGGGCTTTGTAACACCCGTTTTTACCTACTGGTTTTAATTAATTCTCACTGTATTGTATTAGGAAAGAGGATTTACTGTTTTTATGTACACTTTTATGATCTATGTTTCTAAATCAGATCAAATAAAGTTTAATGAATTCTATGGCAGGACGGAGGCGAGGATTATGCATATCTTTCCTCACTTCATTTGCATAGCAGTTCAAAGAAAACGTAACACAACAATCATTAAACAAAAGACTACACAACACATGAACCATTAGGGGGGTAGTCTCCAAGGCAACTATAGTCCAATCATATCACAGTCCATCGTATATAATATTGTGATGTCCCTTCCGCTTCCTCTTTCTTCACTGCTCGTCAGTTAAGTGCATTCCTTACATTCTTGGCTTAATCTGACGTTGTTTGTATAGCGGTTTCTTGTGCACGTTATTAGCATTATTGCCTTGGTATTGTTTCATATTCCCTGCGCAGCAGGCTCTTGCCCGAGCGCGTTCTCCCCCTCGCAGTTTCTCCCACTGTGTGCTCTGTGCTACTGTGAGATCCTGTCAGGCGCGTCTGGTCCGAGCGAGGCAGCTCCGTCGAGCGCTCCCGCTGGTCTTTACACGCGTTTGGGAATCCGGTCACTCCTTTAGTGTCTGCTTGATTCCCGACCAACCCTCGCCTTATTTTGACACCGCTACGCGGTGATTTCCCCACACAGCCACGTTAGTGACCAGCGCCACCTGGTGGTGGTAATTGGTATTGCGCCTCAGTCTATTCTTATAACAGCTTCGGGGAAAGCCCAGCTGTTGGAGCACCGGCGGGGGGCTGTCTTAAGGATTTTAAGGGCATTTGTTCTGTGCTCACACCCTCTGCTATCATGTCTTCTCCAGAAGACCATTTTTACTCCTCCTACCAGGAAGTGGAGGAGGAATGGCCCCCAACTTCTCCCTCCAGCAGTGGACCAAACCCTCTCTCTGGCTATTTCTAGGGCGCTGGCTCCTCTTAGGGATCAGGTTGATAAGCTGGCGAAAAGCATCCCTGGGGTGTTCAGTGACCCAGATCTGGTGGTGGCGGGTCCAAGTAGCTCCCAGATGGGGAATAAAAGGGCCGTTAAGCATAACGCGGGGCACTTGGAAGGATTTGATAAACTTACGGAGACCTTCCTCAAGAGTGTGCGAACGCTAAAACATGCACCCTGCCGGGAGGAGGAGGGGCCCGGAGAAAATTGCGACACTGTCACCACTATTGTAGACCCCGACGGCGGGTTTCCTTAGAGGGAGAGGGTGTATCGGAGGACGATTTCTCCTCCAATGAGGATAAGGACTCGGGGCGTCCCTGGCGTCCAGAGTCCCACTCTCTCAGTCCCCGGTTGGGGACGGGGTCCACTCGGACATGTTCGAGCCTACCCAAATTTACCATCCTAGGTCGGCAGAGTGGACACCTGACGCCAAAGTGGCAGAGTATGTGGTGGGGAAAATCCATCAACCCCTTGAAAGGGAGGTCAGGAATAGGATGAGGGGAGAATGCCCCAGGCCCTCACTGAAGGGGAAGGTGGCACACACGCCTGAAATTGATGAGAAACTATGTACCTTTTTCTCCAAGTATATGAGGGATCCCAAGAAAGGAATTGATAGGTCTTGGACGTGGTAGGGCCCATGACCCAAATTATTCAATTGACGGAGCGCTCCAAAGAGTCAGGATCCCCTTTGTCCACGGATATTGTGGCTGGTTGGGCGCACTACCATAAACCCTAAAACACTACCCCCTCCACTACCCAAACACCACTGCACTACCCTAAACCCTAAAACACTACCCCCCGCAACGACACCCTACACTACCCAAACATAACTGCACTACCCTAAACCCTAAAACACTACCACCAGCACGACTCCCTACACTACCCAAACACCACTGCACTACCCTAAACCCTAAAACACTACCCCCAGCACGACTCCCTACACTACCCAAACACCACTGCACTACACTAAACCCTAAATATACCCCCAGCATGACCTCCCACACTACACAAACACCACTGCACTACCCTAAACCCTAAAACACTACCACCAGCACGACCCCCTACACTACTGCACTACCCTAAAACACTACCCCCAGCACGACCCCCTACACTACCCAAACACCACTGCACTACCCTAAACCCTAGAAAAGAAACCCCCACCCCATGCCCAATCCCCCTTACCTCTCACTGCTCATGGTTCCTCTCTCCTCGTGGTTCCTGCTTCACGTCATCTCTGAGGGGCGGTGCATGTCGTTGTGAGGAAACGGAACAGCCTCTGTTTCCTTACAACGACATGGATCGTCTACATGTTTTTTAGAATGCATGGGCATTTACCATACATACCTTTACAACAAAATTCGTTGTAAAGGCATGCATGGTAAATGACCATGTGTTCTAAAAAAATGCGTAGTAATGACTTCGTGATGTACAACGCATGCGTGGTAATGCATGCGTTGTAATGGTATTGCAAAGTAAAAAGTCGTTGTAA
Source organism: Calotriton arnoldi (assembly GCA_963921515.1). Taxonomy (NCBI): domain Eukaryota; kingdom Metazoa; phylum Chordata; class Amphibia; order Caudata; family Salamandridae; genus Calotriton; species Calotriton arnoldi. Next base: position 3,417,284 of record CAWUFW010000269.1, on the reverse strand, counting down.
CGGCTGTTTACCGATCGAAGCTGGCCCCTGTTCTTCAGTGAGACGTTTATTTGATTAATTAGGAGGAAGGAATGTGTTTTTTTACCGAAAAGTGCATTCCCGGCTGTTGTATTGTGAAAGTGTCCGCGTGGCCTGGTTTCACTTCCGGTGAGAGAGTGGAAGAGTCTGTTTGGATCTAAAGGAGTTCTGTTGTTGGACGGGGCCGGCGCGACATGTCATCAGAAAACATAGCTAATGGAAAGCGTCCTCCCTGAAGTGTGGAGCAGTGCCATGAGAGGTCAACGAGTGTGCGTCCCACCGCAGTATGACCGTACCGCGTGACCCATGTGCCGCCTCCAGGGTACGGGAGGCAGAAGCGGCATCGCAGGTCCTCTTGAAGACCGTTGTAGCACTAATTCTACATTTTGGTACTAGGGCATTTTAACTTCGTTGTTCCTGCCAGATACAAAGAGAAGATCCTGTGTTATTCAGTGCCCTCGTTACCTTTTTTGTGGGTTGTGGTGCTTGTCACTTCGCTGCCCCGCCGGTGCACACGACTGGGCACCCCACCTCGTGTGCCATCTGCAGGGCCTCTGCCCTCGGATCACTGGTTTCGGTTTCTGGAGTGGCAACATAAACAGTTGCTCCCAAAGGACTAGCCTGAACACTTAGGTGAATATCCCCTGCACCAGCATTCCACGGAAATTCTTTCCTAGCTCTCCCACGTCAACGAGCACGGCTCCGCTCGCGACACGGTATGACGTCATCGGAGCCATAAGAGGACCTCGTCGGCGTGCTGACGTCAGTTCCACCCATTTTTTCCGTGCCACCGAGGCAAACGGGGGACCGAGACATTTTCACATGTATACATAGTATAATAAATATATATATATATTCTGAAAAAACCATAGGTTTCAGGCACGTTATAGTTAGAAATTAGCATTTAAAAAACCTTAGAAATTCACTGAAAAAAAACATAAGTTTCAGGAAAGTTATAGTTAGAAATTAGCATTTAAAAAACCTTAGAAATTCACTGAAAAAACCATAGGTTTCAGGGGCGTTATAGTTAGTTGGACATTTCACTCGTACAAAACCATAGAAATTCCCCCGTTATAGTTAGTTCAGCTAACTATAACTTCGCGCATCCCGCAATGCACTGCTGATGACGTCACATATTACATCACTCATGACATCACTGATGACATCTCAAATGACATCACTAATGACATCATCCAGTGAATGTGTGTTTTTCTGAAAATTAAATATGTTTTATATATGTATATCTCAAGGTCGATGGAAGAATAAATGGGTATATAAGTGTCTAAATGGATGATTTTTTTTTTTATTGATTGTATAACTGACTAAGTGTATCTTAGTGAATACATGGGTTAGTGAGTAATGTTTAAATATGAAAATATCTGTATCAGTCTCTCACTTTGTGTATAAGTGGCTGCATGGGTTGGTGAGTAGCTACACGAGTGTCTATATGGGTTATTAGTTGGTTTTTTGAGTGTCTGAGTGTCTGTATGGTTCGGTGGGGGGTATTACTTAGTGCATAGATGCATGAATGAGTGACTCACTGTTTGTATGTGTTGAAGACAGCATGTGTGCAGGACTGTATAGGTGGATGAGTATGTGTATGGGTGTGTTAGTGAGTGAATGACTGTCTCAATAGTGTCTTTATGAGTAACTACATATGTTTTAAACTAGTATATGTGAGTATTGGTGTATATAAGTGAGTATATGTGAGAGTGAGAGATTGGAAGAGTTCCTGTACAAATAAGTAGGTGTTTCTATAAGTGATTGTTTAAGAGAGTAAGTATGTGTAAGTTTCTGTAGAAGTAAGTGTGGTAGTGTGTGTATAACTGTATATGCAAGTAAATGGACGTTTGATACTTTGTTTGCATGTGTGACTATGTGTGTGAGTAACTATTGGTGAGTGGCGGTGTGTAACAGGATGTATAGGTGTATGAGTACATATGATGAGTGAGTACATGTATGAGTGACTGTATAGGGACTGTTGGTGAATTAGTGGATGTGTGTGTAGATCTTGGAATTACTGAATAGGTGTGTTGTAACTGGTATTGGTATGTCCATTGTTTTGAAAATGTTAGTTTGTATTTTTGAGTGTGTGTATCAAAGGTTATATTAGGGTGAGAGGAGGTCTGCCACTCTATCACAAGGATGATGTCACCAGTGATGTCATCAGTGATGTCATGAGTGATGTCACTGACCATGTCATGAGTGATGTAATATGTGACGTCATCAGCAGTGCATTGCGGGTGCGCGAATTATAGTTAGCTGAACTAACTATAACGGGGGAATTTCTATGGTTTTGTACGCAGTGAAATGTCCAACTAACTATAATGCCCTGAAACCTATGGTTTTTTCAGTGAATATATATAGATATATATATATATTACCTACTGTAGGTAGTTATAGTTAGGACCTAGTTTCCATAGGAAAAGCGTCTTTTGATTTGCCAATATCTTTGGCGCCGTTTGACGAATCTTCACGAAATTTTCAAAACTAATGGGGCGCTGTAATCAGCTCCTGTCTTGAAAGTTTGGGGTGATTTGTCAAGCGTGTGCCGAGAAAAAAGGGGCGTCCCAAAACGCGTTTTCTCCATGTTAATTTCCATAGGAAACTTTAGTCAAAGCTCCAGCCCGAACTGCGGAACGGAATTACACCAAATTTGGCAAAAAGGTAGCTCTTGGTTCAGAAAGCGTTCTTTTTGTTAAATGGTGTAAATCCGTTCAGTAGTTTTTGAGAAATTCAAAAATAAAAAGCGAACGATATCTGGCTGCCGCGGTGGATCCGCGAACCCTCCCGAGCACGAGCTTTATTTTGATTGGCTGCCAATACTCGAAACCAAAAAGTGTTGGCAGCCATCTTGTGACTTGGTTGAACAGAGTCTAAAGAAAAAAGGTTAAAAATGAAGAAAAGGGGGCAGGGTAGAAACACCCTGACCCCCTAGGCCTGCTCAGGGGGTCTCACAGGGCCCCCTAGGGCCTAAAAAAGCTTTTAAAAAAGAAAACATTTGTCAGGATTCGCGTAGGATTGGCGAATCCCACTGAAATAAAAAAAAAAAAAAAAGCGCGCTTCATTATATTAAGCCCCTGGGTGGGCCAGGTTCAGGGGGCAATGTGGTAAATATATGCTGGGCCCCCGCAGCCCCGGAGACCGCCACCTCCCCGGGGCTTTTGTTTTTTTATAAAACGCTGGGGAGGCTCCTGCCCCCCACGCTGCCCCGGGGACCACCACCTACCCGGGGCATTGCATAATAATGGGTGGGGGGGCCACGCAGGACCCCCAAGTCCCAGGGACCGCCACCTCCCCCGGGCTTCAATGTTTAAATGTGGGGGGGCCTCATTCCCCCCCGCAGCCCCAGGGACCGCCACCTCCCTGGGGCTAGCTTTAAAAGTGTGTTGGGGTCTCGAGCCTCCCCACACTGCCCCAGGGACCACCACCTCCCCGGGGCTTCAATTTTTTAGGGGCGGGGGGGCCTCACGGGCCCCCCCCATGCCCCGGGGGCCGCCACCTCCCTGGGGCTAGTTCTAAATACTAAGTGTGAAGGGCACGAGCCTCGTAGGGGCATTGAATAATAAAGATACGGGGGGTCGGTTGCGGACCCCCGGCCCCAGGGACCACAACCTCCCCGGGGCTTTAAACACTAAGGGAGGGGGGCCGCTCGGCTCCCCTCCAGGAGCCTTCGATAGCCCTGGGGACTGCCACCTCCCAGGGCCGGCTCCAGCAATGTCCCAGGGTGTCTACCCCCGGGATATTGCAGTTTGCAATGGCAGGGTGGGAGCACTGCTCCCGCCCTGTCATTGCAAACGTCTTCGCTTCATGGAAGCAAGAGCAGAAAAACTGCTTTCGCTTCCATGAAGCGAAGCAGAATTGCTTTTGGACAAAGGGAGCTGCATGTTTGCAGCTCCTCTTCTCCAAAAGCAATGCCAGCAGGAGGCGGGGAGCCGGCAGGGCCCGCGTGGACATTGGGGCTCCCCCCACTGTCCCCAACGTGAGGCCAGGCCCCAGGGGATGGAGTCCCCAGGACCAAAAGTGACCCAGGGAAGGGGGGCCATGTGGCCCCCCTCCCGTTACATTAAAAAATAAATAAATAAAAAAGAGGCAAAGCCCCGGGGGTTGGGGTCCCCGGGGCCGAAAAAGTCCTCAGGAGGGGGGCCGCACAGCCCCTTTCCCGGTTTTTTTTATTTAAAAAAATGTCTCGGGCCCTGGGGGGTGGGGTCCCCAGGGCCCAAAAATACTAAGAGAAGGGGCCACACAGCCCCCTTTCTAAAAAAAAAAAAAGAAAAGAAAAGAAAAAAGACACCAGCACCTCGCCGGAGGCCCCGCCCCCTCCCTGCACCACTCTGCAAATGCGCCTTCTGGCGCGTTCTGGGTTGGGGGATTAAGTCCCCTTGAATACTAAGGGTCCTTAGGGGCCAACTAGCCCACCAGGTACCTCCATAAAGCCCCACACAGTGGGATTGCTGAGAGGTGGTCCGAGGCCACGCCCCTTTTTACACCACTCTGCAAACGCGCCTCTTGGCGCACTGCTTGTGGGGCAATGAGGTCCTCTTGTGTCCTGAGGACCTCAGGACTAAAGTGGACTTCATCTCCCGAGCAGCAGAGCGCCAGGAGGCGTGTTTGCAGAGTGTTGTAAAAAGGGGGCGTGGCCTCAGACCACTCTCAGCAATCCAGCTGTGTGGGGCTTACTAGAGATAACAGGAGGGCTAGTTGGCCCCCAGGGATCCTCAGGAGGCAAGGGGACTTCATTTCCCAACCAAGAGCGCACCAGGAGGCGCGTTTGCAGAGTGGTGGAGAAAGGGGGCCTGGCCTGTGTCCACCTCTCAGCAATCCCACTATCTGGGGCTTACTGGAGGTATCAGGTATCAGTTGGCCCCTAAGGACCCTCAGGAGGCAAGGGGACTTCAATCCCCATCCAAGAGCACGTCAGGGAGCTTGTTTCTAGACTGGTGGGCAAAGGGGGCGTGGCCTGCTATAAGAACTTACCAATGCTGCTGTGCGGGACTTATTGGAGGTAATAGGAGGGGTAGTTGGCCCCCAAGGTTGTCCTTGGGGGCAAACTACCCCTCCTGTTACCTCCAATAAGTCCCACACAGTGGGATTGCTAAGAGGTCTTCAGAGGCCACGTCCACCTTTCTCCACCACTCTGCAAACGCGTCTCCTGGCACACTACGGGTTGGGGGATGAAGTCCACATTACTCCTGAGGGACTTTGGGGGCCAAGAAGCCCTCCTGGTACCTCCTGTAAGTCCTACGCAGCGGAATTCCTAAGCGCTGATTGGGGCTCAGCCCCCTTTCTCCACCACTCTGCAAACATGATTGCTAGTTAATAAACCATAGAAATTCACTGAAAAAAACACAGGTTTCAGGGACGTTCTAGCTAGAAATTAGCATTTAAAAAACCTTTGAAATGAACTGAAAAAACCACAGGTTTCAGGGACGTCATAGTTAGTAATTAGCATTTGAAAAACCTTACAAATTCACTGAAAAAAACAGGTTTCAGGGACGTTATAGTTAGGCTGACATTTCACTCGTACAAAACAAGAGAAATTCGGCTGTTATAGTAAGCTGAGCTAACTATTACTCGTGCCCCCGCAATGCATTGCTGATGACATCACATATTACATCACTCATGACATGGTCAGTGACATCACTGATGTTATCTCAAATGACATCACTGATGACATCACTGATGGCATCATCCACTTAATATCTGATGCACCTCCTCACACCCTAATATAACCTTTCATACACCTACTCTAAAATACAGACTACCATTCTCGAAACCATAGACAGGCCAATACCAGTTAGTACATACCCACTCACTGATTCATAGGTCTACACACATATCCACTCACCCATACAGTCACTCATACACGCAGTCACTCATCAATACAGTCACTGATATATGCACTCATACACCTATACAGATACTCACACACCGCCACTCACCCATAGAGTTACTCACACACCTAGTCAGTCACCCAAAGAATCAATCACACTGCAATTTACTCATTATAGTTATACACACACCACCTCACTTATTCATACAGATACTAACACATACTTACTCTCTTATACAATCACTGACACAAGCACACACTCATCCATACAGCCACTCTCACAATCACTCACTCTCACATATAGTTACTTATATACTCCAACACTCACATATACTGCCTTTCACATATGTAGTTACTTACACATGTACCACTGAGACATCCATTCACTCACCAACACAGCCATACGCACACTCACCCACCCATACAACCCCTCACAGACGCTCTCATGACCCCATACACCAAGTGAATCGCCCACTCACACATCCATGCAGGGAGTCACACACCCCCCCCACCCACCCACACAGACACTCAGGCACCCATACAGGTAGTCAGACAACCAATCAATAACCCATATAGACACTCATGTAGCTACTCACCAACCCATGCAGCCACTTACACACCAACTGACAGACTGATACAGACATTCACACAGATTAGTCACTAACCCATGCATTCAGTAAAACACGTTTAATCCCTCACTTATACAGTCAGTCACGCACCTACTAAATCGTCCATTCAGACACTCATACACCCACTAATTCTTCAATACACCTTAGCGCATATATATATAAAACATACTTAAACTTTTCAGAAAAACACAGTCACTGGATGATGCCATCAGTGAGGTCATCAGTGATGTCATTTGAGATGTCATCAGTGATGTCATCAGTGATGTCACTGACCATGTCATGAGTGATGTAATATGTGACGTCTTCAGCAGTGCATTGCGGGGACGCAGCTCAGCTAAGTATAATGCTGAATTTCTCTGGTTTTGTACGAGTGAAATGTCAGCCTAACTATAACGTCCCTGAAACCTGTGGTTTTTTCAGTGAATAGCAAACGTTTTTCAAATGCTAATTACTAACTATAACGTCCCAGAAACCTGCGATTCTTTCAGTTTTATATATATATATATATATATTCACTGAAAAAACCATAGGTTTTAGGGACAGTTCTAGTTAGTTGGACATTGCACTCGTACAAAACCCGTGAAATTCCCCCGTTATAGTTAGTTCAGCTAACTATAACTCGCGCCCCCGCAATGCACTGCTGATGACGTCACATATTACATCACTCATGACATGGTCAGTGACATCACTGATGACATCTCAAATGACATCACTGATGACATCACTGATGACATCATCCACGTGATAATCTGATGCACCTCCTCACACCCTAATATAACCTTTGATACACCCACTCCAAATTACAGACTGCCATTCGCAAAACCATAGACACTCCAACACCAATAACTACATACCCACTCACTGATTCTTAGGTCTACACACACACACATCCACTCACTCACCCGTACAGTCACTCATACTTATGGTCACTCAGTACAGGACTATCATATGCACTCATACTCCTATATAAACAATCAAACACCGTCACTCATCCATAGAGGTACTCACACACCTAGTCAGTCATGCAAATAATTAAACGCACTGCCATTTACACACCTATACAGTTATACACACACACCAGCTCACTTACTCATACAAATACTAGCACATTCTTACGCTCTTATACAATCACTGATACAAGCACACACTCATCCATACAGTCACTCTCACAATCACACACTCTCGCTTATAGCTATTTATATACTCCAACACACATATATACTGCCTTTCACATATGTAGTTACTCACACATGTACCACTGGGACATACATTCACTCACTAACACACTCTTACACACACTTACCCACCCATACAGTCTATCACAGATGCACTCTTGAAACCATCCACCCAGTGAATCACCCACTCACACATCTATGCACAGAGTCGCACACACCCCACCCACACAAACACTCAGGCACCCATACAGATACTCAGACAACCAATCAATAACTCATATAGACACTCATGTAGCTATTCACAAACCCATGCAGCCACTTACACAGCAACAGACAGACGGATACAGACATTCACCCAGTTTAGTCACTAACCCATGCATTCAGTAAGATACGTTTAATCACTCACTTATAGAGTTAGTCACGCACCTACTAAATCATCCATACAGACACTTATACACCCACTCATTCTTCATACGCCTTTCCCTATATATATTAAAAATATTTAAACTTTACAGAAACAAACAGTCACTGGATGATGTCATCAGTGATGTCATTTGAGATGTCATCAGTGATGTCATCAGTGATGTCACTGACCATGTCATGAGTGATGTAATATGTGACATCATCAGCAGTGCATTGCGGGGCGCGAGTTATAGTTAGCTGAACTAACTATAACGGGGGAATTTCACGGGTTTTGTATGAGTGCAATGTCCAACTAACTATAACTGTCCCTAAAACCTATGGTTTTTTCAGTGAATTTGTAAGGTTTTTAAATGCTAATTTCTAACTATAACGTGCCTGAAACCTATGGTTTTTCAGTGAATTTCAAAGGTTTTTAAATGCTAATTCCTAACTATAACATGTCTGAAACCTATGGTTTTTTTCAGCTAATTTCAAAGGTTTTGTAAATGACAATTTTTAAATGTATTAATTGTTATATTTATTTTTTTGATACTGATTTACTACATTTTTTTAAACTATTTATTTTTACATATTTTATTTTTTAAATTACATTGTAATTACATTATACATTACATTACAAAATATACTTTCTCAGAATGAATAACTTTAGTTTAAATACTTTGCAAATAGGCAATAGACTTTTAAGTACAGTAGTTACAGTTGTTGCAATAGGCAACACAATTTCAAACACAATGCAACATTGAGCTCAATGTGAATTTCTAGTTAAATGCAATTAGTTACTTTATGGATTACTTTTCTAACCACAGGACTGGATCCTAGATTCAGTCCTGGGACATCTCCTGTAAACAGTTGAGTAAAAGCGTTTTGGTTACAGTAGTGATTTTTAAGGAATATTATTGTATTTTAAAAGTTGACACAGAAAGTTTTTCACATAGAATCTCCAATGTTATCCTATGGGAGGAAATTCACTTAGCAGGTAAGTAGTGTTATCGTTACTTTTTCTTACTCAGTGGTGGATCCTGGATCCAGCACTGGTGCATCTCCTGTAAACAGTTGAAAGAATGCGTTTAAGTCATACAGGCGATTTTTAAGGAATATTTGTAGTTTGTGAAAATCGACACTTTGAAACTTTTCTGCTGAAAACCAGACCATGGATTCCTATGGAAGGAAATTCAAGTTACTGGTAAGTACGGTTAGAATTACTTTTCAGGATCTGTACTGGGCTCAAAGATGCAGCACTGAGGTCTCTCCTGATAACAGGTGAGTAAATTGGAATTCGTAGTTCAGCTGCTTTTAGAGGAATATTATAAAGTTCCAAATCTCCACACTTAGAAGAATTTCCAAGTGAAACAAGTCAATGTTAGCCTATGGAAGGAAATTCAAGTAACTAGTATGTACGGTTAGAATTACTTTTCAGGATCAGTACTGGGCTCAAAGATGCAGCACTGAGGTCTCTCCTGATAACAGGTGAGTAAATCAGAATTCGTTGTTCAGCTGATTTTAGAGGAATATTATAATGTTCCAAAACTCCACACTTAGAAGAATTTCCAAGTGAAACCAGTCAATGTTAGCCTATGGAAGGAAATTCAAGTTACTGGTAAGTACGGTTAGAATTACTTTTCAGGATCAGTACTGGGCTCAAAGATGCAGCACTGAGGTCTCTCCTGATAACAGGTGAGTAAATCGGAATTCGTAGTTCTGCTGATTTTAGAGGAATATTTGTATGTTTCAAAAATCGACACTTAGAAACTTTTTCAGCAAAAAGCAGGCAATGATATCCTATGGAAGGAAATTCAAGTTACTGGTAAGTACGGTTAAAATTACTTTTCAGGATCAGTACTGGGCTCAAAGATGCAGCACTGAGGTCTCTCCTGATAACAGGTGAGTAAATCGAATTCGTAGTTCGGCTGATTTTAGAGGAATATTTGCACAATGGTGAAGGAAGGGGGTGGGGCCTGAGGTGACATGTCTGCAAACACGCCCTGTGGCGCGTTTTAAGTTGGAGAATTAATTCCTCCTCAATCCCGAGGGTCGCTAGGGGCCAACTAGCCCACCAGATACCTCCAGTATGCGCAAGAGAGCTGCGTTGCAGAGAGGTGTTCAGAGGCCACGCCCCTTTTACAACACTCTGCAACGCAGCTCCGTGGCGCTTACTGGAGGTACCTGGTGGGCTAGTTGGCCCTCAGGGACCTCAGGATTGAAGGGGATTTAATTCCCCATCTTAAAACACGCCACGGGCCTGTTTGCACACATGTCACCTGAAGCCCCACCCCCTCCTTTCACCACTGTGCAAACGCGCCCCGTGGCGCGTTTTAAGTTGGGGGATTAAGTCCCCTTGAATCCTGAGGGCCCCTGGAGTCCAACTAGCCCACCATGTACCTCCAAAAAGCGCCACAGAGCTGCGTTGCAGAGAGGTGTAAAAAGGGGCATGGCCTCAGAACACCTCTCTGCAAGCATCCCCCTGGCGCATCCTGGAGGTTCCTGGTGGGCTAGTTGGCCCCCAGGGACCCCCAGTATTCAAGGGGAATTCGTTCCCCCTCTGCAAACGCTCCAGGGGGCGCGTTTGCAGAGTGCTGGAAGGAGGGGGCGTGGCCTCCGGCTCGATGCCGGTCTTTTTTTTTTTTTTAGAAAGGGGGCTGTGTGGCCCCCCCTTGTTTTTCTAATTTCTTGGCCCTGGGGACCCCATCCCCCAGGCCCTGCCCCCTAATATCTTGTTTTAAAAAAAAAAAAAATTGGAAGGGGGCCGCGTGGCCCCCCTCTCCCCAGGCCTTAATCAGCCCCAGGGACCCCATCCCCCGGGGCATGGCCTTCTTTTTTTTTTTTTTAAATGTTATGGAGGGGGACTGTGTTGCCCCCCTCCTTAGGCCACTTATGGCCCCTGGGACCCCATCCCCCTGGGCCGGCCTTTGTTTTTTTTTTTTTTTTTTAAATTAACATTTGGAGAGGGGGGCCGCGTGGCCCCCCTCCTGGGCCACTACTAGCCCCGGGGACCCCATCCCCCGGGGACTGGCCCTCTCCGTTTGGGACCGTGGGGGGGTCCCCAATCCCCCCACGGTCCCGCCGACTCCCTGCGTCCTTCGGGAGCCGGCATTGCTTTTCCACATGGGGAGCTGCTAAGATGCAGCTCCCCATGTGGAAAAGCAATCGGCTTTGGTTTTGGAAGAGAGAACAGGTTTCCTGCTCCCTCTTCCAAAAACAAAAGCAGTTTGCTATGACAGGACGGGAGCCGCGAGGCTCCCGTCCTGTCATAGCAAACTACAGGGTCCCGGGGGTAGGCACCCCGGGACACTGCAGGAGCCAGCCCTGGGGGGTGGTGGTCCCCAGGGCCATCAAGGGCTCCAGGAGGGGGGCCGCGCGGCCCCGCTCCCTCCATTGGCATAGCCCCAGGGAGGTGGTGGTCCCCGGGGCTCGGGGGTCCATAACGGACACCCATATTGAAATATTTAGTGCCCCGGGGAGGTGGCGGTCCCCGGGGCGTGTGGGGGGGCTCGAGCCCCCCCACACAGGTAATTTTAAAAAAAAAGAAGAAGAAGCCCCGGGGGGTGGCGGTCCCTGGGGCTGCAGGAGGGCCGTGAGCCCTCCCGCAACATTTTAATTCAAAGCCCCGGGGGGTGGCGGTCCCCGGGACTTGGGGGGCCTTAGAGGCCCCCCACATAAAATATAAACCCACCCCCCGCATGCCCCTGGGACTTGGGCCACCCGGGGGCAAAATAGCATCGAGCGCGGGAGACCGCGCTCGATTTTTCATCGGCGGGATCCACGCATCCTAAGCGCATCCCGCCGATTTAAAAAAAAAAAAATGCTTTTCTGCCCAGGGGTCCTTGTGGGACCCCCTGAGCAGACCTAGAGGGTCAGGGTGTTTCTACCCTGCCCCCTTTGTGCGTTTTGCACACTTGTTTCTTGTGCCTCGGTTCTACCGAGGACAAAATGGCTGCCAACACTTCCTGATTTGGAGTGTTGACAGCCACTTGACAGCCAATTAGCATGCAGCTCGTGATCGGGACGGTGCGCGCAGGGTGCGCTCCGGGTGCGCGGATCCGACGCGGCCATAGATATATATGTGATTTTACTTGTGATTTTCTCAGGAACTACTGAACGGATTTACACCATTTAAGCAAAAGGCATGACTCTGAACCAAGGGCTACCTTTTTGCCAGATTTGGTGTAATTCCGTTCAGCAGTTCGGGCTGTAGCTGCGATGAAAGGATCCTATGGAAAAATGAATGGGGAAAACACGTTTTGGGACCCCCCTTTTTTCTCGGCCCCCGCTTGACGAATCACCCCGAGACTTTCAGGGTAGGAGCGGACCGGAGCGGGCCACAAAGTTTGAAAATTTCACGAAGATTCATCAACCGGCGCAAGAGTTATTTCAAATAGAATGTTGCTGATTTCCTATGGAAAATAGGTCCTAACTATAACTATCTACTGGCGACCGCCAGTAGATTATATATATGTATATATATATATATATATATATATATATATAATAAACAGTGAGAGAGTTGATCCCTGGGGCTCACCACAGTTAAGAAGTAAAAAAAAGATTAAGTTTGAACTGCTGTTGATGTGATAAGAATTATTAGAGCCAGCCAAGTACAGTGCCGCCTTGTAGGCCTGTCTCTTCAAGCCTGGAGAGCAGAACTGAATAGTTGTTGATAGCGAACGCTGACAAGAGGTTTAATAAAATCATTGCCCCAGCATCAGCTAGACTTATCAGATCATCAATTGAAGAGACCACAACAGGGGTTTGATAACTGTTTCCTTCCAAGGATTGGGATCTGTTCCTCAATTGAGGGAGCAGTTGAAAATTGACAAGATCTCATTTTGCTGAAACCAGGCAACATTATACGTACATTTTTCTGTACAGGAGTCTAAATATGAGTCTGTTGGTCGATTTTGCTGGATCTCAAATAAAGGGGGAGACAAGAGGAAAAAAGACTGGAGAGGCCCGTCCTCCTATATGTATACTTTCAAAAATAAAATAGTCCGTCTGTGTTCAGTGTACTAACTCTCCACAGAATAGAGAAAACCTTTGATTTTCTTATATATCCCTCACCCACCAGGGTTGCCCATCGGTGGCATGCTTCTTCATAGGCTCCTCTGCAGAACTGGGCATTCTGCGACATGCAAAATACTCGGGAACACTGAGTGGTATACTCCAAATGAGAGAAGGAGTAGGAGTGGAAGGGGTCTTACGTGGGAGATTAAAAATACCTGCCTGGTAGGTAAGTGATATTTTAATCTGTCCTCCGGGTGGTATGGTTAAAAAATGAGGAGAGAATAGAAAGTGTAGCTGATAATGTACCTGCCCTTCTAATTTCTTCTATCATTTGGAGTACACCACTTGATGCTCCCGCATATTTCGCAGGTAGCAGCACACCCTTTCCACAGTGGAACAGGAGGAACCCTATGATGAAGCATGCCACCAAAGGGCAACCCTAGTGGGTGAGGGTTATATAAGAAAATCAAAGGTTTTCCCTCTATCCTGTGGAGGGTTAGTACACTGAACACAGACGGGCTCTTTCGATTTTGATAGATAACATCCAAAAGGATAGCAGCAGAAATAGGAGCTAATTTTTCTAATTTCTCCGATTCAGATTCAGGTTTACAATAAGTTTATTGGGACATTATCCATAACACATTCTAAAAAAATAACAACAGTTACATAAGAAAACGTCCTCAAGCCACAAGTGCACACAAATGAAACAAGCATTTGCAATGCAGTAGGTCTCGCATCTGACAGAGTTAGGGCTATTAGAGTTTTAAATGGCAATGTCTTTTACCCATGTGTTTTGGTTTGGAGTAGAGTGGATGTATGTGGTGTGGAGTGGAATTATGTGTGTTTCATTGGAATTGTTAGTTCTGGAATTGTGTGCTGTGGAGTGGATTTGTGTAGTGGAATTATGTGGCATGGTGTGCAGTGGAAATATGTGGATAGTAATTATGTGGGTATTGAGTGTACTGGAATTATAGGGTGTGTGATGGAGTGTAATTATGTGGATTGCTATTTTTTGTTGTGTGGTATGTAGTGGACTTTAATTATGTGGTGTGCTGTTGAATTATGTGGCGTGATGTGGAACTCTGTGGTGTAGATTGGATGTATGTGGTATGTTGAGTTGAATTATGTGGTTTGTTGTCGAATTATGTGGTGTGTAATGGAAACGTGTAGAGTTGAATTGTGTGGTGTGGAAGTGTGTGGCATTGAGTGAAATTATGTTGATTGGAATAGAAGTGAAATGTTCGAACATGTAGTCAGCATGCATTGCAATGCTACAACATGCCCTGCTTATAAAAGGGAAAGGTAATTAGGGTAAAATTTCATATGGAACAGACAGCCTTCCCTGATGTTGCTTACTCGCTGTTGTCCTTAGATGAAGCAATTTAGATCTCTGTACATGGAATTCACAACCTCAAAGCCAATGTGGCAGCTACTACCAGAATACAAATACAGGGATTTTATGTAAGTGCTCTGTGCTAATTGATACTTTCCCTTAAGTAGGCCATTTAAATGGTAGACAGACAGAGATGCTTCAGTAACAGGCCTGTGAAGACAGAAACATTGCTGCTAGTCACAGAAAAGTAATTCTAGACGATGGGGGTGGGGCGCTGAAGGAGGGGAGGTTTGTGGGTTAAATGAAGAAAGACACAGGACATCAGACCTGACATTGCACAAAACATATGATAATTGTGTCCACTAGCTGCCAGATGAACAATGTGAGCCACACTTTATTGGTGCCATATATTTAAACGATTTAAACAGTTGCAGTCATTTTCAATCCTTTGAAGATAACCTGCAGAAGCTGTTCCCTGCTGCAACCAAGGGCATGTTATGGTGTGCACTCGGAGCACACAAGGCGGTTGATGACAGAAACATTTCTGCACACGCCATAAGAAGAAAATGTAGGTATGCTAGAAAACAAATAGAAGCAGATAGCATATAGCCAAACAGGACCTCTGGTGATGAAGCACAGGCAGAAGAGGAGAGAATGTGGGATGAACACTAGCTGTCCGAAGCACCCAGGTAGCAGTACTGTAGGTTCCAGAGCACTCATTATCACATGCTCTTTTTAAAGCATACAGCAATACGGCAGGTTCTAGAGTGCTTTTCATCTAGTGCTCTCAAGCACACATATGGCAGCACTGCCGGTTCCAGAGCACTCACAATATTGCACACTCTCTGTGAAACATACAGCAATATGGCAGGTTCTAGAGTCCTTCAGACCAGGCTAAGAGTGAATCTACTGTAATTTCGTTACTCACGTGACTGGAACATAGTGCTTGCAGGCGCAAGGTTTAAACCTATGCAATCTCCCATTTTAACCCATGGGCAGTGAACGAAGTAAACAACTCCCAAAATAAGAATACACATGAAACGAGGTGTTCGGCATAGTAGAGAAATGGAATTATGCGGCAGGGTTGACTGACTTATGGAGCAAGAAAGGGAAAATTATGTAGGATAATGAGGCAGGTTTTGTGATGGTATTTTTAAATTATTGTGTCATTTTTATGTGTTAACACTGTTTTGGCAAATATTTCAACTGTTTAGCACCATTTAAACACCTAAATATAGCAATATACAACTGAAAGATTACAATTTAACCTTTGCACAGGGCCCTCCACGGAGCTGCACTGAAAATAGGGGGACAGGCAGAGAAAGGGGGGGCATATTTCACTTGAGCCCCATAAGGAATGCATTCTTTTAAGGTCTCTTATCCTAAGTCGAACATCCCTGTCCCACTTCCTTTCGTTAGCAAGAATTTCTTCCCAGCATACTTTGGAAACCTTTAAAGCTTCATTAGCTAGAGATGGCTTATTGAGAAACCTCAAATGCGGGAATTAGCCTGCAGATCCCATGGAACCAAATTCAATTCCCTCCTTATACTTTGTTCTTAGAAAGATCAAACGCACCCTCTAGTGGCCCACATCGATGCCAGCACCAACAGAAGCAAAGACATTTTCTCCATTGTGAGATATTTCACCTTCCCATCGACCGGCTCCAACTCTATCACCCCTAGCAGGACCTCTGCAATGAATGAATGAGGGATTTGTAAAGCGCTGGACTCACCCCTGCAGGGGTATCTCCGCGCTAGCAGCGAAACGTGAAAACAAAGAGGTGGAAGGAAATCATTATTAAAAGAGTTCAGTTTTCAGTAGTTTTCTGAATTTTAGCAAGTTAGGGCAAATACGTAACGCACTGGGGAGTGAGTTCCAAAGGCGCGGGGCTACATAGGCAAAAGATTTGCCTCCCGCATGAAGTTTGTTGACCCGGGGCACTACTAGCAGAGCCTTTCTACTAGAAAGCAGAGATCTGTTGGGACGATAGGGGACAAGACTATTGGTCATATACTTGGGCCCACTATCATTAAGGGTTTTGTGAATCAAGCAGCAAATTTTAAACTTGATTCGATTACGAATAGGAAGACAGTGTAGGCTTTTTAGTAATGGCCGGGAAGGAGTCCTGGGTGGTTCGTTTAAAGCCAATCGAGCTGCAGTGTTCTGCACTACCTGGAGCCTATGTAGCACCCCCTCATTCGCTGCTCCCAAAAGTGCATTACAATAGTCCAGTCGACTAACTACCAGGGCTTGGAGCAGGGTCTTGCGGACCGATAGGGGGAGAAGATCGAACACTCTCCGTAGGAGCTTTAACATACCAAAACAGCTACCTGAGACGACCGCCACCTGCTCCTTCATAGATAGAGAAAGGTCCAAATACACTCCTAAGTTTTTAGCCTTGTTAGTGGGCACAGGAGCAGGGCCTAATTCTGCCGACCACCACTCCGTGGACCAGAGAAGTTGAGCTTTGCCAAACAGGAGGACTTCGATTTTGTTGGCGTTCAACTGGAGAAAGTTCTTTGACATCCAGTTGGAGATTGCACGCATACCCTCTGCAAACAACTGTTTGGTAGCATCTGAGTTGTTATCAAATGAAAACAAGAGCTGCGTGTCATCTGCATATGAGAAAGGGACAAAGCTGTGATCTCTGATGATCTTTGCAAGGGGGGCCACGTATATATTAAATAACGTGGGACTGAGGCAGGATCCCTGCGGAACCCCTTTATTAAGAGGTTTAGCTTCAGAACGGAAATTCCCCAAGCTCACAGTTTGGGTGCGCTGTTCCAGAAAGCTGGAAAACCACTGAAAGGCAGATCCTACTTCGCCAATTTCCGTCAGTCTTTGCAGTAGTCTATGATGTGCTACAGTGTCAAAGGCTGCGGATAAATCCAACAGCACTAAGGACACTGCTTTGTCCTTGTCTAGGGCAAGCTTGGTTGCGTCTGTGACACCAAGCAGGGTCGTTTCGGTCGAATGTTTAGGTCGGAAGCTGAAATGTGAGGGGTCCAAACATGGCTAAGCTTCCATGAATTCCATGAACTGCGCGTTGATATGTCCCTCCATGAGTTTGCTCATAAGGGGAAGGAGCGAAATAGGGCGATAGTTGGATAACTCGGAGGGCGGTAAATTGGTTTTCTTGATAATTGGTAAGATTTGTGCAGCTTTCCACGCACGGGGTACTGTACCCTCACTCAGTGAATAGTTCATAAGTGAGCCAATAGAAGAGGCAAGAGGCCGCGCCAATAAGTCAAACAATTTGGCCGGCATTATATCAGTGGGAGATCCTGATTTTGCTGCTTTCAGCATCTCTTCTACTTTGGAGTCGTGTAAGGGAGAAAAGCGAGCCAGCACATTTTCTTCTCTGGACTCTATACGCGGTACAGTGAGAGTATCACCGACACACAGCCCACTAGGAAATGTATCACAGATTTTTTCAATCTTATCAACAAAGAAGTTAGAAATATTGTCACATAAGGTCTGGGAGGCAGGAATAAGATTAGTACAGGCCATAGGAGAGGTAAAAGATTTGAGAATCGTGTATAGCTGTTTCCCTGAGTTACCTGCTTCACTTAGTTGCGCAGAGATGTATCTCTTACGCGTTAGCTTGATATTCTTATGGTATGCGTTTGTTGATGCCCTAAAAATTTCTTTCTCTGACTGTAGATGAGATTTACGCCAGGTTCTTTCCAACTTTTACAGTGCGATTTCTCTCTTCGTAATTCTTGGGAGAACCAAACTGCCTGTTTTGTTTCGGATTTGGGCTTTAATGGTTTTAAAGGCGCTATCATATCTAAGGACGACTCTATGGCTTAATGTAGTTCATAGAGTCTACTATTTATATCTCTAAACTTAGAGTAGGTAGGAGATATGAACACCTGCCGAAAGCTCTCCTCTGAGATTTTGTGCCTTTGGCGTGACGCCTTCCTAGTGTAGGGGGGGTTAGCCGTTGTCTGATTCGGACAGTTTATCTGAAAATTGATAATAAAGTGATCTAACCAGATCACTGGTTCTGGGGGCAGGGAAGATATATTGGGTGAGTTGGTAAGAATAAGATCAAGAGTGTGACCTGCTGCATGGGTCGGCCCTGTGTTGTTCATAACCAGCCCTAGTGTGGCCATATCAGCTAAGAACCGCGCAGCTTCGGTGTTTTCTTTGACTTCGCTGTGTAGGTTAAAATCCCCAAGAAGGAGAAAATACTTGGATGCAATGACATGGGGGGCGATCCTTTCCATCAATTTTAGGGAGAAATCTTCTAGGGGCCCTGGAGGGCGATATACTAGTGCACCCTTCCAGTAATTCTGGGGAAAGAATTCAATTCTAAAGACACAGATCTCAATAGAATTATCTTGGAATGTGTCAATAATTGTAGCTTCAGTAGATGATTTAAACACAATTGCAACTCCTGCACCTACTTTACTATCTCTATTTAGTTGCAGAATGCGGTACTGTTCTGGGAGGGCCAAGGCAATGGCCGAGATAGAAGAGGGTTTCAACCACGTTTCCGTTAGGAAACCTACATCTGGGGCCTGGGAGTTCAAAAAGTCCCATACCTCAGTGTAGTGTTTGGGTAATGACCTCACATTTATTAAAATAGCTTTCCTAATCACGTTTGCCTCTAGAGTAGCCTTATTTCGAGCCTCCCCCGAGGTTATATCTAACTGACTCTGGTAGTGACAGTGTCTGCAGGCAAAAGGCCCCTCCAAATAGGCAAGGCAGGAGTTAGCACTACATTTGAAAGAAGTGCCATCCCTCCTCCCTAACTGATGTATGTGTATGAGTTCTGCGTGAGTATAGGTAAGCCTGGATGTAAGAAGGGGGTTCCCAGGACCAGGGGTCCTGGCTCCTGGCGACAGCTGGGCGCGGACGGGCGCAGACGGGCTTGCTTTTGGCACGCCAGCGGCGCGCCCGCTGCGCTTCTGTCCATTAAATGGGCTGGCCCGGGAGGTTAGTGCCGTCCTCCCTGAGTTCCAAGGCCGGAAGTGGTGTGCCCGGAAGTGAGGGGAATTCAGCCACTAGACCGCGCGCACTCTCCACACAAACAGGAAGGATTCCGGGGTGGACCGGAGTGCGCGCGTCAGCCGGAAAAACGCTGCTGGACGAATTAAGTAAGATAAAGGAAGCCTCCAAATGCAGGGGTTTAGACTGTGCTAAGTAAGAGCTGCATATGGGGAATATAGACCCATCAGCTCACAGGTTTAGCCACCACAAACTGACCCACCCCAACAACACACCCCCTGACCCTCACAACAAAAGTAATGTAAACTACTGAAACTTTAAAATCCTTAAAACAGAGTAAAAACCACTAAGAGACGTGCTACTCGCCTCAGTGTTTCAAATGCGCAATAGTCTCTCTCAATTCTTCAGCAACAAAATCACCGACCTTTACAGCAACTTGAGCCCACAAACAGACCCAACAGACTTGCCAAACGCCTCCCAATCTTATACAAAGAACCAGTGCTAACCACATGGCCCAACATCACCCTGAAGAAACCACTGCCACCATTAAGTCCATCCACTCAGGGGCCCCAACAGACCCCTGCCCCCACCACGCCTACTCCAGAGGACTGAAACCCATCAGCGCTATGCTCACATCCATTCTGGATGCCTCCACCTCTTCAGTGACCTTCCCAGATGCTTGGAAATACACAACTGTCCTGCCATTATTTATTTGAAAATTTTATTTATTTGAAAAGTTTTATAAAGCGCGAACAAGACCCAACCGGGTATCAGAGCGCTGTACAAAGAGGAAAGCTGAAGTATACGTACAGAGACAATATAAATACAATTACAAAAAGCAAGTGAACAAACAGGTAACAGCCCACCTAGATGAGGTCGAGCAGTTTCATCATCGACTTACTTCAAAGACAAACGAGATACGTTTTAAACCTCCAGTAGACATGATTGTCAAGCACTAGTTTCAAGCATACAGTGAAAGTAAATTGTTAAGCATATAATAAAACACCCAAGCACACCCAATAAGGCAACATGAGAGGAACCTGAGGCATAAAATAAATGAGGGCACTAGGGGAAGAGTAGGTAGAAGATGAACAGACAGACAGCCATTACTGAAGAAACCCTCTGCGGACCCTTCAGCGCTATCCAACAACAGACCAATCTCTCTGCTACCTTCGCTGCTGAGGTCTTACAGAAAATCATCAACAGAGACCTTGCCAAATACTTCAGCGACCACCAACTACTCAACACCATTCAGTCTGCTTTCAGACCCACAAGTAAGCTGGACTATGGGCAAACCCAGAAAGCTTCAGACCATTCAGAACTCAGTGGCCAGGAACACTCTCACCTCCCACACCGCTCTAACATTACGCCACACCTGAAGGATCTGCACTGGCTCCCCATTCACAAATGAGCACAATTCAAAATCCTTGCCCACATTTTCAAGGCACTACATAATACTGGCTCAGCATACCTTAACAATTGCATCTGTTTTCACAAACCTTAAAGACGCCGTACGGAAAACCAGATCTGGCGGTCAAGTCTTATCTTACATCACTCCTAAAGTGTAGAACGACTGCCACTACACATAAGAGCCTCCCTACTTCTTGAATTCTGCAAGAAGCTGAAGACCTGTCTTTTTGAGTAGTCCCACTAGGCCCTAGGTGTACCTAGACTCACACCTACTCAGTGCCAGGATACCCTCCCGGGTGATAGTGCACTCTACAAATCTGCATAACATAACAAGGACGTATCTCATACTGCTCAAGATCACTTAAGGCGGGATATGGATGCAGCTTGGATAGTATTTCTGATAGATACGATTTTATTTTGAAAAAAGGCTGGCCACCTTTTCACATATAGCAATAGAAATGGGTTGTAGTCATTTGTTAGCTCAGTGGATTTTTTACCTCTTTACTGATACTAGTCAATTGTTCGGACATATCAGAGGCATTCCAGACGCACTGAGAAAAAATACTTTTTATGGGATTACTTAATTTGATATTTGTATTCTTTAGCTTTTTTAGTGCAGATGAACTTAAGTTCCTAAGAGTACGATCGTTCCAACTGGTGAAATTAAATTGTACTGCTGCAAGTTCTTGTGTAAAGCAAGATTGCTTTTTGGTTTCATATTTCAAACTATAATTTTAGGAGGTAGAGGTAGTTAGTTGTAGTTATAATCTTTATTTGATTTTAGAAATACAATCATAAAAGACAAGTCAGATAAAAAAAGCAGAAATTGACATCAACATATTCACACTTGCTTTAAAACCCCAGAAAGATAACATATGAGAAAGAAACATACTGTAGGTGAGTTTAAAACTGTAAATACAGTAGAGTCGGCCTGACTTGAGTAAAATTCATTGATTTTAAAATTGGTCGCAAAAACGTATGTTGTAAGTTATAATGTTTTGAACTAGTCATAACAATATGTAATGTGTCATTGACCGAGACGTTGTCACAGTCACATAGGGGCAATTCCGAATCCTTGAGACAGCCATGATTAAAGGAAACTAATCGCGGGAATAAATTCAACCTAAAATATATCAGTAAGCGTCGCTGATGACGTGTCATGTTCCAAGTCAAATAGGGTTCTAAATTGCTAACAGTTTTCACTAAAATCGCATGTCGCATCGAGAGTTTCACTATTGCAGAGTCCTCCCGGTCCGCTGCCATCTTATCCATAAACGCTGCTACAACCCATTTGTGATCAGAGCTAATTATGCTACTGGGATAAGCATATAAATCGGGCCTCCCCTAAAGACATCATATTATGGGAGATATAAGCCAGCCACGGAATCAGAGAGGGCTTATCCAATTCAGACAGTCCTGCAAGATTAATCTATTCAAATATATTCTTTATTCGGTTACCAGTCACAAGCAACCATAAAAGCACAATATTACATCTGATAAAAACTATATTAATATATTCTAAATTACAAAATTTCATTTTAAATGATGCTTTGAGATTAGATGGGGTTAGCTGCTTTAGATGGATTCAATACGTTAAAACGTTTTTAAGTAGTATTGGTCACTCAGAATATTTTAACGATCCTTCATCAATGTGCGGTGAGTCAAGGAATGATTTTAAAATTAAATGTTTAAATTTTTTGCACGAGAAGAGGGCTTTAAATGAGGCTAAAAAATCCACTGTATCAGCACATCAACTTACACTTTCTAGTGTGGGAATGCAACCATATTTGAATCTAACTATGAGTGACTATGAGCGTTTTTATTAACTTGATTTAAACTAAACATTTTACATCGTTTAGTTACTTACCCAGACATGAATGACTGGTCTAAAGAATTGATTAAATGCCCTTGTGATGAGACTTCCGCACAATCTACAATACATATTATGTTCTTCTGTAAATATTACAGTAAACCCAGGAAAAGATGGATTATTCCTGTTTTACAGAAGTTTGGTATAAAACAATGCCGTCCTGCGTTATTAGCTTTGCAACTTTTAGATGTTGTGTTTGTTATTGCTGCAGTGTCCGCTTTAAAAAAAAATGTACTTAAGTGTCGTAAATCTATTGTTTTATGAAATTTTGTAATTTAGAATATATTAATATAGTTTTTATCAGATGTAATATTGTGCTTTTATGGTTGCTTGTGACTGGTAACCGAATAAAGATTAATCTATTAAAACAAAGTTCCTCCTTTGTCCAGATTGAAAGCCAAAGTTTTAAGGGGCAAAGCCAGAGCTGGTCAATGATGTAACTTAATCCCAGTTCTTCATGGACGATTTCATAGGGTACACTTTGTGGGACTCACAGGAGGCCCCTTAAAATGTTATTTTCTGCTACTTGAATCGGGGCGACCGGGCCATAGCCCCATATTCCACTGCCATAACTCACTAGTGGGACACACTTAGCCCTGAAAATTTCCAAGACAGATTTTATGTGGGTGAGCCCAAGCTTGTGTGAAAAATTACCAATGCTAAACGTGGCTCTGTTAAAAGACATCGCATTCGGAGTTATAAGTGGGTGCCAGTTTAGACCAGAGTCTAACTGAACCCCTAAATATCTGAACTTATCTACCTGACTGACGTGATGTCCATCTACTACAAATTTCATGGTTTTCGTTTTGGGCGGACCGAACTTCATTACATGTCATTTCGAGAAGTTGGTAGGGAGGTCATGGCTATTCATAAAATCAATAAAAAGGTTAAGAAGTCTATGTAATCCCAGTGCTGTTCTGGCAATTAAAACTGTGTCATCTGCGTGAAGCAGGGCCTATATAGAATGGCCTCCTACTTTGGGGACATCCACACCCGGGTCTGTCAGAACTTGTTCTATTTGATTAATATAAAAGATAAATAAAAATGTTGCTAACATACAGCCTTGATGAACCCCATGCTGCAGTTTAAAGTGCTCAGTACATTCCCCGCTAGGACCATACCTGACACTAGCTGAGAGATCTTTGTGTAAATCATACAGAAAATTGAATAATGCAGAGTCTACTCCCATCTGAGCCCTCATGGACCATAGTTTGGAATGATTAACTCTGTCAAAGGCAGAGCTGAGGTCCATGAAGGCCAAATGAATTGCCCCTTTCTTGACCTAAGTATACCTGCAAATCAGTAGGTAAAGATGCAGATTTTGCTTGATGGTACCCCGACCTGGCCTGACCCCATACTGTAGGTTGGATAGACAAGCCTCTCTCCTCCGCCCAGCCTGAGAGATGATCTAGTAAGATCCGACCAATAATTTTCACCTCTGAGTCAATCAGAGAAATGGGTCTGAAGCAAGCGGGGTCTGATCTATTGCCCTTTTTCAAACCAGGGACTATTATTTATTGAGACCAAGTTATTGAAAGGCGTCCGTTGGCTACTGAGTTTAAATGCAACATTAACAAGGGGGCCCACAGGTCTATATAAGATTTAAAAAGACCCCCTGGCACCCCGTCAGGCCTGGGGTCTTTGTTTGATGGTAGTCAAGAAATGGCTAATGTGACCTCAGATAGTTGGAAAACAATTAGCTGATCACTCCACGTGTCCTTTGGTTCCCCATCCTCATCTTCTGAGCTATAGATGGCCTTAAAGTGATCAACCCAAGCTTGTGATGTGATAGTACAAGCTTGGTTAGAAAGATGATTGTTGCTAAAAAGAGGACACTTTACCACTCTCCAGAAAGCAGTACTGATTCACTGCAAGCTAGCAGTTCATAACTTATCCCAGGCCTCCTCTTTGAGCCGTGGTTTACGATCCTTACAGACCAATCTATAAGCAGCCCTAGCTCTTTTTACCTTCTCCTGGCACCGAGGCGTCACATGCAAAAGGTTCCATAGATCATTATGGGCTTTAGAACACCGTCCATCAAACCATCTTACTTCATAGGTCACAGGGGATGCACCTGCTTTACAGAGCGCTGTTTTAATGAACCTACTGATGTTTAGAAAGGACTTTGTGATACCCTGAGCCGACTCTTCTTTAGACAAACAGGAATAAAAATCAGCTCGACAAGTGGAAAACTAATTTTGTACAAAAACTGAGGAAACAATAGAAGCCCACAACACCCTTCGTCCCTGATCAGTCAGAGTATTTGGCTCCCTATATAGAGGTGCACCTCCAATGGATTTTTTATCCCAATGAAAAACAGCCGTCAGGGGATTATGATCACTCAAGTTGTGCCTTAATACTTTAAATTCTAAAAGAACTGAGGATAAACAGAAAGAGACAAAAATATAATCAATTACAGAACTGTCCCCCCCCCCCACTTAAATGTTGGCTTTCTCTCAGTTGAGTTCTCCTGATTAGGGTCCATTAGGTTAATCAGGTTAAGCTCAACAATTAAACTGTTAGCAATGCCACCTTGGCGAGTATGTTTAAAATGCACCTGGTCAATAAATAAGTGCTCAGAGTCTAGGTCTTTATACTTTGGGCATGAATAACAAGGATGTAAATTAAAGACCCCAGCTAACATGATCACAGTAAATGGGGGTTCAGATTGAAAAAAGTCATCAATAAATACTTTAAGGCCGGTGACAGCATCCGGTTCATTCTTCAATCTGACTGCATTGTAAAAGTTGATAAGAAGCAATCTACACTTATTAGTGAATAATAAATGGGTACCCAGAATGGTCTTCAAATTAGACTTCAAAACCACTACTTTACAACTGAGACCTAGATTTACTAAGGTGGTTAGGCCTCCACTGGCATGTCCACTGGCGGAACGAGTTGCTGGTACTGAGTATGAGGTAAAACCATCCATGTGTAAACACCCCTTTACGTCCCACGTTTCCTGCAAACAAATAATGTCAAAATTCGTCATCATGTTCAACCATTAAGCGTCTGAGAGCTTGTTCCGGACCCCAGCTATATTCCTACTGAGAACTCTAAGAGTCCCATATCTGAAGATCTCAGGTGCCACACTCGGGGCATCAGCATTAAGGGCAGTGACCAGTCAATAAGGGTCTTCCAGCTCTTTCAAAGGTGAAAAATTGTTACTAAGTTGGAGAGTTGCAATGCTATTGTTTCAAGGGAGATTGGCCAAGTCCTTGCGCGACTTGTTCTGGTTCGTGCGCCAGCCTCTCCTGTCAAATACTTTGGGGTTGAGCAGCGGGTAAAAAAAAATCCAGAGGAAGAGCAGATATACGGTCCATTGATGCATCTTTTCCCCCCAAAGCGCGTAAAATTAAGCCAGCTCATATGGCATTGTTGAAATTGACTATTATGCAGTCACCCAGAGATGTTTTTTGAGACTGACCAATCCAGCCCACCCTACAGACCATTATGATCTCTTCTGCCAGGATCTGAGATGGAGGCTGGTATACATTCACCCTGGTTGCCAGCCAACGAACTACTTTATTCTTGAGTTGAACATAGTTTTCCTGTACGTCCTTCCATAAAGGGGGCACGTCCACCATTATAAGGATGTATGGGGTGACCGCAGGGGGGAGCAGGATGATGGTATTGCAAGGGTGATCTGCCAAGGAAACTTTTAAGGATGTTCGGGGAGCTGCCATTACAGGGTTGGTGTAATTGCTTTGGCCAGACAGCTGGGCAGAAACAGGAGCTGACCGACAAGTTACATCGGCGTTTTAGTAGATGGAATAGTTTGATGATGTAAGCAGGCATTTAAATGTAAGGGTGATGGAGCCCTGCGTGTGTCCTGGGACTGGGAGGATACTCTGCCACCCAGATTACCAGTAGGATCACTTGTAGAGATTCTAGCTCCAATTTTAGGTGTAATACTCGAGGGAAGATTACTGGGCCGATTTTTAATGTGCAATTGGAGATTATCCACAGACCCTTTCAGAGTTCCCACTATCTGCTCCAGTGCAGTAATACGCGTGCCAAAGGCGTTTAAAGCTGAAGAAATCTTAAATTCCAGGTTGCCAATGAGTTCCACAAGGAGACTCTCCTTTTTATCCTGCCCTGGGGCTGCATGAATTTTGTGTGCTGGTTTAGCTGGGGTCTTCCTAGGGCCGGTTGTGGACTTCCTAGTTGGTTTGATAGAGTAAAGCTGTCCCGGATTTGTTGTTTTGCGGCGGGCACCCATTTTTTGGATGTTGTCAGAACACTTATTTGTGGTGTCACTATCGTTAGTATGGTGGGCCTTGGTGTTTGGAGGATTAGACATCAGGACTTGAAGGAAAAATGGAGGTATAAGAGGGGCGCTGGTGGGGGCAGTGGCAGGACTGCCCCCACCAGCGCCCCCCTCACTTTCTATATCTTTGTCTTGTATTGTGGCATGATGATTGACTGCCAACTCTATCTCAGCACTAGTGATGTCATCTGAGAGCACCCCTCGGCCTGGTTTAAAAAGGACAATATGGTCTTGCCAGCTCTAGGTCTTTTCTCTGTCCCATTGGAGGTCTCGGCATTTCTCTCACCCATACTAATAGATCTGATTTTCACAAAAATACAGGGCCGTACTTAAGGGATCAGTCAGAAAAATACCACTCCAAAAAGCAAGAAGGCCGCAAAGTTATAAAATTAATTTAAGTTGAAAGCCCACTCACCACCACCAGTATGGCGGCATAGTCAAGATGTAAGAGGGGGGCCCAGTCCAGTCTCTTCCAGGCGATGACAGGGGCAGGATGGGCCCGGGCGCTGCCCGCGCGCGTCCCGTGCTGCGGGATCTGCAGCAGCAGTTTAAGAGCCTCCGGGCGCAGCGGTGATGTGACCACAGGACCGGGGAGTCTGGGGAATGCAGTCCTCTCCCCAACATGGTCCGCAGTGGGCTTCCCAAGGAGCGGGACCCGCAACAGCAGTTTAAGCGCCTCCGGGCGCGGCGGTGATGTGACCACAGGACCGGGGATTCTGGTGAATGCAGTCCTCTCCCATAACACGGTCCGCAGCGGGCTTACCGAGGAGTGGGACCCTCGAGAGTAGTTTAAGCGCCTCCGGGCGAGGTGGTGACATGACCACAGGACCGGGGAGTCTGGGGAATGCTGTCCTCTCCCCCAACATGATCCGCAGCAGGCTTCCCGAGGAGGGGGACCTGCAACAGTAGCTTAAGCTCCTCCAGGCGCGGCTGTGACGTGACTACAGGACTTGGGAGTCTGGGGAATGCAGACCTCTCCCCCAACACGGTCCGCAGGGGAGGTAGAGGTAAATCTAAAGCCTCAAGTAGAGAATGATTGAATTTCTTTAAAATCATAGTTGGGTCAGGCCTAAGCCTATAGGATAATGAATCAATAAAACTATCTTTTATCAAAGGGACTGTATGCTCAGGTGAAAACTGAGACCACAATCTTTCTATCATTTTTAATTTAGGAGCTGATCTACGTAAAGTTTTTGGCAGTGTAATGGAGAATACAAAAATATGATGGTCCATCCATATCGAAAGAACTGATGTGTTCACTATGACTTCATTAAAATTAGAAATGAGATTGAGAAGATGCCCTGCCTGGGAAAAAGGATTAGGAAAGATATCTTAGAGTAAAGACTTCCAAGCTTTTTTTTTATTGTTATTTTCACAATTACATACAGCAGTAATTAGACAATGACCAAGTTGTAAAGTGTACTTACAGCATGACATATAGCATAGATAGTAAAAAGCACTGGTTAGAAGAGCGACACATCAATTGTATAAAGACTGTGTAGTATGAGAGGTTTCTTCATAAACAAAATATCTGACCTCCATGGGCCCATAACCTGCAGAATAACGTACATAGAATAATGCACATTCTATAACGTAATAGCAGTTGGTTCCTATATATTGAAAGAAATGTATATTCTATTAAACAAATCAGTGTACATCCCACACACTTCAGCGGAGGTCCACCTACATAGGACACAGTATTACAGTTCAGCCTCTTCACTATTCATCTCTCCCTCCGCAACTCTCTCCACATTATTAATAGTACTTAAATAAGTCTGATATGGTCCCCATATATCCTTAGGGTGACTGCATATTGGAAGTAGTTCTCTATAAACATCCGATTGGATGCTGCAGTATGTCATATCATTATGCCATCCTTTAATCTTTGGAGTCGGGCTGCACGCCCAACAAATTGCTATCCTATGACGCGCCAGCAATGAGCCTATCGCCACTAGCCCTCTATCCATGACTCTCACATTCCTATCATACCCCAATAAGGCCAGTAATGGCTATTTTTTCGAGGGAGTTCGAAGTAATGGCCTCCAGTGCTCGGAATACCTCCCCTCAAAAGTTTTGGACACCGGTACAGTACCATGCCAAATGTGCAAACCCAGGCTCATCCTCTCCACATCGTGCACACCATGCATTATCTCATAATCTGTATCTAGCTAGTCTAAGCGATGTATAATATACCCTATTTATGTATTTAAAATTAATAAGTCTGTGTCTGCTATTTAAATAAACCGATTTTATGACCGAACAGCAATGTTGCCATTGTTTATCCGGGATGTTAATGCCCAGATAATTTTGTCAATCTTGCCTTGCTTTCGTTAGGCCAGGCCTACGTGCTTCTTGTGTACATGCATATATTCTAGCTACTATATGTATGGGGGTAAGAGATTGTAAGAGAGGATAGAGCCCATAACTCCAAAGGCTCCTGTAAATCGTCTCCCAGAAGGTTACGCACAGTCTGTCTAGTTCCATAATAATTGAACTGTGTTAACGCAGTGGGTGTAGCATCAGGGCCACAGACCTGGTACCAACTGCGCATCACTCCATTTTCGCAAAAATCTCCCATAGTATGAATACCCAGGGTTTCCAGTGTTCATGCCGCGCCCTTCTCTTGTCCCACAGGAAACCATAGACCCCAGGGCAATGGAATGTAAGTTGAGTACAGTTGGGCACCCGCTTGGCGCTCCAGGAGATTCGTCCGGGAGCAACTTGTGACATTCAAGGAATCAAACATATGATAACGGCACACAGGTTTACGAAAAACCACCTGTGGTGAAGATAAGAGAGCTGCTGCTGCTCGCTCCAGCCATAAGTGAAGAATATCTCTCGATCGATGTATCCAGTAATGCACAAAACTACATTGTGTCGCCGTAAAGTAGATTTCAAGATCGGGAGCATTTAGTTCACCCATATCATAGGGCAATGTAAGAGTCTCCCAACGCACCCGAGGCTGTCCCCCAGCCCAGGCCAGCCGAATCATGAGTGCCTTCAGAATGCCCCAGAGTGAATGAGGAAGAAAAAGTGGGATATTCGTAAACAGGAATAAAAAGTGGGGGATCACCTCCATGTTCATAAGAGCCACCCGACCAGCAAGTGTCAACAGCAATTTTATCCATTGATCTATCGCTTCTGTTTTTGTATCGCCTTGCCATAGTTCTCTAAGACTTCCGTAAACATCTAAGGGACAGCCTTTGGGAACTTCTAACTATAGGTTTAGGTCTCCTAACATTATTAGATTTTGTTTATTTAGGTATAGATTGCAAATTATATCTATTATTAAAGACAGTGTATTGGAAGGTAGCTGGGAAGGGCAATAAGGCAGTAGATAATATATTAATATCTTGTTAATTTAACATGATGCAATTACACTTTTGCAGTAGATTTTCAAAGGAGAGGATTCCTTTGTGAGCTGCAGTGTGTTGTGAACAAATGTATGCTACCTGACCAACGTCTTGAAATCGTGGTCAGTTCACATTATTTTAATATTGCTAGGAACCAACTCGAAAATAAATGAGTTAGTAGGTGCAGTGATCCAAGTTTCGGTCAAATGAAGTATGTATAAATTGTATTGTTGAATAAGGTATAGATTGGGTTTGTTTGGGCAATGGGGAATTGCACATTGCAGAGTATGGCTCGAACAGAATTGCCTTTCATTGGCAGTCGATTATACGTTCTTTAAATTGGAATATGAAGTAGCGGAGGGACACATTAGTTACATCAGAATGAACAGTGTTGAGGAGTTCAGAGGAGGGATGGCCTTATGATTTGAATAGCTTTGTGTGATAGTTCTGTTTCCGAGTAAAGACAACAGTTTGTGAGTTAACTTTAATAAAAAACCTCACCCTTCTCAAGTGATGAATCATCTGACTGAAATTGGACAGAATCTTTGGCCCTGAGAATAGACGGTTGCAGATGGACTTGCCTTTGGGACTCCCACTGTCGCATTCACTTAGCGAGCTCATTTATATTAAACAATATCTTCCTACTCCAGGGCATCAATGTATTTTTGCAAGAAATAAAATAAAAGGGAAACATTACAATTCTCTTCAAGCCGGGAGCCAGAGTTGATGCAGAGTTTATGGATCTTAGCTTAGGAAGTGTGTGTCCCACCGGTGGTGGGTTGAAAATGTGAGGAATGCATAGGAAAAAGGAGAAACTGCAAGCTGGGATATCATCATTGTATTCTCAGGATCGCGTGAGTAAAATATGCCAGAATCTTTTCAATCTTAGAAAAAAATGGTAAGCTAGGTCCTTGCAGCTAGTCCCGAACAAGAATGAAAGATGGTTTGTATTGCCACTCTAGTTAACAATGCAATATCCAATGTGCAAATTATTTGTAATTTCCATTGCATCTGTTGTACCTAGGACCAACTATATGGGCAAGGTAGGTTCAATATGCTTTATATTTTTACCGTATACAAAATGCTTTATCTATAGATTTTATTAGCTGGTGTAATTAGATGATATCTCTTGATACTATTTGTGTTTCCTTAGACGTCTTTTGTATTTTTCCACTGTAATCTTTGTGATAATAATGAATTGGATACTTCTTGCTGTCCTGATAAGAGAAGGGCTGGAGCGTTTTATGACCAGCAATGCACAGTGCTTGTGGGATTTCTTTGTTAAATTGTGGATTTCGTGTAAGGGTTCAGAATCTTGCTCTTCTACAGTAGACATTTTTAAACTCCAAGGATAAACTGTTAAAGTACACCCAGATTCATTTCTTCCATATTCACAACACCCTGTTCCCTCTTTAGACATATACGGCAAGGCAGATTTAAATTTAACAATTGGCGCAAAGCCTGACTCAGGATGGGCTTGTGGTTAATCCTTATTTGGAACATATTTTACATTCTCCTTCATTCTGATCATGCCTTTTTCATATTTTGCAAGCAAACGTATTTTCTAATAGCAGGCCTCGATCCCATGTTAGTTTAAAAGATGGAAATATGAATGTTGAGGGTTATTCGCTTCTACAGTGTGGCACCTTTCTTAGAGATGACCTTCGCAAAAATTGGAAGTATATGATGAGATGGTTAAACGTCAGAGGGAGTTGCATAGATGTAGCTAGTATACCTTCTTTATCCCAAATATAAAAGTTAATGATGACTGTCCAAAAGGGTCTTAAAATGTAACTTACAGATCCTGTAAATATATGTACTTCCAACACATCCTTCTCATCGCTAATCAGCTAGACTGCCATGTTTATGCCTCTGTATCGCAAAAAAGTGAAATATATCAATCAGTACCTTAACTTATAGAAGCATCCAGCAACATTTGCTCCCCGAAAAGGAAAGTGAAAGGGGAGGTGGAGCCATAGCACAGGGCCAGAAAAAAAGAGGAAACGGGCAGGGAAAGATACAAAATAGGCAGAGAGATTTCAGTTCTGAATAAAAGGGCGAAAGTTGTAGAGAAACAGGGGAAAAAGACTTCCGCTTAATTCATCACAGAACGATTCTTGTCTAAAGTTAATGCTTACATCATGTGAACATTTTATTCCAGAGATCAATTACGTTTCATGATGTTGCTGCCTATTTCACCGAAGAAGACTGGAAAACTCTACAGCGATGGCAGAAGGAACTTTACAGAAATGTGGTGAAGGAAATACACCAAGCCTTGATTTCTCTGGGTAACTTTAACTAACTTTAACTGATTTTCGTTTCGAGATAAGTTCAGTTTTTAACTTACTTTGGTTTAGCTGCACTGTTCAACATTTGGATTGGCATAGGACTTTAAGTACAACCCCGACAGCACATGACTTGTAGTTTTGTTTAATTCCATGTTTATTCAGAGTTTAGAACAATCTCAGAAGATAATCCTAGATATGTTCACCCATCCTCCTCCTTCTAAAATATGAAAGTAGATATATCTACATGTAAGGTGAGCAACGTACATAAAACGTGTTTTTGTTGTGGGAGGGGGGCTTCCATTGCTCCAGCTTAATTTTCAATACCATTGGACAATTTGATGCACATTTTCCCTGTTTCTTGGCAGTATTTGTATTAGCTCAAATTCTTAACTTATTGTGCTGCATAACGAAAATTTGAAATAACACAAACCTTTGCACTGAGTTCCTCAATTTGATACTTATTTAGTTAAAACCCTAAAACATGGTATTAAGGTGTCTTTCAGCATTTTCATAATTTAAGAGTGTATTTTATTTCTGATTTTCAATAGGAGTAGAATTTACATTCAAATGTATTTGAAAGATTCAGGTCTAGCTCCTGAAATATATCTGAAACCATGAATTGCTATACTCAAGAGCCTCCTGAGAAGCCCTGCATTGAACGGTGCAATCTCTCAAAGCAACACACAGTTTTGTAGATAATAGGCAATATCAAAATTCCCCCAATCTAAAGGAGATCATTTTCAACATTATCTGCATGCTTTTCTAGAGGGCTAAAATCCTCACAGGGCATTCAAGTGATGGTACTGAGTTAACAGAATGAGATAAACCAGAAAAGGAAGCCTTTACTACCTCGTATAAGCTAGCTGCTCACTTGTCTCACCTACACGCAATGGCAGTGAGTTCCATAGTTTACAATCATTAACCACAAGGAAGGAGTTTGCCACAGCTCCACTTTTTTGGCCTGGCCTAGAGACAACTTTAGCTCTTACCCCAACCTCTTGTAATAAAATAAAACATAAATAAAAAATACACACGTGGGCTTAGGGTTAGCTCTCTTCATCCATTGGTCAGCTGTTATCGAATCTATTGCACTGTGATTGATGGCATTTTTTCTCATTACATGAGTACATAGGCCTAAAAAGAAGTGCACTGCAGTGCCAGGGCTGGAGGGCCAAAACTTTACCATGGCATTTCTTTTTTCTTTAAATTCTTTGTCCTCTTTCTATTTGTTTTTTTGTGATCTTTGTGTGCTTAAGCTAAGTCTTCAGGTTGCAGTAATTGAACCAATAAAAATCAGATTTTCATGTGATGTAAATTTAAAACTGGAAAGGGTTTCTATACCTATTCTAAGTTTAACAGCCTGCTAGAAAGCATCTTCACGAATATATTACAATTATTTGCAGTGGTTACTTTTGTATTTAAAATGTTTATTGCAAGCATTGGCCGCATAGTATATGTAGTGGTGTGTTTTGTTTTCTCATTTTTATTAATTTTTGGGCATATACTTGCAATAAAAAAATAAACATCACCCTAGCTTGTCAAAGCCAGACCTATTAGCTTTGTCAGTGCTTGTTTTTATATGGGGTTGGCATGAGCTGGCCCGAATATGCATTTTAAACGTGCTTCAAATAACTAGATGCATAGCCATATATAGACTGTTGAGCTAATGTTAACATTTTCAAATCAATCCCCTGAAACCGAAGAAGAATAGAAATGTATTGACCACTGGTGATGGTCAGTTCTTTAAAATTCTCATTCAGACAGTGTAAACACATAGCCTGCTATCACCTGAATACATAAATCCAATATACACTATCTCACCATGTGTGAAAGTGATACCCACTCCTGCTGTACCTGCTGTAATTCACAGCATTGAGTCAAAATATAAGGATCGAAAATAAGTTAAGGTGCATGAGCCAATCTTGTGTCATTCATTTGTAATAAATATGAGACACTGTCTTAGTATGTGGTCTACCTGAGTAGGCCTTAAAAAAACATTACTGTGCAAGGAGTTAAAGTAATAGTCTGCCCTCATGCATTTAAATTGTTGCACATCAAGTTGACAACTTCAAAGCTTGAATTATTTAATACTATATATGGACCAAATATACATACATAACGAATTTATTTGAGATTCACTTCCTATGCCTTCAGTATGTTCAAATTATCTTACGAGCAATGTTTAAGTTTGGTAATTTATTTTCTTTTGTGGGTTGACTATTGTACATGAAGATCTCTGTCATTATTTAGTGTTTTTAACTTAGATGTATATAATGTTTGTTTTACTGATGCCCTTTAATGGCCCAAGAGGCCGAAATAAAGTATTAATGATTGAGTAATTTATTTTGAGTATTTATGTACTTAAAAGATGTGTACTTTTTGTTAAAATATGGTGTAATGTGCATGTTTCCATTTCAATAAATCAACTTTCTTACAGATTCTAGCATTTTCTTATTGGAATCTGAAATTGCATAAATTCTGACATATACCTATTTTCCTAGAAGAAACCCTTATCACAGAATTAACTGGCATGTATGCAGAATAAAAGATCTGTCAGGTCCAGCACCATCCTTAGCCCTGGAGAGAAACGAACAAGAAACCACATACTAATACATCTGGAATGTATTTTATTGTGAGCAACATTTTCAGTACCAAGCAAACATGGAAGAAGTCTTGAGACAGGTGCACTACCATCTTTTGTGAGAGATGCCTGGCTCGTCCAAATTTAAAACAAAATTTACCTCAAACCATAGATACCTCATAAGATTTGTTGCTACCTTGATCTGGCACCAAAGAATAGCTTTGTGCTGTGCCATCAAGATCATGTAGTCTAAGTACATTAACAAAACTTACCATGTATCCTTCCAGAAACTACCACAGGCATTAGTATTTTTGTTAAACATCACGGTGTAAACTAATGGCTACCTTGAAGGTGCCTTTTTGATGGTTAGCCTCTCTTCCTTGTAAACAGGAGGAAACGCACATCAGGCTTCAAAATTGTGACCACTAGGGACAAATCCTCAAGGCCTTTCCGCACCAACCAGCTCCCTACATGCAGGATGCCCCTGAGAATATCACTGACTTTCATCATTCAGTGCTGTATACCACACAGTTGTTGAACTCTCTCAGGTTTATAATCAACCTTACTCCTCCTTTTGCTTTCTGGACCAGGAAGGGGTTGCTGAGGAGATCCCTTGTATGCTCACATGGACACATTGCAGTATTTTTTCCATTGAGATCTTTCTGGTATTTTCTTTGCTGCCTCTGTGAAAAATGATGTGGGTTTGGTTGGCGAATCCACTGGAAATCTGTAGAATGCAAACCTGCAGTCTGAAACAGTCTGTAGGACCCATGCATCAAACGTTAGACTTTCCCAGTTGCCTAGAACCTCCCTTATTCTTGCCTGGAAACTTAGAGGGCAATAAAGAGTGTGGGACTCTCTAAGTGGCATCTGCTGTCCTGAAACTGCCTCTGAATGATCATCCTGTATGTATATCTGTGGTATTTCTACAGCACAAACATAGCCAAAAGGCAGCAAAGTGCCGTACAAGGTCGAACACTAACATAACATCAGCAAGTGATAGGAGAGGTAGGGGTCTATGAACTGTTAATGCTTTGTTTTGTAGTGTTCTTTAAAGAGGTGCATCTTCAGCTCTTACCTAAATTGAAGCAGTGGTGGGGTAGTTCTGATGGCTCTGGGGATGTTGTTCTTGGCCCTGGGTCCATAAATGGCAAAAGCCTGCTGCCTTGCCTCTTTTATACAATTCTTAGTCTGCAGTCTGATAGTGTCCTGGCTGCAGGTGTGCCTCAAACCAGCAGAGATGGTGCACTTAACTGCAAGATAAATGGGGTGCTGGTCTTGATGTCCTTTTAAAGGATACAGCTGGTTTTGACGATGATGCGTGTCGGAAAGGTGAGTCAATGGAGTTCCAACAGGATAAATTCTGACGTGATCATGTTTCTTAAGCCCTGTATGAAATGTGCTGCATGTGCAGGATGTCCTTATGGGCTGCCAGTGTGGCGTATGGGAGGCCATGGAGTATGGCATTACCACATCCTGATGCAATAGTAGAAGGCTTGAACAGAAGGTCTGAAATTGCTTTCTGGAAGAAATGGTTTTGCTTTATTGAAAGAGGCAGCTGGTAGCAGGCGGTCTTTGTTTTTTTGGCAATTTGTTGCATGAAGATGAGGTTGGTGTCCAGGGTGAATCCTACTGTCTTGGCATTCAGTGAAAGTTCCAATTAGAAGCTGTAAAGGCTCATGCCATTGAGTCGTGTTTGTATTGTTTCCTGTTTGTTTTTCCTGGCACATAACAGGAATTCTGGTTGGGTTGAGCTTCAGCTAGGCTCTAACCATCCAAGTCTAGATGATGTGCAGATAGTGTTTGAAGCTTTGAATGTCTGACGCAGAGGAGACTCTCGGGCACAGTTGTGTAGCATCAGCATATTGATGAATCTTGATGCTGTTATCTTTGAGAAGTGGCTCAATGCAGAAGTTGAAAATAACAGCATGCAGCATAGAGCCCTGGTGGACTCCGAAGGTGATAGGGATCTCTTGGGACCTGGAATTACCCATGTAAACAAACTGTTGTTGGTTGGAATAGTAGGAGGAGAAACAGTGAAGTATATTGCCTGTGATTCTCATTCTCTGCTCTGGAGTGTATATGAGGGTGGAATGGTCCACTGTCAAATGCAGCTGAAAGGTCTAGTGATATTAGAAAGCAGTGGTTATGCTCTTCTTCCTCAGTAGGGCATCTTCCACAATGTGTAAGGTAGGAGTCTCCATGCTGCAGTGTGATCTGAAGCCTGACTGGTAGTTGCGCAGTAGATTGTTAGCATTAATGTGCTTTTAAAGTTGAACATAGACTTCTTTTTCAATGATCTTGCTGATGAATGGTAGGTGAGTGATGGTCCAGTAGTTCGCGAGGTCATTAAAGTCTATTATAGCCTAATAGGTTTCTTTAGGAGTGGGAGGATCTGCTGTGTCTTGAGAGCTTCTTGGAAGATGCCTTGAGTGAGGGAGGCATTGACAATGTGCATGGGGATGAGAGCGCGCCCCCAGAGAGAACTGTGATGAAAATGTCCTCTGCTTATTCTGTCTAAGGAAGAATATGTTCTAGCTATGTTGATATCTCTGTTGCCCATATCCCCTTCACTTCCTTTGAGTGCTTCTCTTATGCGCTCTGGCTTGAAGAGGTGGGACCAGTGTTTTGTAGAGTAATATGTAAACTAAGAGAAACTGAGAAGGATTTCTCTCATCCCTAACCACGCAAATAGACCTCAAGAAACAGTAACAACACTGAAGTGCATGTTACACAGCTGCAGACTGGCAGCCAAACATACTACAAATATTTCCGAAACAATCATGTATCATGAGCTGGACATGTTATACATGAATCCATTCCGTGTGGATAAGCTGTCCACAGGAGAATATATGGCCATAGATATCCTCAGAGCAGGCAATTCAACAGCGAAAGTTCACTTCATCTACCGCCCACCACAGGACAGCCAGTTGTTCATTGAACAATTAATGGAAACAATCAAGGTGCACTCCCTACTACACCCGAATGCTATATTCCTAGTAAATTTTAATCTACACTGGAACAACGATGAAGACTCGTAGGTCCCTGCTCTAAAAACCTTCAGTAATGTTCAAACCTTGTTGAAATGTTTGCAAAACCAACACACAACAAAGGTGCTACACTTTACCTAATCAATTAGACATTTGAGTCTTATGCGTAGACTCTATCAACCCAAATGACTGGTCAGACCATCACCAAATGTTATTCCACGTCACTAAACAAACACAGTAAGCAAGAGGTCAAAGAAACCAATGGAAAGACTGGTCTAAATACAACAACTTCTCTCTCCCTGCTGATCTGCAGATCATACTAGACCACTGACCACTAAAACCACTTAAACCATATTATGGGCCTGATTTATATTTCGGTGGACGGGCTATCCGTCGCTGTTGTGACGGAGTAACCCGTCCACCGACATCTAAATCAGTCCCTATGTCTGATATAATGGAGCTGGTAGCCCTACTGCGTGTCAAGAGGCAAAAATACAAAGGAGCCCAACTTGGTTCAACCAGAACTTAAACGAAGAGAGAAGAAGACTCAGACTCACAGAGAGACTTTGGAGACATTAACCCTCCACCATACGCCTAAAACAGCTACGGGAAAAAAGAAACGCCTAGAAAAAGGGAATATGGCATGCTAAACTATCTTTTAACAGAGCCCAACTAGATACTGCCGAAAACTGACCAGGCAAACTCTTGAAATTGTCAAACAACAGATTGGCCTCAGCAATCCCACATCATCACAAACACCTCTAGAAAGAACTGTGAAGCATTCACATGCTTTTTCAAAGAGAAAGTTGGAAAAATCGCCACAGACAACAAAAGGATAAGGGTTCCAAACAGCTATGGTCAACCCTCTAACTAGGCAACCACAATCACTAGAAATACTCAGGTTTCCTTACTTACCATCGAACTGAAAAACAAGCATTGACAAATCCAATAGGTCTCATCTATGAAAGATCTATTGGCTTTGCCAAATTGTTTTAGCCATGTTGTACACAAGTGTAGCTGCTGTTCAGCATGGCTAAACGTTAGTGGAGTAAAAGAGAGTAGAGTGGAGTGTTATAAAGTGGAGTAGAGTGGAGTCTTATGAAGTGGCCTAGAGAGTCGTGGTGTGGCGTGGAGTGACGTGGAGTATCATGGAGTGGCATACAGTGGAGTGGTGTATAGTGTTATGGAGAGTCGTGGAATGAGTAGAATGCTGTAGAGAGGAAGGGTGTAGAGAGGAGTAGAGCTGAGTAGCGTAGAGTGGAGTGGAGTGGAGTAGAGTGTCGTGGAGTGGCATAGGGTGTCGTGGAGTGGTGTACAACAGAGTAGAGTGGCATAGAGGATGTTGCGTGGAGTGGAGTAGAGTGTTGTAGAGTAGAGTGACATAGAGTGAAGTAGATTGTCATAGAGTGGAGTGGCATAGAGTGGAGAAGTGTAGGAGAGTGGGATGGCCTAGAGTGGAGTAGTGTTGTAGAGTTGAGTGGCGTATAGTCGAGTGGCATAGACTGTCAGAGTGGAGTAGTCTGTCCACTCTGTATATGAACATCAACCTTCAAGAAGGAGGTCAAAAGGATCTTGCTAAACAGATTCCTTCCTGGCATAAGGTTCTGGTCTAGGCTCTCCTTACCCATCGGTCACCTGCCCAAAGAGATTCAGCTATTTTCAGCAGGTGCACCACAAATGCCGCCATAAGGGGTGATAAGTTAATGAACATTTTTGATTCTTATAAATAGATTTCCAATGTTGTGCAAGCCTGAATGCTATGAAACAAGATCACTTAAGAAGCTTGTGATTACTGTCATGAAACGGGATCTGGTTATTGTGTACAGTGCTCTGATAACCTTGGATCACGTTCACGCTTTATAAAACTCTCTAAATAAAAATAAACAAATACATTCTGTAGAGTTCAAACCTAAAGATGATTTTGTAGCTATTCAGATCTTGCCATTGCCCCAGATTCCCCTGGCCTTCTTTAGGACATCGTAATGTTATTTCTGAAGAATACATCTTCCCACAGATTCCTCTCATTATGAATAATTTACAGGTGCTAGCCTGGTTCCGTGAAGCCTTTCTCCCAGCACTAGCTCTCCAGTGGTGCCAAGTGGTGCCACAAGACTCCAGTCACTGGTGAGTCCGTCCAAGATGTGAAAACATTGGACAATATATGACGCCATCTGGCATGCTTCCAGCCGTGCCGCTTATGTCAGCGACATCCCCCTGGCACAGCAATGCAACTGCAGGAAGCAGTATGTTCAATTCCATCAGAATATGAAGCAGGGTGTGAATACAAAAATTCAAACTTTTGTTGTTCTCATTTCATTGAAGCTTGATTTTATTCAAGGATAAGTTGAATAACTAAACACATTGTAATCGTGGTGTGTTTAAACAAATCTCCCGATGCATTTCGGGCCGAACGCCCTTCGTCAGGGGAAAAAAGTGAACCGAAGGTGCATGAAGCATGCGATGTTGATGTTGAAACCTCGCATGGAATTGAACATACTGCTTCCTGCAGTTGCATTGCTGTGCCCAGGGGGATGTCGCTGACATAAGCGGCACGGCTGGATTCATGTTTTAACACCCAAATCAGAGGGTGATACCCCCGGTGCACGCTGCAAATTACAAAACTTGGCTTAGCACTC
This sequence comes from Calotriton arnoldi, assembly GCA_963921515.1. Lineage (NCBI taxonomy): Eukaryota > Metazoa > Chordata > Amphibia > Caudata > Salamandridae > Calotriton > Calotriton arnoldi. The sequence continues at coordinate 3,376,520 of CAWUFW010000269.1, read as the reverse complement.
CGCTGTGCGTGCTCTTACACTTTATTCTGCCATCTGGCATGCTGGCATCAATTCCAGTTTTCTGTACCGTACAAAAGTGAGTCCGGATATTATCTTTGGTGTATATGAATAGAATGATTTTCGAGTGACTAGGCCGTATCCACCTCTTAAAGTCTCAGGATTTGATCCCTTTTGGTGGTGTCAAAAAAGCATCTTTATCGGACCCCCGTGATATCTGCGTGGTACCTGGAGCCCGTGATCCTCCGGCCTCCAGCTCCACAGCATCCATGCGCCCAAAGCCCATTAATGACTCGATGACCCAAAAAGGTTCCTCTCTCCTTCACTAAGTCACCTGATGAAACATATCGTCAACGGGTTTTCCCATAAAACCACCAAAAATGCACCAGGAAGTAGAAGTCCTCTTCTTTCTCGAGGAAATGCTACTTCTCTCGGGACTGTTTGGAGACTCTGCACTGCGGTTCCTCAATGCTGGTCTCTTCCTCATCGCATTTGAAGCAAATCACCTTCTCAAAGAACTCATGAAGTTAGCGGTTCTGTCCACCAATGCTTCTCAGGTTGAGGTCTGTCAGCAGGCCATGCTGCATTTCTTCTGGGCTGTCTGCATCCCATAGGATTAGTATCCAGGGCTGGGCCAAATCTTCCAAGATTGGTAATTCTGGTGCCTTTAACCCGAGTGCCAGCTCTGCCCTCTGAGGCACTTTCAATGCTGCCTCAGACTCAAAGACGTTGATGAAAGCTCTGCTCCTGGTGCAGCCTCTCCCGAGAAGCAGAGATATGTTAGCATAGAGAAGCTGTTCTGTTCAGGTTCTTATACCTTACACTTGCCCAACAGAGGCTCACAACTTCCTCCCTCCGTATCACACGGATGCGGACCTTTATCTAGACCTTAAAATGCGGGTGGTCCTCATACATCTCTAAAAGTCTAGATTTTTTACCCTTCTGGCTTTCCTTTGGTGAAAGTCTGATCACTTGCGTCTGCTGTTTGAAATGTAACGAACGCTTCCATAGCCCTCAATTATTGCTGATCCTAAATCCAACATCCTTACTGAAATCCTGAATCCATCTTTGGTGGCTACAGAACCTCTTTTGGTGAATTATTGGAGCTTGTATTTGCTGCTTGCAAGAAACTCTACTATGGTCCGGCAGTTCGCAGACAGATCACCAGCTTCATAAACCTGCACCATCCATTGGTAAATTCTTGTCTAAACCTCCTTCCCTAGACGGCGTGGTGGTTCAGGTATCTTCAACAAAATTGAACACAAACACATTTCCTGCTGCCCATCTAAACCATGAATCCATAAGCCAAAAGGATTTCAGTTCAGGCAGCCTAGCCATACCACTGTCAATGTCTTAATAACTCTTTGAACTTCTTGTCCATCTCAAGTGGGAATTGTGAAGAATGGCCCTAGTAAGCATTTCTGATCAGATGAAGAAGCCTTTCTCCAGTTCGGTAAGCAATGAGTTGGATACCTCCAAATAGTACCTTAATTGCATCCTGGATTCAAATGCCTTGTTGCAATAGTGGTCAGTCTAAATAGGCATGTGTGGGTGCATGGCTTCTCAAGAGATGTCCATACATCTTACTAGGTATGCCCTTCAATGGTGAGAGGATTTTTCATAAGAAATCCAACTCTACCCTGAAACAATTTAAAAATAGTGTCATCACAGCTTGTTCTCTGAGCCTTGCCTCCCCCATTATGTAGCTCCACCAGCAATACTATTGTTACTGGTTCTTCCACAGAGGCCAATCCTCGCAACAGTGGCAACCTTCCCAAAAGGTCCAGACCCAACAGCTGTGTTGGTTCTTTCTTGGGGGAGGTGAACCTAAGGGAAGCCAACCGAACCCGCTCCTTACTTCCCCCATCTTCCTCTAGATATGCAGCTTAAAAACGTCTTTAATTTCTCCTTCCTTCACCACCCACATCCTGTAGGGGGTAGGGTTTCCCATTTTAGTATCATCTGGGAGATAGTCATGATAGATCTCTGGGTGCTTTTGCATATCTGTAGGTGCTGCGCCCTACCCTTTATATTCCTCAACCAGATCATCCTTTCATTCATTCATTGCCTAAGCCGAGAGGTCTGGCTTGCATATTCAGCTATAAGCCATACCTATTGGCATTACCAATGCGTATTTTTATGTTTTATCATGCAAAGTAAAGGATGGTAATTATGAAAAACAAATATGAAACTTTCACTAGTAGCGGATAGGCAGCCTCGCTAAGTCCGTCGTCTACACCAACTGTCATATTTGCTCTCAAAGCACTGTTCTCCTTGTGGCAGTATTACTCATTCCACCATGTACCAAGTAGACACTCAGGTTGACAACCCCATGACATAACCTATTTCCCTTCACTTTACAGGAAAAAAGTTTTTACACAAATAGAAGTAATTTCAGTAACATTTGTATAGAGTGATTATACCACACAACCAATAGAGAGGGAAAGAAAAACTTAGGAACATATAAGATGTTTTAAATACTGTAGACTTTTCATGTGTCTTGTAGAATAATATGTTGCTCCTGTAAGTTTATGGTGACCTGAAGAATGAGCACCACGAACATTTTCTCTGTGGGCTGTTGCAGCAGGGGACGACGTGCCTTCATTATAGATACAGTCAGAATCAGCTACTGAAATAACATTCTCCTTGTTCCTAGATGTGAGTCCAAATTACCTCACCTGTACATTTTCAGGAGACTTGTCCATATTTCTTTTCTCATCAACATTGTTATTAGAGATATAATCTCTGCACGTGTAATCTCTCTTACCAACAGCTGATGATAAGACAGAAACAACCTATTGTCAGATTCCATCATCACACCATCGTTTGGCATTTTCTGCACACACCTGCCGCATTTTAAATTGACAGCATTTTGCTGTTTTTTCTGCACCATTCATTGTTTGCACATTGCACTTTTTTTGTGGCAGTGTTCTTGATCTCTTGATCCTGTCAGCACCTGAGGCCGTGTTTATTGCCGGTTCGGCTGCCTAGTCGCCATTTTTGTTGGCAGTCTAGTCGTTGTCCCAGGCTCGCTATTTAATGAGCCCGGGAACGCGGGTGCGTCTAAGGTAAGCCCGCCTGCGCCAACACCAAGCAAGGGGCCAGAACCCCTGATCAAATCACGTCCCAAATGTACTCCAGGGCCCAGCTGCTAGAACTTAATAAGGGTAAGCCTGCACTACGTTATACTCTATACCAGAAGTCTTCAAACTGTGGGGCGCGCCCCCCTGTGGGGCATGGATGAGTTCCCAGGGGGGCACAAATACCTCTGCAAGTACATGTAAATGAAGATGGCCTGGAAGTGCGGCGATGTTTACTTTCTGCATTTCCAGGCTGTCTTCATTTACCCTGAAGCCCTTGAAGTGTGCCCCATCAGAGTGCCATGGGGTCGGAGGTCAGTGAGTGTGCTGCTGTGGGCTCGGCTGGGCAGTGTCTGGAGTCTTATCAAAAGACACACAAATGATGGACGGAATGCAAAACAAATCAAAACATTCACCCCCAGTCAAGAGATCTGGGTCTTATCACCGGCACGCCCGAGTTTTTCACAGGTCGTTAAAGACCATTTGCATATTTACATACCTTTGTAAAAGGCTATTGAGGCTTCGTTTTTTTTCTGGTTCCATTACCTCCTGGGCCCCCACTCTGCCTATTCCTTACATTTGTATTTTACATTTACTGCTGTAGTGTGAGAGTGCATTTTATGAAAAGGAATATAAAGTAGGGTTGCCAAAAGAAAAATGCTAGCCATGTGTTGTTTAAAGAACCTGCAAAGACCTTGTCTTGACACTAAATAGGGTTATAAATAACAAAAGTATGTATTCCTTTGTAATGTGACTTTTCTGTCTTTGTTCCCTTTAGTTATCAGTCATGAATCATTCAGGCCGCCCTAGAACACAATTAAAAGTGCTTGAAGTATGCACAGATAAGTGCTGAAAATACAGCTTTAGGTGACTGTTTATTTTCGTACCGTCTGCGACATCAAAATAATGAGCTGGCAACCCTAATCATAAGACTGGTAGTTTGTTGCAGGATGAGCACATTATTTATTTGCTCCACCCTCGATCCCTGATTAATGCCATAAATATGCATTAGTTTAACCTATATCTGAAACTCTACGCCGCCGTCAATAACATGCTGATTTACTTCAAGTGTCTGAGAGTGCACCCTGCATTCAGACAGCTCGCTCCTCATTCTCACCCTTCACTTTCACGCTCACCGTGCACTCACAGTGATCACTCTGCACTCACAATGCACTTGCACTGTTCACCCTGTACCTCACCCTGCAGTTACACGAGCACACTACTCAGCCTGCACTCATGTGACACTTCACTCACCTGTCCCTCTCACTGCTCAATCTGCAATCTCACTCAAACAAGTCCACCACTAACCATGCATTCATTCGTCCCACTCTTCACTTACATCCGCACCCAAAATCATATGGTCACCTTGCTCACACTGTAGTCACTCCTCTTACCCTACTCTCAACCTGTTGCATCGCTCACCGTGCACTCACATGGGCACTCCTGCCACCCACACAGCGCACAGGGTTGATGTGCCTGCTACAAAGAACATGTACCATGCAGATCACAGAACTGAGTGTGAGTAAACTATGAGTAGCGCTATAAAAAAATGAAATGTTTGTCTGAAAGGTGCTCTAGAGAGATGAGGTGCATTGTTGGTGAGTGGTAGTGAGGGAATTCATGGAGAAGGAGGAAATGGGGAGGGGGCAAAAAAGACTGTTGTAGCGTGTGCGACCAGTCCTAGGGCCAGCCCTGGCTGGGAGTGTTAGCCCCCCCCCCCCCCCCCGAAGTTTGGGTCTAGTTGCGCCCCTGGTGTGCTGGCAGGGTCAAAGAGGTTGCTTAAAAAAAAGCCTAAGTGTTTTGTGTTTTCACAGTCATGCAAATGTGTATAAAAAAACGCAATAACAGCTTAATTGGATAATTAATGCAAGTTAAACTAACTGGTAATAAATGCACTCTTTTAGGTTATGAAACATCAGTTAGCGACTACCATCACTGCAGATGTCTGTGTGTGTTAAAGCTGAGCAACACTGTTATATTCCATATAGGTACCCTATATAGGCGCAGGTAACATTGCAACCTTTCACTTATATCCTTCCCTACATTACATACATAACGGTTCATAGGGACTGACCTTTTACCTAGATACGTCACTGCATTCAGAACGCTTGTTTTTCCCTAGTTCGAATCTCATACATTATGCATGAGGCTTCTTGGAAGCACAGCAGGACTGACATCTCCTGTATAATATCTCTGTATAAAGTTCAGGCCCGACGTCATCCTTTAGGCCGACACAGTAACACAGCAAGGTAGGACCCCTGGGGAGACCTATGGGTATATATACATCATGTCTTGCTTAGACAGACAGAGGAGACCGTGACTTCCCGGCTGACACACTGACCAGAGACGCTGAGGTTCCTGCATGCAGACGCTCCAGCTAGCAGTAGTCTAACATCCCCCGCGGGGTGTCCAACTCGAGACCAGGACGGGGTCCCACATTCTCTAACTCTGAGGTAATGGGGTTGACTAGATCCTAGAGGGATTCTTGGCATAACACCTACACCGATGCTAGGTACATTTAGGTACATCTAGTTAGGGAGACATCGTAGGAGTACGCACTTTTTATCATGTGTTTTATGTACATGTATATATTTATGATTTCTGCGAGATGGTAGAACTATACCATCCCTTTACTTTTGCAGAATTGCTAATCATATATCTCTGCTACTGTCTAATGGTTGTTGCAGCTCATCTATTCTACACTAGAATAACAACTGTTCAATAAATACTTATTGAAAACGCCCACACTGTTTATTCTGTGTATCTCTCTGAGACAAACTAAGTAAGCACGAGTGACTGAGCGAAAGGTAGTATATTGTTTCCACGATCCTGGGGGATCAGGGTTGTCATGTTCTGAGGTTGCCAAGAACTAATCTCTCCCCGGTAAGAGGAGACTCTAGTGGCACTGTGAGCTAGTTGATACAGACAGGCTAACGTATCTGGTGGGGGGTGCACAGAATCAGTCTGCCACCAAACCCACAGTTTATGTTATCCAAAACGTGCAGATCCTGTGTAGGTAATATAGGAACTACACGACATGGCGCCGCCAATGTTGGTTGGGTACTTATTTAACAATAGAATCTAAGTAGTTCAGTCGTGCTATCCTCAGAGACCCCTACTCACAAAACCCCAGAGACGTCTGGAGTGGGTGGGCACAAAACGCCGCCACAGCTGAGTAGGTGAAAAATACTATTTATTGGCTGTTGGTTAAGCAAGCTTGAAGGACACATTGTTCCTAAATTGTGCATAAACACCTTATGTTAGTTCCCTTGGAAAACTTCTTCTTTACAAAATGACTGAGGACAGAGATAACGAAAGAGTAGATCTACACCTCTCAGCCGGAGACGAAGATGTGGACGCAATTCCGATTGCAGAAAAATTCAGAAATACAGTCACCCTGAGACTGCTAGAGCATGGATTAACACCTAGGGGTGGCATAGTAGCTTTCGTGATTGAGGCACACGAATCAAACAAAACAGAGGTATTTTATTCGTGGGTTACATTCCCAGCAGCAAATGTAAGAACAAAAACATTTCACTCTTACACAGAAGGAGATGCACCAGCAGAATATTGTCCGTTTGAAGACATAGAGGTTCCGCTCACGTACCAGGAACATTTATACTGGTTTAAAGGCGCCCTATCCCATACAAGAAGAAGAGTAAGACTCGACCCGCTCGGAGGAGAAGGGGCAACGTGGCCGATATTAGCGGCCTACACACCACATCCTGACATTGACACAATGCCACCAGGAGACTTACTCATACAACATAAAGATTTAATAAAAATCTATAGAAACTTGACGCAATTCGTCATGAGGACACTTACAGTCCAACCAGCAATAGTTGCCACAAATGGAACTCAAATTCAGGGTACAGCAACTAAAATTACACCACAAACATTACACGCAGTGATGGGTAAAATGGCCTCTAAACGTGAACAAATACCATTCTGGGTAGCTCAGAAAATAACACAGCTAGAGGCAGTATTCCCGAATATTACCCCGTATGAAAAACACAGAATGTCAACAATCTGCTTGCCCATGGGGATAACACCTCAAGTAGAGGATTGTATCATTTGGGGTACATTCTTTGCTGCCATTTATACCAGAACTCATGGTATCCGGTCATTAGCAGTAGTGCCTGATGTATTAAGACAAATACAAAACAAGTACGGAGCAGAGCCTTCTCTGACCTTAGGGATGAAGTTACTAGATAACTATGCCCAGGTATCAGCTATAATACTAGCTAATATTAAAGGAGAAGCAGCTTCAGTGGCTATCCGCCAACGCCTAAGGGAGTTCAGTCCTTTAGAACAGGAACACAAACTACCAAAAATAATTGAAACTGCATACGCAGAATTAGGCAGAGACAGTTTGGGTGGGAAAGCTTTAAAACCACAAAGTCATGAAAAGGACGCTTCCAAGCAGACACCTGCTTCAACTAAGAAGAAGTGGGAAAATAAAAAACAACAAAACTTTAAAGGAAACAGATCTCAATCGAGAGGTAGATCTCCTCCACAGGAGGCCTCTGAGAAGAAGTATAACCTTAGGAATAGGGATAATATTAGGAAACCTGACAGGTATCAGGATACTGATACACGTTCCTCTCGATCCTTTCAGGGTTCATCGAAAAACTCCGAGAGGGAAGGATGGTCAGAAAGACAAGAAGAGCATCCAAATTCCAGAGACAAGCAGCACGCTCAGGAGTACACTTCTAAAAAAGAAGAGAAGCCAAAGCAAAAGCCACAGTTCAAAAAGAAGAAGGTTGCAGGTCTAAAGATTAGACATGCCTAGAATTCTGAGGACTCGACTACTGAACGGGGAATGGGCTCTGACGATGCTAGACAGTGTGGCAGAAATAACAATAGCTCGCCAGAACCTGATGGAATTTCTGGTGACAGCGGACTTGAATGATTATATCACGGTAGAAACACCCGATACTAGAGTAAGTGTCCCACATAAAGTATATGAAATAATGCTCCAAATGGAGGGGGACAAATGTAGAACAGTGAGAGGCCCTTTTGGGAGAACCTGAAGTTTGGCTATGATATTTTATTAGCTGAACAAGATTGGCCGCCAGCATTCGTCATGGATTGCCTTAAAGGAGAAACGGTAATTCTTCTGGCCTTCTCAGACCATATTCCCAGGCACTTACAACACACTTATGCGCAGGAGTGGGCGGTAGCCCAGGCTCCGGCATTATACAAAAACCATGTTGGATGGGATGAGGATTCAACCCACCACATAATTCCTTTAAAAAATACTCCAACTGCACAAAGGCAGTGTCCAAAAAAGCAAGATGCTAAAAAACAGGTCAGGGAGATCTTAGATCAACTTGAATACCAAGGGGTGATTGAAACTTGCACCTCTCAAATGAACAATCCTTTGTTTCCAGTCATGAAACCTGATAATTCATATCGTCTAGTTTTAGATTACAGACATTTAAACACTTGCACTAAGACATTTGCTGATGAAAATGCACACAGTGCCGCATTAATGAATAACATTGTGCGGAAAAAATATAAAACGACACTTGATATCTCAGATGGATTTTTCTGCCAAAATATAGCGCCTGAAAGCAGGCATCTAACAGCCTTCTCAGCTCTAGGGACCTAGCGGCAATTTTGTCGACTCCTCCAAGGGTATAAGAACAGCCCGGGGTTGTTTTCGGCCAGGGTAACAGAGTTACTGCAAAATTTGGATGAAGGGGCATTGTCCTATGTGGATGATATTTATCTGACGGACGATGACCTGGAGGAGCACTTGAACAGGGTGAATGCCATCATTTTCGGTTTTGCATCTGAGGGCTACAAATTCAACTTTAAGAAAACAAAAATTTCCCACCTCAGTGTCCTGTTTTTAGGATATGAGCTTTCAAGTGAAGGGAAAAGCCTGGCAGCCAATTTTTTTTTAGAAAAATGCGCGCTGCTCCAACCTACAAAATCATTAAAAAATTTACAATCAATACTGGGATTCCTAAATATTGGTCGAACTTACATTTTAGATTACGCAGAAAGAGTAAAACCTTTCTACGATTTAATAAAACCTGATTTTTCAGTAAGACAATGGACACAGGAACACACAGATACACTTCGTTCCTTACAAGCTGACATGATAGCTTCCAAACACTTACAGACACGAGTAAACATACGCAACCTGGTGATCCGTATAGTTGCGGGTCAATCTGGGTACACCTATCTAACATATAATGAAGGTGAAACAGTACCAATAGCATACAAATCACATTTGTACACAAATGCTGAGATGCGCTTCGCATCCACAGAAAAGATTCTGACAGCAGTACAGACTGCTGTGGTGAGAGAAAGAGCACTGGCTCAAGGGAAACGAATAATAGTAGTTACTCCGGTTCCAGCCTTAGAGGCTGTAACAAAGGCGAGTGTTCCTAACGCTAAAGCCTTACATCCGAGATGGATACAATGGGCTAATTCTCTCACTGCAACAGATGTAGAATACAGGTACGACCCAAATTTAAAGACACAAGCATTCCTGCAAATACGAACAAGAATATCCTCTACCGAATGAAATAATGCCTCTAGATCAGTATGAATATATTATTTACACTGACGGATCTGCTCAACCGGCCATAGGAAGTAAGCAACAATATAGCGCAGCATGCGCAATCGTTAAAGCTCGCATGCGGGATGGAAAGTTCCACCCCAGTTGCACAAAAACACAGTCTCTAGGAGACTGCACGGCACAGCTGGCAGAGTTAAAAGCCTTGATACTGGCATTAGTAAATACGGATCTAGAATTCCCCACACTAATTGTGTGCGATTCCTTTTACTGTGTGCAGTCATATAATGAATATTTGCAGTACTGGGTTCAGAATGGGTTCAAAGATGCAAAAGGTGACATAATTAAGCACAAAATGCTATGGGAACAGGTAGTGGAGTTGAAAACCGAACTACCGAGAGCTCACGTGATACATACACTGAGTCATCAGCGTGATGGCGTTCACGTTGAAGGGAATTCATTGGCTGATGAAGCCGCAAAGGGGGCTGTACGCACGGCTTCCATAGCTGCAATCACTCGTTCTAAAACGAGAATAGACGGTGAGATTATGGTAGCTGTCTTTGCTTCACGCAAAAACAGCAAAGCACTACCAAAAAAGTTTCCACTCAAGTACTCCTACAAGTTAGATGCCAATAACATTCCATTTGCTTAGATTACTGGAGAGGGGGATAGAGTAATTCCAAATATGGATCGTAGGTTAGGTTTCATTCTAGCAGCACACGAAGGGATAGGTTCTGCACATGCAGGAGTTACGGCAACTGTTTCATTGCTGAAACAATGCTATTGGTGGCCTGGGTTAACAAAGCAGACTAAAGACTATGTCTTGAAATGCAACATCTGTCAGCAGATGAAAGGTTCCACCGTAACACGTCCAGTGCAAATCCCATTGTTAGACAGCATCAGACTGTCCGTTTGCGTGCGTCCTGCCCAAGATTCCTATGGGTGTGGCCCCAGCGCTCGACTGACGCTCGAACTGTTATAAAAGATTTGCGAGTCTTTATAGGAACATACGCAATTGGTACATTACATTCTGACCAGGGCCCTGCGTTTAGCTCTCGGGCTTACAAGGAGGCCATGCGAGGATTGGGTGTAGCATTGCGGTACTCATCTCCATACCATCCAGAGGGAAATTCGGTTGTGGAGAGAAAAAAACGGGACTTAAAGCAATCTTTAACAGCTAGAGTATTAGGCACGGGTGAAAGTTGGGTAAAACATCTGTATGGAGTCCAGCGAGATTTGAACAACATGCCAAGAAGTTCTCTAGGGGGTGTCACGCCTTATGAGGTCCTATTTGGGACAAGAATGTGGGTACCTGATCTTGATTGTGAAGGCGCAGTGGCGGATGAAAAACCTTTTGACATCCATGATCGTTTGGCTGTTTTACAGGATCTAAATGAATCCGGGACACAACAAAGTAATGTTCACCTGAAGCAGACCGCCACTGGGGAAGTCAAATCAGTCACGGGAACACCTGTCTGGATCCCAAAAGTCAGGGATCTGGTCAGAGAGAAAATAGCGGACAAGAAAGAATTTGGGCCATCCTACAGAAAGCCTGTACAGGTCCTAGCAGTTGAAGGAACCAGAACTGTACTTCTACCGCCTCTGCCGGAAAAAAGGAGAAAAGATTTGTCTCAATTGACCTAATCAAACCACACTTTGTGGCCGATACTAAGTAGCAGGCCACGTGGACTTCAAAGTAGCAGATGCCCTCCTCTCGCTACAATTCAAGAAGTTCAAACGGAAAGACTCATCACGTTCGAAGAGTCCCCTGTACGGAATGATGGACTATGCAACAATGCTATGGAACTTGTTCCCCTTGAACCTGAAGTTCAACTTCATAATCAAACTCAAAATCAAGGACAAATTGCTATTAGACCAAATACAGATGTCTACGTCAACATGCCTCGACAAGAGCAAAGTACGATTTCAACAAATCCTGATGCAATTCCAACAATTGATCGAACTGCTTGTGGCTACTTCATAAACTTTGATACGTTTTCTTTGGATCCAAGTGAACCTGAAACGACGCCAGCCCAAAAATCACGCAAGCTACAAGTTAAAGACTTTCTGAACTTTCTTAAAAGAACTTACCTGGTATCACCGTGGGTAGAACTATGGATAATTACCGGGGTACTTTTCTTTATTTTCTGGTTAGGCTTAGTGATAGTTTTTAACATGCTTATTAATGGACAATACATTCGGCAAAGCTCTGAAGCCCAAAAGGTGAATTTAATTTTAAAACCACATCAATCAACTCATCGAGAACAAAGAGACTTGCCATCAGTGAACATTACAGCAGTTCCTGTACCGGATGGTAAAGTGTGGGACAAGGTTGATTTCGATATATTCGGCCCGACCGAACTTTTAAAAATTCCACATTTATTTAAAATATCATTAAGTGATATCATTACCTCAAGTACATTTTCCGATGATTGGGATTTTGAAACTGTTAATAACATGTTGTCTGATTTGGAAACATTTGCTTCGTTTTCTAATAGTGAAACATTGGAAGGCACATCAGATTTCGAAACCATGTATTGCTATCAACATTATGGTCATCATTTTCTGCATAAATCTGCAAATCCTAGAAATGTGTTCAGTTACCACCAGTGGGAACATTGTCCAACACCGCTGAAAGGCAGTTCAAAAACATTTGCACAGAAGTTTCCATATTTTTCAGGGTTCAATATATCAGACCCAGCCGCATATTATTATAAGGTTGCACCAACATCAGCACAGAAAAATATGTTGACAAATACCAAACAGATTTACTCTGCTTCCTTTATTGCCCAGTTGTCTGAACAAGGTTTCGACTTATGGAAAGACACCATAGACTTAAAATCTGTCTGGGGTACTAGAGATTGGCAGGTGCAGGGAACAGAAGCTTTGTTTAGAGCATGCCTTATCCCTCAACAAATCATGTTTTTGAACGAGACAGTGCAACAGACGTCTTGCCTTGGACTAGCCAAAAACAAGGACTTGAACACACCTCGGGTGCCGACTCCATCACACACCGAGGGAAACGAAACATCACAAAAAGGGATTACATTAGATGACATTATACAATACAACAGATCAGACCCCGATTGGAAGAAATGGTTGATTTGGCCCACAGACACCAATAGTTGTCAATCTGTACTGTTGTGCTTCGCATGTTCCTTTGCCTACATTTTAAATTGCAATTTGCACAGTTTCACTCACCCGCATCTGATTGCTCCCACGCCCCGGTCCGACTCGGCAAGTGCCGTTGAGCGGAGGGCGTTCTCGGGAGTCACTTTCAGGGCGGGACACTTCCGGCTGCAGTCAGCGCACTAGTCTTCGCGCTTCACTGCTACTTAACCGGATGCCCGATCGCACGCGCAGCGGACGCGGCAGAACCTGATTAGGGGTAGTGCTGCTAGCTGCTGAAAGATGCTTATCTGTTGCTTAAATCTTTTTAGCCTGTTTTAAACAAAATCTGTACTGTTTTGCTTCGCATGTTCCTTTGCCTACAGTTTAAATTGCAATTTGCACAGTTTCACTCACCCGCATCTGATTGCTCCCACGCCCCGGTCCGACTCGGCAAGTGCCGTTGAGCGAAGGGCGTTCTCGGGAGTCACTTTCAGGGCGGGACACTTCCGGCTGCAGTCAGCACACTAGTCTTCGCGCTTCACTGCTACTTAACCGGATGCCCGATCGCACGCGCAACGGACGCGCCGGCGGCGTGCCAAAGGCAAGCCCTTCTGCGCCCGGCCGCGCCCGGCCGGGACCAGGGGCCTCGACCCCTGGCAGTTTTAAAAATAATCTCATTTATAGTGCTCAGACATTGATTGATCTGAGAGGGGCCACTGGTATCAACTGTTTACACTCAATGAACATTGCTAACAGTCCCTCTTGCTGCTCCTATTGTAATTTTAAGTTTCAACCCCACAGCAAGGACGCACCTTTACTTGGCCCTCCCTTAAAACTTTTCCTCCTAAATTGTCGTTCCCTTCCTAGGCATTCAGTTGAACTTGCACTCCTACTAGACGACCTTAAACCAGATGCCTTATTCCTGACGGAAACCTGGTTACAAGGCAGAAGTTGACCCAGTCATTATTCAAACCCTGCCACCTGGATATTTAATACACAGAGTAGACCGTAAGACTGGAAGAGGTGGGGGACTAGCTATAATATTCAAAGACAACTTTAGTTGCCGGTCTTCTACGGACGGGCCACCAGACTGCGAAAGCATGAACTTCTCTCTAGAATTTTCACCTACCAGCACCTTTTCCGGCTTACTGCTCTACCGACCCCCAGGTCCCATAGGTCAATTTCTTAGTGCACTTCCCTCACTTGTTGCCAACTTTGCACTAACTCCAGCTAACTTTACAATACTGGGGGATCTAAACATCCACATGGATGACCCCTCCAACCATCTGGCAAATGAGTTATCAACAAGCCTCTCAGCACTCCAAATTAAGCAGAAAGGCTTCGCCCCCACGCACGACAAAGGCCATCTCCTTTAACCTGTGTTCAGTAATGATGAGAATCTCTTGGTTGGCACTCCCATCCCCCTCCCTTGGACTGATCACTCGTTAATTCCCCTGGTCTGGGAGACCTTGGCCCCTACTCCACCCCAGAGCGCTACTTTGACATTAGAAAGGAAATGGTCGAATCTCTCCATTAGCCAATGGACTACAGCTCTTGATGCCACCAGACCACAAAGTGAACCCTAACCCTGAGATGGCAAATAATAACTTCAATTTATGGATCCAAAGCTCATTGGACACTATACTTCCCAAAAAACCCTCTCATAAGAGACTTAAGCAAAAATCGGCACCATGGTTTCCCCCTAAATTAAGGGAACTTAAGCAGAGTTGCAGGAAATTTGAAAGGAGATGGAGACAGAATTTTGCAGAAGAGAGGAAAAATGATTATAGAGAGGCAATTAGGAGTTATAAGGCAGAAATTAAAATCGCGCAAACCACCTTGTACAAGGAGAGGATCAATGCAGCTGCCAACTCTCCTAAAGAGATCTTTCGTATCGCTAAATCCCTCTCCAACATGCCACATAAACCCCCCAAAACGGAGGAAGCGCCAGATCGTTGTAACAATCTGGCAGAATACTTTCATCAAAAAATCCATTTGATATGTCTGCATTTTCCTCCCCATCTGACTGAGTCCTCAGCTCTCAGCACTAGAAGTTTGCACCCCGAACTAAAGTGCTCTCTAGGAGAGTTTCCTTTGTTAGACGCAGATTCCCTGGATTCTCTTATTTCTAGGGTAACCTCGGGCTCTCCCATGGATCCCGCGCCTCCGCAGTACCTCTCATTAATCACCAATGCTATTCGCCCAGTCATCTTAGATGCCTTAAACTCCTCCATTACTTCCGGCACGGTACCCCTGGCATGGAAATGTGCTCAGGTTAGAGCCCTTTTGAAAAAACCCAATCTAGATCACTCCAATATGGCCAACTACCGTCCCATCTCTCTCCTTCCATGGCTGAGTAAGTTGATTGAGAGACACATAAATTCCACGCTGGTACAGTACTTAGAATCCAACAACTTGCTTCATGTCTCTCAAACAGGATTCCTTCCTCAGCTCGGGACTGAGACGGCCCTTCTGGCTGTAACAGAGGAGGCAAGGAGAATTCTGAACCAGGGCGGCTCAGCAGCAATCATTCTTTTAGACCTCAGTGCCGCCTTCGACACTGTTGATCATAATATCTTGCTTGAGCGCTTAAAAAATCTTGGAGTGACAAACTTGGCACTTACCTGGTTTCAGTCCTTTCTAAAGGATCGGTTCTTTCAAGTCTTTGAAGAAACCGCCACATCAAACCGGCGGCCTCTTAGCTGTGGGGTCCCCCAGGGTTCTTCCCTGAGCCCCACGCTTTTTAACACCTATATGGCCCCATTGGCAGAGATAGTCCTTCTATTTGGCTTAAAGATCATTACATACGCAGATGATACCCAATTGGTTGTGGCATTAAACCACCCTGAGGGATCATCCTGCGCCCTAGGTACTTGCCTAGAGGCGGTAGCCGAACGGATGGATCACTCCCACCTCAAGCTAAATGGGGACAAGACCGAATTGATGTTTCTGGGCAATTCTCCATCACCCTCCTCGGCACTTATATGGCTGACTTGTCTCTGCCCTATTCCCACCCCAAAGCAGCAGATTAAGAGCCTAGGCATGTGGCTTGACAGTTCTCTCTGTTTTAATCATCAAGCCACTAAGCTCTCTGCTACATGTTTTGGTCTAATGAGAATGTTAAGAAAGATCCTCCCCCTGCTCCCTTTCCAGGCGAGGAGGATTATGGTGCAAGCCCTCATACTCTCCCGCCTGTACTACGGGAACGCGTTGTACTTGGGCGCCCCTCAGTCCACAATTCAGAGATTACAAGTGATCCAGAATTGTGCGGCTCGCCAACTTCTCCAGATTCCTCGGAGACAATCAGCAAAACCTGCCTTGAGAAATCTTTACTGGCTTCCAATTCGGTCCAGGATACATTTCAAGGCCATGTGCCTGGCCCACAGAGCTATGTGGAAATCAGGCCCAGCCATCATTCAGTCCCTGGTCACCCCCTATCAACCCCCTAGGAGTCTTCGTTCCAGCTCCGCTTTTCTTGCCACCCCAAGGAAAGTACGAAGATCCAGATGGGGTGGACACTCTTTCTCCCTGAATGCCTCCAATCTTTGGAATTCTCTCCCCCCTACCCTTCGAGGGGAACCAAACATACTGGCCTTCCAAAAACTTCTCAAAACTCATCTTTTCAGTACTACACGTTAGCATGACATACCTATCTGTCTGTTCGCTCCACAAGCGCTAGGAGGCCTCAGGGTAGGTACGCGCTATAGAAATCCAATTTCATTCATTCATTCAAGCTAGATTCATGGGTAAAACCGAAGGGTTTAGTATCCATATCCACGTTATGTGCAGAGACAACATCCAGGGGTAGTGACATCATACAGTGTTGGGAAGTTGTGCCTCGATTGGCTAAAAACCTCAACACTCACACAGGTGAAACAACACTTATCCTTACTCACACAGGATATGGATCTTAGGGATTTTTTACTAGGTCCCAAGAAGCCACGCCAAAAACGTTTCATAGACAATGGGTTAACTACTTTGACCTCCAGGATATATTCCTTAGGCAACATTGTATCTTCTGCGATAGACATACTAGAACAGGATTTAGCCATATTACAACATGGGTAATCTCAATTACGTTCTATTATGTTGTTAAGCTGGACGCTGCAATCTTTGCGTACAGGCTATGTGCCTTGGCGTTTTATCAACAGCAGGTCTCTGTTTTCTGAATACAATCTAACAGATAAACAGATAGAAATGGCACTAAGGGGAGCAAAATATACAATGCTGCGTATCGAAAAACTGGATAGGTTACCATTTACAGTGGCAGAATCACCGTCCACGGAATGGCTAATCCATGGCCACATAACTCTACCGGTCACTATCTTTCAGTTTCAGTATTGCCTTGAACAAATGCAGGCAGATATGAAAAAATGGGTAAGGAATACATTAAGGAATCTTGGGAATTACCATACAGATTTCGATGCCGGAGTGGGGATCGAGAAGTGTTTCTAAGCGGTACAAACTGTAAGAACGCTTTAAGTGGATCACTCATATGTCAGGATGTAATGCTGCACGGGGCTTGTAATGGTTCTGTAGCGAACTTGTCCTGTCATCTGAGGGGTGCCCCAGCTGCAGTGATTACTCCAGCATTTGGGCTACTTTCGAATGGGAGTTACTTGATGCTGAACAGTTAAAACTGCTGTGGAATGCTCCCGGGCATCGCATATCTGGTAACCGTGAGCTCCAGGGTTACTTGTTGTATGCAAGTATTGTTTCCACCGACACATACAGTCAGGGAGGCGCCTTTATGGCCTTCACTGAATGTTTCTTTAATACGGTTTGATACTCTAAGCAGAATGAAACCCATGCTTTTACAGAAGTCTGTGCCCTTAACCTCCGCTCGAGAGACTTTTGATCATACGAACTGTCCTTACCATTTCGCATAAATGGTAAATCGTATCTTTAACATGTCTGATACGACAGGCATTGTTCACCTATTTAAGACCATAGGTTCTGGACTTATAAGCACCTTTCAGACGGTACTTGGAGTTATCCCAAACTTCATTCATTCCGTATTCGGAAGCATCTTTGGAGGACTTCCGCTGATCCTGTTTCTAATAGCAGGAATCCTGATTGTTATTTTTCTGCTATGCAATGGACGTTCCAGTCACCAAGGAGATGGAAAAAGCACTCCTGGAGCGTAAATACAGTGACCGCATGGTACAACATCTAGGCACGCCTCACCTGAGAGAACTAAGTGCATCTTGGTTCTTGTCATTTTGACCAGTCTGAATGGACTGCATCTTACCTGTCCTCCGATGCCTGTTTTGCGGAGAAGAATGCGTGTTAGACCTTTGTTTGACACTCCCATCATGTGCGCAACCGGACGTGAATGCTTTACTGGACCCGATAACGGCCCATGTTCTGCAATGTCCTCAGCGTATTCCAATGTTGATGGCGGCATTCCATGAGCCACCGCAGGTAGTAACTGCACCTGTTGGTATGGACACCAGCTCCTCCACTGACACCCAGGCTTTGGACGGCGCACAGGCTGCCCCAGCACCGGCTGCGGACAGCGTGGAACATCATCTGTGCTCAATTGACGTACTCTGCGAGGTGCTACAGGGGCCATCTACTGCGGAAGCAAGCAACAAAAATGTTGCGTCTACCAGCCAGGACACATAAACATTTGACTCGTCATGTGCTGGAAGAAATTCGCCCTTTTTAAACAACCTCGATTTGGAACTCAAAAACAAAATTGACATTCCTTTCATTATTGGGCATACATGGCTTTCAAATGCTTATAGTGGTTTGGACTATAGCTACGGACACTTTAGAGCTATGGCTTGCAATTTGTTTTACATTTTTAAGTTTTTTAGAATTTTTTTTGAAGTTTTAAACATTTTTAGCAAAAGAAATGTTTTTAAACCTTGTGCGTACCAATATATAGTTAGGATGGTAGTACAATAATAGGTTACATATGTCGTCCAGTCGGAAGAGGAATGGGTGTTATATTCCATATAGGTACCCTATATAGGCGCAGGTAACATTGCAACCTTTCACCTATATCCTTCCTTACATTACATACATAACAGTTCATAGGGACTGACATTTTACCTAGATACGACACTGCATTCAGAACGCAGGTTTTTCCCTAGTTCGAATCTCATACATTATGCATGAGGCTTCTTGGAAGCACAGCAGGACTAACAGCAGGAATGACATCTCCTGTATAATATCTCTGTATAAAGTTCAGGCCCGACGTCATCCTTTAGGCCGACACAGTAACACAGCATCATGTCTTGCTTAGACAGACAGAGGAGACGGTGACTTCCCGGCTGACACACTGACCAGAGACGCTGAGGTTCCTGCATGCAGACGCTCCAGCTAGCAGTGGTCTAACATCCCTCGCGGGGTGTCCAACTCGAGACCAGGACGGGGTCCCACATTCTCTAACTCTCTGGTAATGGGGTTGACTAGATCCTAGAGGGATTCTTGACATAACACCTACACCGATGCTAGGTACATTTAAGTACATCTAGTTAGGGAGACATCGTAGGAGTACGCACTTTTTATCATGTGTTTTATGTACATGTATATATTCATGATTTCTGCAAGATGGTAGAACTATACCATCCCTTTACTTTTGTAGTATTGCTAATCATATATCTCTGCTACTGTCTAATGGTTGTTGCAGCTCATCTATTCTACACTAGAATAACAACTGTTCAATAAATACTTATTGAAAACGCCCAGACTGTTTATTCTGTGTATCTCTCTGAGACAAACTAAGTAAGCACGAGTGACTGAGCGAAAGGTAGTATATTGTTTCCACGATCCTGGGGGATCAGGGTTGTCATGTTCTGAGGTTGCCAAGAACTATTCTCTCCCCGATAAGAGGAGACTCTAGTGGCACTGTGAGCTAGCTGATACAGACAGGCTAACGTATCCGGTGGGGGTGCACAGACTCAGTCTGCCACCAAACCCACAGTTTATGTCATCCAAAACGCGCAGATCCTGTATAGGTAATATAGGAACTACACGACAACACGTAATTGAACCCTAGTTGGTGCAGAGGAATAGTGACCTTTGTATTTATAGACGGGGCCACTGGAATTATGCAATTGTGCGGTTTTGGCTTTTTGCGTATAGTTATGGATTTCCCGCATTTGCCGCATAATCCATCATCTGCTGCATAATTTGCAGATTTTAAAAAAAACGTGTTTCTAGTTCAAACGGTTCAAAAGTTACTAAAAGTGCAGCAAGACATGTTACCTCACAGTGGAAGGCCTTTTCTAAAGGTTGACTGGTCACCTTTCTGTTGCTTATTGCTATATGTGGGTGTTAATGTGGTACTTATGAGGGACAATAAAAGCCAGGACAGTGTTAACAAGTGTAAAAATTGCAAAATAATGCAGTAATGCTATCACAAAATATGCAGCATTATTCAACATCATTTGCCTTTCCTTGCTGCAGAATTTAGTCAACCCTGCTGCATAATTTGGCTTTCTCCTGCCGCATAATTCCAGTGGCCCTGCTTATAGTGCTATGAGGTCTCAGCCTGTAGCAGAAAGCACTGTGAATATGTAAGTCGTTATTTTAAAACAGTATTTACATACTCTAAGCTGGGCTGCTGCAAAATGATGCAGTGACTGAGATAAAACAAGTTCTTACAAAATAAACTTTTTAGTAATAAGTAATCAAACTGTATCTAATACAGACATTTTTGTAAGTGTCTCCACTATTCCAGAGCTCAGCTGATAACACCTGTGAGAAGTTGGCCTGGTATATGATGTCCACTCATTAAAGTGGGCACCTTGCACCAGTCCAAACAACCCTTATGATGATTTAAGAGGTCAAAGATAACCTTAGAAAGCTATCCAAGTGGTAGCTGTGGAGAGCAGTCTTCAGGCTTAGTCTTGAAGGAATGTTAAGCAGCTTGTTTTACTAGAATGCAAACCTTATTGTATTGGTTAAATGTAAGGAGAACCACACAGTAGTTATAAAAATATGTGTTTATTATTATAACACACTCTAAATACCTCACAGTATCTGCTACACGCAGATCAACATAAAGCACACAATAATGTAGCACAGAAACAATCGTAAGTAGCACTAATACACAGGGGGCTCCAGAGGGAGACCAAACCATATACTAAAATAGTGGTATAAGAACCACGACTCGAGTCAAGACAGTGTCTAGAGGATGTAGAATCGCTGGGACCCCAGGGAACCACCCAAGGTGAGTAAGCAGGGACCCCACGGAGGACGGGTGCAGTGTGAGAACACAACCGCGTGCTACCTACAATTCAATGGGAGAGTCGCGGTTGCAGTTTTACTGTTTAAGGACCCTTCCCAGTGGAATACGAAGAAACCCTTTGGAACCTAGAAGGTTGGAGAGCCACCCCACCCGTGGATACCGAAGTACCAGAGTTACCTATCCCAGGGAAGGCAGGTGCATAGGGCTTAAATGGCGTCGGAAACCTCTGTCTATCTCAATGGGAGTCTTCAAAGAAATGCCACTGCTGGAAAGGAGAAAAGTGTCCGATGGAACCCACAGGTGGATTCTTGATGGAAGGAACCTGAAAGCAGAGGGGACAGAGTCTGGGTCACTCAGGAGTGACCAGGGGCTCGGTAGACTAATGCCCACCGATGTCGGGTGCTTCAGGTGTGGTGATGGAGACCTTGACTCTACAGCTGCAGGGACCCCGAGACGTCGAGGACAACCAGGAGCCAGATACGAGCTGTCCCACAAAGGATGTCGAGTGCTGAGGGGTCGGTGTCCGGCAGGAGCACCACCAAGCCTTGGCAGCGGCAACCCATGAAGAAGGTCAAAGAAGATTACGGTCTGGCCCAGCAAGGACTAGGGGACACACCACAGCAAGGGGAGTCAGGGCAGGCCTAGAGCAACCAGGGGAGCCCAAGAAAAGCAGTGTTGTCCCTCAAATGGACCCACAGGCCAGAGGCACTGGAGTTGCATGGGGACCTCTAGCAGTTTCACAAAGTAACAGCTTGCAGGGCACAGAGTGCGAGGAGGCCAAAGTCCTTTGTACAAAATGTGCGCAGAGGTTGGGGCTACTCGTAGCCCAATGCACTTGTTCGGAAAGCACCAACAAGCATATGCACTTTCAAAAGTACGCGGTGCATAGGGGTTCGGGTTATGCGGTCCCCACGAGGGATACTGGCGTCAGACTTGGTGAGAGGGCAGCTCAACCTCAAGGAACTTAGGAATCCACCTCCTGTGTTGCTGGAGCCTTCGGAGTCCGCAGGAGCTCAGGGTCAGCAGACCAGGCAGTTGCGTTACGGTGCCTGCGAATGCAGGGGAGTGAGTCCTTCACCCCAAGGGAGATAACTTCAGTTGTCCTTGATGCTCCACAGGTCCTGCACAGGCATGGTGCACGGGCACAGACAATGCTTTGGACGGAGAGGGAGACGAAGTCGAGCCCAGTCGAAGTCCAGAGTGTCCAGCCGGTCGAAGGTCAGTGGTTTCTTGTTCAGAATTTTGTCCACATCGAATCTAGGGTCCTACAGCCAGGTAAGCCCTTTTGTACCCATGGGAGAGGGTTAGACTGATACAGGGGAGAGGTGGAGAGGTGTGGCGCAGCGGCCAGGGCAGCTGACTTCGGAGCACAGGGCTCACGGTTCGATCCCCGGCGGCAGCTCAGCTCAGCACCATGTGACTCTGGGCAATAGCTCACTTAATTTCCACGACGGCCCCCCGCGCCTGGAGACCTGTAAGGGTGAGTAGTTCGCGCTTTACAAATACGGATTTACATTTTACTTTTACAGGGGACCCTCCCAGGGGAGGGTCAGGACAGTGGGGAGGTTACTCCCATGTCCTTTGTCCAGTTTCGCACCAGAGCGGGAGCCAACGGCTCCCAGGACTGGTTTGAACTGGACTATGCACAGGGACACCAAGTGTGCCCCAGATGCAGACTTTCAGGCACTTTGGAAGTGCACCCACCCAACCCCAATACACTAAATCCTGTCTGGGAGGTGGTCACACCTCGCTGTGACAGGATGCCTATTGTGCTGCCTTCCCCTGCTCGAGCTTGGCTCAGCAGCAGGAGGGCAGAAATGTGTCTCTGGTCGGCAGCAACCATTTTGTGTTGCCCGGTTCGAGAAGGCTGGTACCAGGAAGACCAGGAAGACCAGGGACCCCAAGAAGCTTGCTTCAGAAGGGTGGAATCATACCTCCCACATCGGTTACCGGTGTGGAGGTATGATTCAAAGGTGTTTGATACCAAACACGACATGTTTTGTTGCAGCCGTTTTCGAGATAGCATTTTACGCGAGCATATAATGCACCTCTACCTATATGTCTGGCTGCGTCGCCGACAACCCAGGAGAATGGTCTCCGAAGGCTGCAGGGGTGCTCTGCTCATGCAGGGGCACCCTCACGTAAAACCCAGCACCCTGCCTTCAGGATTGTCAAGGCCTGCTAGAGGGGTGACTGATGGGTTTTAAATGTAGTGACCTATAGATATAGTAAACCTATATCTAAAGTAAGTGGTGCATGCACCATTTTACACAGGCTGCAATGGCAGGCCTGTAGTTCCATTTTGCATGACCTCCCATGGGTGGCATAGTACATGCTTCAGCCCAGGGGAGGCCTCTGGGGTACCTATGCCCTGGGTACATGTGTACCATATACTAGGGACTGACAAGGGTACCCCAGTATCCAATCTGGAGTGTACCTAATTACATGGCATAACATTTTAGGGAGAAAGCAGATAGACTGGGGTCCTGATTAGCAGGATCCCAGTCAGACTAGTCAAAACAGTGTAACATCAAGCAAAAAGTGGGGGTAACCATAAGAAGCATATCCTACTTTCCTACAACACCCTTACATTACATCTCAAAAAGAATAAATCTTTGCCACCATGAAGCTTTAAGCAGAGCCGCTGAAATTATTCAGCAGAAGAGGACCACATTATGCGGCAGGTTAGTCAAAATTATGCAGCAAGAAAAGGTAAATTATGTGGCACAATGCGCCACATTTTGTGGTTAGCATTACTTCATTATTTTGTCATTTTACCTCAAGGTAACACTGTCAGATGAAATATTTCACCTCATTAGTACCAGTTTAACACCCAAATAAAGCAGTAAGCAACTACAAGATTACCAGTCAATCTTTGCAAAGGGCCTTCCACTGCTCTGGAACACTTTGTCATGCTTTAAGTAACTTTTTTTCCGTTTGAGCTAGAATCAAGTTTATTTGTTGAAATCTGCAGATTATGTAGCAAATGCAGTAAACTGATAATTGTGTGGAAAACGCTGCTGCTGCAGAAATTCATAATTCCAGTGGCCCTGGCTTTAAGTGACTCAATCAATTAATGGCTAGTAAGAAGGCTGGTTTCTTTTTTAACTTTTTGCACTACCATCACACCCTTCCCTTTCAGGCAGAGGCACCTCAAAGTCAGTATTAACCATTCACAGGCAGTTTTGTTGTGAAATCTGAGTCCATGGGGTGGCAGGTAGAATGCCAGCAGTGTTGCATTCAGACGCAGAGCCCTAATCCTCTCGATCCCTGGGGCCTCACAGTAATTGTTTAGGAGACAAAGGAAAGGAGCGAGCTTCATAGATATTGTCACAGAGAAGGCCCAGAATAGGGAGCACTGTATGGGGTCTCATTTTTATGTTTACAAATGGCCAGCAACAGCTTCTACAGAGAGATACCCCAAAGAAGGGGACAATATGTGTTTTTATTTTTTTATTTTGAAGGTACATTCATTAGTGAAGCTGGTACTGCTGCCAAGTGTGTAAGTGGCCACTGCTGGTTATCATTAAGGAAGCAGATGCAGCAGGACTGGGCCCCTTGGATTTGAGGGGCCCACTGCATCACAGTTATGACTGTCTACCTTTAAAAAAGGGGCATCTGAGCTTATTTTCCTTTCAAGCATTAGGACCGAGATGATGATCCGTCATGGTGGGGAATAGGTAAAAGCTGCAGAGGAGATAGCCTGCTACTCAGGACTGCAGTTGTCATTAGTGCAGCAGGTGTAGCTGCATTGGGGTCAAAGAGTGTGAGGGGCTCACAACACCCCAGTTATGGGGAGCAGTTTGTTTGGGATATCTGTTTTTGTTTGATGCATTTGCTGTTTTATAAGTCTCATATTTAGTGCGGTTCATAAGCTATAGAAAAAGTGTTCCTGAAATAATCGCATAAGCCCTGCTCCCTGCACGCAGCCATGTCCCTCCCGCTCCCCCAATCCTTGCCATAAAGTTTTGGAGGGGGGCCCGACCTCAAAACAGTTTGCTTAGGGGGGGCTCAGAGTAAAAACGTTTGAAGACCTCTGCCCTATACCTTCAACCCTGGTCGTGACTCTGCTGTCCCTCAATGTGAACATTGTAACTGGACTTGCCAGGTGAAACCCACCCCTTTAGAAAGTTAAGTGGCGACTTCCTGTTTCCCTCAACCTCTGATCAAGAATGCTATAAGAATGAACTGCATATTGCTCAATACATGCTCCCTGATTAAGTGCAGCTTTCAATTTCTTAATTATGTAGAAAACCATGCCCTCTATATAGCCTTCCTGAGAGAGGCCTGGGCTGACTAGAGTTCAGATCCAGATTTGGCTGAGGCCCCGCCTGCCGGCTACTCCATTAAGAGATTAGACCGAACTGGCAAGCGGGGGGAGGCCTTAA
This sequence comes from Calotriton arnoldi, assembly GCA_963921515.1. Classification (NCBI taxonomy): domain Eukaryota; kingdom Metazoa; phylum Chordata; class Amphibia; order Caudata; family Salamandridae; genus Calotriton; species Calotriton arnoldi. The sequence continues at coordinate 3,351,209 of CAWUFW010000269.1, read as the reverse complement.
TGTGGTTTTCCGACACCATTTGGAAGTACTCTGCAAACCTGTCAAAATTACTAGATGCAAAGCACTGTTCTTTAGGTTTAAACTACCGTATCAATCATTTTTTTTTTTTTTAAATGGAGTGTTGATACAGACCTCCCGGCTCAATACACTCGAATCCCTTATGCAGTAATCAAATCTCACTGTTTTCGGTGATTTTAATTTTTATTTAGAGGACAAAACTAGTTAAGAAACTGAGCTATTATTAGACATCTTAAACAGCCTCAATCTCACCCAACAGGTACACTCTTACACCCATAATGCAGGCCATGTTTTGGATGGCATTTTTACAATAAGCCAGATCCGAAGGTTTATCACAATGTTTCTATCACATGGCCAGATCACAAGATTGTCAATTTCAGCCTTGAGCCTACTCGTTCTATCAATCAGACAAACAAACATACACAACACAAGAGTGCTGGCTTGGAGTAAAATCTGCATTCCTGATTTGAGAGACACCCTTGAGGGGTCCTACTCGCATCTCTTAAAAGATGCTAAACCCACTGCAGGAACACTCTGAGTGGTTAGGAGCTGCGTTAATTAAGCAAGCCTGTAGGACGCTGGCTCTCTATATAGTGCACTAAAATGAAGTACACTGTGCAGAGAGTCCAGTGAGACCCAGATTGGTATACAGAGGCAAAAGTAGATAATACTAAGGCTCTATTTGTAGTAGTGCGAGCAGTTAGGCTAATCGGAGGGTAGTTTCAAGCATGTTGTACTCGCTGAGGCAATAAATGAGACACACTCAAGAATAAATCTGAGACCGATTTATAAAAATATCGATTTTCATGTAATTTTTCATACCAAGAACTTTGTTCTACAGTAAGTACTTTAAGAGATATGAATTTTCAAAGTTCGCAAAATAAATTACTTTCTGTGCAATTATCCACCTTTGAAGTCAATGGGAAGAAACAAGAAAATGCAGATAAAATCACACAGTTGGATTTCAAGGTTCACCTTTGGGATTTAAGTTAACGGCAAGGCCAGGCCCAATGTTCCACCAGCAGATTCTATGGAGCGTCCCGGATTCGGCCAGGAACAGGGTGCAGAGGCAGTTGGTAGCTAGTGTGTTACGCATAAGGGGGCCAATTGAAAACTCACTGCACAAAGGGACTTAAAGGTAACTCCGAGGGCTCCCACTCAAGGGAGCAGATTGCAAGGGCCTCCAGACCACGGGAGCATAGCTGGTTCATCGTTACCAAGGCCGGGTGCAGAGCAGATAGGTCAGCCGGGCAGCATGCGTCAAGATGTCCTCGCGGTCAGGAGCAGACAGCTTGGTGATTCTGGGAGAGCTGGACCACGTACGAAGTTGGTCTCAGGGGTCTCGACGTCCCTCGACAGGTGCTTACTTCCTGGGCATTTGGACTCTTCGTCTCTCTCTGTACGCCGTTGGGGGTCTGGTGCCCCGGGTATTGGTGTGGCACGGCTCTGGTAGATCTGGTGTTTCCAGACTTGGGGAGGAGACAGATTTGATTCTCCAGAGCTGGTGTACCACTTTTGGTTCGTGTGCTGTGTCAGAGTCGCCGGGGAGCAGTAAGTCGACAAACCGGATTTCGCGGGTTTGGTGCCTGCGAACTGCAGGGGAATAGTACCTCTACTCCAAGGGAGTTCTTTGGCGATTTGTGGAAGGCTGGAGAAGCTCCGGGGTTATTGGAGGCCTCACAGTTGCAGGACGAGACAACGGGCTACGATGGTCAAGCCCTTAAGGCACAAGGCAGTATTGGCGCCAATTTTCTGCAGCAGGGCTTCAGTCTTTGGGTCAGCAGCTCTTTTTTGCCCTTTTCTCCTCTGTCTGTCGAATCGAAGTTCAGGGTCCGTGGATGCCATCTAAATACAAAATTTAGGGACATTAAAGGGGGTGACGGGTAGTAGCCAATGGGCTACCTACCTTTAGGGTGTCTACACCCTCTAAGTGACCACTTCCTGTGGGATGGGGCCCTACCCAGCAGGCTTTGTTCCTGGCCTCTTGAGAGCGCTGGATCTCATCCTATGAGGTCAGAAATGTGTCTGGTGGTGGCAGGCTGGCTAAGACTAGTCAGAGATGAAACCATTGCTTGGTAGGTTTTCAGTCGACCCTCTTAAGGGTCTCCTGTGTGCATTTATTAATAAATCCAACACTGTCATCAGTGAGGATTTAAGACAAGATGTTTGGTACCAAACATCTTAGGGTACTATGGAACCATCATGGAGCTAGGAAACTCATAAGGACAAGTGCCCAGCCCATGTTCTCTCTAGGGCTTCGCTGGGCACTTACAATATCCAGAAATGGACTTGATATTGTACGGTCACAACTGCTCAGGCAGATATGTCTACACTAGGGATATAGTGCACCCTGTCTTAGGAGTATAAGGGCTGCAATAGGGGCGACCTACCTTTACCTCATGCAGTGTATGAGGACATGGCACACAGGGACAGCACAACTTTAATTTTCAAATTACACAGGGATATGTGCCATGTCGACTCTTCAGTTTTCTCTGCACCAAGACATGCAGTCTGCAGTGGCAGTTTGCATGATCTTGGTGAGGGGTCTCTGGGGTGGCACAATATGTTCTGCATCCTTAGAGGACCCTCTTCAGTACCAATGCCTTAAGTACCGGGGGTACCATTTACTAGGGACTTACAGGGGTTGCTGAAGTTGTGCCAATTGTGGTACAGTTTTAGGGAAAGAACACTGGTACTGGGGACCTGGTTAGCATGGACCCAGCAGACCAGTCAAAGTTGCTTCAACACTAGGCAAAAAGTAGGGAGGTACTGCAACAAGAACCCAGTTTCCCACCCAAGACCGACACCCCCCTCCCCCTCCCCAGCCCACAGGCCAGGAAACTCAGCGAAACCTGGGAGAGTCTTCCTAGTCTGTCAGGCGAGGAAGAGTAGGGAAGCAGGCTAGATGGTTGCAGGGCCTACTCTGCCTTGCATCCTCCTGCCCTAGTCAGTCCATATGGGGAGCTCGCCTACCTCAACAGTTTCAGGACCCAATTTAAAATGCCCTTTGTCTATCTCTTTAGTGTCCCCGTCCAATCTTTTTGGTTTGGGATCAGAGGTATCCACCTCTGCTACTCCTAACATTTTTATTTAAAACTTTTTATTTACGTTTTCAAAGCAATCAATAATACAGCACATTGGGAAATGGAGAGACAGGAGTACATCCAAATTTATCTCAGGTGATTCAGTGGAACAAAGCAAAGCATTAGTAGGATCATTCCATTTCTCTCCAGTCTCCTGTAAAGGGAACTGTTCACCCCTCATGTAGCCTCCCAGCAGCATTGAGTCTTCCACCACATATGAACTATGTCCTCCACCTAACCAATCAGAAACTTTCAGAGTCACCATCACTCCTGATACCGTCAACCTCAGTATCAACCTCTGGATCCCAGGACCCAGCACACAAAGCAATCCACACAGCGATATCCTCTTCTGCTTTTTCACCTCTCGTACTGAGTCTCATATGAGCTCCCTCCGCGACCGCCAACTACATAACATCCCTGCGCCGATTATCAAAATCAGGAGCCTTCTGAACCAACCAGGTAATGGCCACACGTCTTCTGGCCAAGACCATGGCCAACTACAGAAATCTATCGGACATTCTCTTCCCCTTTGGAAATACAATATTACCCAGGAGGCAGCAGGCCGGAATGAAATCAAATGTAATGCGAACTGCTCTTTGGATTTCCGGCACCACCCGTGCCCAATACCTACGGGCCCCCCCCATACTCCCAAGCTAAATGCATAAAATCCACCCTATCCACGCCACACCTAGGGCATATCGCCGAGCAGGTAGGTCCCAGAGCTGAAGACCCCATGCTGTTATGTAGGACCTATGCAGAAAATTGTAATGAGTCAACCTAAAACGCGCATTACAGGATGCTGTGTGCGTGAGATCACTGACTGTCCCAATCTCTGTCAGTGAGGGGTATATCCAGGTCTACTACCCAGGCTAAACGTGCTTTTGGTGTGAGCCCCACTTTGTCTTCACACATAGCCTTATACAGGAGTGTAATCAAATGCAGGCCCCCTCCACATGACAACATTGTGCCCAAGGTATGAGTAGATTTCTCAATCCTGCCCATTAAGGAGAGGGCAAAGTGTTCCAGAATGCCACCGAAGCCCGCAGTCTTTCCAGGGACCCTACCCATATTATTTCTAAGCTGAAGTCCCTGTGAGTTAGGTACGTTAATCCCTAAATATCTGAAGTGGGATGTCTCCCAGAGTTTTCCCGATTGGGCAATCCTTCTGCCGGGGTCTGGGCCAAACAAACGAGAGGGAACATCAAGGACTTTGCGCGGTGGAGCCGGTGTCACCGTCTGATTCCTCAGGAACAGTACTCCCAATATGCCCACCTTCTGGCAGCACTGATTCTGAATATATAAACAGAAGGTCGGAGTGGCCAAATTGGGGGAAGAGAATTAGGTAGGGTACTGCGGGGAGGGAGACCTGGAACGAGACAGTATGCAGTTAAAAACCGCACTGTGACCCACAGCTGTACTGTTGTAGTGATTTTAGCTTGTATATTACAATAGTCCTTACCTGTGAATATAAAAAGTTATCTAAGCAGGTTCAACAGTTTAACTTTACTTCTGCTGTAATCTTTAACTTGTGAAAAAGTCACATATTATGTTATATCATCTTAAAATATCTTTCAGCAAGGTTGTAGGATTGTTGCCTTGTTAGTTCCGAAATAAGACTGTATCATATGCGCCGAAATGTCAACAAATAAGACTCTGCAACTGTTTTACCGCATATGTCAATGAAACAGAAGATCTCTCTGCGATATCAACTTAAGCACTGTCTTTGTTTCAAGTTTATCTCTCCAACAATTGCCGTCTTGTCTGTGGAATTACCAACTGCGAAAATCTGGATCAAATACAATCGAGTGAAGTCTCCTACCTTTTTCCGAGAACTCAGACAACAATAAACTGCTGAAACAGAAGATTTGCGAGCTGCCGTGATCCGCACTCTTCTCTTTGATTCTAAAGCTCCGGGCGCGACCTCAAACAAAAAGCCGCTCCAAGCCGCCTCCTCTCAGTCGGGAAGATCTTCAATAACCGTTAGCAGCTGCGGTTGCCTTTTATAACCTGGGACCGCACCCATGATGGCAGTTGCTCTTCCGTGCTATTCTGGAACTTTCCATAGCACGAACATAACGACTGCTGTTCTAAGGAAAAAAGGAATATAACATAACATAAATAAACAATGTGCAATAAAGGACGTGCAAGATGGACTCAACCCTTTACGCCCTACCACTATATGATGCTCCATATTATAATCATATGATGTTCCATATTATAGTCAGTGTATGCATTGTACAGCAACAGGCAATCAGTGTATGCATTGTACAGCAACAACCAATAGAAGCAAGTAGTGTATAAACAAAGTGTTGGCACTCATAGTCTGCACCACAGTCAAGAACACCTAGCAGACATACATCCTGGGGAAATCATGAAGCAGGACACATGAACCATGACAGCACACCCCCCTAAAGGTCCATCTTGCACAGAATCAGGGAGGTAATGGATGCGTTGCATGAAAGCGACGCAGAAGACGTTGTGCATGGATAGCCTGATGAGGTTCCCAAGGGTCATTTTCTGGGCTGTATCCTTTCCATACCAAAGCACTCTTTTACATCTCTTGACATCTTTAATGTCTTGTACCTCATACTCCACTTTATCATTCACCAGGATTGGACGGGGTGGACGTGTAAGAACCGAAGCATTTGCAGGTTTTAACAATGAAGTGTGAAATACTGATTCTATTTTCATTGTACGAGGTAAATCCAACTTGAAAGCAACAGGATTGATTTTTTTTTTTTTTAAATGGTCCAATATATCATGGTGGAAAGTGCTGGCGATGTTTAAACTGGAAATTCTTTGTAGCTAACCACACATGATCTCCTGGCTGATACAAGGGTCCTGGTTGTCGTTTTTTATCTGCAAATGTTTTATACAATACTTTGGCTCGTATAACATTGCGACGGAGACGTAAGGCCATAGTGGATAATTTCTGTAATTTATGTGCTACAGCAGGAACTTGGTCACTAGGTATCAGATGAACCAATGGTAAATAATGAGAAAGTTGACCATAATTTGCATAAAACGGAGACATGTAAGTGGTAGAATGTTGTGTGTCATTATAGGCGAATTCAGCTTCCCAAAGAAGATTCACCCATGAATCAGATGAATTCGCTAAATAACTGCGCAAGTATTGTTTTAGTACTTGATTGACACTTTCGGTTTGACAGTCACTGTCAGGATGGAAACTCGTGGACTTGTGACTTTTAATTCTGAGCGGAGTACACCACGCTTTCCAAAAACAAGAGGTAAATTGTGAGCCTTGATCTGAGACAATAGTTTTTGACAATTCATGTAATCGTACTACTTGATTTAACAAATAAGTAACCACTTCTGCTGCAGTTGGAAGACCTGCACAGGCAATAAAATAGAGCCATTTTAGATAGACGGTCAACGATCACCATAATTGTGTCTTTCCCTTGGTCCTTTGGTAAATGTGTTATAAAATCCACTGCTATATCTTCCCATGTTTTTGTAGGAGTAGAAAGAGGTTGTAACAATCATTTTTTTTTTTTTTAGAACTATCTGCTTTGGTTCTGCTACAGATTTCACATTGTTGTACATAGGTTTTTACATCTGATCTCCAAGCCGGCCACGAAAATTACGACTAACTAATTCTTCTGTTTTGCTATGTCCTGGATGACCAGCCAATGGATAATCATGACACCATTGTATTGTTTGTCTTTGTAACTTCTTTGTAGGAACATATAAGCGTGTCCCTTGAAATGGCAAATTATCCACCACTTGTCTTTTCTTACTATCCAAGTGGCACCAGTGTAGAATCTTAGGTAATGGCAAGGCGTTTCTAATGTGATAAAAGAAATCTGCTGTTAAAGTAACCGTTGCTCGAATAATTTGTTCATGGGGAATCATGGGAGTAGGATCTTTTTTGCAGTCCACTGTATTAGAATTTGAATGAGAGATCATCTGCTTTGTTATTCGCACTGCCAGGGTGAAATGTTATCTGGAAATTATATTCTGCAAAAAACAATGTCCAGCATAACTGGCTGGGTGTTAGCGTTATCGCACAACGTAAAAATTGCAAATTTCTGTGGTCAGTATAAACTGTTACGGGGAATTTTGCACCTAACAAATAGTGACACCATTCCTTAAAAGCTAGTCTGATTGCCAATAGTTCTTTCTCTGCAATTGTATAATTGCACTCTGCTGCTTGTAACGTTTTAGAGAGGAAGACCACTGGATGTAACTGAATAATACTACAATCTCTTTGAGACAAAATAGCTCCAATAGCAGTTTCTGAGGCATCCGCTTCCACGATAAATGGTTGTTCTATATTTGGATGTTTTAAAATTGGAGCTGATGTGAATGCCTTTTTTAATACTAGAAACGCATTTTCTGCCTCTTGAGACCATTGGAAAGGTACCCCTTTTTGGAGCAATCTAGTAAGGAGTTTAACTCTGGTGGAGAAGTGGTTGATAAATATCCTATAGAAATTCGCAAAACCTAGAAACCTTTGTATATCTTTCACGTTTTGTGGTGTAGGCCAGTCTATGATTGCTTGAATTTTACCTTCTACTATGGTAATACCATGAGGGTCAAAATGAATCCTAAAAATTCCACTTCAGTGGTGGGAAAGGTACATTTTGATAACTTGCAATACAATCCGTTGTTACGTAAGGCGATCAAAATAATTGTGACATGTTTAACGTGTCCTGTCTTAGTGTTTGAAAAAATAAAAATGTCGTCAATGTAGACAATGACGAACCTGTCCAAATATTCCTGAAGGACTTAATTCACAAAAAATTGAAACGCCGCAGGTGCGTTGCAAAGCCCAAAGGGCATGACATTATATTCAAATAACTCATACCGCATACAAAATGCAGTTTTCCATTCATCTCCTGCACGAACTCGTACTAGGTGATAAGCACCTTTGAGATCCAGTTTGGTATAGATTTTGGCGGATCTCACTTGGTCGAGCAGTACAGGGATGATAGGTAATGGGTATCTATTTTTGATAGTGATATTGTTCAGTGCTCGATAATCGATATACGTGCGTAATTCACCATTACTTTTCGGTATAAAAAACAATGGCAAAGCCGCTGGAGATTTAGATAGTTTAATGAATCCGTTTTTTAAAATATTGGTCTAAATATGTTCGCAGATGCTGTTTTTTACTTTCTGTTAGGGCATAAATTCGACTGCACAGAATTTTTGATCCTGGTACAAAGTCGATCTGGCAGTCGTATACTCTATGTGGAGGGAAGGTGTCCACCATACTAGCATTAAAAACATCACTAAAAGACTCATATTGCTTTGATAATACTGTATCCTGTTCCGCAGCTGTTGCAGTAGTAAGAATTGCTATTACATGTGTTGGTGAGTTTATTGGTTGTGGCGAGGCAGAGATGATTTTTGACATGCACATATGAGTGCACCACTCTGAGTCAAAATGGACGCTTTTTTGAGCCCAATCAATCCTCGGATTGTGTTCTGTTAACCACAGTATTCCTAATATGATACCGAACTGTGCGGCATCAATTATGTCAAAGGTGATTTGTTCTTGATGTAATCCTGAGTCTTGATGTAAGAGTAACTCAACTGGTTTAGTACAATGTGTAACAGGCCCTGAAGTCAACATGGTTCTGTCTACAGCTCGTACTGCCTCTGATTGTTGTTTTTCTTGAATGGGAAGTTGTAAGCTTTTACAATATTTAGCATTTATGAAATTTCCGGTTGCGCCAGAGTCAATCAGAACTACTGCTTCATGAGTCAAAATGTCTTTAGTGATTGTAGCATGAAGAGTCAGATGTGGGGAGGAAGTTTGCAAAGTATTAGCTTTGGACTGATCAGGAGCCATATCTTGTTTGCTCAAGAGGTTCTCCTGCTTGCCTCTTGAGCTCCTTAGTTTTCCTGCTGGCTGGTCATGGATGGCATTTTTTGATTGGTTGTTTTTGGACGAGTCGGGCATTCTCGTACAAAATGTCCTTTTTTCCGTAGTAAAGGCATTGACCGTTTCTGCGTCTTAAGGTTTTTTCTTCTTGCATTAACGGTCGTCGAATTCCTCCTATATCATAGGTTCACTAGTATCTGGAATCACGGATGGGTTCTTCTCCCTTATGCAAATTGATTGCCAAAAATCCCCCTTTCGACAGTCAGTTTTTCTCTCTGTGAGCCGATGGTCTAATCCAAATGTAAGAGCAATTAAATCCTCACAAGAATCAGGCTGGGGATCAATTTGTGCTACCAAATCTTTGATATCATCCTTTAGTCCTTGGTAATATAGTGCAGCCCTTTTTTTCTTCAGGCCAATTTGTCTCTGCAATTAACTTATTAAATTGTGTGAGATAATGTACTAAATCTTTATTGCCTTGCTTTAGTTCCAATAATTCACGGGCCGCTGATCGAGTGATGGTTCATCCATTGAATATTTGCTCAGTTTCTTCTTTAAACTGTCGCCAATTGTATAAAAGTCTACTATCAGAATTTACCAAAGGAACTGCCCACATGGCAGCATCTCCACTTAAATATGAGATTAAGAATGCAATTCTAGACTGCGTCAGGGAATGAATTGGGGCGTACCATAAAATACAATTGTACCTGAGTGAGAAATGTTTGAACTTTGGATGGATCACCAGTAAATCGCTCAGGTGCAGCTAATGGGACCGGTGTTGGTACAGTTACTACGACAGCGGAAGCTGGTGTGCTACCCTCTGTAGACGTTGCAGATGGAAACTTAGAGTGCTCCTGATCAACCCTCATTTGTGTTTGGAGAGTGGCCACTTGATTTGCCAAGGCGGCTGTTTCTTGCCGTGTTGCTACAAGTTCTTTTTGCATAGCAGCCATCATGGCAAACAAGTCCTCCATTGAGGGCATATTGGAAGCACTGCTCAGGAGGAATAGGAGTGTAAAGGCTTGTTATTCTGTCATGGTCTGATTCCTCAGAAACAGTACTCCCAATATGCCCACCTTCTGGCAGCGCCGATTCTGAATATATATATATAAACAGAAGGTCGGAGTGGCCAAATGGGGGGAAGGGAATTAGGGAGGGTACTGCGGAGAGGGAGACCTGGAACAAGACAGTATGCAGTTAAAAACGGCAATGTGACACACAGCTGTACTGTTGTAGTGATTTTAGCTTGTATATTACAATAGTCCTTACTTGTGAATATAAAACGCTATCTAAGCAGGTTTAACAATTTAACTTTACTTCTGCTGTAATCTATAACTCGTGAAAGAAGACACATATTCAGTTATATCATCCTTAAATATCTTTCAGCAAGGTTGTAAGATTGTTGTCTTGTTAGGTCCGGGATAAGACTGTATCATATGCGCCGAAATGTCAACAAATAAGAATCTGCAACTGTTTTACCGCATATGTCAATGCAACAGAAGATCTCTCTGCGATATCAACTTAAGCACTGCCTTTGTTTCAAGTTTATCGCTTTCCAAAAATTGCCGTCTTGTCTGTGGAATTACCAACTGCGAAAATCTGGATCAAATACAATAGAGTGAAGTCTCCTACCTTTTTCCGAGAACTCAGACAACACTAAACTGCTAAAACGGAAGATTTGCGAGCCGCCGTGATCTGTACTCTTCTCTCCGATTCTAAAGCTCCGGGCGCGACTTTAAACAAAAAGCCGCTCCAAGCTGCCGCCTCTCAGTCGGGAAGATCTTCAATAACGAGCAACCGTTAGCAGCTGCGGTTGCTTTTTAAAACCTGGGACCGCACCCATGATGGCGGTTGCTCTTCCGTTCTATTCTGGAACTTTCCATAGCACGAACATAACAACTGTTGTTCTAAGGATAAGAGGAATATAACATAACATAAATAAACAATGTGCAATAAGGGACATGCAAGATGGAATTAACCTTTTACGTCCTACCACTTTATGATGCTCCATATTATAGTCATATGATGCTCCATATTATAGTCAGTGTATGCATTGCACTGCAACAGGCAATCAGTGTATGCATTGTACAGCAACAGGCAATAGAAGCAAGTAGTGTATAAACAAAGTCTTGGCACTCATAGTCTGCACCACAGTAGAGGGCACCTAGCAGACATACATCCTGGGGAAATCATGAAGCAGGACACATGAACCATGACAGCCGGAGATCGGAATATAATCCGAATTCCTCCAACAAACCCAGCAGCACTAGGATCGACACCCGGGGGGATGAAAGATAGAACAATGAATCATCTGGATATAATGATATAACATGTTGTACATCCCCCGACACAATACCCCATTCCTGCATCTCTCGCCGTACCCAGAATGCCAACGGTTCCATCACAAGTGCAAAAAGGAAAGGGGACAGTGGGCAACCTTGTCGCGTCCCCCTAATCAGTCGCCCAGGCCTCAGGTCAGTTTTTGCCCATCCTAACTTTGACACGTGGCTCAGTGTATAACAGGTGTACCCACTTACAAAAATGCTGCCAAAAACCTATGAGCCGGAGCACCTCAAGGAGATATCCCCAGTCCACTGTGTCAAAGGCCTTTTCTAGGTCAATAGCCATGAGCGCCAATTCCTCATCCCTGTCTCGGACCTCGTGAAGGACTTGAGCCAACCACCACAGTGCTACGACCAGGAATAAATCCACACTGGTCCACATTTACCAAGCTCGACAGAAAGGGCTCCAAACTTGTAGCAAGCACCTTACAGAGGCTCTTCATGTCTGTGTTAATCATTGTGAGGGATTTATAGGCGGCTGGGCCGGACTTGTCTCCCCCCGGTTTAAGCATTAGGCAAACCTCCCCTTCCCTCACTGTGGAGGCAGGATACCGGCATCCCATGCTTCCAGATAAACCTCTAAAAGCCGATTAGCTAACGTTTCCCGGAAATCCTGATAAAGCTCTGTGGGGAAAGCCATCACTTCCAGGGTCCTTTCGACGAGGGAGAGCACTAATTGCGGCCCTAATCTCTTCCAGGCCCAATAGGGCTTTAAGAGCCTCCACTTCTTCCGCCCCCTAACGGGACAGACCCAGCTCATTTAAATAGGGAGTGTTACACTGTTGAACTAACCCTGGGTCTTCGTATGTACTTGTTGCAGATGCATCCGAAATGTGTGTAAAATGTCTGCTCCAGATGTAACCTCCCAACCCTTCGGTGTTCTCGAGAGTCACAAGTGGTGTAGTTGGTTCGCTGCGTATTATCCAGGTTAGTAACCTTCCAGCCTTTTCACCTTCCCTGTGTAGGCGCTGTCTATACTGACGTAAGGTATATTTAGCCAGGCGGTCCCAGATTTTAGCCACTCGCTGCCTATGTGTTAATTCCCGAACAGAAACGTCAGCGCATGCCGATGGGTCCATCTGCAGTCTCGCCAGATTGGCTTCGGACTGGTGAAGTTCTGCTCTAAGTTGTCGGCTCACCCCACAAGTAAGTCCTATACACACGCTCTGTAATACCGCTTTCAGAGCCTCCCAATCGGTAGTACTATGGGCCGTGGTGCCCCAGTTAATGTCCATATAATCAATTAGAGTTTGAGACATTGCCTCTCGCCCAAGTTGATCTACCAATATGTCCGCCGGGAACCTTCATGAGCTATCTCCCCAATGCATTCTTCCCCAGTGTATCCGACAGAGGACAGGCGCATGATCTGATAAATAACCCACAAAATGTGTGACTGTGACCCCTACCATCGTCATTTGCCCATTAACTAACACTCTACGTAAGCGACTACGGGTGCTATTGTCGTGTAGTTCCTATAGTACCCCTGCAGGACCTGCGCATTTGGATAACATAAACCATGGGCTTGGTGTTAGACTGATTCTGTGCACCCCCCCGCATATGTTATCCGGATTTGCATTAGCTAGCTCACAGTGCCACTAGAATCTCCTCTTATCGGGGAGAGATTAGTTTCTGGCAACCTTAGATCATGACAACCCTAATTCCTCAGAATCGTGGAAACAATGTACTACTTTTCGCTCAGTCACTCATGCTTACTTATTCGGTTTGTCTCAGAGAGTTACACAGAATAAACAGTCTGGGCGTTTCAATTAGTATTTATTGAACAGTTGTTATTCTAGTGTAAAATATATGTGCTGCAGCAACCAGCAGACAATAACAGAGATATATTATCAGCAGTACGATAAAAATGAAGGGATAGAATAATTCTACCATATTGCAATAATCATGAATACATACAGGAATATAAAAAGCATTATGAAAATGTGCGTACTCCTACGATGCCTAACTAGATGTACCTGAGTGTACCTAGCATATGTGTAGGTCTAAAAGCCTAAGAGCCAAGAATCCCTCTAGGATTTAGTCGAACCCCCATACCTGAATAGAGAGAGTGTGGGACCCCGTCCTGGTCTCGAGTTGGACACCCCGCAAGGGCTGTGTTAGACCGCTGTCAGCTGGAGCGACTGCATGCAGGAGCCTCAGTGTCTCTAGTCAGTGTGTCAGCATGGAAGTCTCGGTTCCCTCTATCTTACCGTGGCAAGATGTGGTGTATTTATACCCTAAAGTGTCTTGTCCCTCAGTATGGTTTGTAATGGTCTTTGTTAGACATGAGGAAGACGTCAGGGGTGAACTTTGTACATACATATTATGCGGGAGATGTAGCTGGTGAATGCTCATGCATAATTTATGAGTACATTGTAGGCCTGTGTTCTGGAAAGACCTTGCAGTGTTCTAACCACAGACTAGATAACATTCAACCCTCAGAGCTCGTTGTGTACTGTAGGGAACTAATGTAGGTGAAAGATCATGCCTATATTAGGAGCTATGACCATAATAGGGCATATACGAGTATTTCTACATTATGGCATATATGAACGGGTCTACATTAGGGCCTATATACGAAACATAACACCCACTCCACTTTCGAATTGGATGACAATGACCATACTTAAAATCTGGAACCAAGTCCTGTGCACACGTATTAGGTCGATGGTTTTAGTGTGAAAACCAATATTAGCGAACTTTTCTTCCAGAAATTATGAAGGTCGACATCAGGAGTGTCTTAATGGGGATATTTATATATAAGTCTGGATCAAAACTGAAAGAAAAACAGCCGACACGTGTTTTCGTCACAACGTGGTACAATTGTGACTCAACCCAGGAAATTTAGACGTGACTACTACACGCCGAAACCAGGGAGCTTAGATCTCCCATTCACACGGACTGACACGTCCGCTCGCTCGTGTCTCTAGCACCACTGAGACACTGGGGAAGGACCACCTGTACCCTTCCTGCCTGTCCTTTTCTTTCGTTTAACCCGTGTCGGTACCGGGTTGGAATTATCACCGGTACTGCGACTTTCATGTCACCTTTTGCCACTTTTCAGCCCTGAAGAGTCACAATTGTCGACCTTCATAATTTCTGGAAGAAAAGTTTGCTAATATTGGTTTTCACACTAAAACCATCGACCTAATACGTGTGCACAGGACTTGGTTCTATATCTACAGTGTGGGTCTTGACCTACACACTCGCAGGGGTTGTTTTGTTTGGGTTTGTTTCCCCTGACCTGGTAGCACCGTACTCATTTGTTCACACCCTAGACTCCTTTGCGTACTTGCTTGAGCGCCATTACTTCCTGTCCTTAATCTAAACCCTTCTCCGATTCAATACTTAAAATCTGGACAATTTAAAAATATTCACTTAAAAACAGCTAAATCATGGGTTTTAAAAAGTTAAAAATGTTAAAAAATAGCTATTTCTTAGTTACACTTGAAAAAGTCAATTCTGTCCCATTTATAAAAGTTGCATCACTATAAGCTGAAGAAGGCCATGCTTTTCCAAGTTAAAGTGTCAATTTAGGAAATGTTCCAAATTTTGTTAGTTTATTTATGAAATGGAGTGGAGAAGCCGAATTCTTTCCCAGGACGCGATGAGCCAACTCAAGTTTAAGTGTCCTGGCTGGGAGATACAGCATTATCGGTGTTAGCTACTGCAGACGACAAATCCAACACTTCACAGAGAACGTCAATCGCATATAGATGGAATTCAGCACTGCCAACAGTCGTTGCTGCAGCAGCTTGTGCGGCAATGGAAACATTAGACAGAGATCCAATGTGCATTCTTCTCCGCAGAACAGGCATCGAAGAACAGGTAAGTTGCTGTCCACCCAGACTGGTCTAAATGATAGAAACCAAGAGGCGTTCAGTTCTCTTAGGCAAGGTATGCCCAGAAGCTGCACCATGCGTTCACGATATTTCCGTTCCATGAGCGTGTTCGCCATTTCCTCGGAAATGGGGCCGTCCATTGCGTAGCAGTAATATTACAATCAGGACTCCTGCAATTAGGAACAGGATAAGCGGGAGACCTCCAAAGACGCTTCCCAGGACGTAGCGTATAAAATTTTGGATTACTCCGAGGACTGTCTGAAAGGTGCTTAATAGTCCTGACCCTATGGTCTTAAATAGGTGTACAATACCGCTCGTATCAGACATGTTAAAGATACGACCCACCATTTCTGCGAAATGAAAGGGGCAGTTTGTACGATCGCAAACTCCAAAAAGACATCCAGAAATTCTCCACAGAGAAGGTCTACCCGTATCTCAAAGCAAATTACACCGCACCAGGGACAGGCTATTCATCAGATGAGAGCTCTAACCCTCAAGAAGAGGCTCTTCATCTAACAGTGACTCCAGCAACGGTAGCTGGAACACCAAAAATGCGAGAGCTTTCCAACGCCCAATGTACCCACCCTACAACATGCCACCGTACCAAGGACCCCAATTCTGGCAATATCCGATGTAGCAGCAAGGCCCTCACCCCTTCTTCCAGCATGGGACTGAGCCCCTTTTTTAGACAGAGGCTGGGGCAGAGGAAGAGGGCGCAGAAGAGGGCAAAAAAGAGTACAATGGCAGGGACAACCGGCATGGTCAGTGGAGACCAGGAGCCAGACAAGGGGGAAGAGAGATTGATCATCAACCTCTCCCAAAGGGCTCTTTCATTCACAGAAGAGAAGGTCCTCCAAAAAGGGTTAGGCTATGTTCCGACCCCTAGAACTGATCAATTTCGTGACATTTGTGAGGTCCAGGGCTTCTTCCGCAAGGTTCGCCTAAAAGCATTTTTTCAAGATAAACCACTGCCACAGGGGGGTGATTCTGGGTTACACAAACCATCTACATTTACACCTAATAGTAGCATGGTTCCCAATGAGGTCTTGACGTTTGAACAAGCAGTGTTGAAAGACCTGAACAGCACGACCACCCCCGCCCCCTTTCACAATTTGTCCTCAAGTGAAATTTCAGCCGTCAGGGCTCTGGCGGATGATGTGAGTATCACAATCAAGCAGGCAGACAAAGGCGGGGCCATGGTCATTATGTCCACGGTGGATTATGATGTGGGATGTCGGAGGCAATTGAGCAACCACAGATACTACACTCCCTTGAGAGAGGACCCCACTCCCAGACTTAGCAGGACGATTTCCTCCATGGTTTTCTCAGCTGAGACAGAGGGATCGATCACTAGAAAGGAAGCTGAATTCCTAATTACAAAAGAGCCTAAGACCCCATACTTTTACACCTTGCCTAAAATCCATAAGGGGGCACCCCGGTTCCCGTGCGGCCCATTGTGTCGGGGATCGGGTCCATTTGGAGCCCCTCTCAAGGTTCTGCGATCACTTCCTGCAACCGCTGGTGAGAGCAACCCCTTCCTTTATCAGGGACACCACAGATGTACTACGGTTACTTGAGGGGGTCCAACATCCAGAAGAGGTAGATCTACTGATTACCCTGGATGTTGAGGCCCTCTATACTAACATCCCACAAAGGGCGACTCTGGAAGTCATTGAGGATGCACTGAGCCATAGTAATTGGACTTCTCCCACTCCAGTGGCTTTCATACTAGAGTGTGCCACCCTAGCGTTAACAGAAAATTTCTTTGAGTATAACACACAACTGTACCATCAAACGCAGGGCACCTCTATGGGCAGTACGTTCGCGCTGAGTCTGGCATGTATGTACATGTCGGCTTTTGAAGAAAGGGAGATCCACAGCCCCAGGAATCCATACAAGGCAAATGTGCTAATGTGGAAGAGGTTTATTGATGATATTTTGATCCTATGGAAAGGAGAACGCACAAAATGTGAAGAATTCTGTGCATGGATCAATACATTGAACCCTTTTCTGAAATTTACTAACACTGTTTCAGAAACTGAGATCCCCTTTCTTGACCTACTGATAAAACTGGAGAATGATGTGATTACTACCACACTCTATCGAAAACCAACAGATAGGAATAGTTTATTGCTATTAAGTAGTCATCACCCAAGGGCCCTAAAACAGAATCTCCCTTTCGGACAGTTCCTCCGAATTAGAAGGAACTGTAGTTCATTGAGAGACTACCAGAAGGAGTCCGACACTTTGACAAAAGATCTTTGCCAGCGAGAATACCCTAAACACACCGTCACACTCGCTTGCAAAAGGGCTAAGAACAATAACCGGGAGAGACTACTAGAAAGCAAACCTAGAGAACCAGATAATGCCATCACTTGTGTGACTACCTATACCCCTGACTCCAACCGTATGAGAAACATCATTAAGAAACATTGGAGCATTCTTAATACAGGAACATTAAATCTACCTGTACCGAGATTTGCATTCAAACTGACTAGCAACTTAAAAGACATGCTTATACACACAAGACCCAGAAACATACAGAGTAATGTACAAAGAACATTATGGGATTTACCCCCTATAATGGGACATTATCCATGTGGAGCCTGCACAGTGTGTCCTCTAACCAAAGTCACGAAAGAACTGACTTTCCCCAACTGAGTCAAATGGAGAATGAACAAACATACGAACTGCAATACTTCAAACTGCATCTACGTACTGAGTTGTCCATGCGGACTTCTATACATAGGAATGACCACGAGATCAGTGAAAGTCCGTATAATGGAACACAGAAGCAATTTTAGGTGCCATAAAACCAACACGAAAATGACAGCACATTTTGAACAACAAAAACATCTTCCTGACTCCTTCCAATGGGGTGTGCTTGAAGCCCATCCAGGGATGATTAAAAATTCCCTGTTCCGCATCGAACAACGATGGGTTCTGAGATTAGCCACTGACAAAGGAGGATTGAATGAGGATATCCCTTGGAGTTTACTGACCTAATTCACTCCCATGGGATATTCCCCAATTTACTCCTATCAGCCATAGTGTACACTTCTACGAGTCTCGCGACCGTAGTGTGGAGATACCTTTTAAATAGTGATAGACACATTAAGTAACCATCCTAGTCTATATTACCTTTATGCATAACGAGACCCAGAAAACGGATCACCCGCTTAGGCATATGGGTTACATATAAGTAACTCTTACCTATACCACAGTAAGAAATATAATTGGCGCGACCGTGAACTGTGTACATTAATTCAACAGCATTGACATATGTTTGTAACTAACAGCCCATGGGATACTCCTCAATTAACTCCTATCTGCCATAGTGAATACTTCTACGAATCTCGCAACCGTATTGTGGGAGAGACCATATAAACAGTGATAGACACATTAAATTACCATCTCAGTCCGTATTACTTATATGCATAATGAGACATAGAAAACGGATCACCCACTTAGACATATGGGTTACATATAAATAATTCTTACTTGTACCGCAGTAAGCAATATAACTGACGCGACCGTGAACTGTGTACATTTAACAGCATTGACATATGGTTTTAACTATCAGCCCATTTCATATGGTTTGCACACATGTTAATACCCAGTATAAAAGATCCATTTATAATTACATATTAGTGTCCAGACAAGTGTCCCTGATCACACTAGACAGAAGATTTGCATCATTGGAAATCCTTTGCTGCAGCTCCCTTTAGCAGCACTAATATGAGAAATTGCGCTGACATAAGACATAAGACCCCGACATTCCAGACACTTGGAATAGCGCAGCTTAGTTTTGCCATCCACATACTGCGTTAGAACATTAGATTATCACTAACAGCAAGATTTCAAGTATGGCGCCCATAGTCACGGCTAACCTACTGGGCTTGTCCTGCAGTATCAACAGAGGCGGGAATTCCAACATGGCGCCCGATATCACGGGCAGGGTCTAGTCTTTTCCTATGGACAACCCGGAAGTCCCGCCCATCGCGCACGGCTCACCGGAGGTATAACTAACCGAGTCGTAATGAACTCGGTACCACCCGGGCCGGCAGAGTGAGGGTTAGGACAACCGTTGATCCACTGGATATCATCATGTGAGTATTGAGAAAGAAAGGGCCTTGCCTATGGGTTATTAGACTCATGCGGGGCACTGACAACTGGAAGGGAACCTCTTCCTTCCAGTACTTGCAGCTAAAATCTCCGCGGCCATGGAAGAAGTACATGCGACCCCCTGCCTTACACTTTCCCAGCTGGGCACGAGTTGCCTTTAGATACGATCGAAGCAAACGCAGGTGGGCGTATGTAACTCGAACAACCGCTGTGAATTGACGATGCATTTTACAGCGAGGATTAAACATTGTGGGCACCTTTTGTTGTATGAGGAACGTGCCCTGGGTTTTCCACCACGGCGCTTACCTGGGACAAGCCAGACACCAACCTTTGGTTGGCCTCTGAGGAGCCACCGGGTAGCACTGAGGGGGGTTTGCTTATAGCATGTCTCCTTTCCAGCAGATGGGTGACACATGGTCCCCACTCTAGGCGCAGGAGCCTTTGCGTGATAAAATATAATTAGGGGCCATCATTGTTGTGTATTTACCTCTGACCCGAAAAACTGCTTTTAGGTAACTGTGCCTGTATGTCCATACTTTAACTCTTCTTAAATCTTTCCATTGACCAGGACACTACACCTTTAGTGTCTACACCTGCCGGTACACGTTGCCGCGCATAATTGACCCAAATAGGGTGAGTCTCACATTTGTGCCTAGCGCACAATTTATTTTTAATACTGCTGCTGTTTTTAATGTATCTATTTTTCATCTGACGCATGCCTTCAGTCACTTGTGTGAAGCATGCGTGTGTTGCACACCGGATATAAAAGTGCACATACAACATTGTATGAATCACAGTTGTATTTAAACTAACTTGTATGAATCTCTCTTGTTGCAGGCTATGTTGTAGATCTACAGGTACCACTTTTTAGGGTGCTGTATGGGTGGTCATGACTTCTCTTCACGTAGTTCGGACCACCACCAGAAAGTGTAGGTAGATCTCACTTTGGTCCTGAGGAATTGCCGTCAAATTGATAAAACGTTAGAGTAAAGGGTATACCCAAAATCACTGGGACCTGGGTGTAGAACTGTATAAAGCGTAGTGGTCCCAGTATTAATACATCCATATAGTATAAGAGAAATACAATAATACTCACAATCATAAAACAAAGTGAGAAAATTAAGGAATGTTCAAGTGTTATTTAATCACACTGAACACAGAAAACAGATTATAAGAGGAAACATTGAAAAACATCATTGATGTGCCCAAAGGGGAAGGGGAAAGGGGAGGGGCAGTGACATAAGTGAGGTAGTGAAATAAGTGACATACATTACTCATGAGCATCACAATCCAATTGTTGGGCATACTATTAATTGCCCTACATACTTGTCAAAAAAGAAAATTAATTTAACAATGAATTACACAGCCATGTAACACAACGAGTCACAGTGCGACATGCACTGTTGACGATACTGACATCAATATTGTGTCGACGTTTCGACCCCTGAGAATGTGTAGGTGTTCTTGGGCACCTTACTATCGGGGTCTTCCTCAGGACAAGTGGTAAGTGGAAGGGTGGCTAAAAAAGGGCACCTGGAAATATAAATAAAAGAGCAAAAAATCAGGTCCAGAGTTTAAACAGGACGAGAACATGAACAGGTAAAACTCATTGTATTTACCGTATCTGACTTAGAATGGGGTCCTCAAGGGCGCAAAAATGTCGTCATGGGCAGAAGGGGCTCAGTGGCTCAAAAGTACCAGAAGTGAGAGAGAATTGAACACCTATAAAAATAAGGCGTCTGTCAGTAAAGCCTCGAAGCAATCAGAGGGACAGAAAGAAAATAAACTGTACTATGTAAAAAAACTTACTCAAAAACTGGGCTGTATTCCCAACCTTTAAAACTACAGTAAGAATCGCGGTGAAACCGTCAATTCAATAATGGAAGTCATCCACATATGTAGCATTGATTGAAGCAAAAAGGTCTAAAATGAACAGAGGAGGAAAATCAATCAGGGTGAAAAACCGATGGTGTTAATAACAGGAGTTAAAAGCTATAGAATTAAGCAATTGCCAAGCGCAACGTGAGTGAATGGGTACTTGAACATGCTTAATTGTAAATGACATTTTAACGCAAAACATCAAAGGGAGCTTGCCAAATAACCGCCTAATTATGAAAACAAAGTTGCACTATGCGCACGCGATAATCAAATGCAGGATTCCAAAACTGAAAAAGGAAAAAATCGTGCCTCTCAAGATACAGAGTGCACCATAACAACATTGGGATGGCACAGAGTACACCATAACGACATTAAAATAACAAAAATGTCTACAGATGACTGGCATTCAAGGATATATTTGAAAACAATACCAAAAGCAGTCGCGCTTCTACATGTAAGGTGAGTAAATCAAGCGCTCCTAATTGAAACCGGCAATTCAAAGAAGAACATCGTGCAAAGTTTGCCAAGTCACCGCCTCGTTTGGAAAACGATAACAGACTTTGGGATGACAAACATACTGACTTTAACAAGGTAAATACTGAAATAAGCAGTACCAGTAAAACTTATCAAGTACCGATTAAATAGTAACATTTGAAAACCCGCATGGCCACAGACTCTAACTAGAAAAGAGGGGCAACGAGAGCGTAAAACTCACCCCTGTATATTGGACTCGTTTCCCCCGAATGGAAAGAACGCGCCGCCAGGACAAACAGCCGGTATAAATAGACACGTATCCGGCGTGGCGTGAGCGCCTACGTAGCGCTCGGTAGAATGCAGCAGCTAAATACTTATGTCTGCCTGAAAATCGGCAGGGAAGAGAGACTAATATATAAAGGGTATGTGTGACAAGTCAGATCTCCAAAAAACAATACCAAAATATAAATGTCCATGGACATGATAGGGTACATTGGGGCCAAAGTAGAACTTATTAGGTAGGTTATATAGCCCGATTATATAACCTAAAAAATGCAAGAACTATTGATGGGCATTAATGGGAAAATGCTCGTATTAGCAATAGTGTATATATAATCGCACATGTGTAAAACATACAAACGAATCCATTACACAATCAGGGACAGTTATATTGTTAAAAACATCCACTGAATGGAATCAGAATTGCAAATACATATTGATAGAGAAACGGGAAAAAAAAAACTCCTCGTATTTATCAATGGTGTATATATAATGACACATGTGTAACACATGAAATGAATCATAGCAATGGATACATTACACAATCATGAACAGTTATGTTGATTAAAACATCCACAGAACAGAATCAGAATTACAAATACATATTGACCCATGTGAATAAACCATGCAATCGATCATAGCAATGGGACTGATTACAGTGCTGGAATTATCAGTTACACAAAAATGAACAGTCATGTCTCACTTGAAAGGAAGCAAAACCGCCCCAATGTATCCCTAATACCAAAAATTAAGGTCTGTAGTACTGGAATTATCAGTTACACAGAAATGGACAGTCATGTTACACTTAAAAGGAAGCAGAAACGCCTGATGTATCCCTAATATCAAAATTAAGGTCTACATCTCAACCCTGTCAACATGAGCAGCGAGAAAAAGGGTTAGATCGCCTCAATTACTAATTGGTCTCATACCATATTGAGGCATGCTAATTGAGCATTACTGGGGTCCAGTTCATTCAGCCCATTGGCGATAGTGTCCAGACGTACCATCCATTTTGATTCTCGGATGTTCAGGATCGAGGAAATGTTCCCCCCTCTAGGTCCTAGTTCAGCTTTCTCTATTACTAGCCATTGAATTTGTTCCGGGTCATGGCCCCTTAATGTAAAGTGTTCAACTAGGGGTGCCCCTACAACCGAGCACCGAATCCTGCTTTGATGTTGCAATATTCTTGCCTTGACCTTTTGTTGAGTCTGCCCTACATAGAGTAGCCCACATGGGCAAACGATGCCATAAATAACATTCATGGTGTTGCAGTTGGTAAAGGAATGTAAAGCAATCGTGTGTTGCTTGTAGATAAAGTCCTTAGTAGTAATTGTAGTTTGGCAAGCCTTGCATTGTCCACATTTGTAATGCCCTTTAACCGGTGGTAGATTCCAGAGTGATTGAATTGTCGGTTTAGTAACATTTTCCAAAAAGGAATGGACCACATGATCTTTAACACTCATTGCTTTTTTGAAAGAGTGCAAGGGTAGTTGCTGTTGGTCAATATCCTCTGACACAAGGTTCCAATGTTTATTAATAACCTTTTTTATGGCATTGCTTCTTGTAGAAAAGGTTGTGACGCAAATCATCCTTTGTGACGATGTGTCATTCTTCAGCCTGGGGGTTAACAAAGTTTCCCGTGGGTTGAACCAGGCCCTTTTCTGAGCTCTCTTCACTAATCTCTTGGTGTATCCCCTCGTCATCAAACGGACACTGAGTTCTTCCGACTCAGTCATGTAATCTGATCTCTTAGAACAATTCCTGCGGATCCGTAGAAATTGGCCCACCGGGAGATTATCTCGCAAGCCCCGTGGGTGATGGCTATTGTAACGTAACAAAGAGTTGCGTTCTGCCAATTTCCGATACAGTGTGGTATACAGCTTATTGTCTTCACAACAGATTTTTATGTCAAGGAAAGATATCTCGTTAGTATCTGATTGAATAGTGAATTTAATGTCCTGGTCACATAGATTGAGCCAACTATGGAAGTGGCCCAACTCGATTTCGTCTCCATTCCAGATGATCAGTATATCATCAATATACCGTTTCCACAAATTCAACTGGTGGTGGAAGGGATTGTTATTGAATATGAATGATCTCTCGAAATTATCCATATAAATGATGGCTAAATCCGGGGCGAAGGCTGCTCCCATGGCTACACCCTTTGTCTGTACGTAATAACCTCCTTGAAAGATGAAGTAGTTTTCTTCATCGCTATGGTCAGCAGGGAGATGATAAATTCCGTTGGAACTGCCATAGGTGCAGGTCGTTTATCCAAGGCAACCCTCATTACCTCCAAAGCCGGTTCTTGTGGAATACTTGTATATAAGGATACAATATCGCAAGTCACAAGTAATTGTTCGTTTGGGTTGAAAGGTTGTTGGTCTATCAAAGTGATTGTCTGCATAGTATCTCTTAAGTATGCTTCTGTGTTCTCTGCAATTGGTTTCAAAAAGAAGTCTATGTATTTACATAAAGGTTCAAGCAGTGATCCACACCCAGAGACGATGGGACGACCTGGTGGATTTAGCATGTCCTTATGGATTTTGGGTAAGGTGTAAATAGTGGGCAGCCGTGGATGTTTTTGATTGAGATAATCAAACTCCAGTTTACTTAAGAATCCCAATTCTTGGGCTTCTGACGTAATCCTCAGGATTTCCTCCACCAACTCCTTTGTGGGGTCCGATCTTAGAGGAGAATAGCTGATGCCATCTTGGAGTTGTCTCATGTTCTCCGTTTTATATGCTGTTGTATCCTGTACCACAATAGCACCGCCCTTATCCGCGGATTTGATAACAATATCCTTATTGTTTTTCAGATTACGGAGGGCAGCTCTTTCCAATTTGTTAGTGTTAGGAACGGTATATCTAGGTGTGGAGAGTAACTTCATCACATCATTCAATACCATGCTTTCATATGCTAAGATTCTGTTGGTCATAGCATTAGCTGGTGGAACAAAGGTAGATGGAACCCTTAATCCTGTCACTGTTTGCGAGGAAGATGTTGTAGAATCTTTGAAGAAATACCTAAGGCGAATCTTTCGGAAGAAACTGTGCAGTTCAGTCTTAATTTTAAAGGTATTTGGATAGGCAGTGGGTACAAAAGACAACCCTTTGGAAAGTATTTTATGTTCATCATCCTTAAGAGTATAAGATGAAATGTTAACCACTGGATTGGCATTAATTTCAACCATCTGTAGAGCTTGTGTAGCATTGATATTGCTCCCTGGCTCCCCGGTTGGAATTTGTGCCCTAAGGTTGCTGTTGGCTCCTACCATCTGTAGACCTTGCGTCGTGTTGATATTTCGCCATGGCTCTCTGGTTGGAAATGGACCTGCTTCGGAGCAGCTCCCCGGCCTCTCTCCCAGTTCACATTGGTATGCTGTTGACCTCTTGGTGGGCCCCTTTGCCAATTGCCCCGTCCTCTTGGGGGTCTCCATTGACCCTCGCCTAAAAAAGGAAAGTAGCCTTGTGGTAGATACCAGTTCTCCCGATACCTCTGGTCAGAGCTAGTGCCTGGTTGTTCGTTGTCACTATCAGAACTCACCGAAGAGTCAGAAAAAATGGTGTAGTTCCTTCTCCCCCTATAACCACCCCGGCCTCTGCCTACAAACCGTTTGAGAAGCTTGAGAAACTCTCTAAAGATATTCGGTTCTATGACAAGAAAAGCACTTACCCCTACCTCAATGAAGATTACTACAAACAGGATACTCAAGGACGGTTTGTAGGCAGAGGCCGGGGTGGTTATAGGGGAAGAAGGAACTACACCACTTTTTCTGACTCTTCGGTGAGTTCTGATAGTGACAACGAACAACCAGGCACTAGCTCTGACCAGAGGTATCGGGAGAACTGGTATCTACCACAAGGCTACTTTCCTTTTTTAGGCGAGGGTCAATGGAGACCCCCAAGAGGACGGGGCAATTGGCAAAGGGGCCCACCAAGAGGTCAACAGCCCACCAATGTGAACTGGGAGAGAGGCCGGGGAGCTGCTCCGAAGCAGGTCCATTTCCAACCAGAGAGCCATGGCGAAATATCAACACGACGCAAGGTCTACAGATGGTAGGAGCCAACAGCAACCTTAGGGCACAAATTCCAACCGGGGAGCCAGGAGCAATATCAATGCTACACAAGCTCTACAGATGGTTGAAATTAATGCCAATCCAGTGGTTAACATTTCATCTTATACTCTTAAGGATGATGAACATAAAATACTTTCCAAAGGGTTGTCTTTTGTACCCACTGCCTATCCAAATACCTTTAACATTAAGACTGAACTGCACAGTTTCTTCCGAAAGATTCGCCTTAGGTATTTCTTCAAAGATTCTACAACATCTTCCTCGCAAACAGTGACAGGATTAAGGGTTCCATCTACCTTTGTTCCACCAGCTAATGCTATGACCAACAGAATCTTAGCATATGAAAGCATGGTATTGAATGATGTGATGAAGTTACTCTCCACACCTAGATATACCGTTCCTAACACTAACAAATTGGAAAGAGCTGCCCTCCGTAATCTGAAAAACAATAAGGATATTGTTATCAAATCCGCGGATAAGGGCGGTGCTATTGTGGTACAGGATACAACAGCATATAAAACGGAGATCATGAGACAACTCCAAGATGGCATCAGCTATTCTCCTCTAAGATCGGACCCCACAAAGGAGTTGGCGGAGGAAATCCTGAGGATTACGTCAGAAGCCCAAGAATTGGGATTCTTAAGTAAACTGGAGTTTGATTATCTCAATCAAAAACATCCACGGCTGCCCACTATTTACACCTTACCCAAAATCCATAAGGACATGCTAAATCCACCAGGTCGTCCCATCGTCTCTGGGTGTGGATCACTGCTTGAACCTTTATGTAAATACATAGACTTCTTTTTTAAACCAATTGCAGAGAACACAGAAGCATACTTAAGAGATACTATGCAGACAATCACTTTGATAGACCAACAACCTTTCAACCCAAACGAACAATTACTTGTGACATGCGATATTGTATCCTTATATACAAGTATTCCACAAGAACCGGCTTTGGAGGTAATGAGGGTTGCCTTGGATAAACGACCTGCACCTATGGCAGTTCCAACGGAATTTATCATCTCCCTGCTGACCATAGCGATGAAGAAAAACTACTTCATCTTTCAAGGAGGTTATTACGTACAGACAAAGGGTGTAGCCATGGGAGCAGCCTTCGCCTCGGATTTAGCCATCATTTATATGGATAATTTCGAGAGATCATTCATATTCAATAACAATCCCTTCCACCACCAGTTGAATTTGTGGAAACGGTATATTGATGATATACTGATCATCTGGAATGGAGACGAAATCGAGTTGGGCCACTTCCATAGTTGGCTCAATCTATGTGACCAGGACATTAAATTCACTATTCAATCAGATACTAAAGAGATATCTTTCCTTGACATAAAAATCTGTTGTGAAGACAATAAGCTGTATACTACACTGTATCGGAAATTGGCAGAACGCAACTCTTTGTTACGTTACAATAGCCATCACCCACGGGGCTTGCGAGATAATCTCCCGGTGGGCCAATTTCTACGGATCCGCAGGAATTGTTCTAAGAGATCAGATTACATGACTGAGTCGGAAGAACTCAGTGTCCGTTTGATGACGAGGGGATACCCCAAGAGATTAGTGAAGAGAGCTCAGAAAAGGGCCTGGTTCAACCCACGGGAAACTTTGTTAACCCCAGGCTGAAGAATGACACATCGTCGCAAAGGATGATTTGCGTCACAACCTTTTCTACAAGAAGCAATGCCATAAAAAGGTTATTAATAAACATTGGAACCTTGTGTCAGAGGATATTGACCAACAGCAACTACCCTTGCACTCTTTCAAAAAGCAATGAGTGTTAAAGATCATGTGGTCCATTCCTTTTGGAAAATGTTACTAAACCGACAATTCAATCACTCTGGAATCTACCACCGGTTAAAGGGCATTACAAATGTGGACAATGCAAAGCTTGCTAAGCTACAATTACTACTAAGGACTTTATCTACAAGCAACACACGATTGCTTTACATTCCTTTACCAACTGCAACACCATGAATGTTATTTATGGCATCGTTTGCCCATGTGGGCTACTCTATGTAGGGCAGACTCAACAAAAGGTCAAGGCAAGAATATTGCAACATCAAAGCAGGATTCGGTGCTCGGTTGTAGGGCACCCCTAGTTGAACACTTTACATTAAGGGGCCATGACCCGGAACAAATTCAATGGCTAGTAATAGAGAAAGCTGAACTAGGACCTAGAGGGGGAACATTTCTCGATCCTGAACATCCGAGAATCAAAATGGATGGTACGTCTGGACACTATCGCCAATGGGCTGAATGAACTGGACCCCAGTAATGCTCAATTAGCATGCCTCAATATGGTATGAGACCAATTAGTAATTGAGGCGATCTAACCCTTTTTCTCGCTGCTCATGTTGACAGGGTTGAGATGTAGACCTTAATTTTGATATTAGGGATACATCAGGGCGTTTCTGCTTCCTTTTAAGTGTAACATGACTGTCCATTTCTGTGTAACTGATAATTCCAGTACTACAGACCTTAATTTTTGGTATTAGGGATACATTGGGGCGGTTTTGCTCCTTTCAAGTGAGACATGACTGTTCATTTTTGTGTAACTGATAATTCCAGCACTGTAATCAGTCCCATTGCTATGATCGATTGCATGGTTTATTCACATGGGTCAATATGTATTTGTAATTCTGATTCTGTTCTGTGGATGTTTTAATCAACATAACTGTTCATGATTGTGTAATGTATCCATTGCTATGATTCATTTCATGTGTTACACATGTGTCATTATATATACACCATTGATAAATACGAGGAGTTTTTTTTTCCCGTTTCTCTATCAATATGTATTTGCAATTCTGATTCCATTCAGTGGATGTTTTTAACAATATAACTGTCCCTGATTGTGTAATGGATTCGTTTGTATGTTTTACACATGTGCGATTATATATACACTATTGCTAATACGAGCATTTTCCCATTAATGCCCATCAATAGTTCTTGCATTTTTAGGTTATATAATCGGGCTATATAACCTACCTAATAAGTTCTACTTTGGCCCTAATGTACCCTATCATGTCCATGGACATTTATATTTTGGTATTGTTTTTGGAGATCTGACTTGTCACACATACCCTTTATATATTAGTCTCTCTTCCCTGCCGATTTTCAGGCAGACATAAGTGTTTAGCTGCTGCATTCTACCGAGCGCTACGTAGGCGCTCACGCCACGCCGGATACGTGTCTATTTATACCGGCTGTTTGTCCTGGCGGCAGTTCTTTCCATTCGGGAAACGAGTCCAATATACAGGGGTGAGTTTTACGCTCTCGTTGCCCCTCTTTCTAGTTAGAGTCTGTGGCCATGCGGGTTTTCAAATGTTACTATTTAATCGGTACTTGATAAGTTTTACTGGTACTGCTTATTTCAGTATTTACCTTGTTAAAGTCAGTATGTTTGTCATCCCAAAGTCTGTTATCGTTTTCCAAACGAGGCGGTGACTTGGCAAACTTTGCACGATGTTCTTCTTTGAATTGCCGGTTTCAATTAGGAGCGCTTGATTTACTCACCTTACATGTAGAAGCGCGACTGCTTTTGGTATTGTTTTCAAATATACCCTTGAATGCCAGTCATCTGTAGACATTTTTGTTATTTTAATGTCGTTATGGTGTACTCTGTGCCATCCCAATGTTGTTATGGTGCACTCTGTATCTTGAGAGGCACGATTTTTTCCTTTTTCAGTTTTGGAATCCTGCATTTGATTATCGCGTGCGCATAGTGCAACTTTGTTTTCATAATTAGGCGGTTATTTGGCAAGCTCCCTTTGATGTTTTGCGTTAAAATGTCATTTACAATTAAGCATGTTCAAGTACCCATTCACTCACGTTGCGCTTGGCAATAGCTTAATTCTATAGCTTTTAACTCCTGTTATTAACACCATCGGTTTTTCACCCTGATTGATTTTCCTCCTCTGTTCATTTTAGACCTTTTTGCTTCAATCAATGCTACATATGTGGATGACTTCCATTATTGAATTGACGGTTTCACCGCGATTCTTACTGTAGTTTTAAAGGTTGGGAATACAGCCCAGTTTTTGAGTAAGTTTTTACATAGTACAGTTTATTTTCTTTCTGTCCCTCTGATTGCTTCGAGGCTTTACTGACAGACGCCTTATTTTATAGGTGTTCAATTCTCTCTCACTTCTGGTACTTTTGAGCCACTGAGCCCCTTCTGCCCATGACGACATTTTTGCGCCCTTGAGGACCCCATTCTAAGTCAGATACGGTAAATACAATGAGTTTTACCTGTTCATGTTCTCGATCCTGTTTAAACTCTGGACCTGATTTTTGCTCTTTTATTTATATTTCCAGGTGCCCTTTTTTAGCCACCCTTCCACTTACCACTTGTCCTGAGGAAGACCCCGATAGTAAGGTGCCCAAGAACACCTACACATTCTCAGGGGTCGAAACGCCGACACAATATTGATGTCCGTATCGTCAACAGTGCATGTCGCACTGTGACTCGTTGTGTTACATGGCTGTGTAATTCATTATTAAATTAATTTTCTTTTTTGACAAGTATGTAGGGCAATTAATAGTATGCCCAACAATTGGATTGTGATGCTCATGAGTAATGTATGTCACTTATTTCACTACCTCACTTATGTCACTGCCCTCCCCTTTCCTTCCCTTTGGGCACATCAATGATGTTTTTCAATGTTTCTCTTATAATCTGTTTTCTGTGTTCAGTGTGATTAAATAACATTTGAACATTCCTTAATTTTCTCACTTTGTTTTATGATTGTGAGTATTATTGTATTTCTTTTATACTATATGGATGTATTAATACTGGGACCACTACGCTTTATACTGTCAAATTGATAAAAGGCAAGAAACATGTTGACCCAAATCACAAGCGTATAATCCCGCAACCTTAGAGCGGGCGTACGCACTTGTTCATTTTTAACCAGGGTAGTGGCCACATTTCATTAAAATTGTCTTGAGTGGACCACTTTCTCCTGTTTTAATCTCACACCCCTTCACATCACTACACCTACACTGATGAAGGGCCCTCACATGCACTACACCCTACGGCATAAGGAATAAAGATCTCCGCCAAGAAGGCCCCATCACGGGTGCCGATCGGGTATTGCAGCGCCGACCCGATAACTAGCAGACCCGATGATGAAGCAAAACACCTAGCTGGCTGGGTGTGTGAGGGTCTTTTTCCGAAAGGAGGAAATCATTCTCTTGCCCTTTGATTGTACACCATTGTGTATACTCTCAAACATATACAACTACCTGCCACTCACAATAGGAACTGCATACCACCTTGGTTTATACTTAGTCACAGGCCTGTATGCTGGACCTAGATTAAAAGGCCCTAGGTTCCCCTTCTTTGGGAATATAATAATATAAGATGCTGTCCACCCAGACTGGTCTAAATGATAGAAACCAAGAGGCGTTCAGTTCTCTTAGGCAAGGTATGCCCAGAAGCTGCACCATGCGTTCACGATATTTCCGTTCCATGAGCGTGTTCGCCATTTCCTCGGAAATGGGGCCGTCCATTGCGTAGCAGTAATATTACAATCAGGAATCCTGCAATTAGGAACAGGATAAGCGGGAGACCTCCAAAGACGCTTCCCAGGACGTAGTGTATAAAATTTAGGATTACTCCGAGGACTGTCTGAAAGGTGCTTAATAGTCCTGACCCTATGGTCTTAGATAGGTGTACAATACCGCTCGTATCAGACATGTTAAAGATACGACCCACCATTTCTGCAAAATGAAAGGGGCAGTTTGTACATATAAGCGCTTGTATCTCAGTCGAGGTCCTTGCAACTTGAAGTTCAAAGATTTCTCGAGCAGAGGTTAAGGGCACGGGTTGCTGTAAAAGCATGGCTTTCAGTCTGCTCAAAGTATCAAATTGTATAAAGGAAACATTCAACGAAGGCCATAACAGCGCCTCCCTGACTGTGTTCAGTGGTGGAAACAATACTTGCATACAGCAAGTAACCCTGGAGTTAACAGTGACCAGATAGGCGACGCCCGAAAGCATCCCACAGCAACCTTGATCATTTAGCATTAAGTAACTCCCAAATTCCCTTACCCATCTTTTCATATTTGCCTGCCTGCCTTTGCTCAAGGCAATATTGAAACTGAAACGTAGTGACCGGCAGAGTGATCTGGCCATGAATCAGCCATTCGGTTGATGGTGATTCGGCTACAGTGAATGATAACCTTTCCAGTTTCTCAATACGCAGCATTGTATATTTGGCTCCCCTCTGTGTCATTTCTGTCTGTTTATCGGTTAGATTGTATTCTGAAAACATAGACGTGGTGTTTATAAAACGCCAGGGCACATAGCCTGCACGCAAAGATTGCAGTGTCCAGCTTAACATCATAATAGAACATAGCTGAGATTGCCCGTGTTGTAACAAGGCCAGATCTTCTTCTAATATGTTGATTGCCGAAGACACAATGTTGACTAAGGAGTAAATCCTGGAGGTCAAAGTTCTTAACACATTATCCACTACAGCTAATGCCTTCTCTAAGTTAATACGGTCTATTTTCCGTATTCTTTCCGCGGCCTCCTGTTGGGATATTTTCCAGTTTTCATTATAATAGGCATAAAGGCCAGCATATATGAAACGTTTCTGACGTGTTTTCCTTGGGCCTAGTAAGAAATCCCCAAGGTCTACATCAGGTGTGAGTAAGATCAAGTGATGTTTAACTTCTGTGAGTGTTGAGGTCTCTAGCCAATCAAGGCACAACTTCCCAACACTATAGGATGTCACTACCCCTGGGTGTTGTCTTTGTACATAGCGAGGATCTGGCCTATGGATACTAAATCCCTCGGGTGTACCTAGGAATCTCTGTTGACAAGTGTTCGTGTCAATGGGCCAAATCAGCCATCCTGTCCAATTGGGATCTGACCTGTTGTACTGGAGAATGTCATCTAATCTTACCCCATGTGTAGTTGAATTCTGCCCCCCACCCATCTGTGATGGTGTTGGAACCCCCGGTGTGTTCATTTCCTTGTTCTTGGCTAGTCCAAGACAGGATGTCTGTTGCACAGTTTCATTCAGAAATATCATCTGCTGTGGAATGAGGCATGCTCTAAAAAGCGCTTCTGTTCCCTAGACTTGCCAGTCCCTAGAACCCCAGATTGATTTTGAATCTATAGTGTCCTTCCATAGGTCAAAACCCTGTGTAGACAACTGGGCCATAAAGGAAGCAGAGTAAATCTGTTTGGTTTTAGTCAACATAATTTTCTGTGCTGATGTTGTTGCCACTTTGTAATAAAATGACTTTGGGTCAGATGTGTTAAACCCTGAAAAGTATGTGAATTTCTGTGCAAAGGTTTGCAAACTACCTTTTGGAGGTGTTGGGCAGTGTTCCCACTGGTGGTATTCAAATACATTTCTAGGTGTTATAGATTTGTGCAAGAAATGGTGACCATAGTGTTGATAACAGTACAATGTATCGTAGTCTGAAGTACCTTCTAACATTTCATTGTTCGGAAATGCTGCAGTTTTTTCTAAATCACACATTAAATTATTTACAGTTTCAGTGTCCCAATCATCAGAAAATGTACTGGAGGTAATGATATCACTTAAAGAAATTTTAAATACATGTTTAAGTTTTAAAAGTTCAGTCGGACCGAATATATCATAATTAATCTTGTTCCATACTATACCGTCCGGTATAGGAACTGCTGTGATGTTCACTGAAGACAAGTCTCTTGGTTCACGATGTGAAGACTGGTGTGGTTTT
Source organism: Calotriton arnoldi (assembly GCA_963921515.1). Lineage (NCBI taxonomy): Eukaryota > Metazoa > Chordata > Amphibia > Caudata > Salamandridae > Calotriton > Calotriton arnoldi. The sequence continues at coordinate 3,317,502 of CAWUFW010000269.1, read as the reverse complement.
AAAATCAAATTGACTCTTTGGGCTGTCGAGCTCTGCTGGAGGTATCGTCCATTAATAAGCATACTAAAAGTTATTATTAAACCTAGCCAGAAAAGAAAAAATTAAATCCCAGTGATATACCATAGTTCAATCCAAGGTGACACCAGGTAAGTCTTTCTAAAAAAGTTCAAAATGTCAGTGAGTTTCTGTTTGAGTGATTTTTTTGGCTGGCGTCGTTTCCGGCTCGCTTGGATCCAGTGAAAACGTATCAAAGTTCATGAAATAGCCAGAAGCAGTTCGATCAATTGTTGGAATTGCATCTGGATTTGTTGAAATTGGATTTTGTTCTTGACGAGGCATGTTGACGTAGATGTCTGTAGTTGGTCTGATTGCAACTTGGGTGTTAAGTTGATTTTCATTTTGAAGATGAATTTCTTGTTGAAGTGGAACGAGTTCCATAGCATTGTTGCTTAGTCCTTCATTCCGTACAGGTGGCTCTTCAAACGTGATGAGTCTTTCTGTTTGAACTTCTTAGATTGTAGCGAGAGGAGGGCGTCTGCTACTGTGGAGTCCACGAGGCCTACTGTTTAGAATCGGCCACATAGTGTGGTTTGATTAAGTCAATTGAGACAAATCTTTTCTCCTTTTTTCCGGCAAGAGGCGGCAGAAGTACAGTTCTTGTGCCTTCGATTGCTAGGACCGGTACAGGCTTTCTGTAGGATGGCCCAAATTCTTTCTTGTCTGCAATCTTCTCTCTGACCAGATCCCCGACTTTTGGGATCCAGACAGGTCTTGCCGTTACTGCCTTGACTTCCTCAGTGGTGGTCTGTTTTAAGTGGACGTTGCTTTGTTGTGTCCTGGATTCATTTAGATCCTGTAAAACAGCCAAACGATCATGGATATCAAATGGTTTTTCATCCGCCACTGTGCCTTCACAATTAAGATCAGGTACCCACATTATTGTCCCAAATAGGACCTCGTAAGGAGTGACACCCCCTAGAGAGCTTCTTGGCTGATTGTTAATTGCTCGTTGGACCCCATAAAGGTGATCGGCCCATCTACCGCCTTTGCCTAATACCCTAGCTGTTAAAGATTGCTTTAAGTGCCGGTTTTTCCTCTCCACAACAGAATTTCCCTCGGGATGGAACGGAGAGGAGTACCGCAATGCTACGCCCATTCCTTCCATGGCCTCTTTGTAAGCCCGAGAGCTAAACGCCGGGCCACGGTCAGAATGTAACGTGCCAACTGCGTATGTGCCGAAAAAGACTCGCAAATCTTTTATAACAGTTCAAGCGTCAGCACAGCGCTGAGGCCAAACCCGTAGGAATCTAGAGCAGGAATCCACTGCAACCATGATATATTTCTTGGCCCCATCCGATTGTAGGGGTCCACAGTGGTCCAAATACACACATGCGAGAGGTTTGTCTGATTTTAGTAATGGTGTCTGCGCTGGGCGTGCTATGGTGGAGCCTTTCATCTGCTGGCAGATGTCGCACTTCAAGACATAGTCTTTGGTCTGCTTTGTTAACCCTGGCCACCAGTAGCGCTGTTTCAATAAGGAAATAGTCGCTGAAACGCCTGTATGTGCAGAACCCAAACCCTCGTGTGTTGCTAGAATTAAGCCTTGCCTACGATCCATATTTGGTATTACTCTATCCCCCACTCCAGGAATCTGAGCATATGGAATGTTTTGTGCATCTAACTTGTAGGAGTACTTGAGTGGAAATTTTTAGGTACTGCTGTGCTGCCTTTGCGTGAAGCATTGACAGCTACCAAAATCTCGCCGTCTATTCTCGTTTTTGAACGAGTGATTGCAGCTACGGATGCTGTGCGTACAGCCCCCTTTGCGGCTTCATCAGCCAATGAATTCCCTTTAACGTGAACGCTATCAAGCTGATGACTCAGTGTATGTATCACGTGAGCCCTTGGTAGTTCGTTTCTCAACTCCACTACCTGTCCCCATAGCATTTTATGCTTAATTGTGCCACCCTTTGCGTCTTTGAACCCGTTTTGTTCCCAGTGATGTAAATATTCATTGTACGACTGTACACAGTAAAAGGAATCACACACAATTAGTGTGGGGAATTCGTGTTCCGTATTTACAAGTGTCAGTATCAGTGCTTTTAATTCTGCCAACTGAGCCGTGCAGTCTCCTAGAGATTGCGTTTTAGTGCTACTGGGATGAAACTTTCCATCGCGCATGCGACCTTTAACGATAGCACACGCTGCGCTGTAAGCTTGCTTACTCCCTATGGCCGGTTGAGCAGATCCGTCAGTGTAAATAATGTATTCATACTGATCTAGAGGCAAAATCTCATTTGGTAGAGGATATTCTTGTTCGTATTGCAGAAATGCTTGTGTTTTTAAACTTGGATCAAATCTGTATTCAACATCCGTTGCAGTAAGAGAATTATCCCATTGTATCCATCTGGGAAGTAAGGCTTTCGCATTTGGAATGCTAGCTTTTGTAACAGCTTCTAAAGCTGGTACTGGGGTCACGACAATTATGCGTTTACCCTGAGCCAGAGATCTTTCTCTTGCTACAGCAGTCTGCACTGCTGTTTCTGTTGAAGTGAAACGCATTTCTGCGTTTGTGTACAGGTGTGATTTGTATGCGATTTACCGTTTCGCCTTCATTAAAAGTTAAATAAGTGTACCCGCATTGACCCGCCATTAATCGGATCACTAAGTTGCGTACGTTCACGCGTGTCTGTAAATGTTTAGAAGCTATCATGTCTTCCTGTAGTGAACGTAGGATATTTGTATGTTCCTGTGTCCATTGTCTGACTGAAAAATCAGGTTTTATTAAGTCGTAGAAAGGTTTTACTCTTTCTGCGTAATCCAAAATGTATGTTCGACCAAAATTTAGGAATCCCAGAATTGATTGTAAATTCTTTAATGATTTTGGAGGTTGGAGAAGTGCACACTTTTCTAAAAAGTTAGCTGCTAGGCTTTTTCCTTCACCTGACAGCTCATACCCTAAAAATAGGACATTGAGGTGGGCAATTTTTGATTTTTTGAAATTAAATTTATAGCCCTCAGAGGCGAATCCCATAATAATGGTGCTCACGCTGGTCAAGTGCCTCGGTAAGTCATCGTCCATCAGATAAATATCATCCACATAGGACAATGCTTCTTCATCCAAATTTTGGAGTAACTCTGTTACCCTTGCTGAAAACAACCCCGGGCTATTCTTATACCCTTGGGGGAGTCGACAAAATTGCCGTTGGGACCCCAGTGCTGAGAATGCGGTCAGATACCTGCTTTCAGGCGCTATATTTTGGCAGAAAAATCCATTTGAGATATCAAGTGTTGTTTTATATTTTTGTTGCACAATGTTATTCATTAATGTGGCACTGTGTGCATTTTGAACTGCAAATGTCTTTGTGCAAGTGTTTAAATGTCTGTAATCTAAAACTAGACGATATGTGTTGTCAGGTTTGGCTAAGGGGAACAAAGGATTGTTCATAGGTGAAGTGCAATTTTCAATCACCCCCTGGTATTCAAGTTGATCCAGGATCTCCCTGACTTGTTTCTTAGCTTCCTGCTTTATAGGGTATTGCCTTTGAGCATTTGGGGAAACTTTTAACGGGATCACGTGGGGTGTTGAATCTTCATCCCAACCAGCATGATTTTTGTACAATGCTGGAGCTAGGGCAACCACCCACACCTGCGCATATGCATGTTTTAGGTGAATGGGAACGAGGTCGGAAAATGCTGGAAAAATTACCTTTTCTCCCTTAGGGCACTCCATGACGAATGCTGGCGGCCAGTCTTGCTCTGCTAATAGGATGTCATATCCAGATGACAAATTTTTCCAAAATAGACTTTTAACTTTCCTGGGCTTGTCCCCCCTCCATCCGGAGTGTTATCTCATGTAACTTATGTGGGACACTTACCCGAGGTGTTTCCACCCTGATATACTCACTCAACTCCGCTGTCACCAGAAATTCCCTCAGGTTCTGGCGAGCTATTGTTACTTCTGCTGCGCTGTCTAGCATTGTCAGAGCCCATTCCCCGTTCAGAAGCTGTGTCCTCAGAATTCTGGGCATGTCTGATCTTAAGACCTGCTACCTTCTTCTTTTTGAACTGAGGTTTTTGTTTTTGTTTATCCTCTTTTTTATGTGCGTAGTCCGCAGCGCGTTGCGTGTCTCTGGACTTTGTACGCTCCTCTTGTCTGTGTTCTGACCGTCCTTCCCTCTCAGAGTTTCTTGACGAACCCTGAAAGGAACGAGAGGAACGTGTATCAGTATCCAGATACCTGTCAGGTTTTTTAATATTATCCCTATTCCTGAGGTTATACCTCCTTTCAGAGGGCTCCTGTTGAGGAGACCTGCCTCGGGATTGAGATCTGCTGTCTTTAGACTTTTGTTGCTTTTTATTTTCCCACTTCTTTTTAGAAGAAGTAGGTGTTTGCTTTGTAGTGTCCTTTTCAGGACTGCCCACCAGTTGTGGTTTAAGTGCTTTCCCACCTAGACTGTCTCTGCCTAGTTCTGCATATGCAGTTTCAATTATTTTGGGTAGTTCGTGTTGTTGATCTACTGGACTGAACTCCCTTAGGCGTTGGCGGATCGCCACTGAAGCTGCTTCTCCCTTAATGTTAGCTAGTATTATGGCTGATACCTGATCAGAGTTGTTTAGTAACTTCATCCCTAAGTTTAGGGCAGGCTCTGCCCGGTACTCATTTTGTATCTGTCTCAATACGTCTGGTACTACTGCTAAGGACGGGATACCATGTGTTCTGGTATATATGGCAGCAAAGACTGAACCCCAAGAGGTGCAGTCCTCTACTTGTGGTGTGATCCCCATGGGCAAGCAGATTGTTAGTATTCTGTGTTTTTCATAAGTGGTAGTATTCGGGAATACTGCCTCAAGCTGAGTTATTTTCTGAGCTATCCAGAATGGGATTTGTTCGCGTTTTGCGGGCATTTTGCCTATTACCGCCTGTAATGTTTGAGGAGTAATTTTATTTCCTGTTGCTGTACCTGGTGCAGGTTGGATTGTTAAAGTCCTCATGACGAATTGTGTCAGGTTTCTGTAGATTTTAATTAAATCTCTGTTTTGTACGAGTAATTCTGGCTGTGGCATTGTTCCAATGTCAGGGTGCGGTGTGTAAGCCGCTAGTATTGGCCATGTGGCCCCGTCTCCTCCGAGCGGGCCTAATCTTACTCTTCTCCGTACGTGGGGTAGGGCGCCATTAAACCAGTAATGATGTTCCTGGTAAGTGAGTGGAATCTCTATGTCCTCAAACGGGGCATATTCCTGTGGTGCATCTCCTGCTATGTAGTAGTGAAATGTCTTTGTTATGGCATTTGCTGCTGGGAATGTAACCCATGAATAGAACACCTCTGTTTTGTTTGATTCGTGTGCCTCAATCACGAAAACTACCATGCCACCCCTGGCTGGTAAGCCATTTTCTAATAGTCTTATGGTGACTGTCCTTCTGAATTTTGGTGCAATCTGTATTGCATCCTCAGGATCTTCCTCGTCGTCTGACAGGGGCAGTGGCATTTGTAGTGGATCTAAGACCGCGGTAGTCATTGTGTATAGAACACAGACTAATGTTTCAAAGAAACTATGATAAGGTTTTAGGCACAATTTTAGGAGCGCTATCTCCTTTCAAGCTTGAATAACCAACAGCCAATAAATTGTATTTTCGTACTACTCGGCTGCGGTGGATTTTGTGCCCACCCACTCCAGACGTCTCTGGGGTTTTGTGAGTAGGTTCTCTGAGAATAGCACGACTGAACTACTCAGATTCTACTGTTAAATAAGTACCCAACCAACGTTTGCGGCGCCATGTCGTGTTGTTTCCAATAGTAACCCTGGAGATCATGCACGTTTGGATAACATAAACCATGGGCTTGGTGTTAGACTGATTCTGTGCACCCCCACCGCATAGGTTAGCCGGATTTGCATTAGCTAGCTCACAGTGCCACTAGAATCTCCTCTTATCGGGGAGAGATTAGTTTCTGGCAACCTTTGATCATGACAACCCTAATTCCTCAGAATCGTTGAAACAATGTACTACTTTTCACTCATTCACTTGTGCTTACTTATTTGGTTTGTCTCAGAGAGTTACACAGAATAAACAGTCTGGGCGTTTCAATAAGTATTTATTGAACAGTTATTCTAGTGAAAAATATATGTGCTGCAGCAACCAGCAGACAATAGCAGAGATATATTATCAGCAGTACGATAAAAGTGAAGGGATAGAATAATTCTACCATATTGCAATAATCATGAATACATACATTAATATAAAAAGCATTATGAAAATGTGCATACTCCTACGATGCCTAACTAGATGTACCTGAGTGTACCTAGCATATGTGTAGGTCTAAAAGCCTAAGAGCCAAGAATCCCTCTAGGATTTAGTCGAACCCCCATACCTGAATAGAGAGAGTGTGGGACCCCGTCCGTGTCTCGAGTTGGACACCCCGCAAGGGCTGTGTTAGACCGCTGTCAGCTGGAGCGACTGCATGCAGGAGCCTCAGCGTCTCTGGTCAGTGTGTCAGCATGGAAGTCTCAGTTCCCTCTATCTTACCGTGGCAAGATGTGGTGTATTTATACCCTAAAGTGTCTTGTCCCTCAGTATGGTTTGTATTGGTCTTTGTTAGACATGAGGAAGACGTCGGGGGTGAACTTTGTACATACATATTATGCGGGAGATGTAGCTGGTGAATGCTCATGCATTATTTATGAGTACTTTGTAGGCCTGTGTTCTGGAAAGACCTTGCAGTGTTCTAACCACAGACTAGATAACGTTCAACCCTCAGAGCTCGTTGTGTACTGTAGGGAACTAATGTAGGTGAAAGATCATGCCTATATTAGGAGCCATGACTATAATAGGGCATGTACGAGTATGACCATAATAGGGCATATACGAGTATGACCATAAAAGGGCATATATGAGTATGACCATAATAGGGCATATACGAGTATGACCATAATAGGGCATATACGAGTATTTCTACATTATGGCATATATGAACGGGTCTACATTAGGGCCTATATACGAAATATAACACTATGAGTCAAGGAGGAACATGTGAAGACCCTTTGTGTGGGGTGCTCCGATCTCCAGGCATCCTGCAAAGCCAAGTTCTGTATCACCGTCCGCAAGACCCTAGTCATGTGAGGCTTCATTCCAACTTTTAGGGGATCCCTGTCCAATGTTGAATCCAGCACACAATTAAAATCCCCCAGCGACAGTATTGGTTAATCGTGGGCCTGTATTAGGAGATCCTGCATGACTTAATAAAAGCCTGGATCGTCGGTATTTGAGGCAAATGTGTTCAGTATGGACACTTCCCTACCTTCTAAAGTACCCTGCCATAGCACATATCTTCCCCCAACATCAGCCTCCGAGTATGTATGTGCAAACGGGACGCCTGGAGCTACCCATACCAATGTACTTCTTGAATATGTCGAGTAGGAAGAATGGAACTCCTGCACCCTCCATTTCTTAGCCAATCGGGCTGCGCCAGGGTCATTCAAGTGCATCTCTTGCAAGCATGCAATATCTATTTTGTTCCGCTTTAAGAAGTAGTGCACTCTATACCTCTTCACATATGTGCCCAGTTCCCGCACATTCCAGGAGAGAACCCTGACCTCACCCATAAGGCTTGAAGGCGGTCCCACTTGTCCAGTCTCCCTGTATTGCCTTCTCCTTCCCCAATTGCTTGCTGCAGAACTTGATAAACCACCTTTCCAAGCAAAGAAAACAAACTGCTACTGCTAACTTAGCCAGGGCAACACCCAGCTTACCCAAAGAGGTCACCCTCAACTTGAGTAACCCCACCATGACCAACAGGGTCAGGGGGCCTAACTTACTATTTGACATGGGATCAGACCACCATGCCAAGAACAGTGCAGCCTTAAAGACTAACACCCAGCAGAGCCCACTGCCAGCTGTCGGTACGCAGAACCACACCGTCAGCTCTTCGCTGATAGGTGAAGGGGCAAACTTACAGGCTTCTTGGGTTCAGGTTGCTTGTCTGCTGCTTTATAGTGGGGGGATACTACCTCCTGTAGTAAACAGCCTTCTTCCACCCTTAGTCTATTAGCTGAGGAGCCACCAACTCAAGCTGAACAGCTGTCTGACTAGTCAGGATTTCATGCGGGACAGGTGAGGCTGCACCAATGCCAACTTTGGAGTTCTCCCCTACTTGGGTAGAACCTCCCTGGCTTTCTGGAACTGTGGCTAACAGTTGCCCACCTCTCCTACACTTTTTCTTGTTCTTTTTCATTTGGGGCCCAACTGCACTAGTTATAGGTTCAGTCTCCCCAGAAAACTTGGGTGAGGACTGGCTCTGGGCCAGTACCTCTTTTAGGCTCAGACCAACCTGAGGGTGGTTATTACCAAGGAAACAGTCAAGGGGGAGTTCTTTACTGATTACCACCCTTCTCAAACTAAGGGACCAAGCTATTTCTAGGGGCACTAAAGCCACGGGCCTATCAGTGACCTCCCCTGGGATAACCCTTACTCTTTTGTCTCACCTGCGATGTACTGGTTAGAGAGAACCAGCCTGTCCTGCACAGCAGTGTGACTGGCACAAGTATCTCTCAGGGCAGTGACTGGGATTCCATTCCCCACTAAGTGGTGAAAGTGTTTACTCCCCTCTGGGATCTTCAGCTCAACTGTTAGGCTAGGGTAACCTCTTCTTCCGAGGGGTTAACCTCAAAAGCTAAAGTAGCAACCCCTGGAGGTGTGCTAGTGGGTTTATAAGGGTCCTTGGCTAGGAGCCCTGTCTTGTTGCAGTTAAGGCACCAACTCTCTTTTGGGGTCATCCAGGTGACTCCTTACTTTTATCTGTTTCAGAGTGATCCACTTTCTTTTCGAGGGGGTCTTTTTGTCGTCTTTCTTTTGGTCACCCCCACCATGTCTAGTTTTGGACACTCTGGTTCTTACCCAATGATCAGACTTCCTCCCCAACTCTTGACGAGAGACTGGCCCCAGTTCCACCTGGTATTGATGCAACTTCTCATTGTGACAACTACTTAAAAGATGTTCTTTCATTATTAAATTGTAAAGCCCATCATAATCATGCACATTGTACCTTTTAACCAACCACTTAGTGTTTTCACTGAAAAGTCCACAAAATCAACCCAGGACTGGTTGGATGTTTTTTCAGTCTCCCTGAATTTAATCCTGTATTCTTCAGTGGTGAGTCCAAAGCCCTCAGTCAAGTCATGAGGTCATAAGACTCGGCATCTTCCTCATTCAATGTCAGGAATCTATCCCTGTATTTTCCTGGGAAAAGCTCCCACAAGAAAGAGCCCCAGTGCTTTTTGGCTACTCTTCTGCTAATGCAGGCTCTCTCAAAAGCAGTAAACCATTTAGTGATGTCATCACCCTCTTCATATTTAGGGACAACTCCTTTGAGGAGTTTAGGGTCAGAGTATTCCTCTCTCTTCCTAGGTATTATTATATTGCTGCCACCAGAGATAGGTCCTAGGCCCATCTATTTTCTTTGCTTCTCTATGCCCAGGAGTTGAGATTCTAAGTTCAACCTCCTGGCCAATCTTTCTAAGGCAAGCACCTCCTCTGAGGGAGCTTCCACTCCTGAGGTAGGGGTCTCCACCACCTCCTCATCTTTTTCTCTTGTATGATTCTCCTGGGAATCATTCTCACTCACTGGAGGATCTCTCTCATGTTCTGACAAAAGATTCATAAGCTTTTCTCTGGAAGCATGAGTTCCAGTCTTCACGCCATTACCCCTACAGAAGACCCATAACTGGGGAGTATGACAACTCCATGCATGGTGTCAAGTCGAGCTCCTGAGCTTGCTCCTGTGGGTTATCCATTTTTTTGTACTAAAGTTGGGACTTTTTATAAAGTTAAAAAACTTTAACACTTTTCTTTTTGTCCTAACTAGAGTAAGATCTTTTAACTCTAACAATTGAGTACAGGGCCTTAACCAAGGCCCTAACATTTAATTTTAAAATTTAGAAAAATACAACTGTCTAAAGACAATTTGTGGATATATTCGTGTGGTCACTTATTGACAGAGTGGTATCAGCAAACGTGAAGTCGTAGTCCCCACCGCTGATCCACCAAGGTAGGACGCTGGCTCTCTATATTGTGCACTAAAACGAAGTATACTGTGCAGAGAGTCCAGTGAGACCCAGATTGGTATACAGAGGCAAAAGTAGATAATACTAATGCTCTATTTGTGGTAGTGTGGGCAATCAGTTAGGCTTATCAGAGGGTAGTGCTAAGCATTTGTTATACTCACAGAGGCAATAAATAAGACACACACTCAAGAATAAATCCAAGACCAATATATAAAAATAATATCGATTTTTATGTAATTTTTCAGACCAAGAACTTCGTTCTATAGTAAGTACTTAAGGGGATATGAATTTTCAAAGTTCGCAAAATAAATTACTTTTGTGAGAAATTACGCACCATTTAAGTCAAAGAGAAGAAACAAAAAAATGCATATAAAATCACATAGTTGGATTTCAAGGTTCACCTTCGGAATTTGTTAGCAGCAATGCCAGGCCCAGTGTTCCACCAGCAGATTCTCGGGAGCGTACCAGATTCAGCCGGGAGCAGGGTGCTGAGATCATTGGTAGCTGGTGCGCTACGAAGAAGGGGGCCACTTGCAAACACACTGCACAAAGGGACTTAAAGGTAAGTCCGAGGGGGCCCTACTCGAGGGAGCAGGTCGCAAGGGCCTCAGGACCAAGAGAGCACAGCTGGTTCGTCGTTACTTGGACTGGGTGGACCGGGTGCAGAGCAGATAGGTCCGCTGGGCAGCTCGTGTCAAGATGTCCTCGCTGTCTGGAGCAGGCAGCTTGGAGAGGCGATTCTGGGACAGCTGGGCCACTCACAAAGTTTGTCTCAGTGGTCTTGACGTCCCTCAACAGGTGCTTGCTCCCTGGGCAGTTGGAGTCTGGATTGGACTCTTAGTCTTGCTGTATGCTGTTGGAGGCATGGTACCCCGGGTATTGGTGCAGCATGGCTCCAGTAGATCCTGGTGTCTCCAAACTTGGTGAGGAGACAGATCTGATCCTCCGGGGCTGGTGTACCACTTTTGGTTCGTGTGCTGTGTCGGAGTTGCTGGGGAGCAGCAAGTCAACAAACCTGGTTTTGCGAGTTGGGTGCCTGTGGGCTACAGGGGAGTAGTACCTCTACTTCAAGGGAGTTCTTTGGCAATTTGTGGAAGGCTGGAGGAGCTCTGGGGTTCTTGGAGGCCTCACAGTTGCAGGTCGAGACAGCAGGCCACGATGGTATAGTCCTTAAGGCTGCAGGCAGGGGTTGGCACCAGTTTTTTGCAGCAGGGCTTCAGGCTTCGGGTCAGCAGCTCTTGTTTATCGTTTTATTCTGTGTCCGTCAAATCTAAGTACTGGGTCCAGGGATGCCACCTTAATACCAAATTTAGGGGCGTTAAAGGGTGTGACAGGTAGTAGCTAATGGGCTACCTACCTTCAGGGTGTCTACACCCTCTAAGTGACCACTTCCTGTGGGAAGGGGCACTACCCTGACCCTAATTGGCTAATCCTCTCTCAAACCAAGATCGAGATAAATGAAAAGTGGGCTCCACAACGCCTGCCCCACCTTAGGGGTGGTTCTGGCTGAATGTGGACCCATCTCCTAATTTAAGTAATTTTCCCGCCTGTTCTTCCTCCAAATGTGGAGCAGGAAAGGAGTGTTGGCATCCTCCACTAGTTGGTGCTGCCTGGGTCACATTTCAAAGGCGGCATCACCGTTGATGCTTCCCGCCTTGGAAGGCCATCCTGGTGTGAAGCACCTCCACCCAGAGCAGGCTTTGTTCCTGGCCCCTGAGAGCCTACAAGTCTGGCAGCCCTGCTCCAGGACCACCAAACTCGACCGGCGGCCGCCTGCTAGATAAGGAGTTTTCTCCTGGTCTGGCGGGCGGTCCTTTGGCGTTCCCTCAGCGGTGCCTATTAAAAAGGCATCGCAATGGGTACGCCAAAGCCCGTCCTGCACGGCATGGACTATAAAGTCCATGCCGTGCAGAAACGAGGGTGCATGCAGACAGGGGGCACCCCATGTGCCCCTCTGCATGCCTCCCATGGCCCTTAGGCAATAGGGGGCCCTGTAGGGCCCCCTTTGTTTCCTCACCGCCGCACTTTTAATGGTGGGCTCCCCGACATTGAAAGTGAGGCGGTCAGGATACTCGTAATATGTTTGGCGGTGCTTCAGCGGCCCACCAATCATATTGCGGCCTCACACCGCAGCAACACCGCCGAGGGTACAGATCCCAGACGGTTGCAGCCGTACTTTGGCAGTCCGACTGCCATACTCGTAATAGGGCGGTCGGACTGCTGATGCGACGGTGCCCGCACCACCACCGTGGGCTGACACTTGTATCTTGCGAAGTGATATAATAGTCCCAAAACCTGTCTCTTAAAGCGCTTTGAGTGTTTAACCTTGTACTGAATGCAAGTTGGATCATCTACTTCACCACCCTAGTTACTCTTTCCACCACTCCATTATTTTGTGGGCTATAGAGAGACACCATACACTGTTTAATGCCAGATATAGTTAAATAATCCTTCATCTTGTGTGACACAAATACAACTCCATTATCAGAGACAAGATACTCAGGATAACCTTCAATTGTGAAACCTTCTTCAAGAAAGTTCACAATACTGTGTGGACGTTTCCCCAGTGAGGGAATAGTACACCCATTTCAAATATTAATCCAGTAAAACAATGATGTAGCTAATACCATGGGGCAAACCTTGTATGGGTCCCATAAAATCGATAGCAAGTTTGTCATGATCTTTGGGGAAACTCAACAGGTGTTAGTGGAGTTTGTCTCATGGTTAAACTCTTATCAGTATTTTGACACACACAAGATCCCACGAATCACTTCTACATTCTTGTCCATAGAGAGCCACCAATAATGCTCCTGTAGCCTTTTATTTTATAGCTGTCATTCGCTGAAGTCCTTAATGAGCTAAACACATTAACTTTGTGTGTACATCTGTAGGAGGAATGTCCTTCTCTCCTTTCATAATAATACAACCTTCAGTGCTTAGCCCATTCTGAATCCTAAAAAACAATACAACTGACCTTGCCAACAACATTCTTTAGGCTAACCACTGATAATACATTGTCTTGCTTCAGCTAACACCTTTTCCACATTTGAACATGCATTCCATTCCTGTAATGATATAACACCATTGGTATGCATCCTACAGGCCAACCACACATTCCACATCATCCTCTTCAGGTGCTTCATTTAAATTAGATTAGTCAAAAGGTAATCTTGACAAACTCTGCTCTCACATTATTTCTGTCGGAAACATGTTGCACGTGAACATTGAATTCCTGCAGTCTAGCTAAAAGCCTTACGAAATGCAGAGATGCTATACTATACTCATGCCTTTTTCTCTTAAGATACTGAAGAGGTTTGTGGTCCTAACAAAGAACAAACTTTCTGACCGAAACACAAGTTCTGAGTTACGAAGGCATCTTGAGGCAAACACAATGGTATGTTCTGAAGTAGCTATCATCTGACTCAAAACAGCACATATTCCACCTTCACTCACGTCAACAATGAATGTGCACATTCCCCTTCCTGATAAGGTTTTAACACTGGTGCTTCAACAGTGATCTTTTTTATACAATCGAAGGACTGATCTTCATTCTCCAACCAAACAAAAGGTACTAGTATATAAAAGTCATTGTAGGAAAGTGCCTCTTTTTGACACGGTCACCCCAACTTTATGCCTCGTATTTGATGCAATTTTGACTGAAGTGCACTGGGTTCCTACTAACCAGATCCCCAGGGCCAGTGCTGTTTCCCTAAACAAGGTAACTGTTCAATTGTTCCCATTTAGCAAGACTTTTAGCACCTCTGTAAGTCCCTAATGCATAGTACCTCTGGTACCCAGGGCATGGGTACTAAAGAGGGTCCCTGAGGGCTGCAACATGCATGGAGTCGCCCTAAGGGACCTCTCACCAAACTCATGCAGACTGACATTGCAGGCTGCGTGAAATGGTGCAAACAAATACGAAAACATGACATGGCATACACCCTGTGTGCAATGCCCACAGACACTACATGAAATATATGTAAATCGCCCCTACAGCAGGCCTTACAGCCCTAAGGCAGGGTGCATTATATTACATGTGAAGACATATCTGCATGAGCAGATATGCCCCTGTGCTGTTTAGTTCAGTTGCTAGATAGTACAAGTGAACAGGGACGCCATCTACTGGGCACTGATTATTGCGAGTTTCCCAGTTCCATGATGGCTTCATTAAAACCTATGGTGTTTGGTATCAAAAACCTTGTCTTAATAAATCCATTCCGATGCCAGTAGTGGATTTATTAAAACATGCATCCATAGGGTACCTTAGAGGTGCCCCCTGAAAATCAACCAGCCTCTTAGTGTGCTGGCTGACTGGTATCATCCAGCCTGCTAGCACAGATAATATTTCTGACCCCTGCAGATGAGAGCCCTCGCTGTCTGAGGCCAGAAACAATGCCTGCTCTGGAGGAGGGTGTTCACACCTTCTCCAGCAGGATGGCTACTGAATCTGCATTCCAAGACCAGGGGCTTCACAGTCCTTGCCGCCTTTGATAAACGACACCGGCTTCTCCCAAACCTGGGAGATGCCACCCCCTGCCCTGAGGCACATTTGGCACCAGGACATACAGGAAATTAGCTAAGCAAGGAGTTGTGGTGTACTACCAGGCCAGTCACACCCCTAAGGTGGGCTGCCTGATGTGCCCCACGAAAGGCGTTAGAGATTGGGTCTCTAGTTGGCAGAGGTTTGCACCCTGCCCAAGTAGGGACCACAATCCTGGTCAGGGTAAGCTAGTTACACACTTAAAGATAACCTGTGCTCACCCTCCGGTAGCTTGGCACAGAGCAGGCAGGCTTATTTAAAGAGGCAACGTGTAAAGCATTTGTGCAACACACTCAGTAAGACACTGAAAACAGCACAAAAAGACTCTACACAGGTTTAGAGAACTAGAGAATATTTATCTGAGTAAAAAAGACCAAACCAACAAAACTCCAATTAGTAGAAGTCCATGGTCCAAACAGCTAGCCTCATGGACAAGGGACGGAGCTGAATTAAATAAGAAACATAGCCAACGACTAGCTATTCTTTGACATTAATGGAGGACAAACTGCAGGGTAATCAGCCTCACTAAGTGGTCAAAAGGTTCCTTGGAGGCGCAAGGACTGGTGCAAATCCAAAGTTCAGGCTGACCGCAATGAAGGGCAGGCCGGCCTCAGGACCTAAACAGGTCCAGCTGAAGAAATACCTTGGCTGGAGCAAGTGTCAACGTGAGAGCCTACTGCGTTGTCGTCGAGCCGCGCAAAGGGGATCCCACGTCGTCATCTAGCTCCATTAATGTGAATGCAATGCATCATCGTCGAGCCGTGCGATGCTGCGGAATTTCTCACACAGTCGGGCGATGCGTCGTTTTTTGCAGAAATCGGCTGCAGGACTATCTTCTGAGGCTGGTGGGGGCACCTCAGGCAAGGGTAGGACTCACAGATGGCAGAGTCCAGCAGCACCAGCAGAATTGTAGAAAGTCGTTTGTGTCCCTGAGACTTCAGAAAACAGGATGCAAGCCAGCAAGCCCTTGAAGTCACACTGGGTTCAAGGGAGATGGGTCCAGTCCTTGTCCTCAGCAGGGTAGAGATCAGCAGGCAGCAGGGCAGCTCAGCAAAGCAGAGAAGCAGTTCCTCAGAACAGTCCATCAAGGCAAAGGGGCAGGCCTTACAGCACAGCAGTCTTTACTCCAGCAGAGTTCTTCCCAGGTCCAGTAGTATACTGATTTGGTAGGGTCAGAGCCCCAATACGTATACCCAAAAGTGCCTTTGATATAGGGGATGACTTTAAAGTAGCTCTCTGAAGTGCACAAAAAAAAATCCCTTCCAACCCTGCCCTGTCTGCCAGACTGTCTGGGGGGGGGGGGGTTGGTGCTTTGTTCTATTGAAGTGTAAGTGTTAACCCCTCCCATTCCTCCATGCCCAAGAAGGCCCATCAAAATGCAGATGAGTGCAAAGATGAGCCTCACCTTCCTGGGTTTGTGGCTGTCTCGGGGAATCAACAAAATGTAGCTGTCACCCAGCAAAGACATGTATTGGACACAGGCTGCAGGCACACAGAGCAAAGTTAAGAGCAGAGAAATGTCTACTTTCTAAAAGTGGCATTTGTAACATAGTAATGTCAAATCCAACTTCACCACTAAAAGGATTGATCATTACCATTCCAAAGATATGAAACATGATTTAGCTTCACCTTTCTAATCAGTAATTTCAGCTTAAAAGTGTTTTAAGGAATTCCCAATGCTAGCCTATGAGAGGAGTAGGCCTCACAGTGGTGAAAAACAAATTTAGCTGTTTGTTACTACCAGGACATGTAAAACTTAAAAGTACGTCTTACCTTTTAGTTCCACAGCACCCTGCTCATAAGGCTACCTAGGGCAAACCTTAGGGGTGAACTATGTGTAATAAAAGGGGAGTTTAAGAGTTGGCAAGTGGTTTTGAATGCCAAGTCGAAGTGGCAGTAAACTGCACATACAATGGCAGGCCTGAGACATGTTTGAAAGGCTACTTGTGTGGGTGGCACAACCAGTGCTGCAGGCCTACTAGTAGGATTTAGATGGCAGGCCCTGGGTGTATATGGTATACCACTTTACAAGGGACTTACCAGTAAACTAAATATGCCAATTAGATATACACCAATGTTACCATGTGTTAGGGGAGAAGCACATGCACTTTAGCACTGGTCAGCAGTGCTCAGAGTCATAAGGCCAACAAAAAGATACCATAAAATGTGGATGAAAGCAGGCAAAAAGTTAGGGGAAGACCACCCTAAGGATGACAGGTCTAACAGAAGGGTTCCATCATCTTGATTTTGGTGGAATTAGGAACTCTGGGGCAGGGTTATATAGGGGGAGTAATGACCCCAAGGGTAAGTATCCCATTGGCTACTACCCTTCACTTCCCTTAACAATGCAAAATTCAGTATTTAGGTGGCCCTCTGACACCAGGAACCTAAGTTCTTCTGACTGAAGAAAGAAGAGAACAAAGAAGAGCCAAAGAAGTGAGAACTGAGGACTGCTGGTGAACTTTGATGCCAAACCCTGCCTGCCTACCAGCTCCTGTCCCTACAATTGTGACAGCCTGACTCAGCCAGCAGCTGTGGATCCTCCAAAAACCTCAGAGGGCCTCCAGCACTTGCCAAGCCGCCAGCATCTCCTTTGAAGTGGGGGAGCCCCTTCCCTGGAGCCTGCAGGCACCAACAACAACTTCCGGTTCAGCATTCTGCTGTTCACCTGGGCCACTGATGCAGCAGCCACCCAGGACCAACCATGCTCCAGGAGGTCAAATCCGCCTCCCCACCAAAAGTGAAGACGCCAGGACCTACCAGAGCTGCCCTGCACCAATACCCGGGATACTGACCCCTTGCAGCAACCAAAGCTTATTTGAAGTCTAATCCGGACTCCAACACCAAAACGACTGACCATTCAACGAGGGACGTCGGCATCAAAGAGGCCAGCATCAACAGTGGCCCAGCTGTTCTATTTTGCCCCCCTCTGCAGGTCTAACGAGAACTGTGAGTGCCTTTGACGCACTGGTCCAGCCGACCAAAAACCTTTGCACCCGAGCTGCCCGGCCCGCGTCCACGACAACCTACTGTGCTCCCCCGCTCCCAGGACCCTCACAAACTGAGCACCCCCATTGTGAGCTCCGAGACTTGTTCCTAAGTCCCCGTTTGCAGCCTGTTTGTAGGTGCCCCCCCTTTTGTATCGCTTTGTTCGCTCTAAGTTGGCGGGGGTATGCCCAGACGTGGGTCCCTTGCTCACTTTGCCACTGGATTCAAGCAAGCCTGGCTGATGACGGCTGGAATGCCAGAAACCGGTCCTAGGATGCTTGTTTCCGGTCCAGGGAAGACATGGCTTGGCAGTTCGGGCTGGACTGTTCCCATGAGGCACAGGGTCAGACTGATTTGCATATGGCCATGTCTGAACTGGGGTGGTGGAGTGAGCTAAAGAATGATGATGGATTAAACCCAGATCAGTTGACTGGGGGTGAGTGTTTGATTGGCTCAAACGTTCCGTCCATCATCCCCTTTTGTATCGCTTTGTTCGCTCTAAGTTGGCGGGGGTATGCCCAGACGTGGGTCCCTTGCTCACTTTGCCACTGGATTCAAGCAAGCCTGGCTGATGACGGCTGGAATGCCAGAAACCGGTCCTAGGATGCTTGTTTCCGGTCCAGGGAAGACATGGCTTGGCAGTTCGGGCTGGACTGTTCCCATGAGGCACAGGGTCAGACTGATTTGCATATGGCCATGTCTGAACTGGGGTGGTGGAGTGAGCTAAAGAATGATGATGGATTAAACCCAGATCAGTTGACTGGGGGTGAGTGTTTGATTGGCTCAAACGTTCCGTCCATCATCCCCTTTTGTATCGCTTTGTTCGCTCTAAGTTGGCGGGGTATGCCCAGACGTGGGTCCCTTGCTCACTTTGCCACTGGATTCAAGCAAGCCTGGCTGATGACGGCTGGAATGCCAGAAACCGGTCCTAGGATGCTTGTTTCCGGTCCAGGGAAGACATGGCTTGGCAGTTCGGGCTGGACTGTTCCCATGAGGCACAGGGTCAGACTGATTTGCATATGGCCATGTCTGAACTGGGGTGGTGGAGTGAGCTAAAGAATGATGATGGATTAAACCCAGATCAGTTGACTGGGGGTGAGTGTTTGATTGGCTCAAACGTTCCGTCCATCATCCCCTTTTGTATCGCTTTGTTCGCTCTAAGTTGGCGGGGGTATGCCCAGACGTGGGTCCCTTGCTCACTTTGCCACTGGATTCAAGCAAGCCTGGCTGATGACGGCTGGAATGCCAGAAACCGGTCCTAGGATGCTTGTTTCCGGTCCAGGGAAGACATGGCTTGGCAGTTCGGGCTGGACTGTTCCCATGAGGCACAGGGTCAGACTGATTTGCATATGGCCATGTCTGAACTGGGGTGGTGGAGTGAGCTAAAGAATGATGATGGATTAAACCCAGATCAGTTGACTGGGGGTGAGTGTTTGATTGGCTCAAACGTTCCGTCCATCATCCCCTTTTGTATCGCTTTGTTCGCTCTAAGTTGGCGGGGGTATGCCCAGACGTGGGTCCCTTGCTCACTTTGCCACTGGATTCAAGCAAGCCTGGCTGATGACGGCTGGAATGCCAGAAACCGGTCCTAGGATGCTTGTTTCCGGTCCAGGGAAGACATGGCTTGGCAGTTCGGGCTGGACTGTTCCCATGAGGCACAGGGTCAGACTGATTTGCATATGGCCATGTCTGAACTGGGGTGGTGGAGTGAGCTAAAGAATGATGATGGATTAAACCCAGATCAGTTGACTGGGGGTGAGTGTTTGATTGGCTCAAACGTTCCGTCCATCATCCCCTTTTGTATCGCTTTGTTCGCTCTAAGTTGGCGGGGTATGCCCAGACGTGGGTCCCTTGCTCACTTTGCCACTGGATTCAAGCAAGCCTGGCTGATGACGGCTGGAATGCCAGAAACCGGTCCTAGGATGCTTGTTTCCGGTCCAGGGAAGACATGGCTTGGCAGTTCGGGCTGGACTGTTCCCATGAGGCACAGGGTCAGACTGATTTGCATATGGCCATGTCTGAACTGGGGTGGTGGAGTGAGCTAAAGAATGATGATGGATTAAACCCAGATCAGTTGACTGGGGGTGAGTGTTTGATTGGCTCAAACGTTCCGTCCATCATCCCCTTTTGTATCGCTTTGTTCGCTCTAAGTTGGCGGGGGTATGCCCAGACGTGGGTCCCTTGCTCACTTTGCCACTGGATTCAAGCAAGCCTGGCTGATGACGGCTGGAATGCCAGAAACCGGTCCTAGGATGCTTGTTTCCGGTCCAGGGAAGACATGGCTTGGCAGTTCGGGCTGGACTGTTCCCATGAGGCACAGGGTCAGACTGATTTGCATATGGCCATGTCTGAACTGGGGTGGTGGAGTGAGCTAAAGAATGATGATGGATTAAACCCAGATCAGTTGACTGGGGGTGAGTGTTTGATTGGCTCAAACGTTCCGTCCATCATCCCCTTTTGTATCGCTTTGTTCGCTCTAAGTTGGCGGGGGTATGCCCAGACGTGGGTCCCTTGCTCACTTTGCCACTGGATTCAAGCAAGCCTGGCTGATGACGGCTGGAATGCCAGAAACCGGTCCTAGGATGCTTGTTTCCGGTCCAGGGAAGACATGGCTTGGCAGTTCGGGCTGGACTGTTCCCATGAGGCACAGGGTCAGACTGATTTGCATATGGCCATGTCTGAACTGGGGTGGTGGAGTGAGCTAAAGAATGATGATGGATTAAACCCAGATCAGTTGACTGGGGGTGAGTGTTTGATTGGCTCAAACGTTCCGTCCATCATCCCCTTTTGTATCGCTTTGTTCGCTCTAAGTTGGCGGGGGTATGCCCAGACGTGGGTCCCTTGCTCACTTTGCCACTGGATTCAAGCAAGCCTGGCTGATGACGGCTGGAATGCCAGAAACCGGTCC
This sequence comes from Calotriton arnoldi, assembly GCA_963921515.1. NCBI lineage: Eukaryota > Metazoa > Chordata > Amphibia > Caudata > Salamandridae > Calotriton > Calotriton arnoldi. The sequence continues at coordinate 3,297,007 of CAWUFW010000269.1, read as the reverse complement.
TAGGATGCTTGTTTCCGGTCCAGGGAAGACATGGCTTGGCAGTTCGGGCTGGACTGTTCCCATGAGGCACAGGGTCAGACTGATTTGCATATGGCCATGTCTGAACTGGGGTGGTGGAGTGAGCTAAAGAATGATGATGGATTAAACCCAGATCAGTTGACTGGGGGTGAGTGTTTGATTGGCTCAAACGTTCCGTCCATCATCCCCCTTTTGTATCGCTTTGTTCGCTCTAAGTTGGCGGGGGTATGCCCAGACGTGGGTCCCTTGCTCACTTTGCCACTGGATTCAAGCAAGCCTGGCTGATGACGGCTGGAATGCCAGAAACCGGTCCTAGGATGCTTGTTTCCGGTCCAGGGAAGACATGGCTTGGCAGTTCGGGCTGGACTGTTCCCATGAGGCACAGGGTCAGACTGATTTGCATATGGCCATGTCTGAACTGGGGTGGTGGAGTGAGCTAAAGAATGATGATGGATTAAACCCAGATCAGTTGACTGGGGGTGAGTGTTTGATTGGCTCAAACGTTCCGTCCATCATCCCCTTTTGTATAGCTTTGTTCGCTCTAAGTTGGCGGGGGTATGCCCAGACGTGGGTCCCTTGCTCACTTTGCCACTGGATTCAAGCAAGCCTGGCTGATGACGGCTGGAATGCCAGAAACCGGTCCTAGGATGCTTGTTTCCGGTCCAGGGAAGACATGGCTTGGCAGTTCGGGCTGGACTGTTCCCATGAGGCACAGGGTCAGACTGATTTGCATATGGCCATGTCTGAACTGGGGTGGTGGAGTGAGCTAAAGAATGATGATGGATTAAACCCAGATCAGTTGACTGGGGGTGAGTGTTTGATTGGCTCAAACGTTCCGTCCATCATCCCCTTTTGTATCGCTTTGTTCGCTCTAAGTTGGCGGGGGTATGCCCAGACGTGGGTCCCTTGCTCACTTTGCCACTGGATTCAAGCAAGCCTGGCTGATGACGGCTGGAATGCCAGAAACCGGTCCTAGGATGCTTGTTTCCGGTCCAGGGAAGACATGGCTTGGCAGTTCGGGCTGGACTGTTCCCATGAGGCACAGGGTCAGACTGATTTGCATATGGCCATGTCTGAACTGGGGTGGTGGAGTGAGCTAAAGAATGATGATGGATTAAACCCAGATCAGTTGACTGGGGGTGAGTGTTTGATTGGCTCAAACGTTCCGTCCATCATCCCCTTTTGTATCGCTTTGTTCGCTCTAAGTTGGCGGGGGTATGCCCAGACGTGGGTCCCTTGCTCACTTTGCCACTGGATTCAAGCAAGCCTGGCTGATGACGGCTGGAATGCCAGAAACCGGTCCTAGGATGCTTGTTTCCGGTCCAGGGAAGACATGGCTTGGCAGTTCGGGCTGGACTGTTCCCATGAGGTACAGGGTCAGACTGATTTGCATATGGCCATGTCTGAACTGGGGTGGTGGAGTGAGCTAAAGAATGATGATGGATTAAACCCAGATCAGTTGACTGGGGGTGAGTGTTTGATTGGCTCAAACGTTCCGTCCATCATCCCCTTTTGTATCGCTTTGTTCGCTCTAAGTTGGCGGGGGTATGCCCAGACGTGGGTCCCTTGCTCACTTTGCCACTGGATTCAAGCAAGCCTGGCTGATGACGGCTGGAATGCCAGAAACCGGTCCTAGGATGCTTGTTTCCGGTCCAGGGAAGACATGGCTTGGCAGTTCGGGCTGGACTGTTCCCATGAGGCACAGGGTCAGACTGATTTGCATATGGCCATGTCTGAACTGGGGTGGTGGAGTGAGCTAAAGAATGATGATGGATTAAACCCAGATCAGTTGACTGGGGGTGAGTGTTTGATTGGCTCAAACGTTCCGTCCATCATCCCCTTTTGTATCGCTTTGTTCGCTCTAAGTTGGCGGGGGTATGCCCAGACGTGGGTCCCTTGCTCACTTTGCCACTGGATTCAAGCAAGCCTGGCTGATGACGGCTGGAATGCCAGAAACCGGTCCTAGGATGCTTGTTTCCGGTCCAGGGAAGACATGGCTTGGCAGTTCGGGCTGGACTGTTCCCATGAGGCACAGGGTCAGACTGATTTGCATATGGCCATGTCTGAACTGGGGTGGTGGAGTGAGCTAAAGAATGATGATGGATTAAACCCAGATCAGTTGACTGGGGGTGAGTGTTTGATTGGCTCAAACGTTCCGTCCATCATCCCCTTTTGTATCGCTTTGTTCGCTCTAAGTTGGCGGGGGTATGCCCAGACGTGGGTCCCTTGCTCACTTTGCCACTGGATTCAAGCAAGCCTGGCTGATGACGGCTGGAATGCCAGAAACCGGTCCTAGGATGCTTGTTTCCGGTCCAGGGAAGACATGGCTTGGCAGTTCGGGCTGGACTGTTCCCATGAGGCACAGGGTCAGACTGATTTGCATATGGCCATGTCTGAACTGGGGTGGTGGAGTGAGCTAAAGAATGATGATGGATTAAACCCAGATCAGTTGACTGGGGGTGAGTGTTTGATTGGCTCAAACGTTCCGTCCATCATCCCCTTTTGTATCGCTTTGTTCGCTCTAAGTTGGCGGGGTATGCCCAGACGTGGGTCCCTTGCTCACTTTGCCACTGGATTCAAGCAAGCCTGGCTGATGACGGCTGGAATGCCAGAAACCGGTCCTAGGATGCTTGTTTCCGGTCCAGGGAAGACATGGCTTGGCAGTTCGGGCTGGACTGTTCCCATGAGGCACAGGGTCAGACTGATTTGCATATGGCCATGTCTGAACTGGGGTGGTGGAGTGAGCTAAAGAATGATGATGGATTAAACCCAGATCAGTTGACTGGGGGTGAGTGTTTGATTGGCTCAAACGTTCCGTCCATCATCCCCCTTTTGTATCGCTTTGTTCGCTCTAAGTTGGCGGGGGTATGCCCAGACGTGGGTCCCTTGCTCACTTTGCCACTGGATTCAAGCAAGCCTGGCTGATGACGGCTGGAATGCCAGAAACCGGTCCTAGGATGCTTGTTTCCGGTCCAGGGAAGACATGGCTTGGCAGTTCGGGCTGGACTGTTCCCATGAGGCACAGGGTCAGACTGATTTGCATATGGCCATGTCTGAACTGGGGTGGTGGAGTGAGCTAAAGAATGATGATGGATTAAACCCAGATCAGTTGACTGGGGGTGAGTGTTTGATTGGCTCAAACGTTCCGTCCATCATCCCCTTTTGTATAGCTTTGTTCGCTCTAAGTTGGCGGGGGTATGCCCAGACGTGGGTCCCTTGCTCACTTTGCCACTGGATTCAAGCAAGCCTGGCTGATGACGGCTGGAATGCCAGAAACCGGTCCTAGGATGCTTGTTTCCGGTCCAGGGAAGACATGGCTTGGCAGTTCGGGCTGGACTGTTCCCATGAGGCACAGGGTCAGACTGATTTGCATATGGCCATGTCTGAACTGGGGTGGTGGAGTGAGCTAAAGAATGATGATGGATTAAACCCAGATCAGTTGACTGGGGGTGAGTGTTTGATTGGCTCAAACGTTCCGTCCATCATCCCCTTTTGTATCGCTTTGTTCGCTCTAAGTTGGCGGGGGTATGCCCAGACGTGGGTCCCTTGCTCACTTTGCCACTGGATTCAAGCAAGCCTGGCTGATGACGGCTGGAATGCCAGAAACCGGTCCTAGGATGCTTGTTTCCGGTCCAGGGAAGACATGGCTTGGCAGTTCGGGCTGGACTGTTCCCATGAGGCACAGGGTCAGACTGATTTGCATATGGCCATGTCTGAACTGGGGTGGTGGAGTGAGCTAAAGAATGATGATGGATTAAACCCAGATCAGTTGACTGGGGGTGAGTGTTTGATTGGCTCAAACGTTCCGTCCATCATCCCCTTTTGTATCGCTTTGTTCGCTCTAAGTTGGCGGGGGTATGCCCAGACGTGGGTCCCTTGCTCACTTTGCCACTGGATTCAAGCAAGCCTGGCTGATGACGGCTGGAATGCCAGAAACCGGTCCTAGGATGCTTGTTTCCGGTCCAGGGAAGACATGGCTTGGCAGTTCGGGCTGGACTGTTCCCATGAGGTACAGGGTCAGACTGATTTGCATATGGCCATGTCTGAACTGGGGTGGTGGAGTGAGCTAAAGAATGATGATGGATTAAACCCAGATCAGTTGACTGGGGGTGAGTGTTTGATTGGCTCAAACGTTCCGTCCATCATCCCCTTTTGTATCGCTTTGTTCGCTCTAAGTTGGCGGGGGTATGCCCAGACGTGGGTCCCTTGCTCACTTTGCCACTGGATTCAAGCAAGCCTGGCTGATGACGGCTGGAATGCCAGAAACCGGTCCTAGGATGCTTGTTTCCGGTCCAGGGAAGACATGGCTTGGCAGTTCGGGCTGGACTGTTCCCATGAGGCACAGGGTCAGACTGATTTGCATATGGCCATGTCTGAACTGGGGTGGTGGAGTGAGCTAAAGAATGATGATGGATTAAACCCAGATCAGTTGACTGGGGGTGAGTGTTTGATTGGCTCAAACGTTCCGTCCATCATCCCCTTTTGTATCGCTTTGTTCGCTCTAAGTTGGCGGGGTATGCCCAGACGTGGGTCCCTTGCTCACTTTGCCACTGGATTCAAGCAAGCCTGGCTGATGACGGCTGGAATGCCAGAAACCGGTCCTAGGATGCTTGTTTCCGGTCCAGGGAAGACATGGCTTGGCAGTTCGGGCTGGACTGTTCCCATGAGGCACAGGGTCAGACTGATTTGCATATGGCCATGTCTGAACTGGGGTGGTGGAGTGAGCTAAAGAATGATGATGGATTAAACCCAGATCAGTTGACTGGGGGTGAGTGTTTGATTGGCTCAAACGTTCCGTCCATCATCCCCTTTTGTATCGCTTTGTTCGCTCTAAGTTGGCGGGGGTATGCCCAGACGTGGGTCCCTTGCTCACTTTGCCACTGGATTCAAGCAAGCCTGGCTGATGACGGCTGGAATGCCAGAAACCGGTCCTAGGATGCTTGTTTCCGGTCCAGGGAAGACATGGCTTGGCAGTTCGGGCTGGACTGTTCCCATGAGGCACAGGGTCAGACTGATTTGCATATGGCCATGTCTGAACTGGGGTGGTGGAGTGAGCTAAAGAATGATGATGGATTAAACCCAGATCAGTTGACTGGGGGTGAGTGTTTGATTGGCTCAAACGTTCCGTCCATCATCCCCTTTTGTATCGCTTTGTTCGCTCTAAGTTGGCGGGGGTATGCCCAGACGTGGGTCCCTTGCTCACTTTGCCACTGGATTCAAGCAAGCCTGGCTGATGACGGCTGGAATGCCAGAAACCGGTCCTAGGATGCTTGTTTCCGGTCCAGGGAAGACATGGCTTGGCAGTTCGGGCTGGACTGTTCCCATGAGGCACAGGGTCAGACTGATTTGCATATGGCCATGTCTGAACTGGGGTGGTGGAGTGAGCTAAAGAATGATGATGGATTAAACCCAGATCAGTTGACTGGGGGTGAGTGTTTGATTGGCTCAAACGTTCCGTCCATCATCCCCTTTTGTATCGCTTTGTTCGCTCTAAGTTGGCGGGGGTATGCCCAGACGTGGGTCCCTTGCTCACTTTGCCACTGGATTCAAGCAAGCCTGGCTGATGACGGCTGGAATGCCAGAAACCGGTCCTAGGATGCTTGTTTCCGGTCCAGGGAAGACATGGCTTGGCAGTTCGGGCTGGACTGTTCCCATGAGGCACAGGGTCAGACTGATTTGCATATGGCCATGTCTGAACTGGGGTGGTGGAGTGAGCTAAAGAATGATGATGGATTAAACCCAGATCAGTTGACTGGGGGTGAGTGTTTGATTGGCTCAAACGTTCCGTCCATCATCCCCTTTTGTATCGCTTTGTTCGCTCTAAGTTGGCGGGGGTATGCCCAGACGTGGGTCCCTTGCTCACTTTGCCACTGGATTCAAGCAAGCCTGGCTGATGACGGCTGGAATGCCAGAAACCGGTCCTAGGATGCTTGTTTCCGGTCCAGGGAAGACATGGCTTGGCAGTTCGGGCTGGACTGTTCCCATGAGGCACAGGGTCAGACTGATTTGCATATGGCCATGTCTGAACTGGGGTGGTGGAGTGAGCTAAAGAATGATGATGGATTAAACCCAGATCAGTTGACTGGGGGTGAGTGTTTGATTGGCTCAAACGTTCCGTCCATCATCCCCTTTTGTATCGCTTTGTTCGCTCTAAGTTGGCGGGGGTATGCCCAGACGTGGGTCCCTTGCTCACTTTGCCACTGGATTCAAGCAAGCCTGGCTGATGACGGCTGGAATGCCAGAAACCGGTCCTAGGATGCTTGTTTCCGGTCCAGGGAAGACATGGCTTGGCAGTTCGGGCTGGACTGTTCCCATGAGGCACAGGGTCAGACTGATTTGCATATGGCCATGTCTGAACTGGGGTGGTGGAGTGAGCTAAAGAATGATGATGGATTAAACCCAGATCAGTTGACTGGGGGTGAGTGTTTGATTGGCTCAAACGTTCCGTCCATCATCCCCTTTTGTATCGCTTTGTTCGCTCTAAGTTGGCGGGGGTATGCCCAGACGTGGGTCCCTTGCTCACTTTGCCACTGGATTCAAGCAAGCCTGGCTGATGACGGCTGGAATGCCAGAAACCGGTCCTAGGATGCTTGTTTCCGGTCCAGGGAAGACATGGCTTGGCAGTTCGGGCTGGACTGTTCCCATGAGGCACAGGGTCAGACTGATTTGCATATGGCCATGTCTGAACTGGGGTGGTGGAGTGAGCTAAAGAATGATGATGGATTAAACCCAGATCAGTTGACTGGGGGTGAGTGTTTGATTGGCTCAAACGTTCCGTCCATCATCCCCTTTTGTATCGCTTTGTTCGCTCTAAGTTGGCGGGGGTATGCCCAGACGTGGGTCCCTTGCTCACTTTGCCACTGGATTCAAGCAAGCCTGGCTGATGACGGCTGGAATGCCAGAAACCGGTCCTAGGATGCTTGTTTCCGGTCCAGGGAAGACATGGCTTGGCAGTTCGGGCTGGACTGTTCCCATGAGGCACAGGGTCAGACTGATTTGCATATGGCCATGTCTGAACTGGGGTGGTGGAGTGAGCTAAAGAATGATGATGGATTAAACCCAGATCAGTTGACTGGGGGTGAGTGTTTGATTGGCTCAAACGTTCCGTCCATCATCCCCTTTTGTATCGCTTTGTTCGCTCTAAGTTGGCGGGGGTATGCCCAGACGTGGGTCCCTTGCTCACTTTGCCACTGGATTCAAGCAAGCCTGGCTGATGACGGCTGGAATGCCAGAAACCGGTCCTAGGATGCTTGTTTCCGGTCCAGGGAAGACATGGCTTGGCAGTTCGGGCTGGACTGTTCCCATGAGGCACAGGGTCAGACTGATTTGCATATGGCCATGTCTGAACTGGGGTGGTGGAGTGAGCTAAAGAATGATGATGGATTAAACCCAGATCAGTTGACTGGGGGTGAGTGTTTGATTGGCTCAAACGTTCCGTCCATCATCCCCTTTTGTATCGCTTTGTTCGCTCTAAGTTGGCGGGGGTATGCCCAGACGTGGGTCCCTTGCTCACTTTGCCACTGGATTCAAGCAAGCCTGGCTGATGACGGCTGGAATGCCAGAAACCGGTCCTAGGATGCTTGTTTCCGGTCCAGGGAAGACATGGCTTGGCAGTTCGGGCTGGACTGTTCCCATGAGGCACAGGGTCAGACTGATTTGCATATGGCCATGTCTGAACTGGGGTGGTGGAGTGAGCTAAAGAATGATGATGGATTAAACCCAGATCAGTTGACTGGGGGTGAGTGTTTGATTGGCTCAAACGTTCCGTCCATCATCCCCTTTTGTATCGCTTTGTTCGCTCTAAGTTGGCGGGGGTATGCCCAGACGTGGGTCCCTTGCTCACTTTGCCACTGGATTCAAGCAAGCCTGGCTGATGACGGCTGGAATGCCAGAAACCGGTCCTAGGATGCTTGTTTCCGGTCCAGGGAAGACATGGCTTGGCAGTTCGGGCTGGACTGTTCCCATGAGGCACAGGGTCAGACTGATTTGCATATGGCCATGTCTGAACTGGGGTGGTGGAGTGAGCTAAAGAATGATGATGGATTAAACCCAGATCAGTTGACTGGGGGTGAGTGTTTGATTGGCTCAAACGTTCCGTCCATCATCCCCTTTTGTATCGCTTTGTTCGCTCTAAGTTGGCGGGGGTATGCCCAGACGTGGGTCCCTTGCTCACTTTGCCACTGGATTCAAGCAAGCCTGGCTGATGACGGCTGGAATGCCAGAAACCGGTCCTAGGATGCTTGTTTCCGGTCCAGGGAAGACATGGCTTGGCAGTTCGGGCTGGACTGTTCCCATGAGGCACAGGGTCAGACTGATTTGCATATGGCCATGTCTGAACTGGGGTGGTGGAGTGAGCTAAAGAATGATGATGGATTAAACCCAGATCAGTTGACTGGGGGTGAGTGTTTGATTGGCTCAAACGTTCCGTCCATCATCCCCTTTTGTATCGCTTTGTTCGCTCTAAGTTGGCGGGGGTATGCCCAGACGTGGGTCCCTTGCTCACTTTGCCACTGGATTCAAGCAAGCCTGGCTGATGACGGCTGGAATGCCAGAAACCGGTCCTAGGATGCTTGTTTCCGGTCCAGGGAAGACATGGCTTGGCAGTTCGGGCTGGACTGTTCCCATGAGGCACAGGGTCAGACTGATTTGCATATGGCCATGTCTGAACTGGGGTGGTGGAGTGAGCTAAAGAATGATGATGGATTAAACCCAGATCAGTTGACTGGGGGTGAGTGTTTGATTGGCTCAAACGTTCCGTCCATCATCCCCTTTTGTATCGCTTTGTTCGCTCTAAGTTGGCGGGGGTATGCCCAGACGTGGGTCCCTTGCTCACTTTGCCACTGGATTCAAGCAAGCCTGGCTGATGACGGCTGGAATGCCAGAAACCGGTCCTAGGATGCTTGTTTCCGGTCCAGGGAAGACATGGCTTGGCAGTTCGGGCTGGACTGTTCCCATGAGGCACAGGGTCAGACTGATTTGCATATGGCCATGTCTGAACTGGGGTGGTGGAGTGAGCTAAAGAATGATGATGGATTAAACCCAGATCAGTTGACTGGGGGTGAGTGTTTGATTGGCTCAAACGTTCCGTCCATCATCCCCTTTTGTACCCCCTTTGCCTACAGTATAGCACGGAAGGCTGCCAACGCATCCAGCACCTCCGCACCCAAACACTCTGGGCAGGTAAACCCGAACTGCTGGTGGTACTTTGGACCATGGCCCCCTAGCACCTTAAGTCCTAAAGGAGATCCCCAGAATACAATTGCAAGTACCTTTTTCTCCATAGGAAAGCATTACCGTGTAAAAGCGCATTTGTACTTTTACTAGCCTGTAAAAATTGCTATTTCAAAAGTACTTACCCAATTATGAAGTTCTTGGTGTTAAAATATATATATATAAATACTTGTTATTTTTCTAAATTGGTCTCGTGTTTCTTCTTGAGTGTGTCTCATTTATTGACTCAGTGTGTGTTCAACAAATGCTTAACACTCCCCCTGATAAGCCTAAACGGCTTGCCCACACTACCACAAGGGAACATTTGGGAATATTAATTTAAGCCCTGTAAAACAGTAAGGGTTGTCTGGACTTTCTACATAGTGTACCTCTTTTTGGTACACTACATAAAAAGCCAGCTTCCTACATTGGTGGATCAGTGGTGGGGTACAAGACTTTGCATGTGCTGATACAACTTGGTCAATAGGTGATTCCACTACGAAACCCACAATTGACTTTAATCAAAAAAATATATATATATATTTTCAAATTTCGATTTTTTCCAAATATTTTTAATCTGAACTGTTAGGGCCTTGTGTTAAGTTTCCCACTGCTTTTGTATTAGAATTTCAAAAAGGTATATTAGTAGTTAGGCCATAAAAGTCTGTTTTAGAATTTTTTTACATTTTCTTAAAAGGTCCCAACTACAGTAAACGTGTCAACCTCAGAGGATAGAGCTGAAAAACGCAACCAGACCCCTTACCTGCAACTTAGTTTGAGGCAGCTAAAATACCTCTGTAAGGCTTGCAAAATTACAACTGGGTCTAGACCGACCAAAGCATCACTCCAGGAGTTGTTTTCTGAGTTTGATAGAGCCCAGGCAAATGAAGAACATGCTGGCAACATTTATGATGACCATGTCAGTGAAGATGAATCTGCTAACATACTCATGGGGATGATTCCCCTTCCAATACCCCAGAGGAAGAGGATAACAGTAGTGGGGTTAAGATTTTATTGCTTGATTAGTTAGAACCTTTGCAATGTGAAAGGGTGGCATCAGATCACAGTTTGCATAATCCATAAGATTATATCTTTTAAAATGCAGGTTTAAAACAATAAAAGTTAAGAAATCATCGAGTCACATAGGCCGATATTACATGTTACTAACACAATAGGGCTAGAATAAAAAGTGCATTCATAAGTGAGTGTAAAATCGCAAGGAGTTGGCGTCATTTACTCTAAATGAGAAAATGGGATATAAATATATGGAAGGTTTGTGCGAATAGATAAGCACCTACTGTGTGTAACACTTTTGTATGGGCTAGAGCGTGTCTGTTAGTCACTAGGCAGAAGAAGGGGGGGAATGCCATTAGGGGGAGTGGTCAGTTGCGAGGCCCCAATGGTAGTCGAGTTATCTGTCAGCCCATTGCGTGCACAATTCTGCGCCTCAATCTTCCTAGAGAAGCGGTCCATAAATTTAACCAAGGCACAATTCAGGATGGTATTCGAGGGGTCGAAGCATGCCAGGACTGCTCCTCTGCAGGTTCTTATGTTGTTTGCTATCCAGCCCCTTCATAGCAGAGCCCTTCTATCCTCTAGAAGGATGGGGGCACAGGCACAAAACGTGTGTTATGTCCTCTTTGTGTTGATTACAGAGCCGACACATTGCCTCAACCTTGCCCCTTTTCCACGCTGGAAGGTGTCCGGCAGTGGGGATCACCCCCCTTCTCAGCTTCATGAACTGTAACTTTGTCCTTTTGTTTTAGGGGTTATCTAAGTAGCACTGGGGTGTCAGTTGTTTATAGGTGCATAGGGTCATCCAACCGTGGGACCGTGCAGAGAGACTGGCCCTGTCTTCTATTGAAGAGAGCCGTTTCCTGCAAATTTTTTCCAGCCTTTTGAATTCCTGATGGCTGGTGTGTAAGTCCCAGGCGGGAACCAAGCCAATTGTGCTGAGGGCTTGGGTCAGATAGTGGTTGCCCAGCGACCTATAGTTTGAGGCCAAGTGGTGTGCCAGGGAGCCTTCCTTCCTTGGAGGCCCTAAGCTTGTGACAGCTTATAGCTTATAAGGCTTATAGCTAAGGCAGCCTTGCGAGCCAGCGCCTGTCTACAAATTCCGAATTCCAGTCTTATTTGCGCTGGTGATGTGTAAGAAGGGAGCTGAAAAACTGATCTGTAAATCTTTGTGAGCTTTTTGTCGAGGGTCTCACTTTCCTGCCCTTTCAGAGCCCCGCATCCATATGTTAGAGTTGGGAGAACCTTCGCCTGAGCAACATGGAGGATCGGTGTAAAGATGAGGCCTTTTTGTTTTGTATGTGTCGATCTGAGAGCAAACGAAAGTGCAGTGCCTTTCTTTTTTATTTCCATCATCTGGCTCGCATATCTGCCTTTGTCATTAAAAAGGACGCCTAGATATTTGTGGCAGTTGGTTGCTTCTAATTTCTCCTGGTCGAGGGACCATGATGGCTTTTGAGTTCTTGCAACTCGGACCCGGAGAATCTTGGTTTTCTTTTTGTTTATTTGCAGGCCGTTCCTTTTGGAGAATGTGGTGGTTTCATCTAGGAGGCGTTGCAAACCAATCTTTGTTTTGCTGATAAGAACCAGGTCATCTGCATAGAGTAGGTTTGAGAGGCAGAGTCCACCTAGTTTGGGTGGGTGCGAGTTTACGGAGTTGAGAACCAGAGTCAGATCGCTTAAGAATAAGTTGAATAGAGTGGGTGCAAGAACGCAACCTTGCTTGAGGCCTTGCGCGGTGGTTATGGGTCATGACAGACGCGATCCATCCCTGATCTTAATTCTGACCCAGGTATCCTGGTGTAGAAGCTGCAGAGCCCTGAGCAAGGTATCTAAAAGAGATAATTAGTTATAGATTCCTTACCTTAGAATTACCCCCAGGCGTCAGACTGGATCCAGAGAATTTTTCGTCAGCAGTACCCCTGCGCGTCGAAAGGTGGCATCGGTCGGCTCCGCGTTCGTCGTTGGCGTCGTGGTCACCGGGATGACATTGCGATAGCTACTTAGACGCCACCCTCGCGCGCTGATGTCAGTTCTTTTTTTTTTCGCGCCAGCCGGCGCAGATGCGGAGAGAGTGGTACCTCCAGTCACTTTTTGACTGACTTTTTGCTGACTTTTGTCGACGTCGTTTTGAGCCTTCGACTCCTGGTACAGGTTAGGGATGCCCGGTTTTAAGGCTTGCGGTTCCTGCCGACGGTTGATGTCGGTGACGGATCTGCCCCGCGTGTGCCTGTTTTGCCTGGAACCCGACCATGACTACTAGTCGTGTTCCGACTGCCGGACCATGAATCCGAAGTCTTTGCGGGAGCGGTCCCGAAAGCTTCTCGAGGCCCGGCAGTCCGCTCTGCGCCACTCGAGGTCCCAGCCGCGTGGGAGGTCGAGGGACCGGTTGCGGAGCCACCATCACCAGTCCTCTTCCAACTCTTTGCACTCCTCCGGTAAGTTGAAGCACAATAAGAAGTCGAAGAAGCATCGTCGCTCTTCGACTTCTCCCTGTCCATTGGCCGATGCGACGAGGGATACGGGTGGTGCCCCTCCCGCGGCCCCGCGCACGGAGCCCGCTGGGTCGACTCAGAGTTTCCCTCCCTTCCCGGGACCCGGAGCAACCCCTGCCCAGCTTCGGACTTTCTACAAGGCGATGCATGCCATCTTTGGGCAGCCCGACTCTGCTGGCGCGCCTTCGGGCCCCGTGGACTCGGCTGGGGGCCATGGGCCTTCGACGTCGGCTGCTTCGGCCCCGGCACCGCAGGGTCCCCTTGGATCCAGGCCTGGATCCGGATCGGCACCGGTCGACCTGACGACATCTCCCCCGGCGCCGATTCCATCGGCACCACGTCCGCAGCCAACGCCGGTTGTGTCCCCTGCCGGCATCGACCCCAGCCTCCACCCCGACGTGGACACGGAGTCGGACCAACGTCGACTGATGTCGGTTCCGGCGCCGACGGGTGCTTTTGTGCCCCTGTTCCACCCTGGTTCTTTTAGGCCAGATTGGCAACCAGAGGAGGGTGAGGAGGACTGGGAGGGGTCTGGAGACACTCTAACTGACCAGTTAGAATATGATCCGGACTGGCGAGAGACATTGGGGGATGCCAGTGGGCTGGATACTTCCCCAGACCTTGGCTTGTTGTCTGCTCCTACCATGGCTACGGAGGAGGGAGCATCTTACGCAGTGGTGTTGCGTAGGGCGGCCGAGGCTCTCAACCTCGAGCTACCTACGGTGGCGGTCAGGACTAACCTCCTGACAGGTGCTTCAGCCGGCAGGGAGCTCTTCGGAGCCCCTGCTGCCGTTCAATGAAGCTCTCACTGACATCCTTTTGGGCACCTGGTCCAGGCCCAACACAGGGGCTCCTGTGGATAGGATGGTCGCCCGACGCCACCGCCCGGCTCCGGGCGACCCCTCTTTCCTCTCCCCAACACCCCTCCCCTGAGAGCTTCGTGGTCCAAGCCTCCACGTCCAAAGGCGCATTCCCTACCGCACAACCTGATAGGGAATCCAAAAAGCTGGACCACCTTAGGAAGAAGATGTTTTCTTCCTCCAGCTTGGGACTGCGGTCGGTAATTACCACATGTCTGTTGGGCCGTTACCCCCACTCTGTGTGGGTTACGGTGGCGCAGGTGCTGCCTCAGTGCCCGGAGGAGTCCCGGGCCGTACTCTTCTGTGCAGTTGCCGAGGGGAGAGACGCAGCCAAGTTTACCATTCGCTGTGAACTGGACACCGCTGACTCGCTAGGCAGGACGATTTCAACGTCGGTAACCCTTCGACGCTATGTCTGGCTGAGGTCGACTGGTTTTTCAGGGGATGTCCAAGCTACCCTTATGGACATGCCTTTTGATGGCCGTCGCCTGTTCGGCGACAAGGCAGACAATGCGCTAGAGCGCTTCAAGGACTCTCGGGCTACGGCCAAGTCCTTGGGCCTCTCCACCACCCGCCCTGCGCAGTCTGCTTTTCGCCCCTTTCGTGGCTATGAAAGGGGTGCCCCACCACGTTCCGCCCAGAACCACAGGCCGGCGCAAGCTGTTCAGCCCCTGCGCGGCCGGGGACGTGAGAACCACCGCCGTGGGTCCGGGGGCCATCGAGCGGGCCAGTCCACCACAGCCCCCTCTGCAGCAGCCTCCAAACCCTCCTAGTCCGACCTTTCAGGGCCACCAATCGCCAGTGGGCGGCAGGATTCGCTTCACCTCCCCCACTGGTGCACCATCACGTCGGACAGGTGGGTTTTGCAGATAGTCCGAAGGGGCTACTCCCTCCCCTTCCAGACTACCCCTCCATCCATGCCACCTCAGCACCATCGCATGTCGGAGGATCATCTGGCCCTTCTCCAACAGGAAGTTTCGGCACTCTTAGCCAAGGGAGCCATCGAGCGAGTTCCTGCCCCAGAAGTAGGTCGTGGTTGCTATTCCCACTACTTTCTGGTGCCCAAGAAGGACAAAGGCCTGCGTCCTATCTTGGATCTCAGGAACGTCAACCGCTTCCTCTGAAAGGAGAAGTTAAAAATGTTGACGCTAGCTCAGGTCCTGTCTGCCCTCGAGACTGGATGGTAGCGTTGGACTTGCAGGACGCTTATTTTCACATCACCGTCCTGCCGGCCCACCGGCGTTACCTGCGGTTCATGGTAGGCTACGAGCACTTTCAGTTTACTGTGCTCCCCTTCGGCCTTACCAGCGCCCCTCGGTGTTCACGAAAGTGATGGCGGTGGTCGCAGCTCATCTGCGCAGATCAGTGGTTCCATTCTTCCCCTATCTCGACGACTGGCTGTTGAAGGCGGGCTCGCCCCAGGCAGTCGTCTCCCACCTCCAGACTATGGCGGACCTCCTGCATTTGCTGGGGTTCACTAACAACGTGCCGAAGTCACACCTGACTCCCTCTCAGAAGCTCCTTTTCATCTGAGCGGTTCTGGACACGATGCAGTTTCGGGCTTATCCTCCCGAGCAGCGAGTCCGGGATATTCGGGCTATGTTTCTGATCTTTCAGCCACTATCACGGGTTTCGGTCAGAATGACCCTGAGGCTGCTGGGCCTCATGGCCTCCTGCATCCTTCTGGTGGATCATGCCAGTTGGCATATGCGGGCTCTGCAGTGGTACCTAAAGTTCCAGTGGACACAGCATCAGGGTAATCTGTCCGATTGCGTTTAGATCTCGGAGGGCACTGCACGACAATTGCAGTGGTGGCTAGCGAACCAGGATTGGGTCAGCGGCAGATCCCTCTCCCTTTCCCAACCGGAGTTCACAGTGGTGATGGATGCATCACTTCTGGGGTGGGGCGGCCACATGGGAGAGGCAGAGATCAGAGGCCTCTGGTCTCCGGCGGAGTCCGGGCTCCACATCAAACTTCTGGAGCTGGGGGCGATCTGTCTTGCACTAAAAGCATTCCTTCCCTCTGTCCGGGGAAGAGTGGTGCAGGTGTTCACAGACAACACCATCGCCATGTGGTACTGCAATAAACAGGGCAGTGTGGGGTCGTGGACCCTATGTGAAGAGGCTCTCCGTCTATGGACATGGCTGGAACATTAGGGCATATCCCTGGTGGTTCAACACCTGGCAGGTTCACTGAACACCAGGGCGGACAAACTCAGCCGCAGGTGCATGATGGATCACGAATGGCGTCTTCACTCGGCGGTGGCGCAAGGTCTCTTTCAGCAGTGGGGAGAGCCTTGGTTAGATCTATTCGCTACCAAAGAGTACGCACAATGTCCGCAATTCTGCACTTTGGAGTTTCCAAGGCGGCACTCGCTAGGCGACGCTTTTCATCGCGAGTGGAGTTGCGGTCTTCTATACGTCTTTCCGCCTTTACCACTTCTGCCCAGAGTGCTGAAGAAGATCAAGCACGACCGGGCCCAAGTCATTCTTGTGGCTCCGGATTGGGCACGAAGAGTCTGGTATCCCGAGCTGTTACACATGGCCATCGATCCTCCGATCAGACTGCCTCTTCGGGAGGATCTTCTGTCGCAGCAGCAGGGGACGGTCCTCCACCCGAACCTGTCCAGCCTCCACCTCCTTGCGTGGAGATTGAGCAGCGGCAATTGACAGCCTTTGACCTTCCTCCCGAAGTCTGTGATGTTATTTTGGCAGCCAGGCGTCCCTCTACTAAGACGGTATACGCCTGCAGATGGAACAAATTTGTGGCATGGTGCGCAGCAAAGGCTGTGGATCCCCTTTCTGCCCCTCTTTCTGAGGTTCTCTTGTTCCTCCTTTCTTTGTCTCAGCAGGGCTCTGCTCTGGGAACTCTTAAGGGCTATCTCTCAGCCATTTCAGCCTTTCTTAGGCTTCCTGATCAGCCTTCTCTTTTCAAGTCCCCTGTTGTAAATCGCTTCCTTAAGGGCATTACTCATCTTTTTCCTCCTGTTCCCTTCGTAATGCTCCAGGGGGACTTGAACTTGGTTCTTACCTACCTTATGTTTGCTCCCTTTGAGCCGCTTCATAACTGTCCTCTCAGACTTCTTACTCTAAAGACTGCTTTTCTGGTTGGCATCACCTCTGCTCGCAGGGTGAGTGAGCTGCAAGCCCTTTTTTCC
Organism: Calotriton arnoldi; assembly: GCA_963921515.1. Classification (NCBI taxonomy): domain Eukaryota; kingdom Metazoa; phylum Chordata; class Amphibia; order Caudata; family Salamandridae; genus Calotriton; species Calotriton arnoldi. Next base: position 3,280,252 of record CAWUFW010000269.1, on the reverse strand, counting down.
AAACCTCCTTTTCTGGCTATTCATCCGGAAAAGGTCGTCCTCAGAACCAGGCCTTCCTTTCTTCCAAAGGTGGTTACTTCTTTCCACATTGGTCAAACCATCACTTTGCCCACCTTCTTTCCGCCTCCGCATCCTTCTAAGGAGGAAGAGAGGCTCCACCGTCTGAATCCAAAACGTGCGCTTTCATTTTATTTGGATCGCACCAAACAATTCCGGGTGGATAACCAGCTCTTTGTTGGCTACGTGGGCGCCAAAAAAGGTCGGGCCGTGCACAATCGGACCATCTCTAGGTGAGTCGTTTTGTGCATTAAAGCTTGCTATTCTTTGGCAAAGAAGGAGCCTCCGGTGGGACTGCGCACACATTCGACCAGTGCGACGGCAGCAAACACTGCTTTGGGACGGGGAGTCCCCCTCAATGACATCTGTCAGGCAGCTACATGGGCATCTCTGCACACGTTCACGAAACACTACTGCCTGGACAGCCAAGTCCGGAGAGACGGCTTCTTTTGCCGTTCTGTTCTCCAGGACGTTCTGGTGTGAACTTAGTTTGCAGACCCACCTCCGGGGTTGGTATTGCTGGGGTATCTATTCTAAGGTAAGGAATCTATAACTAATTGTCTCTTTCAGATGAACAAGTTACTTACCTTCGGTAACGATACATCTGTAAGAGACATAGATTAGTTATAGATTCCTTAAGGAATCCATTTTAGGGCCCTAGTTTTGTGCACCAGTGGTCAGTGTCTTGCATGGCTCTGCACTTCTGGCATGGAATGTCATGTAAAAGAACTGAAGTCAGCGCGCGAGGGCAGCGTCTAAGTAGCTACCGCAACGTCATGCCGGCGACCACGACGCCAACTACGAACGCGGAGCCGACCAACGCCACCTTTCGACGCGCAGGGGTACTGCTGACGAAAAATTCTCCAAATCCAGTCTGACGCCTGGGGGTAATTCTAAGGTAAGGAATCTATAACTAATCTATGTCTCTTACAGATATATCGTTACCGAAGGTAAGTAACTTGTTGAGGAGTGCAAGTTTCTGCCAGAGTTTCCTCCTATCGACCCTGTTGAATGCAGATTTGTAATCTATGAACCACATATATAAGGGGCACGTGTTGGATTCCGCCTGGTCGATCAAGAAGGAGAGTGCTGTGAGGTTCACTGTTGTCCCAGCGTTCCTTGTGAATCCAGTTTGGTTTGAGGGTATGATTTTATTTATCTCATCTTTATCTCATTATCCGATGATTGTAGAGAGTCCAACAGCACACCAGCAAAGTAATTTGCTTCATTATCAATTAGGGCTATCATACGGTAGTTCCCGGGAGATTTTTTTTTTTTCTCAAAATCTTTTTATTGAGTTTACACAAAGATACAAACTTTGTAGCTTAGCCGAGCTCATATAACAAAACAGGTACATGCCAAGATCATTAGATAGCTAGAGATAGTGTACAGCTTGATCACAAGTTCCCTGTATGCCTGAAGAATTTAACCAGGAGCCGAAAGCCCCATCAGTGCAAAGTCCCTTTATAACACATTACATGTCGCATGTTGCGTCTGCATTCTATTTCGGGAGCTAACAAATTAGACCAAACATAAAACACAAGCATACTAAAGAAAAAGAGAAAACGAACATTTCCAAGGTGCCATGAGTGCACAGTCATAGTGTGGAAGAGGAGGGTGTGGGTTGTGCGCTCCCCACGTCCAGCGTGAGAAGGCCCGGGGGAGACGATGATCCATGGATCCCAGAAGGGGCCCTATCTATTATGTCAGGAAGAGGTGGAGGGCTCGCAACCTAGGCCCACAGGCAAACAGTGGTAATCCCTCTGACAATTAACCCACCAAGGGACTCCAAATATAATCAAAACTTTTTCAGGAATCTTCGATGACATCTGTCATCCGTTCAAGGGCTAGGGCTCGCCATAGAAGGGCGTGACATTGGGTTAGAGAGGGGGCTTTGGGTTTTTTCCAGGCAGCTGCTATGACCATCTTGGCTGCCCCCAGGCATAGCCACATAATTGAGCGATCTCCTTGGCTCTGGTGTTTAAGGCCAGGGTCCCAAGAGTACGTGTTCTAGAGAAGCAGAAATCAGGTAGCCCAGGATTTGTTTAATTTGAGAAAGGATCTCCTTCCAGAAGGATTGAATAGTGGGGCAGTCCCACCAAATGTGACGGAAGTCTCCAAAGAGCTTGCAGCCCCGCCAGCATCTATCAGACGTGTTTGGGAAAATAGAGTGTATTTTCTGGGGGTGGAGATACCATTCATACATAATTTTGTAGTGGGCTTCTCTCAGGAACATGGAGCGATTATATTTGGTGATATCGTTATAGAGGAACCCCTACTGCTTCTCCGTGGTAGGAGCCTGTAATATGTAATCGCAAAACCTTCTATGTCGTGGAGCCTGATGTGGGCCAAGGGAGAGCAGAAGGGCGTATAGTACCAGTTTGGACAAACCTTTCCTCAGAGAGCAGTTCCCTGGTCCCAGCCTGTCACATATGGGGTTGCTGTACCCAGTGTTTCAGTTGGACATAATGGTATTTCTCCGTAGACAGGAGCTTGAAATGGGTTGCACAGTCTGCGAATGACCGCACCTCTTCCGCTCGGAAGGGGTCCGATATCATACGGCATCCCCCCTCCCTCCATTTATCAAAGGGCCCTTCCTAGAGTGCTGGGGAAAAAGCGGGGCTGAAGTGAATAGGGGTATAAGGGGACGGGAAAGTAGTCAGCAGCAATGCTTTAGTCATGCTGTCCTATACCTTCAGTGTGGTGGCTGTGGGAATACTCAGATAGACGTTAGTCGGTCTGTCCTCCTTCAATTTCCAGGGCAAATCCCAGATAGTTCTTTCCGCAATCTACCTATCCACATGCAGCCACAGTTTATCTGAGGCCTTAAGGTACCATTCCACCAGGACCTGCAGTTGCGCGGCTCTATAGTACAAGAGGTAATCAGGGAGAGCGAGACCACCCTCTATGCGTGGCCTCGTCAAGAGGCGCTGGGACAGACGCGCCCTCTGGCCTTGCCAGATGAATTTTGTAGTCATACTCTGTAGCTCCTTGAACAGGTCCTTGTCTAATGTGATGGGGAGGCCCTGGAAGAGATAGAGAAGGCGGGGAAGGGCATTCATTTTAATGGCATTAATTCAGCCTATCCACGTTAGGTATGCCAAGCTCCATCTTTTAAGCTCGGCTTTAAGTTGTTGCAACAGGGGGGGGGGGGGATTAGCTTTATAAAGGTCTGCCAATTTGGGGGTGATGTTGATGCCCAGATATGTAATTTCCTTGCGTGCACACCTAAAGGGGGAAGCACCCTCAATTTCCCTCTGCATGTCTGGAGACATTGTCAAGTTTAGTAAAAAGGATTTGGAGAGGTTAACCTTGAACCCCGACACTCGTTCGAAGTGTGCGAGTTCGTACTGTATCGCCGGGAGAGAGTCGGCGTGGTTAGTGATAGGTAGTAAGACATCGTCCACAAACAGCGAACTTTTGTGCTCGTCTGAACCAAAATTAATGCCACTAATCCCCGAGTTGGATCTTACCCTTGCCGCAAGTGGTTCAATACTAAGGGCAAAAAGCATTTGGGACAAGGGGCAGCCCAGTCTGGTGCCTCACGTGAGGTTAAAGAAGTCAGAAGCCACCCCATTTACCAATACTCGAGATTTCGGGGATCCATAGGTAGCTTTCACCATTCCCAGGAAGGCCTCACAAAGCCCAAAGCGGCGCAGAGTGCGTAGTAAGAAGGACCAATCGACACAGTCAAAGGCCTTCTCTGCGTCCAGTGAAAGCAGGACCGCGGGTATACGTTTCTTCTGGACTATATCCACTAAGGGCAACACTCTACGAAGGTTGTCGTGGGTCTGGCGCCCTTTGATGAAGCCCGATTGGTCGGGATGAATAAGAGTGGGTAAGACCTCCTCCAATCTGTTGGCCAGGATTTTGGAGTATAATTTAGCGTCTAAATTTAGCAGGGCGATAGGTCTGTATGAAGCGCATGATTGGGGGTCCTTCCCTGCCTTTGGGATTACCGTACTTAAAGCTTCCCCCATGGAAGAAGATACAGTCTGGTTCGCTGCTATGTTGTTAAAGAGGTCTGTGAGGTGGGGAGTTAGCTCGATAGCAAACGCTCGATAGAACTGAGCAGTTAACCCATCAGGGCCCGGGGCTTTTCAGAGCTTAAGTCGGTCTATTGCACTTTGTATCTCCTCCTGCGTTATGGGGCGACCAAGTTCATCATTGGCAGCTGAAGAGACCTGCGGGAGCACCACTGAGTCCAGGTATTGGGTCTGGTCTTGTTCCAATGGGGGATCGGCCGTATAAAGGGCCCAGTAGAAGTCGCAGAAGGCCCCTGCCTTTCCCACCTCACTTAGGTGAAGGTACCCCTTACTATCGAGTATCTGTTGACATATTCCTTTTCCAGCTTCGCTCTAAGCTGTCGAGCTAGCAGTGAGCCTATTTTGTCCTTACCCTCATAACCCGGGCCTGGAACCTCAAGATAGTTTTCTCTGCCCTGTTGGTATAGATGGCTTGGAGCTTCCCACATGAACTTTCCGCAGGGAGAGGATGGAGTCTTTGTGTACCCTCTCTGCCTCACGTAGGTCCCTCTCTAGTGTCAATTTTTCCTCCGACTGGAGTTTTTTCAGGGAGGTAGTCAGTGCAATGCATTGCCCCCATATGACTGCTTTGAAGGCGTCCCAATTATTTACGTGGGATGTATCAGCAGGGACATTAGTAATGAAGAAGTCCTTGATCGACTTTCGCAGATCATCCCGGTGAAGCCTATCTTGGCATTGAAAATTGGGAAAATACTATCTAGCCAGTTTGGAGCATGACGCCGGCCAGCTTAGTAGACATGTTAGCGGGGCATGGTCGGAGAGGCTTATAGGGTGGAAAAGGGCATTCGTGAACGCCTGCAGGAGTGATTGACTAGCAAACATATGATCTATCCTGGAGTATGATCTGTGGGAGTGGGAAATGAAAGAGTAATCGTGCGTTGTGGGATTAAGGACCCTCCAGACATCCAGCAGACCCATTTGTTGCAGGGATAGTTTTAGTGCTTTACTAAAGACCTCCCCCGTGGCCCTCTGTAGGTGCGTGGTGTCTGCTTTGGGATCCGAGATAAGATTAAAATCTCCCAGTAAGACAATGTCCCCTGAAGCAAAACTCTCCAGTGTAGAAAGAAATGTGAGAAGAAAATCCGATTGTCCAGTGTTGGGAGCATAGACCGTGGCATTGGTGCAGGGTCGCCCCATCAACTCCCCCTGACCATCAGGAACCTCCCCTCCTTGTCTGTTTTGGTATCATGGGGTTGAAAGTGAATAGAAGAGTGAAACATCAAGGCCACCCCATTCTGCTTTGTCACGTTGGAGGAGCGAAAAATCCGGGGATAGTTTTTATGTTTAAGACGGTGGTCTTCCTCTTTCAGAAGATGGCTTTCTTGTAAGGTAACCAAGTGTTCCTGTTGGTCCCCAAGGAATTTCCACAGACGCTGCCTCTTGTTACTGGAGCCCTAACATTCCAAGACATAGAAACTACCATTTCAATGCTGTGGTATATTGTCCCCGTGAGGACCCAAGCTCCGTATCGTCCACCCGACCATCAACACCCCCAACCCCCCCTTTCCTCCTTCCCCCATCGATCAACTCAAAGGATACACATGTTAGACACCATGGAGAAAACATTACCAATAAATTAAACCAAAAACAGTTGTTTCGGAAGTCCGCAAAGCCACCAAAGGCTTCATTTTCTGGCGGCTTCTGGGGCAAACCCATTCCCCCTCTCAGAGCCCCGCGAGTGTTCAATTTGGACACTTGTTCTGGTGAGCCAATACTCGAAATCCATGGCGATTCAAAGAGAGAGAGCCCTAGAGAAAACTGTTGCTCGTATAGAAGGAAGAAGGGGGGCTCTCCCCGTCTCCGGTTCCCAAGATCTGGGATCATTTGGCATCTAGTTCCTGAGTCGGAGTGGCACCTCCTCTTTATAACAGAATCTCCACCTGGGCAACAGTTGAGGTGTGCTCGCTCTGCCTGGCGTCTGCACAGGGATGAGTCCCCATTGTTAATGTCTCACTGACTTGCCCCCCTTCTTGGGCGTCTGCCAAGGACCAGGCGTACGTCGCTCCAATGGGTGCTCCACACTTGTATTCCCTGCAGCTGCCTCTGCAGCGGAGGCGGTTACCCGAGGCCGAGGAGGTCCGCCGTCCCCTCCACCTCCGTGAAATGATATTTTTTGTTACTGAGGGGGAAGGCTATCCCGAAGGGGTAAGTCCAACGATATTTTATCTGTCGCTCTCGTAGGGCCGCTGTGATCAGTCGGAATTGTTGTCGACGAGCGAGCGTGGCCTGAGCCACTACTTGATAGAATGAGCATATTGCACCCTGGAAGTCGACCGAGTCGCTGCTTCTAGAATTTCTAAGGGCCAGTTTCTTGACTCTAAAGGAGCTAAATTTAGCTAGGATATCCCTCTGGCGTCTGCTCGCCTTGCTGCACCGGGCCCACCCTGTGAAAGTGCTCCAATCGCACCTCTGTAGCGTCATCACCCAAAACACTAGAGAAGAGGCCTACCATGAATGAATCCAGATCTGATCCTTCCCTTCCTTCCGCAAGGCCCCTCACTCTAATATTGTCTCTTCGGGAGCGATTTGCGAAGTCTTCACACTTTAGCAGGGTGGAGTTCAGTTGAGCGACGAGGGATTCCGCACCCTCCTCCAATGGTTGGAGTCTGCCTTCAAGCTCCTGGCATTTCGCCTCCACATCCAGGGTGAGGGTGCCAATCGAGTCCACATCTGCCTGTAGCGCAACCATTTTTGTTCCCATCTCTGCTCTGAAGGAGTCAAATGAGGCGCCTATGTCCGCTTTGATGTCTTCTCTAAGCTCCCTCTTGAACTCCCTCAGGGCCACCAGTAGGTCCTCCCGGGTGAGCGCCATTCCCGCTGTCTCTGGGTTCTCCTCCTCTTCTCCCACCCCAGGCCTGGATGAGCCAAAGTAGCTGGAGACCTTTTTGGGCTGTTTTTTTTTTCGGTGGCTAGAGACAAGTATCATGGTCCACGCCATGCCGCTCACCGTATGTGCTATCGGGCCTGGTGTGGAAATTGCGGGCGCAAGGAGGTCACTCACCGCGAACTCAGGAATGCAGTACAGAAGAGCTTCTCGGCATCCCCAGTGCGGGTCCAGGCGACGGCCCCTCCAGGGGTCCGAGCCAGATTCCAGGGTGCTCAGTACTTCGCTGCAGCACGCTGGCTCCACATCTCAAATGCTGCTCGTATCGGGCGCCATGTTAGGGTCAGGCAAGAGCCCTCGAGCTACCCAACAAGCCGCTGCTCGTCAGAAGCTCCCCACCTGTTTGGAGTGTCACGGGGAGGGCCGTCTTCCCCCTTGTCCCGCAAATCACCGGGCGTGCCGCAGGTCTCACCGCAACTCAGGCTCGGTCGCAGCGGCATAATTGGAGGCGCCCCCCAGGGCAGCAGCGTCTCATGGCAGGCCCCCACCATCATCACAGCCAGCAGGGAGGCAACTCGTTCTGGCACCTAGCAGCCTCCGGGCGCCGTCGCCATCTTGGCTTCACTTCTCGTCTGTGTCGTCTCGGTCCCGGTGTGAAGTGCGCTCTCTCACCGAACTAAGGTGCTCCCAACCGTGTCCTCTTATGGTCGCGGAGCCGGTCGGAGTCACGTCCTCGAGGCCATGATGGTTGGCCATGCCCTCTCCGGGAGATTTTTTTGTGACCCCCTTTGAAAATTGGGGCGAGTATCGAACCACACCATGAAGAGGGGATGCAGTTCTTTTCCAGTATGGATGAATAGAGCAGGGCTACTAGGGTAGCCCTGATTGCTGGGTCATTGTTATATAGAGCAGGTGGAATCCCCCCTGGGCCAGCAGCCCCATCCCTGCGTCGCTTGGCGATTTGTTTTTGGATTAGGTCTTCTGGGATGTAGAACCCGACAGTTGCTTGGTCGTGGCTCTCGGTTGGAACTTCCCGGACACCGTTGGCCGCATAGCGTTCCTGCTGTGTGAGGAATTGGTCTGGTGATGATTGGACATTGAAATGATCATGTAGGAAGTGGTACCACACTGGTTCCGAGATGTTGGAAGAAGCCACCTTAGGGAGAGAGCCCCCTAGTCCATTTATGGTGCGCCAAACCTTTGCGCAGTTGTTTGTCCCGATATCGTGCAGTAGTTTAGCCGAGAAGGAGTTCCACATTTTCCTTTGGAGTTCACGTTTTGCCGTCTTCTGCTGTCTTCGAGCCTCTCTAAGTTTGCTTATTATTTTTGGGTCCATTGATGACCTTTTGAGATTTCTCCACAACCGGTTGATATTTGTTTCCTGGCAGACCTTATGGGATAACTGAAGCCTTCCCCTTGTGAGACAGGCGGCTTTCCTTTGCCCCATACCGGTTTTGCAAACTGGTCTGCCAGTTTTTCCGAGAACATTGACCATCTGAGGATTGGATCTCCCTCTGATTCGTGGATGCTGGATAGTAGCAGTTTGGCTTCCACGACCAGGGTCGGGCGGCTGTTCATGGAACACTTGATGCGTTTTAGATTAATTGTGTGGCTTTCAAAACATAGGTCAGCTGCCGCGTTGTGTTGTTTCAACTGGATGTTAATGGTGAGCTCTTGAGGGCGATGGTCACTGTCCATGTTTTCACTGAACCCAAATGCAGTGATTTGATTCAACAAGGGAAGGCTGACAAATGTATAGTCGATCAAGGAGGCCCCAATTCTTGGACAGGTATGAAAGGCCAGGTGGCTTATCAGGGTGAAATAGGCAATAGAGGGCTCTTAGACCATGGTGTTCCAGATTTCCTTGGAGGACCCGTCATCTTTGCCCCACCCGGGGCGATCCTTGGGTGGTATAGCTCAATCGCCTTCTTGTGACTGCATTATCTCGTTTGCGGGAAGATTGATCATGAGCCACATATTGAAGTCTCCCGAGATTATAATGTCTGTGCTGGGGTTTTCTGATCTGAGGATTGAGAGCATGAAGGTCAGTTTCTTTGTGATCGCTGCCCTTAGGCCCGACTTTGGACGGATGTAAACGTTTATCAAAGTTAGGTTATTTGACTGGCCATTGTCGGTTCTAAACGAGATGCCTACTGCTTGCAGCCCTGAGGTGTCGCTCACTTGTTCCCAAGAGTGAATTCCGCTATTGGCCGATACATAGAGTGCAAGGCCTCTACTACTTCTGCCAAAGTTCTGTTGTTTAAATGCAGGAATATGATGGTTTATGAAACTTTTTAGCTGATATGCCGTCTGCCATGTCTCTTGAAGTAAGATGATTTCAAAGGAGCGTAAGTAGGATGTGGTGCCCTGATCGCCTAGTTTGTTAGCCAGACCGTTGATGTTCCTGGAGCATATCTTAAGTGGATTTCCCGAGTGTACATTGTGGCTACTGCTTTGTCACCTGAGCAGTCGGGTTGAGTACAGGGTCCCAGACAGCCATGCCCAGTTTTCTGCTCCTACAGGGTCCACGGTTAGGGTTTTGTGGCCACCCTTTGTGTCCCTTGATCGAGAGATCAGGGTGTTACTTAGGGCTCCTCTAAGGACCGAGTAGGCCAGTCTTGGTTACACTGTTGGACTTACCATGGCCTTCGAGCTGTCAAGGATATGTGGGTAACCCGGTTCCTTGCCGGGGGTGATGGAGATACCCCACTGATTGAAGACGTCCGTGTGACTCAGAATTTTAGATGCTAGCTCCATTGATCACCAGGTAACCTTAGTTGTTTCGTTGCTCTGGCCATGCCGAGGTGCGATAAACTCTACAAATGCGATCTTGTGCGATGTAACTTCTTCCTTCAGGCCTGCTGCTTGGATTAGCTTGAGGATGTTTCCACGATTTAGAGTATCAAATTTACCTCTGGACTTGTATTCCGGGTAGAATAGTGTGTAGACTGTTGGTACTTGTGGATGCTTTGTATTGATACGACCATCTCAGTGACTTGCAGGCATTTCGTCGGTCAGGTCGGAGGGAGTATGGCGTGTTTGATTGGGTTCGCTCAATGAGGGAGGACCTGGCCAGTCGGAAACTGCTCCTAATAGACTGCGATAGGGGCTCGTTGTTCCCAGAGTTAAGGTGGTCCGATTATTGGAGTCTGGAGGTGGTCCTCCTGCATGCATGTTAGCATCTAGACCAAAATTTGCGGGTTTAAAAGGCAAGTTGATCACAATTCTGGGCTCCTTTTGTCTCTTTGGGGCTATGTCTGTGTTGATTTGCTTGTCACTTGCTTGTTCAAATTCCTTGGTGTGGGCTGTTTGAAGCCCAGTGGCTTTGTTTTTGCTGGTTGGTGGGATAGTCAGCCAAGTGCCGTTGCCCCCCACCACTTGACTAAGGGCTTTGATCGCCGTAACTTGCCTTGGGGTTTTGGCGTGGCTCGCAGGGGGGGGGTCCTAGATGCTGTCGTAGCAGTCTGTTTCCGCTGCCGTGGTCCTCGCTTCGATGGGTATCATGGTGAGCTCTTTTGCTTTGCTGCAGGTTCCGGGGTTCGAGTTAGGTCATCTGTTGCTCCTGCTGGGCCGCTCGGCGGAGGTAAGTCGTTGTGCCGGATGGTATCTTCACGGTTCTGAGTTTTAAATAGGGGGTAGATCGCAAAGTTGTGCTTTATGGTGCGGGTTTTGTTGCAGCCCTTTCTCCTTTTTCCTCACTTGCCCTTGAAGTCTGCTTCTTCAGCGTGGTGTGCCCTATTGTCACCAGGTGAGGATGTGGGATTGGGCCCAGAGTTTTTGGCCATGACAATCACACGCGAGCAACTGCTGTCTGCACTCCAATCCGTTTTTTGCCGGGAGCTGCACTGAGTCGACTGCAGCAGCCCTCTCTATCCCATATTTTGACTCATCTTTTTTTTTTTTTTTTTTGAGTTATCACCTCCATCCACAGTCTTGCCTGCGGGGATTGGTGGTTTTGGGATGGTTGTTTCCTTCAGCTCTCGCACTAGCTTTGCGATCACCTCCGGAAGTGCACTTAGTTTGCCTAGGACTGGCAAGCAGTTGCAGGCTTGGATGGGTTGATCAGCATCCGCCTGGGCCCGTTTTATTAGGTTGTTAAGGTTTGTGATCTTTTCATTGATGCTGGCAACATACAGGGCCAGAGTATTTAAGAGGCTTAGCTGTATGTCCATTTTGTTTGTTTGAAATGACATTGCGTTCACCGACCTCTGTAGGATGCCTAAGGCTGTGGTCCAGGCCGACTCTTGGTGGGCCTTGCCCTCCTCGTTTGGGGTGGCTGAAGGGCTTATGTTGTTGGTGGCTTCTTTTCCCTATGATGACAACATCATTTCCCGTTCCTTGGATCGTAGATAGGATAGATCCTTTGTGAGGTGATAAGATTCTTCCTCTTAGGGAGACAGTTGTGGTCGTCTACTTTCCTGTGTGATTCTACTTTCAAACTTTTTTGGGGCACCCCTGAGACATGATTGTTGCTCTGTTTGTTCCACTGGTTGCTTGGTTGTCAGAGGGGCAGAGCTTTCCTTCTCGCCAAGGACCGCCTGTTTCCTATCTTCTTCTTCCTCCTCTATCCTGGAGGTTAGATGGGATAGATCGTCTCTGCACAGTGAGGAATTGAATAGAGGCTGCCCCAAATATCCTACCGGCGAGACATTGGGAGTAGCATTGCTAATAGATGTGTTGGTTTGTTCTGTTTCTTCTTGTGCTGGTCCTGCTTTACACCTGGGTATGGAGGGACGGGTGACAGTTGGGTCCCCTGGACTGGCCAAAATAAGGAGGGATGCAGATGCCCCATCCATTAGCACCGGCCCCCTATTTGACTCGGGGGGGGGGGCACAAAGATTCTCCTGTGCCAGAATGGATTCCCAGGTGAGGGGGTAATGGATAGAGATTTGTGCCCCCCTTGCTGACAGTCACTATTGGGCTCAGGGGAATGGGCAGGCCCCTGATGCTCGAGTTGCTGGAATAAATAGCAGAGCCTGCATTTTTAAGGTATGCAAATTTAGATGTTATTTTCGGCTGAAAGAGGCGAGTGTTTGGTCCTAAAAGACTGGTTGCCGAATTCTTTGGGGTTGGATTGGTCAGCAGGCCGCTCATTGGCGTGGTTGGTGTTGGGTCAAGTATCTGGGCAGGTGCCTCTGTGGGTTCCAGTTGGTCTGCCCTCCGCTTCTGTTTCTTAGGAGGCACCGCCGGACCCCCAGGTTTTCCAGAGCGCATGGTTTGGCTGGAGATTCGATAAGCTTTTGGTACCAGGTGCAGTGCCCCCAGGAAGGTCCCTCCTGTGCCCTCACAGGAGGAATCACGGCTTGGCTCCTGCTCTGAGGGGTCCTGGTTTGCGTGGTTCGCGTGGCTTTGTCTTGCTGATGTCCGCCTTACCCCTTTTCAGTTTAATCCCGGTACTGCTGGTGGATGCCTCCCCTTTACCATGCGAGTTTCTGATTATGTGGCCCTAACACTTATTCGCAGCTTTGAATTGGGGCTGCTATATCCTTTCTCCACTTCTCCATTCCTTTCTTCACCTTCCTCGGAATGGAATCTCGTAACTGGTGAGGGCTACGGCGTCTTGCGTGCTACACCCCCATGCACTGGGGGAGGGACGGAGTGACACTTGCAAACTGAGTCTTCCGCTCTACCGGGTTTCAGGCTCGCCTCTTCCCTGTAGGAGCTCGTGGTGAGAGCAGTAGGGTGCGGAATGTGAGAAGTTGGCCTGGTATATGCTGTCCACTAATTAAAGTGGGCACCTTGCACCAGTCCAAACGACCCTTATTGATGATTAGGTCAAAGATAACCTTTATGAAAGCTATCCTAGTGGTAGCTATGGAGAGCAGCCTTCAGGCTTAGTCTTGAAGGAATGTAAAGCAGCTTGTTTTACCAGAATGTCACCTCCTGAATGACTAAATGAAAGGAGAACCACACAAGTGTTATATAAAAATATGTATTTATTACTAAAATACTCTCTACTAATCTCTACCCGAGATTAGAATATACAGTACACAATATTAAATCAATAGAACGACAGTAAATAGCACAATACACAGCGGGCTCCAGGGGGAGACCGAACCATATACTAAGAAAGTGGTATAACAACCACAACTTCAATAGACACAGTGCCTAGAGCACGTAGAATCGCTGGGACCCCAAGGAACCACCCACAGGAGTGACACAGGGAGCCCACGGAGGACGGGTGCAGTGTGGGAACACAGACGCGAGCTCCGTACAACTCTATGGGAAAGTCGCGGTTGGAAAATTACAGCTTAAGGACACTTTGGAGAGGACTTCAAGCAAACCCTTTGGAACATAGAAGGTTCTAAGGCCAGCACCCTTGTGAGTACCGAGGTACCCGTGTTACCTATCCCAGAGGAGTCAGGTGCATAGGGGTCAAGTGGTGTCGGAAACCCTCGTCGTTTTCAATGGCGTGATGTGAAGAAGTACTGCTGCCGGGAAGATGAAAAGTGTCCGGTGGAATCCAAGCCTGGATTCGGAGTAAGAAGACCCTGAAAGCAGAGGGGACAGAGTCTGGGTCACTTCACATGACCAGGGCCTCGATAGACAAATGCCCACCGATGTCGGGTGCTTCAGGTGCAAAGATCAGATGCTTGACTCTGCAGCCACGGGGACCAGGAGACGTTGACGATGACCAAAGTCCGGAGGTGAGCTGTCCCACAAAGGATGTCGAGTGCTGAGGGGTCAGTGTCCGGATTGAACACCAACAAGCCTTGGCAAAGGTAACCCACGCGGGCAGAGGAAACAAGTGATGGTATGGACCAGCAAGGTCCAGGAGACTCTCTAAGCTATGGGGAGTCAGGGCACGTCTGGAGCAACCAGGGAAGCCCAAGAAAAGTCAAAGTGACCCTCGTTAGGACCCACAGGCCAACGGACCAGGGAACGCGAAGGGACCTCGAGCGGAATCACAAAGTACCAGCCCACGGAGCACTCGTGGAGTGGAAGCCGGAGATCTTTGGTGGAAATGCTGCTCGGGGTTGGGACTACACGTAGTCCAAAGCACAGCCTCAGGGATTGCCGAGAAGCATATGCTGCTACAAAAGTACACGGTGCACAGGGGTTCAGGTTGCACGGTCCCCACAAGGGTTATTGGTCTCAGGATTGCTGAGAGAGCAGATCAACCTCAGGGACGCTCGGGAACCCACCTCCTGTGTTGCAGAGATCTTTGGAGTCCTCAGGAGCTCGGGAGATGCAAACCGGTCAGATGCGTTAAGGTGCCTGCTGCTGCAGGGGAGTAACTCCTTTACTCCAAGGGAGGTTCTTCTGTCGTCCAGCGAAGTGTAGACCGTCGAAGTACTTGGTTTCTGCTTGCAGAGTTTAGTCCAGGTAAAATCTAAAGTCCTGTAGTCAGGTTTCCTACTTTATACCCAAGGAAGGGGTTGGACTAACTCTGGGGACCCACGTGTGGGAGGGTCGGGACAGAGGGGTGGCTACACCCATGTCCTTTGTCCAGTTTCGCGCCAGAGCAGGAGCAATTGACTCCTGCAACCGGTTTGAGCTGGGCTATGCACGGGGACACCAAATGTACCCCCAGTGCAGACTTTCTAGCACTCTAAGAGTGCACCCACCCAGCCCCAATGCACTAAAGCCTGTCTGGGAGGCAGCCACACCTCCCTGTGACAGGGAACCTATTGTCAGGCCTTCCTCTGCTTGAGCTTGGCTCAGCAGCAGGAGGGCAGACTCGTGTCTGTGGTTGGCAGCATCCATTTTGTGCTGCCCAGGTCGAGAAAGCTGGTACCGGGTAGACCGGTGCCCCATAGTAGTGGTACTACAAGGGAGGAATCATACCTCCCACACCAGATACTGGTGTGGAGGTATGATTCCAAGGTGTTTGACACCAAACACGACATGTTTCTAAGCAGCCGTTTTAAAGTTAGCATTTACCGCGAGGTTATAATGCACTTAAGTATATATGGTTGGCTGCATCACAGACAACCCCGGGGAATAGATTCCGAAGGCTGCAGAGGGGCTCTGCTCATGCAGAGGCACCCTCTCACGTAAAACCCAGCACCCTGCCTTCAGGATTGATAAGGCCTGCCATAGGGGTGACTGATAGGTTTATATGTGCAGTGATTTAGAATAGATATAGGTAACCTATATCTAAGTATGGGGTGCATGCACCTCCTTACACAGGTTGCAGTAGCAGACCTGTGGTGTCATTTTGAATGGCCTCTCAGGGGTGGCACAATACATGCTTCAGCCCCTGGGAGGCCTCTGGGGTACATATGCCCTGGGTACATGGGGTACCATATACTAGGGACTGATAAGGGTACCCCAGAATCCAATCTGGAGTGTACCTAAAGTACATGCAATCAATTTATAGGAGAAAGCAGATAGACTGGGGTCCTGAATAGCAGGATCCCAGTCAGACTAGGCCAAAAACAGTGAAACATCAGCAAAAAGTGGGGGTAACTATAAGAAGCAGATCCTACTCTCCTACACGGAAGTAATGCGGTTGTCGGATGGGTGGGTGCCTTATAAATAGTTGGGGGAGAAGTTGGTGGCGAATTTGTAGCTGTGTTGAAGTCGAAGTCACCCCCCCCCCTTTAGTCCACTTAAGCCCCTCTAGTGGCCCATGGAGGTTCTCGAGTTGCGAGTCCACGGTTACATTTTACTGCATTGGACTCTACTGGTGTGAGCTGTGGGGAGCGGTGATGGGCATGGGGATGGGCAGGACCGGGGCGGTGGTGAGTTGGGCCTCCAAGTGAACCACAGGCTGCACCCGGGGCTAGACCGGGCCGCCTCCGCAGTCCACCTGGCGCCACTCTTGGCAGCTGCCCACTAGCAGCAGCCACACTCACAGATTCCGGTTACGGCCTCGGTGCTGCCGGATCAACCAGATTGTGCAGCCAGGGGAGAGTGTGGGAGCAGCTTGAACTGTGTCAGGCTAGGGTGGGTCAAAGATGAAGGTGGGGGTGGTCCGCTGACCTGGTCGCTGACTCCCCCCCACCCGGCTTACTCCTCACTCCTTACTCCTCACCCTCGCTCAGGGCCCCTGATGTTGGCAAGTGGCTGTCCTCGACTGTCCTCAACGTACCTAGCTCTTCTTGCCCTGCTCTCTGCTTTTCCAGCCTCCTTTGCCTGTTCCTCGCCAAGTCACAGATTGGGCCTTAGGTCCGTGGCACAGGACACAGAGAGCAGGTAGCCGAGGCCGGGGGGTCGAAGCTGGTGTGGAAAGCGGAGTGGAGCAGCAACTCCACGGGCTTCAGTGGCGACCTGGAGGGGCCGACTTGCAGGCTTGCAGGTTGCAGGTTTCCTGCAGCGAGCCACCTGGTCTGGACCTGCCGAACGTCACCGCTGGTACGAGTCTCTCGGAGAATTGCTTCACTACTGCAGGAAACACGGACCGGTTCTAGTACAAACTAGTGTGCCGCTATCAGAGGATAACAGTAGAAACCTTTTACATAAAACTCTACCTGGAGGTAGGCTAGGCCACTCTATGCCCCAAGAAGAACTAGAGCATCCACACCAGGAACTGGAGAGACTAGCGAGAAGAGTAGCCCTGGAGACCCTAATCCTGGCCTTAGAGAAAGGAAGGGCTGAGATGGGTCTAGCACCCATGAATGGTGGCAGCAACTAGGTAAATAGAGATAGGGAGGAAAATTTTGATCTCAAAATCCCCAAAGGGATTGTCTCCCAATATGTTGAGGGTGGTGATATCACAAAATGGTTTACAGCCCTGGAGAGGGCTTGTAAAATCAGAAAGCTGAACCAAAAGTATTAGGGCTCTGTACTCTAGGAGCTTTTCTCAGACAAGTTCAGAGATAGACTCCTGACACTTAATGAGGAAGATTCTGAGTCCTATGACCTCGTTATGGATACCCTGATTGAGGGCTTTGGACATGCCACTGAGCAGTGTAGAATTAAGTTCAGGGGGACTCACAAAACCTTGAGTCAGTCCTGGGTTGATTTTTTTTTTACTTTTCAGTCAAAACACAAGATGGTTGGTTAAAAGGGAGTAAGGTGCAAGACTATGATGAGCCTTATTTACTTATGAGTGAGCATCTTAAGTAATTGTACTTCTGAAAAATTGCATCAATACTTGGTGGATCTAGGTTTGATTTCTCCCCAGGAGTTGAGAAAGAAGGTTGACCATTGGCTCAAGACTAGGGTGTCCAAAAAGTCTCATGGAGGGGGTGACCAAAAGAAAGGGGTTGCTAATCCCCCAAGGGAAAGATGTGGGACATCCTAAAGAAAAGGGTAAAGAGTCTTCTCAAGGCCCCCAAAAAGCTGTCCAGGAGGGTGGGCCCAGAGACACTTCACAGTCCAAAGGTGGGTACCAGGGTAAGAACAGGGATCCCAAAAAGGCTTGGTGTTTCAATTGTAAAGCAAATGGACACCAAACTGGGGACTCTCCCCATCCTAAAAAGGCTTCAACTAGTGCACCCCTAGTTAGCACTGGGGTGGCGAGTCTCCTGATGAGATCCTTGGTATGCCCTGACCAGGTCAGAGAGCACACTGAAGCTACCTTAAATCTCAGAGGGTTGGGTGTATGTAGCGGCCTTGGCTGTCTGTCCCATTAACCTGGAGAAATACAGACAACTGCCACATATCAATGGGGTTAGAGTAGAAACACTGAGGGATACAGGTGCAAGTGTCACCATGATGACTGAAAAACTGGTATCCACAAAGCAGTATCTGGCTGGTCAAATCAGTGCTGATAACCATACTAAGGTTTATCCCATAGTTATGGTGTTCTTAGAGTGGGTAAGGGTTACTGGCCAAAAGAGGGTGGTCATGTTCTCTGCAATTCCTATTGAATGTCTGCTAAGGAATGATCTGGAGATCTCACCATGGGCTGAGGTAGAGCTAAGATCCCATGCAGCCATGATAGGAATACCAGAATGGGTATGTGTACAAACAAGGGCACAGAGCAAAGTCAAGGGTGAAAAAGAAGAGTTAGAGCCTGGAATAATGGCCCAATCATCCAAGAGAAAAGGTAAGAAGGCTAGGAAACCAACTTCTGAGCAGCCACAAGCTCAGGTCCCCTCTCCTCAAGGAGAAGACCTGTCAGCCTTAGAGGGAACTGAGCCCCAGGAACTTGGGCCTTACCAGTCAGAGCTCCAATCCCCAGTGGGACCCGCTAGGGAAGAGCTGTGCCAGAGACAGAGAACCTGTCCCACTCTTGAAAGGCTGAGACAGCAAGCTGCAGCACAGGATAAGGGAGATGTTGGTGGCTCCCATAGGACCTATTGGGAGGAGGGGCTCCTGTATACCGGGGCCAGTGATCCCAAACCTGGCACCACTAGGAGAGTGGTAGTGCCTCAGCAATACAGAGTTCTTACTCTCATTGGCCCATGACATCCCCCTAGTTGGGCATCTTGGCCAGGCAACGACTTGGAATAGGCTAGTCGCCCAGTTCTACTGACCAAACATGTCCCAGAGGTGAAGGAGTTTTGTTACTCCTGTTACCTGTCAAGCCAGTGACAAGACTGGTAGCCACCCAAAGGCCCTCTTAATTCCACTTTCAGGGGTTGGGGTTCCCTTTGAAAGGGTAGGGATTGACATAGTCGGTCCCCTTAACCCTCCAACAGCATCAGGAAACGGATAGATACTGATGATAGTGGATCATGCCACCAGGTATCCTGAAGCAATTCCACTTAGGACTGTCAGGGTCCTCATCACTACTTTACTAAAGTGAACTTTCCTAAGGAGGTGCTGTCAGACGGAGGTAGCAACTTCATGTCTGGCTACCTAAAAGCCATGTAGGCTGAGTGTGGGGTGACATACAAGTTTACCACCCCATATCACACACAAACCAATGGTCTATTTGAGAGATTAAACAAGTCCATGAAAGGCATGATCATGGAACTCCCTGAAAAACTCAGAAGGAGATGGGATTTCTGTTTGGTCACCCTGCGAGAGGAACACTATGTCTAGTGAAGAATGGCTAGCTGGGTGAGACCTCTCAAAAAGCCCAAGTTAAATATTGTGGACTATGTGCTTGGCCTACGTTCGAGGATGGCTGAGTACATGGGTAAAGTAACTTAAAACCTTGAGGCCAACCAAGAGCTCCAGAAGCTCTGGTATGACCAAAAGGCTAGACTGGTGGAGTTCCAACCATGGCAGAAGGCATGGATGTTGAAGCGTATGGCATCTAGGGCCCTCTAGGACAAATGGAGTAGTCCCTATCCTATCCTTGAAAGGAAAGATGAGGTAACCTACCTGGCAAACCTACACACTTGCTGGAGCCCTCACAGAGTGATCCATGTAAACCGCCTGGAACCTTTCTATGGAAGGGCTAATGTTACCATGCTGATGGTCACAGATGAGGATCAGGAAGAAGAGAGTGAACCTCTCCGACCTCCTCTCCCAAAGTCCTAAAGATGGGTCAGTGGAAGGAGTTGTCTTCTCAGACAACCTCTCTTCCTAACAGCAAAGCTGACTGTAGACAAGTTCTGAGGCAGTATGCTGTTTTTTTCCCTATCCCCTGGTCAGCCAACCTGGTGAACCCATGATGTGGACACGGGAGACAGCCCACCTGTCAAAAACAAAATATACAGACAGTCTCACCAAGTTAAGGAAAGCATCTGGGGGCGTGACCTGGTGGCGATGGAGTGAGCAGCGAAGCTCCGGAGCTCCGTCCGGCCGACCACCATTAAGATCCATCCTGACCTCAAGGGCCAAACTGGACCCAATAATCCCCCCCAGACCTACCCTGAGGCGAGGAGGCCCACTGAAGCGGCGAGAAGTCACGTTGCAGCAACGAAACGAGAACCTGAGCGAGCACGACCGAGGGAGGCAGCACGGCCTCCTCAAAATGGCGGCGCCCAACGGCAACTGACGGAGAGAACCCCCGGCGCCTGGGACTGTCCCCGGAGAATTGACTGCATTGGGGAGGTATGGAGCCAGCTGCGATCTAAGGCTGCGGACTGCGCTGAGACCTGAAGGGCAGCGACGACCGGCTGACGAACAGAGAACCCACGACCGGTGAGGGAAGGTGGACCGAGGTCGGAGCAGCGGCAGAGGAAAGCGCTCTGCAGAGTGTGAGATGCGGAAGCAGCGAGAAGAAGAACGGGTCCAGTGAGTCCCTTCACAGGGCGGTAAGCAGCAGCTGCAGGGGGACCCTGGAGAGCGGGTATCGGAGGCGCCAAGAGGACAGAGGAGGCGACTGGCTCACCTAAGATGGCGGACCCCCAGCGTGGGGAAGCAGACGCGAAGCTGTCACCGGAGATGGAAGAGCGGACCGGAGCAGTCCGTGAGCCAGCGAGAGCCTAGGGGGCAAGCAACGGTAAGGAGCACCTGCATCCCCCCCCCCTAGAACTGAGCAGGACGAAGGCGGCCAGAAGCGGAGGGCACCGGTAGGGAACACCTGCATCCCCCCTCCTTAGAGTGCAAGAGAAGGAAAAGGCCAGAGTCGGGGCGGCAGTAAGGGACATCTGTCCCAAAGCGCGTAGGAAGAAGACGGCGGGGGACAGAGGACACCAGGGAAGGTTAAAGGAATCAAGTCCTAGCCGGTTGAGAAGCCGGGGGAGCGAAGCGAAGCCCCCCTGGGCCCTGAGATGGTCGGCGCGCATTGAAGAAATCCCAGATAAGGAACGGGGGCCAAGACCAAGGCGCAACGCAGTAAGAGCCCCCGCAGCAAACAGAGGACCCAGCCCTCCCCGAAGAGGGAAACTTGGCAGAGCACGGTGGTGCCTGGGGGGGAACAATCCCCAGCGGCGACAGATAGAGAGGAAGGACATACCCCTGCACAGTAGAGGCCTACAGAAAAGTGGGCAGAGGACAGAACAGGGTGACGAGCACTGAAAATTACGCAGGCAGCACGAAGAATGCTGCCCACGAAAAGCAAGCATGAGGAGAACTGAGCTGCCCCTGGAGGCGCATTGAACCCGGAGCAGAAGCCCAGAACCTGTGGTATCGCACTGGGGAGCGCAACTCTACTGAAAGAGAGCAGTAATCTCACGAAACGCAGGGCCACAAGAACCCAGATGCTAGGAGATCCTCAGCACGGACAGAGGAGAGCCCCCCCTCCCTTGAGGAACAGGCCGCAGCAGCATAGACCCTGAGAAAGGCGTTCACACAGGCTTGACGCAGACGGTGAGTGAGAAATGGGGAAAGTTACGAAGAAGAAGAGCACCGAAGGAACCCCGCTGGAGATCGTGATGGAGGGAGGAGAGGCCCCTCAAACTCAGACGGACTGCCTTCAAGCCCCAACTCTACAGGACATACTTCAAGTGATAACAAGCTCCAGCGAGCGCCTTGAGGCAAAAATAGACTTGATAGGCGTGGACCTGGGCATTTACGGGACGACCACAAGCGCCTAGCAGAGTGAGTGATGGCGAACGAGCGTCAGCTGTCCGAAATGTCCCCGGACATCTCAGCCGTGGAAAAGCAGATGGCTGCATTAGAAAACAAGGTACACACGTTAGAACTCAGGGCCGAAGACCATGAAAACAGGTCACGGAGAAATAACATGCGAATAGTGGGACTCCTTGAGAAAGTGGAAGGTGCCAACATGGTGGACTACCTCAAACAATGGATAAACAAGGAGGTGGCGCCGGAGGGACTATCAGCGTTCTATGCCTTTGAAAGACCGCACCGAGTGCCGGCAAGGCAGCCCACGCCTGGTGCCCCCACAAGAGCGGTGGTGGCAAGGCTCCTCCACTACCGTGACAGGGACCACATCCTGACAAGAGCCAGACGCAACGAAGACCTACAGGTGAACAACGCCGTGGTGTGAATTTTCCCAGATTTCTCCAGAGAAGTCCAGAAGCAGAGAGGAGCGTACCACAGCGTGAAACCAAAACTCCGCCAGCTGGAATACAAGTACTCTATGCTCTATCCGGCCAGGCTACGAGTGATTGCGGAGAGCGGCGTGGAGTTCTTTCAGACCCTGCGAGAAGCCTGGGACTGGCTAGATCGCTACCGAGGCGAAACCCCCCCTCAAGAACCGAAGGGGCAACAGACATGCAGTGGTAGATCCAGGGGCAGACGGAACAATGGAGACTTACCCATGCCCACGCGGGAAGAGGTACAAATTGAACGTCAGGATGTGGTGAAGGAGGTGGCGTTGATCAGTGGCAGAGAAATGGAACGATCGTCCCAGAGGAGCGGGGTACAGCTGCAAGAATCAGACTCTGAAAGTTCATCCACAGTATCAGAAGTACCGAGTGTTGAACTCCCGCACATAACCCCACGAACAGCAGATGACATAATCTGATAACATATCGAGAAGGGCGGGAAATGAAGCAAGCTGAGAGAGAAATGATGCAACAGCAGGTCAGGAGGGAGGTAGCGGGGACGCCTGAGGGGGTCAAAAGGGGGATAACCTCTGTTTAATCAGACCTGGAGGGCGGATTTAGGCCTGGACGAGCACTGGGTCACACCCCCTGACTGGCCGAGCAGCGAGGGAGCTGGTAATAGTTGAACTTGCATACTTTGGATGGGAGGCACACACCTACTTATCCTGGGGAGTGGGAGTTGGTGAGGTTCTTTACAGTTGCATAGTTCGAGGGGTCTTGAGTTGCATCGCTTACTAGAGTTAAGTCAGGACGACTGGGAAACTCCTACATGCATAGCGGGGGGAACTGGGGAGTGCTTCATTTAAGGTTAAGAATGGCGACTGGGACACATACATATAAATGCATGTCATGGAATATCCAGGGAATGCAGTCTATGGCAAAAAGTTATAAAGTGCTATCTTACCTCAGGAGAAGGGGAGTGCAAATAGCACTCCTTCAAGAAACAGATCTCATGCAGAAGGAGGGGAGGGTTCTGCAGAGGCGAAGGAGAGGCCAGGCATACTTCACCATGTACTCAGCTTACGCTCGGGGGACCTTAATCTGGTTGCAGCAGGCTGGGGTCCCATTCCAGGTGATGGACTCCTTAGTGGATCCCGAGGGATGATATGTGGCAGTAAGGGGGCGACTGGAAGGACGAGACCTAAACATAAGTGTATACGCCAAAACACGAACCAGCCAGCGTTCTTCAAGCGTTTGTCCCACAGACTAGCCCCATACATGACTGGCCCTACACTAATAGGGGGGTACTTTAATAGCGTGGCTGACGTAGGACTCGACAGATCCCATCCCCCGCTGCGCGACTCAGCAACAGCACGCACCGCACGAGCATTCGCTGCCTGGCAGAATCACTGTGGACTGCTAGACTCTTGGAGGAGACTCCACCTTCACAATAGGGACTACTCTTACTTGTCGCCCATGCACGAACTCCACGTCCGACTAGATACCTTTTTGTGTATGGCGGATGTGCAGAGTGCGGTGTTCTTGACCGAGTATCTGGCCCGAACGATCTCGGACCATAACCCAGTTTTGCTGGGACTTACATGGTCGCAGGCCCGGCCTGTAATCCCAACATGGAAGCTCCGCCCGGAGGCACTGGACGACCAGGTTTTCAGGGAAGAGATCCGGACGAAAATCACACAATATTTCGAGGACAACGCAGGGACAGCTTCCTCCTCAATGATGGAGTGGGACGCCTTTAAGGCAGTTTTGTGAGGTCACTGCATAGCGGAGAACAAGGGGATTAGGCAAACGCTCCTCTTAGAGATAGAAGGGGCGGAGCGGACCCTCAGAGACCTAGAGAAGGAACGCCCAAGGAAACCAGAGATCATGATAGAAGTGCAGGATGCTAGGTAGGAAGTAGCGAGGCAAACAGAGCACCTTAGAAGCTTCGATTATAAGCAATACCTGAGCAGAGCACACGCGGAGAGAGACAAGTCTGGGTCTCTACTAGTGTGGCTGGCTAACCCCAATAAAAGGAACTCCCCGATAGTGGAACTAGAGGACCAAGCAGGCACTAGATGCTTTACCCAAGAGGCAATCAATAACATCTTTGCACAATATTATGCTGGACTATACCGCAGCCCCTCCGGGCGCGACGGATCTGCAGCACAGAAATACTTAGAGAGGGCACAATTGCCTAGACTATAGCTGGAAGAGACGGACGAGCTAGGGGACGATATCACCGAGCAGGAGGTACGTGGAGCCATAAAGCACATGGCACGTAACAAGACCCCCGGCACCGATGGATTGCCGGCTGAGATTTACGGGATATACACCGAAGAACTGGCCCCTAGGCTAACTGCACTGTATAATGCAGCTCGCGAGGCCAGAGTACTGAAGGAGAGCTCTAGAGAAGCCCTCATTGTTCCGATACTAAAGCCAGGGAAGCCGGCACATGACCGTAGAACCTTTAGCCTCCCGAGCGAGACATGGATAGGCCTTTAGAGGCCTCCTGGTGAGAGGCGTGTAGCACCATATAGCACTATACGCGCACAATCTCCTGATATTCCTCTGAGACCTAGGGGGGGATCTGCGGGGAGCGCAGACCATGCTAGAGGAGTTTGGCAACCTGTCGGGACTAAAAGTTAATTGGCAGAAGTCGAAACTGTTCCCCATGGTGTCGAACACACCACCGCCCCCGGTATTGGATAACCTCCAATGGGAGCCCCAATGCCTGTCCTATCTGGGAGTAAGAATCTACCATGAAACAGCGGATCTGCTAGAGGGCAATGTGGGCAGCGCAGTAAGCTCTCTGAGAGCGTCCATGGGCTTCTGGGGAACCCTGCCATTGTCTATGGCTGGCAGAGCTGCCCTACTGAAGATGGTGGGTCTGCCCCGACTGCTGTACTTTTTCAGAACCCTCCCAGTCTGAATCCCAAGGGCAACGTTTAAGGACCTGGATTCCATGATCACATCTTTTCTCTGGGGAATGGCTCTAACCATGCTGAAATGCTCTTCGGCGATAGGAGGGCTGGCGGTACCAGATTTAGAGTTATACTACCTGGCGGCGCAGCTCAATTGGTTGATCCAGTGGCTGACCGCGGGGCGGAACCCAGAAAGGACCCAATACCCATTAGTGCCGACAGAGGCAGAACAGGCAAAACTGTTACTGCAAGTACGAAGGCAGACAGCACAAGACACTATGGAAACCAAGGTAATCAGTAAGTGCTGGTCCAGGTACCTTTAGCGTGCGAATCATGGAATCCCGTACTCACCCGAACTGCCGACGGCTCTACATCATGGACTTCCGCATAGAGGGAGCTGGGCGGGTCTGGAGAGCTGGGAGGAGGCTGGAGTGCAGAAAGTGGGAGACCTGCTCCGTGACTCTGAAATGCTCCCCTTTGAGGACTTTCGGGCAGAATATGACCTGTCCCAGGGTCACTTTCTACTACACAGGGCAATCACCATGAGTCTGAGAAAGCACTGGGGGACAGGAGTCGTGGAACCCCAGGCACTGGACGGCTGCCGGTATGTCGCCACTTCGGTGGGTAGGATAAAAACAGTCTCTTGTCTATACAAAGCCATGAGCCAAGACATTCAGAAGCCGATGGAGCGATTGCGATCGCAGTGGGAGGAGGATCTGGGGATCCCGCTCCTGGAGGAGGCCTGGGAGAGTATAGTAGAGAGAACACCAAAATCAACTAGAAACGCAAGGTTTAAATTAATTAACTATTATGTCCTACAAAGAGCCTACCTCACTCCGGCACGCATCAGGAAGCACTTCCATTTTGAGGAGGCGGCATGCCCTAGGTGTGGGTTTAGACAGGCACACATGCTACACATGTTCTGGGATTGCCCTAAATTGGCTCCATTCTGGGAAGAGGTCCTCAACATCTTAGGAACAATTGTAGATAAAGGGATCCCGCGCACCCCGGGGCACTGCATATTGGGCTGGTTCCCACATACGGCCAAGACCAAAACGACTGCGAAGTTCCAGGATCTGGTGCTGGTACTAGCCAAGCGGGAGATCACTAGAAATTGTAAATCAGCAGGGGGACCGAGGGTTGGAACATGGAAGTGTGAGCTTGAAAAATGGGCAAGTGCGAAAGAGAGGATACTGCTGGCAGAGGCAGGACGGGGCATAGGCACCATTGACAGAGCCAGAGCATGGGGACAACAAGTAGATGAACTGACGGCACCTGAGCAGGAACAGGAGCAACGACCTCCCGACGGCTCCCCACCACGAAACCAGACAGTAGAAGAAGAGCAGACCAGATAGAGAGAAAGAATGACCACCCCATGAATCCCCCCCTTTGACATAAGACATATGACATATACGATCAAAAGATCCTACTGTAGGAACATACTAGTTGTCAAACACCTATGGAGAGAGAACAATAAGCGGAAGCGACTCAAGAGGGAGGGAGGGCGGGTGGAGGGATTGAGATCTTAATTGAACGTTTGAGTATAGAGTGCCAGAAATGCATTAATGATATATGTATGTATCATACAGATTGGTTTATATGTACTGTGAATGATTTTAAATGCCAATAAAATCTGGTTTAAAAGAAAAATGTTAAGGAAAGCATCAGGGCTGAAGGCAAGATGCTGTACTACGGGGTGATTGAACCCTCTTCAAGTCCCTGGACTAGCCCAGTGGTCTTAGTCCCCAAGCCTCATTCCGAGGGTGGTAAACCAGAGCTTATGTTTTGTGTGGACTAAAGAGGTCTGAAAGCTGTCACCAAGACAGATGCACACCCTATCCCAAGAGCTGATGAATTAATTGACTGGTCGAGGGCCGCTAAATTTCCCAGTTCTTTTGATTTGACATCAGGGTGCTGGCAGATTGGTCTGACCCCAGGTTCAAAAGAGAAGTCAGCATTCTTCGACCCCAGATGGACATTACCAGTTCACTGGAATGCCATTTGGATTAAAGAATGCCCCTGCCACCTACCAAAGGTTGGTGAATTAAGTCCTTGCTGGGTTGGAGTCTTTTAGTGCAGCAGATCTTGATGATATTGCTATCTATAGCTCCACTTGGCAGGATCACCTGATCCACCTTTGCAAGGTCTTTGAGGCTGTGCAGAGTGCAGGTCTCACTGTCAAGGCAAGCAAGTGCCAGATAGGGCAGAGATCTGTTGTATATGTGGGCCACCTTCTAGGTGGAGGCTAAGTTCAACCCTTACAACCCAAGATCCAAACCATTGTGGACTGGGTAGCTCCACCAACCCAGACTCAAGTGAGGGCATTTCTTGACTTGACTGGGTACTACAGGCGGTTTGTGAAGGGGTATGGTACCATTGTGGCACACCTTACAGAGTTGACCTCCAAGAAGCAACCAAAAAAGGTAAACTGGACAGTGAGTTGTCAAATGGCTTTCGAAAACTCTGAAGGAAGTAATGTGATCAGCACCCATTCTGAAAGCTCCAGATTATTCTAAGCAGTTCATAGTGCAGACTGATGCCTCTGAACATGGGATATGAGCGGTCCTATCCCAGACCAATGATGATGGCAATGACCAGCCTGTTGCTTTCATTAGTTAGAGGTTACTCCCCAGAAATCAGTGTTGGAGTGCCATTGAGAGGGAAGCCTTTGCTGTGGTTTGGTCCTTGAAGCAGCTGAGACCATACCTGTTTGGTACTCACTTCATTGTACAAACTGACCACAGGCCTTTCAGATGGCTGATGCAAATGAAAGGTGAAAACCCTGTGAGGTGGACAATCTACCTACAGGGAATGGACTTTACAGTTGAGCACAGACCTGGGACTGACCATGCCAATGCAGCTGGCCTTTCCAGGTACTTCCACGTAGAAGGTGAAGACTCTCTTGGGAAATGTTTAGTATCATTCTCTTTCGTTTGGGGGTGGGGGTTGTGTAGGGAAGTGCCCATTTTCAACATGGTAACCCTCACTTTTTGCTTGGTATTTGATGCAATTTTGACTGAAGTGCACTGGGTTCCTGCTAACCAGGTCCCAATGCCAATGCTCTTTCCCTAAAACAAGGTAACTGTTCAGTTGTTCCCCAATTGGCAAGACCTTTAGCACCTCTGTAAGGCATGAGTACTAAACAAGGTCCCTAAGGGCTGCAGCATGTATTGTGCCGCCCTAAGGGACTTCTCACCAAACTCATGCAGACTGACACGGCAGACTGTGCGAAGTGGTGCAAACACAACAAAAATCACACATCCTGTGTACCATGCCCACAGACATTGTATGAAATATATGTAAGTCACCCCTACAGCAGGCCTTACAACCCTAAGGCAGAGTGCATTGAATTACATGTGAGGACATATCTGCATGAGCAGATATGCCCCTGTACTGTCTAGTTCAATTGCTAGATAGTACAAGTGAACAGAGAGGCCATCTTAAGTACATGTACTGGGCATTGGTCATTGCGAGTTCCCCAGCTACGTGATGGCTTCACTGAAACATATGGTGTTTGGTATGAAACACCTTGTCTTAATAAATCCATACTGATGCCAGTACTGGATTTATTAAAACATGCACCCAGAGGGCACCTTAGAGGTGCTCACTAAAAACCTGCCAGCCTCTTAGTGTGCTGGCTGACTGGTATTGTCCAGCCTGCCACCACAGACATGTTTGTGACCCCCTGCACATGAGAGCCCGCGCCCTGACGCCAGGAACAATGCCTGCTCTGTAGGAAGGTGTTCACACCTCCTCCAGCAGGATGGCTAGTGAATCTGCATACCTGCCGC
Organism: Calotriton arnoldi; assembly: GCA_963921515.1. Lineage (NCBI taxonomy): Eukaryota > Metazoa > Chordata > Amphibia > Caudata > Salamandridae > Calotriton > Calotriton arnoldi. The sequence goes on along the minus strand of CAWUFW010000269.1, from coordinate 3,251,926 downwards.
CATTGATATGCGACCCCGGCTTCCCCAGACCTGGGGATGCCACCCCCTGCCCTGAGGCCCATTTGGCACCAGGACAAGCAGGAGGTTAACTGTGCAAGGAGGCTTGGTGCACTACTAGACCAGTCACACCCCTAAGGTGGGGTACCTGATGTGCCCCACAAAAGAAGGGTTCCACCATCTTGATTTTGGTGGAATTAGGAACTCTGAGACAGGGGTATGCCCACTCCCCACAGGAAGTGGTCATATAGGGGGCTTAGTGACCCCCAAGGTAGCCTGTTGACTACTACCCTTCACTTCCCTTAACGCCCCTAAATTCAGTATTAAGATGTGCCCCTGACCACAGGAATTTAGATTCGTCTGACTGCAGAAAAAAGAGGACAAAGAAGAGCTGAAGAAGCGAGAACTGCAGATTGCTGGTGGATATTGGCGCCAAACCCTGCCTGCCTACCAGTTCCTGTCCCTACAATTGGGACAACTCGACTCGTCCTACAGCTGTGCATCCTCCAAAAGCCTTGAAGGGCCTCCAGCACTTCGCCAAGCCGTCAGCATCTCCCTTGAAGTGTAGGAGCCACTTGCCTGCAGGCACCGACCACAACGTCCAGTTCAGCATTCTGCTGTCTACCATGCAGCAGTTGCCCAGGAGGAGGTCACCGTGCTTCAGGAAGTCAGATCCGTCTCCCCACCAAGTGGGCAAATGCCAGGACCAACCGAAGCTGCCCTGCACCAGTACCCAGGGTACTGGACCCCTTGCAGCAACCAAAGCTTGTTTGCCCCCTCTGGATTTTGTCTGAGAGCCTCGAGTGCCTTTGCCACAAGGGGCCCGGCCAAACTAAATCCTCTGCACCTGAGCTCCCCGGCTCGGGTCCACGACGACCAACTGTGCTCCCCTGCTCCCAGTACCCTCACAAACTGAGTCCCCCTTTGGGAGCTCCCAAACTTGTCCCAAAGTCCCCGTCTGCAGCCTGTTTCTAGGTGGCACCCCTCTTTGCCTACAGTGTAGTGTGCAAGGCTACCAACCCGTCCAGCACCTCTGCACCCAGGTGCCCCTAGGGCAAGGGCAGGTAAACCCAAACTGCTGGTGGTACTTTGGATCTTGGCACCCTAGCACCTTAAGTCTTAAAGGGGCCTGTATGCAGTATATGCCTTTTTCTCCATAGGAAAGCACTACCCCGTAAAAGCTCATTTGTGCTACAATTTAACTTACCTGTAAAATTTGCTATTTTGAAAAGTACTTACCCATTACAAAGTTCTTGGTGTTAAAATATATATATATATTTATATTCACTGAAAAAACATCGGTTTCAGGGACGTTATAGTTAGAAATGAGCATTTAAAAAACCTTAGAAATTCACTGAAAAAACCCACAGGTTTCAGGGACATACAAAACCAGAGAAATTCGGCCGTTATAGTTAGTTGCGCTAACTATAACTCGCGCCCCCGCAATGCACTGCTGATGACGTCACATATTACATCACTCATGACATGGTCAGTGACATCACTGATGACATCTCAAATGACATCACTGATAACATCACTGATGACATCATCCAGTGACTGAGTGTTTCAAAAAGATTAAGAATGTTATATATATATATATATATATATATATATATACTCCAAGGTGTATTGAAGAATGAGTGGGTGTATGAGTGTCTGAATGGATGATTTAGTGGATGCGTGACTGACTGTATAAGTGAGTGATTAAACGTGTCTTAGTGAATGCATGGGTGAATAACTAATCTGTGTGAATGTCTGTATCAGTCTGTCAGTTGGTATGTAAGTGGCTGCATGGGATGGTGAGTAGCTACATGAGTGTCTATATGGGTTAACGATTGATTGTCTGTGTACCTGTATGGGTACATGAGTGTCTGTGTGGGTGGATGGAGGGTGTAACTCCCCGCATGGATGTGTGAGTGGGTGGTAGGGAAATACACGAGGGCTAGGAAGGGGAACTTGTTTTTGGCGTTCGTGGACCTCACAGCCACTTTTGACTGTGTGGTTCACGTTAAATTGTGGTCAGTTTTAGAGAAAATGAGTGTAGAACCAAACATTATACATTTTCTTAAACGCTTCTATTGTGATGCTAGGGCCACGGTGCGATATGGTATGAAGGGTGAGTGTTCAGAAGCCTTCCCGATTAGGAGCGGAGTCAGACAGGGGTGTGTTCTGGCTCCGTTCCTTTTTAATTTGTACATAAATGGGTTAGGGGGCGCTCTTCTAAAGGATAATCAGGATTTCCCTACAGTAGCTTGTCGTCCAATTCCTGCACTGTTATACGCGGATGATGAGGTCCTGATGTCCCGCACTCAAGTTGGCCTTCAGCGCGTGCTGAATAGCTTTTTTCACTTTATGAATGATTTAGGCTTAAGAGTTAATATTTCGAAGACATTTATAATGTATTGTGGCAAGGGCATTATGAAACGAAAGGACATGTATTTAGAGGGTCAGAAAATCGGGGTCACAACAAAATTTCCATACCTAGGTATTCTTTTTGCCAATAATGACACGTGGTCATATGCAGTTTCTGCTAGAAAATTGGCATTTGTACGTACAACTTCTGCACTAACTGCTTTTGCAAGGAAACTAGGCAAAAGACCACCTGTTGAGCTTTTAAAAATTTATAAAGCCAAGTGTGTGTCTGTGGCAACTTATGGGAGTGAAGTTTGGGGTTTTGCTGACTTAGCACCTATTCAAAGGGTGGAAAATTCATTTTTAAAATATATTTTATCCGTACCAGCCAGTTCATCTACGTATGTCTGTCATGCCGAATTGGGCCTGTCATACATTTCTGACTTAATTAAGCTTGAACCTGTATTGTTGTGGCATAGACTGTGGCTTAAAGACGAAGCCAAATTGAATCGTGAATTTTTATTACATATTGTGAAATTGGAAGGAGCATTGAGGATACCGTGGCTTAAATATGTTTTTAATTTTTTCAATGATCTTGGTCACCCAGAATATTTTATTAACCCCAGCTCCCTTCGTACAATATCAAGGAAGGAACTAAGACAGAAGGGTTTGTCCTTGTTGGATTCTGTGAGATTGTCCACAGAGATATTGAAACCTACAGTCTTGCATAATCAGATGGTTTTAAGTTCTTTTAATATTCAACCGTATTTAATTATTGTATCTAGTGCTTATGAAAGGTTTTTACTGACACGTTTTAGGATGGGAACCTTTCATCGTCTTGTGACTTTTCCCACGCCGCATGATTGGTCTCAATGTCTTTTGCCTTGTCCTTGTGATAATGTTTCACTACAGACTACTATTCATGTTGTTCTTTTTTGTAAATATTATTCTGCACTACGTACTCTGTTTTTAAAACCAATTCTTAAACAATATGGTTTACGCCAATGTCAACCCGCCTTCCTAGCTCTACAGTATTTAGATAGTGTATATACTGTTTTTAGTGTTTCTAACTAACTGAAAAAAGTCCTCTTTGTCAGAAATCAATTGTCCACAATCTGATTAATTTTTATTGAAAATTTATTGTATAACTGTAACGTTTTTATTGTGCTTTTATGACTGTTTTGCTCAAACAATCGAATAAAGCTTTTCTGTCTGTCTGTCTGAGTGGGTGATTCAGTGGGTGTATGGGTTCATGAGTGCGTCTGCGAGGGGCTGTATGGGTGAATAAGTATGTGTATGGCTGTGTTGGTGAGTGAATGGATGTCTCAGTGGTATATGTGTGAGTAACTACATATGTGAAAGGCAGTATATGTGAGTGAGGGAGTATATAACTGACTATATGTGAAAGTGAGTGATTGTGAGAGTGGCTGTATGGATGAGTGTGTGCTTGTGTCAGTGATTGTCTAAGGGAATAAGTATGTGTTAGTATCTATATGAATAAGTGGGGTGGTGTGTGTGTGTAAGTGTAATGGTGAGTAAATGGCAGTGTGATTGTGTCTTTGGGTGACTGACTAGGTGTGTGAGTATCTCTGTGGATGAGTGGCAGTATGTGAGTGTCTGTATGGGTGTATGAGTGCATATATCAGAGGCTGTACTGATGAGTGACTGCGTGTATGAGTGACTGTTTCGATGAGTGAGTGGATGTGTGTAGACCTATGAATCAGTGAGTGGGTATGTACCAACTGGTATTGGTGTGTCTACGGTTTCGAGCATGGTAGTCTGTATTTCAGAGTGGGTGTATGAAAGGTTACATTAGAGTGTGAGGAGTTGCAACAGATATTAAGAGGATGATGTCATCTGTGATGTCATCATTGATGTCATTTGAGATGTCATCAGTAATGTCATCAGTGATGTCACTGACCATGTTATGAGTGATGTAATATGTGACGTCATCAGCAGTGCATTGCGGGGATGCGAGTTATAGTTAGCTCAACTAACTATAACGGCCGATATTCTCTGGTTTTGTACGAGTCAAACGTCCAACTAACTATAAAGTCCCTGAAACCTGTATTTTTTCAGTGAATTTCTAAGGTTTTTAAATGCTAATTTCTAACTATAACAACCCTGAAACCCATGGTTTTTTCAGTAAATTTCTAAGGTTTTTTAAATGCTAATTACTAACTATAACGTCCCTGAAACCTATGGTTTTTTCAGTGAATTTCTAATTTATAACTATAATGTAGTAGTTGCGTTTGCAGAGTGGTGCAGAAATTGGGCTGGGCCTCCGACCAGCGCTCAGGAATTCTGCTGCTTAGGACTTACAGGAGGTACCAGGAGGAATTCTTGGCCCCCAAAGTCCCTCAGGAGTAAAGTGGACTTCATCCCCCAACCCATAGAGTACCAGGAGGCGTGCTTGCAGAGTGGTGGAGAAAGGGGGCGTGGCCTCTGAAGACCTCTTAGCAATACCACTGTGTGGGACTTACTGGAGGGAACAGGAGGGGTAGTTTTCCCCCAAGGACATCCTTGGGGGCCAACTACCCCTCCTATTACCTCCAGTAAGTCCCACACAGCAGCATTGGTAAGTTCTCATAGCAGGCCACGCCCCCTTTGCCCACCATTCTGCAAACGCGCTCCCTGGCGCGCTCTTGGATGGGGATTAAAGTCCCCTTCGATGCTGGGGGTCCTTAGGGGCCAACTAGCCTACCTGATACCTCCAGTAAGCCCAAGATAGTGGGATTGCTGAGAGGTGCACACAGGCCACGACCCCTTTCTGCACCACTCTGCAAATGCGCCTCCTGGCGCGCTCTTGGTTGGGGGATGAAGTCCCCTTGCCTCCTGAGGGTCCCTGGGGGCCAACTAGCCCTCCTGTTATCTCGAGTAAGCCCCACACAGCTGGATTACTGAGTGGTCCGAGGCCACGCCCGCTTTTTACACCCCTCTGCAAACGCGCCTCCTGGCGCACTGCTGCTCGGGGGATGAAGTCCACTTTAGTCCTGAGGTCCTCAGGACACATGTGAACCTCATCACCCTCAAGAAGTGCGCCAAGAGGCGCGTTTGCAGAGTGGTGTAAAAAGGGGCGTGCCCTCGGACTGCCTCTCAGCAATCCCACTGTGTGGGGCTTACTGGAGGTACCTGGTGGGCTAGTTGGCCCCTAAGGACCGTTAAGATTCTAGGGGACTTAATCCCCCAACGCAGAACGCGCCAGGTGGCGAGTTTGCAGAGTGGTGCAGGGAGAGGGCGGGGCCTCCGGCGAGATGCCGTTTCTTTTCTTTTTTTTTGCTTAGAAGGGGGGCTGTGTGGCCCCCCTTATAATATTTTGTGGGCCCTTGTGACCCCATCCCCCAGAGCCTTTGACATATTTGATGTGTTTTTATTTTTTTAAACGGGAAGGTGGCCACGCGGCCCCCCTCCTGAGGCTGATTTCGGCCCCGGGGACCCCATCCCCCGGGGCATGGCCATATATATATATTTTTTTTTTTTTTTAAGGAAGGGGGCCGCGCAGTCCCCCTCCTGAGGCCCCTTTCGGCCCTGGGGACCCCATCCCCTGGGGCTTTGCCTCTTTTTATTAATTTTAAAATGTTATTTTAATGGGAGGGGGGCCGCGTGGCCCCCTTCCCTGGGCCACTTTTGGCCCCGGGGACCCCATCCCCCGGGGCCTGGCCTCATGTTGGGGACCGCGGGGGAGCCAAAATGCCCCCGCGGTCCCAGCCAGCTCCCTGTCTCCTGCGGGAGCCGGCATTGCTTTTGGATAAGGGGAGCTGCTGACATGCAGCTCCCCTTGTCCAAAAGCAATTCTGCTTTGCTTCGTGGAAGCGAGTGCAGGTTTCCTGCTCTCGCTTACACAAAGCAAAGCAGTGTTTGCTATGGCAGGGCAGGAGCAGTGCTCCCGCCCATCCATAGCAAACTGCAATGTCCCGGGGGTGGCACCCTGGGACATTGCCGGAGTCGGCCCTGGGGGGTAGGGGTCCCCAGGGCAAAGCAGGGCTCAAGGAGGGAGGGCGCACGGCCCCCCTCCCAACGTGAAAATAGCCCCGGGGAGGTGGTGGTCCGCGGGGCGGTTGTCTGCAATGGACCCCCACCCTTAATTTAAAATTGCCCCGGAGAGGTGGTGGTCCCCGGGGCAGTGTGGGGAGGGGCAGGAGCCCCCCACACTTTCTCATTTTAATTTAAGCCCTGGGGAGGTGGCGGTCCCCGGGGCTTGGGGGGTCAGGAGCCCCCCCACGCAGTTTTTTTAAAGAAGCCCCGGGGAGGTGGCAGTCCCCAGGCTGCGGGGGCCCACGCAGCCCTGCATATATTAACAACATTGCCCCCGGTACCTGGCCCACCCGGGGGATTATTAAAACGAAGCGTGGGAGCCCGGGTTTTTTTTTTTTTTTAAATGTGTGGTGGTATTTGCACATCGTACGCGAATCCCGCCGAAAAAATAAACAAAAAATCCTTTTTTTGGCCCCACCTGAGGGTGTTTGTACCCTGCCCCCTTTTCTTTTTTTCAATCGTTTTTTTACTGTTTTCTTGTGACTCGGTTCAACAGAGTCACAAGATGGCTGCCAACACTTTTTGGTTTGGAGTGTTGGCAGCTAATCGGAATCAAGCTCGTGATCAGAAGGGTTCGCGGATCCTCCGCGGCAGCCAGATATCGAAGTGTTTTATTTTTTGAATTTCTCAGGAACTGCTGAACGGATTTACACCATTTAAAAAAAGGTCGCTTTCTGAACCAAGAGTTACCTTTTTTGCTAAATTTGGTGTAATTCCGTTCAGCAGTTCGGGCTGTAGCCTGTTCCAAAATTTCCTATGACAATTAACATAGAAAAAACGTGTTTTGGGACCCCCCTTTTTTCTCGTCCCCCGCTTGACGAATCACCCTGAAACTTTCAAGACAGGAGCTGACCGGAGCACCCCCATTAGTTTTGAAAATTTCACGAAGATTCGTCAAACGGCGCCAAAGATATTGGCAAATCAAAAAAACGCTTTTCCTATGGAAACTAGGGGCCAGATTTACGATCCTTGTAAATTGCGCCTCGCAATTAGCGCTCGATTGCGAGTCGCAAATTGCGAGGCTCAATTTACAATGTACTACAGTGTCAGAGACCAGGGGCGGCTGGTGACATTTGAAAGTGGTGGGGCGTAAAATGATTGGCATACTGAACCGTAGCGAGCGAGCGTAGCCAGCGAGCGTAGCCAGCGAGCCTGAACAACCTAAGGGGGGTTCGGGGGGTTCTCCCACCGAGAAAATTTTGAAAAAAAAGCGGAAAAATGGTGCATTTTCAAGCAAATTTGAGAAAGCAGGAAGGTTAATAAAGCAATTGTGAAAGTGCAGTTATTACATTAATAAAGAGATGTCATATAACATAGGTAGCTGCTTATTCAGTATAACAGAGCTTCATAACAGACTTTGAGATACAATGCATTTCTAAGTACCTCACAGATGTTTTTTATTGAACAACAACAACAATTAAACTGGTCGCAAAGTAGCTGCATTGAACATATTGTTTACTTTTTGTAAATGAAATCAGCACGTCTCTCTTTAAGTGCAGCAAACTTTTCAATAATTTTAATGTTAAAGTCTGGTATTTTTTTAACTAGCTTGCTCTCTATAGAGAGCATTGCCAAAGCATTGAGTCTTTCCTCAAGCATGGTGTTTCTCAGGAAAGTCTTTATCCTCTTTAAGGTTGAAAAACATCGTTCTGACTCTGCTGTTGTCATAGGTGTAGTTATTACAATTTTTAGTAAAGCCACTGTCTCTGTAAGTGACTTTTCCATATTAAGTTTATGTATTAAAGCCAGCAAAGAAATGGCACCTTTGGCCTTCCGGTACACAGGCATTGCGTACAGTACAGTCAACTCAGTTCTCAGCTCCTCTTTTTGAGCATAGGATAAGCTTCCATAGCCTCATTCAGAGCACGCTCAGGGAAAGATTCATCATATTTTGCAAACTGTTCACTTTGCAATAATGTGGCACTCACCAAATGTTTTGTGAAAGAAAACGTTCTTGTGCCTGCACAATTACAATGTCACATATCTCCTTTGCAATTCGGACCAGAGTGGTGATGTTTTTCCTGCGGTTTGAAAAAGTAGAATGCTCTGGCAGTTTGCTGTCTAAATTGTCAACCCCATCTCTCACTTTGCTTATGCTTTGTACAAACATAGTGGTATATTCTTGCACTTTGACAGTATCTATCTCTCGTGCTTGTAACTGATTGTATAACAGGTCGACAGCTACCATTATATCATGAAATAAAAACAGTAAGAACTGAAACTCTCTGTCTTGTAGTGTTCTAGCAAAGCCACGGGCTTCAGTCTGACTTTTGTAATCAAACTCATCATTGTCTTCTATGGCGGCAAAACATTTCTCAAGGTCCTCCCTATGTTCATAGATTAGGTTGACTGTACGGATGTTAAAGTTCCAACGTGTTGAGGATCCCCTTGGAACGCTTTTGTCCACAATCTCATGAAGTGCTTCCGTTCTTTTGGGGGAACGTGAGAAGAATGCTGCCATTCCTCCTACATCGTGAAAGAAAATTTGTGTCTCGGTGATCTTTGATACTGACTGTTGCGTAATAAGATTAAGTTGGTGGGCGTAACAGTGCACATAATGAGCATTAGGGTACACATCTCGAATTCTTTTCTGTACTCCACGGAGGCTTCCACTCATTACGGACGCACCATCATAGCTTTGTGCAATAATTTTTTTTTTTTGAGGCAGCTCTGGGAAAATTACGCTCAGTTGACGCAGTATAGCTGCAGTAATGGTTTCTGCACTAGAGTCTCTTAAATGTGTGAAACCATAGACCCTCTCCACAACTTGTCTGTCATTGTCAAGGTACCGAAACACTAATACGGACTGTGTTTTAGTGGCCACGTCAGTGGTGTCATCAGCCTGAATAGCCACAAAGTCTGTGTTTTGCAACTCTTGCACAATATGGCTTCTCATAATTTCGAGCATACACTCAAGGAGTTCATTTTGTATTGTTTTAGAGGTGCCCTTAAAGACTGTAGCACTTGCTAAATGTGCTTCCATTTCCTTTTCTATGCTTGCTATTAAATCCACAAGGCCTCTGAATATTCCAGGTTTTGAGGAACTTTCTGATTCATCATGGCCTCGCAATGCCAGTTCGAAAGCACCACAGAAACGAATGCAATCAATTATTTTGGATAGAATCTGTCTGTTCCTATCAACTGCTTCATTGTGTTTCTGTATTGTTTTGCGGTATGCATCGTTTATCTGCTGCTCAATCGGTGTGTCTTCCCCCAACATTCCCAGTCTCGTCAGGTTTTCCATATGCCTTCTTGTGTGTGCATGCTTCTTTATTTTTTCAGACAAATGCTTCAAGTCTGTTACTCCTTCATGTGTCCAAGGAAACTCACCACCAAACAGCAAGCAGGGGAAGCAGAACAGAGAATTTCTTAAAGGGCACCCTGTAAGCCAATCAGCTTTTGTGTACCAGGCGTTTGAGAATGTACGTGTGGACAATTTTCCTCTGTCCTGGGAAGTTTTTTGTAGTTTTATGTCAGGCCGATGAGGTCCTAATTGCTTTATATGTAGTTTCTCTTCAAGTGGCCATGCCTGGAATGACCTTGTAATTAGCTGTTCTACTGTATTCATTATGCCGATGCTGGCCTTACCAATATGAAAGAAACCTGTCAATAATCAATGTACAACGTATAAGGTGTGGTGCAATAATATCAAATTTCAGTATAAATACATATATCTTGTGCAGTATCGCAATAAATCTCCAACAGCTCCCCTTTGCACAACATGACTGCTAAAAATACAGCCTTACTGCCTGCTGCCTCTGTGTGCCATAGTGGTTGCTGCTGAAGGCACTGAAACAGACACTGCTTGAGGGCCTTGAACAAGGCAATGCCTTGATAGTGGCTTTAACAACCGTTATTGCCCAAAGCACAGGGCTAAGGCTACTAGTAAATTCCATCCACTGTCTGAGGGTACAATGTTCAGAATGTGCACCCACCCCAACCACCATGTAGAGTGACCACATACATATAGCCCTACTAACTCCAATAAAAAAAAAATAGCATCAGTTTCCTTACCTTTAACACTGGTGTTTGCTGGGTCGTAGCCGGGATGAAAGAGCAGCAAAGGAGGTTGGGGCCCCTTGTTCTTCTTCCAAAAATTGCCCAAAAATTAGGTAATGGTTCACGTTGCTGAAAATAAAAATATAACAATTTATTTTTGAAAACGTTAAGGTAATCAAACAAAGACTGGGGGGGAAAACATAACGCTCCAATTTTTACCTTGCAGTTTGCATGCAGCTCTTAGATGACAGTTAATAGCTCACTGTTGTATGTTAGGATTTTAACTTACAAACTGCAAGTAACAAAAGGATCTCTCTGATAAAAGCAGTGACTCACTGACCTATTTACATCATGTGCATTTTGTGATCTGCATCAGGTACATGTTCTTTGCAGCAGGCACATTAACCTTCTGCGCTACCTTGGGATAAGTCAACAGCAGTAAAAAAAAAAAAAATCACAGTCAACATTGAGGAGGAGGCAGGGAACACACTACTGCAGCTGCAGCATAGCCTTTTACCTTTTTACCTCTTTGCAGACACACCACCTACCAGCTCACTCCGAATGCCAAACTGTAGTTAAGTTTGTACTTGGCACTGGCAGCCATCTTAGGTGTAAATTCACAGGGTGTCACGCTACATGGGACCATCCCTGCTGATGGCACGTGAGGTATGAGGTGCAAATTTGAACATTGATTGGGACCCTAAGGTTGTGATCGAGGATGGAAGCCTCCCACCCTCCCGATTTCAGCCCTTGCCAGTTTATTTGTTGGGTGGGTTGGGCAGGACAGAAGGAAAGAAAGGAAGAAGGGAGGATGGAAGGAAAGAAATGAGGCAAGAAGGAAGGAAAGAAAGAAAGAAGAAAAGACCAAAGGAAGGAGATAGGAAAGAAAGATGGAAACAAAGAAATAACAAAGGCAAGAAAAAGGAAGGAAAAAAAGAAAAAAGGAAAAAAGAAAGCAAAAAAGGAAAGAAAGAACGAAGGCTCAAAAAGGGAACCAAAAAGGAGAAAGTAAAAAGAAAGGAAAGAAAGAAGCCAAGAAAGAAAAATGAAGATAGCAAGACAGAAAGTAAGAAAGAAAGAAAGCAAGAACAAAAGCAAGAAAGAATGAAAGCCAGAAAGAAGGAAAAAGGAAAGAAAGGAAAGACTGCAAGAAAGAAAGAAGGAATAACTTAATACAGAAATCTACACAACCTATTATGCTGTGAAGTAGCTGAAGTCAGATAAACAAAACGCACTCCAACAGCTATTTTCAAAACCATTGGCAGGATAACGGAACTGATGAGACTGGACTGTGCCTTTCTTACATTAAAAGTGTCCTGCTATCACTGGAGGCACTTGACTGTCCTGAAAGGCAGATCTCAGTAACCGACCCCAGGCCCAGGGGCCGAATGACACAACAAACCAGTGAATCATGAGGGCTGGCTAAATGACCCCATATTTAATTATATTAAATATTTCATTTTCGTTAAATCAAAAGGTCTTGGCTAACGCCAGACCTATCAAGTATACACATTCTGAAAAAGGACTAAAAAGAAACGAAAACGTCATGAAAAAAAGTGATGAGGGTGTGACAGCCTGGGGAGAAAGTCATGCACAGCTGTCACGTGCTCAGGTCATGGGGTGACTTGCAGTTAGTCCTGTGTATTCGGTTAACATGCTGTAACTTGTAGTTGAACTCTTTCCTTTAGTAGCGTGGCGCTGCATGTGCCAAAATGGGCATTGGTATTGGCTGATAAAGAGGCACAAGCAAAACTAAAGGAACGGAAGGCGGGAGTCCAGGTTGCCAAGGGACAGCAAAGAGCCTAAACCTTTACGGAGGACCTGATCCAGGAAGCACCTGGTGACAAAGCATCTCGCTCTTTCCTCTGAAGGGAGGAGATAGTCTGAGGCACCGGACAGGTATGAGGATGAGATGTAAAGGAGGCGAGGGTTAGAGTGTGCGATGAGGAAAGAAGAACAATGAAGATGGAGGGACGAGAGCGAGAGAGTCAGGAGTTGGCAAGAGCAGGAGAAAGGAGAGACGGACATGAGAGGTAGAGAAGGGACAGAATGATGGTTACCAGGGAGAACAAGAAGAAGAAAGTGAGAAGCCGGGATGAAGGGATGAAAATGAGAGACGATTGGGAACCCAGCGTGATGAAAGGAAAAAGGAAAGACAACGAGAAGGGAGAGCAAGAATGGAAAGCAGGAGTACAGCGGGTTTGGAGAGAAGGAGGTAGATAATTAAAGGAGAAAATGAAGGTGAAGCAATGAGGAGATAGAGGGCGGAGAGAGGTAGGGGAATACAGAGGGAAGAAACGGACAGAATTAAAGTGTGGAGAGAAGGTTAGAAGGGGAGGAGAGGGAGGGAGGATGGAAGAGAAGGAGAGAGAAATGGGAGGCAGAAAGAGAGGGCGAGACAGTAACCGGGTCCAATGAAGGCACGTGAAGGAGCGGTGGAAACGAGGCGCTAGCACTGGCTAAGACCACTTCATATTTTAATGTTCACCACCTCTGTCCTGTATGCACCACACGGTAAGGTCTGTGCCAGGTGACCCTTCATTACTTGCCATGCCCTTCTCAAGATTTACCATAACCCGGAGGTGAAACGCTCCTTCAAACACCCCCTTCTCAAATCTTTGCCCCCATCCTTAACACAGACCCTCTGAGGACCCCCAGCAGAGTCACAGCTTCTAAAAAGCATCCTCCTTCTTCCTTCCCACCGAAAACCCATCCTTTGCTGAAGTGTTTTATTGTAATACAAACCAAGCCCAACCTTTAAGATGCGCCTTAGTCAACACTAGACTTTCAGAATAATTTTAGAAGACTGGTCTCAGATATTGAAACCCATTAATACCCTACTTTCCCTTCACACTCATCTGCATTGCCGACCACGTCAGTGTACTCAATTCAGAGCACTGATCAGACGCTCACGCGTGACACTAAACTCTTGAACATAGGTCCCCTTGCATCCGCACCTACATCCAACCATGAATGCATGCTTCAGCCTACTACACATCAGACAAAGTACTCCACAAGTCCTCACAAGTGGCAACTGCATGCTACACAGAAGTCAAGCAACAATAGTGATGCAAGGTAGACATTACAATGCAAAGTACAGTCAACACCCACTGCTGGCTTTCTGTAAGGATGACTACAGATCAGTCCAGCCTATAGAGACATCAATCAATCAATCAATCAGGGGTTTGTTAAAGCGCGACTACTCACCCGTAAGGGTCTCAAGGCGCAAGGGGGGGTGCAGGTTCCATCCATCAAGGAGGGGTCTGTCGAAGAGCCAGGTTTTGAGGTTTCTTGCGAAGATGGGGAGCGATGTTGTCTGTCTGAGGTGGAGCGGAAGGGCGTTCCATGCTTTGGCCGCGAGGAAGGAGAAGGAGCGGCCTCCCGATCTGGTCTTTCTGGTGCGGGGGACCACGGCGTAGGAGAGCTGGGCTGATCGTAGGGTCCTTTGGGGTGCGTGGAATTTGAGTCGGCTGTTCAGGTATGCTGGTCCGGTGCCGTGAAGGGCCTTGTGTGCGTGGGTGAGCATCTTGAAGGTGATTCTCGCCTCGACATGAACTTTCTTTTTTCTGCAATCACTGATGCTTAGCACCAAAACAGAAATGATTGCTGTAAAAACCAATGGAGCAAAATAAATAAATAAATCTCTGCCTCAGACACTCGGCTCCCTCTGGAGGTGCCGCTTGCACTAGCACTACCCGCTCTCATGCACCGGGCTAAGCAAGGCCACAGCGGCGTGACATGGACTTCAATGAGTGGAGCCAGAGGGTGCAGCTGCTCTACCTGGCTTGTCCTGTGGCGCCCCCGGGCACCCCGCCCTGCCGCTGGCATGATTGTAGTGCCACACAGGACTAGAAAGCGCCCCCTTCGTTGTCAGTTTTCAACGTATTGTCCTTCTCCTAACCCCTCGGAAGCAAATAGAATGGTACTGAAGGCACAAAGATGGGGCAAGGGGTGAAACCCTGTGATGAGAGAGAGAAAACCCTGTGATGTCATGTTGGGTCCAAGTGACCATGCTCTTGCTTTTCCCCAAGTTTCAAACCCACCGGGCCGGGGGCCCCAGTCCAGAATAATTTCTTACTTTTAAAACAGATGGATCACAGCTCACTAGTGGATGACGATGTTTGTACAGTACACAGTCAGTCACCACGATGAGCGGAGCAGGCGCAGCCAGAGTCCAGAAAGACAGTACCGCCACAGAAGACAGTGCGCACCTCACGTCACGACAATCAGTGCGCATGCGCACCTCAAGTCACGACCATGAGTCACGAGACATAAGCCACCACACCACAGTGATTGGCCATAGTTGCGCGGCAGCGGCGGCACCCAATGGTGCTTTGTTTGCAGGCTGCCCTGGCTGCGCGGTGTCTCTCAGCCAATCCAGAGACGCTGCATTAGCAGCGCCTGGATTGACTAGAGCACAGATAGGGCTCGCCCATACAAGAGACCGGGGGCTGCTGCATGAAGCAACCCTCGACCTCTCGGGTCCCCCTCCCTCCCTCTCCTACAGTAGTGGCTGGCTGGCTGAGACAGTGCGCATGTTCGGGCTGGTCATAAAAATGACCAAGCCAAACTCGAGCATGCGCAAATGTCACAACTTGTCAATCAAAACAGTGCTCGCCCCCGGCCCCACCCCGTTCATAGGCCCGCCGATTGCCTCAGGCGTGTCCCGACTCCCGGCCGCGCTGAGTGACTGTGACTGTGACTGATGACTGTGACTGATGTCATCAGTGATGTCATCAGTGATGTCATTTGAGATGTCATCAGTGATGTCATCAGTGATGTCACTGACCATGTCATGAATGATGTAATATGTGACGTCATCAGCAGTGCATTGCGGGGGCGTGAGTTATAGTTAGATGAACTAACTATAACGGTGGAATTTCTATGGTTTTGTATGAGTGAAATGTCCAACTAACTATAACGTCCCTGAAACCTATGGTTTTTTCAGTGAATTTCTAAGGTTTTTGAAATGCTAATTTCTAACTATAATGTGCTTGAAACCTATGGTTTTTTCAGTGAATATATATATATATATATCAAAACACCAAGGTTGCCCCACTGAAGCCATCACACCCAAAGGGGAAAACGCACACATGCCTCAGTCCCAAACTGTTTCTGCCTGGTCCTGAGCACATTCATGCAGTATTTCGCCAGTGAACAAGGGTACTGGGATACCCGAAACGTGTTTGGCTTCCTATCGAGAAGCAGGGGAGGAATGCTGTGTCTGCTGCCACCTGAGGCATGTGTGCGTTTTCCCCTTTGGATGTGATGGCTTCAGTGGGGCAACCTTGATGTTTTGATATATATATATATCAAAACAATACCTTTCAGCCATAGAGTGACGCATAAATTATACCCAAAAAAAACAGAGAACTCTGGGTAGTTCTCAAGTTTAGGTGGAAAGCAGCTCCTGTATAGAGCACCCTCAACACCAGCGACACTCTAGATCTGCTCACCTCAAATGTCTGCTTTTCTCAAAGTCTTTAAGCATAAGATTAGCACAGTGCCATCTACGCCGAGTTAGAACGGGACAAAGTCTTTTGCCATTTGTACAGCAAGAATTCGACAGCAGTCAGTGGCAATTTGGTGAATCTTATTTTTGCAGTGTGTCAGGACCGCCACAACCCCAATAGTGAGCCACCCCCCGCCAACTGGATTGGGACATTACAAAATGGACAGGCGCTTAAATCACGATGACGAGCGTCTGTGGGTAGGTGGTAAAGGAAGGGGAACACGCGGCCGAATGAGGGTCACTGAGTGATGTTACTTGTGCAGCAACTAACTGTCATCATAATGTTCAATGTTTGCCCAAAACCATTGTGGAGAAACACCTACCAAAGGCAATAGAATATCAGGGCCAACAAAACGCATTGTTTTCAACTACATGCAAAGATGGCAGAGACTAATATAGACTATTTATTGTGAACTAATGGTCCTTCTTCTATGATTTCACCCAATAGGAGAGAGGCAAGCTGCTTTTGAACTGAAATGTGACATCAGCAAGCCATACAAACATTGATAAAGGCAAGGATGCCGAAACGCGTCTGTTTGGGCTAATAAATCTATACTTGGAACCCGCTGAGTGCTCTGCCTTTGGTGAATAATTTAAATACGCGTTGCCACATGCGCTACGGAGGCACCCATTCACAAAGAGTTCGACAGCAGTCAGTGGCAATTTAGTTGAATCTTATTTTTGCAGTCTGTCAGAACCGCCGCAACCCCAATAGTGAGCCAACCCCGCCAACTGGATTGGGACATTACAAAATGGAAAGGCGATTGAATCACGATGACGAGTGTCTGCGGATAGGTGGTAAAGGAAGGGGAAAACGCGACTGAATGAGGGTCACTGAGTGTTGTTACTTGTGCAGCAACTGACTATCATAATTTTCAATGTTTGCCCAAAACCATTGTGGAGAAACACCTACCAAAGGCAATAGAATATCAGGGGCAACAAAACGCATTGTTTTCAACTGCATGCAAAGATGGGAGATTCTAATATAGACTATTTATTGTGAACTAATGGCCCTTCTTCTATCATTTCACCCAATAGGAGAGAGGCAGGCTGCTTTTGAACCAAAATGTGACATCAGCAAGCCATACAAACATTGATAAAGGCAAGGATGCCGAAACGCGTCTGTTTGGGCTAATAAATCTATACTTGGAACCTGCTGAGTGCTTCGCCTTTGGTGAATAATTTAAATACGCGTTGCCACACGAGCTACGGAGGCACCCATTCACAAAGAGATTGACAGCAGTCAGTGGCAATTTGGTAAATCTTATTTTTGCAGTCTGTAAGAACCGCCGCAACCCCAATAGTGAGCCACCCCCCGCCAACTGCATTGGGACATTACAAAATGGGCAGGCACTTGAATCATAATGACGAGCGTCTGCGGGTAGGTGGTAAAGGAAGGGGAACACGCAGCCGAATAAGGGTCACTGAGTGATGTTACTTGTGCAGCAACTAACTGTCATCATAATTTTCCGTGTTTGCCCAAAACCATTGTGGAGAAACACCTACCAAAGGCAATAGAATATCAGGGGCAACAAAATGCATTGTTTTCAACTACATGCAAAGATGACAGAGACTAATATAGACTATTTATTGTGAACTAATGGTCCTTCTTCTATGATTTCACCCAATAGGGGAGAGGCAAGCTGCTTTTGAACCGAAATGTCACATCAGCAAGCCATACAAACATTGATAAAGGCAAGGATGCCGAATCGTGTCTGTTTGGGCTAATAAATCTATACCTGGAACCGCCTGAGTGCTCCGCCTTTGGTGAATAATTTAAATACGCGTTCCCACACGCGCTACGGAGGTACCCATTCACAAAGAGTTCGACAGCAGTCAGTGGCAATTTGGTGAATCTTATTTTTGCAGTCTGTCAGAACCGCCGCAACCCCAATAGTGAGCCATCCCCCGCCAACTGGATTGGGACATTACAAAATGGACAGGCTCTTGAATCACGATGACGAGCGTCTGTGGGTAGGTGGTAAAGGAAGGGGAAAACACGGCCGAATGAGGGTCACTGAGTGATGTTACTTGTGCAGCAACTAACTGTCATCATAATTTTCAATGTTTGCCCAAAACCATTGTGGAGAAACACCTACCAAAGGCAATAGAATATCAGGGGGAACAAAACGCATTGTTTTCAACTACATGCAAAGATGGCAGAGACTAATATAGACTATTTTTTGTGAACTAATGCTCCTTCTTCTATGATTTCACCCAATAGGAGAGAGGCAAGCTGCTTTTGAACCGAAATGTGACATCAGCAAGCCATACAAACATTGATAAAGGCAAGGATGCCGAAACGCGTCTGTTTGGGCTAATAAATCTATACTTGGAATCCGCTGAGTGCTCCGCCTTTGGTGAATAATTTAAATACGCGTTCCCACACGCGCTACGGAGGTACCCATTCACAAAGAGTTCGACAGCAGTCAGTGGCAATTTGGTGAATCTTATTTTTGCAGTCTGTCAGAACCGCCGCAACCCCAATAGTGAGCCATCCCCCGCCAACTGGATTGGAACATTACAAAATGGACAGGCTCTTGAATCACGATGACGAGCGTCTGTGGGTAGGTGGTAAAGGAAGGGAAACACGTGGCCGAATGAGGGTCACTGAGTGATGTTACTTGTGCAGCAACTAACTGTCATCATAATTTTCAATGTTTGCCCAAAACCATTGTGGAGAAACACCTACCAGAGGCAATAGAATATCAGGGGCAACAAAACGCATTGTTTTCAACTACATGCAAAGATGGCAGAGACTAATATAGACTATTTTTTGTGAACTAATGGTCCTTCTTCTATGATTTCACTCAATAGGAGAGAGGCAAGCTGCTTTTGAACCGAAATGTGACATCAGCAAGCCATACAAACATTGATAAAGGCAAGGATGCCAAAACGCATCTGTTTTGCCTAATAAATCTATACTTCGAACCTGCTGAGTGCTCCGCCTTTGGTGAATAATTTAAATACGCGTTGCCACACGCGCTACGGAGGCACCCATTCACAAAGAGTTCGACAGCAGTCAGTGGCAATTTGGTGAATCTTATTTTTGCAGTCTGTCAGAACTGCCGCAACCCCAATAGTGAGCCTCCCCCCGCCAACTGGATTGGGACATCACAAAATGGACAGGCGCTTGAATCAAAATGACGAGCGTCTGCGGGTAGGTGGTAAAGGAAGGGGAACACGCGGCCGAATGAGGGTCACTGAGTGATGTTACTTGTGCAGCAACTAACTGTCATCATAATTTTCAATGTTTGCCCAAAACCATTGTGGAGAAACACCTACTAAAGGCAATAGAATATCAGGGGAAACAAAACGCATTGTTTTCAACTACATGCAAAGATTGCAGAGACTAATATACACTATTTATTGTGAACTAATGGTCCTTCTTCTATGATTTCACACAATAGGAGAGAGGCAAGCTGCTTTTGAACCGAAATGTGACATCAGCAAGCCATACAAACATTGATAGAGGCAAGGATGCCGAAACGCGTCTGTTTGGGCTAATAAATCTATACTAGGAACCCGCTGAGTGCTCCGCCTTTGGTGAATAATTTAAATACACGTTGCCACACGCGCTACAGAGGCACCCATTCACAAAGAGTTCATCAGCAGTCAGTGGCAATTTGGTGAATCTTATTTTTGCAGTCTGCCAGAACCGCCGCAACTCCAATAGTGAGCCACCTCCCCGCCAACTGGATTGCGACATTACAAAATGGACAGGCGCTTGAATCACGATGACGAGCGTCTGCGGGTAGGTGGTAAAGGAAGGGGATCACGCGGCCGAATAAGGGTCACTGAGTGATGTTACTTGTGCAACAACTAACTGTCATCAAAATTTTCAATGTTTGCCCAAAACAATTGTGGAGAAACACCTACCTAAGGCAATAGAATATCAGGGGCAACAAAACGCATTGTTTTCAACTACATGCAAAGATGGCAGAGACTAATATAGACTATGTATTGTGAACTAATGGTCCTTCTACTATGAGTTCACCCAATAGGAGAGAGGCAAGCTGCTTTTGAACCGAAATGTGACATCAGCAAGCCATACAAACATTGATAAAGGCAAGGATGCCGAAACGCATCTGTTTGGGCTAATAAATCTATTTTTGGAACCCTCTGAGTGCTCCGCCTTTGGTGAATAATTTAAATACGCGTTGCCACACGCGCTACGGAGGCACCCATTCACAAAGAGTTAGACAGCAGTCAGTGGCAATTTGGTGAATCTTATTTTTGCAGTTTGTCATTACCGCCGCAACCCCAATAGTGAGCCACCCCCCGCTAACTGGATTGGGACATTACAAAATGGACAGGCGGTTGAATCACGATGATGAGCGTCTGCGGTCAGGTGGTAAAGGAAGGGGAACACGCAGCCGAATGTGGATCACTGAGTGATGTTACTTGTGCAGCAACTAACTGTCATCATAATTTTCAATGTTTGCCCAAAACTATTGTGGAGAAACACCTGCCAAAGGCAATAGAATATCAGGGGCAACAAAACACATTGTTTTCAACAACATGCAAAGATGGCAGATACTAATATAGACTATTTATTGTGAACTAATGGTCCTTCTTCTATGATTTCACCCAATAGGAGAGAGGCAAGCTGCTTTTGAACCGAAATGTGACATCAGCAAGCCATACAAACATTGATAAAGGCAAGGATGCCGAATCGCGTCTGTTTTGGCTAATAAATCTATACTTGGAACCGGAAGAGTGCTCCGCCTTTGGTGAATAATTTATTTATTTATTTTTTTATTTATTTTTATTTCATCCATGATAAATCCAATACATTATAATGCATTAAGACAGAAATTGTTCAGTAGAAAAAAGGAAGAGAAAGACAATACATAGATTTAAAAAAAAAAGACAGTTAACAATACATAAATATATAATGTTGATCTCAAAACATGCGAATTCCTTAAAGTGCATGTGCGTAAATCCATAGAAATGCGTCCCCACTCACACCTCATTCATCCATGTAGGACAACACCGGCCCCCAAATCTCCATTCCTAATTTCTTTTTCCGAATACCTTTCAGTGCATATAAACTATATTCTATATTAAACATGGATAAAAATCTAGCCCACCATAATTCAAAAGTTGGTACATCCTTCTGGAGCCACATTGAGGCAATACATAACCTAGCCACAGCTGTAGCTAAAAACAACAAATACCGATATTTATAAGACAGCTGATCAGTACCCTCTCTCTCAGCTACCCCCAGCAGAACATGAGCAGCTGACAATCTAAGTGGACCCCCCAAAATTTCTGCCAAAAATTTCTCTATATGCCCGAAAAAATTGATTAGGTGCCTACATGTAAAAAAAAATGTGTACAATGTCAGCGTCCTCTGTTCCACAGCGAAAACATTTTCCATCATTTGTCCCACCCCATTTAGATAGTTTGGCTGGGGTATAATAAAGGTTAAACACAGTCTTGTAATGTTGTGCCCGGAGATTAGCAGAAATTAACAGTCTCCCCGCCAATTCAATGGAGGCTTCTACCTGAGTGCCCAAGCACCCTAGCCTGTTATCCCATTTTGCATTATGCATCTCTAAATCACCGTCCCTAGTGTCCAACGGTAAATTATACAATATACCAATACGTGCGTTTTTCCTCACGGCTTCAATCACAGGGTTAATTTCAATATTCCATTGATGTTTACATAAATAATCGCGAACTTGCAAATATTTAAAAAATTCAGACCTGGAGAGGTGAAATTTATCAGTTAGCATTTCAAAAGACATCAGCTCCCCATTAGCATATAAATCTCCAATATATTGAATCCCTTTAGTCCGCAATCTATCTATGATTCTGTCCCAGAATATCGGTGGAAGAAGTGTCGTAGCTGTAAACGGGGTATACTGAGATACCCTCTTTAATCTATAAAACTTTCGCACAGCTTTCCACACCTTATAGGCAGTGATTAAAACCTTAAACCTAGTTTTCTTATAGTAACTTGGCTCTAAATTGACAAACAGCCGATTTTTGGCGTGACTGCCCAACAACATTTGATATATCGATGGGGCTTCGGCAGTACAAATTGGTTCTGCCCCGGTTAAAAGTATATTCATATGCTGCAGCATACATACAAAGTAATATAAAGTAAAATCGGGCACAGCCCAACCTCCTTTCTCCCGAGGGAGGGTCATATAGCGCATAGCTCTGCGGGGCTTGCCATGAGCCCACAGAAATCTAGCACAGATTGACTGTAAAACTGCAAGTTGGGCATGAGGGATTTCCAATGGTACAGATCTAAAAAAATATAGAATTTTAGGTAGTATCAACATTTTAAGAATATTGCATCGTCCCACGAGTGAAAGATGTAAACATTCACACCGGTCCAATTGCTTCCGAACATCATTTAAAATATTACACCAATTGACCTCCACCAATGATTTTAAGCATGTCCTCAGTGTGACCCCCAAATAAGTTACCTCACTCAAAACTCGCTGATCGTCAAATACAGTAATGTTAGAACATAAAATGTGTGTCTTTGCCACATTGAGTTTGTATCCTGACGCGGCTCCAAACTTTAACGCCACTTGCTCTATTTCTGGCATAGCTGTAATGGGATTCGGCGTTACCACTGCCACATCGTCTGCATATGCAAACACACGATAGTGCTCTTGCCTCCAAATTACAGACTCTATCTCTGCACTTTGTTCTAACATTTTTAAAAAAGGATCTATATATAGTGAGAACAGCAAAGGAGCAGGGGCATCCCTGCCTTGTTCCCCGTGTGATATATACTGGGGTAGATTCAAGGCCCATAATACAGATCTTAGCCGTTGGACGACGATATAAAACTTGTATGGCAGTAATAAAGCTTTGTTTAAAACCCATACCATGTAGAAGAGCCCATAAAAACTCCCAAGCGACCCGGTCAAATGCCTTTTCGGCGTCTAATAAAATCAAACCGAATTCACTCCCTGTGGCACTAGCTATGTCTAACAGAGTTACAACCCTATTGATATGATTCGTTGTTCCCCTCTTGGGAATGAACCTGTGCTGCCGGATTGATACCAACGGGGTTATTACTTCAGCGAGCCGGGTCGCTAGGATTTTGGCATAAATCTTGCCATCTGAATTTAGAAGCGAAATGGGACGGTATGAGCCTGGTTGTTCAGCGGGTTTATCCTTTTTTTTTTTAAAACAATAATGCTGGCCTCGTCCCATGTTCGGGGAGCAGCTCCAGCCTGGGCCTGTTGAAAGGTGGCTAGCATATCAATTTTTAATACTCCGAAAAAACTTTTATATATTTCAAGTGGAAGTTTATCGGGCCCTGCAGCCTTGCCCGAGGCTAAGTTGTTGATAGCTCTTTCCAACTCCTCAATAGTAATAGGGGCCTCTAGTAACTCTGCATCTTGAGTATCCAAGTTTTTACCATTGAGGTTCTGTAGCAGGGATTCCCCAGCCTGTGTATCATAACCCTCCCCAGTATAGAGTGCCTCATAAAAATCATGAAACACGTTTAAAATCCCCACATCAGTTTCAATAGAATTGCCCCTAGAATCTATCACTGAGCTGATCCTCTGAGCCGCCTCTTTGGATCTAAGCCTCTGTGCCAAACAACGCCCAGTTGCCTCCCCATATTCATAGTTTAATTTCCTATTAATAGAATATTTCTTGGCTATCTCTTTGCTCCAGTGGAGATTTATTTTGGCCTTGCCCCGGGATACTTCCGATTGCAGAGCAGTGATCTCCTGACCCGCACATATGCCCTGCATAAGTTTTTCTTCTGCTACAGTAAGACCAGCGTATAATTCCTGTAACACTGCTCGCAGTTCTTTTTGTTTATATAAACCGAAGCTAAGGGTCTCCCCCTAAAACCCGCTTTAAAAGCATCCCATACATCTCCAATCCCTGCAGTATTACGATTTATGAGGAAAAACTGCTCAACCCAAACCTGCATATGAGCCACATAGCTTTCGTCTAATAATAACTTCCTATCAAAAGAAAATGAATGCGGTTTGATTCCAGTTCTGAGCATACTAAGGTTTAACACTAAGGGTCCATGGTCTGAAGAAACCCGTGGGTACACCTGTATTTTAGCTCCAGAAAGCAAAAGACCTGATAAGAAAAAATAGTCAAGTCTTACTAATTTCTGGTACGGACATGAGTAGAAGGTATAGCCTGGATCCGCACCCCTTAGAGTAGCCCACGCATCCACCAATCCGTGATCATCCAACAAAGACTGTAGCGCCCTAAATACCCTCGGTTTCCTCCCTTTGTAGGGTTTGCTATCATCCTGTAGAGCATTATGCTCAAGGTGTATATTTAGGTCGCCACACACAATCAAAGGAGTGGGCCACAGTGCAAGCTCCACATTTAGCCCTTCAATTATTAAGGCCTCATCAAAATTCGAACCATATATGGAACATATAGTACACTTCTGACTACTAATCGTACATTCCACAATGGCACACCTCCCTTGTTTGTCTGCCAATGCTCTGCCTGTCCCTTGTATATGATTCTTAGCCAGAATTGCTACTCCCCGTGTAGTAGTGGTTTGCTCGGTGCAGATTAATACTGTCAGACCTAGTTCCGCCAATAGTTTTCGATTAACCTCATGAAATATGAGTTTCCTGTATGCATACCAGGTCAGTCTGAAGCACCCGTAGCTCATTCGCGACCCGTTGCCTCTTATTACGATCATTCAAACCGCTTACATTCAGGGAGCAAAACCGAATACCACGAAGAATACCACTATCCCCCATCTGTTTTCCCTGTATCTTTATACTTATAGACTGTGTACCTAAAACCACTGACTTTCCTGTTTCTCTTCACAAAACCATCATGGATTATTTTTACTAATGCCCCCCCACCCCCCAACCCCCCCACCAACCCACTTCCCCCAACCCCCCCCTCCTCTCCCCTACACGGCTCCATCCGGAGACGTGACCCACCCCCACCCAATCCCGACTAGAGGCTTGGAGACACAGAGTCTCCGAGATGGGTCGAGCTTTTGTGCCCCGGCCCCCCCTACCCCACCCAGTGCTTAAACCACAAGAATATTCACTGCCCACCACAATACAACATAATCACAGAGAGAAAAGAAAAACACCAAAACTAACAAACAACATTACAGTCCATAAATGAATTAACAAAGGGGCTCCTTGTCACATCCTTTCCCTCTCTTTCCAGCCCTTACAAGGATTGCAGATACTCTTTAGCAGCTGATTCAGCTGTAAAAAACCGGACATGCTCTTTGTGGATGATTTTGAGTTTAGCAGGATTCAACAAAAAAGCTTGTGCCCCTTTGTCATGAAATGATGTAATGAGTTGGCGTAGTTGCCATCTCTTTTCTACAGTTAGAGGGCAGTAATCAGGGCGCACAAAAAACTCTATCCCCTTCCCGGTTTTCTTTCTGTTAGGGCGTGCCAGATCGTATACTGCTTCTCTTGCCAGAAAGTTGTTTACTGATATTAAAATCGCCCTTGGTTTGGGAGAGTTCTGGCCCGGTCTATTGCGCTGAACAAATGGGAATCTGTGTGCCCTCTGAATCTCCAGACTCCAATCCCATTGGGTTAGCCCGGGAAAGGCTTCAGAGAAAGGTTCAGTGATATATTTTCGTGTGTCTTGCCCTTCGGCCCCCTTGGGAATATCCAGCACTCGAAGATAATTGCGCCGGAGACGATTTTCCAAATCAGTGACTTTCCAGAGGGTGTCATCCTTGGCAGAGCGAAGGGCCTCTGTTGTTGCCTTCTGCGCCGCAAGCTCATCCTCCAGATTTGATATGCGGGTCTCAGCCTCATTAAACCTGACAGCAAACTCCGAACAAGATTTCGCGATTCTCCGTCCAGAATTCTGGAGTTTGCGACAAGCCCCTTGCGTGCGTAGACTCTCTGTGCGGGTCTCCTCCCTATGGGCCATAATAGTCTGATAAATAACCACCAGGGAGATATCCTCAGGTTTCGCAGTAGTTTCCGAGTTGGTTTGCGTCCCACTGACCATTTCAGTCTCTGCCATAAACGAATAATCCCATTGGATGGAATCTATGCTCTCAGCCGAATGATAGGCTGTGCCCTGACCAATATTCCCCTGCTTTCGCACGGTATTTGGACTGTTGATTCCCTTATGTATATCTGGATCAGAATCATCCTCGGAGGTATCCGAGGGATCAGACATTGAAAAAAAGGGAAGGTCGCCAGAGTCATTCTCTTTCATTAAATCTGGCTCCACCGTTTTCTTTCTAGTTGCTTTATCCCCTTTTTCAGGGGCAATCTCTGCGCTGTTTTCTCCCCTCTGCGCCTTCTGGGATGGGCCTCGAGAAGTGTTCCCTGTTCCAGCCCTTTCTGATTTTTCTCCACCATTTTGCCCGTCCTTTAAAGAGCATTGGGGGGTACCGCCGATAGCCCCTTCCTCCTGTGCCACCGGGTTCACAGAGTAATCCACCCCCTGTATATCTTCATCTATGCTTAAGGTCAGCTCAAGATTAGCAGGTGTAATGGGCACATTTTTCTTTATTTTCCCAGTCAAAAATAAAGCGGGGATAGATTTCTTACCGCCACCCACGCGAACAGCGTCCTTTTTACCCACAGTTGGAATCAGCTTTTTTCCCTCCATAATGTCAGATGTATCCAAGTTGTTTCGCGCTCTGCCGCGGCCAGCCTTCGGGGGCATTACAGCGCAGTTCAGTTCCGCGTTCAATTCAGCGTTGAGCCTTCCTTTCGCCGGCACCATCCGCTCTCTACACCAGGCTGCGTACGCACACCCGGAAGTCCGCCTCGCCAACACCAGGAACCGGCAGACCTCAAAGCGGAGAAGGTAACAGGCACTCCACAGCATGACCGCCACACCCGCGCTTCACCTCGGGGACAGCAGGACACACAGAAACCCGGTCACCGAGGCGCCCACAGCATGTTAAGCGGAGCAGGGGGGGAAGCTCCGGGAGCTCAAACTCGCACGACCGCACTCGCGGCCGCCATCTTGCCTCCTGGTGAATAATTTAAATACGCGTTGCCACACGCGCTACGGAGGCACCCATTCACAAAGAGTTCGACAGCAGTCAGTGACAATTTGGTGAATCTTATATATATATATATATATATATATATATTCACTGAAAAAACAATACGTTTCAGGGGCGTTATAGTTGGTTGGACATTTCACTCGTACAAAACCCGTGAAATTCCCCCGTTATAGTTAGTTCAGCTAACTATAACTCGCGCCTCCGCAATGCACTGCTGATGACATCACATATTACATCACTCATGACATGGTCAGTGACATCACTGATGACATCACTGATGACATCTCAAATGACATCACTGATGACATCACTGATGACATCATCCAGTGACTGTGTGTTTCTGTAAAGTTTAAATATATTTTATAGATATAGGGAAAGGCGTATTGAAGAATGAGTGGGTGTATAAGTGTCTGAATGGTTGATTTAGTAGGTGCGTGACTGACTCTATAAGTGAGTGATTAAACATATCTTTCTGAATGCATGCGTTAGTGAGTAAACTGTGTGAATGTCTGTATCCGTGTGTCTGTTGGTGTGTAAGCGACTGCATGGGTTTGCAAATAGCTACATGAGTGTCTATATGGGTTATTGATTTTTTGTCTGAGTATCTGTATGGGTGCCTGAGTGTTTGTGTGGGTGGGGTGTGTGTGACTCTGAGCATAGATGTGTGAGTGGGTGATTCACTGGGTGCATGGTTTCAAGAGTACATCTGTGATGGACTGTATGGGTGGGTAAGTGTGTGTATGGGTGTGTTAGTGAGTGAATGTATATCTCAGTGGTACATGTGAGTAACTACATATGTAAAAAGTAGTATATATGTGTGTTGGAGTACATAATTGGCTACAAATGAGAGTGTGTTATTGTGAGAGTGGCTGTATGGATGAGTGTGTGCTTGTATCATTGATTGTAAGCGTAAGAATGTGCTAGTATTTGTATGAGTAATTGAGCTGGTGTGTGTATAACTGTATATCTGAGTAAATGGCAGTGTGATTAATTATTTCCATGACTGACTAGGTGTGTGAGTACCTCTATGGATGAGTGGCGGTGTGTGAGTGTCTATATAGGTGTATGAGTGCATATGATAGTCCTGTACTGAGTGACCATAAGTATGAGTGACTGTATGGGTGGGTGAGTGAGTGGATGTGTGTGTAGACCTAAGAATCAGTGAGTGGGTATGTATTTATTGGTGTTGGAGTGTCTATGGTTTTGAGAATGGTAGTCTGTAATTTAGAGTGGGTGTATCAAAAGGTATATTAGGGTGTGAGAAGATGCATGAAATTTTCACATGGATGATGTCATCAGTGATGTCATTTGAGATGTCATCAGTGATGTCATCAGTGATGTCACTGACCATGTCATGCGTGATGTAATATGTGACGTCATCAGCAGTGCATTGCGGGGGCGCGAGTTATAGTTAGCTGAACTAACTATAACGGGGGAATTTCACGGGTTTTGTACGAGTGAAATGTCCAACCAACTATAACGCCCCTGAAACGTATTGTTTTTTCAGTGAATATATATATATATATATATATATATATATATATAAGATTCACCAAATTGTCACTGACTGCTGTCGAACTCTTTGTGAATGGGTGCCTCCGTAGCGCGTGTGAACGGGGGAATTTCACGGGTTTTGTACGAGTGAAATGTCCAACCAACTATAACGCCCCTGAAACATATGGTTTTTTCAGTGAATTTGTAAGGTTTTTTAAATGCTAATTTCTAACTATAAAGTCCCTGAAACCTATGGTTTTTTCAGTGAATTTCTAAGGTTTTGTAAATGCTAATTTCTAACTATAACGTGCCTGAAACCTATGGTTTTTTCAGTGAATTTCAAAGGTTTTTTAAATGCTAGTTTCTAACTATGCCTACAGAGGTAGGACATGTGAAGAAAGAAGAAAAAATGCACAGAAAGAAGCAAAAGAAATGCCGAAAGAAGCAACAGAAGTCCACAAAGACGAAGAAAAGTGCAGGAAGAAGCAAAACATGTGCAGAAAGAACCAACAGAGGAGCAGAAAGAGGCCTTGTTGCAAAATCATCCTGTGCCCACAACTTTTTCAGACGGGTACTGGTGGTAACTGACTCTGACTAACCAGACCTAGAGCCAGTGCTATTCTAAAAGACACTTAGAATACAGTGAAAACACCTACATACACTAGGGAACACTATGCGTTGGGGTACCCCTGTGATTAGCATGACCTCCTCTGTAAGGCCCTAGTACATAATAGGGCAGGGGATTAAAACTACCCCTTAAAACGCGCTACGGGGCACGTTTGCACAGTGGTGAAGGGAGGGGGGGCCTGAGGTGACATGTGTGCAAACGCGCCCCGTGGCGCGTTTTAAGTTGCAGGATTAAGTCCCCTTGAATCCTGGGGGTCCCTGGGGCCCAACTAGTCCACCAGGTACCTACAGTTAGCACCACAGAGCTGAGTTGCAGAGAGGCGGTCCGAGGCCACGCACCTTTTTTCACTTCTCTGCAACGCAACTCTGTTGTGCTTACTGAAGGTACCTGGTGGGCTAGTTGGCCCCCAGGGTCCCTCAGGATTCAAGGGGAATTAATTCCCCAACTTAAAACGCACCACAGGGCGTGTTTGCGCACATGTTACCTCAGGCGCCGCCCCCTCCCTGCACCACTGTGCAAACGCGCCCGTGGCGCGTTGTAAATTGGGGGATTAAGTCACCTTGAATCCTGAGGGTCCCTGGGACCCAACTAGCCCACCAGGTACTTCCAGTAAGCACCACAAGGCTTCGTTGCAGAGAGGTTGTCCAAGGCCACGCCCCTTTTTACACCTCTCTGCAATCAGCTCTGTGGCGCTTACTGGAGGTACCTGGTGGGCTAGTTAGACCCCAGGGACCCTCAGGATTCAACGGGACTTAATCCCCCAAATTAAAACACGCCACAGGGCGTGTTTGCACACATGTTACCTCAGGCGCCGCCCCCTCCCTGCACCACTGTGCAAACGCGCCCGTGGCGCGTTGTAAATTGGGGGATTAATTCCCTTGAGTCCTGAGGGTCCCTGGGGCCAACTAGCCCACCAGGTACCTCCAGTAAGCGCCACAGAGCTGCGTTGCAGAGAGGTGTAAAAGGGGCATGGCCTGGACCACCTCTCTGCAACGCAGCCCTGTGGCACTTACTGGAGGTACCTGGTGGGCTAGTTGGCCCCAGGGACCCCAGTATTGAAGGGAATTAATTCCCCAATTTAAAACGCGCCACAGGGCGCGTTTGCAGAGTGGTGAAGGGAGGGGCGGGGCCTCAGGCACGATTGCGTCTTTTTTTTTTAGAAGGGGGCTGTGTGGCCCCCTTCTTTGCCTTTTGGGCCCTGGGGGCTCCATCCCCCAGGGCCTGACCCCTTTACAACAAAAAATGTGAACGGGAAGGGGGCCGCGTGGGCCTCCCTCCCGTGGCCAATTCCGGCCCTGGGGACCCCATCCCCCGGGGCATGGCCACCTATTTTTATTATTTCTAAAGGAGGGGGGCTGCGTGGCCCCCCTCCTGAGGCCTCTATTGGCCCCGGGGACCCCATCCCCCGGGGCAGGCCTTTATTTTTATTAAAATTTTTGGGGGGGAGGGGGGGCGCGTGGCCCCCCTCCCGGGCCACTTCCAGCCCCGGGACCCCATCCCCCGGGGCCTGGCCTCTCGTTGGGGACCTTGGGGGGTCCCCAATCCCCCCACGGTCCCGCCGGCACCCTGCGTCCTGTGGGAGCAGGCATTGCTTTTCCACATGGGGAGCTGCTGACATGCAGCTCCCCATGTGGAAAAGCAATCTGCTTTGCTTCATTGAAGTGAGAACAGGTTTCCCTGCTCTCGCTTCAATGAAGCAAAGCAGTTTGCAATGACAGGGCGGGAGCCGCGAGGCTCCCGCCCTGTCATTGCAAACAGCAGTGTCCCAGTGGTGGGCACCCTGGGACACTGCAGGAGCCGTCCCTGGGGGGTTGCGGTCCCCAGGGCCATCACAGGCTCCAGGAGGGGGACCGCGCGGCCCCCCTCCCATCGTGTGCACAGCCCCGGGGAGGTGGTGGTCCCCGGGGCTCGGGGGTCCGTAACGGACCCCCAAATTTACATTTTTAGTGCCCCGGGGAGGTGGCGGTCCCCGGGGTGTGTGGGGGGGCTCGAGCCTCCCCACACAGGTTTATTTTTTTTTTCAAAAAGAAGCCCCGGTAGGTGGCGGTCCCTGGGGCTGCGGGCGGGCCATGTGCCCCCCTGCAAATAATTAATGAAAGCCCGGGGGTGGTGGTCCCCGGGGCTTAGGGGGGCCTTGGAGGCCCCCCCACACATTTAAAAATGAGCCCCAGGGGGTGGCGGTCCCCGGGGCAGTGTGGGGGGATTGAGGCCCCCCCACACATTTTTTCAGTGCCCCCGGGACTTGAATACGAAGCGCGGGAGTCCGCGCTTCGTTTTTTTTTTTTTTTCGGCTGAAATTCGCACTCGGTGCACAAATCTCGCTGATTTTTTTTTTTTAAATGCTTTTTTTGGCCCTGAGCAGGCCTAGGGGGTCAGGGTGTTTCTACCCTGCCCCCTTTTCTTGTTTTTCGCGATTGTTTTTCTGTTTTCCTGTGCCTCGGTTCTACCGAGGCACAAGATGGCTGCCAACACTTCCTGGTTTGGAGTGTTGACAGCCAATTAGCATGAAGCTCGTGGTCGGGAGGGTGCGCGGATCCACCGCGGCCATAGATATCGAAACTTTTATTTTTTGAGTTTCTCAAGAACTACTGAACGGATTTACACCATTTAAAAAAAAGGGCGCTTTCTGAACCAAGCACTACCTTTTTGTTAAATTTAGTGTAATTCCGTTCAGCAGTTTTGGCTGTAACCATGTCTAAAGTTTCCTATGGGAAATTGATTTTTTGACCTCTATTTTTTGAATTTCTCTGGAATTACTGAACGGATTTACACCATTTAAAAAAAAGGTCGCTTTCTGAACAAAGCACTACCTTTTTGCCAAATTTGGTGTAATTCCGTTCAGCAGTTCGGGCGGTAGCAGTGTCTAAAGTTTCCTATGGGAATTAACATGGAGAAAACACGTTTTGGGACCCCCCTTTTTTCTCGGCCCCCGCTTGCCGAATCACCCCGAAATTTTCAAGATCGGACCGGAGCGGGCCATAAGTTTTGAAAATTTCGCGAAGATTCGTCAACCAGCGCCAAAGTTATTGGGAAAAGAATGTTACGAATTTCCTATGGATAATAGGTCCTAACTATAACTATCTACTGGCGACCACCAGTAGATAATATATATATATATACTTGTTATTTTTCTAAATTGTTCTCCAGTTTCTTCATGAGTGTGTCTCATTTATTGACTCAGTGTGTGTTTAACCCCTTCGGTGCGCGGCCGATTTTCGCCCTGTGCGGGGCGTTTCATTGAGTGAACGGGTTCATGACGAGCTCAGCTCGTCATGCGCACACGAGCACTGCGCAGCATGACGAGCTGAGCTCGTCATGAGCACCGAAGGGGTTAAATATGCTTAACACTTCCCTCTGATAACCCTAAACTGCTCGCCCACACTACCACAAAAGAGGTCATTTGGGAGTATTAATTTAAGCCCTGTAAGCCAATAAGGGTCGTCTGGACTGTCTACATAGTGTACCTCTTTTTGGTACACTACATAAAAAGCCAGCTTCCGCCAGTCATTTTAAAGGTTCAATGTTCAGTGCAAATCAGTGTACAATATGAGTAGTGTTGGCACAAACCTTAAAATGACACATTAGTAGGGGGCTTGGCATCAGAAATAGCCCTTGCTATGTCATTCTTTGGTTTTATACCTTCAAGTGTTAAATAATGACCTAAATACTCAACATGTTATATAATTTTATTTTACTGTCATCCCATTTTTTCACGTTTATTTAAAATTTGATCCACTATACTCTTGTGTTCTTCAGTGGCATTAGCATGTATTAGTATGTCGACCTGAAAGGCCTGATAAAAGTACTCCCTAGGGTGTAGCAGAGGACGAGGGTAGGTGCGACGACCAGATCGCACTCAGAAACCTTTAGCACAGCTGAGCGCTGCACCTCTGCCACACCCTAGGGAGTACTTTTATCTCCAGTTGGAGGTTGGAAAGCCAACATCAAAAAGTAGGTACCACTCAAAGGGCACCACTTTTGACACATTTGTGGGGTAGGAAGATTCACTCACTATTCCTGTCCTGACGAAGCTCCACGGATCCTCATGACCACTAGGGGCGCAAAACATGTTGACTGACTAGAGTTGGACCCTAAAGAGGGAACTCGCATCAGACTACCTGGGTACTTTATGACCCCATTGGTAGCATTTACCTATAAAGGTTTTTAATCTGACAGGGCGGTCCAGTTATTAAAAGTAGTTGGTGGCCTCCCTGACCAGTTTTAACCCACATCATCAAACATGAGATACCACCCCACCTAGACTCTACCTTGCATTCATCATAAGGCATACCAATTAAAGGTCTCCGCCGAAGTGCCCATTCGGGGGACCCGTTAGGCATTGCAGCGCCGGCCCAACGAGGAGCAATAGCCCTATGATGAAGCATGACATCACTTTGGGATGTGTGAGGGCAACATGAAACAGTCCTGTTGACTGCCACCGTCCTGCACAACCTGTTGATATCTCCTCTTTCTCTTTAGGAACAGTACCATAATTTTTGTTTGTGACATAAACAAAGGAGCACGGGCACTGGACCTCTCATCCAGCTCCTAGTCCCCCGCCTCCTCTCTCTAGGAAATCCTTTGATACATTAAAATTGCAAGACACGGCCAGAATTCTTTGTTCAGCCACATGTTGATGAATAGGCTCATATACCATTTGCCAGTGTCTCTCAACTGTAACACCTGGTTCCTGTAAAAAAATGTGATCCAAGTCTAGCAGCCTCCGAATATTCATCCCAGAGACCAAAATGTGCACTGTCAGTTTCAGGAAGATGATAAAAAAGTATCTGTTATGTTAATCGAATTTATAAAGCGCGCTGTTACCCTAGGGTGTCCTGGCGCTATGCACTGCCTGCTAGAAAGGTGGCCAGAAGGTTTATTGATTAAAAAGCCAGGTCTTGAGCCCCTTCCTGAAAGAGAGGAGGTCTGTAGTGTTCCTCAGTTGGAAAGGAAGCTCATTCCAGGATTTAGACGCGCTGTTAATAAAGCTTCTGCCTCCCCAGCCTGCTTTTTAAAAAACGCTGATTGTGACTTTCTTCGCCCCTGTTGATCGTAACGCTCTCCTTGGAATGTACCACTGTATTTTGCGTTGCATGTAATCCGGGCCTTTGCCATTGAGGGCTTTAAAGACGGTGCACAGCGCTTTGAAGCGTATTCTATGTCTGACAGGGAGCCAGTGCAACTGTTTGATCTCTTCCTTTACAGAGTCAAACTTTGAAGTCCCCGACAGCAGTCTGGCTGCCGCATTCTGAACTATCTGAAGTTTGTTGATATATTGTTTTTGAGCATTCAAGTAGAGTCCGTTGCAGTAATCCAGCCGAGACATGATGAGTGCCGAGATTACTGTTTTGAGGCCATTATGGTTGAGGAAGAACTTAATCTTTTTTATGATCTTTAATACATAAAAACATAAAATCTGACCATCACTACCTAAAGAACTGTATAATAGGGTAAACGTATGTTCACTGTAACATTATTACCATCCATGGCTATCACCTACCTCTCCAAACCCTTAAACCATTGTTTCCATCGCAGATCAATATTAGATTAAACAGTTAAAAATTATTCAGGTGAGTTTATTCCTTGCATTCTCAAAATAAATACTCACGATTCGTCTTACCAACAAATTTGTTCTTCGCTTGAGTTACCATAACAACCACAAATCATGCAGGAAAATGTCATTCAAAGAAAAGTACTGTTGCTGCTTACTTGAAATTCTTCAACAAAAACCAGCAAATGCAGTTTCCATTTGTATTGTACGATAACACTTTCTGAGCGTTTTGGTTTCAATATAGGTCACCCCTGTTTTGAAATGTAGACACAATAACTATATTGACCGTATGCAGACAGATCATGTTGTAACACAATGGACGCCTGCCTGACTTTGTCTGAGCTGTCCTTGAATGTCTATGTAGGATTTGCGCCTGATTCTGTCCTGCTCATATGTCATTCACCAACGCTCAGACCTATGAGTCATACTTGGCATATGTGGCACCCTGCTGATCAATGGTTGAGTTGGCTATCCAACCCGGAATCTCTTCAAATAACAGGCACTGAAATAGTACCAAGACCAGAGTATACTGACGCCAGGCTCTTGTGAAGTGCCGCCTATTGCACGTCACCTAAATTGTTAAATTAAAGAATCCGAGGTAAACTTAAGAGAAATGTATTACATTTAGATTACAGCTCAGCAATGCTAGCTATTATGTCGCCTACTCCAACTACCCTCTTAGCTTGCAAAGCAACGCTCTCTGCCTACAGCATTACACATTTCACCTTGTAGCAAGTAGACAGACTCAAGTTGACAACCTCACAGCATAACAGTCAAGACTTGCATTTTCAGTTATACGCCAAACTGGCAACGCTTGTTTTAATTGTTTCATGCAATGTAAATGATGGTATTAATGAAAAGCAAATGTGAAACTTTCGCTAGTAGCCTCAGGGTTCTACATGTATATTTTAAAAAGTATGGAAATTCGGTGTGATTGTAATGTCTAGTCAAGAAAATCGATTGCTTTCAAATAGACATTGGAGAGAGTGTCACAGAATACAGTAGTAATTATTTTGCTAGACATATTTTCATTATTATTTTGACTTAATGTGATTAATGTGCAAGGACACTTTATGAAGCATTCTTTTCACTCTTTCGCAGTCTGAATTAGGTTTTTTGGGCCAGATGTATCAAGCTAAATTGCGATCGCAATTTAGCTGTGTGCAATGTATGAAAGAAAAACCTACTTGCAAAATAGGGAATCGCAAAATTTGCGATTCCCTATTTTTTGCATGCATTTAAGGAATCGCAAATTGCGATTCCTTAAATGCAATTCTGGAAGCACCCAAGTTGTGCGAATTTGCCTAAAGAAATCGCAAATTACCAAGTTGGTGGTAATTTGCGATTTCCTAGAAAAATGCACTTTTTTGCATCTTTCAAAGTGCCATGTGGCGCACATACATGCCCTTAGGGCATGTATGTGTGCCACATGTGCACACATGCATATTTCAGGGGTGCAACAGGGTGTCCTTTTGACACCCTTGCACCCTTGAAATTGCATTCGCAATTTGCGAGTACCTAATAGGTACTCGCAAATTGCGAATGTCTTCCCATTCATTCCTATGGGCCTCTAGGCCCATAGGAATGAATGGGAAGGTATACCTTAATTGCGATTCGCAATTTGCGAGTCGCAATTAAGGAAAATGTAGGAATCGCAATTATTATTGCGAAACCTACATACATTTCGTTTTGCGAGTCCTTAATAGCGAATCACTAAAATTCGCTAATAAGGAGTCGCAAAACGGTTTGTTGATACATATGCCCCTTTATGCATAGAGTCCCGTTTTTTCCACGTGGAAATGTGACTTGTGTATGAAAAAAGTTGCATGAATGATCCTTTACATGTTTTTCTGATATGCTTGAACTTTTTTAAACAAACTAGAACTGCCAAAATTATATGTATTTTTGTCTTTAAAAATAAGTTACTAGTACATGTAATTTTCTTTTTGTTAATAGGATATCTAATTACCAATCCTGACACTGTGGTCCGGATTTATAAAGAAGAGTCCTGCGCCCTGGATCCAGACAGAAAGGCGGGCATCAGTGATTGCTTACCTTGTGAGTACAGCTTTAAACAAACATTGGCAAAGCTCATTCTTGTTTTGTATTTTCATGGTTTTTGCAAAACTTTATTTTTCAGGAAGCTGCCGGGTGTTCATAGTTAATTCAGCCAGTGGTTAAAATGAGCTGACTCATTGCCCCTCTATGCATGCTTGAGTGCGTTGGAAAAAAATGTGAATGACACAGCCACAGACAAATAAATGAAATGTGGCTGAAAATTCCTTTAAGTAACTATGTCATACACATAATAGTAATATTAAATGGTTTTGGCTAACATAGACCTAAAAAAGCCAGTCGTTCTGCCTTGGCTGCCAGCCTCTTGAATTTGAGAAAAAAATTAAGGGAAGAAGGAAAGCAAGAATATAACAAAGAAAGAAAGAGAAGGCAAACGGAGAAGAAGGAAAAGGGAAAGAAAGAAGGATGAAAAGACGGATAGAAGGAAGGAAAGCAAGAAAGAATGGAAGATAAGGATAGAAAGACAAACGGAAGTAAAGAAAGAAGGGAAGAAAGGAAAGAGAAAGAAAGAATTAACGAAAGATAGAAAAAGAAAGGAAGTAATGAAAGAAAGAAGGGAAGAAGGGAAGAAAAAGAAGGCAAAAAAGAAGGATAAAAAGACAGGGGAAAAAAAAGGAAAGAATGAAGGAAAGAAAGCAAGAAAAAAGGAAACAAGGAAAAATACAAGAAAGAAGGAAAGAAAGACCGACAGAAGGAAGGAAGAAAGGAAAGAAAGAAGAAATGAAAGAAAACCGAATGAATGCAAGGGAAAGCAAGAAGGAAAGATAAAATGAAAGACAGAAAGAAAAGGAAGTTAAAAGAATGGAAAGAAAGAGTAAAAGAAGGATGGAGAGAAGACAAGAGTGAAAGAAAAAGAAGGAAAGAAAGAATAAAGAAATAATGAAGGAAAGAAGGAAATACATTTTTAAAAAGTGTAACAATTGCTACATGTTAAACGTGATAAAGGTTTATTTTCCTCCTGAGCAAAGTTTATTAAAGAACCATTGCTGAAATAAAGTCCAGAATAGATGTGTTCTGAAGAATTGTCTACTTATGAATTCAAATGTATAATATTGAGCATAACTTAATATAGAACCATTTCAAATAGACTGAAATCTGTTATGCTGTGAAATACCAGCAGTCAGAAAAACAAAGGAGACTCCAAGAGGAATTTACAACAGCATTGGCAGGAGACAAGAACTGATAAAAAGTGAAATGTGGCCTGTGCTTATATCTGGTAGAAAAGGCCTGCTTTCACATCAGGCTTTAAACACAAAGACAACACTAAAGTAATTATAAAGTAAAAACAAAAACACTGGCACTGAAGGGAACTATCGTGTGTTCTCCTTTGTGTTGATGTTCTCCATTGTCAAAGAACAAAATGCAGTCACTCAAAATGAATTTACCAATGGCTGAAGTAGGCTAACCCATTGTAGGAGACATAAGCTAAATATGAATGATACAAAAACAGACCAATAGAAGATGAAAGGTGGCTGAAAGCCCCTTTAAGTATATTATACATATAAATTTAGTAAATTCAAAAGGTCTTGGCTAACACCAGACCTAAAAACAATGCCGGGGCAGCAAAGATGCTCTTATCCAGACATCTGTTTTGATATGTTCCTAGAAATTAATAATATGTGCCAGAAATGATTGCACTAGTCCTGCCATTCTTAATTTTTTGACTTCTGTTGACCACCACCGTCTCACTGCTGGAAGGCGGGGATCCCTACTTAGCAATGTCTAACATTTGAACCTCAAAACAATACAGACAAATACCGAAACAAGTATACAACACACAAATTATGAAATATTTAATAAAATAAAATATTACACAAAAGTCAAAATTTTAATGGGAAGGTTGGAGCTTTTTAAAGTTATTTCTATAATTCGAAGCAAAATGCTAAACTTACCACTTCGTCTTTTTTGCCCCTAATGTGTGTTCTATTTCTTATTGGTGCTTAAGGGTGCTTCAGTTAAGGACACTAATCTTCCATCCCAGATTTCGTTTCCTGAATGTGCCCTGCTCCTGTGAATCACGCTAAGGATACCAACTTAATTTTTAGCATCCAGTTGTAAACTCCTTCACATTTCCAGAGTTTTAAAAAAATGCTATTTTTCATATTGCTTTTTTACGTGTATATACTTTATTAATTTGCTAATATTATTAATTGTCTAAACAGTTGTGGGCCCACTAAGTAGGAGTAATAGACCAGAGTTTAAGAACCAGTGCACTAGATTTACCTGCACCTGTGGTCTCATCTTCACAGCTTGCTATGCGAACGTCTGCCCAGACATTTTACTGCGGATTAAACAGGAGGATGATGAGAATGGCAGGGATGTGCATTGTGCAGAAGAAACGGATATCTGTAACAGTGGTGAGTTGCATATTAGCGGTGTTCGCAGCTTGGGAATTCTTTTGTGTGATGTTAATATCATTTCAGAATGATAATGTAGAATTTTTCCTAGAAGGGGCCAGAGTTTAGCTGAATCTGTCGGATACATTGTTATGTAAGAGCCGCAAAACACTCCAAAGTAAGTTCAGAAGCCTTTATTAACGAAGGTAAAATAAGGCCTTCACGCAGGCAACGAAGCAAAAGACACACAATTGATGGACGGAATGCAGAACAAATCTAAACATTCACCCCCAGTCAAGAGATCTGGGTTAAATCCATCATTCTTTTGCTCACCATGCCACCTCAGTTTAGACCTGGCCATATGCAAATCAGTCTTGACCCTGTGCCTCATGGGAACAGTCCAGGCCGAACTGCCAAGCCAGGTCCTCCCTGGACTGGAAACAAGCATCCTAGGACCGGTTTCGGGGTTTCACCCCTCATAAGCCAGGATAGCTTGAATCCAGTGGTACAGTGAGCCCGGGGCCTACGTCTGGGCATACCCGGTGCACTTAGGGCGAGAAAGCAAAAGAGACACAATTGATGTCAACAGCAGAACAAGTGGATGTCTTGACAGCCAAAGACTCATCTGGCTTAAACATTCTATGACATCATATTAATAGTACAGTAACTTTCTACAAATGTCATAAGGTTCTCATGCATGCAGAGTAAGTGATGGTGCAGACAAACGTGTTTGAGAGATCTTGAAATGAAAGACTACGATGTTAAAGCAACACATTATTTACACATATACAACATCTCCCTTTCTTACAAAAAACAGAATTAATATAAAACATATTCTTCAAATTTCTTTGGTAATGTTGAAAACCTGCCTGATGAAGTAGATGCTCCTTCATTGACATTTTGTGGCATAATTACAATGACTAGTTGTTGAAATGGGTCTGGTAATTTGCATTTCATCTGAACAGCTGTTTTTTCTTGAGTTACAACAGAATCTCTAATGATTTGAATTTCATTCTTATCAGAAACATTTTTCTAAAGTGAAGTATTAATATTGACATTCGTACTACAATTCTCATTACTGGTAATGACACTTTCTTTCCTACTTGCAGTGCTGGTACATAGGGTTGTATCTTTTGCCCTTGTAGAAACTTCATCAGGATCATTCCAGATATATAGTCAACAAACAAATATTGAATGAGAATTCTCCAAAATCTCATTTTGCCCTGGTTTAAGCTACACAGCGTCATTCTTATTCCACCAACCTTTACCTTTTAAAAGAGCAGCTCCTTTTGAAACCTCTTCAACACAATAAGGAGATGTGAAAGCTGATTCACTTTTCTGCACCTTTATAGGTTTTTTTTTAACTATGACCCAATCGCTTTCTTTAAAAAATATTTTTTTGTTCTATGCACATCATCGTGATAAGACTTAGCTAACATTTGTTTGTCCACAATTTTCTGGCGACGCAGCGTGCGTAATGTAATTCGTTTTATTTATTTACTCAACTCTGTTCGGCCGTATGCCGTAGTTTACTACCCCCCCCCACCCTGCCCCTCCCCCGCCCCGCACCACTCCCTCGAGGAGCCGCTACTGGCCTACGGTACAACCTTTCATGGACCGCTACTAACGCGGTTGCAGGGAACCTTGAGCATTGAAAGAGCAGGAGCTCTTTGACACGAAAACATCCCTGAACCGCAAGGAACGCGGTTGCAGGGAACATTGAGCATTGAAAGCGAAGGACCGCTTTGACACAAAAACATCCCTGAACCGCAAGGAACGCGGTTGCAGGGAACTTTGTGCATTTAAAGCGCAGTAGCGCAGTGAAAGTTATCTAATCCTGTACCGCAGGGAACGCGGTCACAGGAATTGAAAGAACTGCGGCGCGTGCACACCGAAAGGGCACTGTTCCTGATTGTGCTGGAGCACATGAAGGTGCTGCACAAATAGCTACCGCGCAGGAGCGCCTATCTTGTTTGTTTTCCTTCTTTTCCATTTCCGCGCAGGAGCGCCTATCTTGTTTGTTTTTCTCCTTTTACATTTCCGCACAGGAGCACCTATTTTGTTTGTCCTACTTATATTGTGTCACCGTGCTGGAGCGTGTGTGGTATGTTTACACCAGGGCATTGCGCAGGAGCGCACTTTTGTGTTATTGGCTGATAAATACGCCGGAGCGTCTGTCTGGGTACTTCCCCTTGCAACACCAGGAAAGTAAAACACACCACGCGTGATTGTGGTCGTCTGACGTTTCCCTGGATTATATTGCCGGGACCGATACCACACAAACAAAAGCCCTTTTCACTGGAGCACAGTACCCACTCTTGCCGGTTGACCCACTCACTACTATCCTGCCCCCGATTTTCTCTGCATCAGGTAGTTACCTCACCTATGGGGAGGGCAACAAATGACAGGGTCTCTCCTATTATTGGGGATTAGTAATTTCTGCCTTCTCTCTTTTAGGTGTCCTACTCCATACTGGTCGCAGACCCCCCTGTCTTTATCAGCCTTCTTCCCCTGCATCCTGACCTTCTTCTCGCGTAGACCTTAGTGTATCGAGTAAAGGTAAGGGGCAGGGGAGTTCGGTCATATCGTCACTGCAAGGTCTCACCGCAAGTCAAGGTAAGAAGTACGGTGGCATGACAGAATACGAAGCCTAAGGCATATACCTTGCCCGGACGATATGAGCAACCCCGACGTTACCTTGCAGGACATAGCCTCTATGCTAGTCTGCATACAGTCAGAAAATCAAATGCTTACGACACGACCTAACCATGTTACAGTCTCAGGTAGCAGCTAGACCAATGGGTGCTTGGGCCCCAGATCCATCCACCACACCCAAAAAGAAGAACATCTTGAAAGCACCAGTGTTTAATCCTAGTGGGACCTCATCCAAGTTCAATGGGTCTAGTGCACAAACACAGAACGTCCCCACCCAGATACAGGTCATTACACCACATCCTATTCCTTTAGCAGCTCCAGAAAGGTTCTATGGTGATAGCTCCAAGTTTGGCATATTTCTTAACCAATGTCACTTGCATTTCATGGCCAAAACGGTAGCCTTTCCGGATGACGCTTCTAAAATCGCCTTTATACTCTCATATCTGGGAGGAGACGCTGCCCAGTGGTCCATAGCCCTGGTAGAATTCGATGATCCCGTACTCTATAACTATGTGGCCTTTAAGGATACCATGCAACGGATGTTCGCCCGTCATACCTTTGTACAAGCCGCCGATAATGAACTCCTTGGCCTAAAACAAGGAAGCTCGGACCTTCTCCATTATGTCACCTCCTTTAATCGTTTGGTGATTGAGGCCAGGTGGCCGGAACCCAAAAAAATATCGGTTTTCTACCGAGGGTTACGTGAAGATCTAAAAGACCTAATAGCCCAAATGGTAGTACCCCCCGACGAGATAGGAGAATTCATAGACTTAGTAGTCAAACTGAATTACCGGCTACTAGAGCTAAAAACTGAGAGAAGTAAGGGAGGAGAACCAAGACTTCTGATGATTCGTGAGAAAACTAAGAGTGAAGGTCCGAAAACACATGATCATAGTGAACCCATGCAGATAGGGGGTATACGGGGTCCTCTATCCAGGGATGAAAAAGAGAAAAGGCGCAAACAAAATCTCTGCCTCTATTGTGGCAAAAGCGGGCATTTCGTAAAAGAATGTCCAGTGAAACCAACCAGACCCAGACAAAGCAGGCCTTATGTCCTTCCTGTTGTAAACACTGAAACGGCGGGAAACGAAGTAACTCGGTAGGCATAGAGGTCGGCTTACTGGGTTCCACTCCTGTGAAGACCTCTAGAGTCCTGTCTGGCATACTTCACCAGCATGTCGGCTTGGCCGTTGTTCTTGGGTCTACGAATGGCCAAACATGGCATGCGAACGCCCTTATTGATTCAGGCGCCACGGGCAAATTCATAGATGCCCAATACCTGCGAAAATTGGGCATTCCCACAATAAGGAAAGAAAGACCAGAAGTAGTTAAAGCTGTAGACGGCAAAGATCTCACTTCTGGACTCATCAGGTTCCAAACCAAAAACATAACCATGACATGTTTGAACGGCCACCATGAATGCATTACGTTCGATGTCATTGACGCCCCACAGTTCAAACTCATCTTGGGGATAACCTGGCTAGCTACTCATAACCCACATATTGACTGGGTGACTAAATCGATAAACTTAGACTCCTCCTTTTGTGCCTCCATCTGCTACCCAACCCAGACTACAGACTCCCTTGCACCCATCCAAGCTCATAGGTTGCCTTTGGTCACAGCCAGTACCATCATACAGGATCAGGTACCTCTTGAGTATTCCGATCTAGTACACGTTTTTGACAAACAGGGAGCTAATACACTACCATCACATCGCAGCTTCGACTGTCGGATAGACCTGATCCCTGGTGCTAAGCTACAGTGTAGCCGAATCTACTCTCTGACAGAGAAAGAGAACGATCATCTCCGTTCCTACATTGACGAATATTTCGAGAATGGGTTCATACGGCACTCTAAGTCCCCGGTTTCCTCTCCCCTCTTTTTCGTGGCAAAAAAAGAGGGTGATCTTCGCACGTGTATAGACTACAGAGCGGTGAATGATATCCCCATAAAAAAACGGTACCCTCTACCGCTTATCACCTGTTTATTGGACCAAGTCAAAAACGCTAACTTCTATACAAAATTCGACTTGCGTGGGGCATACCATCTAGTAAGGGTTCGAGAGGGTGACGAATGGAAGACGGCATTCCGAACTAAGTTCGGTTTGTTCGAATATCAGGTCATGCCTTTCGGACTCTGCAATGCCCCTGCCGCCTTCCAGTTCTTCATAGACGAGGTGTTAAGAGAATACATAGACATCTGTTGTATTGTCTACATAGACGATATTTTGATCTTTTCCCACACCATGACAGAACATATCAAACACGTCCGTACTATCCTACAACAATTGCATAAGCACCGGCTCTATGTAAAACTGGAGAAAAGCTACTTCCATATCACAGAGGTGGAGTTCCTGGGTTACAAACTAAGTCCCAAAGGGATAGAGATGGATAACAAG
Source organism: Calotriton arnoldi (assembly GCA_963921515.1). Taxonomy (NCBI): domain Eukaryota; kingdom Metazoa; phylum Chordata; class Amphibia; order Caudata; family Salamandridae; genus Calotriton; species Calotriton arnoldi. Next base: position 3,207,912 of record CAWUFW010000269.1, on the reverse strand, counting down.
AAAGTAGATTCCATCCTGCAATGGCCATCCCCAACCTCTGTGAAACAGGTCCAAAGCTTCCTGGGGTTTGCAAATTTCTACAGACGCTTTATTGACAACTTCTCACACACAATAGCACCTATCACTCGCCTCTTACGTAAGGGAGTTAAGTTTAACTGGGGAGTCGAAGCCGAACAGGCATTTGCCCAACTAAAGAATAAGTTCACTTCCGCCCCCGTCCCTGCTCATCCCAATCCTGACCTACCTTTTATAGTGGAAGCGGACGCCTCCCAAACAGCCCTAGGTGGAGTACTGTCACAACGCAACAAACACAAGGGGCAGTTACACCCGGTAGCCTATTATTCCAGGAAACTGCTGCCAGCGGAATGCAATTATGCCGTAGCCGATTGTGAATTGTTGGCTATCAAAGTGGCTTTCGAAGAATGGTGACATTATTTGTTGGATGCCAAAATTCCAGTAACCATATATACAGACCACCGGAATTTGCAATTCCTTCGTTCTGCTAGAGCCTTGACAGCCAGACAACTCAGATGGACCCTGTTCTTCAGTGATTACGAATTCGTAATCACATATCACCCTGGAAAAGAACATCTAAAGGCTGACGCCCTCTCCCGGCTTGGCGAGGGTGACGAATTCAAAAAGGAACCAGAACCTCCAGCCATCATACCCACACATTGTTTCCTAGGCTCTATCCTTTCCTCTTCCTTTTCAACTACTCTTAAGGAGAGACTAAATCTAAAACCATCTAGCGAATGGCTCAAGGGTTCCCCCGATCTCACCTTTCATGAGGGGCTGCTATACAAAGACAATAGGTATTACTTACCCTTCGAGGAGCAACAGAAACAAGCTATGTATGCAAGCCACGATCACTTGTTGGTCAACCACCCAGGTCAACAGAAAACCATAGACCTACTACAGAGATACTTCTGGTGGCCTAACATGACCAGAGACAAGCTAAAATACATAGCCGAATGTTCTGTCTGTGCACAAGGGAAAGCTTCCCACCAACCCACTGTTGGTCTGTTGCACCCCATACCTGTACCACCCCGTCCTTGGCTTACTGTGTCAATGGATTTTGTGGTAGAACTACCAAAAACACAGACGGGGTAGACCACTATACTCACTGTGGTAGATCACTTATCTAAAATGGCTCACTTTGTACCCCTCAAGAAACTACCATCAGCTACAGAACTAACTACACTCTTTACTGATACCGTTATCCGGTTACATGGTATTCCTTCTGTTTTGATAACCGATCGGGGTTCCCAGTTTATCTCCCGTTTCTGGAACGAGCTTTGCACCACATTAGGGATGGAGGTACATCTCTCATCGGCCTACCACCCACAGACAGATGGTCAGGCAGAAAGAACCAACCAAACCATGGAGCAGTACCTAAGATGCCTAATGATTACCATGGAAAAAGAATGGTCAGATATGCTATGGGCCGTAGAGTTCGCATACAACAATACCAAACATACTTCCATAGGTATGTCCCCTTTTTTATGCCTTCAGGGACAACGCCCACAGACCTTACCATGGGAAAAACAAGTGCATAGCCCCATGCCCACAGTACAAGAGTTTCACACTACACTCCATGAACTATGGCAACAAGCACGCTTTGAGTTAGCAAAAGCCAAACATGCATACAAACAGACAGCAGACACACCGTCAACCAGAACCAGAGTACGCAATAGGGGATAACGTATGGTTATCCATCAGACACCTAAACCTGCATGGATCTAAGAAACTACTACCCTGATATCTGGGTCCCTTCCCTATAATCAAAGTCATAAACGAAGTATCCATGAAGTTAGACTTGCCAAAATCCATGAAAATACACCCTGTGTTTCACATATCTCTCCTCAAAAGGTACAACCAGACAGCCGGGTTCAATCTCCTCCTCCTCCAGACACTATCGATGACCATACTGAGTACAAGGTTAGAGCGATACTAGACTCACGTAGGACGAGGGGTAAACTGTATTACCTGGTGGACTGGAAGGGGTACAGCCCAGAGGAGCGTTCGTGGGAACCGTTGTCCAATGTCTGCACCGCTCCTTGGTTAATCCGTAATTTCAATGCCCGCCATCCATTAAAGCCCTGTCCCACTTCCCCGGTACTGGGAGGTCTGTCTTGGGGGGGGGGGGGGTACTGTCATGATCCGGCCCCAGGGCGTCTCGTACGCCATCACAGCCTCTATCCCTCACCTTCGATCCACACACTTGTAGGAAACAGGCCGCCGTTCCTGCTCTGATCGGCACGGTAAACCCTTCACTTCCGGGTCACGCTGGAGCAGGGCAGGTCGGGTTTCCACTTCCGGGTTGCGCTCTGACACTGCTTTGTATACAGATTCGGACCGGAACCTCGTTTGGCCGCAGCCGTGCAGCGAAGACCTTCACCCTTGCCTGGGAGGTCTATCTTCACCTGCCTTCACTCTCGGAGTATCCAGAGCGCAGGAGCGCCTACTGTACGACCTTTCCTGGACCGCTACTAACGCGGTTGCAGGGAACCTTGAGCATTGAAAGCACAGGAGCGCTTTAACACGAAAACATCCCTGAACTGCAAGGAACGCGGTTGCAGGGAACTTTGAGCATTGAAAGGGCAGGAGCGCTTTGACACGAAAACATCCCTGAACCGCAAGGAACGCGGTTGCAGGGAACTTTGTGCATTTAAAGCGCAGGAGCGCCGTGAAAGTTATCTAATCCTGTACTGCAGGGAACGCGGTCACAGGAATTGAAAGAACTGCGGCGCATGCACGCCGAAAGGGCACCGTTCCTGATTGTGCTGGAGCACATGAAGGTGCTGCACAAATAGCTACAGCACAGGAGCGCCTATCTTGTTTGTTTTCCTTCTTTTACATTTCCGCGCAGGAGCGCCTATCTTGTTTGTTTTTCTCCTTTTACATTTCCGCGCAGGAGCGCCTATTTTGTTTGTCCTACTTACATTGTGTCACCGCGCTGGAGCGTGTGTGGTATGTTTACACCAGGGCATTGTGCAGGAGCGCACTTTTGTGTTATTGGCTGATAAATAAGCCGGAGCGTCTGTCTGGGTACTTCCCCTTGCAACACCAGGAAAGTAAAACACACCACGAATGATTGTGGTCGTCTGACATTTCCCTGGATTATATTGCCGGGACCGATACCACACAAACAAAAGCCCTTTTCACTGGAGCACAGTACCCTCTCTTGCCGGTTGACCCACTCACTACTATCCTGCCCCGATTTCCTCTGCATCAGCTAGTTACCTCACCTATGGGGTGGGCAACAAATGACAGGGTCTCTCCTATTATTGGGGATTAGTAATTTCTGCCTTCTCTCTTTTAGGTGTCCTACTCCATACTGGTCGCAGACCCCCCTGTCTTTATCAGCCTTCTTCCCCAGCATCCTGACCTTCTTCTCGTGTAGACCTTAGTTTATCGAGTAAAGGTAAGGGGCAGGGGAGTTCGGTCATATCGTCTCTGCAAGGTCTCACCGCAAGTCAAGGATTCCTGCATGCCAATAGTCTTTCTGGTGTCTTTTTTGAATAACAATGAAAGACAAATTGATCTCTAATGTAACTATCAACCATATCACTGTATTCGCATTTAGGGCCCGATTCCGATCTCGTTAGGCAAGCAAACCGAACGACTCATGTCCCGAATGCTTTCCATATGACTCGTGTCAGGGGATTCCGACCGAACAAGTAGGAAACGTTTGAATGCATCCGGATACGGTTCGGTCGGACTCCCATTGAATTCAACGGGAGCCTGTGTACCGAACATGTACACAGGCTCGCATTGAAGAAAGGGGTGACTGGGGAAAATCGTGCACCCTGTGGCGCGCACCCCTTGGCGCCTGCCACTCTGTGCATGGTCTGAAAGGGGGGACCCATGGGTACCCCCACGGGCATGATTCGGAGGGCCCTGGGTGAAGGGGGGCCTGCTATGGGCCCCCAAAGACCGATTCTGGCAGCCTTTTCGATCCGGGCACAACAAATCGTAAAGGCTGTCCGAATCGTTCATCGTACCTGCTCGCTTGGAAATCCTACTCCATAGAGCTGTACGATTCAGCTCCGGAGGGCTCTATCTCTCCGTATGCCTTCCAGAACCGATTCGGTCAGCGCTAAGGGTTTCCAGGCATCGTACTTGGTTGTTCGGAATTGAGAACGAGTCGGTCGGAAACAGGGGCTCCAGATCGGTTTAGGTAAAACCAAATCCGATTCGGAGCCCTTACAACCGAGATCGTAATCGGGCCCCTAGTCGCTAAAACTCTGAGACTTGAGATGTATTCTTCTTTAGTCTCATTCCCTTATTGTTTTCGCATGCAAAACCTGTGTCTGCCTACCGTAATGTTTGGTTCTTCCGAAAATTATTTCTCCATTCGTTTAACCGCTTCCTGGTACTCATTTAACAGAATAAATTGACCTGGGGCATTTTCAGATTCAGGTAAGCTATCAAAGATCTCCTGTTCAGCATTAACTAGTAGTCCAAACAGTATGGCTTTTTTTCTTTCTACATCATATGCTTTCCATCTATTGCTACTAAATAATTTTCGAATGACCTATGCCAGTTTTTCCATCTCATTACAGGTTTCCCTGGATCATTTAAAAATGCGGCAGGCAGACATATTGAATTACTTTGTGCTATGTTGTATTTTATTTAAAAAAAACTTTTCATCCGAATTTCACTTCTTTTATAGTTATTTGTTGGGCACTCTTATATATATATTTTTTTATACTTGGTTCAAACATAGTTTCTACCTTCACAAATTAGTATTAATTCGTGTTTCTTTTGACAAGTTTCAGTTGGTTTTGCTGAGTAAAAATGCTGATAATATTATTTTCTTATTTGTAAAATGATGCAACTTTTAGTATAATTTCTTTTAAATTTGGAAGTTAATATTAAATGCAGTCTCAATGTTTCCCCACCTATATGATTAAGTCTTCAGTTTAACCCCTCCAGTGCTCATGTGTGTCGGACGGCTCCCGGCCATCCGTGCTCATGGTACTGGGAATCCCTCTAGTGCAGGCACCAGAGAGATTTCCTTTTCACCCCAACAGCCTCGGGAGCTGGAGAAGGGCTTCCCCAGCTCCCGAGGCTCTCTTTGGTTTCTCTGCAAAGACGATCAAAGCGCAAGTCGCGCTGACGTCATTGCAGAGAAACCGGAACTGAAATGAGCCGATAGGCTCATTTCAGCTTCACTTTCTACGTGCTCAGGGGGCTATCTCAGCCCCCCAAGCATGTAGAAAGACGGGAGATAATCTCCCCTTTCCAATGGTACCCCTCCCTAGTGGATCCCTGCTTGGGGATCGCCCCAGGTGGGCGATCCCCAAGCAGGGATCCACCCACTGGATACCAGGGAGGGGGGAGCGGCCCCTTGGGCAAGGGCCTTTGCTCCCCCCAAATTAATTTGGGGAAAATAAGTCTTCCCCCCCAGTGGGCAGATGGGGGCAGTAGCCCACTAGATGCAAGGGATTATTTTTTATATTTTATTTAGGGGTGGGGCTGCCCGAGATGGACACCCCCGCAACATTTTACAGTCTTTCTGCCCCCTCTGGGGGAGCATAAAACACACTAGGCACCAGAGATTTGTTTTATGTATATAGGGGTGGGGGCTGCCAAAAATGGGAATGCCAATGCCCCACCCCCAAAATCCCACAGTCTTTCTACCCCCCCCAGGAGGCAGATGGGGGTAATAGCCCCTGATCTGCCCCCTGGTGGGGCAGAAAGCCCACTAGGCACCAGGGATTGTTTTGTTTTTTTATACATAGAGGTGGGGGCTGCCCAAAATGGACATTCCAATGTCTCCACCCCCGAAAACAAAAATTGCCACAGCCTTTCTGCCTCCCCTGGGAGGCAGATGGCGGCAATAGTGCCTAATCTGCCCCCCGGGGGAGGCAGAAAGCCCACTAGGCACCAGCGATTTTGTTGTTTTTTTATACGTAGTTGTGGGGACTGCCGAGAATGGGCATGCTAATACCCCTACCGCCAAAAAAGACTTTCTAGGCACCAGGGATATGTTTATGGGCATGCCAGTAAGAAGCCACATAGGCAAGGGTCGCTCCCTTTTTTTAGGCACACATTTTGACTGTTTCAGTGATATTTTAATTCTCATCTGCACCCAAGCGGGGGCAGAAAACCACTAGAAACCAGGGAGAGTTTGTGTGTGTGTAAACTGGAGTTTGGCTGACGGTCTGCGTGTACCGACCTTTGGCTGGCATTTTGCTGGCGGTGTGTGTGGACCTTCACTTGGCTAATGGTGTGAGTGGACTCGCGCTTGATGACTGTGCATGTAGATTGGTGCTTGCCTGGTGGTCTGCGTGGAGTGGCGCTTGGCTGGCAGTGTACGTGGACTGGTGCTTGGCTGGCTGTGTGCATGGGTGGTGCTTGGCTGCCGGGCTGGACTGGCCGTAGCAGGCACTGGGCATTTCCCCGGTGGGCTTGAGGGGTGGGTGCTGGTTTTCTGGCATGGGGGTGGTTTTGTCACTGGGGGCTGGTTTTACAGCAGTGCTGCAATATCGGGACCAGCAACAAAAGTGAGAGAGGTGCTTTTTACTAGCACACCCCCCCCAGGCCGGTCGAGCAGCAATCTGCCAGGGCTAGTTGCTGTTCGCAGTCCGGCCCTGCTTGGCTGGCGGTGTGTGGGGATGGCGCTTGGCTGGCGGAGTGCATGGGTGGTGCTTGGCTGGTGGTGTGCATGGATATTGCTTAGCTGACTGTGTGCATTGAAAGCATTTGGCTGGAGGTGTACATGGATGGCCCTTGGCTGGCAGTGTGCATGGATGGTGCTTGGCTGGTGGTATGTGTGGATGGCGCTTGGCTGGTGGTGTGTGTGGATGGCGCTTGGCTGGTGGTGTGTGTGGATGGTGCTTGGCTGGCGGTGTGTGTGGATGGCACTTGGCTGGAGGTGTGTGTGGATGGTGCTTGGCTGGCATTGTGTGTGGATGGCGCTTGGCTGGCGGTGTGCATGGATGGTGCTTAGCTGGTGGTGTGCGTGGATGGTGGTGTACGTGTACTGACTCTTGGCTGGAGGTGTGGCTTGCATGGATCACCCACCGTTTTCTTATTCAGAATCCCCCGCAACCCTCAAATTTACTTACAAAGTCACATTTTCCTCACATTTCTGTGTGGGTAAGTTGTAGGATCACAGCGCAGGCACAAATTTCCTACTACCCAGCATTCCCCTTGATCTCCTGAGAAAAATAATACCTCACTTGTGTGGGTGCCCAAAGTAGCGTCAGCCTAAAAACGTATAAACAAACTGCCCTTTTGAGCCCGCTTTGGGCCCCCCTCAATCTCTACACGTTTTTGGCCCTTCCATGTCATAGGTACTTGGCCCATCCAAACAAGTAAGGTATCATTTTTAATGGGAGACTGAGGGGAACACTGAGTGGTAGGAAATTTGTGTCATGCGGTGATCCCACAACTTTCTCACACAGATATTAGATAAAAATGTGACTTTTTAGCTACATTTGAGGTTTGTAGCAGATTCTTGGAAAGAAAATGTTGAGGGATCAACACAAGCCACACCTCCTTGGACTCCCACAAGTATCTAGTTTTCAGAAATGTCTGGGTTTTTTAGGTTCCCCTAGATGTCTGCACACCCGGGACCAAAAACACAGGTGCCCACCTATCTATCTCAAAACGACCTGGTTTTTCAAGGGGGTCACCTGCGTTTTTGGTCCCGGGCTCAGCGGCCATTAAGGAAAGCCTACCAAACCCAGACATTTCTGAAAACTAGACACCCAGAGGAGTCCAGGGAGGTGTGGCTTGCGTGGATCCCCCAACATTTTCCTTCCAAAAATCCTCTGCAAACCTCAAATTTAGCTGAAAAAATCACTTTTTCCACACATTTTTGTTCGGCACAAATGTCCTATAACCCGCATTCCCCTAAGTCTCCCGAGTAAAATATTACCTCACTTGTGTGGGTGGGCCAACGGCCTGTGACTGGGAAGGGCCAAAAACATAGGGATTAAGGGTATAGCACAGCAAATTCTAAGCGCTACATTTAAAAAAAAAAAAACGTTTTTAGCCGATTCTGCATTGGACAGCCACACAAGTGAGGCATCATTTTACTCTGGAGACTGAGAGGGGAACACTGGGTGGTAGGACATTTGTGACGGCACGGTGATCCCACACAAGTGTATGTAAATAAAGAAAAAAGGATGAAAAAGAGAAAATAAAGGTTTTGATACATTACGCCTGATTGGACTTCCTTACCTGGTGCACCTCCGATCCCACATAAAAATGTGTGGAAAAAGTGATTTTTTTTCCAGCTAAATTTGAGGTTTGCAGGGGATTCTGGGTGGGAAAACTTTGGGGGATCCATGCAAGCCATACCTCCCTGGATTCCCCCGGGTGTCTAGTTTTCAGAAATGTGTGGGTTTGGTAGGGTTCCTTAGATGGCCGCCGAGCCCGGGGCCAAAAACCCAGGTATCCCCCCTTGCAAAACCAGGTAGTTTGGTGATAGGTAATTTTGATGTCTCCAGAATATGTTTTGGGCCATTGCCTGTTGCGGGTACTTGACCCACCCACACGAGTGAGGTACCATTTTTATCGGGAGACTTTGGAGAATGCGTGGTGGGTGGAAGTTTGTGGATCCACGCAGATTCCAGAACTTTCCATCACAGAAATGTGAGGAAAATGTGTGTTTTCTTACAAAGTATGAGATTTGCAAGGGATTCTGGGTAACAGAACCCGGTGAGAGCCACATAAGTCACATCCTAGATTTCCCTGGGTGTCTAGTTTTCAAAAATGTATAGGTTTGCTAGGTTTTCCTAGGTGCCGCCAGAGCTAGCATTCAAAATCCACAGCTAGACAATTTGCAAAAAAAAGGTCAGTTTTTACTGGAAAAATGTGATGTTTCCATGTTGCGTTGTGGGCTGTTTCTTGACACGTGCACTAGGCCTACCCAAACAAGTGAGGTACTATTTTTATCGAGAGACTTTGGAGCATGCAGGGTGGGTGGAATTGTGTGGATCGACGCAGATTCCCGAACTTTCCGTCACAGAAATGTGAGGAAAATTTGTTTTTTTTACAAAGTTTGAGATTTGCAAGGGATTCTAGGTAACAGAACCTGGTGAGAGCCACACAAGTCACCCCAGCCTGGATCCCTCTGGGTGTCTAGTTTTCAAAAATGTATAGGTTTGCTAAGTTTCCCTAGATGCCGGCAGAGCTAGGGTTCAAAATCCACAGCTAGGCACTTTGCAAAAAAGGGTCAGTTTACACTGTAAAAATGTGGTGTGTCCACGTTGCGTTTTTGCCTGTTTCCTGTCGCAGGCACTAGGCCTACCCACACAAGTGAGGTACCATTTGTATCGGGAGACTTAGGGGAACACAGAACTGTAGACCAACTGTTATTACCTATTGACTTTCTATGCATGTCTGAAGGAAGTGACCCGTTTAGGGCCACCCGGGTCACTCGCGACCACCTCTCAGCCTTCCATACAAAAGAAGAGTCGGTCAGACAGTAGAGAATACAAACAAAAGTTATTTATTAATCATACACTTGAGCGGAGTCCGGTCCGACCAACCTGCTTAGATAGCTGCCGAGGGACTGACTCCCGTCCACATGGTAAAGTCAGATATACATTTCCAACACCCCTAAAGACCCGCCCAGACTGGAATTTTCCATCCTGGGCACTGATGAACAAAGGAGGTACAGAAGGATGGGCTACCATCCTGAGACCGGGTACACGCTATCTTAGTTTCAAGGTTACTCTGCCCATGCTCGTCTCTCTGAGAGTGGGAGCATGCCTACCTACGGGGAAAGGCATGCAGTTACAGAATGATCTATTCATTAGTGTAGCAAAACTTAACCTTGAATAACAAAGAGAAACAATCGAGGTTGCTTTCTGCTGAGGCAGACAGTATGAGACAGAAGCTTCATTTCGATCATGATACAAAATGGCGGCTGGATACAAAATGGTACCGTAAATGCTAACTTAACTCGCACAGTGCTATAAGGAGTCAGCTAGATGTATTTTCAGTCCAACAGACCCTCCTGTTAGCATTTGCTAACAATTTTGTCTAATGCTAAGAAATCAACAACTGTTCGCATAGTAAGAAAATGACTACTGTTACCTTTTCATTCACACATTAACAATATTCAAAAATACCCTCGTCAATGGACATGAGGTCGTGAACAGCCTGCATCATCATGGCCGAAGACTTAGCATCATGTATTGGGACCTTCGGTGTGGGTGTTAACTTTCCAACACAGTAAGTACAGCAGGAAGGAAGGCAATGGACGCCCAGGCAACAAGTGAAAATGACACCTGCAATTACTATCAGAAAGATAAGAATCTTCCAACCCCAGAATGCTATTAAACCCCAGAACCAACCAGAAAGAGTCCAGGTACCATTCTATTGGTGAATGTCAGATGCAAGCCTATGCAACTTCTGTATAGCAGCGTATACATTAGGAGCATGGTCCGTATGTATACACAACAACTGCTGCCGATGACGTGGCAGGCCCCTCCCCGATCAGCAAGGATGACGTCTAATACCATCCTGTTCTGGAGAGCAACGAGCCTCGTAGCCTGGAGCTCAGCCGTAATATTTGTCAGTATTCCAGCCGTGGTATTAATGAGCCCTTCTACAACCCTGGTGAGTCGGCGAATATTGAGGCTATTGGACATAGGGCCCCAAAAGGGAATAATATCCTTCATGGCATCAGTGAACTGCTGTAGAGTAGTATCTGTCTGATCTATGTCCTCTGTATTGATAACTCTTCTAATACGGGATAGATGGACACCCCTACGCTGCAATCGGTGATCTCTATGGTAGTTGGATGGTGCTAAATACACCGGGGGAAGGAGGAAAGAGAGATAACATATGCCAGACCACCCCCTCGGAAGCCACACATAAGCCTGGGACCCGCAAACAAAATAAACATTATGGGGGGGGAGCAAAGGTGGGCTACTGCTTGTGCACAACACATAAGTATAATTACAAATACTCTCTCCCACTTTAACATTCCCAAGGCCTCGAACACAAAAACCAGCTGTTGTGTTGACTACCGGCACCGGCATTGCTTCATCTTGAGTAATATTGCGTATCTGAAAAGACTTAAAATATTCAGTGACATTGAACCCCTGGAACTCCAACATTTTATTTCGAAGCCATGTTTCATTTTTTTCGTTCTCACATACGGCATACAAGCTGTTGGGGACAATGTATCAGGGGCCCCTTGTTCTCCTGGAGTAAACCCTTGGTGAACACGTATGTATTCTAACACAGTATCATAATCAGCATATGCCATATTCATAGCATCAGAATAGAAATGAGTATATACCATGGTAAACAGTTGAAACCAGGCCTCACAGCTCCCAAGATAGGAAAAGGGCATGGACAGTAATATATTGTTCTTATGAGTCACGGAAGGGAGCAGTCCACAGATCCAGCAATTAGTAACATTAGATGTATCATGTGCCTGGTGGAGCATTTGCAAGAAAACCTTATCTACATATGTTTTTCTGTGCTCACCCTTATGAGGGGCCAAAGTAACAAACATGTGTTCATGGGGAACAGGCGTTGTACCAATCAAAGAGTGCACAGGATATTTCTCCTCAAGGAACCACACTATTCCAAGTACTGTTATCAGAGAGATCAGGACAATTACTACGAAAACTATTTTACTCTTAGTAGACCAACCAGGCCCATCCTGCCCGAAACGCAGCGCTGCAAAGGGCTGTTCCTCCTCCATAATGGGGCGACCAAATGGGTACATTTTAACCAGAGGAAATAACATGCAATGGAGCAAATGACAAGAATACAAAAGAGGGGAAAATGTTTCCCAGCGTCCGTCAGAGTCTCACTGGTAGACTCCTATTGTTCATCAATTGTTGGCGCTGTTGAGCACCGGCGGTGGATCTGTCGGACCAGCCCTTGAGGAATCTCACGTCGCACAGGATGAGGCACCCCCCTTCCCAAGGGAGCACACTCGAGCAATCCTGTCCAATGTCCGAACAATGCACCAATTTTACCTCTCCCTATTCTACTCCAGGGACAGAGGGGTCTGCAAACAGGGGCTTAGACACAGAGGGGCCAATGGACTGGGGCTCAAGCACAGATGGGCCAGCAGGCTGGGGCTTCTGGATGGCCTTGATCTCAGGTGACACAGCCTTGTTCAACACTGCGTCGCTTTCCTCCTCCGTTTGTGCCCACGTCAGCCGGGCATCCGAGAAAGGAACAAAACGGGGCACTTGCTCTGTTTCAGAGTCACCTACTCCATCAAGCACTCACTGATCGTAGGGTAAAGGGAGGGGCACCTTTCTGCAATGTTGGGAGTGTATCCAATTCTTCCAGTGGCCACCTTCTCGGCTGAGTGGGTAGCAAGGAGGACTTGTGTGGGCCCCTTCCAGCATGGCTCCAAACTGCCTTTCCTCTGAAAATGCCTCGTTAGCCCATAGTCTCCGGGCCAAATATCGTGGCTTGGCCCCTCGGGAGCTGGTGGTAGGACTTCATGGATCTGTTGGTGAATAGAACGCAAGTTTTTAGTCAACTCATACAAGTAATCCACTAGCAAAGGGTATTCAATCTCAGAAAATCTACGAGGACGCGGGACGCCCCAGACATTCGACGGGCGTCCAAACACGACCGCATACAGTCCTGACCTAGAGTCTGAATCCATCTGAAGGACCTCGAAAGGGAAGGAAGGCGGTGCAAAATTACCAGGGGGCGTAGGGGTGCCTTTTCCAGGGTTATACATCATGCATACCATACAGTACTTCACCAAGTGAGCAGCAACCTTGGGAATATTGTCATTCTGCCATACAGGATCTAATAATTTACAGATGCCCTTCACACTAAAGTGGGCTGGCCCGTGCGCCATAGTAACCACAGGAAGGACATATGCATCTGGTAACATCCATCTCTGCATTCCTGACTTATCCGTCCAACACCCATCCTCATCTAAACGTGCTGTACTTTCCTGCCATACTGCCTACTCCTCAATTGTTGCCTCACTCTGAATGTCCTTCACATTGTCTAGAGTATCCTCGAACATAGTAGCCTCGGGCACCCACCTGGCAGGACCCGCTACAAACATCTTTTTCATTTTTGTTCGGGCTGTCTCCTTAGCTGTCTGGTCTGCAAATGCATTTCCTCTTCCAACATCATCAGTAATTGCCTTGTGGGTACTGCACTTTATTATGGCCAATTTCTTAGGAACTGTCAGGGTAGACAGAAGCCTATGTATAAGGGGGCCATTCCGGATGCGTGTCCCATGGGAGGTGAGAAACCCTCTCTCTGCCCAGAGCCACACAAAATTATGGGCGACCCCGAAGGCGTACTGGCTGTCAGTATAAATATTAACAGCCAGTCCCTCGCTCAATTCACAGGCTCTAATAAGGGCGACCAACTCAGCTGCCTGAGCAGACTGATAGGGAACTCGTGATGTCTCAACTACCGTATGCAGTATAGTAAGCGTGTATGCTGCGGTGGTGGTGCCATCTTCTGGTAATTTGAAACAAGAGCCATCGACATATAGTTCCCCTTGGGGGTCAGATAGGGGAACATCAGTCAGGTCTACCCATCCCTTCGTCTCTTCCTCTGTCCGAAAAAGACAATCATGTATGTCTATTTCCTCACTCTCAGAAGGGAGGGACAGTAAAGTGGCAGGGTTCAGAGTGGCACATCTTTTGATCGTGATATGTGAGGCAAAGAGAGTTAGCTCATAACCGGTCAGACATGCACTGGTGAGGTGCTGTGTCTTGGTCTTATTCAATAGGGTATCCACAGCATGGGGTACCATGACTGTGCGGTCAGTATCAAGTACGTGCCCAGCCGAGTGCCTTATAGAGATGGCCACATCCGCGACCGCTCTTAGACAGCTCGGGAGGGCTCTGGCGACTGGGTCAAGCAAAGCAGAAAAATAAGCACACGGCCGTTGCTTACCTCTAATGGCCTGTGTTAAAACAGAGAGCGCACAGCCAGCCATCTCGTGAACATACAGCACGAACAGCTTCCCATAATCAGGTGTGCCAAGCACAGGAGCAGAGCAAAGCGCAACTTTTAATTGCTCAAAAGACTGCTGACATTCAGGCGTCCAAGGCAGGGGCTCATGCACATCTTTAGTGGTTAATGCAAGCAAAGGCTTTATTAGTAATGAATAATTAGGGATCCAATGGCGACAGTAGGAAGTGATGCCAATAAAAGCGTGCACATCCCTCTGGGTTTTAGGGATAGGCATTTTAACAATGGCGCTAATGTGCTCAGGGGTCAATCTCCTACCCTCCTTCGACAGTAGGTGACCTAAATAGGTGACCTCCTGTCGACAGTATTGAAATTTAGAAAGGGACACTTTATGTCCATGGTGAGCCAAATGTAGCAACAACTTAACTGTGCTGTCTTTGCATCCGTGTTCAGTGTCAGAAGCTATTAGTATATCATCTACATACTGTAGCAATACATTACCTGAGGAAAGCGCAAGGGAGTCCAATTGAGCTTTCAGAGCTTGGCTATATATACTAGGGCTTTCAGTATAGCCCTGAGGAGCTCGACAGAATCTAAAGCTTCTACCAGCCAGGGTAAAGCCGAAAAGATGGCGACTATCAGGATGAATTGGGATACTAAAGAAGGCATTTTTCAAATTAATGACAGAGAAGAATTTTGCAGAAGGAATCATCGTCAGAATGGCAGTAATGTCAGGGACCACCGGGAACTGTGGGACCACTATTTTATTAACTACTCGCAAATCAATCACAAAACGATAAACATCTGGGTGATCATCAGAGGAGCCTGAAGATGCCCTCTTAAGAATGGGAAGAATAGGGCTATTACACACATTCGCAGTCGTCTCTTCAACAACTCCTGACTCAATCAGGTCCTGTATAATCTGCAACAAAGCTCGCTCCCCTGCTTGTGGTATTTTGTACTGGGGAATATGAGGCTAAATGGCATGGTCTTTAACTTTAATGGAAATTGGGGGGATTTGCAATAGTCCTACATCCGTATCACCTGTTGCTCACAAAGTGGGCGGAACAGCCTTAAACTCAGCAGGAAGGGACGCATCCTTGGACAGACACTGCTTAGAGCTGATCACAGTCGGTCCCATTGTCATGTAAACACCTTCCGGAGAGCAAAAAATGGTCGCATGCAACTTCTCTAATAAATCCCATTAGGTTTCCTCCACAATTTGATGTCAATAAAAACTGTGAATCCACAATAAAAGGACCGATAGTCAAAGCAAGAGGTTTGGAAATGGGACTTACAACCGGTACACCAGAAAATCCTACCGAAACATTATTTTGGCCAGACAGAGATACTCCGGGGACCAGCGAACGAGAAACAGAGCTATTCATTGCACCTGTGTCCACTAAGAATTTTTTAACTGAGCCTTGCAAATCTGCGGTCACATAAGGACCGCGCTGATCTACAGGTATCTGGACTGGTCCCTCACCCTTTCCCTGGCTGTCCTAGCTGTGAGACATTCCTGTCACCTCGTCCAGATCATAATCATCGTGATAATACTGTCTCCCTCGAGGGTCATCGAAATAGGTCTGGTCATGTTGCAGGGATTCTGCACATACACAGAACTATGCGCAGGAAAACAGGACCTCAGTGAATAGGAATGTACCAACCTACCACATCAGTACCCAAAATCCCAAACCGACTAGCTATAGTGTCTCATTCGTTCTCCTCCAAATATCACGGAGCTACAAATGATTAGACAACCCAGAACACGACACTCCCGACTCTCGCAGGAATCGTGGGAACAAGACGTACTCTTTCGTTCACTCACTCATACTTGTCCACAATGAGAATAAGCAGAGTCACTGAAATAGTTCAAAATGTTTATTTTAACTATCGCTCTCTACAATACAGTATACGTGCCACTACTAGCAGCAAAATGCATAAACTCAGCACAGTTAGCATTGTTACAATTCCATAGAGTACAAAGGGAGAAGTCATTTTATAAAGACTGTGGAAATAAGGGCCTATAGTCCTAACCACCCTCCCCTTGACTAGAAGAAGTTTATTTTATAAAAAGAACGATCTCTGGGCTTTTACAGCAGACCCCATACCTTAAAGCCTGAATGTAAGGTTTACATCATAGGAACAGCAGAGCTCTTCTCCATGGAACAGCTTTCTCCAAGTGTGTTAAAACAACATGCAACAACGTAATATCAAAGCACGAGTCTTCAGTACTGCAGCTGTGTTGCATGTTATGTCGAGGTGCTAGGGACTGACCAGAACAGAATAAGAAGGGGCATTGTTTATCGACCTTGCATATCGTGTTCAGACTAAACTCCAGGAAAGGCAGAGAACGCGAAAGGCAACCCGTTTTTATGTGAAGGGCACAAACAAAGTCTTGCAAAAACAAAGTCATGTAGTAGCGTGCGCAAAAGCAGCATCACGGCAGCGAAGCTCATGCTACCTTAGCAATGTCGATAATGTGCCTAAGAACATTATAACACCCTCCCTCTGGTAAGGCCATAGGACATAGAATAAGACCAAAACAGAGTTCACAAGTCAAGCAGAGTTCAAAACGGGTGAGAAACACAAATTGGAAAAAAAATCGAAATTTTTCACACACAAAAAAAAAAAATTGGTTTTCAAAGTCGTTAATAGGGCCCATTGAAGGGGAGCTGCCTCCGGTATAGCAAAGTTATTATGAAGGAGCTGGTAAGTCCATCAAAGTGTATGAACCGAGGAAGGCAATTGCCTCCAAAAGATCATCCATATCGTTGGTAAAAAAGAGGGATGCCATCCAATTAAGTAAGTCAAAGGAACAAACGTGCTCCTTGTAATCAGATGCCTCTAAAAGCATGAGAGGGCAACTTGCGTGATATTCGATGAAACTTCGTTACAGGACGGTCTGCGCAGCCGCACAGACATCCCATTCCGTCAAAACTCCAAGTGCAGCCGCACGCGCCATACGGCCATCCCCAGAACAAGCCTGGTCATGGGCCTCTAAGGGACCCATCAACTGGTCAAAATCCGGGACGGGACGTGACTTATTGGAGAGGCATATATCCAGTGCCCAATAGAAGGGACATCGCTGACAGTAAAGGACTGGTTGCACGCAAGTGAAGTACGCAAAGCAAAAAGTCAATCCATAACTGACTCCAAGCGTGGCTAATGGCAAGCATCCGAAAACCTGTTGCATGCGATCACGATACAACTGCAACTGGTCTGGTCTGTGCAGTACCACAAGTTGAGCAGCCATTGCGCAACAGGAGCAGTAGAAGCAGGATTCCAGCGCCTAACATCAAAATCAAAGGAAACCCTCTGAAGGCGCTGGAAAAAATAGAATGAATAAAATCCGGTATTACTCCAAAAATAGTCTGAAAAGAAGACACAAGGCCAGATCCCACACATTAAAATAAATGTGTAAGGCCTGCGGTGTCAGACGCATTAAATATTTGGTGTATTAGTTCTCCAAAATGCAGTGGGAGGTTGGTGTTCAGAAGGGACTGTATCTTTCCAGAAGTCCTAGCCACCTGTAATTGGAAGGTCTCGCGGGCGGAAGTGAGGGCCACCTCTTGTTGGAATAACAGCGCTTTGAGCCTGCTCAACTTGTTGAAATCTGTTTTCAAAGTTGGAATGGAAGGCCAAATTGAGCTATCTATACTCCCATGCGGGGGCGGAAAGAGCACATTGCTACAAGTTACGCGCTGGGAAACCGTTACTAAATACGGGGCTCCCGCCCGTAAACTACAGCAGTCTTGGTTGTTCAAAATAAGATAACTGCCATTTGTGAGCAATGAAAAAGCGGGAATTATTGATGGCACTGGAGTCCCTTTAAAAAAACAGGCCAGATTAGGCGTGGAAACGTTACAAGCGCCGTGCAACTTAACGTGTTTACAAACAAGTGAATGTCCTACTGTGGAATCACAGTCCTCCCCTGTTAGGAAAACTTCCTTACCCTCCCTCTGACATCTGTAAGTAAAAGGCAGGGACCACAATTCATGTAGAAAAGCACTACCCAGTGGTTCGTAACGGCCAATCGGAAAATGTTGCATGCATGATTTAAATTGAAATAGCGAAAATGGGAGAGCGATAACCCCATGAATTAACCAAACAGCAGAGTCTGTTTCCGCTACAGAAAATGGCAAGGGCTCTAATTGTTCAATATGCAATAGTGTGTATGTAGCATCTTTCATGGACATAAATCTTTGCTTATCAGTCAGATTAAATGGCAAGAATAAAGCAGTGGCATTCAAATAATCCCAAGGCACTTTTCCCATTTTAAGAGTTTGCAATGTCCAAGCAAATTGCATAACAGATCGTAATTGATTTTGACCATGATAGAACACAGATGCATCACTTTGAACAATATCAATTACAGATGAAACAATATTATCCAACGTATAAATGCATGAAGAAAGTGTGTTGATACTATTGTCTACTACGGCAAGGACTTTTTCTAGATTGACCTGATCAATTTGGCGTAGACGAAAAGCAGCTACCATCTGCGAAAGTTTCCAAATTTCATTGTAAGCAGCATACATGAATCTTTTAACTCTCGGAGCCCTGGATCCCAAGAGAAAATCAGCCAAATGAATGTCATGCGACAGCAGAGAAAGATGTTGCTTCTCTGATGTCAGCGTAGAATGTTCCAACCATTGTTGGCATAATTTACCCACCGAGTATGTGGTAACCGAATGGGAACTTGGATAACGTGGGTCTGGTCTAGTCTGTGTGAAACCAGGTGTTACATTATAAAAACGCATTTGACATGCATTTGTATTAGTTTGCCACACCAACCAGCCTGAAGAATCAACTTCAGAGACATTGAAGGTATCATTGCGAAGCAAAGCTTGCAATGCCTCAATGGTATAATTTGTGTGTGTGCGCCAATTAGAATATTCCGCTAAAGACGGAATAGATGGCGTATTTAAATATTTGACAGTTATTAGGCCAAAACAAGTTGTTTGGTACACTGTATCATTTAAAAACAGAATTTGAGCTGGGATCAGGCAGGCACGATGTAAAGCTTCAGTTCCCTGAACCTGCCAAGGCTTTGCGCCCCAGATTGATTTTAAATCAACAGTATCTTTCCAATGATCATAACCCTGCGTAGCCAATTTATTTCTAAACAAGTTGGAGTAAATCAATTTTGTGTGGGTCAACATAAATTTAGATTGAGTAGATGACCGAAGTTCAAAATAATAGGATTCCGGATTAGATATATCATAACCTGTAAAATAAGTGAATTTATCCCTAAATGTTTTAGAACTCCCTTTCACGGGAGTAGGACAATGCTCCCATTGTGTATAATTAAA
This sequence comes from Calotriton arnoldi, assembly GCA_963921515.1. NCBI lineage: Eukaryota > Metazoa > Chordata > Amphibia > Caudata > Salamandridae > Calotriton > Calotriton arnoldi. The sequence continues at coordinate 3,188,704 of CAWUFW010000269.1, read as the reverse complement.
AACAGGTCTTAACGTATTTGTTTTGTGTAAAAAATGATGCCCATAATGCTGATAACAAAATTAATCACCATAATTGGCAGAATTTAAATACAAATCTTCAGCATCAAAAGCAGCATAATACTTTAAATCTGAAAACAGTGCATGTACTGCTTGCACATCCCAATCATCCGAATGTATGTCCCATGTTACCACATCTCCTAGGGAGACGCGAAACACGTATGGTATGCGAAGCACCTCGGTCAGGCCGTGGACTTCGTAGCTACCATGTAGAACACCCCCACCAATTCCATCCCCAGCTCCACAGCCGCTTCGGCTCCATGTTCATCTTAAACACGTTGAAACACTGAGGGGAGCACGGTCATGGAGGGAGTGCCGAAACACTTCGAATATACCGCTGCAAACACCTTGCCCCAGGTGATACAATCAGCCAACTCGGGAAGCAAGTCTTTAGGTAAACTAATAGTCAATATCCTGTGTTTTTACACCGTAGAGGTATTTGGAAAGACAGCCTCTAGTTGTCCAAATTTTTCAGCAAGCCAATAAGATAATTCATCCTTATTCTGTGGACGCTTGCCCATTACTGAATTAACCATAAGGGGACTGATGGTGACACCACCAGGTCCCGCAGGTTGCGCAGCAACGCCATGTGGTCCCACCTGAAAGTTGCGCGACATGAACTGTATAAGAGCTCTATGCAGGCGTATCAAAAACGTATGTAACACGAGCAGTTCTGCAAGCATCGCTGTTGTCAAACTCCGCGGGTGAGGGGTATACCCAGCCAAAACGGGCCACGTGGCCCCATCTATCGATAAAGGACCTAAATGGACCGGCGTTATTGGGTGAGGAAGGGCGCCATTAAACCAAATTTGGTGTTGCCAAGCTGTAAGCAGAATCTCAAGAGCCCGATTGGGCTGATAAGCATTCGGAAGCGTATATTTGTGAAACAAGTTATCTGTTCCATCCACCGCCGGAAAGGTGACCCAAGAATAAAACACTTCGAAGCGGTAAGCCGCATCGGCTTCTACTACAAAGATTAGTGCAACACCAGCATTAAGAACTCCGTTCTGAGTCAAATAAGCCGGGAGTGCCACCCTATTAGCGGCCGGAATCGGGACCGCCATAACTGAGAATAAAAAACAACAACTCAGAGCGCGGCAGCGCAATAGCGGGTTAAGAGTAAAGAGATAAACCTTTTAAAACTTCAAGCTTGAAAGAACCTATAAAAACATCAATATAGGAGGTTAAACCGTCACAGCTGTCTCCGGAAACAGAGGTGAGGGTATTGTGGACAAGCACAAGCACTACTCAAGCGTCTTGCAGATAAGAACCAGACCAAACGTTGGCGGCGCCATGTTGCAGGGATTTTGCACATGCACAGAACTATGCGCAGGAAAACAGGATCTCAGTGAATAGGGTGTACCAACCTACCACATCAGTACCCAAAATCCCAAACCGACTAGCTATAGTGTCTCATTCGTTCTCCTCCAAATATCACGGAGCTACAAATGATTAGACAACCCAGAACACGACACTCCCGACTCTCTCAGGAATCGCGGGAACAAGACGTACTCTTTCGTTCACTCACTCATACTTGTCCACAATGAGAATAAGCAGAGTCACTGAAATAGTTCAAAATTTTTATTTTAACTATCATGCTCTACAATACAGTATACGTGCCACTACTAGCAGCAAAATGCATAAACTCAGCACAGTTAGCATTGTTACAATTCCATAGAATACAAAGGGAGAAGTCATTTTATAAAGACTGTGGAAATAAGGGCCTATAGTCCTAACCACCCTCCCCTTGACTAGAAGAAGTTTATTTTATAAAAAGACTATCTCTGGGCTTTTACAGCAGACCCCATACCTTAAAGCCTGAATGTAAGGTTTACATCATAGGAACAGCAGAGCTCTTCTCCATGGAACGGCTTTCTCCAAGTGTGTTAAAACAACATGCAACAACGTAATATCAAAGCACGAGTCTTCAGTACTGCAGCTGTGTAGCATGTTATGTCTAGGTGCTAGGGACTGACCAGAACAGAATAACAAGGGGCATTGTTTATCGACCTTGCATATCGTGTTCAGACTAAACTCCAGGAAAGGCAGAGAACGCGAAAGGCAACCCATTCTCATGTGAAGGGCACAAACAAAGTCTTGCAAAAACAAAGTCATGTAGTAGCGTGTGCAAAAGCAGCATCATGGCAGCGAAGCTCATGCTAACTTAGCAATGTCGATAATGTGCCTAAGAACCATATAACAGTCAGAGCAGCCCTGCAATGTCCCATCCTCCCGAACCCCAGTCTGATCATTTGCTTCACGGCCCCGTCCACGAGAACCTCGTCCTCTGGGTGTCGCAACTTTCTGCAATAACACCGGACACTCACTACGCCAGTGCCCCTTCTCCTTACAATACGCCCACTGATTCGGCCCCAGAGGCGCAGTGCTCCTACTAGTACGGGAAAGCTGCCGGGCCGGACCAGCTCCTCATCCTCTACTGTTACCCCTAGACGCCTGCTGTAACAACACCTTCGTCTTCAACTCCTTATGCTTCTTTTCCACCTTCTCCTCATTCTCCCTGTGTTCCTAATACTGTGCCATACTCAATATAACGGAAGGGGAGGATGTTGTCCAAGTGCTCTCTGAAGCCTGCAACCGAGCTGCAAGCTCTGGGAGCAGGTTCGTAACAAATCTATTGACGAACAACCGGACACCCCCTTCTAGTGACAAATCTGGTCCACTAAAATCCAAAAACCCACTCTTGAACCGTGTGAAAAAATCAGACACACTTTAATCTTTCTTCTGACGACATGCCGTTAACTTGTCCCAATCTACCCTTCTCGGTGGAATAAGAGAGTGCATATAGGTAATAATTTGGCCGGGTAAAGCTAGTATCTCGGCCTTAGGCTTTTCTCCAGGCTTCCTCTCCTTATCCCATGCTTTAATCTGGTCCCATGTACCACCCAATTCCACAACGTGGTCCTGTGTGTGCACCTGCCTCCAAATGTCGACAGGCACCAGCAGACCAAAGAACATTTCAATATCCGCAAGCGTCATTACTGTCGATGAAGCAGCTTCCATCGATTCCTTATAGTATGCAGTAGGATTTTTTCTAGGGTCAGGTAACTGAGTCTTAAGGGATAACACCTCACTCCTCTTCCATGGGGTATAAACCCACTGTTCTTGAAACCGGGCCTCTACCCTTGGTTTAATAACAGCATCATGCTGATCTCGAAGCACTGGCAACTCAGGGTGATATATGGCATGCACTTCCCTCATCAGAAACTGGGACACTGTCTTCGGGCTCTTCTCAAACAGCCTATCTCGGTAAGCTACCAATGTCGCAACATTTCCGAATCCCTCCTCAGGCGCCATACCAGCAGCGTATACATTATCTCTGATATCATAAATAATCTGGGGCGCTATAGCATTAAAGCACTGTTCCCACAATCCAATCAGTGTAGCCTACATGTGCTTAAGGGCATGCTGCTGCACAAACAGCTCATAATCCCTCATCACACTCCACACATCTTCAGTACTATAAATGGGATGGCGGGCCGACTGAGCGGCCTGATTTGCTACAGCCCTTTTCTCTTCCTCCACCACATCAGATCGTATCAAGATCCGTCCCAGTCTCTCCCTAGCAGTTGCCCAGTCCCCTGATCCACGTACAGGCATTCCACTACCCAGTACTGCTGGCGAATGAGGGAAGAGGGAAGGAGTAGTAACTGAAAGAGCAGGCACCAATGTCGTTAATGGCTGTGTTGTGGGCGTAAGGCCTGGAGAAAAAGAAGACATTGACACAATAGGCATAGCAGGGAGACTAGCAGTTATCGCAATCGCGGAAGTCAAAGCCACAGAATTGACAGGTGGTGCAGCGGCTAAAGCAACTGAGTCGATAACAGAAGAAACAGAAACAGCAGGGGCAGAAGAGACAGACGACTGGGGCTGTGGCACAGCAGGGTATATTCTCTGTGGGGCGTATGGAGGCAGAGGTCGGGTGTCTAAGAATTCTTCCACAAATGTATCATTATCTTCCCGAACCACATAAGACTTTTCACATTGCAATCAAAACTTCCTATCGGCACACTATATCCCCTTCTCAGTCTTCTCCTTATCATACGCAACAGCTTTCTGAGTCACTGTCTGCATCCTTCCCTTTCGGGCCTCCTTTTCTGCTTTCATTCGTCTCTGCTTAGCTTCCTTTTGCCATGTTGTAAGGGAATCAAACATTGACTGCCTTCTCCTTTTCGCAAACAATTTATCCTGCAGGAAATTATGCTTTTGCTCATCAAAAGTGCCCGTCAACGGCCACTGCAACTCAGCATTGTCCCTCGTATATTTGTGCCATAATGTACTAAAGATAATAGGGCCAACACCATGTTTGACATACATCTCGAAGTTTGGTGTGCCTTCTGGAGGTGCATGCTTACTCTCTTCTAATCGAGCATCAGTAGAACAACAACAACAACTCACACAACATAGTTTACTAAAACAGGGCATTTTAAAACGAAAACGTTTTCACTATTTATGCCGAGCAGATATTTGCAAATATCTTACCAAAGTTGGTCCTCAGACCTCACCAAATCCGGATCAAAGTAGTACCATGCTCACAAAGAACTCAAACAAATTCAAGCGCTTGTCCAAAAACGATCCTCAGACCGTACCAAACACAAACCAAAGTGGCGCCATAGCCACAGAACAAAACCAAAGCAAAATCACCTGGTGCACACAGGTCAAACAAAGTTATTCTCCACTGCCGACTCTTCGGACCAAACGGTCAGATCCAAGGGTTTTGCCTTTCAGGATCCCAGCCAGGATGACCACTAGCGGAGGCACCGCCCGGTCAGACAGACAGGGCAGCTGCGAGTATTAGACTCTCTCGTGCAGGGATCCCCGGTCCGCCCATCCGACCCGATGTGGCCCCGTCCCCCTCACCCGTCCACGGGCAAGGAAGGGTCACTCACCCGATGGGGTCCCTGTTCGGGCGCCAACTGAAGGAAGTGTCCCGTTTAGGGCCACCCAGGTCACTCGCGACCACCTCTCTCCTCTCAGCCTTCCAAACACATATTCTAGGTGATTTCAATTTTCATCTGGAAGATAGCTCTGACACCAATACGGATACCTTAAATGAACTCATGGCAACGATAGGTCTTAGACAAATTGTCACAGGCCCTACTCATCAGGCAGGGCATACCCTTGATGGTATTTTTACCAATAATGACTCTACTTTACTCAAAGAAGTCTTACCTTTGACCTGGACAGACCACTCAGCTATCATTTTTGATCTATATAACTCTTCCACTTTGCTAAATAATAGTTTTAAACATTTAGCTTCAACCTACCGTAGCTGGAAACTAATTGACAGCAAAAGGCTGAATGGACAATTACTGGAAAACCAATTTGAGCCTTCAAAAGACGCAGAAACTGCCTCTTTGCAATTTAATAATTGGCTTGCACAAGCAGCCGACAAATTAGCCCCCCTGAAAAAAGCAGTAAACAAAAGAAAATCACCTACCTCCCCATGGTTCTCAGACACTCTCAGAGTAAAAAAACAAGAATGTAGGCGACTGGAAAGGCGTTGGAGAAATGATTACAACGCTCAGGACCTTGCCATTTATAAAACTCTTTTAACTGAATATAAAAACCTAATTAACGCAGAAAAATGCATCTATTTTACTAAACAAATTAATCAGGCAAAGAATTCCACTAGAGAACTCTTTCAAGTGGTTTCAAAACTATCAGGTTCCCCAGAAACAAATTTTATTGAACCATCACAAAAATTCTGCGACTCTCTAGCACAACATTTTCTAAGGAAAGTGACGGAAATCTATGACATTTTTGGTACAAATATTAGCATAGATAACGATACTTTCATTAATATTTGGCCTTCTGACGCCTCTAGCTTTTCTAAATTTGAATTCATTACTAATGATAAGGTTACCACTCTTATCCAACAGACGAAATCAGGCTCCCCCTATGACTCGCTTCCCCCTAGTATCTTCAAGCAAGCCTCCGAGATGCTAGCTCCTTGTCTCGTCAATATTTTTAATACTATGTTCTCGTGTGGTGTTTTTCCGACCATATTGTATTGTATTGTATTGTAATTGCATTTATATAGCGCTTACTACCCCTGACGAGGCGTCGAAGCGCTTTTTCGGCGAGTAGCACGCTACTCCGGGACCCATAGAGGATTAGTGTTGAATTAGTATAGTGAAACATGCAAGTACATTTTAAGTGATGGATAGGTTAGGCAGTTATTTGGATTTGGAATGATAGCAGAAGGATAGAGGAGGAAAAAAAGGTTTGTATTTATATAGGGCTGGTTACCCCTGATGGGGTGTTGAAGCCTGCTACTCTGGAAGCCCATCAAGGATTAGTGGTGAATTAATATGGTGAAAATATGAAAGTAGTTTCAGTGGTGGATATTAGTCAGTTATTTGGAGTGAGAAGGATAGCGGAGGGATAAAAGGGAAGAAAGGTTTGCATTCATATAGCACTTGTTACCCCTGATGAGTGTTGAAGCGCTTTTCTGGCGAGTAGCACGCCACTCCGGAACCCATTAAGGATTAGTGTTGAACATTAGTCTAGTAAAAAATGAAGTAACTTTGATTAGTGGACATGTTATTCAGTTATTTGGGTAGAGAAGGGTAGGTGGCGGGATAGAAGAGGGAAAGAGGTTTGTATTTATATAGCGCTTGCTACCCCTGATGGGGTTTTGAAGCGCAAGTAGCACGCTACTCTGGAACCCAGAAGTATTAGTGTTGAATTATTATGGTGAAACATGAAAGTAATTTTAGTGGTGGATATGTTAGTCAGTTATTTGGATTGAGAAGGGTTGGGGAGGGTAGAAAGGGAAAAAGGTTTGCATTTATATAGCGCTTGTAACCCTGATGGGGTGTTGAGACGCTTTATTGGCGAGTAGCACGCTACTCTGGAACCCATAAAGGATTAGTGATGAATTAGTATAGTTGAAAATTGAATATGTTAGACTGTTAATTCTGATTGAAAAGGATAGTGGAGGGATAAAAGAGTGAAGGATTGTTTTTTTTTTTATAGGTCTTAGCAGTAGGAGGGGAGAAGGGGGTTTGAGGGGAGGAGTCAGGGAAGAGTTTAGAAAGGTTTGTTTTAGGGCATCGGTATAGTAAAAGAGGTGTCCGATGATGCAAGGAGGGTAGAGTAGGCGAGAGTCTAGAAAGGGTTATTTTGGTGGTCATAGTAGTGGTATGGGGTTTGGGATAAATGAGTGTGGATGTAGAGGATATATTGATAGATGTATAGGATGAGAGATAGGGTAGTGCATTGGAAAGAGTAGTAGAAAGAAGTTTGAGATGAGTCAGAAGGTTGGGCTAGAAGATATATTGAGATAAGTATAGGCTGAGAACTAGGGTAGTGCCTTGGAAATGCTAAATTAGAAGAAAGTGATAAATATATAGATCCATAAATACATTGAAAGTATATAGATACATAAAGGAGGTAAGTATATGCAGATTAAAGATATGGATAGAGGCACAGGATGAGAAATAGGGTAGTGCATTGGATATGCTTTTTCAGGAGAAAAGTTACAGAGACACACAGTTCCAAGTACATGGAAGGTACATAGATGCACAATGGAAGTAAGTACATGTAGACCAAAGATGATATTTATTTATTATTATTATTTTTTTTTTCTCTCAACAACATAATTATTGTACATGTTTATACAAAGCAATACACAAAGATAGGTACATGTCTATAGTGAAAACAAATGCTTATATACAGAGGGATATGGAAAACGGCTTCGATAGCACCTTTATTGAAGAAACCTAGTCTCGATCCTACGCAACCTAATAATTATAGACCTATCTCTCGTCTACCTTTTCCCGCTAAATTAGTGGAGAAAATTATGAATGAACAGCTGACTGATTATTTACAAAAAAATAATTATCTTGATGAGACACAGTTTGGTTTCAGAACAGAACATAGTACCGAATCAGCTTTAATTAAAGCCACAGATGAAATTAGAGCGACTTTGGATTTAGGGGGAGCGGCCGCCTTGATTTTACTTGATCTTTCCGCGGCGTTTGACACCGTCAACCATGATCTTTTGTTAAATCGTCTAAATTCCATTGGCATTTCAGATAAATCACTTACACTACTCTCATCCTTTCTGTCTGGTAGAACACAATCAGTAGCGTTGGGAAGCTATGAATCCCCGTCGTTCGTCCTCCCCTGCGGAGTCCCTCAGGGATCATCCTTAAGCCCTACACTATTTAATATTTATGTATCTGAACTGCCGAAACTCATAAGAACCTTCGGGCTGGCAGTGACATCATACGCAGACGATACACAAATTGTCTTATCTTTATCAAAAAATCCGCACCACAAATGCAAAATTTCAAGGATTGCATGCTTGCAGTCAGTTCGTGGATGAACTCTTGTTGTCTGAAATTAAATTCAGACAAAACAGAAGTCATCACATTTGGCAATTTCCTCCCTAATTGGTCACAGAGCTGGTGGCCGGATGAACTGGGATCGGCTCCGATTCCAGTCACCAAAGCTAAGAACCTTGGCGTGTTTATTGATGATAAACTTAATTTTAAATCACAGGTAAATGCGGTTTCTTCATCATGTTTTTTCTTATTAAAAACCATTAAAAAGTACTCCCGTTCATTCCCATGGACAGTAGAAAAACAGTGATCTCTTCTTTGATCCTGGCCAAGTTAGACTATTGCAATGGTCTTTACATTAGCCTGTGTACAAATCGAGTACGAAGTTCCTCCAGGACAAGTAATGGAAAGGAGTAGGGCTCATAGAGACAATGGAGTCAAAGCAACCGCTATCAGGTTATTTAAGGAGAAGGAGTTCTCCTTGTTGGAACTAGGGCTCTCACACACCCAGAGAACTGGGTGTCATGCTTCATCATTTGAGCCTGCCCCTCGTCAGGTCGGCGCTGCAATTCCTGACGGGCACCCGGAACCGGGGCTCTTTGTCGGGGATCTTTATTCCTGCCGGTGGGTGCAGTGGGGGTAAGGGCCCTAGTATGTGTAGATGTGGAAAGACATGTGAATTAAAATAGGTCAGTTAGTCCTAGTCGATATTTATTCAAAAGGTAAACTGCCTAAAATAAAAAAGTGTGAGAGGGGCAAAGGACTAGACGTAATGTTACTAGTGGTGTGTGCCCTGCTCTCAAATGATCGACATGTTTCGTGCCTATCGTGTCATAAAGATCTGGGCACTTCCTCAGGATCAAAGGGACACTATCTACACTGAAAAATATGTATATAGGTAAGTGAATACTACATACCCCGATCTCAGGTATAATCTAGGTTATCCACAAGTACATGCTTGCTACAGCAGTCGGCGGTAATAAAAGGACACCAATAGGGTCCGATAGTATCACGTAGTGCGCGATTGACCTACCCTGCCGCCGACCCGGTTTTTCAGTGTAGATAGTGTCCCTTTGATCCTGAGGAAGTGCCCAGATCTTTATGACACGATAGGCACGAAACATGTCGATCATTTGAGAGCAGGGCACACACCACTAGTAACATTACGTCTAGTCCTTTGCCCCTCTCACACTTTTTTATTTTAGGCAGTTTACCTTTGAATAAATATCGACTAGGACTAACTGACCTATTTTAATTCACATGTCTTTCCACATCTACACATACTAGGGCCCTTACCCCACTGCACCCACCGGCAGGAATAAAAGATCCCCGACAAAGAGCCCCGGTTCCGGGTGCCCGTCAGGAATTGCAGCGCCGACCTGACGAGGGGCAGGCTCAAATGATGAAGCATGACACCCAGTTCTCTGGGTGTGTGAGAGCCCTAGTTCCAACAAGGAGAACTCCTTCTCCTTAAATAACCTGATAGCGGTTGCTTTGACTCCATTGTCTCTATGAGCCCTACTCCTTTCCATTACTTGTCCTGGAGGAACTTCGTACTCGATTTGTACACAGCCTTGTTGGGGCACGTACGTTGGACCTCGGTAAACTTGCCCCTTAGTCCCTTCTTTGTTTGAATGCTTTACATTAGCCTACCTGAGAAACAACTCAATAAGTTGCAGATGACTCAAAATGCAGCGGCGCGTCTTCTGCTGGGTATTCCTAAGTATTCATCGGTCAGAAATCATCTACATAAACTGCATTGGCTCCCAGTTAGGAATCGCATTATTTTTAAATCTCTCTGCATTACCTACAAAGCACTCCAGAACACTGGCCCCATTTTTTAAGGCGCCTGTTCTAATGGTACATTCCAAAAGGCATCTACGCTCCGAAGGAGCTAAACTTCTAGCAACTCCGAGAGTTTTTAAAGCCACATGGGGTGGCAGTAGTTTTAGGGCAGCTGCCCCCAAACTTTGGAACGAACTCCCCTTTGCCATCAGATCCCTTCCAACTCTACTTGCATTCAGGAAGGCCTTGAAAAAATGGCTATTTGATAAATAGTCATCTTTATCTTTACAGAAACTGGCATAGTCCACGGGCCAGCGCCAAGACACCCTCGGGTAATCGTGCGCTTAACAAATTTATTAACATAACATAACAAGAGTCAGTCAGACAGTAGAGAATACAAACCAAAGTTATTTATTAATCATACACTCGAGGGGAGTCCGGTCCGACCAGCCTCCTTAGATAGCTGCCGAGGGACTGACTCCCGTCCACATGGTAAAGTCAGATATGCATTTCCAACACCCCTAAAGACCAGCCCAGACTGGAATTTTCCAGCCTGGGCGCTGATGAACAAAGGAGGTACAGAAGGTTGGGCTACCATCCTGAGACCAGGTACACGCAATCTTAGTTTCAAGGTTACACTGCCCGTGCTCGTCTCTCTGAGAGTGGGAGCAGGCCTACGGGGAAAGGCATGCAGTTACAGAATGATCTATTCATTAGTGCAGCGAAACTTAACCTTGAATAATAAATAGAAACAATCGAGGTTGCTTTCTGCTGAGGCAGACAGTATGAGACAGAAGCTTCATTTCGATCATGGTACAAAATGGCGACTGGATACAAAATGGTGCCTCAAATGCTAACTTAACTCACACAATGCTATAAGGAGTCAGCTAGATGCATTTTCAGTCCAACATGTCTGCCTTCCAAATGTAAGATAATGTGTAAAAAGAAGTTGCTTTGAAAATTGTCCTATAATTCACATGCTAGTATGGGTACCCACAATTTCCAAGATGTGCAAATAACTACTGCTTCTAAACTCTATATTTTGTTCCTATTTCGGAAATACATAGTTGTCCTTGATACCTATTTTTCATTCTTTATATTTTACCAAATGAATTGCTATATACCCGGTACACAATGAAAAACCATTGCAAGACGCAGCTCAGTTATTGGCTCTGGGTTCCTCGGGTTCTTGGTGAACCTACAAGTCCTACATATCCCCACAACCAGAAGGGTCCAGCGGATGTAACAAGCATATTGCTTTCAAAAATCTGTCATACTTAGAAGAAGTTACACGTGAAAACATTGGCACAAATGACTGTTTCTTTCAACTCATTTTCAATATTTTATTTCAACTGTTAGTTTCTATTAAAAAAAACTTGAAGGATATACAAAAATGATCCCTTGCTGAATTCAGAATTTTTTGTATTAATGTTTTTATTGGCATTTGAAATTATAGCGGGCATTATAATGCATATAATTAAACATTTGGATAATGATTATACAGTTCTAGTCTCTTCTGGAATGGTCATCTGACCCTGAACAATCCATTTGAATATTCTTACTATGCACAATCACAAGACATTCTCAAAGAATTCCCGCTTATCAACCCAAACATGTAACTCCCTTGAGCCCACCCTCCACCCGTTCTCCCATGTGTGTCTGACGTCTATCTTAAGTCTAGATTAATTCCTAGTCCGGCTCCACTACTTATCTACTCCTGCTGTGTCGGGGTGTGTTAGTCAAAACTCTGTTCTCTATTGATTGTTCCTGGTATCAGTGTTCGGGGGGATGGAGCCCCTGGTGGTTGTCTCCCCTAGGTCTTTCAAGTTTTCATCGTGCCATACCTGCTTCATCCGCACTGCCTCTGCTGTTGCCCATTCGTACACATCCTTTACCCACATTACTACTCTTGGAGGTCGATGGCCCATCCAGGAGATTTCTATGCGGCGCTTTGCAAGGACTAACCCCAGCATTACGAATTTCCTACTCCGGTTCCTTCCCTTCGGAGTAGGGCGTAATCCCAATAGGACCGTGCCGACCTCCCCGGGAATCATCCACCCCGTGGCTTCTTTTAGTTTGGCTGAAATTCCTGTCCAGTAAGAGGCCAAAGTTGAGCCGGCCCAAGTCATATGTAGAAAATCTGCTTCTCTTTCATTACATCGGGGACATCGTCCTGACCTATCTGGATATATTTTGTTTAATGTTTTGGGGGTGAGGTAGGTTTGATGCACAAAATTGTATTGTATTAGTTTAAACTGCGTGTTCGAGCTAACTCGTTTGACCCCCTCGTGTATTTTGAACCAATCTTTTTCAGTTAGGGGAGCTTCCACCACTGCTGCCCATTTATCAAACTTCTGTTTATTGGCAGGATTTCTTAAATCATTTCCAAACATTCACGACATGTTGCCATATCAACATTCCCACCTGCCACCCTCCGCTAAATCAATCACAGTTTCCTACATTGCTGGAATGATAATCTTTTCGAAGCTCAGAACAAGTCGTTGTCTCATTGGCACATCCAAATTTTCAACTAACAGAAAACAAAACACACCCTCTCCTCCCCCCTCCCCCCGTGGTGGAGAAGCACTACCCGCCTGTTCCCTGCCTGCTGCTCTACTCCGGCTTGTGGAGGGGATCCTCTCGTGCACTTCCAGAGTTTTACTGTTCCCTCTATTGCTGAGTGTCATCCGTGCTTTCCCTGTTATGGGTCTTAAAACTGAAACAAGTGTAGACCTCTTAATGTAGGTGGGCATACTGCCAGCGAGAGCCCCTTTGTAAGATAAGACACTAAAGGGCCCCACTTATAGTCAAAATTCTTATATTCATCTCTGAAAATGTCAGACATACGCTCCATCGTGAGTGTTTTCCTTAAGCGTGAGTGCCATTGTGCCAGCACTGGAGCTTCTTTCTTCTTCCAATTAGCTGCTATAGCCTTTTTGGCTGCCCCCAAACATGCCCACATAATTGCCTTGTCTGCCTTAGTTTGGTGCTCTAGTGAGGTGTCCCTTAGACCTAGGAGGATTGCGTCTATAAAACTCAGCACGGGGTATCCCAGCATGTCTTTCATTTGGGCCAGAATTTCTTCCCAGAATGGCTTAATAGATGGGCAGTCCCACCAAATATGGCGAAATTCCCCCAATAGGCCACATCCTCTCCAGCAGAGATCGGTGGTCAGGGGAAAGATCTTTTTGAGTTTGGAGGGGAATAGGTACTAGTCGAATAATATTTTGTAGTGCACCTCCCTCAAATCAATTGAGTGCTTATGTTTGGTGATGTCGGACCACAGATGTTTCCATTCCCCCTCTGCCACCTCCCTTCCCAGGGTCTGTTCCCATGTAAATCTGTATTGGGGCTGCAGTGCGGTCGTAGTGGAGACCAACAGCTTATATAAAAAAGAGATAGTGCCCTTTGAGGTGCTTGCCCCCCTTGCACGAAGGTTTCTATTGGGGTCAGATCTCTGGTTGCCGCCTCCCGAACCGACGGGTGTAGAGCCCAATGCTTACGTTGCATTTAATGAAAGTGTTCAGTGGGTGGAACCCTAAAGTCTAGCTGACAGTTTTCAAAGGTGAGAATGTCATAGTTATGGAATAAATCTGAAAGAACCAGACATCCCCCCTCTCGCCATACGTCAAACGGCCCCTCCTTCAATGCAGGAGGAAAGTCTGGATTGAAGTGTATAGGTGTATACGGGGAAGGGAAGGAGGGCCATCCCAGGCTCCTATTCACCTCGTCCCAAATCTTGAGAGTGGTCCTTGTAGGGGTGCTTAAGTATGCGTTGGCGGGTCTATCCCTTTTTGGTTTCCATAGCACGTCCCATATTGTCCTCCCCACAATGGCACGGTCCATATGGAGCCAATGTTTGTCCGATTCTCTCATGGACCATTCTGCTACTACCCTTAATTGTGCCACCTTATAATAAAGCCCGATGTCTGGGAGCGCCACAACCCCCCCTCCGATCTAGATCTCCGTAAAACATGAAAGGGTAACCGCACTCTTCCATCTTGCCAGATGTAGCGTAGTATCATGGAGCGGACCCCCTTTAGAAAGTCTTTTTCAAGCTCTATTGGGAGTGCTTGGAACAGGTATAATAGCCTGGGATGAAGGGTCATTTTGACTGCATGTATCCGACCGAGCCAGGATATAAACAATGGTTTCTAACGCTTTAGCTCCTGACGTATTTGTGTGATTAAGGGTGGGAAGTTTGCCTGAAATAATCCCTCTATGCATGGGGTGATCTGGATCCCCAGATATGTTAAACTGTGTTTAGCCCAAGTGAATGAGGATTCCCCTTCAATTTGAATTTTCTCCCCCTCTGACAGTGTGAGGTTTAGTATCGATGACTCAGCTAAGTTAACTCGGAATCCCGCTATCCCCTCAAACGCCTTCAGCTCCCACTGTAATGCCCGAAGTGACGGACCAGGAGTTGTGAGGGTCAACAGGATGTCATCCGCAAATAATGACACCTTATGCTTGTCTCCCCCAAACCTAATCCCCTGAATGTCCGGATTTGCTCTGAGGCGAGCTGCCAGCGGCTCAATGCTCAGAGCAAATAGCAAATAGCAATGGGGACAGGGGGCACCCCTGTCTTGTGCCACGACCAAGCTCAAATCCGAACTTACCCCGTTGACCTGTACCCTGACGCGCGGACTCATATAATTCGCTTTAATCATTTGTATGAACCTATCCCCAAAGCCAAAACCTTCCAGAGTGAGAAACAGGAAATGCCAATCCACTCTGTCGAAGGCTTTCTCTGCATCTAACCCCACTACTATCGCTGGGATTTTGAACTTGTTTGCTTTTTCTATAAGATGCAGAGTCCTTCGGATATTGTCGTGTGTCTGCCTCCCTTTTATAAAACCAGACTGGTCCGGGTGAATAATGTCGGGCATTAAGTTCTCTAAGCGTGACGCCAAGATAGCTGAATATAGCTTGGCATCGAGATTAAAGAGTGCGATCGGTCTATACGAGGCGCATTGATGAGGGTTCTTCCCAGGCTTTGGAATTACTGTAATAAGCGCCTCTGCCATGGAGGGGGTCACCGCCTATCCTGTCACTATACTATTAAATAAGGTTGTCAGATGGGGCAACAATTCCAGAGCATAGGTCTTATAAAATAGAGCTGTGAGTCCGTCTGTCCCTGGTGATTTATGAGGTTTAAGAGCCCTGATTGATTGTCTCACCTCGTCTTCGGAAATTGGGGCGTCTAGTTGGTCTTGCCATATGACTCGGAATTTTGGAAGTGCAAGAGTGTCTAGATATTCCTTCTGGGCCCTCGCGTCAGGTGGAACCGCCTTATAGAGGTCCTGATAGAAAGCGCCGAAAATATTAGCTTTACCCAAGTCATCTAGTTCTATCTCCCCCTCGCCTTTGTTTATTCCTCCAATGTATTCCCTCGTCCTTTGTTCCCTAAGTTGTCTCACCAGGTGTGTGCCTACCTTGTTTCCCTGTGTGTATGCGTTACGGCGCAATCGTAGAAGCGTGAATTCCGGTCTGTTGGTATAGATTGCCCCCAGTTTCCCTTTTTGGTTGCCCATCTGGCGTTTTAGGCTACGCGTGGGATTCTCTTTATATTCACTTTCTACCTGAGACAGAGCTGCCTCTAGTTCCACCCTTTCCTTTGCCCTTTCCTTGTTTAGCGCCGAGACCAACGCTATACATTTTCCACGAATTACCGCTTTGAAAGCGTCCCAATTATTTTGGGGAGAAGTGTCACCAGGGTCATTTGTCTGGAAATAATCTTTAATCGCTAACCGTAATTCATCCCTAAGTAACTTGTCCCGTGTCAGTGCGGCGGGGAAGTACCATCTCGAGAACCTCTGAGTTTCCCCCCCCCCGTGCAGACCCACCGTTACCGGGCTATGATCTGATAGCGAGATGGGAAGGATCCTAGCCCCCTGCAGGGCTCCCTGTTGCTCTTGGGACATAAAAATGTAATGTAGTCTGGAGTATGTTTGGTGGGTTTGTGAAAATATTTGTAGTCTTTTGTAGTTGGGTTAAGAAATCTCCACACGTCGAACAGCCCCAAGTCCTGAAATGTATGCTTTAGGGATTTAGTGAAAATATTTCCTGTGGACCTATGCAGGTGTGAACTATCGTCTGTAGAATGCCAAGTGAGGTTGAAGTCCCCCATCAAAATTATTCGGCCTTCGGCAAAGCCCCCCACCATATTTAAAAGTGAGTTCACAAATGTCGCTTGACCTGAGTTGGGGACATAGGCCGAGACAAACGTAGCAGGTCTTCCCTTAAGCTTCCCTTTTACCATTATCACCCGTCCCTCCTTATCAGTCTTAATACCTTCAGTCTGAAATTTAGTGCTGTTGTGGAACATTAATGCTACCCCCTTGTGTTTTGTTTTGGCGGATGATCTGTAAGGAGCTATTCGTTTTTGTGTCGGAGCCTCAGTTCTTCCGATCTCTTAAGGTGCGTCTCTTGGAGAGCCACTACATCGAATTGGTGATCTACTAGATACTTCCAAATTTTTTGTCGCTTGATCGGCGAATTGAGGCCCTTTACGTTCCATGACGTGATCGATATCATTTTATTGGGTAACCCCTCCCTCTCGCTACTTGTGTCCCTTGAGGTCTCTTTCTTCCAGCCCCACCAGCTACTTTCCTCTAGCCATTCTCCCCCTCCGCCTTCACATTCTGACTTTCTCCAGTGCCCCCAGTTTTCCTCCCCCCCACTTCTCCACCACCCCCCTTAACATAGACCTCCCCTTTGAATTCAAAACATAACCAACAGTAAAAATAAATCTTAGCCGCGGGACCCTCACGTGTCCCGCTGTAACTTCACTCCACGTTGCGGGCGTTGATTAGGGGTTCTGGCCCTCGCCGGCACCTCGCTGTCCATGTAGCATTATACAATGTAGCCTTTGTCCTGTAGAGGCATATGTCCTTTCGTCAAGGCTCGTGGCTGTTCCTGAGCGATTGTGGAAAGAGAAGAAGAAAAAGCTTAGACCAGCCTCTTGTCTTCGTTTCACTTATGAGCCTAGTTGACGCGTAACCTTTTATTAAACTCTTGCAAATACAAAGTCATGTCATATAGTCTCACTGTCATCTACTGCGGCCTCTTTTCTTTTACTGGAGTCAGGTCTTGGTTTGGCGCCATTTAGTGGTCATTTTCCAGAGTGTTGTTTTCAATCGAAGAGGTTCCCCTCTTCCGGCCTGCGAGCTGGAGGCTTCGTCCTCTGGCACCGGTAGCCCTAGAATCTCCATGCCCTCCCTTAGCTTTGTGACATGACGTCTGTTTTTAAATTCGAACGCCAGCCCAAACGGATATGTCCATCGGTATCGTATTCGCTCTTCTCTTAACTTCTCCGTAAGAGGACGGAAGGCCTGTCATCGCTGAAGAGTCGCCTGCGCCAGGTCCTGTAAGAGCGCACAGCGAAATCCCTGGAATGAGATGGAGTCTTTCTTTCTGGACTCTTGAAGTATGGCTTCCTTTACTTTATATGAATGGAGCTTGACCAAGATGTCTTGAGTGCGACGTCATTCACCAGGCATTACTGGACCCACCCTATGGGCTCTTTTGATTTTGGTTTTCAATTGTTTGGGCCCAAGAACCTCCGCAAACAGGCCTTCCACAAAAGTGTCTAGGTCAGGTCCCTCTGCCCCCTCCTCAGGTCTCTGATGCGGATATTGTCTCTCCTGGACCTGTTTTCCAGGTCTTCGTTCTTCAATAGGGCCAGTTGGAGTTGTGAGTGTAGAAGTTGTACCTTGTCGCTCGTTTCCGTCACTCTTTTGTCGAGATCTTGGGTTTGGGTCTCCTTTTCCATCAGCCGCATTCCAATGGAATCTACGTCTTGTTGTGGTGAGGCCATTCTCTCTGATAGGTCTGCTTTCAGATGGTCCATGGAAGCCAGGAGGTCTCCTTTTAGTTCTGTGCGTAGTTCCAGCTTGAAGTCTTTTAGAGACGTTAATCAATCCTCCTTGGTCAAAGCCATGGTGACTTCGGGACTCTCTCTCTCCTGTGCTTGTTTCTTTTCTGCAGGCGCGAAATAGCTCTGCCGTGTCCAGGGGACTCCACCGTTTCCTTGCTCCTTCAGTGTACTCCTACCCCGCCTCTGTGCTTAGCCGTTGAGGGTATTCTGCAAACCCACTACTATTCACTGGGGCCTTCACCTAGGTAGTATGGGAGACTTCTTATAAGGAATGAGCTAAATGGTGGCCATCTTAAGGTCAGGCAACAGTCATTGCTCCTGTTTTTAGTGGTGTGGTTTGCTTTCACCGGTCAATTTCCACAATATGATCTCCAGACGTCCCACTGGTTCTTTTGTTTGCATCAGACCAGTTTCACTAGTTCTCCTTTTAAAGAGATGCCTCTTTGGGCTTCAACGCCGCCATTTTAGGGTCAGGCGGGGCGGGAATGGATCCTTCCCCCATCTTGCCGGTGCCTCGTGTGTCTTCCAATGCCTCCCTTTCGCCAGCGCGGGGTCCCCGTGGTTGTGTCTCAAGGTATGGGACCTCCTCTTACCTCCTCTTTGTCGCCGCTCCTCCAGGTCCTCCCACAGAGTTCAAAACTTGCTGCCGCGCCTCCCGACGCTTACTTATGCCCCGCCAGTTTCCTGCGGACGCAGACCAGCCAGTCCGCTCACCGCCGCAAGGCCAACGGCAGCAATCCTCACTCCGGGGCCCCCAGCAGCAACGTCAAGCCCCGTTTCAGGGTTCCTGACTGGTCGGCGCCATCTTGACTCGCGGCTCTTATCTCCGCAAACGGTTTGTTCTCCTGCTTTGGGCACCCGGTAGGAGTTCCCGCTGTGCCTCCTTAGGTCTCCAGACCTTTAGCCAGTCATTTATTCGCTTTAGGTGCTACGTTGGTGCTGCAAAGGCGTCCTCGACAGCTTCTCGGTGGCGGAGCCGACACGGATCACGTCCAGTTGGCCATCTTGCGTGGCCACGCCCCCCACTATTGCCCATTTAGATTGAATAGGGAGCACCCGTATCCCCCTATCCTCCCGAATCGCCCGATACAGGTGCGAGATCAGGCGGCATCCCTGGGCCATACTTAAGATTATTTGTAGTATGTTTGTAATGGGGGGTTCCTCCTGGAACGTGGGCCATATCTCCCTGGCTACCTGGGATATTTTCCTATATTGCAAGAACTGTCCCCTCCCCAAGTCAAAAGCCGCTATTGCCTTTTCTAGTATAATAAATTGTTTGTTTTCAAATAGATCCCCCATTGTTAAGTATCCATCCTCCTTCCATCTGCGGACGGACATGGAGCTCGCGATTTTAGAGAATGGTCGAACCACCCAAGTGGCATCTCCGGGGCATATGGTGCATGTCCCACGACCTTTCGGACTGTACATCCCCAAAGCTCTGCGACGTGCCGTATTATATACGGGAAATCTGTGGGACCCCCCTCCCCAGCATCAAAAGTTCAGGGAGGGAGCCCCCAGAGAAGTTACCCGCCAACAATCTTTTCTCCCAGTTCTCGGCATCATCCAGCCAATGAACCGCATGCTGCAGCTGAGAGGCCAGATAATACAATTCGAAACATGGTACTTCCAATCCCCCGGTCCGCCATGTTCTCTGTAGAGTGGTCAGGCTCACCCTCTTACGTTTGTTACCCCATAATAGATCAATTAACAGGATATCTAATGTTTTAAAAAAGCGTTGCAGGATTCTATACAGGGAATGCTGCATCGCATATAAGCATCATGGTAAAATTATCATTTTTGTAATGGTGATTCTTCCCATAAGGGACAGAGACAGTTCGCACCAGAACCGCACCGAGCCTCGTATTCCTTCTATTACCTTCCCTATGTTAAGGGTAAGGAACCTCTCCTGCGTGACCACCAGCCTAATTCCCAGATATCTAGGCTCGGTCTCCACCCATGGGAGTCCCACCCCCGGCAGTGTCTCTCGTGGCTCCAAGGCCAGCCGTCCGATTGGGATCAATTTTGATTTGCCCTGATTTACCTTTAAACCCGTATAGATCCCCTAATCCCCGCAGCTTATCTAGGAGTATAGGAATCGATAGTGTCTGCTGTCGGATGTACACCAGCATATCGTCCGCATACATAGAGACAACATGGTTGGTGTCTCCTAGGGAGATCCCCCATGCGCTCAATTTCTTCCTCAGAGCCATCGCCAACGGCTCCATTGCTGTTGCGAATAAGAGTGGCGACATCAGGCATCCCTGTCTGGTGCCTCGATGTAGCACGAAGGCCTTTGAGATCAGTCGCCCCATTCTCACTCTAGCATGGGGAGCTGTGTTGAGCAGTTGTAGCCATTTGAGGAATCGCTCTCCCATTCCTATTAGTCAGAGAACCTCCCAGACACAGGACCAATTTACCGAATCAAAAGCTTGCTCTATATCTAATAGCGCCAGAGCATGGTCATCCTGATTTATAGTGGGGGAATGCCATACGTGGGCCAATTTGTGTAGATTATGAGTCGTGTTACATTGGGGGATAAACTCCGCCTGGTCGGGGTGTATCAGGTACTGCATGTGGGGCAACAGCCGGGCCGCTAATATTCTGCTCAGGATTTTTATATCTATATTTAATAGGGAATTTGGACGATATGAACTTGGTATCTGAGGGTCTCTGTCCACCTTAGGGATCATAATCACCATAGCCTCTCTCATAGAGGCTGGTAGGATTTGCAGCCGAAAGGCCTCGTTATATACCTCCTACAGGCGGTCCACCAGCAACGGCTCAAATCTATTATAAAACTCTGACGGGAAACCGTCACTCCCAGGGCTCTTCGCTGGTTTCAAGGCTTGTATAGCCTCCAGTAACTCCTCCCTAGAGATCGGGTCATCCAGCAACTCACCCACCGCGTCCTCCAGCCAGGGTAAGCCCAGGTGACCAAGAATTCAGCAACCATCTCCGGAGGTGGAGATGGGCATCCGGTATAGACTTCTGCTAGGTGATCCGACAAGATCTCTAAGATGGCCTCTTGGCTGTAGACCACGTTACCTTCCTTGGACTGCATCTGGACTATGGTGGTGACAGGTTTCTCCCCCTTGATTAGTTTGGCGAGAAGATCCCCAGATCTGTCCCCCTCTATATGCTGACGCTGCCGGTATACTGTATATTTAAATTTTTCTAGTCGTGGAGAGATTCCAATAGCAAATCCCGAGCATCACTTAATTCGTCTAGAAGCTGGGGGGCAGTCGGAAGCGACGCCTCTATATCCCCTAGTTTTTCTTCCTGCACCTTGATGTCGCGCTCCAGTTGCTGGCACACCCCATATGTTGTCTTAATACAAACCCCTCTGAGCACTACTTTCATGGCCTCCCACTCTATTGCTCTCGAGGACGCCGAACCCCCAATTAGTTTCGAAGTAACTAGATATTTCTTCTCCCAGTGTCGTCGCGAAGGGTGGGTCCGTAAGCACCTCCGGACGCAGCCGCCACATGGGAATCCCTGGTCTGGGCTTCGTGGTGTTTAGGTCCAGTGGCACTGGTGAATGATCCGATATAGATCTAGGGAGATACACTATGTCTCCGACCATGGGGAGCAGATCTCCTGATAGGAAACATTGATCTAGCCTGCTGAAAGTGTTTGTTGCTGACGTATGACAGGAAAAGACTTTACGATCGAGGTACCTGGTTCTCCACCCATCCTTCTACCGCAGCCCCTCCAATGTATCTCTAAAGAGCCCCTGTCATTCCTGGCTTTGTGTGCTGTCTGGGAGGATCCCAGTCCAACGTCCCATCCAACACACAGTTACCTTCCCCCATCATCATCACCCCTCCGCCCAAGTATGGGGTCGCAGCAGCCACCACCCCGGGGAAAAAACCTGAGTCATCCGAGTTAGGTGCGTATACATTAATGAGGCAGATATCTTGGCCATCAAGTCTGCCATGTAGAATTACATATCGACCCTTTGGGTCGGCAAGATGGTGCAGGCACTGGAAGGGGACCCCGGGGGCCACCCAGATGAGAGCCCCACGTGCAAACCCAGAGTAGGAGGTAGCATATATATGCCTCTGCCATCTACGTCTTATAGGCTGCAGGGAAGCCTCCCAAATGTGAGTTTCTTGGAGACATGCAATCGCTATTCGATATCTTTTTAAGTACGCCAAGACCTTTCTCCTTTTTTCGGGCATTGCCATCCCCCGCACATTCCAGGTAATCAATTTTGTCATGGGGGGCCATAATGACTCGCAGTCAGTGGAACCCATGTATCCCTTTTCCCTCCCTGTCCATAGAGATGAGCCGCACAGAACTAGACAATATCTCAGACACAGAACCTCTAAACCCCACATAAACTGTTGCAAAACATGCATAACTGTTGTAAGTTCAACTTTCTCCCTCCTCCCACTGGGCAGTGGTACGGATCCATCCCTCTCAACATTCAGGAGATCTAGTATCCAAATCCCCCACCTTAATCCCCCCCCCCCCGGATTCCCAATGAAGAATGACTATCCACTGCATCAATAGGCACAGTCTTATGTTAAATGTTCTCGGATCTTCCATCGTGCAGCGGTCATATTCCCTTAAGTGGTGCTTTGCCAGTGGCCAAGCGATCGTCGGGATGCGAGACAAACGCCTCTAGCTCCCCGTGCGAGGCTTCGCCTCTTGGGGGGGGCGTGGTGTTCCCCAGATATAGGGGGTCAGTACACATTTCCCCACACATACCATGATCTGGGGGTCGTCCCACCCTCAGTACTTATCTGCACTTCCTGGTCGATGTCCATATTTTCTGTATGTTCGGAAGAGTCTCAGGATATGTTGGAATCTGGCACAACATCCTGTGAGGTCAAGTCTGAGTCCAATACGACCTCTGTCAGCTGAAGGTTACCATCTGCACACACCTCGACATGTCCAGAGTTCTCACCACTTTTATGTTGCGTCTAAGCCTGGGCGTAGTTCGCGAAGTAGCGCTACGCGAAGCTACGCAAAGTGCAGTTCGCACTACGCGAGCTACGCGTAGCACTACGCAAACTGCGTAGTGCACTGTTCGCAATGATTGCACAGTGCCGGATGCTTGTCCGCACTGTGCAATCATTGAAAACGGCATCTTGCACAGTGCGAGCTGTCTTTTACTGCCGCTCGAGTAGATTTTTACTCGAGCGGCAGCTTTCTCAACGCGGACTGGTAGTTTCTCATCGCGAGCGGTCGCGAGCATACGCGACCACTCGCAATGAGAAACCTGACCTCCCGCGTTGAAAATCTCGCCGGGAGGTTTATTTTCCACGCTCGCGATCGGCAACTTGATGTTGCTGATCGCGAACGAGGAAAAAGTCTCGCCGGGATGTCATTTTGCTTGCTCGCGGTCGCCAACTTGACGTTGAGGACCGCGAGCAAGCAAAAATGACCGCTGCACTACGCTACGCGTGTTTGCACTGTGCTACATGCAATTCGCGTTGTGCGAAGTAGCGCAAACTTCGCAAACTACGCGAGCGTAGCGTAGTGCTTTGCCCAGGGTTAGTTGCGTCCCTCCAGTCGATTGGTTTTGTTGTGTTGCCGGGTCCGGCAGACCCGAGGCCCTGGCAGATGCAGAGCGTACATTCCGGTTGGCAGCAGATCCCCCATTTGCGTCCATCCAGTCTGATGCCTCAGCCGCTGAGAGGAAGAATGTGGACTTCCCTTTATATTCAATTCTGAGCTCAGCCGGAAACAGAAGGCTGTACTTTATCCCGGCCTCACGGAATCGTCTCTTGACCACCAGGAAGGTCCTGCGGGGGTCTTGCTCTCGTTGCATGTAATGCGGGAAAATTGCGATCGGGTGACCATCGAAGAGCAAGGGTTCTCTCGTACGGATGGCCTGCAGGATCACGTCCCGATTTCGATAGTTGAAAAAACAGGCAATGATGGCTCTCGGCCGGGCCCCAGGTCATGGCGGGTGAGGCAGGGCCCTGTGGGCCCTCTCAATGTTGAAGAATTTGGATATCCTACGGGGGCCAGTACTTTCTTAATCCATTCTTCCAGAAACAGCTCCACCGAGGAGCCCTCCGCCCGCTCCGGAAACCCCACAAAGCGCAGGTTGTTCCTTCGTGAGCGGCCTCCCTGGTCTTCAGCTCTGTCATCTAGTTTAATTGTCTTTTTCTGTAGGTCCATGACCGTTTCTCAGAGAGACTCGACCTCAGCCTGAAGGGTCTCCACATTCTGTTCCATCGTGGTGACCCTATCTGCGACCTTACGCAGGTCACAGAGCAAGAGATTAACATCAATAGCTACAGCTTCTATCCTATTAACCATATCATCTCTGGTTGACTGGACTGCTGCCAGGATATCAGACAATGAGGGGTCCCGCTGTGCTGCCTCCTCAGTGTCCGCCCATGCTGGACCAGTCCCTGTGGCACTGGCTGTGCATAGTTCAGTATTTTGTTGGACTGCGCGCGGTTGCCTTTGTCTTTCACCATATTGTTTCCTCTGGTGCGCTTTATAATCTGTCACCACCATCCCCAACTGTGGAGCAATTCCGTTTATTGTTCAGACCGTAGGATTTCACCAGTGGCAATCCGGCACAGTGGTCTCAGGTCCCCTCCGCACTCGACCTCCTACAGGGATCTTCTATTGCTCCGTTTTGGAATGGCCCCCCACCAGATCTCTTTACTCCTCCTCCAGGGGTGCCATACCAGGGGGCACCCCCTGGGACCACCTCGCCCCCGCCCCTCACCTGTCGTAATTTGAGCGAGGAGCTGGGGGCAGAGGTTATACTCAAAAGTTGTCCCGGGATCCTCAGTAATGGGGTCCTAGTGAGCAGTGATGTTCCCCCAATTCCCGCTCTCCACCGCTGCAGATTGAGCCACTTGGTTCAATGAAAAGTCCCACCTCCCTCAGTTGTCTTGCACAGTGCTGTCGTACTGTAGGCCCGATCCGGGCTTCCAAGCTGACGATCTCTCTCTAGAGAATCCTCCGGGCCCGGCCTATCTCACGCGCCGGCCGCCCGCACAGCAGGACTCCGCCGCTTGTCCGCTCCCAGGTCCGACCAGAGGAAGACCCGAATCGGGTCGCTGCGGAGTCCGCTCCTTCCCCGCTGCGCGTTACCTTTGCATTACTGGCAGCTCTTGCACGGCTGACTCATCCGGCCTCTACTGCACTTCAGTTCACTGCTTCCACATTCCGGCCGGCTCCCAGGTCACCCGGGGATCAACTCGGCCCCAGCTCACCGGCGGTAGGCTCGGGTCACAGGCACAGACACTCTGGCCCGGGAGCCGCCACTCGTGGTACCGCCACGTATCTCTTGGTGCTTCCTCCGCTTGGGACCTCTGTTGCCGAATCTCGGCTCTCTCCGCAGATGCAGGGCCCTCCGTTTCGGCCTCAGTTTATCGACGGCAGGCCCGGGTCACGGGCACAGACACTCCGGGCTGGGAGCCGCCACTCTCGGTAGCGCCACGTATCTCCCGGTACCTACTCTGCGCGGCACCCCTGCTGTTGGATCTTGGCTCCCTCCACATATACGGGGCCCTCCGTATCCGCTTAAAATGGCGGACCCGTCTCTTCATCCGCTCTGCTAGACCACGCGTCTTGTGATGTTCGTGGGGCCGATCAGCTGCATCGAGTGTGCCATGAAGCAGCGCCGAGTTGTGCTGATTATCGCGGGGTCAATTCCTCGCGGCATTGCAGGATTATAGCGGATCTCCCCATGTCCGTCGGGAGCACCGAAGAAGCACGTCCTATTCCGCTGATCCAGCGCGATATTAGCAAACTGCATACACACACACCATATACTCACTTGGGCCCATACATTCACACTACGCTAATACTTACGCTGGGTGTCAGATATACTCTTATATCAAAAAATCCCTGCTACCAATTACCTTCTGATTGAAGAGTAATGACTTACCGATGGATCCTTTGCTAATTGGGAAGTTTAAAATGAGTGACATTCACTATAATACATAAATCCTGAAATAACCACAAAGTCAGGAAGTTTTAAAATGTTTATCTAAAAGTTTTAGCAGAGTAAAATACAGAAAAGACACGGTATTTGATCAGAATACCCATGTGAAAGCTTAGAATAATTATTTCTAATAAATGACGGTGTTTAGGAAAGAGAGGATAGGAACAGCAGCGCAACTAAAGGTTGCATATATTTACCTAATGTGAGAATCAAACCCCTTAGCCAAGGAATTTGTAAGAATAGGACCCAGGAAGGATGAAGAGCAAAGACCTCCTTCGGGATCAGGACAGGACTGGTGACCTCTCTATAACGACGCCTGCGCCGTTCCCTTCTCTGGCACTCGACTTCTCCTCGATTCTCCCGTCTAATGGACTCCGCCGCCCCCTCCTCAGGACCTCTTCAGGATAGGGATTCGATCAGCAACCGATCAGCATGGTAGCCTGGAGCTCTTCTGTATGTTCTCTTCTAAGCGTGTGCTAACTAATTACTAATGCTATATTCTATTATACCCTTCTACACCCATGTACCTCCCATTAATGTTGCTAAAATATGGGACCACTATTTCTGATTGGACAGGGACAGGGGGTGTACTCTCGCACCATGACACTTTAGGCTAAATTTGTGAAGCCTATTGTATTTACGTTCCCGCCCCTTCAAATTAATACATTCACTTTATTTCCCACCCGTCTCACGGAAGATTTTTTACATTTTCAACATTATGTATATTATTTCTGCAACATTTTAGTACAAGTGGCACATCCGCTTCGGTCAATAGGTTATGGCCTTGTACGGCGTCCAAGTTGACTTCATTTGGCAGTCATTCAGGACACATGCACAGAACACTGTCTCTCGAGTTTCAAGTCACCAACCCAGGCCCAAGATTACGAATTACTAAAAGTGCAAGAAGAAAATATTAAAATCACAAATAAAACGTTTCACTGTATACCCACTTATCTTATTTCTAATCCCATTTAATTATAAAATTCTATCCCGCATGAGTAGCGTTAAAAACAAACAATTTAGTTATGACACGAGTGCAAGCTGAAGCATGTGAAAACACAGAGCAGCCATTTTAAGACACACTGCGCAGAAGCAGAAATTCCCACCAAGCAAAGAAAGACGTCACACCATGTGATCAGGTTGTGACATGCGCAGATAGGATCCCGCGCTTAAGCGGCCATTTTAGACTAGGAACAAGCGTTATTCGTTAGTAAAACACATAGGCAAGCGTCCTATCTATTCGTGTAATGTGTGCAAGGATTAATATAGACAATACAAGTTTTAGTATTAATACTATGAGAAAGATTGCGTACGAGCAAGTTTCATTTGCGAAACCTTGCTCCATCAATCCCCTCTCTGATGGCGTTTCTGAGCCATCAAAAACTACCCTCAATCAGATGCCAACTTCTAGCAAATCACTTCATTCTCATTTTCATCTTTAACTTTTCTACTTTTATTATTTCCTTTCATCTTTTTATATAATTCACTTTTCCATTCTTCCAGTTCAATTTCATCTCTCTTTCTCTTCTTTCCTTTTTCTGTCACTTTATATGTTCCCTTCTTTCTACAGCATTTGCACCAAAATACTATTGTCAGAACTATTATTGCTATCCCTGCTAAGGGAACTAGTATTTGACCTATAAGTCCTTTACCTATTTTAGCAAACCAGGTTCCAATTGACGATATACTATTTGTCAATCTTTCCCATACACTATCAACTTCCAGTGGTTTAAGTTCTTTCTCAAGTTTAGTTATATTCTGAATATACGTCCCAATTTCTGCACTCTTATCAGGAATATAAGTGCAACAGTGTTTCGTCTTTAAAAATTTACAGACTCCGCCCTCTTTTGCCAATATAATGTCAAGAGCAAGTCGATTTTGCATTACCATAGACCTAATCGCAACCATTTCCGCATTAATCATTAGAAAACCTCCAGCAGTATCCGTTGATAAACGATCAACCACTGTAGACAATTTACATATTTTCCTTGAGTTCAGAATTATTCCCACCGAAGGTATCAATGCACCAAATATATCACCTACTATTTCTGAAAAACGAGCTCTTTTACTACGTATTAATTCACCATTGTTTTCATTGCTTCCAGTGTTTCTTTTTACGTGGTATATTTTTGGAAAAACTATTCCAAAATAACAACTTCCATACCACCGTGCAGGAAGCCTAAAGTAAGCCTTATTCCCGCAGACATAATAGATTCCAGGAAAAACTGAATCTGTTCCTTCTTTAAGTCCCCAACCCAATATTAAAAAATTGTGTTCACATTCACTGGTACCGATGAAAACATTGTTATAGTCAGTCTTTAACCTATGAAGACAAATTTTTCCCTTCTTTTCGAAATCCAGAGCCATAGCAGCTTGAGCTTTGCCAGGTGTGTAACTTCCCTCTTTCTCTGCCCAAGGTGGTAAATGAGACTTATGCTCTGTAGCTTTCTTTTGAAAATCCTGTCTTCTACTAAATTCAAAAATATTTTCTCTTCTTCTAATAAAGAACATGTTAGATTGTGTCTACGTGCATGTGTTAAGTCTATCGATTTCATTGTTAAGAAAAATTCTCCCATAAACTGTGCATCTAAAGCGCTAAGTACTGGGTTCATACTCTTGCGAACTGGAACCTCAGAAAATACCACATCTATATTGGAATAATAATACTGTAATCTACCTGTACTATAAAATAAACTTGTTAATACGCTACATGAAATGCCATATGTCAATGGTAAATGATGGTATGTTAATCCTTCTGCTACTGAATCTGGTAACTTCATACAGACATAACAATTACTAACTTCCATAGTGTCTACATACTGAAATAATAACTTTGTAAAAACATTTAAACTAGTGTCGTTATCAGCTATCTCATGATGAATTCCTACATCATCTTCTGCCATTAGCTCTACTCTATTGCCTTCATGTTTGCTGTCCTCCCTATAGTTTCATTATTGTTCTTTTTATCTATTATCATCAGGT
Organism: Calotriton arnoldi; assembly: GCA_963921515.1. Taxonomy (NCBI): domain Eukaryota; kingdom Metazoa; phylum Chordata; class Amphibia; order Caudata; family Salamandridae; genus Calotriton; species Calotriton arnoldi. The sequence continues at coordinate 3,159,768 of CAWUFW010000269.1, read as the reverse complement.
AAGGAACTGCTACAATCAGGACTAACCATACTATAAGCACCAATACTAGACTACATATGCAAATTGCACAGCATCTTCTACAACATTTTCTCTTTGGTCTCCCAGTAACTCTATCATCAGGCATTTTTCGACAAGGAAGATTGCTTTTCTTATCTCTATTCTTTTTCTTCAGCGGATTCTTTTGTTTAGTCAGGGTGGTCTTGTTTCTTTTTCGTACGTTAATTCTGCACTTGTTCCTTCACCACCACTGTCACTTGATTCTGAGCTTTCAAAGTCTTCAAGAACGATATACGTCCAATCAGGACCCTTGAATTTGTTATTCACAAGTCTTAATCTTTTACTTTTTCTCTTCCCAGACTTTTTCTCTTGGTTAGTTTGACTTGTTACTTCAGGTACTTGGTCTGGATCTTCACTTCTGGTTGTTATGTGGCACTTTACTCTTTTGATGAAACTTGGCCAATTGTCTCCTTTTCTTGGCTTTTCTGTTTGTACTGTTTCTTTATTTTCGTCTTCAGATATCTTTTTATTTTCACTGGTTGGTACTGTTTTGATTTCTGTAATCTCTGACTTATTTGATTTATCTTTTTCTGGTCTTATTGGTTTCTCGTTTGCAGCTCCACTGTGAGTTTCCAATAATTCACTTTGTTCTGTATTTACTTCTTTATGTTCACTTTTCTCAATCTCCTTTTCTTCTGTATTTTCCTCTTGACCTAACTGCTTCTGATCAGGGCTTATTGCACTGTGTACTTCTGCAGCCTGACCTGCTTCTTCTAAACCTGTCTCTCCCTGTTCGAATTCTATTAATTCTTCACTGCTTTCAGTCCAGTTTTCTTTCCCTATCTGATTTGGTTCAGGGTCGTTTACTAGCTTGTCTTCTTGATCCTGAACCCCTTCTTCTTCACCTATCTGATCTTCTTCAATTGCTCTTAATTTCTTTTGACTTCTTGTTCGGTGGAAAACCTCAGGAATTTCTACCACTGGTATCCAATCCTGACTTGTGCTCGGTTGTTCTCCGTCAGCTTCTCTCGAACCTCGAGCCTGAGATTCTTCAGCTTGGCAACCTTCAGCTTCTTCAGTGATTGGTGTCGTCTGAGTGTTTTCTTCTTCTGGGTCTGGTACTCTCTTGGTGTGACTTACGTGAATCCAATTCGGAAATCCGGCACACTTCACTGCTGTATTCGTGGTCAATATGATTTGACAAGGTCTGCTCCATCTGGGTGATAGACACGTTTCTCTGGTGTGATTCTTCACCACCACCCAATCACCAGGATTCAGATCATGTTCTAGTTCAGGCTGCCTGGAAACTGCGTCTTCTCCAATCTGGTGAGAGACAGAACGCACTAGGTCAGCCAATCCTTTACAGTAGTCCAACACCATATCATCAGAAATATTCACCAGTCTGTTTGTGGGAACATGTGTTTGTCTCATAGCTCTTCCCATCATAATTTCATGGGGGCTCAAACCTGTCGTTCGATCAGGTATACTTCTGAGTCCCATCAGAACAAGTGGCAATGCATCGGGCCACTCCAATGATGTTGATGCACACATTTTTCCCAACCTCGATTTTATAGTGCCATTCAATTGTTCAACCACTCCAGAAGCCTCTGGACGATATGCACAATGCAGTTTCTATTTGATTTGAAATGCTTCACAGATTATCAGGATCACTTCGTTGTTAAAATGTTTTCCTCTATCTGATTCCAAAGATACTGGGAAACCAAACCTAGGTATGAGTTCTCTTAGTAACAGCTTTGCAACTGTAATGCTGTCATTTCTCCTAGTTGGATAAGCCTCCACCCACTTTGAAAACAGACACACTATGACTAGTACGTATTTCAACCCTCTGCATGGTGGTAACTGTATGAAGTCAAACTGGAGTCTTATGAATGGACCCTCTGCCTTCCCAATCTTCCCAAACCCTATTATCGTTTTCCTGCCTGTATTGTGCATTTGGCAAATTAGACATCTCTGGCAAAGACTCTCTGTAACAGCTCTGAATTTGGGATTATACCAATTTTGTCTGAATAGTCTAATCATTGCATCTCTCCCTATGTGCGTGTCTCCATGATACATCCTGGCCATCTGTGAGAGTAAACAATCTGGCATGACTGGTCTGCCATCTGTACTGACCCATACTTCATCCTCTCTTCTTTGAGAACAACCCACTTTGATCCACAATTTTCTTTCAACCTCGTCAACCTCATCTTGCAATCTTTTCACTTCGTTCCAGGTTTCAGGTGGCATAAATAACATAAGTTGGCAGCTGATTCCCATTCTTTCCACCCTCTTATTCACTGATGTTCTTGTTTTGGCACAATATTGAGCCACCAAATCTGCATATCTGTTGCCAACTACCACCCAGTCATCTCCTGACTGATGTGCGGCACATTTCACCACAGCCAATTCTTTTGGTGATTGTATTGCTTCTAGCAATTCTTTTACAAATTGTCCATTTTTAATGGGGGATCCTGAAGAAGTCATGAAATCCCTCTGCATCCACAATTGGCCAAAATCATGCACAACCCCATAACCATATTGACTATCAGTGAATATGGTTATTCTCTGATTCCTCCCAATTTTGCATGCTTTTATCAGTGCAATCAGTTCAGCTACTTGTGCAGATTTTACACCTGGTAAATAGGATGCTTCGACTATTCCAGTTAATTCACATACTGCATAGGCAGCAGTTAGCTTACCATCTTCATGTCTTTGGCAAGAGCCATCAACAAATAATTCTTTATCTGGCTTTTTAATAGGCTGCTCCTCTATATCTGGGCGAGGTTTTGTGCATAGTTCTGTAATCTGTACACAACCATGTTCATCCTCTTCGTCATCTTTATTTGTTTCATGATATGGATCTGGTAGTAAGGTTGCTGGATGTATTATTGTACATCTTACCATGGTCACATTTTCAGCACCCATTATTATTCTCTCATACTTAGTCAGCCGACTAGGAGTCAGATGCTGCGTTCGGGTTCTTGTCAACAGAATCACAACTGCATGTGGAACATAGATCTTTACAGGATGTCCCATCACAATTGATTCACTTTGTTCGATACTCAAACAAGTTGCTGCCACCGCTTTCAAGCATCCTGGCAACGCAGATGCTACAGGGTCTAGCGTAGCAGAAAAGTATGCTATAGGACGTCTGTCCAGACCATTTCTTTGAGTTAAAACTGAAAGTGCACAATTTTCTCTTTCATGACAAAATAATGCGAATTCTCTTTTATAGTCTGGCATGCCTAAGGCAGGTGCTGAACAAAGAGAGTTTCTCAATTTTACAAAAGCTTCTACACTTTCTTCTTCCCACTCAACAGGATCTTTGGCTTTCTTTTTGGTCATGTTAATCAAGGGCTTAGCCAACATGGAAAATCCTGGTATCCATTGTCGACAGTAACCTACTATTCCTAAGAACATTCTTACTTGTCTTTGCGTTACTGGCATTTGCATTCTTTTTATTAATGCTACTCTTTCAGAGGTTACTCTTCTTTTTCCCCTCTCAATTTGATGTCCTAGGTATTTAACAGCTGTTGTACAAAACTGTAATTTCTCAGGTGAAACTTTATGCCCTTCTTCTGCCAAAAGATTCAAGAGTGCTATAGTATCAACAACACAGTCCTCTCTGGTGTTTGACGCTACCAATAAGTCGTCAATATATTGCACCAAGACTGAGCTTCCTGGCATCACTAATTTTTCAAGGCACTTTTTCAATATCTGATTAAAAATGGAAGGACTTTCCGTGTACCCCTGAGGAACACGATTCCATACATAGACTTTGTTTTCGAATTTAAATGAAAATAGATATTGGCTGTCTGGATGTAACGGAATTGAAAAGAATGCTTGACACAGATCTATAACTGTGAACCATCCAGCATTCCAAGGAATCTGGTACAGAATTACTGCAGGATTTGGCACTATAGGACAACATAGTTCCACAATTTTGTTAATCTTTCTTAGATCCTGAACAATCCTATATTTTCCGCTAGGTTTCTTTAAACCCATTATCGGTGAATTACATGGGCTACTCATCACTTCTCTCAATATGTTTTGTTTGACCATCCGGTTGATTTCTTCAATGACACCTGCTTTAACTTCTGCACTCATTTTGTACTGTTTAGTATTTGGAAAAATCGCACCTTCTTTTACAGTGACTTGAACTGGGTCTATTTTAGCCATGAGTCCTACTTCCTTTCCCGTGAGATCCCATACTATGGGATTTACAGTACTTTTAATTCTTCTGGCAACTCATCTTTTGTTAGTAATGAAAACATTTCATCTACCTCTGTTCCTTGTTTCGCAATCATAATTTTATATACATGATCTTCATCTGGTGTCTGTACTGCCACACCATCCGGTGTGCAGAAAATGGTGCAATTCATTTTGCACAATAAGTCCCTACCTAGCAAGTTCACTGGACTAGAATCGCATACTACAAATTGATGCATTTCTTTGAAGTTTCCAATTTTAACCTCCATTGGTTCAGTAAGTGGTGTTCTAATTCTTTGGTTAGCAACCCCTACAACTTGAATATCTTCACCAGAGAGAGGAAGGTTTGGGACGTCTACTGTTCTTACAGTAGACCTGGTAGCACCAGTATCCAAAAGAAAAGTAATATCATTACCTCTAACTTTTCCTTCAACATATGGACCTGATTGATCTACCTGCAGGGATGCGCCAAGTACGCATTCCTTCTCCCCCTCTCCTAGGCACCGTCATGCGTCGAACCCGCAAAAATCATCCTGTAAAAGAAATTGTGAGGTCATATAATCATTCTTACCACTTCCTCCTGGGTATCCGATGTCTATACCGTGCTTTGCTCTGCTTATATTACCCTGAACAGGTGGAGGTGGCAACTGACTTTGAGGATTTACCCCTTGCTGTGATTCATTCTGTGTCTGTGAATTTAAATTTTGATTTGGGCCATTATTATTTCGAATCTTTTTACACTCGTCCTTCCAATGCCCCAATTTTCTGCATCCATGACAAGGAAATTTCTTTTTAGCTTCTTCTCTGCTCATTCGTCCTTTCATTCTTCCACCATTTCCAGAATCACCATTCGTTCCAGAATCTTTTTCTTGTTTTTCATGAGGATTGTCTAAATTAATTCCCTGTTTTTCAGCCATTTTCACCTGTGCCCACATTACTTTTTCCTGCAATTTCTTGTGCCTGTCCTCAATGTCATCCCCACAATATTTTGCATATTTCAGGATTTCATCTATGGGCTTTCCCTGCCAGCAAAGCATATGTTGCTTAATCATCTAGCATATCTCAGGCTTCAATCCGTACACGAATCTGTACACAAATTGACTCATGTTTTTGTCTCCAATGTCCTCAAATCCACTATACTGCTTGAACACCTGCAAGAGGCGATCATAATACGAATGAACTGTTTCACTGGCTTCTTGGGTAGTTCAATCTATCTTTACCCAATCTGTTTCTTTCGGTGGTATTTTCCCTTTCAGGTAAGTTATTACCTGCTGGTACTTTTTCATCACATCATTTGACGGGGCACCTGTCTTTGGATCTCTGGGATACTCATCACTTGGCCAATCAACTGTGATCTTACAGTCTGTCCATAAATCTGCAGGTACCACTATGTCAAACAGACCATCCAAATCCTTCAACAATACTTTTGACACCTTCACAAACCTTTCAACCTGCTTGTACCATTCAATTGGCTTTTCTCTCAACTTCGGGAAATCATTCGTAAATGATAAAATATCCTGTCTGCTCCATGGGACATGCACATAACCTCCTCCTGCAACTTCTCGCATCGGGTACATTTTGTCAGCTTTTTCTGTTTCTTTCATTACATATTCAGAAGCTGTTCGACTTGAGCGTGCTTCTTCCTTTTTCTTTGCCCACCTAGTTCTCCACTTATCTAGGTCTCCCCATTTTTGCAAAACTAACATTAATTCACGTATTTGTAGCCTTTTTCCAGAAGCATTCATATTTTCCAGGTCTTTGTCTGAGAAATCTGCTCTATAGGGCTTCTGTAATACTTTGGATCTCCCTATTTCGATTCCCATTTGTAGGGCTAAATTGGACAATTTTTCATGAAATAACCTTACATTTCTAGTGATACTCCTGCACAGAAACAGCAATTCTTCTTCATCATAAGTGTTTAAACGTTCTACTCCTACATTTCCGGCTATCATTTCTTCTACGTCAACCTTTAATTTCTGAATGTCCAGCAATTTTGGAAGTGTACACATTTTATCTGATCTCTGCACCCACCTTTCTAAATCTTCAGGAGTTAATATAGTGGCACTCTTTGCCCCTGATGAAGTTATTAAACTTACATCTCTTGAACACTCAGGTTTTTCTTTTCTTGGAGTACCTTTTACTGGTCCTCTAATAGGTAAGTCCATAAGTGATATTGTGGAGTCACAGTCACTAAAATGATCTTCAATTATAACTGGAGCTTCAGGTTTTTGAGAATTTTCGGGAGTATTCATAGGAGAAGATACAGGTATCAGAGGAGGACAATTTCCTTGTGTACCATACAATGGCACTACTGGACCAATTGTTACAGGAATAGTCAATGAATCAGGATGCGTTTTTATCTGGGATATCTTCCGTACTAATTCTGCTCTAGTCTTTTCTAATGCTTCCTTTTCTTTCTCATGAAGTATTCTATTCGGGGTGAATTCATGTAGTACCTGAGGTACCATTGGTGTTTGTGGTGGGGCACTAGGAGGAAGTCCACTTGACCCTTCCTGATACGGTGGAGGATGTCTCAACAATTCCTCCATAAACTCATCTTCTGAGTCTTCAGGTCTCATTAAATGTTTAGTCTTTTCTGTACATTTGCCTCCTGATTTCTCTCCTTCTGTAAATAAGGGATATAATCCCTCAACAAGCATTGCCCTTCTCCACTGCTTCATCTGACCTTCCCTATTCTCACGTAAATATCTGGGAAAAAATCCTGGATACCTTCCATTACTTCGAGATCGATCACGCTCAAATGCCTCAGTTTCCCACTCTTCTAAAGCTTCATATTGAGTTAATCTTGGTCTGGGTTCTAAATCATTCATCCTTTGTCTCAAATTTTGAAGAATTCGGCCATTAAATGTGCCATTTTCGGGAAATTCTAATATCCCATCATTTTTAGTATATTCTCTCCAATTCTCTATCCATACACAAGTATGATAACCTCTCTCCATCATCATAAATGATGCGGGCGTTTTCGCTGGGGGAATAATAATTCCCTCCCTAGTCTTGATTGGTTTGTCCTTCTTGAAATAATTCTTAATCTTTTGTAAAACTGACATCTTTTTCTTTTCTCCGTACATTTTAGGCAAGTACCGATGTATAAAATTATATTCTTTAAAGCCTAAATATCTCCTATCTGGACGATTCCCTGTTAAAGTTGGATCGCGTTTTAACATGCAATCCTTATCCACTTAGAATTTCGCTTCTAAATTCTCAACCAATCAAATGTCTGCTAACTTTTAATTCTAAGCCAATCCTTGCGCGGCCTTTTTGGTGACGTTTCTCTGTCAACCCCTCCTTTACAATTTACTCTTTTCTGTTCCCACGCTGATTCAACCTATCCTAGCGCGGCAACTATGACATCAGTACTACTCCTGACTACTAACCCCTCCTTTACAAGGGTTTTCCCACGCCCGCGGATCCAACCAATCCCAGCGCGGCGTTTTTGTGACGTCAGCTCCCTCTCCGGCAACTGACCCTCCCTTTACAAAATCTTACGCAAAACTTATTTTCTCTATAGTTCTTAATTAAATTTCAGTAACAACATAAAACATTCGCTATCGTGCCAGTTTCTCTAATTCGAAAAGATAGTCTCTCTTACACACTTAGTAAAACCTTTCCGTTTACTAACCATACACTACGAGTAAAACCCTTCCGTCTACTCTTCACACAAGTTTCCGAAATACCTGTTACTTCTTCAATGTTACCCTTTCTAGGTGATATAACATCAAATTTTCACTAGCGTACTCCTTCTGCTATACTTACGCACATAGAGTCCCTAACAAGTTCTGATAGCCCTGCTTAACTTTTCAGTACTATTTCTGCCTGACAGATAACCTCACTGCAGTATGGCTTCTACCTGCCACCCACTATACTTTTCCCCGGGGTATTCTGGACAACATAAAACAATACTCAAAATAAAACGGGTTTTAGTTCATAAAAATACAAAGTAAAATTCTCATTACCCAATTAACAAAGAGTAATACTAACCGTCCTCTGCTTACCAGAAAACTGATCCAGCGCGATATTAGCAAACTGCATACACACACACCATATACTCACTTGGGCCCATACATTCACACTACGCTAATACTTACGCTGGGTGTCAGATATACTCTTACATCAAAAAATCCCTGCTACCAATTACCTTCTGATTGAAGAGTAATGACTTACCGATGGATCCTTTGCTAATTGGGAAGTTTAAAATGAGTGACATTCACTATAATACATAAATCCTGAAATAACCACAAAGTCAGGAAGTTTTAAAATGTTTATCTAAAAGTTTTAGCAGAGTAAAATACAGAAAAGACACGATATTTGATCAGAATACCCATGTGAAAGCTTAGAATAATTATTTCTAATAAATGACGGTGTTTAGGAAAGAGAGGATAGGAACAGCAGCGCAACTAAAGGTTGCATATATTTACCTAATGCGAGAATCAAACCCCTTAGCCAAGGAATTTGTAAGAATAGGACCCAGGAAGGATGAAGAGCAAAGACCTCCTTCGCGATCAGGACAGGACTGGTGACCTCTCTATAACGACGCCTGCGCCGTTCCCTTCTCTGGCACTCGACTTCTCCTCGATTCTCCCGTCTAATGGACTCCGCCGCCCCCTCCTCAGGACCTCTTCAGGATAGGGATTCGATCAGCAACCGATCAGCATGGTAGCCTGGAGCTCTTCTGTATGTTCTCTTCTAAGCGTGTGCTAACTAATTACTAATGCTATATTCTATTATACCCTTCTACACCCATGTACCTCCCATTAATGTTGCTAAAATATGGGACCACTATTTCTGATTGGACAGGGACAGGGGGTGTACTCTCGCACCATGACACTTTAGGCTAAATTTGTGAAGCCTATTGTATTTACGTTCCCGCCCCTTCAAATTAATACATTCACTTTATTTCCCACCCGTCTCACGGAAGATTTTATACATTTTCAACATTATGTATATTATTTCTGCAACATTTTAGTACAAGTGGCACATCCGCTTCGGTCAATAGGTTATGGCCTTGTACGGCGTCCAAGTTGACTTCATTTGGCAGTCATTCAGGACACATGCGCAGAACACTCTGTCTCTCGAGTTTCAAGTCACCAACCCAGGCCCAAGATTACGAATTACTAAAAGTGCAAGAAGAAAATATTAAAATCACAAATAAAGCGTTTCACTGTATACCCACTTATCTTATTTCTAATCCCATTTAATTATAAAATTCTACCCCGCATGAGTAGCGTTAAAAACAAACAATTTAGTTATGACACGAGTGCAAGCTGAAGCATGTGAAAACACAGAGCAGCCATTTTAAGACACACTGCGCAGAAGCAGAAATTCCCACCAAGCAAAGAAAGACGTCACACCATGTGATCAGGTTGTGACATGCGCAGATAGGATCCCGCGCTTAAGCGGCCATTTTAGACTAGGAACAAGCGTTATTCGTTAGTAAAACACATAGGCAAGCGTCCTATCTATTCGTGTAATGTGTGCAAGGATTAATATAGACAATACAAGTTTTAGTATTAATACTATGAGAAAGATTGCGTACGAGCAAGTTTCATTTGCGAAACCTTGCCCACATCACCGCCATCTTGTTGGCAACTGCTGAATTCAGAATTTTGTCTTCTTTTCAGAAATGTATAGCTTTCCGGGATCCATTATTGGTTTCACACCCATTTCTACCACTAACTGGAAGGAGGTTGAAAGCACAAAAAATAGCAAAAATAAACGATGTCCCAGTGCCAAAACTGTGTAGAAAATGTTGGTTTTCTGCCAAAAGTCTGCCTGTCCCTGAAAGCTGGTAAGATGATGATTTCAGCACCACAAACCCTTTGTTGATACCATTTGCAGGGGAAAAAACAGACGTTTTCTTCTGCAGCACTTTTTCAAAAAATAAATGTAGCTGTACTTTGGCTAATTTCTGGGTCCCCTCCAGGGGAATCCACAAACCCTGGGCACCTTTAAAATCCCCATGATGTTGGAGGAGGAAAAGGACGCAAATTTGACGTGGATACCATATGTGAACAAAAAGTTACAGGGGCCTAAGCACAAACTACCCTAAATAGCCAAAAAAGGCTTAGCACATTGGGGGAAAAGGCCTAGCAGCGAAAGGGTTAAGTGATATGAAGCTCGATGTCGCACTTGCTCCGACTTCAAGGTTTGACCATTAGCATTTCTGTCAAAGTCGGGCTCCTTGATTTGCAAAATGGAGTCATGTTACATTAAATGCGAGAAGTGCGTACAACCGTGTCAGCTGATGGGGTTGTCTCCTTTCAGCAAGGGTGTAGTAAGTAACTACGGATGCTTGAGTAGTTGTAATCAGGAGTTTATTCAGGAGCACAGCTAGAGGCAACACAACGCCTGCTGACCAAATCACCAACTGACGTTCCTAGAACACACACACATAGAATAGAGAATACACGCAGGTATTCTGGAAGGGTGAGTAAGGGGAGAGATAGAGAAAGGCATAGGAATACATAGCGACCATATTATGAGAGGTTATAATATACAACACACCTTCCTCCTTTATGGGGAAAGAAAAACAGATACAATAAGGATGTAAAACAACCATCCTGTATGTACAATTAACAGCAATAATCATTGAGATAAGCGGGAGGTCTGCGACACCTTGTGATTCTGTTGTTCACAGACAAAGGAGTGATGTGAAGATTAGGGGAGTTGCCAGGAGAGTAGTTGGCAGTACTTCCCGAATCACTAGCATCACCTCCACCCACACTCCTTCTACTAATAGGAACAGGAAACAAGGGATCATCCTCCATTGTTGACAACATGTAACCACTGTTACCTGTAGAGGCATGAGTGTCTTGGACAGTGGTATCGTTAGGTGCAGGACCTTTTTTTTGATATAACGCAACTCTGCGGAGGTTCCATTTTTCCCCATTGGTCAAGACCACGTAATGGGGAAACACCTCTTTGACACTGAACGGACCTTTAAACTTGGTTAACCCTTTTGAAATTCTACCAGGTTTTACTTTGACAAGATCACCTTTTGAAATATGAGAAGAGAACGTCCTTTCGGAACAAATGATGGGAGTGGATACAGAGTGACCACCTTTAGAAACTCCTTCTTTAATCCAGGACGGAGTAAGTTTCGTACTGGGAACTCTGCCTCGCATTAGTTCAAAAGGTGACTTTTCATTTAAGCCATGAATAGTAGTGCGATAGGCCCACACCATATCTTGGACCATGTCATGAGCAAAAACGCCACTGGAGCAAGCCATCTGAATAATGCCTTTGACAAGTCTGTTGGCCCTTTCGCACAAACCATTACCCTGTGGGTTATACAAGGATGTGCGATGATGTGTGATGCCACACTTAGATAAAAAAGAACACATATTGTGGGAGACAAGTTGTGTACCATTATCTGTGATGAGAATATTAGGATAGCCCTCTTCTTGAAAGAGTGTTTTCAGAAAAGTAATAGTGCTGTCTGTGGTAATGTCTTTTACAAATCTAACTGTAAGCCATTTGGAGAAGACATCAATGGACACAATGGCGAAACGTTGACACAAAGGTAGTTCCTCCATTGGTCCAATAAAATCTAGGCAAATGCTGTGCCACGGACGACTAGAACTTACTAGCTGACCCATAGATGAACCAACAGCAACTTTAAGTCTCTTCTCACCCTCTTTACATGCTGAACATTTTTCAATCCATGAAGACACTTGAGAATCCATGCCCGGCCACCAAAAATTGGCTTTAAGCCTGCGCTGGGTCAAAGTTTGTCCCAAATGTCCTTCATGGGCAATATCAAGTAGTTTTGATCTTAAGCTTGAAGGTGGAACGAATCTGTCACCTCGCATGAGAATGTTATCTCCGCAAGTTGATAACTCATCTAATACCTTCAGGAAAGGACGAGCCGAGATGTGTACACAACTCTCCCGTCTGGAACCCAACCTTATAAGAAGGATGACCTGTTTAAGAACATGGTCATTAGCCATTGCTTTACACCATTCCTCGTGTGTGAAGGTGCCTTCACTGACAGCAAGGACATCTTGAACTGACGCAACAGCCCACTCTTCATTCTCAACATTGAGAGATGCATCATCAAGATCTTCCCACTTGATAGACATTCTAGATAAACAATCAGCTTGAAAGTTGCGCCAACCCGGGACATGTGAAATGTCGTATTGATATTCTTGGAGTTTGGCAGCCAACCTAGCTAGCCTGGGAGAACCTTTGCCCGCCCCACCGGGAGACAGTATGCAAACTAAAGGTTTGTGATCAGTTTTGAGGAGGAATTTGGTACCCCACAGATAAGTATGGAAATACTGGACACCCCAAGCAGCAGCGAGTGCCTCCTTTTCAATAACAGAGTAGTTTTGTTCTGAAGGAGTGAGAGTGCGAGAGGCAAAAGCAATTGCTCTCTCACCTTCAGAATACTTCTGTAATAAAATAGCACCTAAACCAGTGGCACTTGCATCAACCATGACTACGGAGGTACGCTTCGTGTCAAAAGGGGCTAAAACATTGGCTTCACAAATTTCTTTTTTGATGAGGCTAAAACATGTATTCTGGTCGTTCCCCCATCCAAATTTTACACCTTTTTTGAGTAAAAGTCTCAACGGCAATGTCTTGTCTGAAAAGTTTTTCACAAATTTAGAATAGTACTCAATCAACCCCATGAAGGATCTGAGCTGATCTTTGTCAGATGGACATGGGGCAGACTGAATCGCTTCCAACAGATTCTTCTTGGGTTTGACTCCTAGAGCTGATATTTCATAACCAAGATACTCTATCTGTTGCACAAGAAAGGAGCATTTCTCTTTTCGAAGAGTAAGGCCGGCTTCCATAATTCTGTGCAAGACATCCTTGAGTACAAGATTGTGGTCAGCAATAGAGTCTCCAAAGACAAGAATATCATCTTGGAAGAAGACTGCTTTTTGAACACCATTGAAGATCTCCGTGACCATGCGCTGAAAAACGCTGGCCCCTGAAATTAGACCAAACGGGAGCCGTGTGAACTGGAATGTTCCCTCCGTAGTTATAAATGCGGTCAGATGTTTAGAATCATCGTGAAGTCTTATCTGATGGTATGCGCTCTTAAGGTCTAATTTGGAGAAGAACTTCGCTCCCTGCAAGGTAGATACCAACTCTCCAATATTTGGTAGGGGAAAGGTGTCTGCAACAAAACATTTATTCAGTGACCTTAAGTCCACACAGAACCTCAATTTTCCGTCTGATTTCTTTGTAATAACAACCGGAGACACCCATGAGGATGCCTCTACTGGCTCAATTACACCATTTTGCAACATTTCATTCAACAAGGATTTGACCTCATCCCTAACTGATAGAGGAATTTTCCTTAATTTGTGTTGGATGGGAATGCTATCTTTTTTTAATCGGATAAGATGAGAGTAACCCTTCAATTCACCCAGCTCATCTTTGAATATGGCATTGGCACCCTGTAATATGTCATCTAAAGAGTAGTCATCGACCACCATGACTTGAGAAGGTGCCCTAGGGTTGATAATGATGTGAAGATCGTATTGATGGACCCAACCCAGTATAGGAGGACCATCAACAGAGACATAGACTTTTCCTCTGATGGATCTATTCTTAAAGGAAATATGAGATTCAAAATACCCTAAAATATCAATTGTGTCCCCTTGGTATCCTGTAGGAGATATATCGCTTTTATATAGTGGTTTGTTTTCCCAATGACATTTAAGTAAGGATTCTGGAATAATAGTATATCTGGAGCCTGTATCAACCATGAGGGAAACTTCACGACTATCGATGTTAAAAAGAGCTTTAGGTCTATTTTGTCTCTTATCATCATCACCAACTACATCAATGTCACTAACAACTAGCAACCTTTCCTTCTCTGTTCTGAATCCTTCTGTGGAATCTTGGATGACCGCTACTTTCGGCCGATTCTTAGTTTTGCACATTTTTGAAAAATGTCCAAGCCTCCCACATTTTAAGCATTCTTTGTTTGATGCAAAGCAGAACCTGGATTCAGACGTGTGTCCATTGCTGCCGCAACGTGAACAAAACTTGGATGGAAATTTATTGGGTGCAAACTTTTTGTTGCTTGGCCTATTTTTGCTTCTTACCAAAGCAACTGATTCATCATCGCCTAAATCACATTCATCACTCGGATTTTTGTCTGAAACTTCCGACACTTCTTGCTGAGAACAGTTTTCCTTTGTATTTCCTTCATGCAATTCTCCGATTCCTCAATCACTTTGGCCAAATCGATGGCTACTTTCAAAGTGGGATTTTTCGCAGCCCATAATCTTTCCTGAATCTTTTTATTATTGCATTGAACTATTAACTGATCTCTAATAAGTTCGTCGTTCATGGGCCCAAATTTACACTTCACGGATAATTCTCTTAATCGAGCCACAAAATCATCAATCGATTCATCACTCCGTTGGCGATGAGTATAGAATTTGTAACGGTTCATAACCAAGTTTTCCTCTTTGGAAAATCTAACCTCTAGCCTGCAAATTGCCTCTTTGTACTCGTCTGGTACGGGCTGCCCATTGGCTTGGAGTGCCTGAGGAAGAAATCTGAAGATGCGTTGGCCTTCCTTACCGAGTGTGCTGAGGAGTAATGCTTTTTTGCGTTTCCCTGAAAATTCCTGACCATCTAGAGCATCAAGGTAGTTCTCAAAGATGATAATCCAATCCTCCCAGGGAGTGGAGGGAGTACCAGGTTCACTTAAGAATGGTGGTGGAAGGGTGACTGCTATTTGATGAGACATTGTGATGATGTGAGATGCGCAAACTCCAACGAAGGTATGTGGGTCTGGTGGTGAGCTAACCTACACTGTTGGTAAGTCTGAAGGAAAGCTACCAGACACTGAATGTGTATTCATTGCAAACCCCTCCACTGTTATTACATGCAGAGAAAAAAAAACACAAAAAATTGATGGCTTTTTTTTTAAAGTCAGGATGTGCGTATCATCGTACGATAAGCACTGTAAACATACCTGGATCCTGAAAGTACAGGACAGGTGTGCGTATCACCGCAGGTACACCCTACGGCGCGCTGCCAAGTGTTGATTTCTCCGATCTAAACACTTCCGACGGCTTTCCTCGACAGATGGTTGGTTCCCTAGCAACGCGTCTTGTTGTGCACTTTGCGCTCAAAATGGCCGCTTAGCGTGCTGACGCGAAGCGCTGAGAGAAGAAAACGAAGCGAGGCTTGAAACGCAGCGTGCAATTTCCCTTACGCTTGCTGACACTGGTTTAGATGACGTGATAGTGGCGTGGTTGCCTATGCTGATAGCAACTAGGGGCGATTGGCAACTGTCTTGTGTTGATTGATGGCGCGGTGGGTGGTAACCATGGAGACGCGCTGGAGTATGGAGACGCGCTCAAAGGTATGCGCGCATACAGACTCACGGTTGCTGGATGACGTCAGTAAACCTTCTCCTCCTTCGTTTTGGGACCATCTGTCCCGTGTCGCTCTGGCTGTGTGTCCGTCTTGTCTCGTTGGACGAAGATCCTTTGATTTTCGTGGATTCGTTTTGGTGAAGCGTCGCCTGCTAGCCGTGGTTGGGAAACGATGGAAAACAGCACCCTCCTGCGATCTGGTCAGCTGCAATGGTCCCAGGTCGTCGCCAAATTGTAGTAAGTAACTACGGATGCTTGAGTAGTTGTAATCAGGAGTTTATTCAGGAGCACAGCTAGAGGCAACACAACGCCTGCTGACCAAATCACCAACTGACGTTCCTAGAACACACACACATAGAATAGAGAATACACGCAGGTATTCTGGAAGGGTGAGTAAGGGGAGACATAGAGAAAGGCATAGGAATACATAGCGACCATATTATGAGAGGTTATAATATACAACAAAGGGCATCACAAGAATTCCTAGTAATCAATGCTGCGGGTTCTGAACTGCGTGCGTTCAGTGGACGTCACGGTGTGGCAACGGTAATTTAACATTTTTCATCTACCTGTTGCTAATTACGATAAATTGCATTAGTTATTGCAAACTTTATCTTGAGTACCGTTTTTTGTTGGCACAACGAATCTTCCACTAACTTTCGCGCAGCCTTATCCTTCTGTAAACTCTGGGTAGATCCTGAGTGAAGTTGTATACTCATTGAATGTGATCCTGGTTGAGTGGCTGTGCTGCAGGCCTTCCGGTTTTTGAAAATCGTCACCAAATTGTTATGTCAGAGCAGCAAAACACTTCGAAGTAAGTTCAGAAGCCTTTATTAACATAAAGGTAAAATAAGGCCTGCACGCAGGCAACAGCAGTACAAGGGGATGTCTTGTCAGCCAAAGACTTATCTGGCTTAAACATTCTATGACATCATATTAAAAGTACAGTAACATTCTACAATTGTCATCACAAGGTTCTCATGCATGCAGACAGAGTAAGTGAGACAGCTTGAAATGAAAGACTACGATGTTAAAGCAACACATTATTTAAACATATAC
Source organism: Calotriton arnoldi (assembly GCA_963921515.1). Taxonomy (NCBI): domain Eukaryota; kingdom Metazoa; phylum Chordata; class Amphibia; order Caudata; family Salamandridae; genus Calotriton; species Calotriton arnoldi. Next base: position 3,143,131 of record CAWUFW010000269.1, on the reverse strand, counting down.
AACATACATATTGCTCAAAACTATGTTCAAGTATGGATGGGGGCGTGGCCTGAGCCTATGGAAGATGGCCGCCTAGACTGGAAGCTCCCTCCAAAACGGGTACATTGAAGGTGAATTACTATGCATTTAAACACACCACTGCTTGTTGAACAGAACAAACCATGCTACTGAAATTCCCTGGACTACTCAAGTGTAAGAAGGTAGCTAGCTGTCTTGTGAGCTGAGCATCCTGGTAAAGCAATGTGCTCGTTCCAACTTCTCTCTTCACAAAATGGTGCACTGCTAATGTTTTGGAGCGCCGAGTAGCGAACTTACAGCTGTTGGTGATAGAGGTAAGGCAGCTGCATCGTGTGGCAGGCAGTTTCCCTAAAACTCACGTGGATTCGCTAATTTTGGATATCCGCGCCCTTATCACTGTGCCGCATTGTTAACAACACGTCTCCTGTCTGAGGCGTCATACCCACAGCTTAACATAATAAAGGGTGTTTGCTTACTGTTATTCTACATGACTGCTGACTGCTCCCTGCTACCATCTGGAGACGGAGTGCCCAAATAAAAGAAAATAAAAGTGGAGAAAATACGGTAAAGGAACAAAAAATAAAATAGATCAAAAAGTAGTTCAAGAACAAAGAAAGCCGCAATAACTGACTTGTACTACATAAAATACTAGGAAGAAGACAATTGGTTTACCTCACCTTATATCAAGACACAGCACATTATAATTTCAGTATTGTAAATTTTTGACACAGCCACATCAAGCAATCGCACCATACTTTGCTGTATCATCATTGAGATAATCGTGTGCAATTCTTGAGTCAAACAGGTGATAATTATGTGTCATCCTCCCAGGAGGTCAATCCCCTCAATATTCATCCCGGGATACTGTCCTTAATTTCTGTGAGGCTATCTGTTTTTTTTTCCTGGTGTACTCCTATACCATAAGAGACTCATGCCTTATGTACCTGTTAGTCTGCATAGTATTACTATCTCAGACGCAACCCTGCAGTCATATTGATTTGCTATTTATGTTACAGATTGGCTATTCAAGGTTTGTCTGCTGTTAGTCACACTGTACATTTTGAAATTGTTATAATTGCACAAACCCCTAAAAAGCAACCTGGGCTATCTAGAAAGAGTTGTGCAATGCTTCATATACAGCCTTCCTATAGTCTAATACATACCAAGTTAAACATTGTGACATGCTATTAGAAAATATAATCTGATATAATCCACCATCTATTTTTTTTAAAAGAGAGAGAAAGAGAAATCTAACACTTTAGGTTCATTTATGGCGGACAAAAAAATCATAAAGAGAAGGATCAAAAAAGGACAGTAAAAAATAATAAAGAACAAAAATTGTCTCTTATAGGGCAAAGCACGATCCACCCACTAGATCCACCCACCAAAAATAAGTAAGAAGCTAACACCAACTCTAACATGGATTTAAGCTTGCAATGCCTATCTGCTTTCCACAACTAACACAAAGCACTAAAACGAATACAGACCTCTTGCAAGCAGAAATAGCAGGATTGAGAAACAACATTAAATGCCTTTCCTCAGGGTATAGGGATTTTGGATACTTGTCTGTCAGTAAGATACTCCTATCCTCGACCTATACTATGGTCACTGTACCTCCATCAAATCCTCCATACCTTAAACTCCTGCCGACATGTTTTATGCAGCAAATATAATCTATTTCTATATACGTATCAACATCTTGGTGCACAAATCAGTCTGTAATATTCTCTTAACTGAGCTTCAATACCTCTTGACTACACGTCCATTTCCTAAACACCTACCAATCTTATAACAACCCCCTAACTGTAAGATGATTTTATACAATTCTGCCAGACACATGCCTTATATACCCATTAAAACAAGAAACAAGAGAAACCCATATGTCCCTGTGAACTGGGTATAGCTAATCAGCCAACAAACAATTGTTCACAAGGAACTCATTTGAACAACAAATGTGACGATAGAACAAGGAGTGTTAGTTCCTTGCATACAAGTCAGAATTTGTAGTTAGACTGGCAAATTATATCCTTCTAACACTGTTATTGTATTGGTTTAATTCTGAACTAATCAACGTTTATAGATATTAAAGCCCACAAACAACAAAAAGATTCTATCAAGCCCACTTCAGCCAAACGTGGGCGTAATCTTTATTTTGCACAGAACAATTATACGAAAAAAAGAGTAAAACAATTACTGTGTATTCACACTATATACAAGATGAAAAGTGATTGTGGTGACTTATGAAGAGACCCCGTAACTCGAGAGGGTCGAAACGTCATCGACTACAAAAGGAGGGAGAGTCCTAGGACATTAGAAAAAACTTTGAATAAAGCGGTTTGAAACTTTATTCCATAGGGGACCTCCCCCACCATTCCAATAACCAACTGTTTCCCCCTTTTTTTTTTATAAGTCACTGTATAAATACGTCACTGTTGGTTATGGTCACTATTCTGGGGCACATAAGTCACCACAATCACTTTTCAAATGAGTTCCTTGTGAACAATTGTTTGTTGGCTGATTAGCTATACCCAGTTCACAGGGACATATGGGTTGCTCTTGTTTCTTGTTTTAATAGATTGCGCAGTTTCACTGCAAGAGCCCTTTTTTGGAAATTGCTCACACCCTTTGGTGGGTGTTGTCAAATTGTTTTGTGTCTATACATGTGGTTTAAACCTTATGTGTTTGATCAAATATTGTCTTGAATCTAATTGTCGTGCTACAAAGGATACTAAACTTGGTGGCTGGACTCTTACATAACCCGCAGCTTACACACACAAATCTGACACTAGACTACTATGTCAGACAGAGAAGCTCCAAAATATACAGAGGAATACATTGCGAAAGTAATTAGTGGCCCTTCCCTTTTTTCTACTACTAGTCAAGCAGTTAGCACTAACCCTAGATTAGTACTCCTAGAAAAACTAGAACGGGCTAAAAAGAAGCATGTTCGCACAGAATTACATGCGCACATGTTAACGGAATATTTGAGAGCCAACATTATACCACAGGGACTAATAGTGCGCAACATCCCCGGCATCTTTAGAGAAGATAAAAATTCAAAGGTGGGTTCTCACATATCTCTACTACGTGCTCAAGGCACTGGATGGTGCTTGGAATAGAGACAGCACTTGAGCACAGCAAACAAGAGCTAATAGAGATTGAAAACTTGGAAAAGGAACTATTTGGATGTGATAACTTGGAGGAATCCAAATTGGCCCTGGAAAAACTTAACAAAACAATAATAGAATTCAACACTTTTGAGTTAAAGAAAAAAGCAGATAAAGTCCAAAAGGACATTAACGCATACAGCAAAGAGAAAGCGTTCCCCTACCTACAAGACGACTGCTACTCCCAACCGCAACCAGCTAGAAAGACCATCACTTGCGGTAGATACAAGAACAACACCTTGATATGTTTCTCGGACTCCTCCGCAGGATCAGAATCATCAGAGGACGCAGGAGAGGGCTCCAGCGTAGGTCAGCACAACCAACAACAGATCCCTTTTTTAGGCCAGGCCCAGAGAGGGAGAGGGACCAACCGCAACCAGAAGAGGAACTGGAACCAGTTTGCAGGGGAACGACAAACACGTCGACAGTATTACACATGGGGACCGGAAGGACAGTAACGGTCAATCTTCCCACCCTTCATATTGATCCGGACGCCACAGACCACTCCATGGCAATCACACCGGATAATGTGGCATCAGATCCTGAAAACACCATCCCTATCTTTAACCTTTCTACACATCAACTCAATAGTAGTGAACTTTCACTCCTAAGTCGGGGATTGTCATATGTTATGACTGAGAGAACTGATTTCTTTCAGTTACAAACAGAACTTCATAAATTCTTTAGGTCTCTCAGACTAAAAGTCTTTTTCAATGACAATGAATCGGTTCCATCCATGCAAACCACCAACCTAAGGCCCAAATCTACTTTTATCCCTGCAAATGCCTTGATGCCGCCAGAGATTCAGGCATTTGATAAAGCTGTTCTTGAGGACATTCACTGGTTGAAATCCAATAAATCATTTACCCCTTACAACATTTCACTACTGGAGCGACAGTCGCTACTTAAACTGAAGAAAAAAGACTCTATAATCATGAAGCCAGCAGATAAGGGCGGAGGGATTGTAATTCAGGACAGAATAAACTATGAGGCAGAGATCAAAAGACAACTAGGTGATGCCAAACATTACAAAGACCTTACTCACAACCCCTTAAAGGAAATCAAACAACGGATATTAGAGGTTACCAAGAGTGGTTTGGAGGAAGGGTTTCTTACTCAAATGGAATTTGAATTTCTCAACCAGAAGAACCCCAGAACACCAGTGTTATACACCTTGCCAAAAATCCACAAAAACACGACAAATCCTCCTGGAAGACCTATATTGTCCGGTTGTGGATCTAGTTTGGAGCCCCTTGGCCACTACATAAATGCCTACATTAAGGATTTTGTTCCTATCCTTGAAACGTATGTACGAGACAGTACATTTATGATTAATTTGATTGAAGGTATGGACTATGACCCAATGGAAGAAACATTTGTGACGTTAGACATCGAATCGCTGTACACTAATATACAGCAGAGAGAAAGTATGGAGGTTATTAAAGAAATTCTGAACACCCATCCAGCTCCTGTCGCTGATCCCACAGGGTTCATCATTGATTTACTAGACATTGCACTATCCAGGAACTATTTCCTCTTCAACACCAGATACTACCAACAATGTTCAGGGACATCCATGGGAGCGATTTTCGCACCTAATCTGGCCAATTTGTATGTTGGGGATTTAGAAAGCAAATTTGTCACTTCCAACAATAACCCATTCATCAGGAACATCAAGTGTTGGAAAATAAATATCGACGATATTTTTATGATATGGAATGGCGACCTAGAGAATCTAAATAACTTCATCACCTACTTACACCAATGCCAATCAGCTCTCACCTTCACCCACAGTGTAGAAAAAGAAAGCATTCCTTTCTTGGACCTGAAAATACTGAATAAAGACAATCATCTGCAAGGCAGTCTATATAGGAAACCAACAGAGCGGAACACATTGTTGGAATGCAACAGCTTCCACCCGCGTGCCCTGAAGGACGGACTTCCTTACGGGCAGTTTTTAAGAGTAAGAAGAAACTGCATGAACAAAGAAGATTTCTTCAAAGAAGCAAATATCTTAAGTTCTAAGTTGCGAGACAGAGGATACCCCAAAAGGCTGATAAAAACTTCTATGAAGAGAGGCTGGTACAGCCCCCGCGAGAAAATATTAAAAAGCAAGATCAAGACACCTATGCAACGAAATATCTGCATTACTACATACTGTCCTCACACCACACAGATAGTTAAAACCATCATACGACATTGGCTCACTCTCAACACACTTGACATAGGCCGAGAACTGCCAATGTTCTCATATAGAAGAGGCAAAAATATAAAGGACCACCTTGTGCATTCTGACACCAGCATACCTAAACCCAGAACTACTATCAATGAAATGTGGCCACTCCCACCAGTCACAGGCCATTTTAAGTGTGGCAATTGTATATCTTTCCAGTATACATCAAATACCAAGCTCTTCACCCATGGCAACATTAAATGGACTTTAAACGATCATACCAATTGTGCTACTCCTAATGTCATCTACTGCATTTGGTGCCCTTGTGACCTCATCTATATAGGGCAGACAGTTCAGCCAGTAAAAGCGCGCATTAGCCAGCATAGAAGCAGAATACGCTGTTTAGTGGAGAATGCACCAATGGTCCAACATTACAAAGACAAATCCCACACTGCAGAAGAGATACGCTGGCAGGTTATTGAAAAAGCCAAGACCCCACAGAGAGGTGGTAATATGTCACTGATTTTACAAGCACTAGAGTGTAAATGGATCGAGAAATGCAATTCCATCAGAGAGGGCTTAAATAGCCTTGAGGAGTGGCGCAAATGTATCAGCTTAAACTAACCATAGATAACACCTAATGCAGAACAACTTTGCAGTAAAACTGTATATGTTCTGTATATGTTCTCTAAATAGGGTCTTCCTCTTTAGGGCCTTGAATGAACATTATTGTGAACAGATTAATGTCTTTTCTGTACGGAATATATATTATGTTTAATATCAGTATTGCAAAATGTTTCTTTTCAACAAATGAACATAATATGTTTTAACAGGTTGTCTATCAGGGTACACCGTTGTTAGGTACCCGAGTAATGCCTATGTTCCACATTTCAGATATACCTATGATGGTAATCCACTGTAAGCACCACAACTTCGTGATGAACTGACATTGCAATTTATTTAAGATTGTTTAGCTTACGTATCTACGTATAGTACTGCGGTTGAGAGATTATGTCCTTTATTCCATTATCATACCATTCAAATATGGCCGATTGTTCTTTATGAGAAGCAATGAGCTGCTTCACTATTTTTCATCCGTATAGAGATTGGGTAGTCTATTTTGTTTGCCACCGCAGGTCTACAGAGATGTTGTTTTCCAACCCACCTGAGTATGGCCTTGTTTCTCAACCCCTACTCAGCCCCTTAAATATGGCTGTCATATCCAGTTGGAATGTAGAGTGACACACTCATAGCTCGCCAACACATGCGCTCTGTATAGCGGTTTTGACAGATTCACTACGATCAATTCCTTGCAGCAATTTATTAAGCTTCACGATATGACTGCTGTCTGTGTGTGCAGGCTTTTGAATATTCCAGCACTGTGGTTATTATTAGACACCGGCCGTTCAGATCCAAAAAGGGCTTTGGAAACTATTGCAGTATCTTTCTTAACCAACTTATACGTATTACCCCCCCTTCCTTAACTCCTATAATATAGCTACCATTTCTATACGCAGTTGGAGTAACATGAGCATTACGAGTCTGCACATGCGCTACGTGCAGCCGCTCCACCCAAAGACGATGCTGGATTCGTTACAACAGACTTTACAAGTTATTGAACTCAATGTCATCGGACATTTTGTTCTTTCAATATTCTAAGATTACGGAGGCCTTTTTAGCATTGTGGTCAGTGGCAGGCAGTGTCTTAATCAATATCCCTAGCACCTCCAATATGGCCGCCGCACATACATGATTTCCGAGGGCTCCAGAGTTGACGCGTCTGCACGCGCGCGCCTCGCAGCACACCACTGGCTTACTTAAACATATCGGAGCAGGTTAGCGTGTAGCAGCTCCGCATCGTGGGACACGCTAATCGAGTACTAAGGTGAGATTGACCACACTGTTGGTTAACTCCTGACAGCCTTTGGGATAATATTACCTTCCGTAGTGTATTGCTCACCACTCGTGCTTATTTCAGACTCATCTATGCTGATTGCAGCACGAGGAAATTACTATATTACCCTTGGGTGACCAGTGCCCCTTCTTCCTGACTGACTCGAGTACGAGTCTGCATTCGAATTGATAGGGTGACCAGTGCCCCATACATATTTACCATCTTTCCTGACTCCTGGTGAGTACAGGAAATGCTTTTCTTTCTACATATTTTCTGTTAAATGATGCATACCAATCTAATTAGGATACTCTATTAATAGGTACCCCTCTGACTTCAGACAAATAATTGAAAGCCACACTGACGGATTCCTTGTGGGAGTCTGCATAACCCACGAAAGGGTAAGCTCATCCGGCTTTGTTCTGTTTCGCATCCCCTAGTTGTTTTAATTACCATTTCCACGCATTCTAAAATGCCTAATTGTTCTATTAGGTCACTATACATTGACCATCTACATCAAGAAGATTTTTCCTAAACCTCCGGCCAATTGTAAATACCTGAGGTAAGCCCACTTTAGGTTATTTTCCTAATCACAGCTCACTTTAGCCTTCGTTATTTTAATCAACTGTCCCCTTGCAGTACCCAGAACCCCTTGTCCTGAAGAGACCCCGTAACTCGAGAGAGTCGAAACGTCGTCGACTACAAAAGGAGGGAGAGTCCTAGGACATTAGAAAAAACTTCGAATAAAGCGGATTGAAACTTTATTCCATAGGGGACCTCCCCCGCCATTCCAATAACCAACTGTTTCCCCTTCCCTTTTTTTTTAATAAGTCACTGTATAAATACGTCATTGTTGGTTATGGTAACTATTTTGGGGCACATAAGTCACCACAATCACTTCATCTTGTATATAGTGTGAATACACAGTAATTATTTTACTCTTTTTTTCGTATAATTGTTCTGTGCAAAATAAAGATTACGCCCACGTTCGGCTGAAGTGGGCTTGATAGAATCTTTTTGTTGTTTGTGGGCTTTAATATCTATAAATGTTGATTAGTTCATTATTGAGCCAATACAATAACAGTGTTAGAAGGATATAATTCGCCGTTCTAACTGCAAATTCTGACTTGTATGCAAGGAACTAACACTCCTTGTTCTATCCTCACATTTGTTGTTCAAATGAGTTCCTTGTGAACAATTGTTTGTTATATACCCGTTAGTCTGCATAGGATTGTATTACTCCATCAGACGCAACCCTGCAGTCATATCGATATGCTATTTATATGTTACAGATTGACTATTCAAAGTTTGTCTGCAGTTAGTCACACTGCACATTTTGAAATTAGTTTATAATTGCACAAACAGAAAAAGCAACCTGAGCTATCCAGAATGAGCTGTGCAATGCTTCATATACAGCCTTCCTATAGGCTAATACATACCGAGTTAAACATTGTGACATGTTGTTTGAAAATATTCCAATATGTAAGATTATCCTCTTTGTTTCAGGGGTGAGCGACCATCGGGGAGAACTAGAGGCTCCCATAGCTCCACAAAACTGCATGCGATGGGCGGGTGGGTTTGTATGAGTTTTACAGTTGTATTGCCTATGCTTTTCTATTTATGTTTCGCTTCTCTGGATCAGGAAAGATCTTATTTTCTCTCTTCACTTCTGCCAATCCCCTCTACATGCCTGCCCACATTATCAATTTAGAAGCTTTCACTAGAATGCCTTGTTCCACAGGTTGTGCATACTTTGGTAGTGACACACATTGCCACTCAAATGCATGCAAACAGACATTATATAGACCAACGCCATAACTTGCCACCCCTATCAACCCCTCATGAGTAATGTGTCTATTAAAATTTTGTTGCTGAATACTAAGGGGATGAATAACCCGGTCATGAGAAAGATAATTATTGAATATTGCATAAGTTGAAAGGGGACATTCTTTTCCTACAGGAAAAGAGAATGGATGACACAACTGCACGAAGTATGTTAGGACATTGGTATTCTGTCCTTACATGCTCCCAAGATAACAAAAAGAAGAATGGGGTGCTCACCCGCTTTTCCAAAAAGGTGATTTTAAAAAAAATCAGTAACGCACAACATGGAAGGTAGATGGTTGATTACCAAGACAATGAAGGATGGCATTAGACTTTATGTTGTGAATGTATATGCCTCTACTGCTGATGGTCCTAAATTCTGGTTAGAGCTTAGTAAGAAAATTTATGAAATACCGACCAACACCAATGTTATACTTGGAAGCAACTTCATTTTACTGATGCCTATTGTCCTTGATAGGTTATCTGCCCAGCAAAATCCACAAGCACCTAAAACAATCAATGCTCGCTTAACACATTTTCAGACATCTGGAGACTACCTAACGCCACTGGAACTGAATTCACTTTTTACTCTCACCCACACAATTCACATTCTAGTATTGACTACATCTTAGCAAATGACATTTTCACCCCGAATTGCTCCAATCCTAAAGCAGAACCAATACTGATCTCAGATCATGCCTTTGTCTCCTTAGAAATAACTATTGCGAAACCAGCTGAAAAGGAGAACATATGGAAAATGAACAAGGGAATTGTGAATGGCCTAGACATCAAAGAGAAGCTTACACAAGCAATCTTTAATTATTTTACAGAAAATTAATCCCCTCTTCTCTCAGCTGACGCTATTTGTGAAGTGATGAAGCCTACTGTCAGGGGACAATTAATAAGCCTAATGTCAAATACAAATTTTAAAAAAAACCCTAGCAAAAGGTTAAACTGATTGGAATCGGAAAATAAACAACACTAACATCTATTAATTAAAGGAAAATCATTGGAGACACTAAGTAAATTAAAAACCTTAAAAAAAACAAATACAACAAACTGATTAGCGGTAGAGGTCACATATGGGTAACCAACCCAACGGCAAAAATTATGTGGCTTCAATTAGGCTGGAAAAATACTTGCCAGTTACCTCAAATCAAGAGACACAAACTCCTGTATTACAGCAATAAAAACAGAATGGGAAGGAACTGTGACAGACATTAAGGAAATTACTGAGCTACTCCATGATTACTATAAAAATCTTTATAATCCGACTACTAATAAAACTCATGCTCACTGCCAGAACTACCTTAATAATATTCATATCCCAAAATCAAATGATGAGGTACAATCAAAACTCAACAAACCGATTACTAAATCAGAAATCATTAAGGTTATTAACTCCCTTAAGAAAGGAAAAGCGTCTGGACAGGACAGATTTCCTGTAGCTTCTACAAATCCTTTATCCCCTAGCTAGTGAACCACATGGAGAAGTTATTCGCACATTATGGAATTACTGGGTTTACAGGACCTAGCTTCTCGTAAGCCACAACAGTGGTGATCCATAAAGACAGTAAAGACTCCCTAGACACAAACAATTATAGACCAAACTCTCTACTGAATTAGATTGCAAAATTTATGCTACAATTTTGTCATTTAGAATAGAGAAACATCTTCTATCCCTAATTCATCCATCCTAAACTGGTTTTTATAAAGGGTAGAATGGCTACAGATAACATCCGATTATTTTCACATGTAATTGAAAAGGCAAAATTACTATCTGTACCAATAATAATAATAATGATGATAATTTAGTTTATTAGTTCATAAAAACCATAAACAGAAAACATGCAATAAAATGAATCACCAAGACAATACATTAACAATTCTAATAGCACTTTATGTGCTCTAAAATGGACATGCCTTGACATTTCCATATATAGGTAAAGCTAAAATACAATAATCAAATCATAGCAGCAGATGGGAAGCAGAGAACATAGATGGCGTTGTAATTTTTCTAAACATAAGGGGAGCTTGCTGTACAAAAAGGTAGTACATCACTCGTAATATAACAGGAGGTATCAAGCAAGAGTGCAAACTAAAGTGTGTCAATCATAGGAGCAGATAGAAAACAAAGCATAGATCGTCTTGTGGCTTATCTAAGTAATAAGAGATGCTTTAGCATGCAAAAAGATGGTACCACTCCCATTATATAGCAACAGATATCAAACAAGGTGCCACAACAACACAAAATAGCAGCCTAACCTAAAATATAGCCACAGGTAGGTTGAGCAATAGGGTGCAACAATGCAATAGAACAGTATTAATATCCGCATAAAGTACAAGGTGTTACCAATTCCCAAACCTGAACAAATGACCCATTATTGACTGGGTCCAAACGTATCCTTTTACACTTCATGGTCAGGGCATATAACAGAAAATACCAATATCAGATATCAAAGTCCTCCAACCTATGGGGTCCAGATATCATGTTAGAGCTCCCATGAAACGTATTTAATTCACCAGCCAGGATAGAGGGCGCAAGGCTCTCCCCACTCTCATGTGTAATGTGCCCTCTAGCAGCCCGGCCAGCAAAAGCCATGCATGCAAACCAGCACCATTCCATTTGTGCAATTCCTAACTTAAACAATTCAATGACCCCATTTGGGATACTCCTTAGCCATAGAAATATGAACCAGCCTTTTCAGGCATGATTTCTTTCCTGCTTAGACAGACGGAGAGATACCAACTTATTGGGGTTTTCCAGCATTGCTATGTTAATTCCTGCATTAATCTCCTGTTGACTCAACCAAGAATTCCGCTCGTCTCCTTGAAGGGACAGTTCCCCCCTCGGCCCCTCGTCGCTTGTTAATATTAACTTCTCTGGACTTCCAGGTGCAGATGTATTGTCCGTGTCTATGACCTGTCTATTTTGATTAGACTGCCTGTTTAACTTAGAAGATAGTTTTATTTCTCCCAAAATGTCTTCTAAGACTGTTGGTAGCTGCACCAATGTGTCGAACACTTCTTTACATGAGCACATGGTAAAGTTTGTTTCATTCTTAGATTGGACTGACGTTATAAGGTCGCTTAAATGCTCCACTTTTTGTCAATACCTGAAACATAGACAGCTAATGTATTAAGTAGGTCTACTTGAATATCCATTTTATTTGCATAATGGCTTAATGCCATCACCATTGTTTGCATGGAGTTTAAAATGGGCCCCCAGAGTTTGTTGGAGTCTGTCGATGTATCTTTTGTTTCCTTTTCCCCGGTACACTTGTGGGATTCATATCCAAGGCTCTGGGTTGCACTGCCCTCCCAGAGTCCTGGGTTGTAGCTTGGAATTTCCTTACTGTTGAATTTGCTCTTTCATTGACACCTGTCTCCTTGTCAGTAATTAAAACCTTTCCTCATCCCTTCGTACGCTGCCGTGAGCTTGTGCAGAAGTTATTACACTGTTGGTGGGTGTTTCCCTGTAGGCCGGGAACAAACTCATGGAGGTTTGGAAAGCTTCCGGGCCTAATGTTGCAGTGGTGTTAGGATTGACTTTGATATGGTGATGGACAGTGTCCAAGGGTTGCCCTCCCGGTTCCACATGATCCTGGATAGGTGATGTAATGATCCCTCTTTTTACAATCATCACTGTTGGTGACAAGGGGATTGATTGAAATCCCAATTTGGGTTTTAATATGCTATCTTCATGATCATCCTCTCTAGTTTGGATTGCCCCCATAGAATTGTCTTTATCCTACCAATGCTGAGATCAAGGCATTTTGCATTATTCCTAGTTAATGTTTTAAAGAAGTCTAATATTTTTCAAGACTTTGGGCCCCCAGTTGTTCCTTCTCATAAGGTCACTCCCTTAACTCACTTCGGATGTTAGGGGCTTGTGATGGCTTACAATATGTTTTGCCATTTTGCGCTTTGCAGGCCACCTCTGTGTGCACCGCCTCGCATTTTTCTTTTTTTGGGGCCGATTTGTACACAGGTCCTTATCCTTCCTGATCTCATCTTTAAGATGCAGCTTCTTCTGGAGATCGAGCTGAAAGGTGTCACTGGCCTGGTTTATCACTCTGTGACCTACGACCCATTCCTCACCATGTGCAATCTTAAGCCTCCACAGTGTTCCTTTTCACAGGCCCACATCTCCAGTCCGTTTGCTGCTATTCACTGCTGTTTGATGATGAATTTTTGATGCTGAGTGTATAAAGCTGTATGCCAGAAAAAAAGCGGAGAGTAGGGGGTGAGGTAGTACCGCAAGCCGCACCCCGACCTGGCGGGGCTGCCTCCGCAGTGACACACACCATCCTAATGCCGAGCTGCTAACGCTGTAGTTCTCTCGCGCTGTCTCTGCAGGTCCAAGGCTCCTACTTTGCTTTTCCTATTGTACGCTCTGGCTCCTACCACCACACCTGCTTCGCTGCATGCGCTCCTTTGTGCTGCAGTCACTGCCACTAGCCTCCGAACTTCAGGCTCCAGATCCAGGCCCCGCCTCACGCTCCGAGCTACCCCTAGCTGTCTGAAAGCGGTGTGTGGTGAACAGTGTTCAAAGGACTAGCAGGCAGGCAGGCGGAGTGAAGGGGCCAGTTTAAAGACAGAGCTTCAGCTATCACTTCACTGTAACTGCTTCAAGTTGTCCACGGGCCACTAGCCTGACCCTGCGTTCTAGTAGCGGCAGCCACACCGTATCGTTCGCCAGTGGCTCCAGGCCCCCTGGGAACCCTGCAGTGCCCGATCCGTGGCCACCGCTGCTGCTCCGAAAGAGGCGTGTCTAAGCACCTGCGTCTACGTCCTGTCCTCACCAAGAGTGGCAATGGTTTATATGCCGAGAAAGCCTTTGATAGTCTCTTGGACTTTCCTCAGAGCTGTGTTAAGAGAATTTAACCTCAGTCCTAAATTAAAATGCATGATTTTTATGCTATATGCTAACCACAATTAATGGCACCCTCTCCGACAAATTCGAACTGTCCCAAGATACATGACAAGGTTGCTCCTTATTGCCACAACTCTTTCTATCAAAGATTGAGCCGCCACTTATAAATATCCGTCGAAATACGATGATCAAGGGTATCCCATTTGACTCCAGAATCCAGAAGTTTGCTGTTTATGCAAATGATGTCTCAATATTTTCTGAGGAGGCAATTGAGGTGATCCAAATTATACTAGACATAATTACATTGTATGCTAAGGTTTCAGGTTACACACTAAATATGAACAAAACAGAGGTTTTCCCCTTGAATATTCTTTCTACCTCAGATATCACAACTCTCTTCAAGTCACTAAAGATAATATTGAAAAAGAAACTATAAATAAAATTCATAATGTGATCAACACTTGGTCTCCTTAATATATTACTTGGTGGCAGTTGAGTGGGCAGTATCAGAATAACGACTACCCCCAGATCAACTTTGTCATTAGTGTGTTCCCACTTCATTTATCCCTGACCTTCTATAAATAGGTAGACAAAACCATTCCTAATTTCATTTGACAAAATAAGAAACTGAAAATCGCTACAAATAAAATCAGAATAAATAAGGAAGAGATTGGCATCGGTTCTCCAAATTACTTTAAATACCAACTTGCCTTTTTAATAAAACAAATGATATACTGGAAAAAGGAAGATCTCGTAGTTCCACCACCATTATGGGTACAAATGGAAAACATCTTATAAAACCCACTACTCCAATAGGTATCCTGACCATGAAGCATTAAAAAGTTAGACATTCTTACAGCAGTTTAAAAGACTCTATAGTAGGTCTTCAATACTTAGACAGACTAAGTACAATCAAATTAGGTAACTTAGACTAAGTACAATCAAATTAGGTAACTCTGCTTTCACATGTTTATGGGACAACCCTCATAATAAAATTGAAGGTAAATTGCCATTTTGGCAAGCGTGGATTGCAAAAGGTATACACTATGTTAAAGATTTAATAAATAAGGAAGACATAGGCTCCTTCTGCCATTTTACTACTGCGACACAATCTCCCAAACACTGTCTTTTATGATAGCCTCAATCTTAAAGTGGCCTTAAATAAAAATAAAAATTTCAAAACCACAAATACCTGATTTAATCAAACTAATTAAGCAATTTCACTTGCAAGATCATCAAGCTGCAAAAATATACAAACTGCTATCATAAATAAACCTAAATGTAAGCCTAATATCCAAAGAAATGGGAAACCATCTGCAGTAACTCGGGAGAAAAGACTCCCTCTGATTCGCCATGGGCAAATGTATGGCATTATGTTACTGAGTCAGAAATTTCACCCATCATCTTAGAGGTTTTGGACTCCATACAAGCTTTATAAACTAGGACTTAGTTACTCAAACAAATGCTGGAACTGCCTAGAAGACCCAAACACGTGTTTTTCCATTGCAAATTACTTAAACCTTTCTGGGACGAAATAAACAAGATACTTAATGTGAGAGATCTTCCTTGTTACATTGTACTCAATCCTTTAAACATAGCTCTGGGTTATTGGTGTTACACCTAGGCCTTTTATTTACCCTGGGGATTAAAACAATATTTTGCAATTGGAAAGACTACAAAAGCATTTCACACCAAACATGTTGGGCTTGGGTCTGTATCCTGAGGTAACGCAAATAATATTGTACTCAATAAAGTATATGAACATGATTCTTCCAGACGCCTGTGGTCTTCCCTCGGCCTCTAGCTACAAAAATCAAAACCCCCTTAATCCTTTCAGGTAGAAAAAGGCAACATTCATCCCTGTTGCCTTGTCTTCCTAGCCATTCCCCTCACATACTGTTGCTCTTATTATAACGCTTGGAAGCTTGTTCTAAGGCCCAATTCCAATCCAGGCCTCTTTCTCCCTTTACTTTTCTATTCTTTTTTAATTTTTAATTTAGAAACATTTGATTGCAATTTTACATGATAACAGTAAAACGTTTGTCTTGCCCAATATAAAAGCCAAATCACAGTGTATTGCTGTCATTTCACAATCCAGGATTTAGTCAAGATCCATAATGTCCACATTGTTCCCATTCGACCATCTAGTATTATCTGTTCGACAGGCCATGGTAGTTCCTATTTTTCTATTCTTATATTCTCTCCTCTCTAATTTTTAGTTGGCTTCCAGAGAAGTAATCTAGGTACGTGGTTATCAAAACTCATGTATGACTTTTACTCTATTTTGTGTCAAATTAGATATCGATTAAATATCATATAATTCTGCATAGGACTTCTCTGGAAATCGTTGTTCTTGTTCTGAAAATGTCAACATATTGAAATAAAAAAATATGTTGAAGTATTAGAAAAGCTTTAATAAATTGAATTAGTTGTGCGTCATAAATCTCAAGCCATACATTTTCCGAGATATATATTGTCAATTAAACTTTTTGTATGCCACAAAATGACTTACATCTGTAGTTCAGAATGAGAACAGAAATGCTCATAGAATTAAGAGGTCAGTTCATCATTGTGTGCGACTATAAAATGATTACATGAAAATGTTTAATGTGACAAGTTTTTTTTGTGTGTAACAGATGATGCTCTTTCAAGCCGTGATGTAGTACTCCAGATAAACAGAGCGGAAAAAGTCTATCTCAATGATAGTCAAAATGATAAAGAAGCAGCCAAGAACAAGGATTCTACCTGCAAAGGTCCGAAAGAGGTTTTGAAATATGTGTAACTTTGTTATTCAAAAGCACAGCAGCACACCCTATGCTATTTCCTATACAAACAATCATAGATTTCCCTGCCGCCATCATGGAAAAAAGAAAGAGTCTAGAGATAAGGTATGAACCTTCATTCCCTGAGCTTCTTAAGGCAGCGACCTATAACTGGTTCTTCCTAGGCAAAGTGACATTCTGGTTTCATTATCTTACAGATGAATTAGTAAACTGTTGTGGATCACAATATGTACAGTCCTATCTACTCTTCACACAAGGATTCCAAATCTCACAAACATTAATTATTTGATCCTGCAAGCTTTCTTCTTATGCCTCTTATTGGTAAAGAAGAGTGAGCAGACATGACTGTAGATAAGTGCAGCTCATCAAGAGGGACCCAGTACAGCAGAGTAACATTAGTTTAATTCAGTCAGGAAAATACTCGGGGTTCATGTTACAGAAGCTAGTCATCCTTTCAGAAGGCTCTCAATATCCTTTGCACCACTACATTGTAGCATTGTAATAGAGAGAGTGTTATTTGGGAACAAGCTTGGAAGACCACAGGAAACCTCTGGAATTCGACCCTTTGGAATGTGTGATCACAAATATCCCTTGTTGTTTGGGGGATCCTGCACCCTACAAATTGTGGCCTGGGATGCACATGTGCAAAGCCCTGCCACTGTGCTTAAGCCTGCGCTAACTTGAGTTGCGCCTAAACCCCTGCATTTTGTACTTTAAATGCGGCTTCCATAAGGGAGGGTGCAAAGGTTTGAATAGTGATTAAGTCATTTGTGTTTTTATTTCGATTCAAGAAACCATAAAAACATTATAAATAAAATAATTCCAATTCAATATGTTGGGGAAAAAGACATCATGCCATTGTAGAATTCTGTAATTTCAAATATTTAGTACAAAACTTCGAAGAGCATACTACACATTCAATCGTAGCAAAATCTATGGGAAGAAAGGAGCCAACTTTACATTAAATTAAAGCTTTGAATATAATTTCGTGATTTGAGTCCTTTTTTTCTCGAGCATGGCGGACAAAACAATAACAAACGTGTACCAGTTTCTTTTAGTGTTCTACAAACATTGCAAATTAGTTAAGTCAAGTAGGTTCCCACTCATTTCGTTTGTGGAACCAGCACAGTAAACAAGCGGATTCTAGAGCCGAATTTTTATAAATAGTACTTTAGTGCTGCAAGGCTGTACCCATCCATGTAAATTCCATGAGCCCAAACTGTTTTCACCAAAATTATTTTGAGGTGAAAGGATTGCCCTCGGGTTTAGCCAATAGTTTACATCTCCATCACTAGAGAAAATCTTTTTTACTTTGCTTTTACATTGGATCTGTTGGTATTACTGAGCTCATTATATAATGTCAAACTGTAGTAATAAACTCTGTAGACAGCAGATATGAAGAGTGGTGTTTATTCATAAACAGCTACACAGCAGACAGGAGAGTCGGTGGCAAACAGCTGGCTCCAACTGCTCTCTGAATCACTTCAAATAATATAACCCAGTGACAGAGCATCCAGGCAACCCTTAACATTCTACATGACTAAGCTTGGAATGCAGTACATATTAAATGAATACACTGTCAATCATTTAAGCTAAATGAACTAGGAGAGAGTACAACATATCCTCTCTTCTCAATAAAAAAACACAAAGAAAAAAAAAGCAAAACAAAAATGCGAAGTTAATAACGATAACATAAAATGAACAAGAAATAGCAATAATTCACATTTGATATCTTTTAGGAATCACTCTTGATCTTGTGCTCCTTCTAAGAGGAACTTGGTAAGGTCCAACAGTCTTACGAGAAACAGGCAAATCTGAAGTAAATTGAACAACATTTTTAACTTTTACAATTTTTCCTACATTCCACCAATTACCTCCTTCAGCCTGTACAGCATTCTTTCCCACCTGGGTGACTAAAATGGGTGGACCAAACTTGCTCTCACCCTTCTTCACATGTGTAGAAGACTTAACACGCACAAGATCTCCTCAAAAACAGGTACAGTTTTTAAAGACTTCTTCTTATCAATCCAAGATTTTTGTTTGAGTTGTGAGACAGAAACGTTCTCTCTTACCACCTTCATAAGAACGTCAACATCAGGAACAGACATAATCCACTTATTCATCCACGCAGGTTTAAAACTTGTATTTGCCTTTCTCCCTCTCAATAATTCAAAAGGAGAAATTTTAGTTGTGGAGTGGTTCTATAGAACCAAAGCATGCTATTTATGGAGTTGATAACATCACAATTAGAAGATTTTGCCCACCTGATACAGTCTCCCACAACCCTATTCATACGTTCTACAAGTCCATTGGACTGGGGATGATACAGAGAACTTTTAACATGCTTGATATTGCATGACTGTAAGAAAGATTCAAACACAGTACTGGTAAACTGTGTACCATTATCTGTCACCAATTTTTCAGGAAATCCTTCCCTCATAAAAACATCCTTTAGAAAAGAAATAACACTTGTAGAAGAAATTTCTTTCACAAACTTTAACTCAGGCCATTTGGACGCGTAATCAATCAACACCATAATAAAACGAAATCCTCCAGATAAAATTTCTAGAGGACCCATGATGTCTAACCCCAACTTAGACCAAGGTACAGAAGGACATTCAATAGGGAGAAGAGGTGGGGTGGCTACCTTCAACCCCTTGTCAGCAGACCTGCAAATGGAACACACATCAACAACGTCACTCACATCACTGTCCATGGAGGGCCACCAAAAACAGTCACGAACTCTTCGCTTAGTAAGAGTTGATCCCAAATGGCCCTCATGAGCCCTAACAATAATGCCTCTTCTAAGGCTCTGTGGAGGAATAAGTCTGTCAGCTTGTACCAAAACACCACCCTCCATTGAAATCTCTGATTCGACTTTCCAGAAAGGTTGCAAGTATTGAGGGAGAACACGTTCTCTAGGCCAACCAGTCCTGACATACTCACACACTTGTTGGAGAACTTCATCATTAGAAAGGGCCTTCATCCAACTCTCTTCAGTGCCAAGACTATGCTCAGGTAAATCAACTTAAGCAATTAGACAATCATCTGAATCGTCTTCTCCACAATCCGTGACATCAGACTCCTTTCCACTATCACTCATGGGGAACCTGGATAGAAAGTCCGCCCTGACATTTCTGCCCCCAGAAACATGAACAACATCAAACTGGTATTGCATCAGGTGAGACACCATCCTGAGAATTCTTGGAGAGCAGCATTTACTGGTGCCAGCACCTAGTATATTGATGAGTGGTTTATGGTCCGTCCTTAACAAAAAACGTCTTCCCCAGACGTAGGAACGGAACTTTTCAATGGCCCATAGGCAAGACAAAAGTTCCTTCTCTATAACAGAGTACTGACGTTCCCCATTCCTCAGAACTCTAGATGCAAAAGCAACAGTATTTTCACCGCTGGGTGAATCTTGGGTCAACACCCCCCCCCCAGACCTACCTGACTTGCATCAACTGTAATTCAGGAGGGTAACGCAGGATCATATGGTTTAAGGGCACCACTGTTGGTAAGACACTCTTTGACAAGACTCAGAGCTGACACACATTGATCTGACCAAGAAAAAATAACACCTTTCCTGAGCAGAGAACTAATGGGTCGTACTATGGAGGCATAATTGGGAATAAACTTAGAATAATATTCTAGTAGACCAAGCAAAGACTTGACTCCTGTTTTATCCACAGGAGCAGGAGCATGAGTTATCGCGTCTAACAGTCCTTGTCTGGGTCTAATTCCCTCTCCAGAAATATGGTGACCTAAATATTCAATTTCATCGCAGAGGAACTTGCACTTTTCTGACTTGACTACCACCCCACGATCCTTGAAAATCTCCAAAACCTTCCTTAACAGAGAATTATGCGATGGAATGTCTTTAGTGTGTATGAGAACATCGTCTTGAAATACAAGAACACCATCGATCCCACCTAACATGTTTTGCATGACCGTTGAAAAACGGAAGCCGCCGAGGCAAGCCCGAAAGGCATCCGTTTATATTGAAATGTGCCTAAAGGGGATATAAATGCGGTAAGGGGACGTGACTCTGGGTCTAGCTCTATCTGATGATATGCGCTGGCTAGATCCAGCTTTGAAAAATACCGAGACCCTCTGACACTGGAAAATAGATCACAAATTTTAGGTAGTGGGTGAGAGTCGATCCAGATTTCTTTATTGAGAGACCTCAAATCCACACATACACGCAACTTACCACATTTCTTGCGTGCGACAACCAAGGGCGAAAGCCACAGAGAAGACTCTGTTGGTTCGATAATCCCTTGATCGCACAGGGACTTAAGTTCTGTCTCAAGATCGTCACGCACACTGAAAGGTACACCCCTTAATTTATGTTTGACCGGAGAGGCTCCATCTTTGACAACAATTCTATGCCTAAAACCACGAATTGTTCCAAGCCCACCAGAAAAAACTGATGGAAAACATTCCTCCCACTTGCCAAAATCTTGCTCTTCAGAGATCACAAGAACTTGTTCAGGACAACCAGGTTTGAGAATCATCCCGAATAAGCCTTGGTGGTACCAGCCCAAAATGTTCAACCCTTTGACAGCAACATAAATCTTGCCACAAATGTTCCTATCTTTGAAAATTAACTCATCTTCAAAATACTCCAAACTGGAGAACGATCAGGAGGTTGGAGTAATCTGTCTCCCCATGTTTCGAAGAACAACTTTTGAGTTAACATAGTGATTCTTGCTCCTGAGTCTACCAGCAAATTTAGTGGTTTACTTCCTATACAAATTTCAACAATAGGATCAACACATTCAATGGGATCATGAACATTAGAAATATGATCATTAAATTCAGTAATTACTGAAATAATTTCTGAATCAGATTCATAGTCTGACTCCAAAACGCATGCAACAGACTTTTTCTGATCGTTTAATTTTTTTTTTTTAACAAACCTTCGCAAAATGCCCTAATTTTTTACAGTAACTACATACTACATTGGTACCTGGACACCTCGCCCCTTTTTGGTGAGGAGAGTTACCACACCGGTAACACATTTGTTTGATATTTTGGAAGTCTGATGTACTTTTCCCTGAACCAGAGTTTCTGCTTGTCGAGTTTTTAGTTGAAAATCGTCGAGATTCACTTTGTTTGGTCTTAGAGGTGCTAGAGACAACATTGACAGGATCGACATGTTTATCCTCTAATTCCTTCAAAGACACTTAAGAAGTCTCGATGCTTTTAGCTATTTTAATAGTTTCCTCCAGATTAGGATTGGCTAGAGACAGGAGCTTCTGGCGGATTTGTTTGTCTCTACAATGACAAACAAATTGATCCCTGATCAATTGATCTGTGAACGTCTCGAATTGACAAACAGATGCTAAATTGAGTAATGTAGAAATATAAGCATCGACATATTCAATTTCGTTTTGCTGCCTCTTAAAAGAGTCGGTGGCAAACAGCTGGCTCCAACTGCTCTCTGAATCACTTCAAATAATAGAACCCAGTGACAGAGCATCCAGGCAACCCTTAACATTCTACATGACTAAGCTTGGAATGCAGTACATATTAAATGAATACACTGTCAATCATTTAAGCTAAATGAACTAGGAGAGAGTACAACACAAACAAAGTCAGTTTTAGGAATAATTGGTCTTGGTGTATCCAGCACAGCTATAAAGTTGCCCAAGAGCCCAGGGAGCTGTTCCACACCCTTTAAGATAAAACATAAAATAAAATGAGAAATACGTATCAGGTTTCTGTATACTTTAGGAATCTGTTTATCAAACCAATAATGTGTATCAAACATTTTGGAGACAGGGATGGGCATGGTCTCGCTGGGCAGCAAGATGACCGCTCTGTGAGAGAGCTCTGCCGGCCGAGGCAAAATCCGCCATAATCCTTGCTCACTGAGAGCTTCTGCAAGTGCTATCGTACTAGGAAAGTGCAGAGAAACAATCAGTGGCCCCAACTCTGTGTCTGGTGGACGGATGCCTCCCCCGACCGCTTGTGAGGGCGCTGTGTGGTGCGCTGGACCTGCAGCCTACCTCCTGTGCAGCGGACACCTGGGTCGTGGTGGTATGGATGCACACGGCCTCGGGCTGGGAGCCTTACAACCCTGGGCCACGGACGCTACGACCGGAGTGGATCATGCTGTATATTTGTGCCGCATCGCCGGGAGAGTCCTCCGGCTGAGCTGGTGAGGAGGAAGGGGCCATGGCTGCAGGGGATTGAAGAGGGCGGCTGCCGCATGTGTAGAGGGGCAGATGTGCAGAGCGAGGAAGAAGCGGTTGGCCCTGGCTGGCGGGCGCTGCCTGGTGTGAGACACTGCAGCGGCCCCACTAGATCACCTCTGGTAAGGCGAGCTGTGCCATTGGGGCTGCCTGACTCTGTGGCACGGGGCCCAGGGCCTACCTGTAGATTTTGTCGGTCAGCAGTGGTGGGCCGGGACGTGTGGCCTCTCGGCCCTTGCCCCGACTGGGCCTGCGTGTGGGTATGCCTGCCTATGAGCTGGACTGTTGGACGGCCGCTGGCAGCCCTCTTTGCGGACCTGGACTGCACGGCTGTTGCATTGTGGATCAGCCAGTGGGCGACGTCCCCCCACCCCGTGCTTGCGAACCATTATCATTTTTATCAACCAGAGGTGGGGGCATGGCGAGTGCCCGCAACGTACACCGGCCGTTCCCCGCTGGGGGTTTCAACATGCATTGCTGTTTTCCTGGCTCGTGAGGCAACCTGGGCTCCCAGTGCAATATCCGCCCTGCTATGCAAGATGTGCGTGATGCGTTGCATTCGGGGACTCTGCCTGTCTGCTTTCTTGGGCCTATATCACTCTTGTGGCTTCCTGGGACTGCTTCTGGGGGCATCCACCTGGTGTTGGGGCCTGCTCTTTCCCCTACCGTGTGGCCAGAGCCAGGAAGTGTGGCAGGGCCTGGGGGACATCTGGACTGGCGGTGCTGAGGCTTCCCTGCCGCTGTGGCTGTGAACTGGTTCACCCACCTACGAACATCTACTTGGCCGTTGGTATCGCGCAACTCGCTACTGGGCTCTTCCCTCTAACCACCTCAAAATGGGAAAGCATGATAGGAGGCAGACGAAGCTCTCTTTCGAAAAACGGCGATCCACCCGACAAGTTGACAACGCTTCGGACCAGGAGATTGACTCGGCACGGACGGAGGAGGCTGGCAAGCAAAATGTGGCTCTTCGAGAGATACTCATGAATGTCAAGGCCAGCTTGAAAACAATTGACTCTAAATTAGACTTGCTCACCTCATGCCTCAACCACTTTAAAAAGCGAGTAGACACGCATGATGCAAGACTTGATCATTTAGAAACTCGTGTGTCAGATGTGGATGATCTCCAAGCTGACTCGAAAGAGCATCTCCTGCGCATGGATAGAGTGATAGAGCTCATGAAGATCTCGAGGCCCGCTCCAGATGCAATAATCTCCGCATAGTGGGAATACCCGAGACCACTACCTTAACCAGAATGGAAGACTTCGGAGCAGACGTCTCGCCAGTCTTCATCGTCGATAGAGCCCACAGAGCACGTGGAGCCAAGCTGCTGGTTGGGGCTTCCCCCTGACCCATCGTTGCCCGCTTGCTGAATTACAGAGATCGCGGCACGATCCTCAGGCTGGCTCGCGAGAGAGGACATGTTCAACATCAAGGAAATGCTGTATCCTTCTAACCCGATTTCACCCTGGTGGTACAGGCCGCCAGTCAGGACTTTATACCTGTCAATATGCTCCAACAGGTGGGCATACAAAATGCCCTCTTGTACCCTGCAAAGCTCAAGATCTCTCATGAGGGCAAGTTGTACTATTTTACAGATGCTAAGCGGGCCTTGAAATTTGCCAAACAAAGTGAAATCTAATCGCTCCCCAGCGGCCTTGCCGCAGTCCTCAGCTGGGGCGCAGCTTAGTGACAACGGCTGATGTCTCATGTGATGCAGACACCTTGCTGTTTGGGTGGGGGGTTGAGAGCGCCTCCTTATTAATGGGCACTTTTCTACCAGGGGTGTTTTCAATTTATTGCTTTGCAGTGTCACCATTAGCTATTTCTGCACACGTATTCCTATGCTTTCAGCTAGCTTGGAGCTCCCATGGGTTAGCCGCTCGTCCACCCGACCTCTATGGCGAGTTGTCAGGTCAGTGTCACCTGGGCCTCAAGGGATAATTCCCATTTGTTGAATTTATGGGGTAGGGTTCCACAACCTGTTTGGGGGGTTGGTGTAGGCAGTGGGTGGGCAAGGGACTATTTTTTTAAGTTGAGATGGGGGTGGGGGGGTTTATGGGTTTTGAAAAATTGTTGGCTTGCAGTCATGCTCAGATACTTCACAGTGAGACGCAAACATACACAAGATACTTGCGATGCAGTGGGTCCTATCAGATCGTACTTGGCCAGGCGCACAACTGTTTACTCCCTAACAAGCCCCGGATAGGATGTCCAGTGTGTCCTGTCTTACATGGAATGTGCCCGGGTTCAATAATGGCCGAAGATCCGACTGGTGCACGCCTATCTTATTAGACACAAAATCGATATTTATTTCCTACAGGAAACCCACCTAGCTAAGGCTCCAATCTCTGGCCTTCTTCCACAAGGGTGGGGGGACCATGTTCTCCTCAACTTTCTCCAATTACGCCCAGGGGGTCACCACCCTAATAAAAAGGGTCTACCATGGCAGACATCCCACTGCTTCAGCGATACAGATGGGCGGTACGTCATACTAGCCGGCACCCTCTACCTACATTCTAGAACACTGGCTGCCTTATACGGGCCCAACACTGACTACCCCGAGTTCTTTACGAAGATATGGCGCATGATCATTGAAATCCGTCCCCAGACAACATTATGGGGGGCAGATTTCAATGTCCCCCCTAAAGACTCCCAGGACAGGTACGGCAGTTCCTGGCACCCTCAACCCTTAGCGGCTGAAACCTTACACAAGCTTATCTCAGACAATTACGACATAGATATCTGGCACACTGTACATCAAGATGCGCATGAGGGTACCTGCTTCTCCACATACCACCATGCTTGGTCTAGAATTGACTTCTGGTTGAACTCTAAGGATGTGCAGCAATGGACAACATCAATCTCTCATCTGCCACATACTCTCTCCGACCATGCCCCTTTGTTGCTTGCTGTACAAATACCCTACACTCTCCTCCGCATTCACTTGGCGTCTCCCACCTGGTGCACTATGGGACGAGGCCTTTAAAGAAGAAATCCGGGTGGCCATCATGGAATATTTTGAACAAAACACTGGCTCTGTCGACTCTCCCTCTGTCCTATGGGAGGCCTTCAAAGTGGTCATAAGGGGTGTATGCATTGCTAAGCAGAATGGAATTCTCAGGGCGCCCCTAGCTAACAATCCTGCCTCTATGGCCGATATTTGCGACAAGATGACCGAATACCAAACGGAAGCGACACGTCAAACACATTATCTAGGCAAAGAAACTCTGGCCCGACGCTATGGAGACGGGGACCACTTCGGCAGAACTCTAGCTGGATTGCTCCGGAAGCCACATGCTTCCGCTTATGTACCGGAGCTCCGTGATCCGGAGGGCCAGCTCTGCTCTTCTCCATCTGACCTTCTGCACATCATGGCCACCTTTTACACCTGCCTATATTCTGCCACTCCCTTGGCAAGCCCCGCGGACCTCCAAGTTTATTTGGACGCCATACAGCTGGTCTTGCTATCTAATGCCTAACGGGAATTCCTGAGCCCCCCTATTACCGTGGAGGAAATAACCCAGGTGATTGCAGGTCTGCCCGCGGATAAGGCTCCTGGCCTCGACGGACTCACCACAGCCTTTTACAAAGAATATTCCCAGATCCTACCCCCCAGGCTTCTCAATATGTATTGGGATGCCATAGAAGCAGGGTCCCTTGCTCCATCTTTGAGAGAAGCCGTCATAGTCACGCTACTCAAACCGGACAAACCGACAGACCAGTGCGACTCCTATCAGCCCCTGTCCCTCATCAATACTGACAATAACATTTTTGCCAAGGTTTTGGCAAACTGGCTGTTGTTGCTGCTCCCGGTGATGGTGCGACCTGACCAATCTGGCTTCATTCCGGGGAGGTCGACCTCACATAATCTTCGAACCCTTTTTGCAGTAATGCATCACCTACACCCACAGGTCACCACTGCTGCCGCACTACTGGATGCTACGAAAGCATTTGACTCATTGGATTGGACATTACTCTTCCCACTGTTGTGGAGGCTGGGACTTGGTGCCTGATTCATTGCACAGGTTCAACTTCTATAGACCCTTCCCGCGGCCCGCATACGGCTCAACGATCTCATCTCTGAACCATTCCCGGTCACAGGCGGCATGAGGCAGGGGTGTCCACTCTCTCCCTTACTGTTTGCTTTGGCCATGGAGACCCTCGCCGCAAGTCTCTGCCAACACCATGCGGACAGAGGCATTGGCTTTACATCCCGAGGTCTGGTTGTATGGCTCTAGGCGGATGACATTACTCTTTATGTGCGGGACCCGCAGACCAACTTGGCCCCCTTAACACGGGAGATGGTGAAGTTCGGAGGCTATTCCGGCATACAAGTGAACTCGGCCAAATCTGTTCTCTTTCCTTTGACAGAGATGACCCTGCCCTTTCCCACAGAATACCCGTTGAAATGGGCCTCCGGCTCGACCAAATATTTGGGCACCTGGATCAGCAGGGACCCTGAAGAACTGGGGCGGGCTAACTATGGGTGGGCGATAGACTGGTTAGAAGACCGAGTTCCGGTATGGTCCAGGTTACCATTGTCTATGGCCAGCCGTATCGCCTTGGCCAAAATGGTCATTCTTCCCAAATTCCTCTATCTATTCATAAACATTCCAATGCCCCTCACAGCTAGTTTTTCAAATGAATACGGTCCAACTTAATTACATTGATATGGGCTCGATGACAACCCCGGGCCCCGTATGAGCTACTCACTCTGCCGCAGTCACAGGGGGGCATCGGGCGCCCCAGATATGCACCTCTATGCCCTATGCGCACCGGCCTAATATTTACACTATTGGGTTCACCCCACACCGTTTCAACCACATGTGACAATTAAACTAGACAGGACTTCCCCTTGGCCACCCACCACAGCTCTATTCCTGCCCTACAAGGCCCCTAGGTCTGAGATTGACACCGCACAGTGCTTGCGTTGGGCGTGGGACGGGCTCTGTAGGTGTGCCAGTACCCCAATGCTACATGCTCCCGCTGTCCCTGTAGCCAACCATCCTTTACTCCCGCCACTACATGACAAAGAGGCGATAGGTCGGGCAAACAGGCTGGGTATCCATACCTTTGCAGATCTTTACCCCGATGACCACTTCCTCCCTCCCCCTGTGGCCACATCTTCATTTGCACCCACGCTGTTAGACACTCTACTATATTTTCAGCTGTGAGCCACCTGTCACACGATTCACAAGACTTTCCCTGTTCCACCGCAGATGTCTATACCAACACATCTAACCCTGGGCGTAGTTCGCGTAGTAGCGCTACGCGTAGCTACGCGAAGTGCACTTCGCACTACGCACGCTACGCGTAGCTATGCGAACTGCGTAGTGCGGTAGGGAAATGCTGTTCACACTGATTGCACAGTGCAAGCGGTCGTTTTCTGCCACTCGAGTAGATTTGTACTCGAACGGCAGCTTTCTCAACGCGGACTGGTAGTTTCTCATCGCGAGCGGTCGTGAGCATACGCGACCACTCGCAATGAGAAACCTGACCTCCCCGCGTTGAGAATCTCTCCGGGAGGTTTATTTTCCTCGCTCGCGATCGGCAACTTGATGTTGCTGATCGCGAACGAGGAAAAAATCTCGCCGGGATGTTGATTTTGCTCGCTTGCGGTCGCCAACTTGACGTTGAGGACCGCGAGCAAGCAAAAAATGCCCGCTACACTACGCGGTTTTGCACTGTGCTACGTGCAATTCGCGTAGCGCGTAGTAGCGCAAACTACGCAAACTCCGCGAGCGTAGCGTAGTTTTCTGCCCAGTCCTAAACACATCACAGCATAAGCTAAAAACACGCCTCTACCTCCACAAGCAGCAGTCCTCTCCAGCACTTGTCCCAAAGGCTCGTGAAGCCTTGAACTCTGATCTTGATACTCCTTCGACTGATGCCCAGTGGACTTTCTACTGCAGCCAACTTGAAATGTTATCCCCTAACTATCGGCTCTGCCTCATACATTTCAAATAACTGCATTGGCTATACTGTACACTCACAATTGCTGTGGATAAGGATCGTCCCTGACTCTTGCTGCTGACGCTGAAGCGCGCGCCCCACGCTGATTTCATACATCTAGCTTGGAACTGCCCCGAGGTCGTAATCTTCTGGACCGAGGTGTTCCACACTGAGGGAAGTCATTGATACGTCCATCCCTTTATCTCCAGTAACTGTGCTGCTTGGGTATGTGAAAGAGGTACATGCTACTCGCAGACTAGCAGCTATGATGCTCCTACTAGCTAAACGCACAGTTGCAATGCACTGGGGCAGGTCGAGGGCCCCAACAATCGAAGCGTGGCTCACTGACATGTCACACTGTCATGAACAACTTTCTGCGTTCTGGGAGCTTATGCCACAGAGATCCCGTCCTAGCAGTAGCGGTCGGTGGTAGGAGTGCCGGCAGGGCGGTGACGTGGGACGGGGAGGGGCAGGGTGGGGGGTAGCTGCGCATCGCATTTGGCGATGCAGCGCTCACAACGAAATTCGTTTTATTTATTTAAAGGTTTACTTACCTGTATTCGCCCGTAATCCGTGGTTTACTACCCCCCACCCTGCCCGTCCCACGTCACTGCCCGGCCGGCACTCCTACCACCGACCGCTACTGCGTCCTAGAGATATATGGGAGCCTTATATCTCTTACCTTTTGCGAGGAGACCTGGCCTCCCCCACCAGGGCGGAACTCTTCTATAGTTGAGCACATTGCTTTGTGAGTTATATCCTCTTAACTAATAGAGATGTATGTCGGGGTCTGCAGGCCCTCTGTATATTAACGTGTATGGAGACGTAGGCCAGGACTGCTAACATTAGCCCGCAGTGCATTCCATATGTTCCAAGAATGTAATAGGCTTAGCCCATTGCACCGGACCGCACCGCATATACCTGCTATGTAAATCTGATCGCAATATATGATTGTCACACTTTGATGTCGTGTTGATGCTTTGTACACTGGCAACGAGTTATAAATAAAATAATAAAATAAAAAATAAAAACATTTTGGAGACAGACGTCAAAGCAATTGCCAACACTGTAGTAATCTTTGTGAGAGAAAAAAGGGAGATCGCTCACCCATAATTCCCCTTTAACTCCTATCAAGAACCACAGTACCTTGGGAGTGTTTTGTGTTACTGCCTCTCTGTCATCATCAATGCGAATGACCCGAGCCCTATGCATAAGATTCAAGATTACGTGCCTCAAGCCACTGCCCCTTTTTAGGGTTGTGGTGTCTGGGAATTCGAATCCTGACACCGGACGTTTGCTCGGTCCGGTCGTGGCATGTCAGATGACTTCCTACTCTGTCTCCTCCAGGTTTTTAACTCCCTTTTCCCAGTCCTCCTATGTTGCAACCTCATTCTCCAATCCTTACGCTCCTCTTGGTCCGAATCTAACCCCGCTGTTTACCTTCCCAGCTCCTCTCCCTCTCATATACCCTCCTGTGCAGTTCCATCCTCTCTCTGAAACTCCTCCTGTTCCCTCTGTCTCCTCTCTTCACTCTTTTCATCCTCACACCACTCCACTCTCCGATCTCCCAACTCAGTTCATTGTCCATTCTTCCTTCTGTAGTAAGTACATGACTTGATATCCTGCCCATATTACACTTTTTTCGTCGGTCAGGTTTCTCGCTTTATGTTTTTATTTGGTTGATTTGCAATAAGGAAATCATGACTCAGCTTCCTGTGATGTTATAAACAGCCTTATCCCAGCAGAAGCATTCCCATTTCCTATGTACCCCAGTCCCTGGTCCAAGTGTGAGTCAGTGTTTGAGCAGATCCACCGTTCTCCGACATTGGCCTAAAACACAGGTATTTGAATAAATATGGCAAAACCATGGTAAATTGCCTGTCTTCATATCAGCAAAAACATCTCAAGCTTGTTTCTTAGCGGTGCAAGCACAGGGGCTGACCATTCTCTAGATCAAATTAAAATGTGTCTTCACTTACTATTTCCCATAATTTCATCATTGCCAAGGTCAAGTGTAAAAATCATTTAGAGAACACTATCTGGAAATTTTTAAAAACAAACATAAAAAAGAATTCTCACTTCTTGGAAATCTTGATGCAACGTGTGTGACCTCAAACACTCTGCACTACATATTCTGTGGCATTAGGTTTGGGGTGGTAAACTTTGAATGTTGCAAAGATAGCACGTCAGTCATACTTCTCCAGATATCTCCCATGGCTGAGGACTGGCATACTTTGGGTATTTTGCATATGCCTTTTAAGGACTTTGCTCCATTGGACCCCCGGATAGTCAAATTTGAGTACCCTTTCGAGTGTGTAAGCACACAATGTAATATTTGATTGAAATAATGTGTGAGGGATGGGAACTTCATTGGTTAGTTCACTGTTTGAGCCCTATCTGATTCTTGAATAATTCTTTGTATGGCACGATTAGATAAATTAGTTACATATATTAGATAACCATTTCAGCTAGCACCAAACACATTTTTACCCTCAGTATGCTTTCAAAGGCACAATTTGGATCAAAAAGTACTAAATATGAAGCCTGTCAAGAATATTACTTTGTGAGGTGTAGAACCAAGCAAGGAACACATTACCTTTCTTTTACCTGTGAAATAATACCAGATCTGCAGTCCATTCTAATCTTGCACGATCTTTCCACACATTTTCTGGATGGGGTCTAATGAACTAAAAGAGTAATAAGATCACATGAACTCTGTAGCTAGACTAGGACTATCTCAACAGCAACCCATGTGTAAGTAGGAGAGACTCACTGTGCCACCATATTAATAAGCCTATGAAGGTCAAACCATGCTCCATCAAACATGGGCCTTTCCCATTATCCTGGGCCAATAGTGTTTTCAGTGCCTCATTCAGCATGAATACCAGAAGTCTATTCTTCGTACTACTCACTAAAACAAATTAACTTCTATCTTATAGGCGCCAAGGTCGGAAAATCATCAGGGGAATATGGATTTAAAGACTGCAAGTAATAGTAAATGAGCCAAATATCCTGACATTTCAGAGTGCTTTATGACCCTAAGTAATGGTTAAATTCAGTTGCTCCCAATTCTTTTCTTCTCAGGCCTACTTTTGCATGTGCATGTGTTTTATAAGACTTTCTTAGAGATCAAATACCCAGGTTAATAAACCCCTCTTTTTTCTTTACGATAGATTAGAGAGCTGGTTTGGATTCTTAGAATTCTGTATCCTAGCATGAGGTAGGAGTGATCAATGTACTTGGGAGCCTTTACTTGGAGTGTAAAGTAAAGGATAGGTTTTTCAACGATCTGTTCATGGAAGTTGATATGATCAGTTGGGGATAGTGGGGTTTGCAAAAATGACTGCAGAGGAAGAGGCATGTATTGATGGACCTAGACAAGAAGAATGACACATCAGTTCTATCCCAATTGATATTTCGCCTATTGTTTAACAGTATATATAATGATTCCTACCTTTGTTATGCTGTGTTAAGAGTGTAAGGGTCCAATGAGAAAAAGAGAAAGTTTGGTCATTTTCTAGTTGCATAGCATGCTGCATACACCAACAGAGTGGAGGATGAATTTAGCACTCTGTAATGTTGTGCTGGGCTGTGTGATTGCGTACACAGGCCTGCAAATGTAATAGTGATTTTTCTTCAGTGACCAAGCACACAATGCCTTTAAAAACAAGCATTGGCATAGCCAATAGGTCTCGCTTTTGGGACCTTATAAGTATTTAGTTATGCAGCACAATATCCTTAGTGCAACAACATCAACTGTTGCATGGCTAAACACTTATAAGGTCCCAAAGGCGAGACCTATTGGCTATGCCAATGTCATCATACATGCAGGACCTGTAACTTAAATTATTAGATTGAACTAAAATTATTGCCCAAGACCTGTAAAGCTGATGGAGATGTATTTATTGTTTTTATTTAATTATTCATTCATTTATTTGCCAATAAAGTAGCCTGATGGTGTTCAAACTGCAACTGACTGAATTAAATGTCTTTTGACTTAGAATTACTTTCTGTGGAGACATCTCTGTACTTTTCAAATAACCCATTTGAGGGTTGAAAACCTCAATTCAACTTAATTTTGTGAATGAGAACTGACAGCTCCAGTCCAACAAGCACTCTCAGAGCCCTGCATTGAAGTGTAGGGGCTGTAAAAATCCAAGTGTTATGCAAAGTGTAGCAAATGAGCCACGCCCTTCGGCACAAGAATGGTGTACAAGTAGTGTGTGTCCAGTGGTGCACTGTGCAGCTCATTGTCCCAAATATATGACTAAACATGGTGTGCTAGGGTGCTGCTTTTTACAGAGCATATTTTCAACTGAAATGGCCATTAGAGTAGCATCAGTCATGCACCTTTACTGATAAACCTAGGTACAAACGATAAAACGCAGAAATCTTATTTCTGTGTGTATTTATCATTTTTGCATCACACAAGTGAAGTGTCTTGGTTCGTTTTGATCCTATTAAAATTCCCTCTTACCTCAGAATTACAAATACAACAATGTGTCTCAATGGAACTTTTCTTGCTGACAATATATTTTGGAATGGTTGAAAAGGTCATTACAAGTAATTACATTTTATTGTGTTAGAAAACATGTGACATTCTGCAGCTTTTCTATCAATACTCGCTGTACTCCTGCAAGACTGTCACTTATTTCACATTATAAAATTCACCCCATTTGTCATCCAGGAAAGAAAAGTAAACACCCATCTCCTTGTTAAATAAACAGCAGTATGTCATAATATATTGAATGACACTTTACCTCTGTCTTCAAACTCACACCAAATGCAACAGAGTAAAAACAAAATGTACAGTCCTCTTTATGCCTTCAGAACACCAGCAGGGTTACCTTGGTGGTGCTGCCGCCACCCCCCCCCCCCCCACTTCCGGTGCTCCTAAGACCGAAAGGCTATGGAAATTATTTTTAGCCATGCTGTGCAGTAAGGCTGAAAATAATGTAAAAAGAAAAAATGTGCTAAGACAGCATTTTTGTAGGCGTACGCCAAAACGGATGCACATGCCAACAAAATGAGGCGAGCATGTTTTTCTTATCTACCAACCCGAGATGGATTAGTACATACAAAGGTGCACCAAATTCACTTTTTGATATAACACTAGTGTGCTTTCTTGATACGGTGCTAATGCGCTTACAAAAAGAAAGTGAGTTGGGGTGGTGAGCGGAGCAACATAGAGGGAGGGCAGGAGAAAGGATGTGGGTCGGGGAGAGAAGGTCAAGCATGAGACAACAATAAGGAAGCACACAAACAACAGAGGGCGGGCGATGGGAAGCACAACGATGACAGACGTGAAAGCACACCAACAAACTATAAGTACACAGACAATGGAGGATGGGCAGCAAAGGGGGAGCACACGGACTACGGAGGGCGGGAGGGATGGTGCAGCAAACTGACCATAGCTAGGGGTGGGGAGGCAAGACCGGAAATGGAAGGTGAGCACAAGGAAGCAACAAGCATTGGGAAGCACAACGATGACAGACGTGAAAGCACACCAACAAACTATAAGTACACAGACAACGGAGGATGGGCAGCAGAGGGGGAGCACATGGACTACAGAGGGCGGGAGGGATGGTGCAGCAAACTGACAATAGCTAGGGGTGGGGAGGCAAGAACGGAAACGGAAGGTGAGCACAAGGAAGCAACAAGCATTGGAAAGCACAACGATGACAGACATGAAAGCACACCAACAAACTATAAGTACACAGACAACGGAGGATGGGCAGCAAAGGGGGAGCACACGGACTACGGAGGGCGGGAGGGATGGTGCAGCAAACTGACCATAGCTAGGGGTGGGGAGGCAAGACCGGAAACGGAAGGTGAGCACAAGGAAGCAACAAGCATTGGGAAGCACAACGATGACAGACGTGAAAGCACACCAACAAACTATAAGTACACAGACAACGGAGGATGGGCAGCAAAGGGGGAGCACACGGACTACGGAGGGCGGGAGGGATGGTGCAGCAAACTGACAATAGCTAGGGGTAGGGAGGCAAGAACGGAAACGGAAGGTGAGCACAAGGAAGCAACAAGCATTGGGAAGCACAACGATGACAGACGTGAAAGCACACCAACAAACTATAAGTACACAGACAACGGAGGATGGGCAGCAAAGGGGGAGCACACGGACTACGCAACAAGCATTGGGAAGCACAACGATGACAGACGTGAAAGCACACCAACAAACTATAACTACACACACAACGGAGGATGGGCAGCAAAGGGGGAGAACACGGACTACGGAGGGCGGGAGGGATGGTGCAGCAAACTGACAATAGCTAGGGGTGGGGAGGCAAGACCGGAAACGGAAGGAGAGCACAAGGAAGCAACAAGCATTGGGAAGCACAACGATGACAAACGTTAAAGCACACCAACAAACTATAAGTACACAGACAACGGAGGATGGGCAGCAGAGGGGGAGCACACGGACTACGGAGGGCGGGAGGGATGGTGCAGCAAACTGACAATAGCTAGGGGTGGGGAGGCAAGACCGGAAACGGACGGTGAGCACAAGGAAGCAACAAGCATTGGGAAGCACAACGATGACAGACGTGAAAGCACACCAACAAACTATAAGTACACAGACAACGGAGGAGGGGCAGCAAAGGGGGAGCACACGGACTACGCAACAAGCATTGGGAAACACAACGATGACAGATGTGAAAGCACACCAACAAACTATAAGTACACAGACAACGGAGGATGGGCAGCAAAGGGGGAGCACATGGACTACAGAGGGCGGGAGGGATGGTGCAGCAAACTGACAATAGCTAGGGGTGGGGAGGCAAGAACGGAAACGGAAGGTGAGCACAAGGAAGCAACAAGCATTGGGAAGCACAACGATGACAGACGTGAAAGCACACCAACAAACTATAAGTACACAGACAACGGAGGATGGGCAGCAAAGGGGGAGAACACGGACTACGGAGGGCGGGAGGGATGGTGCAGCAAACTGACCATAGCTAGGGGTGGGGAGGCAAGACCGGAATCGGAAGGTGAGCACAAGGAAGCAACAAGCATTGGGAAGCACAACGATGACAGACGTGAAAGCACACCAACAAACTATAAGTTCACTGACAACGGAGGATGGGCAGCAAAGGGGGAGCACACGGACTACGGAGGGCGGGAGGGATGGTGCAGCAAACTGACAATAGCTAGGGGTGGGGAGGCAAGACCGGAAACGGAAGGTGAGCATAAGGAAGCAACAAGCATTGGGAAGCACAACGATGACAGACGTGAAAGCACACCAACAAACTATAAGTACACAGACAACAGAGGATGGGCAGCAAAGTGGGAGCACACAGACTACGCAACAAGCATTGGGAAGCACAACGATGACAGACGTGAAAGCACATCAACAAACTATAAGTACACAGACAGCGGAGGATGGGCAGCAAAGGGGGAGCACACAGACTACGGAGGGCGGGAGGGATGGTGCAGCAAACTGACAATAGCTAGGGGTGGGGAGGCAAGAACGGAAACGGAAGGTGAGCACAAGGAAGCAACAAGCATTGGGAAGCACAACGATGACAGACGTGAAAGCACACCAACAAACTATAAGTACACAGACAGCGGAGGATGGGCAGCAAAGTGGGAGCACACGGACTACGCAACAAGCATTGGGAAGCACAACGATGACAGACGTGAAAGCACACCAACAAACTATAAGTACACAGACAACGGAGGATGGGCAGCAAAGGGGGAGCACACGGACTACGGAGGGCGGGAGGGATGGTGCAGCAAACTGGCAATAGCTAGGGGTGGGGAGGCAAGACCGGAAACGGAAGGTGAGCACAAGGAAGCAACAAGCATTGGGAAGCCCAACGATGACAGACGTGAAAGCACACCAACAAACTATAAGTACACAGACAACGGAGGATGGGCAGCAAAATGGGAGCACACAGACTACGCAACAAGCATTGGGAAGCACAACGATGACAGACGTGAAAGCACACCAAAAAACTATAAGTACACAGACAACGGAGGATGGGCAGCAAACGGGGAGCACACAGACTACGGAGGGCGGGAGGGATGGTGCAGCAAACTGACAATAGCTAGGGGTGGGGAGGCAAGAACGGAAACGGAAGGTGAGCACAAGGAAGCAACAAGCATTGGGAAGCACAACGATGACAGACATGAAAGCACACCAACAAACTATAAGTACACAGACAGCGGAGGATGGGCAGAAAAGTGGAAGCACACGGACTACGCAACAAGCATTGGGAAGCACAACGATGACAGACGTGAAAGCACACCAACAAACTATAAGTACACAGACAACGGAGGATGGGCAGCAAAGGGGGAGCACACGGACTACGGAGGGCAGGAGGGATGGTGCAGCAAACTGGCAATAGCTAGGGGTGGGGAGGCAAGACCGGAAACGGAAGGTGAGCACAAGGAAGCAACAAGCATTGGGAAGCACAACGATGACAGACGTAAAAGAACACCAACAAACTATAAGTACACAGACAACGGAGGATGGGCAGCTAAGGGGGAGCACACGTCTACGCTACAAGCATTGGGAAGCACAACGATAACAGACGTGAAAGCACACCAACAAACTATAAGTACACAGACAACGGAGGATGGGCAGCAAAGGGGGAGCACACGGACTACAGAGGGCGGGAGGGATGGTGCAGCAAACTGACAATAGCTAGGGGTGGGGAGGCAAGAATGGAAACGGAAGGTGAGCACAAGGAAGCAACAAGCATTGGGAAGCACAACGATGACAGATGTGAAAGCACACCAACAAGCTATAAGTACACAGACAACGGAGGATGGGCAGCAAAGTGGGAGCACACGGACTACGCAACAAGCATTGGGAAGCACAACTATGACAGACGTGAAAGCACACCAACAAACTATAAGTACACAGACAATGGAGGATGGGCAGCAAAGGGGGAGCACATGGACTACGGAGGGCGGGAGGGATGGTGCAGCAAACTGACAATAGCTAGGGGTGGGGATGCAAGAACGGAAACGGAAGGTGAGCACAAGGAAGCAACAAGCATTGGGAAGCACAACGATGACAGACGTGAAAGCACACCAACAAACTATAAGTACACAGACAACGGAGGATGGGCAGCAAAGGGGGAGCACACATGACTACGCAACAAGCATTGGGAAGCACAACGATGACAGACGTGAAAGCACACCAACAAACTATAAGTACACAGACAACGGAGGATGGGCAGCAAAGGGGGAGCACACGGACTACGGAGGGCGGGAGGGATGGTGCAGCAAACTGACAATAGCTAGGGGTGGGGAGGCAAGACCGGAAACGGAAGGTGAGCACAAGGAAGCAACAAGCATTGGGAAGCACAACGATTACAGACGTGAAAGCACACCAACAAACAACTATAAGTACACAGACAACGGAGGATGGGCAGCAAAGGGGGAGCACACGGACTACGCAACAAGCATTGGGAAGCACAACGATGAAAGACTTGAAAGCACACCAACAAACTATAAGTACACAGACAACGGAGGATGGGCAGCAAAGGGGGAGCACACGGACTACGGAGGGCGGGAGGGATTGGTGCAGCAAACTGACAATAGCTAGGGGTGGGGAGGCAAGAACGGAAACAGAAGGTGAGCACAAGGAAGCAACAAGCATTGGCCGCGCGGCCGTGAAAGTGACGCGGCCGCGAGGCCATGAAAGTGAAACTGATCGCAATCGCACACTGATTTGGTGCACGCGCTTTAAGGGTGCCCGCGAGCGATACGCTTGAGCGATGCGCTTAATGAGGAAGAGATAGGAAAGCCAGATGGCGGCTATGCGCGTAACCGCAAGCTTTAGGCCACAAGCAAAAGCGTGTGGTCGGATTTTTAAAGCCCACACACTAAATGTCTCGCCAGACCAGCGCATGCGCTGGCTCAGGCGAGACCTAAAAATGGTGGTGGTTTTCAGTTTTCCCAAGTATTTTTTTTTCTTCGCAGTTTTATATAGCACGAACTTGACCCTGAAGTATCAGAGCGCTTTACACGAGCACCAGCTGCGTTACACAAGGACACATTCAATTTTTGTTAGGTAAGGGGAGATTAAGTGATTTGCCCAGAATCACAGGATGTTCAGTGTCATTGCCGAGACTCGAACCCAGTTCCCCAGATTTGAGATCGGACGCCCTAGCCGTTACCGGTTCCCCAGATTTGAGATTGGACGCCCTAGCCGTTAGGCTACATCCTCTCCCCCAGTAAAACTTAGCATTGCAAGTGATTGGATAATTGTCCTACAGCTAGTCATTATTATACAGTTGTAATATGAAAACGCCATCTTTCATCAATGCAGTTCAAGTAATAACAAACCATTATGCATGTGTACAAAGTGGTCTAATAAACCCAAAGTAGGCATGCACATCCATTCATCTTACCCCACATTGTGCTCCTGGTGTTCAGACCACCAGATATGAGGTTAATCCAAACCATAATAGTGATTTAATTTTACACAAATCTTGTACCATTTTATTTGGGGACCCTTGACTCGCATATACCACGTGTTTCCACTAGCATGTAACAGATTATATTAATGCATCAGGCCTTAAAGTTTTGCGGTAATCAACATTCCCACACTTCTGGTATTTTACATTCCCACACTTCTGGCATTTTCCCGTCCGGTAACTGACAAGCCTGATTTACAAAACAATATGGAGTATCTTCCAGAGGCTGGGTCCTCCCAGACATTTAACATAGTTGTCTTAAAATACAGGTCTGTCTTGTTGTGGGCACGGGGAATCCCACAATCATGACTACCAAAAATTTACCTCAGTCAGAACGCCCACAATTCTCATAATCGGGGGCGGTGTTAAACCTCAATTTCATGAGGCAATGTGTCCCTGAGGTAAGGCACATCCTAACACAGCAGAAAATACAGTTTATTAAGCAAAAAGGCCCACAACAACTGAGTTGTAGATCAGTTGAATAGTTTATGGGTTTTATTACAAAAATGTAAAAGTAAGGCGAAACAGAGTCAGTGCCATTAAGGCTCTCAGCAAATAGAGAATACAGAGAAGTATAAGATTCAGTGTTATTCTAAGTCCTAAGTGGGCAGCAAAATCAGGAGCGAAAAGGACTGCATCGCTTGCAGCATCTAATTCTCCAACTTATGTGAAGATTGCTTTGTAGAAATGGTGCCTCCGTCAGTTTCTCTTCATGGTTAGCTGTTCCCAGAGACAGGAAGTATTAGTGAGATAAAATAAAAGAGAATGCCTAAGAAGTTTAGCTACTAATTGCTATTCTACAGTGTAAACAGTCGATCTAGCAGTGCATTTTACAAGCTTTCTGAACCGAATGGGGAGGGGAGCACGTATTCATTAGAACTGCAGCCACCATTGCACGGTCCTTCCACGATAAAAATAAGACTGTCACAGCAGGTGAGTCCAAAGTTTGAACAACTGAGGTATCCTATCAACACAATGCAAATTTAGCATTAAATGCAAACTATGGATTAACCTGGAAAGAATCTTAAATATAATGTTGATAAATATGAGAAGAGCTTAAAATAAGAGAATCAGTGTAAAATATGTATGGACCCACAAACGCTATATAATTAAGTTTGAAAAATGTTTACTTACCCATCTACGAGATGTTGCTCTTAAATGTGTTCTTATTCCATTTACCTTGTAAACATATCCCTTAATTAGCAGGACTTCGAAATACTGACCTTGCTTTGACGAAAAAGGATGAGTCTGATAGCTCTTTGATGAATCTTAGCCAAACAGA
The DNA here is from genome assembly GCA_963921515.1 of Calotriton arnoldi. NCBI lineage: Eukaryota > Metazoa > Chordata > Amphibia > Caudata > Salamandridae > Calotriton > Calotriton arnoldi. The sequence continues at coordinate 3,102,514 of CAWUFW010000269.1, read as the reverse complement.
AGGTGGAGAAAACAGCACTAGTGCATCATCAGGTATGTCAAGTAGATTATTGAGTTGTTTTTCCGTTGAGATTGAAAAGCATATGGCTTCCTCTTCTCTTTTACAATAAAGGCAAACATTGGCAAAGCCAGTAGTTGTGGCTTCAGTTTGTTAACAATCAAGTACTGGAATGCACAAATGCTGTTTACATGAGTTCAACCTATTCAAGCCAGGTCTATTGGCTGTGCCAAGGCTTGTTTTATTACTGCTAGTACACACAATGTCTTGCACACACATGCCCACATAACCCTTTCTCTTGTATGTGTATATGTGATGTTTTTATAGACCGAACATAGCCAAAGGGCAGGGAAGAGGTGTACGGGGTCAGAAGCAAAGATACTGTCAGTGAGAAAATGGAGGTGGACCATTACCTAATTAAAATGTAGTGTTCTTTAAAGAAACTTTTTCCTACATTTGAGCTGGTTTGGGACTGTCTTAATTCTTCACTGATGCAGTGATGTCCTCCCTTATCCTGGGTGCATAAATGTAGAAGGCTTGGTACTGTGGAGTTGTTTTGCATCTCTTTGTTTCCATTCTAAGAGGCATATTCTCAAGGAACTATCACAGAGTTACCAGCACTTTATCGCAGCCAAAGTCGCGATAAATACATCGCCCCATTCACAAGCTGGTGTAACAGCCTACCCCACCAGTTTACCCGCGATAGCAGCTGCAAACTACAACGCCACAGAAGACCACGGCAACTATCGCTAATGAGTTGCAGAGTAGGCGTTCCCGTGCAAAAAGCCGCGACAACACCACACCACAACATTCTCAACGACCAGCCACATCTGCACATCATTACCCCCCCCGACAAAGAAATGTCACAACAACGTTACCAAAATCATGCACAAAGCAATTCGCATGAAGCCGCTCAATCACAACACCTAACATACATATGTGGACAGAAAAAGGAGAGTCAAACATCCACATCATGAAATACAAATAATACGTTTATTACAGAACAAAACCAAAACAAGAATACTGAAGAGGCATGGAGGGTCTTCTCAGGACAATCTGCAAGTCACAGCCTGCAAAACAGAAATCTAGATAAGAAGGTGTGTCATACGCTCATAAAAGTACAGAGAGAGTCAGAGCGAAAGAGAGAGAGAGAGGGGGAGAGAGAGAGTGAGGGAGAGAGAGAGAGGGAGAAAGAGGGAGAGGGAGAGAGAGAGAGAGGGAGAGAGAGAGCGGGAGAAAGAGAGAGAGAGAGAAAGAGAGGGAGAGAGAGAGAGGGAGAGAGTGCCAACACTGCGGACCCATGCCTCACCGCTCACCTGCTGCCACCGGTGTGTCTCCAACCATGTGCCGGTATACACTGCAGTCCCCCAGGTCCCTCATCTGAAACAGTTTCCAGAGACATGAATGGCAGAGACCATACAGTTGCACACGCCATCATCGCTTGCCCGCCCCTGCGCACACAGGCTGCTGCACCCCCGCCCCTCCCGCCGCCCAGCGGTGGTTGCCCGCCCCTGTGCAACCAGGCCCCACTGCTCACCTTCCGCCACCGGCGTGTCTCCAAGAGGGCCCACCATGTGCCAGTGGGGGCTCCAAGCCCGGGGTCCGCGACCCTGTCACCCTCCACATCATGCAGCCAGGCACCGCAGGTCACACACCTGATTCTGGGTCTTGATTTCACAATGGCAGAGAACAATTCAGTGCACAGGGCATCATCGCAGGCTGCACACCCGCTCAGCCCAATAGGTGCCACTAACTGTGTACCGCGAGGCAACGCCACGTGGCGGGAGGCATGCACTGCCCGCTGGCTCAGGCCTACACTGCGGTCCAGCAGGGCTCACACTAAACCTTGCCAGTCCTGACCGCCAGGACGGCGCATCATCGCAGGCTGCACACCCACTCAGCATTTCAGGTGGCCCTATCTCAGTGCACCGAAAGACACGGTCTCGTGGCGGTGTGCCTGCCGCAGTGTATCCGGTGCCACCAAGTCTGTGCACCGCTAGCCATGGACCCTTCATGATTGAGTCCCGTGGTGCGGATGCCATCATGTCACCCCCGGCACTGGGCAATGTGAGGTGGCAGGGCCCTAGGCCCTTGTGCATAAATGAGAACCACACGGAGACAGCCAGTCAGAGATTGGAAATGGCGTCCAGCACGTGCGCCAGGGCCTTATTATTGGCAGGGTCACATGTCCTGTGACGCCTGTGCTGGATGGGTGTGGTGTGGGTGTAAACATCCGTGAGGGAGTGGCTGTGGCATGCTGACAACTAGACCTGTGAGCAGCAGATCCCTACAGGGAAGACCTGGGACATGTAGCCTTGTCCCCCCACCCTGTGAGCGTAAGCGGAGTGGGCTGTCCTTGCGTATGCCAGTCCATCGTAAGGGTGTGAACAATGACCCCGGGGCCCTGGGCGTGGTTCTGTCCTAAGCCGGACAAGGAAGCGACTAATGGATGTGTCAGTGTCGGCGCCACACGGACCGCAATCGGCAATGTGTCACTCTGTGAGCCAAGTCCCACAACATGCGCAACATGGACGTAAGGGGAGGTCACTGACCCTACATTCATACCTACTTCCACACTTGAAAGATCATAGACATGACACATCTGTGTTAACATGAATGTTTATTGCACAATCAGTGGTGTGTTGCAGCTGGAGCAGTACAGGGCCATGCAGACCCCACTCTGCATCGTTGGCACGTGGAGGGCCAGCCAGAGTCCCTCAGGGAATGACGAGTACATCGGGAAAGGAAGAGTTCAGTCCGCAGTCTGATATCCGTGTCATTGGTGGCCAAACAGATTATGGCAGTCCATGTCGTGGTCCAAGGTGAGTGTCGCTGAGTGCATCGGGGGACAGTGGCAGCTGATGATGCAGAGGGCAGAACCAAGCAGAAACAGGCCACATTTTTGGAGATGGATGCTACCGCTTCCTTCTCACCACCAAGGCAGATTCATCCGCATCTTCGTCCTCTGCTGTTGCATCTGCCTCACATGTGGGTGGTGGTGTTCTGTCTCCAGCACTGTGTGGCAGTGACACCCCAGGGGCCGGAGGTGGAATGTCTGCCGCACTGTGTGGCACTGACACATCAGGGGCCGAAGATGTGGTTGGGGTGGTAGCAGCAGCATGCATCAGCGCCAGGCCTTGTGGCAGAAATGCCATGAGGATGGTCTTTATGTCATTGAGGGACCCAGCTACCTCTCGCTGGTGTGCAGCCGTGGCAGCCGCTCTTTCCGCCCGCGTCCGCTCCATGTTCTCCATGAGCCTCCACATGAGTCCCAACTCCCGGGCAAGTTCGCTGGTGGCACTCTGACTAGTCAGTCGTTCTTGTCTCTGAGTCAGGACTCTGGCAATGTCAGCCATGGTTCATTGGAGTGCATGGAGCGGACTGTGGGTGTCCGTTAGGGACTGTGAGTGGTCCCTGATGGGACTTAGACACCCACGTATGGCGTCTAGTTTGTCTGCCATGAGGTCGAACCCCACCTGCACCTGTTCAGCCAGCTTCTCCTGGCACCCCAACACACAGCGTTGGAAGGCCATGTGTTCGTCGTGGGGGTCCTGGGAGGCAGCCGTGGTGGTGGGTGCTGCCTGATGTGTGTTCTGTGCAGGGGGTGGGTTCTCCTCGTAGCAGCTGGGCTGGCCTGCTCCTGGAAGTGGGCTGCGGAGGCTCTCCACGAGCTGTTGGAGGGCGTCAGAGTCGAAGGAGTGGTGGTCCTCTTCGTCATCAGAGAAGAGAGGTTGGGAATGCTCTGCAGGGGGAGTTGGATTTCCTCCTGCAATGTGAAGGGGAGATGCAGTTTAACAATGTGTTCACATGTATGTTGACGCATTGTACATGTTTACATTCAGACTGCATGACAGTGTACATTGTGACTGTGTGTGGGAAGCTGCCTATTTGATGCGGGACAGTGGACATTCCGACAACTTCATGGATGTGTGTTTGTACTTGTGCATTGTCAACTCACATTTCCCTGCATTGCCAAATGTGATTGGCCAGTTTCTACGCACATGCGGCACCAGTTGTGTCCCCTATTCTGTTGTGGATGTGTTGCGGTTTGTACCGCATTGTTGTCAATGTTGATGTGCTCTGCATGTAATGTGATTGTGTGTGCCGCATTTAGGGTGGGTCGCCAATGGAGCTCAGTTTTGGCTGCACCTCATCACTTACATGGGGTGTGCCTCTGGCTTCTGTGCTTATGCAGTGCTGAGATGTTGCATACTTGTGTGCATTGGTCTCTTGGTGGGAGTTGGGGTTCTGGGGCATGGTCTGTCCGCAGATGTGCTTTGCTTAATTGTGCATGTGTGCCATTGTGCCCATCTCCCCCCGTTCCCCCGGTCCCTGTTGAGTACTCACCCTGTTGCTGTTGTGTCCGGTCATGTTGAGCAGTGTCCGGGCCCCCAACTCCTGCCACTGTCTCCCCACTGATGACTATGGACACCATTTCCTCCATCTCGTCCAGCTCCTGGTGTGTCGCTGGGCTCCCACCTCCAGTCTGCATTGCTGCCTTGAGGTCGTTGGCGAGTTTCAGCTTGGTTTTGTGCTTGACATCATTCCAGCGCCTCTTGACCTCGTCCATTGTCCTCTTCAGCACTCCGACTGCATTCACCTTGTCCACGATGGACTGCCATAGTCCATTTTTTGTTGCCAATGACACAGTGGAGGTGACGAACAGTTGTTGATGGTGTTCTATCACCTCCGTTATCAGGATCCTGTTTTCCTGCGGACTGAACCGCTTCTTCCTACTCTTCTTGTCCTTGCCCTTCCCTGACCCCGAAGTCCCAGGATGGTCCTCCGGGGGGCTTGTGGGGTTCTGGTTGTCCTCTGCACTTGCTCCGGCTGCCTCCATTGTGCTTCGCTGTGATTTGGCATTTGTTTGTGGGGTTCTTTCCGTCTTTTATGGTGCATTTTCACGCATGACGCGTGGGAATTGCAGGCCTGTGGCTGATTTTCGCTGATTTTTGTATCGGGGTTGGCGTCATCGCAGGATTTTTTGCGTTGGTGTTTCGCATTTTTACGGCGTCGCGTTGATTTTAGCGCGGTCATTGGACGCGTTAGCGTGGGACTATCGCATGGTGCCGCCTGCTTGAGAATTCCACGTTGACAGTGTTATTGTCCCGCGATGGACTGCGATGTGAAGAGTTGCGTTAGCCTACTTTTGCGGTAGTTATCACACGTTCTTGAGAATATCCCCCTAAGTGTTTCCTGGCTGCAGGTGTTCTGAGAGCCACTCGAGGTGGTGAGCTTGTTAGCCACACACACAACTCTATCAAACACATAACGATCTTACATAAAGAAATACACAAGTGTGTTGCTGTGGGGGTAGTAGTGGTTGTGAGGTGGTGGCAATGGTGCAGGTGTTAATGGCTAAGTTGGTAATGGTTGTAGTGGCTGTAATGGTGGTGGTAATTGTGGTGATAATGCTGGTGATGGTAGTGGCAATAGTGATGATCATGTTTGGACTCGTACTGGTAGTAATGGTAATGGTGGTCGCATTGGTAATGGTACTGGGGGAGTAGTGAGGCTCTACATTGTCAGGATCCCAAAGGGTTATGCATTGACCCCGTATAACCTTCTGATAAACATTACCATGCAGGATTGATCGATACATTGTACACTGCATAATAAAATGAGTGGTCAGGCAAGTGCATCAGCGGAGCCCCCGGGCACTTAGAATTAAAAATAAATTATATTGGTGTAGCAAGTATGTCACAGGAGCTACCAGGGTGAGGTAGAGCAGAACATGATAATGCTGTAGGCTGCAATGCAGCCCTTACAAGGCCAGTGAGGTGGAGCAGAACCCAGGACTTCAGGAGCCACGGCAACAAGTAGAGAAGGTTTTAGGAGGAGACTCAGTGAAGAGGTGATCGTAGCACCACTTGCAATAGTATTTTGTTTCCTTAGCTGTGATGTGTGTGTCACAACATCATAAATAGCCCTTTTGTCAGTATTTAAAATGGGTGCTATTTCATGTGTCCGAATTCTTTTGTAATTTATTCCAGGGGAGCCCATTATATTGGATAAACACTGCCTCTGCTGTGTCACAGACGTTTGCATGCTTTCTGTGTGGCCTGCTTTGTTACTGAGAATACAATTGTGTTGTACATTGCTACTTGGCATTGTAACAAGCCGTGAATCACAGGTATATTTCCCTAGATTCCCGTGCATTATTGCCTGTCATTATGCTGGTTCTCTTTCCTACATTATATGGTACCCATATTTCCAATTTAAAGCACATTACAATGTAGCATCATTGTTGGGATTTGGGTTAATATTTGAGGGGGGTGGAACCCTACTGAAGCAGCAACCAGAATTTCGGTCTGGGTGAAGTCACAATCAAACCCCAAATTAACCTGTGCTTAACCGTCTGGTAGCTTGGCACAAAACAGTCTGGCTTAATTTAGATGCAGTCTAAAAATAATTTGTATCGCACTTCAAACAGACTGGGCTTACAATTTTGGTGAATGCTGGTTTTGGCTACCAGCTCTGCCCATGAGGAGGGGTGTGTGTGTGTGTGTGTGTGTGTGTGTGTCGTGCACTAACCCCCATAGGTTTTCCTGGTGCTTAAACAGCTAAGAGTGCAAGACTATCTAACAGAAGTAAGACTTAACTGAATAGGAACGTTTTCATTGCTACAGGCCAGATGGTTGTTAAGGGCTGCAATGCTCAAAGGGAGAGCATTCCATAGCTTAGGAGTCTGATGTCTAAAAGACCATTCCACCAGTGCAACCTTTTTTCTCTCTCGAGCAATGGTGAACAGGAGATAGTGGTTTGAGAGTAGAGAAGAGGTTGGGATGTATTGCATCAAGGGACTCTTTAGGTTAGACTGATTTAGATCATAGAATATCCTGTGTAAAATGCATAAAGCCTTAATATGCACACATTGTTCAACAGTGAGCCAATGTAAAGAGCTGCATGTATTAGAGATCAGGTCAAATTTGTGCAGCGTGTAAACCAGCTATACAGCAAGATTCTGAATGAGCTGCAGTTTGGATAGTAAATATCCTGGGAGGCCCAAATGAATAACTGTTGCTATAGTGTAATTGAGATAAAACCAGAGTAGACACCACCGTTGACTGTTTGATTGGTGGAATGAAAGTAAAAGTCTTCGATCCTAGGCATGCGTAATATCAAGAAACCTGATTCGGCAATTGAGTAAATATGTTCACAATGAAAGCAATCTCAATTGTTGGTGACTCCCTACCCCTTAGTTTTCTTATCAGCTGCTGGAGTGGTCCCCAACTCTATTGTCAACTATATGTGTTTCCATTGTACATGGTCTTTTCCCAAGAGCAGCTCAGTTTTACCCGTATTGAGTTTTAGTAGTTAGAGTTCATCAATTGCTCAGTGGCCATAAGACCCTTCTTCAGTCTTTGCACTGAGATAGGGTCCGAATGATCTAATGTATTGATATGAGGTTTGTTAATATATGAAAGTGGCTTACGCCCAAGGGATGTGATCAGTTGAGTCAGGTACTGATATAAATAGTGAAAAGTAATGGATATAAGGTGTATGCTTGGAGGGATGCCACACTAAATCTGTGCCTTCTCTCAGAGGTATGTTGCCAGAGATAGCATTTGAGCACAGTCTGACAGTAAAGATTTAAACCACACAAGGGCAGAGCTCTGCAGCCCAGTCTCACTCAGATGATCGACCAAAATGGCATGGTCTATCATATTGAAAACGGCTGAAAGATCTAACCTAGTTAGTGCCACCGTGTCTCAATTATCTTGCATCTGACGGATTTCTTGTAATGCTAACAGGAGGGCTGATTTAGTCCCTCGACCTGTTTGCCATTGATCTAAAACATTGGCTTCTTGGGGTAACTTGGACAGTTTTGACGCTTCAACCTTCCAGAAGATTTTAGTGAAAGCTGGCAGTAATTAGTGGAGTCATCAGTGTTAAGATTGGCTATTGAATTATCATTTATTTTCTGCCCTGAAGAGTAGAAATGGTGCACGGCGTTTCCTGTTACCAGATGGGAGACACAACCACCATATTTCCTGCGGGACAAAAGCTTTGTAGTGTGTTGTTGAATTGAAGCACAACAGGTTATTGCAACTCTATAAAACATAGCTTTCTGCATTTTTGCGCAGCAGAGTTTTGCCAAAAGCAGGTGTTATTATTACTCAATTTGCTGGTAATTTATTGCTAAAACAGGATAAAAGGGTGAGTTGGCAATGCCGGGATTCAAGCATGTGACCTGCAAATCATGTCAGAAGTCAGCAACAAAAACTTAACTCGCTGATGCATCTTGATAGCCAAAAGAAAGTGATGAAAGTGATAAGGGTGTTATTTCTAAATCTGGGTGTAGGCACCATAGCCATTTATTTATTAATTACATTAAACCTAGAAGAGTGGGAAAGGTGCAAATAAAAGAAAAGGTGACTGAGATACAAATGTAAGAAAAAGTTGTGAGCTAGTTAGCAGCATAACAACAAATAATGGTGTGCTTGTAAAAGTTATCACTGTGTGTTTAAGATAGAACGGTTTACTACGGACGCTGTCTTTGTCACTTATTTAAGAGAGAAGAGGATCTGATGTTAGGGCCAACTGTAGCTGCGCCGACATTGACATCAGGGTTCTGCTCTTATCTTTGTTTATTAAAGCTTAGCATGACTGATTAACCGAACGCGTTCATGCTGTATGCAAGAGCTGCCACAGTGCAACTTACTGAACTGCAAAAAAATGTTTCATTGCAATTGTTTTTCTCTACGATCATACAATTCTTCTCTGGAATAGCAGTAGAGGTCTGTTTCTGTCCACAAAAAATGGTCTGTCGACGTGGTCTCTCAGGCCACATAATGGCCGTTTAATGAGTATCTGTGCAGTAGAGTCAGCTGCTATTTAAAATTGTGTTCTTCCATTGTCAATTAAGTAAATAGAAGTTCCCTTCACAAATGGCATACACAAGATGTTTCAGCAGAAAAAAGTACTTGTTAAATGGGATTAGGCTCTGATCACTACTTATTTTATTTTCAAAGAAATGTTTTTTCCAGAGCCGATGTCAGACCTATCGTCTCTGGCGTACAAGCAAGCTGTACTGATGCTATACAGTCCATACCATATAGTTTCACATCTTGAACACTAAATAAAGTAAAGTATGTATTCAAGCCACACAAGAAGTCTATTTATTTCTATGGCTACTGCTGTCCTTAGAAATGTTGTCTGAAAGAGTTGTTCAGGTTGGTTCCATAGTCCCTGTCGACTCCTGCTAACGGCCTTTGATGACCTATTACCAGGTAACGGATTTGCTCAAAGACTGCTTTTCCTGAAACAACTGTCTCAAGCAGTATATCATATTGCTCTTACTAACATGTTATTCAACCTTTTATGACAGATCATGCTGTTATTTCATTCATCATTAAAGAAGAGGAAGCCACCTGCTGTTTGGACAATAAAAATCATAAGAAAAGAGAAAATACCAATGGGCTACCAGGTCAGGACACACACAATATCTTTTTATGAATGTATGTTAGTGTTTTCAAAGCTGTAAAACAATGGAGAGCTGGATACTGAAGAAAGGTTGGAGACTATTTGAGATATTTTGGTATCAAACTCGATGCTTTCAATTAAAGCGGTCTTTTTTTTGTTTAATTAAGATTTTTCCATCAGATAATCAAGATACAAACACAATGCCATCAATTGCCTCATACAGTAGGACATTTCATGTTTGCAGTACAATATCAGTAATACCCCTGTACCCATTCCAGCCCCACAGCTGCCTGAAATGTACCCCCATACATCACGATGCACTTGGTCAGATCCGGATTCGATAGTAAGAAACTGTGAGTGGACCCCACATGTCAAAGGCGTGAGGGCAGTGGCAGTTCCTCGGCATAGAATTCCAGCTGTTCTTTGCAGATGATCATATCAGTAAGCCACTGTTTGGTCTTTGGTGCCAATCGTTTCCCCCAGTGCATGGCCGCCCTTCGTTTTGCGATCAGTAACGCCACTGCTACAAACATAGGTTCAGCCGGTTGCAGCTTTTTGGCTAGACTGAATAAGCACATCTGGGGGATGCAGCCCACCTGTTCCATCACCATGGTAGACAAGTCTCTCACCACCCATGTCCAGTATTGCTGGATATGATCCCATCTGTTTCTGTGGCCTTACATCTCATGCAAGTTGCTTCTCTTCTCAAACCATATCGGAACAGTCTAACAGTAATACATTTGCTGTAAATACCTGAAATGGATAATTCGCAGGTTACAATTGGACATGAGCATACATGTTAGCATACAACAAAAACCCCAATCCTCTGGTGTCAGTGGAGTGTCAAGGGTATTATTCTATTTGTCCAATGTTATGGTTTAGGTTAATGCCCCATCACTTTGAGCCGCATTGTACAATCTTGTAATGAGGTTCCTGCGTGTGGTACTACTGAGTAGTATTTGTAGTGCTCCAAGTGCAGGTGGTTCTGCGGGGAAGAGGGCTATAGCTCCGTCATGGCCGCCCGGAGACAATATTATATGAAGGACAATAGTGGTGTCTGGCGTTGTTTGTGTGAGATGTCTTCTAAGCCAATAAATTTCCCTTCTGAGTACGTATCCCCCATTTTTTTAACCCCTCCTTGTCAAGCATAGTGAGTGCTCCGGCCTCATGCGTGACCGAAATGGGTGCATACAAAGGGAGTTTTTGTGCTCGCACTCCCAGTGCTCTCCAAGCTCTCGTGGTGCAGTGAATGGTGTTAATTTCCAGTCTAGTGGCATCTAGGTGACTGTGCGGCAACATAGCAGTTAGTGGAATGGGGTGTGCATCATCAGCCTTAACTGCCAAGTGTCATGTATAGGCGTGTGGATTAATGTATAGGCGTGTGTATTATACCAATAATGCACAAACTAAGCCTGGTCACACAAAATATAAGTGTAAATTTGGTGCACTAATCCCCCCCACCTTCCCCCCTCCCCCGCTGGGTGGAGGGAGTGTCAGTGTGTCCCAGCTAATCCTAGGCTGTTTTCCCGCCCAGGCTAGTGTTATCGGGTGTGATCGAACCGTTTTAAAGAAGTGTTATGGTAAAACTATAGGTATGTTATTGAAACGGTATAGAAATTTGGGGAACACTATCATCTTCATAACCGCCTCCCTATCTGCCAGTAACAGGGGCATTCTGGACCATCTAGCAATTGTTCCCCCAATTTCGACACAGCTCTTTCATAATTTTCATGAACCACCCGATCTGGGTCTCTATGAATTCAGATACCAAAATACTTTACAGGGCCTGTTGCTCTATACTAGGGGAAATTCCAGTGAGTGGGGTTGCGTGTTTGGGGTCGGGGGATTATAACAGACTTTGCCCAATTGATGTTTAGGCCGAAGTACCACTCAAAACTAATATACTCCCTTATTACTGGCACCAAATGTGTTTTGGGGCTGCGGACGTACAGTACCATGTCATCCGTGTAGAGCAGAGGTCTTCAAACTGTGGGGCGCGCCCCCCTGGGGGGGCGTGGAAGTGTTCCCAGGGGGGCGCAAATGGGTCTGCAATTACATGTAAATGAGACAGCTTGGAAGCACAAAAGGCGCTTTTCTAGGTTGTCGTCATTTACATGCAGCAGTTAAAGCCCATAAAAACGGGCCTGGACTGTAATTCTGAGTGACATGGAGCAGGGTCAGTGAGTGTGAATTCGGCGTCCAAGACAAGCGCGCTCCGACCATTGTGCTGAGAGGGCTGCATCGGCCCCCGGCGACCTCCTTTTGTAAGTTAGCGGGGCACACATATATCGACTCGGCCGCTACAAAGAGCTGGACAGGAGCACCACACTTTCACCCCACACTTTCACCCCAGACTCTTACCCGGCCCCACAATCCCATTTTGTTGTGCTAATTTGGAAAAGTTTTGTTTGAACTTAAACATTTATGTATCCGTTTAAGTCACATTGTGGTTCCAGCCCTCCTCAAACAAACGGAAGAATGCTCTCCCAGTGCAGACAGGAAGAGTGTACTGACCCTAAGGCACGGAATTGTGTTAAAGCCTCTCTGTGAGAGTGAACGTGGTGATGGCAATACAGTGCTGTGGCAGACTCGACCTTTTCAAATATTAATATGGGCCCTCAGACTTTAAAAGGCTGATCGAACTCGAACTTTGTTGAATTAAATGAGTAATTTGGAGACTCACATAGTAATTGTCGTAATAGATTTTAGGTCGTTACCCTCCCTTTTCTGGGTGCTGTGTTTATCCTGTATTTTTCTTCTTCAAATGAGATATTATTGTTATGATTGTAATACATTCTGTAAATTTGTAAAGCGCTCTGATACCCGCAAGGGTCATGTTCGCGCTATAAAAAAACTATAAAAATAAATAAATAAATATTTAATGTGGATTGGTGGAAATCGGCAGGGGTCAAATATGCCATTGTCACACCCCACACCCATCAACAAATAGACAGCAGGAGTATCCAGCAACACTTCCACTTCAACATGCGAGCCACAATAAATACCCATCATATGGCGGTTAAAAGGCTGTGCTAAGCCAAAAGAATTTTGCTTTCTACAGAAAAGTCCAAACATTTAGACCAGCGTATTGAATTATAACATACATCTTAATAGAGTTTTATTTATTTCTTGGTGCTGTTAAGCCAGTGATATCGGGCAGCACTATTAGAAGTAAAATGCACAAATGAAAGATTACGTTTTGACATCAAATAAAAAAAGAACCTTCCATATATTAACCTGCTTACTGCTCATTATATACAGCTGGGTGTATGTAGGTATATATATATGCCATTTTGTGCCATCTACAGATATCTACGAGCAACCTAAAGAGATTAGTGATTCAAGCAGGGTTGTCCAACCTTTCACCTTTCACAGGCTGATAAAGGGGATATCATTGAGTTAAAGTTAGAACATGTTATTCACGGTGATGCAAAAATTGTAGCATGGCTGATTCATGTCAGAGATGGCATGGCGAGCAAAAAAATGATGGACTGGAATGCAGCCTCAAGCAGTTACCAGTAGTAGAGAGAAATTCAAGTTTTTCACCCATTCCTTTTGTGCTTTCTTCAGCTCCGCGCTGTAAGAGCCTAGACCTGGGTCCTGTGCTCACTCCATCATAGGCCTTACTCACCCAACTGACCAGGGCAAGTGGGCCAAAACAGGTTTAGGGCTGCTTGTGCTCTTGTTCTGAGGGCTCTGGCTCTCAGTCTCAGCAAAACTATGCCTACTGAAGCAGGGACAAGGCTAATTTGCTCGTTTCTGTCTAGGGTGGTATGGTGGGCAAAACAATCATGCACTGGAATAGGGTCCTGAATAATTACTACTGGTTGAGATTAACTCAAACATTCCACACAGTACTTTTCTACTTTTTGCAAAATCTGCTGTAGCAATCACTACGTAGAGCACAACATTATATATTTGTTAAATGACAAAGAAGAGTTCCATGGATTTTGCTGAAGTTTGTACCCTGGCCTTCATGGTGCATGTGGGACTATCGTGACATCCTGGCCTTTTACATATTTTGGCCTCTGTTCCACTCCTAACACACAGTGAGAAATCTGTGCTGATTGTAGAGTATTTACCATCTGCTATGGGCTGGGTGTTTTTAGCTCCTACCTTGTTGCTTTCTCTGGGCCTGGTAACCTTCACACCCTGACTGCGTTTACCAGCTTGACTATCTGCCATTTTACAGCCTTCTTTTGTTTTCCGCTGATGGGATTTACTTTATTATGTGCTGTTAGCACTAACATCTTTCCAAATATTAGTTGTTTTCATGCAGCTGTGGCACTTGCCAAGCATATCAAAAGCATGAATACATATTGGAAGCTAGAATTCATGGTTACCATGTAGTACTACTAAATACAGCTTCAGCAATCTGTGCGTTATAGTGCTGTCCAGATTATGTAGCATACCACTACAGTAAAGGGAGCCTCAACTGATCATTGTAACCCAGGTTCTAATTCAAAGTATTAGCCCCCCCCGTACTCGGAGTCTAGTTACGCCCCAGTCCAAGACATGGCTAAAACTTCTGCAAGTTAAACTAATCAAGGGGAAAATGCTATTTTACCTTATGAAACCTCAGTTGGTTAATGTGATCACTGCAGATGGCTCCGTGTGTGACCAGACAGAGTCACAGAATTACATCCTGATTGGTGCAGTGAGGAATAGTGCTTTGTTTATAGAGCTACGAGGTCCCAGTCTGTGACAGAAAGCACTATGAATGCCATTATTTTAAAATTGTATTACACTGTATAAAACAGGCTGCTGCAAAATACTGTTTAAGGAAAAACAAGTGCTTTAAAAACACACATTTCAGTGATAAGCATTCAAACTATATCTAATTTAAATATATTTATGTGTCCATTACAAAATGTGCACTCCTTTTAATGGACACATGTATTACCTCTCAAAAAGAATACATGTTTGTCACCATGTAGCTGATTTACTCCTTTACTAAAAAGCTACACTGACTCCAAAGCAGCCTTTATATTTGGTGATTAACCACTGCACACATTTCCATTTCTTTCAGGTATCTGGCACCTCGGTGAGAAGGCATGCTTCTTCTTTAGTTCTCTACTATCTATTTCACAGCACAGGACCCCCCTCCCACCCTCTGTGAGTGGACACTGGAACCCAGTTATGGCAGTCTTACTATTAAAAAGAACACAGGGTGCATTTTGCTTACTAGCATTAGGGCTCAAGTCACTATTGTTGCGCACAGAACAGGGCCCAAGCAACAGGGGAGGAGGGAGGGGTAAATGTGCTTTTTGTTGCTGTTTTTACACAAAGTAGCAGAAAGCCTGTTTGGGCATCTGGCCTGGAAGTAATGGCCCCCTGTTGAGTGGGCAGAGTGGACAGCCTGAAGCTGTAGGTATTATTGGTGCAGCAGTTGCATTACAGAGCCAGGGCATACTTGCTGTGCCAGTGCTTCTTTGAAACCTTGGCGCAATGACCTAAGGGAGAGGAATAATTAGTGCAGAGGAGACGCCTTGATTTGGACATCAGAGAGATGAGAGGGATGCAGAGCGATGAGAGGGAGAGAGATGAGAGATGGGATTGAGAGGGATGGTGTGAGATGAGAGCCTATGTTGTTAACAAACGTCTGTACCTATCATTAGTGAAATAGGTGCAGTGACACGTTTGCCCAGGGGTCCACTGCATCACAAGTTTGAATGTTTTACAATAAAAAGGGTGCATGCAGGCTCATTTTCCTTGCTAGCATTAGGACAGATGGTGCCCTTGGCACAAAAAAGGTGGGCTGTATGCAGTAGCTCATTTTCTTTCAGAAAGAGACCGGGCTTGTTGCGAGATTGAAGTGATGGTCAGACATTGTGGGGAAGGAGTGAAAGAAGAGGAGATAGACTGCTTCTAAGGGCTACAGTCATCATTAATGCGGCAGATAGAGTGCATTGAGGCCCACAATACCCCAATTATGGGCAGTAGTGTTTTGGATCAATTCTATTCTTGTTTGATGCTGTTGCATTTTTATAAGTCCCACATTCAGTGTGGATTACGAGCTACAGAAAAGCAATCCTGAAGTGATAACATGATCCCCGCCCCCATTGATCATCCCCCCCCCCCCCCCAAATCCTTGCCATAGTTTTGGAGGGGGGCCCAACTTCAAAACATTGTGCTTAGGGGGGGGCTCAGAGCAAAAAAGTTTGAAGACCTCTGGTGTAGAGGGAAATACTGATAGGCCACAAGCTGAAGCGCAGTGCGGAAGCTGCATGTCTCTGCTGGATCACAGAGACAGAGGGTACCCCTTGCATGTACCTCTGTGTATTTGCAGCACCTCCAACGTGTGCCCATTGATGCACACCCAGGCTACTGGGTCAGGTATAGCATGCTTATCCACCTTTGGAATGCCTGGGGCATCCTCATGCGATGCAGAATTGTGAACATGTATGTTCAACTCAATGGAATCAAAGGCCTTAGTGGCACCAACGTGACGGCTGCCACCTCCATAGCAGGGTCAAGCTGGTGCAGTAACGGGAACAGCGTGCGACAGATTATGCATTGTGGAACAAGGGGGTATAAAACAGATTCACAGGGTGAAGCCTAGAAGCCTGTATTTTCACCAGTATTTTGGCATCTATATTTATCAACGAGAGTGGGCGATATGACTTGCAGTGCTCGGGCTATTTATCAGATTTTAATAATGCAATGATCAAGGCTTTGTAGAGGGAGGTGGGCAATATCTGCATAGTGTATGCTTCCTCATACATCGCATGTAGGTTCAGTGCCAGTAGGCCCGCAAACTCTTTATAAAATTTGGGTATTAGGTTATCTAGGCCTGGTGCCTTCCCATTGGGGAGTGACCGTATGGCATCTTTTACCTCATCTTCTGTAATTGGCTGCACAAAATATTCCCACTGTTCAGGGGATAGCCATGCTAGAACCACGTTGTCCAAATATTCGGCAATCTCTGCCTCCATGGCCGAGTCACAGGTAGCTTAGAGGCGGGTGTAGAAGTCAGAAAAAGCAGATAGTATGGCTGGTGTGCCATATCGGTCTTCACCCCCAAGGTCAGTGATTTTGACAATGTGTGTTTGTGCCCAGGTTGTCTTCAGCTTATTGGGAAGGCTACGGCCTGGACGGCCCCCGCTCCGCATACGCCCTCACCACATGTTGCAGAGAAAGGTAGCACAGTTCCTGCTCCGTCGTGTCATTGCGGTTAGTGAGTTGCTCTCTGATGGTAGTAAGCGCCCTTGGTCGGGGCACTGTCTTATAGTCACATTTCAGGTTCCCCAGCATGCGCTCTGTCTTGTGTAATTGCGTGAGTATGTCACATAAGATTCCGGCCTGTGTGCATATGCAACTCCCCCAATTGTGACTTAAACATCTCCCAGATTGTAGCTGCTCCCTCCACAGACCCCATATGTTTTTTCAAAGTATTCTACAATAGCCACTCTTAGACCTTCCCGAAACACCTGGTTGAGCAAGGCAGTGGCATGAAATTTCCATGTAAATTGTGTGGGGATATGTGTAGGATTTGAGACCACCAACTTTACTGGTGCATGATCTGATAGCATTCTAGGGAGATGCCGTACCTCCACCGTCCAGGCACTCTCCTCCCAGGTTTCCAGCCAGTAATCCAGCCTGGACCGCAAGCCATGCACCAAGGAGGTAAATGTACCCTCCCGCCTATCGGAGTTTCGTAGTCTCCACAGGTCCTCTAGCGCATGCTCCTCCATCCCCTCGCATAGGACTCTGGTAAGTGTGCTTACCATGCCAATCTGCAGTCGCCAACCAATCTAGTTGTGGATCGAAGTATGCGTTGGGATCCCCAACCCACAGGATGGTGGACAGGTGAAGGGAGTGCAACCGGTTCCAGAGCTGAGTACAAAATTCAGGGTTATCAATATTGGGCCCATAGGAGCTTACTAGAGTCACTAAGGTGCCACACAAACTGCCCTGTACTATTACGTAACGACCTCGATCATCTGTTTCGGAGTGAGGGACTTGAAATTGCACACCTTCTTTAACTAAAATGAGTACTCCTCTTGAGTATGAAGAGTAAGAGGCCAAGCGAGTCATTGCCCATCGGGAACCCACAGCATTCTCTGTATGCAGTGGCATAACGAAACCTGAGGGCTCCCTACAAAGTACATGCATAGGGCCCCCCCACTCCAGAACTGGTCCAGAGCTTTCAGGCCAAAGACCTGTCTGTATGGCCTGTTAGGTGTGTCTCCTGTAAGAGTGCAATTTGTAAGTGATGCCGATCCAGGTAAGCAAGTACCTGTCGTGTTTAACGGGGTTGTTAAGCCCCTTCACCTTCCAGGTTTAAAGGGCTATACGTCCGGGAAGCTGGGCCATGGTACCATGTTTCGAATGATAGGCACTCTGCATGGTGTGTCAAGCAATACATGATCTCTCAAAGAGTCTCCCATTCACTTCAGCATCCCAATGATGTGAAAGACATCCCTACATCCTGGGAACAGAATGTACATAACTGTAAACAGAAAATACAATATCCAGCGTCTGCTGGTGTAACACATAAGAAAAAAATACGGGGTGTACCCTCGTAGTGGCGGCCAGAGATCCAGTGGGTAGAGGTGGCCGGAAGTCATGTCAGTTTACCAGCCATTCAAAGACACATGTGGAGCGCAGGCCCAGCATCATATAGAAGAGTTTCTGAGCCCTCGACCAGTACCAGATCAGCGTTAGATATTCAGTAGCACTACAAACATTTCACCTGGCGTAGTGGGAACCCTGGCCGTTCTGTTCCACAACCACAGAACTGTCATGGTATACCACGCAAAGCAGACATCCTCATGTCGCAGTCCCCCTCTGAGTAATCAATAGCAACAGGTGCGGGAGGAACTGCAACCAAGAGGCACTAACCATCTCCATATCCTCAGCTCCTCAGGTGCTCTCGTTGTCAACTTCGGTGTTTAGTTGTTTGTGGTGTTTTGTAGAAAGTTTTAATGTTTTTTGAGGAACTCCATCGCTGCTTTGGGTGTTGTGAAGATTTTTGTGGCCCCCTCGGGTGGCATGTATGCAGGCTGGCTGAGTAAAGCATTGCGTAAGGTATTTCCTCCTTCTGCAACCTCTTTTTGACAGGTGAAATTTCTTTACGGGCTGCTTGCACTGCCGCTTTGAAGTCCGGGAAGAATGCCACACTATTCCCCTGGTAGTTGATGTCTTTCTTGTCCCTTGCCAGCCGGAGCACTGTATCGTGATCCCTGTAGTTTTATAATTTGGCTATTATTGGGCCCGGGGGAGTCCCTGGAGACGGTCTCACCATGAGGGATCTATGCGCTCTCTACTATCAGCAAGTGCGACAGAGTGTCAGAGCCAAAGATGTCTGTTGGCATATTCCCCACATACTGCTCCATTTTACCTGTGTTTGTCGACTCCTGTATACCAGTGATTGTTATGGCGGGAGCGAGTCTCTAAATCTTCATTCTTGGCCTGTATGGCTGCCAGTACCTTCTCCTTATTTAAACACTTCGCGTTCAATGATTGCATCATGCATGTCATCTCCCGTTGTAGATATGCCTCTCCGCTGCTGGGATACGCACCGTTTGCTTGTCCAATTTGGTAGTCAAGTGATCTATGCACAGATTCAAAGTGTCATGCTTGCCATCTCTAGATTGCAAGCTCTGCTGCATGGCTAGAAGTGCGGTCTCAAGCACAGCTGCACCCCGGGCCGGCGCATCTAGCTTGTGGTCAGAGACTTCCTCCTGCGATGCCTTGGATGCTCGCCTCACCTCAAACGTGAGCTGCGTCTGACTCCTATCCATTTTCCCAATTGTGGCCAGCATGTGCAGTTCAGTAATCTTAGAGGCACGGGTGGCGTTTCGTCTCACATTCAGGCCGGGAGAACACGCCACAGATGCACCCGGGCCAGAAGGCGCCACAGCGCTGGCATGCAATGCACACTTAACGTGAACACTGCTAAGCGCGCAGTGTAGAGAGTAGTGCTATATCATCCAGGAATGGTGTTCCCCGAGTCTATCCAGTGCTTTCCACTAGTGGCAGGCTTTGGCAAAGGTGCACGGTTTCGCCAGTGCACCATGTGCATCATTTCGCTGTGATAGGCAGTGGGAGCAGGGCATGTAATTTCAGCACAGGTCACCTCTTCCTGATCACTGCAGCATTTGTATTTAGTGCTATATCATAGTTGTCCCAGCCCTTTCCTCGCCGTATGGCAGCTTGTTAATGTGTCCCCTCACATGGAGCAGTGACAGTCTCACGCAACTTTGTAGGCAGTGAGAGCAGAGTATACAATTTCAGCACAAAGCACCTCTTCTTGATCCCTGCAGTGCCTGTAGTTTGTGCTATATCATAATTGTCTCAACAGCAGTTGTTATTGGTAATCATTGCATGTGACAATCAAAGAAAAGAAAAACTCTATTTCGAAATGCTTTCCCACAGTCAGAACTAAACAATCATGACCCATTACACTTCCTCGACACTTTCGTTTATTTGCCCCCTTGCCAGCAGAGTCTGTTCCCTTGTGTAGGGGTGAGGTGCAAATATTTCCCCTCTGAGCGTTCTATTTACCCCATATTTAGTCCCACTTCTGGTGGCATCCTCTGTGTTCAAAGACAGCTTTTTCAGCCAACATGCACCAGTCCATATCTGCCGCCATTCCTCTAATGTCGGTGGATCCAGTGCTCCCCACCTTCAGGATATATGCGCTTTGCAATTGCCATCCCCAGAGTCACCCAATTATGCTCTGTGCGGGTCATGTCTATCGCCTCACACACATTGAGGAGGCACAATCTAGGCTATGGAGAAAGGTCCTTCCCACATACTTGTTGTAACTCCGACACCACCGCCTCCCAATACTGATGGATTATCGGACATTCCCATAAGATATGATAGAACGTACCCACCTGAGTACGTGATCGGTTACAGTGTGCATTTTCCCTTTTCCCCATTTTAACCAACGTGTCAAAAGAGTAAAACGTTCTGTTGAGTACTTTGAGCTGTATCAGCCTAAGTCGCGTTGTGATAGCAGTTTCTCAGGGTAGGAAAGTGCTTCTTGCCATTTCTCGTCTTCTAGATCCCCTAAATCTGTTTGCCACTGTGAGCGGAGTCGCATGAGGGCGTCTGGTAAATTATTGATTATTTTTTTATATGTCATGGAGATGGCTCTTCGAATAATGTGGTCTGTGAGTAGTCTGTCTTCCAGAGGGGATCCTTCTGGCAGTTCTTGGTCAGATGGGATAGCTGCTGTCAGCGCATGTTGCACTTGTAGGTATCTGAATGTTTCAGTTCCTCACATTTCATTTTCTTTTTGTAATTCTGTGAATGAGAGTATTTTTCCCTTGACCCACAGATCGCCCACCCTTGAAATGCCGATGGTGTCCCATTTGTTAAATCCCGAATAGGAGCTGAGTTTTCCCCAGCCTCTCTGCCTCCCAAAGGGGAGTAGCCTGCATCACTTTATTATATCATCCCAGTTTCTTTATCACTCGATGCCATAGGGAGATTGTTTGTGCTGGCCAGTCAGGTGTTGATGATTTGGATTTGTGTATAGGGTAGTTTTATAGCCCCCGGAACCATAAGCCATCTATCCATGCGACATGACGATTCGTCATGGGGGTGGTGCACCCATTGATTTATGACCGCTAACTGGGCCGCCCAGTAATATGCTCGGATATCAGGTAGCGCAATTCCCCCATCGTACCATCCCCGGGCCAGTTTGTGAACCGCTATCCGTGGGGGCTGCCCGTCCCGTAGTAGTGTCCTTATTTCCCCTACTATCATGTTGAAGTAGGTCTCAGGAACTCTGTATGGCGTATTTTGTAAGGTGTAGAGGAATATGTGTAGTGCCATCATTTTGAAGAGGGCCGCACGGCCCAGTAGGGACAGTGGCAGGGATCTCCAATGTTGCACGTCGCTTTGTAGGCTTGTAATTGGGCCCATGAGATTGTGTGTGTAGAAGAGGTCAGGATCGGCCGTGACATGTACCCCTAAATATTGGAAGCCCTCTGTCACTACTGTTGCTTCGCAATTCGGTGGCAAGATTGGGGCGGGTCTGTACAATAAATATATTATTGATTTTTACAAATTTACAGAGTATCCTGTGTATCCACCAAAGTTGGTGCAGATTAGGAGTATTATATTAATGGAAGCCCGAGGTGATGCAACATTGACGAGAACATATTCTGCATAAAGGGATATTCTATCTTCCCACCCTTCCGTCTATTTTAGTCCACGGGTCAGTGGGTCCCCACGGATCCAAATTGCCAAGGGCTCTAACACGATGGCGAATAATATAGGCGGCATCCCGTCTGAGAGAAAAAGTCTGTGAAATATGTCAATTTACCACCCCTTGCGCCAGTGGCTCCGCATACAACAGATCCACGCCATAAAATTGGGCCTCATTCCTATGCATGCTAGAACTGCAAACATATAGGGCCATTCGATGGTGTCGAAGGCCATGCAGGCGTCTAAGGACAATATAGCAGCATCTTCTTTAATCATGTCCCTGCGCCCCACCATTCTGTGGAGGCGGCGCAGGTTAAGGACAATATTGCCCCTCGGCATGAACCCCGATTGATCAGGATGTCCCAGTTTGGTCACGGCCTGAAGCAACCCTGCCGCGAGTATTTTGGCTAATATTTTTACCTCAGCGATAAGCAGGGAAATGGGGCTGTAGGAGCTCCTGTCCTCTACTGGTTTCCCCTTTTTGTGGATCACTACGATGGAGGCTAATCTTTAGTCTTGAGGCAGGCTGCCCGGCTGCTTACTTTCAAGGTACATTTGTCGTAAGTGTGGGGTTACTTTGGTAGCTGTCAGTTTATACAATTCTATGGGTAGGCCGTTTGGCCCCATCGCCTTCCCCAATTGTATACTGCGGATTGCTGTAGCGATTTCGTCTTCTGTGAGGTCAGCTTCAAGTAACTGTTGCTCCTCCAAGGAGAGCCTTGGCATTGGCAGATCAACCAAGAAGTCTCTAGACTCCTTGGCCATGGCCAGGGCGGCAAGGGAATATAGATCTGTGAAATAGGCCGCAAAGTCATCCGCTATTTCTTGTAGGTCCCTCAGTGTTGCGTCGCCTATTTTTAGTGTGGTCACCCAGGGATTTGCCCATTCTCGCCGGTCAAGACACTCTAAGAGTTTTCCCACCCTGTCTCCGAGTGCATATATTTTGTATTGTCTCGCAAGATGTTTTGTCCTGGCCGTCTTTTAGTAGATTATTGTATTCCTCTCGCTTAACGTCAAGTGTATTTTTGGTTGATTCGTCTGGGGTGTGTGTAAGATTTAGTTCGTAGGTGAGTAGGTCTTTCTCAAGCGCTTTAAGGTGTTGCTTCTTTTCTTTTTTATGACCTGTTGTTAGTGAGATTGCTTGTCCCTTTATTACTGTTCTGAAGGCCTCCCAAAGCATCTGAGGCGAGTTCACTGACCCAACGTTGTCTTTAAAATAGTTATCAGTGGATTTGATGAGGCCCGCTCTGATACTCGGGACCTTCAGGTGCCATGGGTTTAGTGAGATTGTCTTGCGCATGGATGGTGTCCCTAAGCTGTAGCATGCCCAAATCGGGGAGTGGTCTGAGATACCTCTTGCTAAGTGCTGTACCTCTTTAAAGTTGTGCGATTGGTCAGCCGGTGCTATAATGTGATCTATTCAGGAGAGACTGTTGTGAGCCCTAGAGTGGAATGTGTATTGCAATGTAAAGGGTTTGAGGCTGCGCCATACATCTACCAATCCGAAAGCGGCCATAAAGTCAGCCAGGTTGGTTCTGGAGTAAGGAGAGCCTCTGGGGGTGGGGGGCGGTCTTTCTGGTCACAGAGCGTCATATTGAAGTCACCTCCTGTTACCCGGTCGTCCTCTGGTAGATCTATTATCATTTTGCTCATATCTGCGAGAGTGGTCCTGTGTAGTGCTGGGGGGACATACACCGACATAATATTGAAACCTCTTCCCTCCCAGCTGCCTGTTATGGCTGCTGGGATGCGGGTTTGGTCTTTGATAAAGGGGAAGCTCTTGCGGAAAAGTATGCCTATTCCTCTAGAGTTGAAGTAAAGCCAGAGTGTGCAATTAATTAGTCTATACCTCCACCTGTCAAGTGCTTTACATGTGTTCCCGACTAAGTGGGTTTCTTGAAGGACAACATCCAGGATGTGTCTCTTTATATATTGGAGCACAATTCCAATTTTAATTTTGTCTCCTAGCCCGTTAACATTCCAGGAGAGCAGTTTGAGTGACGTCTCCATTATCCTACCTTGGGTATGTTGATTTGTCATGGTCTTCTTGGGAGTGAGTTGGAACTGGCCTCACGTGTCGGATAAGCATTTGCTGCCCAGCTTTAAAGTGTAGTTGATCAGACAGTCTTTGTCGGTCAGTGAGACAAGATACGCTTAGGGTCGAATGTTGGTCTGCTTTAGATTTGTAGGTGAAAGCATTCAGTTGTGGGTCGTTGCTGATACAACAGTAACTATAACTATTTCCCGGAACCTGAAAATCTCCCACCACCCCCCCCCACCCTGCCTCCCTGCATGACGGTATTTGAATTCCTGCCCCCTCAACTTTGCAGAGTGCCTGTCGCCCTCCCATACCTTGCTATCTTGGGTGTGGACCCACTAGTCCCGCCCCGCAATCCCCCAAAACATATAATATTAAGGCATGGTATGAATACATTACAGTGATTGTTCCATCGTCCTCTTGTTATAGGTCCCTCGTCACAGTGTTCGGTATCCTGGAGGCGTAGACAAACTTTTCAGGCCAGAGTTTAGGAGTACTTAGCCCTACACTCCGTGAGTGCTACAAAGATAAATGGATAAGATGGGTGTGAGCCATTCTGTCCTTGAGGAAGTGCATTAATGATACTGCTGCCTCTGCTCTTACACACTCTTCGGGCTATCAGGCAGTTCACCATTTGTAAGTTGTACCTCTCCCGGGCAAGGATCTGCTCTCTTCTGTGGCTTCCAACTTTGCCGCCTGCATCTGTCCTGAGCGCCCTGGTCGCCAACTCTTCGCCATCCGTCCCGCCACTCCCACGCGTCCTCTGGAGTGGCGAAGAACCATGTTTTGCCCTTTGCTTCTACCCTCAGTTTGGCAGGAAACAGCATGGCATACTTCAATCCTTTGTTTCTGAGGGCCTTTTTGACTTTGAGGAAGCTGCGTCTCTGTTTTTGCACCCCCAGGGTGAAATCCGGAAAGAAGGTGACGGTATTGTTTTCATATTTGACCGGCGGGGCACTGCGGGCTGTCTGCAGTATAACATCTGTCTCTGAAGTTGAAAACTCAGGCCAGTATCGGTCTCGGTGGTGCACCCGGTTTAGGTCTGCCTCCCGGTACTCGGTGCGCTCTTTCTATTGAGAAATAGTTAGGGAGATTTTGCGGTTGTAGATATTTTGTGATCAAGTCTTCCACGATTAGATCTGCCACTGGTCCCTCGGCTCTCTCTGGGACCACTAAAATTCTGACATTGTTCCATCTGGATCTGCCTTCGTAGTTGTCCAGTTGTTCAAAGAGCAGTTTACTGGTGGCCTGCAGTTCGAGAACTTGTTTCTGGAGAGCTGAGGTATCTGCCACGAGCGTGTGTCTTGTCTTCGACTTCTTTGACTCTGGTGTCCAGGTTTCACAGGTCTAATCTTATGAGGGATACCTCTGTTGAGACTGAGTCTATTCGTGATTCCAGGGAGGTGCGCACATTGGTGTTTGCCGCCATTATATCATGCAGGGTAAGGTCACCCTGTTCCGCGGCTGCCTGCGACTGGGGTTGAGCTGGTTCAGTGTGGCTGTCTGCCCCCTCCTGGTGCTGCTGCCAAGAGAATTTATCCAGTTTGGGCTGGTGGGAGGCCCGTCCCCCTTTTCTGCCTGTCATTGTGCTGGATGGGGGGCTCAGTGCGCTGTGGGCTATCGGGTACTCACCGCCGCCTGCCACGGGGGGTAATACCCCCTATCGGCCTGGCTGTTTCATCATCATCATCATCATCATCATGAAGCTTTATTTCGACATCCAGCGTCATAAAAGCAATAAGAGACATTTTATAAAAACAGATAAAAAATAAACTTGTCGTACAACAATACGCTAAAAAGTAATATAACCTGTAGTCCATTCAAGTACTCTGCTGCGCCCTCGGTATAAAATTCAAATACCAGGTTCCGCCTTTTAAAAAGTTAGTATGCATCATATCAATAAAAACATGCAAATAATACAATAAAAATAGGGAGGGGGAAACAACGTGACAATTCATCTTAGGTG
The DNA here is from genome assembly GCA_963921515.1 of Calotriton arnoldi. Lineage (NCBI taxonomy): Eukaryota > Metazoa > Chordata > Amphibia > Caudata > Salamandridae > Calotriton > Calotriton arnoldi. The sequence continues at coordinate 3,076,922 of CAWUFW010000269.1, read as the reverse complement.
GAATCGGGTAACAGGATACGACCCCCCCTAATCCTTGTAAAAATGATCTAACCCTCCTTAGGGTAGCTGCACATGAAATTAAAAAGAAAAGAACTAAAGTGCATGTGCATAGCATATGATTTAAGAGCTAAAAAGGTCAGCCGTAGAGCCCTACAATAATTGTCAGCGAGTTTCGGCAGAGTGCTATGCTGTTCCTGTCCAAAACTTCTGAATGATGAGCCACGCGTGACTTAGAAACTTTGCCACACAACACGCAAAGAAGGGTCTGGGATCAGTCCTAAGGATGTGCAGGGCAACCCGATAGTTCCATGTTCCCAGTTGCTGGCACAGAGGTTTTAGCCACTTGGCCCTAGGGATGTTATAAGCCGTGCAAGCGGACAGAACATGGGCAACACTTTCTTGCGGGGCCCTGCAACAAGGACAGTCCTTTGACACTTGATTGCACGAGTGCCATTTCGCTGTGGTCTCCGAGACAGGAAGTGTGCCAAACCTGAAGTGGATGTATAACATCCTATCCCGTGGGGCCTGGATAATATCTAAAAAGGGCTCAAGGTATCTAGTCTGTTTGTGGAGCTAGAATTCGGCTGTTAATCTGCCTAAATTCGGTTTACAGGTTTCTTGGTGGTCCACCCATTCCCAATAGCGATATGTTAGTTTTTTTTTCGTAGGTGGCTCTTGCCTAGCCCAGTGTGCTTGGAGCCCCAAAGCTGTCATCATTTTCCTGACATAAGAGATCCAGCCTATTTTACAGCAGATATCTTGTGGTATCACCTCAGTAAGGGCCTCAGCATAGGGAAGAAGCTCTGGGGTTCGCCTGATGCGGGCCCAAAAGAGGAACAGGCGCAGCCTAGGGTGACCGACTGGCATGGGTGCAAATTCAGGATGGTGAGTGTAAAAATTCAGGACAAAGGGTCAAAATTCAGGACAAAAATTCAGGACAGGAGGTCAAAATTCAGGACAAAACCTCGGGACAAAAGGTAAGTTTTAGAGACACATCTGAGGAGGTTGCGCAATAGTACATAAGTAAGCTCATCCATATCCAAACATATTCAACCATTTGCAAACCTATCCATCATGTATCCTTACATCCACCCTTTCACTCATCCATCCATTATCCATCCATCCACCCTTTCACCCTATCCATCCGTACACTCATCCATCCACTCTTCCACCCACCCATCCATCCATTCACTCATCCATCCAGCCATTTACCCTTTCACCCATCCAGCCATCCTTTCACTTACTCATCCATCCACCCAGTCAATCATCCTTCCACCCATTTACCCTTTCAGTCATCCATCCATCCTCCCTTTCTCTCTCCATCGACCCTTTCACTTAGCCATCCTTCCTTCCATCCATTCACCCACCCCTCCATCTACTCATCCACTCATGAATCCATCCATTGACCCCATCGCTCCTCCATCCTTTCTCTCATCCATCCACCCTTTCACTCCTTCACTCATCTATCCATCCTTTTGTCCACCTACCCTCCCTTTATCTCATTCATCCATCCTTACATCCACCCTTTCACTCATCTGTCCATCCATTCACCCTTTAACTTATCAATTCATCAATCCATCCATCATTTCACTCATCCATCCACCTATTCACTCGCCCATCATCCACCCTTTCACTCATCCATCCATCCTTTCACTCATCCATCCACCCTTTTACCCATCCATCTACCCTTCCACCCATACATCCATCTATTTACCTTTTCTCTCATCCATCCTTCCACTCACTCATCCATCCATCCTTTCTCTCATTATCCACCCATTTACCCTTTCATTCATCCATTCAATCTTTCACTAATCCATCCAGCCATCAACTCATCCCTTCACTTACTCACTCGCCCACCTTTTCATATTAATTATGAACTGAGCCTTTGTCTGTAGAGTTGCAGACGGAAGAGGCCCACCAAGAATTTTACCCTTGCTGTAGTTCCTAAAGCAAGGGGTGGGGTGGGGGTAGGGTTCACTATGCCCCTGCACATAGGCAATCTGAAAAAGTGGAAGTCATGAGTCATGCATGATGCACAGTGCCAGGCCATGAGGTGACTGTGACATGGTGTTGTTTCCACGGCTTTAAGTGGGATGAAAAAACTGGGGGATCTCTCCAAAGGGGGTGTTCGATGTAATTAAGGGCGTGGCTTAAAACACCTAAGCTAAAAATCTGCACTTAGAGTAGTGTACCGCCCGACTGATATTTTGCCTCTTCTGTCATTATATACAGATATATAACACAACAAGTAACGTTATACCTGCAACAAGCCAGAACTATTGGCTTTGTCAATGGTTGTTAGTTGCATAACATGAAAAGCAGCAACCATGGCTTCGTTGAATCTAATATTGAAAATGCATCAGTTCTAAAATGATGAGACTGTGAAAGAACTCTAGCCCCTTCTTTTTTAACTTCTTTCACCAGCTTCTTTTCTTGAACTGGATTCTCACGTAGCAGCATTGGCGTTTTTGCCCATTTCTTCCATTTGACAGAATGCCCTGCCCTAGACGGAGGCTGGGGGAGGCCCACCACATGTTTTGCAGCTCAGACTGGCCCATTGTCATTCTGTATGTGGCAATCATCAGCCGACATACAGAATGACAAAGGGCAGGGTGGGGCTGCTCTTGTACTCTGAGGAGAAGTGCGAAGTGGCCCCATCAGGGAGAGGAGGCTTCATGCAGGGAACAGTGCTGTTCCCTGCAATGCCCAAAATTACGGACAAAAGGCATCCGTAAAAGGGATCCTCACGGACAACGGACGTGAGATCCAAATTACGGACGGTCCGTGAAATTTACGGACGGTTGGTCACCCTAGCGCAGCCTTGCTATGTCACCAATAGATCGCCTGCCCATGTCGAGCATTAGTGGGGTGAGGGGGATGGATTGGGGCAGCATAACCAGATCTCTGAGAAACTTGTGCTCGGACCTACAGAGATCATGAGCCTTTTCAAGTCCCCATAACTCTGCTCCATACAATGCTGCACCAACCGCTTTGGCATCGTAGACCTGGAGGGCTGGGGCTACCGGTCTGCTGTGTGAGAGGCGATGTTCCCTCCCAAGTGCTCCCACTACTCTTTCATGCCCCAGCAACATCTTTGCTAGGTGGGGCTTCCATGACAGTTTGTCAGAGAGTCGGACACAAAGATAGTCACAGGTGTCCACCCTTTCCAGAGGTATCCCACCTAGCAAAGGGGTGCTTCTGCAGGACTTAGGGGAGTTGAAGGCCATAAATTTGTTTTTTAGAGTGTTAATAACCAACCCCCGGTCGTCACAGTAAAGATGGAACCTATTGAGTAGTCGCTGCAGCCCTGCTGGTGTCTTAGACACCAGAAAGGTGTTGTCAGCGAATAGGAGGGTCAATACCTTATCACCCCCCAAGGTTGGAGCATCTGCTGGAACTGCTTGCAGGAAGCTGACCACCCCGTTCATGTAAAGAGAGAATAGGGTGGGGGCCAAAACACAGCCCTGCCGGACTCCCCTGTTGACTGGGATGCGCTCTGTCAGTTGTCCCTGCGCCCCCCATCTGACCTGGGCATAATTTCCTTTGTGTAGCCGAACCAGCAGATTAAGGATAAATGGGGGGATGCCCATGTCTTTGAGTGACAGCCACAGTTTACTCCTGGGGACTAGGTCAAAGGCTGTCTTTAGATCGATAAATGCCAGGTAAAGACTGCCTTTGCCGATCACTACCACTTTCCAGTAAATAAGTAACAAGCGGAGCACCTGGTCAATAGTTCCTGTCCTTGGCCTAAAGCCGGCCTGATACTGTGAGAGAATGGCTTCATCGTCTGCCCATAGCTGGATCCTCTGCAGGAGGACTCTGCCAAAGACCTTCTGCAGAGCATCAATCAGACTAATGGGCCTGTAGTTTGAGGGGTCTTCTCTATGACCTTTTTTATAAATCGGAACCACCTCTGCGTTCTTCCAGGACCCAGGAACGGGAGCCCCACTGGCTATGGCGTTTGCCAAAAGGAGGATATAACGTGCCCAGTTTGGAGTGTCTGCAAGAAATAAATCGCCCGGCAGGCCATCTGGCCCTGCTGCTTTGGATGGCACTACTCTGCCTATTGCAGCCTCTACCTCTGCCTGATCAAAAAGCTCGTCATCGCTATAGAGCCCGAAGGGATGTTCAAGCTCTGCAGGGGGCATGGTCTTTGATGTTGAGTAAAGGCTCTGAAAATGATCGTACCATTTCTGACCTGTGATGTTGTTTGAGGGCGGGCATTCACCTGACTTGCTGCCCCAAGTCACTAAAGTCCAGAATGCTTTAGCGTCCTTGGATGAGCTAGCTTCTTTAAGCTGCGGCCATCGTGATTCCTCCCAAGCTATCTTTGCCTGCTGCGAAGCAGCTCTGTAGGACTTCCTGGCAGCTTTAATCAGGGGACAATTCTTGTCCTTGATTGCTGCGGCTAAGAGTAGTCGTTTGAGTCTGCAGTCTTTAGTGTACCACGAGTGGGACCCTTTAGCTGACATACTGGGTTTAGTACCTGAATTGGGAGCTAAAAAGTGTACATTGGGTCTATCAATCATGCGAGAGTGGACCGCAGGTACGCTGACCATCCCACTTAGACTAGAGGCAGCAGCCTGGAGCTCGAGTGTGCCTACAGCCAGATCCTGTCGTATGCCTGCGATCCTAGATTCTTGAAGGGCTACCTTCCGCCATTTTAAAAATGTATTACAATTCGAGGGAATGATCTCTCTGGTTATGGTCGGGGGTAAGGTGCCCACTAGATGGTCGGGGGCTTCCCACAAAGCTTTCATAGTTAGACAGAGGGGATTGTGGTCGCTTTCTATAGTGGTACCCACACTCATGTCGATCAGGTCTCCCCAGAGCAGCACATCAAGGAAGATATAGTCGATGCTGGATGGACTACTAACCCTATTGTATGTGTTTGCACCCTGCCTATCCGATGGCGTCCTACCGATGGCTGCTCTCAGGCCGAACTCTACAGTGAGGGCATTGAGTTGGAGCGCCAACTGTATCCATCTTTTGAATGGTGGAAGATTTAATGCGGGGACAGCCCATTTAGTGTCATCGTCCTTGGTTCCTAGTATGTCATCTTTGTCCAACGGCTCGAAGGTGCAGTTAAAATCTCCTGCTACGACTGCTCTAGCATGGGGTGAGCAAATAGATAAACTCTCTTCCAGTGTTGTGATGATAGGTGAGGGTCTTCCCCCTTTAGTCCCACTCGCATAGACATTGAACAGGTTGACTGTGACTCCCCCCCTGGGCCCCCTGATACTAATCCCCAGAATGTCAGGGCTGGAGCTAGTAAGACTGGTAGTTTGACAGCACAGAGCAATGCTAACCCAGATGATCAATCCCCCGGATGGACGCCCTCTTCCTATGGTGGCCGCTGGTGAACAAAAGCAAACATAACCTGATTTGTGGAGGGAGACCAGACTCCAGGTCTCCTGAAAAATACAGATGTCAGCGCCCTCAATTTGTTCATTCCAATGGGGGGATGACATTTCACTGCTTAACCCAGCCAAGTTCCACGATATTATCCTCAGCTGTTGGTGAGTTGCAGAGCCATATACATCATTTTGAATGCGAATGTGGTGGCTAGATGGAACGTGTACAGGGGATTGGAAGCTTGGACCTGTTGGGATGTCTTCTTGCACCTCCTCACAAATACTAATGGAGTGGCTACTTGTTCCTGCTTCCCCCCGGGGACCATCCTCCTTTAATTGAGGCGCCGGCTGCAAGGCCAGGGTACTGGTAGGGCTAGTCACGCAATTAGATGAGAAGGTATGTAAACCAGGGTGCCACTGAACTTCGCTGTATAGTCAATCGTTAGTCTCAATGAGGAGCCAACCGCTAGATTGGAAAGTAAGTGGGGTGCAGGTTGTCTAGCCAGGTCGCAAATTGCAAAGCTCTTAAACTGAATAGGAGAGGCTTCCGGGGCACAGGTACGAAATTCCAAGGCAATGAGATTTTCTGCCAGGTCAGCCCCTTTAAGGGTGAGCTCAATAGAGTCCGATGGTTGCCTGGGAGAAGTACATCTCCGTGCCCTGATGATGTCATCTCGGATTACCGAGCGGCAGCCTCTGATGTGACGGATCCAATGGATCACTTTGTTAGTCAGAGAATCCTCCCCCTCGTGGCCCTTCTCTTTACCGAGTTTAGGGGCATTGATCATGTAAATTATCTAAGCATTTGGTGGACGCAAAGTGGCCGAATTGGCCGACTGGTGTAGGTCGCGGGAAGGCAGTTGCTGAACCTCGGGCGGAAGGTATATCTAGCATTATTCATAGGTTCCTGCGCAGCCACTACATTATAGCCAATATTCTGAGAGGTATTGGGATTATTATTTTGGTTGACAATAGATTTAAATGAGACATGATTAAGGGCCGGGGTAGCAGAGGAAAACTGGGTCGGGCCGTGAGAGATATTGACCCTGCCATGGGTGGATGCCTCATGTGTCGTGCAATGATCATAAAGGGACTGCAAGTTGGTTCCTCGCGTGGGGATGCCATCTGGCTGACAGGGCTAGCCATTGTGCGTTAATGATTTGACAAGGGTGGTGAGGCCTTCAGTCATGAATCTCAAAGACCCTATTTCTGCTCTAAGCGTGTCAACGAGTTGGTAGGTGGCCTGGGGTTCTGGGGCAGGTGCTGGTATGGTTAATACAGGGGACACAGAAGAGGGCGGGAATGAGACTTCCTTAGGGTCATCAGACAGGTCCAGAAGGGGAGTGCACCTGTTTGAGCAAGAGATAGTGGATCCTGGCTGCAGGATGTTATTACTAGAGTTATTGAGGAGGTTGGTGGGGGATGAACAGGCCCTCACAGTGACTAGTATGTCTCCTAGTTGGAAGAGAGGGCCCCTTTAGTAGAAATTTTCTGGAACATTGCTGGGATGGTAGGTGAGCGGCTTAGGTCAGAGATACGTGGAGGGGATTGGGCAGGGGTAATGCGCGATGCAGCAGCTGGCTCCTCCACGAGGATGCACTCGCTAATAAGGGTTTCGATGCGGTCAATAACACAGTTGCTACCTGGGTGTTTCAGCGCCTTCCTAACCTTTTTCCCCTTCCCGACTGGGCCACCGCCACCGTTGCCCTCCATAGATTTCCTTTTCCCCATCCCTCTAGCCCACAAACAAGGTAGAAATCAGCGTACAAGACAAATGTCAAGAACTCAAGTCAATTTCAACAAGCCAGTCACATCGTGGTTAAAAATGACTTAGCGGGCAGGAAGGCAACGTCAGTGAGCAGGCCCCAATCACTCACGGTCGGCAAGATCCAGATCGGTTTCTATGTGGGGCCAACAGATAAGGATAAAAGAAGAGAAAAAGAAAGAGGAAATCAACATAGTACCTCAGAAACAAATATCATCCAGCATCGCAATCCAGAGCCAAACGAAAGGGGGGTGGCCCTACCCTGCCTCTTCCTGGCGATGACGGGCAAGGACGGGCCCGCCCTTGGCCCGGGCTTCACCTGCGCGGCGGGAAGCCTTCAGCAGCCTTATGCGCCTCTGGGCGCAGAGCAGGGTGTCAGTGTGCGATGCGATGCCGGGGGAGCCTGGGAAATGGAGTCCCTGCCTCGGCTCTACCTCCAATAGAGCCAAATGCGCGTCCCACGCAGCGGAAAGCCTCCAGCAGCCTTATGCGCCTCCGGGCACAGAGCAGGGTGTCAGCGTGCGATGCGATGCGGGGGGAGCCTGAGAAATGGAGTCCCTGCCTCGGCTCTACCCCCGATAGTGCCAAATGCACGTCCCCTGTCTGTTTCCCCCCGTAAGCCCTCTTGTTGATCTGTTCAAGTCTGCTCCCCTTGGTGCATGTATGGGGTCAGTGCACCTCCGACCATTGGGGGGGTACCCCAGGAGTCTGTAGCGTGGCCCCCAATGATCTGTATGCATGGGGCCTTCCCCTTGGTCGCTCACCTCTTGTGTGGACAGTCCCGGCATATCTGTGTGTGCTGTTTCGGGCGGCTTGTCTGGTTATGCGGCTATAGATGGGTCAGTCCAGTTGGCCCTGCGGTGTGAGCCACTCTCGGAGTTACGCCAAACCAGTGGCTTCGCTGGGTTTTTCCTCGTATTATCTCCTCGACTCAGCTTTCTCTTTGGAGGCTTTACGAGTGGTTTTCCTATTTTGAGGCCCTGAGTTCGCCGCCTCACCTCTGCACTGGCCTCTGCATAATAGTGCTGGGTGGGGCCGGCACCGAGTTGTGGGTCCCTTGCTCACTTTGCCACTGGATTCAAGATAGCCTGGCTGATGAGGGTTTTGAACCCGAAACCGGTCCCAGGATGCTTGTTTCCGGTCCAGGGAAGACATGGCTTGGCAGTTCGGGCTGGACTGTTCCCATGAGGCACAGGGTCAGACTGATTTGCATATGGCCATGTCTGAACTGGGGTGGTGGAGTGAGCTAAAGAATGATGATGGATTAAACCCAGATCAGTTGACTGGGGGTGAGTGTTTGATTTGCTCTAACGCTCCGTCCATCATCCCCTTTGGTATCGCTTTGTTCGCCCTAAGTTGGCAGGGTATGCCCAGACGTGGGTCCCTTGCTCACTTTGCCACTGGATTCAAGATAGCCTGGCTGATGAGGGTTTTGAACCCAAACCGGTCCCAGGATGCTTGTTTCCGGTCCAGGGAAGACATGGCTTGGCAGTTCGGGCTGGACTGTTCCCATGAGGCACATGGTCAGACTGATTTGCATATGGCCATGTCTGAACTGGGGTGGTGGAGTGAGCTAAAGAATGATGATGGATTAAACCCAGATCAGTTGACTGGGGGTGAGTGTTTGATTTGCTCTAATGCTCCGTCCATCATCCCCTTTGGTACCGAGTTGTCGCCTGTCGGGCCTTCGGCCGCAACCCACCGCGAGGGAGGCTCCCCACGGCACGGCGTTTGATGCCTGGCGCCGCACTTCGGTGGGAGGAAAACCCTTTGGCCTGTTGGTGCGGAAGCCCCTCTTTGCGGGAGCTCACCCACCACGGGAGCGTTCGATGGTTGGGGGCCCCCACTTCTCGGCCTCACCTCTCACCAGCACAGGTCTCTCGGGAATGGTGCTGGGTGCAGCCGATATTGCACTGCAGCCTCTCTGCTTGCCGAATTGCCAGTCCGTAGCCCCTTGCGAGGGGGGCTCCTTGCTCTGCGGAGCTCACGCCGCCACGGAACGCTTAGTGGTTGGGGGACTCCGCTTCTCGGCCTCTCTGGGTTGGTGCCGGGTGCGGCCTATATTGCACTGCTGCCTCCCGCTTGTCGATTCTCCTGTCCGCGGCCCTCGACGAGGGAGGCTCCTTGCGTTGCGACGCACGGGGTCTGGTGTCGGAACGCCCCTTGCTGCTGGCCTGGATTCACTGCTTCGCCCGCCTTTCCCTGTTCGCTCTGGCCGGACCCTGCGATGGGTTCAATGCGAGCCGGGAGAGGTCCAGCTCCGTCAATTGCGGCATGGAACAATGCTAGGTAAGGCTACACATAGCTGATTTGCCAAGTCAACGGATATTTTCACAGATTATGAGGGGATTGACGACGCGGGTCGCCAGAGCCACGTTAGAGTGCGGCCATCTTCCTTGGCTGCTGGCCACGCCCCCTGTATGACAGTTTTTTAATGCTTTTCCCCGCAGAGAACAGCAATAGTTTCAAGCGCGATGCTGTGTATTGCCTTCGTCAGTAGACATGACTCTTACAGGCACCAATTGTCTATTCATCTCCCTCAGCCCGCACATCCACACAACACCCCCCACGAAGGGTGCTGAAATTTTGTAACGGCCCCTTGCCGGTCACTCTGTTTAATGCTGACACGTACCTCCCAGGTCCCTTATCGGTTGCCAAGCGCAGCTCTAATGCTTGGGTCAGCCTGCCATGCCCAGGCCGCTCGCGGTCGTCCTGCGCCCGTTCTCTGGAGACAATCAGCCGTGGCTGCAGCTTAACGGGCAAGAGGACACAGGACACTGGTTCTGTCTGCCGCCCTCCGTTTCCTTGTTCCTCTCGTAGCCCTTAGTTCCGAAGTGGCACTCCAGCACTGCAGGTCACTCAGGTCCTCCTCGGCTGCGCCGCAGACAACTATTGACGTCTCCTGCAGTGACAACCCCGTAAGCTAGTCTGCCACAGGCTCGGTAGTATCTCTGCAGTGAGGCGGGCCCTCACCAAGGCACATCACACGGCCACCATCTTTACTCTGGCAGGCCTTCCACGCAGCGCAGCTCTCGCGGGCCAGGGTGCGCTCACTTCACCACGCCAGGTGCCAATTGCTGGGTTATTGTCCTCTAGGGCATCTTACATGCATGGGCCTCTGTCTGCTGAAACGATAGATGCCGTATGACAGGATCATTAGCGGATTGGCGCTCCTGTCCGGCAGAGCTGTGGCCATCTTGCAGTGGGCTCTCTAGCACCCCCCCCCCAAGCTGTCTTTGTTAAAGACTAGTCTTCATACTAAAAGAAGAAAGATTCATACATATTGGAAGTGCAAGAATTTCATAGCTGTGCCTTTAACCTCAAGTATACGGCATGACACTTTATTGTTATAACCCTCCAAACACCAACACAACAGCATTTTTATGATATGTGATTTGCTACAGTATTATCAAAAGTTACATTCTGCAAATTGTTAGAGCCACTTAGATCAGATACCATTTTTAGTAAATGGAGGAAGATTTAACTCTAATCAGTGTTGCTGATACCTAAAGGAGAGGGTAAGATAAAAAAGGAATGGAGATAATGATTCAGAGCAAAAAATATCCATACCCTCATAGATGCTTTGGGGGATATTATTCATCATTATGCTGAATACTACATGACTTAGAATTAGATTTACTAAGTCTGAGGTATATAGCCACCCATCTGTAAATACTCTGTCTCCCCCGGGTCGGCGGACTGCCAGTAGTCAACGCTGAGTTATGTGCGAAGTGTGGAGAAATTAGCAAATAGTAATACAGTTTGGATTTTTGGGAAAGGGTCTACGTCAGTCTCCTATGCAATCATAAGCCTACCAATTGTGCTGGACCTGTAAATAACTATGGTGCTGTGCCCTCTATATTTTCTTATTAGGGGCTTGCCTCATTGTGAGCCTGTCCTTCAGCTGCCAGACTTTTGTAGGGTTTCCGAAGCCAAGAGACATGGGATGAAAGCGAGGTGGAGTATATGGTAAAACTGCAAAGAAAGGAGTTTGTATTCCTTCTGTAGATCTGCATAAGATTTCATGAGCTTTTGAGACTACTACTCTGAGTTGTCAGCATCCCAGAGCTCCCAGCATGATTCACTACCTAAACCCCTCCAATAGTGGCACCTAAGGCAAGCGCATGCCGACCCATAGTTGAGCGCCACCAGTTAACCTATCATGCTGTTGCAGTGCTTTCAAGTCTTTCCAAACTCTGAAAACCTCTTTGTGTTCAGAAATGTGAGGAATATGAAGGGCCAGGGATTATGACAGACAGGGTGACTGGAGAATAGAAAAAGTGTGGTTAGGATGATAGATTAGTGGTCTACTGTTTCAGCACTTTATTAAGGATTTCCTGTCTCTTTAGATCCTGGTCCATCATCACACAGAGGCGTGTAATCCAGTTACTCACTGCCCAGCAGCAGTGCGCGCGTTTTTCTGGCTTTATGCTACTTTTCAAGTTTGTCACTTATTTTTTCCATCCTACAAGGTTCTTTTGTTTTTCATTTTTCGTCCCTCAGTTCCTTTGTTGCACTGTGTTTTCTCTGTTACTACCGCCCCCCTCCCTCATCAGGTACGGACTCTTGTACACTGTGCTTTTGCCTGGAATGTCTCCTAGTTTTCCACAGCAATCATCACAGCCTCATCTTCAGAAGTACTGGTAAGAGCATCACCAATTATGGATTTGTGTTTCTACTGATAATTCTTTATTTTGTGGGACATTCATCTGTGATTATCCTCTGAGTTTTAAGCAATGGGTTTCTGCCAGTGCTAAAGCACATCTCAAATGCCATCCACCACAAGAGAGGTCTCCTGTTTCCTTCACATCATTAGCCGAGACCCAAAGACAAGCTGGAGCTGTTCTGTTCTCTCCCTTTCTATTCCCTATTTTCCCCTCTCTGCCCACTGTGCTTTAGCACTATATCTGCTTCAACAGTGATTAAAGGGTTGGCTTTGTAGGAAAATAGGATCGTTTTGACATGGTTGTCCCCACTTTTCGCCTGGTGTCAGTGTGTTTTGACTGTATTACACTGGGATCCTGCCTACCAGGAGCCCAGTGTCAGTGCTGTCTCTTCTAAATTGACTGGTAAGTACTTGGTACACCCCACAATTGGCATACTGGTGTACCCCTGTAAGTCCCTACTATATGGTACTAAGGTACCCAGGGCATTGGTGCACCAGGGGTCTTCCCTGGCTGCAGCATGTATTATGCCACCCATGGGAGCCCATGCAAACTGTGTCTGCAGGTCTGCCATAGCAGCCTGCGTGAAACAGTGTATGCACCTTTCACTCCAGACATAAGGTTTACCTTATGTTCCGGTCACTGCACTTAAAACCTACCCCTAAGGTAGGCCCTTCAGCCGACTGGCAAGGTGTATGGTTCTAAGTGTGAGGGTGCCCCTGCATGAGCAGAGACACCCCTACAATCCTCGGACTCCATTCTCTGGGCTTTGTAAGTATGGGGAAGCCATTTTAAGGTATGTAGTGGAGTCTGGCAAACTCGAGACATCCAACTACATAATATCTCACCAACCTTGGTCATGTTTGGTTTCAAACATGTTGGAATCATGCAACTACACTGATTCCAGTGTTAGTTGCATGATACCATGTACTGGGGGGCTCCTTAGAGGAGCCCCTTGTGTCTATCTATGTAGCCTTGCAGGGCCTGCGTGCAAGCCAGTGCTGCCGCCGGCCCCAGACTCTGCTCTGTCCTCCTGCTGGTGAGCGTAACTCAGGCAGGGGAAGGCAGAACAAAGGATTTCCTGTAGAGGAGAGGTGTAGCCACCTCTCCTTTAGAATTAGGTATCTTTAGGTTAGGGTGGGGGTGTTCCCGAGCGCCGGAAGACTGCTTTGAAGGGCACATTTGGTGCCATCCTTGCATAAACCTGTTTTCCCCAGTTCAGGAGCCCTTGGCTCCAGCTCTGGCGCGAAACTACACAAAGGACAGGGGAGTGACCACCCACCTGTTCAGCACCTCCCCCAGGGAGGTGCTCAGCTCACCAGGTGGCCGCTTGATTCTGACAGCTTGAATGCAAGATGAGCAGATGGCCCTTGGAGCATCTAACTGGTCAGACCATCAGAGTATCGTCCCTGACCCCCCCTCCCTCCCCTGATAGGTGGGTCACTGCAGAAGACATCCAACCCCCTTCCTGGGTTATTTAAGGGCTCCCCTGGGGGTAGGGCCATATATTTGTCTTGAACAAGGATTCCTCTGCAAGACTCGTCTTCAGGATCCTCCACAAGACTCTTCTGCTCTTGGACTCTGCTGTTGGGCTGTGCCGGACCCAAGACCTGTCTTGTCTTGAGCAGTCCTGACTGCTCCTGGTAGGAGGGCTCCTACTGCAACTTCATCTTTGTGCTTTGCACCCATCTTGCAACATCCGTGGCAGAGCATCCTCCAGTCACAAGGACTCTGGTTGCATCAAGGAAAGCTGAAAAGGAATGTCCCTCGGAGTGAAGGAGTCACTCGCCTGCAACGCAGACACCTCAATGTCGACGATTGGCCTGTGGTTCCTGCTGTCCCACAGACTCTTCAAGGCTCTACAACACATGTGGGGGTTTGGTGGTTCTCCCAAGGCCTGACCTGTCTTCTATGCAACTTGGAAGACTGCAATCCCTCGTGGAGCTGCTGGAACTGCTTCCCTGTGCACTGCATCTGTCTGCCGTTGCCAAGGCTTGTTGACTCTCCAGTCTGAAGATCTTTGAGCTCCAAGAAGCCCCAGCCTCAAGCATCACCCTGCTACAAAAGCGACGTCCTCATTGCATCTCCTGTAACGTGAGCCTCCATCTTTTTTGTGCTGCTGAGGCCTCCCTTTGACTCCATGTGCCTGCTGCCAGAGTCCTTCTGGGATCTCCTTCGATTCCTGCTGGATCGCCTGTTTGTTGAGGGCCGGTTCTAACTTACTTGTGCTGGGTAAGTTCCCTGGACTTTGCTGATCCTCCTTTTTGCAACTCTTCTTGCAGTGCTTCTGCTTCATTTTCCAAGGCTTGTTGGTGGTCCTGCCGGCCACTGACCTTCCTTAATTTCTTCGACCTTCTTGGGACAGCTCGTGGATGGCTCTTGTACTTCTACATCCTCCACAGCTGCAAATCCAAGACCTTTCTTCTACCGTGAACATCTCCGAAAGGGGTGGGCATTGTGCTCCTGCATCTCCTGGACGACTCTGGGCAGTTTGGACTGTCTCTTGTATCCTTAGGGGCTCCACATCTGGGTTCCATCGACCTGGTCCATGGGTCGCGGTAGAAGATACACCAAAGTAGTTTAGTGTTTGTGTGTAATAAATACTACAGTATTTTTCTAATACTGGTGTGGTTCTTTCCTGTGTGATTCTCACTGACTGACTTGTGTGGTAAATGCATCTGCTTTACACCCTCCTGGGTAAGCCTTAGCTGCTCTCCACAGCTACCCCTTGAGAGCTTTGCTTATCAGGGACCTCTTACACTATTGCTAATAATTGTCTGGACTCAGTGCAGGCTGTATCACCAACCGGTATACACCATATACTGAGTCAGCCTCCTACAGGCTTCATATCTGATTTGCAAAGTATTGGGCCAAGACACCGGTGTATAAGCAGTAAAGGGGCATGAGGTCGCCTATTGCCAATAGTTCTCGCCTATATGCCAGGTAAGCGCTGTGCCTGAATAGCCACTTGTTCATTAGCCAGGAAGCAGAACTGAAGAAGAGAACATACGTCAGCCAAAAGCCACCATCAAAAGTAGATTTGTAGCACCTGAGAGGACTCCTTAGTAGTGATGTTACCTGTTGGAAAAAGAGCATAGGGATTCTATATGGCTAGTTTAGTGTAATGTAGAGCAATCCAGGCAATGCAGCCATTTTGTTTTCTTCACATATGATTTTCTCTCTTCTGTCATATTTACTAACTGGATGAATAAATCTCATTAATTTCAATTGCAGTTACACTTATTGCTGTGCTTAGCTATGCTTTCTTAGTATTCTTGTTAGAACCCCCACACGCTGCTGTGTTGTGCTCTCGTGCGTGGGGGATTCCATGTTTGTCAGTTGGCGGCTCTCGCTTGGTGTGAGAGCAGCGGTGGCTCTCTGTACCCACAATAAACTCAAAACGGCATTTACTCACCGTGTCCTGTCGTCAGTACCAGAAGGGGACACTACACTTATGTGTACTGTTCCTTCAGTTAATAGGTGTTAGATTTGTGGGTCTCTAGTTGGCAGAGGTAGGTACCTTTGACCAAATAGGGACCCTTGCGTCTAGTCAGGGTAAGGGGGTACACTCCTAAAATAACCCCTGCTCACCCCCTTGGTAGCTTGGCACGAGCAGACAGGCTTATCTCAGAGGCGGTGTGTAAAGCATTTGTGAACACCTACAGTAATCAAGTGACAACACTACAGATGGACACCACACCAGATGTATATTAAAAATAAGTATCTTTTATATAGATTTAACACAAGACCACAAACGACAAAAACCCACAATACTGTACTTCAAAATGGTAGAATTAGCTCAGTTCTCTTAAGATGGTAAATGCGACACTTTGAGTTCAATGTACCTTAGGATGCGTAACGCTATACAACGAAAGTGTTGCAGGGAAGGTGATGCGTCGGTTCCTTACACGCAAGACGGATGATGCGTCGGGTCCCTACTGATGCGCAGGGGATGCGTCGGTTCTTCTCTGCGAGGGGAGGTGATGCGTCGGTTTCTTACTGCGCTTCCGTGGCGATGCGACCAGCAACGCCGTGATGCGATGAAGATCCGGTGCAATGAACAAAGATGGCGTCTTCTTCCTGATGCGACACGATGCGGGCACGCCCGACGGCCGTGCAGTGACTCAATGATTCTTCTGAGCCGCGAAAGGCCCTGCGACACGCTTCCCGGTGATGCGGCGGCATCTGATGGGACGTCGGGCCTCTTCTCCGGCGATGCGGGGCGTTTCGGCAACGATGCTTCTGAGCCGGGACAGGCCCTGTGACACGCTTCCCGGTGATGCGGTGTCTGATGCGACGTTGGTCCTCTTCTCCGGCGATGCGAGGCGCTTCGGCAACGATGCGGCAGCGGCGGCGACACTCTTCTCCGTTGATGCGGCAGCGTCTGATGCGACGTCGATCCTCTTCTTCGGCGATGCAAGGCGCTTCGTCGGCGACGCTTCTCCTTCGTGAGTCGCGCTTCCAGCTCCTTGCGACACGCAGTCCCTCAGAAAGTCCAGCTCAGCAGCAGGCACTTTACAGAAAGACTCTTGGGGAGCTGGTTGGTGAAGCCTGAGACTTCAGCAGGAGGCAAGCTCTTCTCTCAAGCCCTTGGAGAACTTCTGAAAGTACACACAAAGTTCCTTTCTCCTTTCTTTGGTTGTCAGGCAACCACTGGAGGCCAATCCCCCAAACAGCACTCAGCTTAGGGATAGTCTCCTCCTCAGTTTCTCTGGTTCCTCTCCTCAGCAAAGGTTCTTCTTGTTTCCCAAAGTGATCTGATCTTCTGGGGTTTGGGTCCCTTCTTTTATACATCAAAATCCTTTGTCTCTGAAGGCAGAGAGGCCTTTGCCTAGTCCAAACCAGTTCTGGTCAGTCCTGGAGCACTTTGTTGACAAGACTCCTTCTTTCCTTTCACAGTGTAGGCCAGGGACATCAGACACACCACAGGAGGTGGAGCCAGCATTGTGGAGGGAAGGCACAGCCCTATTCAGGTCCCAGGTGCAACTCCTCCCACCTATCTCCATGCAGATCTCTCTATTCAGCCCTGTGCTGACTCACCCTGTCTCCTGGAGTCCCCCAGCCTCTGTCACTCACAAACCCAGACAAGGAATACACAACCTAGCAGAGGCAGGCTTGGATAGTTAGGCAAGAAAATACCTACTTTCTAAAAGTGGTATTTTCAAACACAGAATGTTAAAACCAACTTCACTAAAAGATGTATTTTATCATTCTGAGTTCAGGCATACTAAATTCGTTTTTCTACCATGTTCCCTGGGTCAGTTAGGATTATAAGCTGTAATAATCAAACTGCCCATTCTGGCCTATGTAGAACAGGTAGCCTTGCAATAGTGAAAAACGAAAATGGCTGTAATTCACTATTAGGACATGCCACACACACCAGGGCATGTCCTACCTTTTACTTATAATGCACCCTGCCCTTGGGCCTACCATAGGGGTGACTAATATGCAGAAAAGGAAAGGTTTAAGGACTGGCAAGTGGGTGTACTTGCCCAGTCAATATGGCAGTACCAGACTGCACACAGGCTCTGCAATGGCAGACCCGAGACACACTTTTACAGGCTGCTTCTGTGGGTGGCACAACCAGTGCTGCAAGCCCACCAGCAGCATTTGGTTTACAAGCCCTGGGCACACTCAGTGCACTGTACTAGGGTCTGACAAGTAAACCAAACCAACCAATCATGGAATCACTAATCCATACATCAATTTACCATAGGGAGCACTTGCACTGTGGCACTGAATAGCAGTGGCACAGTGCCCAAAGCATCTATAACCAGCTAAAACACGTGAGGCAACAGCAAAAAATGGAAGGGAGACCCACGCCAACAGTGCCAGGTCTAACAATAGAGGAAAGAGAAACACATTTATTTTATTTCATTAACTAGTTGTCATTTACACTTCGTTTTCTGTTATACAATAAATTTACAAAGTTTATAAATATATTACGTGGCACATCTTCCTTTTTACATTGCATTCACACTAAAACTGATTTTCTAGGTAAATCTTGATGGGGGAAGAAATTTGGTCATGTGACATTATCATTTTAGTACATCATATTTATCACATTTTTAAATGTCCTCCTCCCTTCGCTAGCCACTTTTTTAAATTGCATCTCAAAGTTGTACACATTTGCAACCTTTCATCTTTGCTTCTAGGGCATGAGGAAACTGACATTCCCCAATATACCTAACTTTATATCTAGACTATTGAATGCCGAACAAGACTTTCTGTAAAAAGTTCTCTTGATAGAGAAAATAGGGTTGACAGCTGACCAATTACAATCCGATAAAACTCCTGAACTTAAAAGGTTCCCTGTGGTGATCCGGCATTTTTCGAGTTCATTGGCCCCTCATCATGTTCTATTACTTGGGGGTTTATTACTTCTTGTTAATTACTTGTTGTTTACCTCAGGATAAATATACATGTCTTTTAAAAAATGTGTTTATTAGTTTTTTGATGCACAAGAACATACAAAAAAGCATTGCACATAGGTACAAAAAATTATCGACTTAGTACATGGCATATCTTGATATGTATGCAAGATTAAATCAAGATAGCAGCTTTGTGAGACTGGAAAGGTAGGGCAAATAGGTACCATAGCATGAAGGGTTGTAAAATATTGCAGAAAAATTCAAAAGACATAGTGAGATGATGCATGGTGCATTAACAGTATATTGTTCTGCTTGAGTCATCCGACTCCAGGGTAAGCAGATAGTCTCTTAGAGGTTGCCAAGCATCTTTAGGCCTAGTGGTGAGGGGTTGTATGTGCGCACAGTGGAAGTCCGGGATTCCAAAGCCTCCCCCGTTGTGAGGGAGAATCAATGTGTCCCACCGGATGCGAGATTTGCAGCCTGCTCATTATTCTCACGAGGAGACAGCAAAGGGTGCTAAATAAGTGTTGCATAAGTGGTAAGGGGATGTTAAGGAAGAGATATAAGAAGCATGGGAGGATGACCATTTTAATTATCGCCGCTCGCCCAACCCTTGAGAGCGGGAGTTTAATCCAACATTCCACTTGTGTCGAAAGTTTGTCGATGGCTGGTCCATAATTGAGCTGAAGTATGTTGTCCTTATCTCTATGTATATGTATACCTAAATATTTTGTGGAGTCTTTGATCCACGTTAGGGGATACTCAACGGACATAAGAAGAGTGCCCTCAGTCTACAGGAAAATCTCAGATTTAGCCCAGTTAATATGGAGACCCGAGAGGCTCCCAAAACTCAGAATTTCATGAATCACTGGAAGACGGTTGTCAAAGGGATGGCAGACAAACAATGCCGTCTGCATACATTGAAAGTAGGAGGGGCCATGTGTGAGTTGAAGGCCACGGTACATGTGCCGTTCCTGGAGATGGCGTACCAAGGGGTCCATTGCAATGATAAACAGGAGAGGGGAGGGGGCAGCCCTGTCTAGTCCTTCTAGTGACAGGAAAGGCATCAGTGAGTGAGCCAGTCACCCTCAGGGGTGACACTGGATTGAAGTACAGGAACATAACTAGGGAAGAGGAAGCCAAGGGGAGACCTAGTTTCAACAGTGTCACTCTCAGGAAGGGCCACTCTAGCGAATTGAATGCCTTATCGGCATCTAATAAGGCCACTGAGCAGGGGTCATTGGGAAAATCCTGTTCAATACCACAAAAAAAGTCCACAAGTTGAGGGAGGTGGACCTATGAGGGACTAAGCCGGACTGGACGGGGGAAATAATCTGCTCCATCAGTAGGGACAGACTCGCAGCAAGGACTTTAGCTAAAATCTTATTGTCTAGGTTGAGGAGGGAGAGCGGGCAACAGGAGGAGAAGAGGCAAAGGCCTTTGCAAGGCTTCAAGAGGCGTGTGAGTACTGCCTCATGCAATGTGGGTAGTAGAGAGCCTGCGTCTAGAGATTCAATGTACACAGCAAGGAGATGCGGGGCTAGTTGGTGTATATGTGCTTTATAGAACACTCCAGTAAGGCTGTCTAGACCTGGGGCCTTGGAGCTGTCCGGGGCATCTTTTGCCTGTATGATTTCTTCACACACTATATGTTCACTTAGGAAGCACCGTTGGCCGTCGGTCACCCAAACCATCTTGACTTCACTTCAGTGAGGTAGCTTGAGACCTCAAACTCAGTGTCCGATGAGCTGGAGGTGTACAAGTGTTCATAATAGCACCTAAATTCAGACAGTATGCCCTCATTAACAGAGATACAGGTTCCAGTGATGGAACAGAGTGTGGTGACAAATCCACAGTGGTGGTTTGTGCGAAGTGGTCGTACTAATGTACGGCCAGTCGTTCCCCCTCCCCATAACGTTTGCAGTGGGGTGTTTCCTCATATATGCCACCTCCCTGTCAGCCAGATCATGTTACTTGGTCATTAGGGCCGAGCGTCTATGTATTTGGGGAGTGTGGCCCTGTTGGGAGTCTCCACGATCGATGTCCCACAGTTCAGTTATTATCCGAGTCATTTGGGAGCGTATATCTCAGAGGATGCCGGCACGTTTAGACATGCAGATACCACGGATGTAGACCTTCCAAAGATTGGCCCGAGACGACACCGTGCTCGTGTTTGAAGCTAAATATTCAACTATTGAGTCAAGCAGTTCAGTGCGGAAGATCTTATTATGTAGGGCTTCGCCATGGAACATCCAAGAGAATTCCCGTCCGCCATGATAAGGTACACGCTGCTCAAGAAGGACCGAACAATGATCCGACAGAATGCGCAGCAAATGTCTCACATCTGTGGTCCAGAGCAAGGCGTTGGCAGATATGAGTCATTTGTCGAGCCACGTCCACACATCATGGGAGTGGAGTAATAGGTATAGCCCAACGAGGAAGGGTGGTGTGCGCGCCAGATATCACTGAGGGTATAAGTGTCAGCAATATGACAAAGGACCTCTTGAGCATGTGGTTTACCACTCGGTTGTGAGAAAGGGGCGTCTACTGAGGTTAGTACTATATTAAGGTCCCCACCCATTATAATCCTATCTGCCTCCACCCTGCCCACATGTGCATATATGTCTTGGAAAAACTCTGGTGTCTAGATTTGGGACATACCCATTGATCAATAATGCACGCGTATCTGCCAAGATGCCAGTCAATACAATATATTGGGCCTCCTGGTCTGCATGGCTGGTGAGGAGGGAGAAGGGGACACTTATATGAGGACACAAACACCCCTGGAGTAGGAGCTATAGAAAGAAAAATAGCGGTGTGTACCCCAAGGGGATGCAAAAGTCTGAGAGTCTCTGGGGGGATGGGTTTCCTGAAGAAAGGCTATTTTGGCCCCATGTCAAGATAAGTACGAGAGAACCTATTTACTCTTACGAGGATTGTTAATTCAATGGATATTCCAAGTGAGGAGGGGGGCGTTGACCACCCTTTCCCGGCGATCACGTGTTGACATTCAGAATAGGAGAGGGCAGTAATAAGTGCCGTATGAGCAAACAGAGTATGCAGTACCCAATAAGTAATGAAAAACAAAAAACACGACGACATAATAAAACTGAACCCCCCCTCAGACTGTAAAACATCCAGCGAATCCCTAGAACAAATAACAGAAAAATAAACAACACTGTAAACAGGTCGGTATACACCACTGGGGGAGGCTATGCCTTGGTCGGTGTGGACCACATGTGGGAGGGTACCTGAAATTGAAGAACAGGATCACAAACATAACATCACAAGTGAGAGTTAGCATCAACAATCATGTAGTGGCAGCTGAGAATCAGTACACTGTTGGCATCCAGGCATGGCGTCCACGAGGGATCGGCCAGCAGTGAGAGAAAATTGTAGAGGAAGCCAGTATCAAACTGGGGTAGATTGAGTTGCAGAGGTTGGGGAGCCTGTATGTTCGGGAGTATTCCGCCTGGGGTGGAGGCACTTGCAGCATGCTGTTTTCAGAAGTCTGTGACCTCCGCTGGGATGTCCAAGAAACAAGGTTTCCCATGGACTTCCACAAGCAGCCCTGCTGGCCTGAGGCCTAACTTACGTAGTGAGTTTTTGACATCGGAGTATTTACATCGTGCCTCTTGAGCAGTGGTGGTGAAGTCGGGAAAGAGTGAGACAGAGGAGCCTTGATATTGCAGAGGGCCGTTTTCGTTGGCCAGTCTGAGTGCTATGTCCCTATATTAAGGAGGGGTGCTGTGATTGTTCATTACTGGGCTCCCACTGGTGGCCGCGGGATCGGTGTGCACGCTCCACTGCAAATGTAGGCATGAAACTGCCACGGTCGAAAAGGTTCACAAGCAAATGTTCAACT
Organism: Calotriton arnoldi; assembly: GCA_963921515.1. Classification (NCBI taxonomy): domain Eukaryota; kingdom Metazoa; phylum Chordata; class Amphibia; order Caudata; family Salamandridae; genus Calotriton; species Calotriton arnoldi. The sequence goes on along the minus strand of CAWUFW010000269.1, from coordinate 3,054,903 downwards.
AATGCATCTGGGCGCCCCATATTCGTCGCCGCTACAATGTCCAAAATGCGAATATTGTTCCTGCTGGATCTTGCCTCCCGGTCCTAATGTTTGATAGCTAGCAGCTTCAGGGCGCACTCCAGTCTTTCCAAGTGGTTCACTGTGGTTGCCGCGCCATCCTCTAGCCCAGAAATACTTTCCTTAGCGCTATCTAGTCTGGTGTTTTGCCGATCCAAGCATTCACCCATACAATCAATGCAGCTTTTAAGCGCATCAAAACGCGCATCTATCAAATGGAACCCAAACCTGAGCTTCGCCATTATGGCCGGCGTGCCATCCACAGTGTTGGAGCCCACCCCCCCCGTCCGGAGGCTCGTCAGTATCAGAATGGGATCCCTGGTGGTGCGTTGGCTTGGATTGCTCAAAGAGCAATTTGCGTTTCTTTGTGTCTGCATGACCCATCATGAGAATCAAAAGTAAATCAAGGAAAGATCTAGAAAGCAGTGTGGCAGGAGTGTCGCCCCCGCTGCCGCAAATGGCGGATGCGACTGTGTAGACCCCCCCGCCAAGCGCAAAAACCCCCAGTCCCAGGTATGTACCGGTGAGGGGGATAACGCAGGGGGTCACAGGAGTGCTCTGGAGGCCGGGGTAGCTATCCAACGTGGCAGGAAGGTTGCTAGTCAGCCCCACAGATTCAGCTACTGTGCAGCATTTGAGGATATTAGCCAAAGAATAGCACCACGGGCATTGGCCCCTGCTCACAATTATATCCCATTCGGTCCTAGGGGAGTCAAGATCGTTGCAGCACCCTCCCGTGCCACGCATCACCTCCAATACTGCGAGGATGCAGGAAGTTAAAAGCTCCAATGGAGGCTTGGATGCATGCGTTCGTTTGCGCTTAATGAGCAGAAATGTAGGGCCCAGAGCGTCTCCAGCAGGCAGTGCCCACGGGGAGTGTAGTGTATCAAGTGCCACGTACCCTCCGCAGCAGTATCAGAGGGTCAGGAGGGAGGGCAGCAGAGAGCAGGGCTTCAGGCAAAGCCGTGCTTCATGCTGGGTCCTCGCCACGTTAGGAGGCGGCGCACTCACCAGGCTCTGGAATGTTTGCACTGGGGGCCTCAGATGTTCGGGAGGTCGCATCCGCTAAGAAGGCGGGCGGGAGGACCCATCGTTTGTGTATCCCCTACGTCAGAGGGGAGCTTATAAATGCAGATTCTGCCTGTCTGTTGGTGCTTGCCCGTCTGTCTGTGCTCCCCTAAAGCGCCACAGCTGTTTCTGACTACGCCTCACCAAAAACTGTTACAGCATCCGTGAAGAGTCACAAATACTGTTTTAAGCAATATGTTTGAATTTATTTTCGTAATATAGCATATGCAGGTATGAAAAGAAAACGTTTGTTTTCACATATTCTTTTGGTTAAAAGTATTTAAATTTGGTCAAAAGAAGCTTTTTTTGTTTGATTTCTAACATATAATTTTCTATAAATATGCACACATATATATGTATATATAAATCCATATATATATATATATATATATATATATATATATATATATATATATATATATATATATATATATATATCCAATCGTCTCCGTCCTCTTGCTGGATACTGGATACTCCAAAAAACGGAACCGGACCACAAAGTAAGTGCTTATTTTTCCTTTTTATTTAGTGCAAAATCGGCATAACGCGTTTCAGCTCACACGGGAGCCTTGATCACATGACGACCATATATATATATATACACACACCTATATATTTGTTATATGATACAAAATTATATTAAAATACAGGTTTTCTAGCTATTTCTGCTCCCCCGTTGGTTTGTGTACCCTCCTACGTTAGAGGGGAGCTTATACAGACAGATTCTTGGTTGGCGGTGTGCGTGGACTGGCGTTAGGGTGGCGCTGTGCGGGACTGGCACTTGGATGGTGGTGACGGGGAGCTGATACTATTCTGCTCCCCCGTTGGTTTGTGTACCCCCCTACGTCAGAGTGGAGTTATACAGACAGATTCTTGACTGGCGGTGTGCGTGGACTGGCGTTAGGCTGGCGGTGTGCATGGACTGGCACTTGCCTGGCGGTGACGGGGAGCTGACACTGTTTCTGCTCCCCTGTTGGTTTGTGTACCCCGTACATCAGACTGGAGCTTATACAGGCAGATTCTTGGCTGGCGGTGTGCGTGGACTGGCGTTTGGCTGGTAGTGTGCGTGGACTGGCACTTGGCTGGCGGTGACGGGGAGCTGATACTATTTCTGCTCTCCCGTTGGTTTGTGTGCCCCCTACGTCAGAGGGGAGCTTATACAGGTAGATTCTTGGCTGTGGTGTGCGTGGACTGGCGTTTGGCTGTCGGTGTGTGTCGACTGGCACTTGGCTGGCAGTGACGGGGAGCTGACACTGTTTCTGCTCCCCTGTTGGTTTGTGTACCCCGTACATCATAGGGGAGCTTATACAGGCAGATTCTTGGCTGGCGGTGTGTGTGGCCTGGTGTTTGGCTGGCGGTGTGCTTGGACTGGCACTTGGCTGGCGGTGACGGGGAGCTGATACTATTTCTGCTCCCCCATTGGTTTGTGTACACCCTAGGTCAGAGGGGAGCTTATAAAGACAGATTCTTGGCTGGCGGTGTGCATGGACTAGCGTTTGTCTGGCGGTGTGTTTGCACTGGCTCTTGGCTGGCAGTGACGCGGCGCTGATACTATTTCTGCTCCCCCGTTGGTTTGTGTACCCAGTACGTCAGATGGAAGCTTATACAGACAGATTCTTGGTTGGCGGTGTGCGTGGACTGGCGTTAGGGTGGCGCTGTGCGTGGACTGGCACTTGGATGGTGGTGACGGGGAGCTGATACTATTCTGCTCCCCCGTTGGTTTGTGTACCCCCCTACATCAGGGTGGAGCTTATACAGACAGATTCTTGACTGGCGGTGTGCGTGGACTGGCGTTAGGCTGGTGGTATGCATGGACTGGCACTTGCCTGGCGGTGACAGGGAGCTGACACTGTTTCTGCTCCCCTGTTGGTTTGTGTACCCCACACATCAGACTGGAGCTTATACAGGCAGATTCTTGGCTGGCGGTGTGCGTGGACTGGCGTTTGGCTGGTAGTGTGCGTGGACTGGCACTTGGCTGGCGGTGACGGGGAGCTGATACTATTTCTGCTCCCCCGTTGGTTTGTGTACCCCCTACGTCAGAGCGGAGCTTATACAGGTAGATTCTTGGCTGTGGTGTGCATGGACTGGCGTTTGGCTGTTGGTGTGTGTCGACTGGCACTTGGCTGGCAGTGACGTGGAGCTGATACTATTTTTGCTCCTCCATTGGTTTGTGTACCCCCTGCGTCATAGGGGAGCTTATACAGGCAGATTCTTGGCTGGCGGTGTGCGTGGACTGGCGTTTGGATGGCGGTGTGCTTGGACTGCACTTGGCTGGCGGTGACGGGGAGCTGACACTGTTTCTGCTCCCCTGTTGGTTTGTGTACCCCGTACGTCAGAAGGGAGCTTATACAGGCAGATTCTTGGCTGGCGGTGTGCGTGGACTGGCGTTTGGCTGGCAGTGTGTGTCGACTGGCACTTGGCTGGCGGTGACGGGGAGCTGATACTATTTCTGCTCCCCTGTTGGTTTGTGTACCCCCTACGTCAGAGGGAACCTTATACAGGTAGATTCTTGGCTGTGGTGTGCGTGTACTGGCGTTTGGCTGTCGGTGTGTGTCGACTGGCACTTGGCTGGCGGTGACGGGGAGCTGATACTATTTCTGCTCCCCCATTGGTTTGTGTACCCCCTACGTCATAGGGGAGCTTATTCAGGTAGATTCTTGGCTGTGGTGTGCGTGTACTGGCGTTTGGCTGTCGGTGTGTGTCGACTGGCACTTGGCTGGCGGTGACGGGGAGCTGATACTATTTCTGCTCCCCGTTGGTTTGTGTACCCCCTACGTCAGAGTGGAACTTATACAGACAGATTCTTGGCTGGCGGTGTGCGTGGACTAGCGTTTGGCTGGCGGTGTGCTTGGACTGGCACTTGGCTGGCAGTGACGGGGAGCTGATACTATTTCTGCTCCCCCGTTGGTTTGTGTACCCCCTACGTCAGAGGGGAGCTTATACAGGCAGATTTTTGGCTGGCGGTGTGCGTGGACTGGCATTTGGCTGGCGGTGTGCGTGGACTGGCACTTGGCTGGCGGTGACGGGGAGCTAATACTTTTTCTGCTCCCCCGTTGGTTTGTGCACCTCCTACGTCAGAGGGAGCTTATACAGGCAGATTCTTGGCTGACCTTGCGTGTGGACTAGCGTTTGGCTGGCGGTGTACGTGGACTGGCACTTGGCTGGCGGTGACGGGGAGTTGATACTATTTCTGCTCCCCCGTTGGTTTGTGTACCCCCTACGTCAGAGGTGAGCTTATACAGGCAGATTCTTGGCTGGCGGTATGCATGGACTGGCGTTTGGCTGGCGGTGCGCATAGACTGGCAATTGGCTGGCGGTGACAGGGAGCTGATGCTATTTCTGCTCCCCCGTTGGTCTGTGTACCCCCTACGTCAGAGGGTAGCTTATACAGACAGATTCTTGGCTGGCAGTGTGCATGGACTGGCGTTTGGCTGGCGGTATGATTGGACTGGCACTTGGCTGTTGGTGACAAGGAGCTGATACTATTTCTGCTCCCCCCTTAGTTGGTGTACCCCCTACATCAGAGAGGAGCTTAGACAGACAGATTCTTGGCTGGCAGTGTGCGTGGACTGGCGTTTGGTTGGCGGTGTGCTTGGACTGGCACTTGGCTGGCGGTGACAGGGAGCTCATACCATTTCTGCTCCCCTGTTGGTTTGTGTACCCCCTACGTCAGAGGGGAGCTTATACAGGCAGATTCTTGGCTGGCATTGTGCATGGACTGGCACTTGGCTGGCAGTGACGGGGAGCTTATACTATTTCTGCTCCCCCATTGGTTTGTGTTCCCCCTGCGTCAGAGGGGAGTTTATACAGGCAGATTCTTGGCTGGTGGTGTGCATGGACTGGCGTTTGGCTGGCGGTGTGCGTGGACTGGCACTTGGCTGGTGGTGACGGGAGCTGATACTATTTCTGCTCCCCTGTTGGTTTGTGTACCCCCTACGTCAGAGGGAAGCTTATACAGGCAGATTCTTGGCTGGCAGTGTGCGTGGACTGGCGTTTGGCTGGCATTGTGCATGGACTGGCACTTGGCTGGCAGTGACGGGGAGCTTATACTATTTCTGCTCCCCCATTGGTTTGTGTTCCCCCGCGTCAGAGGGGAGTTTATACAGGCAGATTCTTGGCTGGCGGTGTGCATGGACTGGCGTTTGGCTGGCGGTGTACGTGGACTGGCACTTGGCTGGTGGTGACGGGAGCTGATACTATTTCTGCTCCCTGTTGGTTTGTGTACCCCTACGTCAGAGGGAAGCTTATACAGGCAGATTCTTGGCTGGCAGTGTGCGTGGACTGGCGTTTGGCTGGCATTGTGCATGGACTGGCACTTGGCTGGCAGTGACAGGGAGCTTATACTATTTCTGCTCCCCATTGGTTTGTGTTCCCCTGCGTCAGAGGGAGTTTATACAGGCAGATTCTTGGCTGGTGGTGTGCATGGACTGGCGTTTGGCTGGTGCTGTGCGTGGACTGGCACTGGGCTGGTGGTGGCGGGAGCTGATACTATTTCTGCTCCCCTGTTGGTTTGTGTACCCCCTACGTCAGAGGGAAGCTTATACAGGCAGATTCTTGGCTGGCAGTGTGCGTGGACTGGCGTTTGGCTGGCATTGTGCATGGACTGGCACTTGGCTGGCAGTGACGGGGAGCTTATACTATTTCTGCTCCCCCATTGGTTTGTGTTCCCCCTGCGTCAGAGGGGAGTTTATACAGGCAGATTCTTGGCTGGTGGTGTGCATGGACTGGAGTTTGGCTGGCGGTGTGCGTGGACTGGCACTTGGCAGGTGGTGACGGGAGCTGATACTATTTCTGCTCCCCTGTTGGTTTGTGTACCCCCTACGTCAGAGGGAAGCTTATACAGGCAGATTCTTGGCTGGCGGTATGTGTGGACTGGCGTTTGGCTTGCCGTGTGCGTAGACTGGCAATTGGCTGGTGGTGACGGGGGCTGATACTATTTCTGCTCCCCCGTTGGTTTGTGTACCCCTACGTCAGAGGGGAGCTTATACAGGCAGATTCTTGGCTGGCTGTGTGCTTGGACTGACGTTTGGCTGGAGGTGTGCTTGGACTGGCACTTGGCTGGCGGTGACGGGGAGCTGATACTATTTCTGCTCCCCCGTTGGTTTGTGTACCCCCTAGGTCAGAGCGGAGCTTATACATACAGATTCTTGGCTGGCGGTGTGCGTGGACTGGCGTTTGACTGGCGGTGTGCTTGGACTGGCACTTGGCTGGCAGTGACGGTGAGCTGATACTATTTCTGCTCCCCCGTTGTTTTGTGTACTCCCTAAGTCAGAGGGGAGCTTAGACAGATTCTTGGCTGGTGGTGTGAATGGACTGGCATTTGGCTGGCGGTGGGCGTGGACTGGCACTTAGCTTGGGGTTACGGGGAGCTGATACTATTTCTGTTCCCCCGTTGGCTGTGTACCCAAAATGTCAGAGAGTAGCTTACACAGGCAGATTCTTGGTTGGCGGTGTGCGTGGACTGGCGTTTAGCTGGTGGTGTGCGTGGACTGGCACTTGGCTGACGGTGACGGTGAGCTGATACTATTTCTGCTCCCCCGTTGGTTTGTGTACACCCTACATCAGAGAGGAGCTTAAACAGACAGATTCTTGGCTGGCGGTGTGAGTGGACTGTCGTTTGGCTTGCGGTGTATGTGGACTGGCACTTGGCTGGCAGTGATGGGGAGCTGATACTATTTCTGCTCCCCCGTTGTTGGTTGTGTACACCCTACATCAGAGGGGAGCATATACAGGCAGATTCTTGGCTGGCGTTGTGTGTCTTGACGATGAAACCGACTTTGTCCCTGCATATTTTTAATAATGCACTAAAAACAATACATTGTCACACCATATTAATTTATTTATCAAACGTTTACAAAATAAGTTTCACTCAAGTACAAAATTGTGTTCTGCATATCAAAAATAAATATTAAATATAATTTAGAATAAGAGAATATTAAATGAGAGAACCACAAACACCGATATTACAGTAAACAAGTTTTGAAAACAGTTTCAATGTATCAGAAAATATTAAATGTGAGCACCGCAAACACCGATATTACAGTAAACAAGTTTTGAAAATAGTTTCAATGTATCAGGAAATATTAAATGTGAGCACCACAAACACCCATACTACAGTAAACAAGTTTTGAAAATAGTTTCAATGTGTCAGAATAACCCATTTCACTTCACTGAGATGATGTTTTTTTACTTCTCTGACAGTACTGCTTAAATAAATACTATCTGAATGAGACTATTAGTTATAGATTCCTTACCTTAGAATTACCCCCAGGCGTCAGACTGGATCAGGAGATTTTTTATTAGCAGTACCCCTGCTCGTCAGTAGGTGGCGGTGAACTCTGTGCCCGTCGTTGGCGTCACGATTGCCGGAATGATATTGCGGTGCCTATTTAGACGCCGCCCCTGCGTGCGTCTAAATAGGCACCGCACATAAGGCATGGTGAAGGGCGCATGATATAATAACTACACAATTAACTTCATTGAAGTTTCTTTTTGACATCATCTGAATTGTCTCCCATTTGTACTATTACAGGTTGCCCCTGACGAAGGGACATCATATCCCGAAATGCATTGGGCTTTTTTTTCTTTTGTTACATCATGAAAACTATCATGTAATCTATATATAAGACATGTATTGATTGTATATGTTTGAATTTGTTGACTTCTTTTGAAAAGTAAATAATAGATAATGAATAAAATTTTGGTCTTAAATTGTTAAAAATTATTTTTGAATTTTGAGTATTACACAATTTGTTGTGCACGTTGGAGTCCAGGTCTCGTGTTGGGACCTGGCCACTTCATCTCTTTCTTTTTCCTTGCCAGCCTTGCAGAGATCCGGAGAGAACTACCCCTTTAGTCACTTTTTGACTAAGCTTTTTTCGATTTTTGTTGACTTCTGTTTTTTGAGTCTACGAATCCTGGTGTACGAGGGATGTCCCATCGTCAGATCGGGTTCAGCCGTGCGGGGCCTGTAATCGCCTGATGTAGGTGACAGAACCCCACCTCGTGTGCCTCTGGTGTCTGGAGCACAACCCAAAGTCGTGCTCCGGTTGCCGTCCATGAATCCTAAGTCTTTGCGGTAGCGGTCCTGAAAGCTGTTGGGGGCCCAGCAGTCGGCTCCACGTCGCTCAAGGTCCCGGTCGAAATGAAGGTCTCTAGACCGCTGCCTGAGCCACCACACCTCGTCCACATCTTCGAGATCTTCGGGTAGGTTGAAGCACAAAAAGAAGGCGAAGACGCATCGTCGCTCTTCGCCTTCTCCCCGTTGGTCACCCGACGCATCGTGGGACCCGGAGCGATGTCGCTCTAGAGCTCCGTCTTCGGAGCCAGCTTCAGGGACAACTCTGCGCCTCTCCCTATTTCCGGGAAGCCGGTGCGTCCCCTGCCCAGCTTTGTGCTTTGTACGAAGTGCTTCATGGCATCTTTGGGCAGCCCGGCTCCGCCGGCGTGCCTTCAGGCCCCGCGGAGTCGGTCGGGGGTCCTAGGCCTTCGATGCCAGTTGCTCCGGCCCTGAAGCCAGAGGGCCCCGAGGATCCAGGCCTGGATCCGGATCAACGACAGTCGACCTCATGGTACCTTCCCCGGTGCCAATCCTGACGACGCCCCAGCGCCGGTCGTGCCCCCGACCGGCGCCAACCTCAACCTCACCCCCGAGATGGACCAGGCGAATGACTGACGTTGGCCGACATTACAACCGGAGCACACTTTTGTTCCCTTTCTTCATCACTGGTGTTCTTTTTCACCAAGATTGGCAACCAGAGGGTGGTGAGGAGGACTGCCACCCACTGGCCTCTGGTGGCCCTGAAAGGTCGGACTAGGAAGGTTTGGAGGCTGCTGTGGGGGGTTATGGGTAGACTGGCCTGCCCGCTGGCCCCCAAACCCGCGAGGTCGCTGGGTCCCACGTCCGCGGACACGCACAGGCTGGGCAGCCTGCGTGAACCATGGCTAGAATGGGCCGAACGTGGTGGGGTGCCTTCCGTAGCCCCGAAAGGAGTGAAAAGCAGACTGTCTGGGACATGAGGTCGCAGCGAGGCCCAAGGATCTGGCCATAGCTCTAAAATTCTTAAAGCGCTCGAGCGCCGAGTCTGCCTTGTCACCAAAAGGCGACGGCCATCAAATTGCATGTCCAGCAAAGTGGACATCCCATGAAAAGCCAGACGTCCTCAACCAGGCGTAGTGCCGAAGGGCTACTGACGTGGCAACCGTTCTGCCCAGTGAGTCGGTGGTATTCAGTCCACAGCGAATTGTGAATTTTGCTGCATCTCTGCCCTCTGCTACTGCGCAACCGTATCCCCGATGGTATGGGTATATCAGCCCAAGAGACACGCGGTATTCACGTACCGTGAGGTCGACTGTCGTCGATCCGGATCCAGGCCTGGATCCTCTGGGGCCCTCTGGTGCCGTGGCCAGAGCCGCCTGCATTGAAGTCCTAGGGCCCCCGACCGACTCCACGGGGCCCGAAGGTGCGCCTGCAGAGCTGGGCTGCCGAAAGATGCTGGGAAGCGTTTCGTATGAAGCACGAAGCTGGACCGGGCCACTCCGGCTTCCCGGAAATGGGGGGAGGTGCGGAGTCGTCCCTGAAGCAGGCTCTGAAGACGAAGCTCTTGAGCGACGACGCTCCAGGTCCCGCATCGCGTCAGCCGACCGACGGGGAGAAGGCGAAGAGTGACGATGCTTCTTCGTCTTCTTTTTGTGCTTCGACCTACCCGAAGATCTCGAAGACTTGGACGAAGTGTGGTGGCTCAGGCAGTGGTCTCAAGACCTTCCTCTTGACCAGGACCTTGAGCGACACGAAGCCTACTGCTTGGCCCCCATCAGCTTTTGAGACCGCTACCGCAAAGACTTAGGATTCATGGCCCGGCAGTCGGAGCACGACTTTGGGTCGTGCTCCAGACACCAGAGGCACACGAGGTGGGGGTCTGTCACCTACATCAGGCGATTACAGGCCCGCACGGCTTGAATCCGGTCCAACGATAGGACACCCTCGTACACCAGGATTCGTAGACTCAAAAAAAGAAGTCAACAAAAGTCGCAAAAAGCTTAGTCAAAAAGTGACTAAAGGGGTAGCTCTCTCCGGATCTGTGCAAGGCTGGCGCGGAAAAAGAAAGAACTGACGTCAGCGCGCAGGGACGGCGTCTAAACAGGCACCGCGACATCATTCCGGCGATCGTGACGCCAACGACGGGTGCAGAGTCGACCGCCACCTACCGACGAGCAGGGGTACTGCTAATGAAAAATCTCCACATCCAGTCTGACGCCTGGGGGTCATTCTAATGTAAGGAATCTATAACTAACATATGTCTCTTACAGATGCATCTTTACCGAAGGTAAGTAACTTGTTCGTTAAATACATGTGCTACATTTAAAACCTTTATGCTGTAATAAGGATGTTGCATCTGTTTGAATGCATTTGATATGTATCCATCGGCAGCATTCTTCACATATTGCCTGGTGGGAAAGGAAAGACAGGAAAAAAATATGTTATTCACTTTGCATTGTATGCAGGTCAATAGGTTTTAGCTTTGCTAACTTAGTTTTGGGAGTTTGTGAAAAAAAATCTGTAGGAAACTGCACCGTTTTGAAATGGTCACCCACAGTTTTTGACTGATATCTGAACCAACTTTCACTGAAAATCACTTGGTTCATGCTAACAAGGTCCCCAGTGCTAGTGTTCTTTCCTAACAACGTGGTAAATGCATACTTGTTCCACATTTCACACAGATGTTTGCACCTCTGCAAGTCCCCAGTCAGGGGCAAACATGGTAATGAGAGCATTGGTAGTAATGCAGGTCCCTTCTAACTACTGCTTGCATTGTGCCACTCTAATGGTAGCCTGGAATCAACTCACACAGGCTCCCAAACCAGGCTGCGTAAAATGATGTACACAAACTAAAACTTAAAAAAGACATGGCATACACCCTGGGTATTAGAGACTTGTAGATCAGGAACCACAAAAGCATAAACAGATAGCAGTATACACTGGTAAGAGCAGAAAGTCAAATAGAGGAGGTACATTTTCTATACTAGAGTCTGGATACAAGATGGTCATTTAATATTATGTTGGGTGATATAATAGAAAAGCTAATAATAGTTAGGTAGTAGTACCAGAGTGGTTTGTGGAAGGGCAGGACATGGAGGTTTAAGTTGGGAGCAGATGCAACTGTCATGTATTTTTTACCTCTAATAAAGGACTGTCAGAGACTCAGTGCATGGCCTCTTTTGAATTTTCTCACAAACCCCTTATGTACTTCACCTGAGGTCCTGCAATATCTGGCTATAGTTTTACTACCACCCTTCGAAAACCTAATACTTGTACAAAAATTACAATTTGTTAACCTCTGTGGAACCCAGACAAAACTACATATTCTGTTTTTAACATTAACATTCTATTGATGTAATACAAATATATTTCTATATGAATGATTTGATTTTGCTCTGTAATGCTAAAGACTAAGGTGCATATTACCACTTTTTGGCTTAATTGGTCGTGCTGAGCTGCAAACCTCCACACAACCGCTCCGCCAAAGGTTCTGAGGCATGCCCACCGCATTACGGATTTTTAATAGTCTTGCAGGTGTGCAGCATGGCGGTCCCATGGCGGTGCCTCATTTAAAGGCACTATAAGCTTCATGCACGGCATGGACTGGAACATCTATGCCGGACATGAACCTATGTGCATGCACACAGGTGGGCACATGTTATGCCCCTCGTGTGCATGCACATGCGTTTGATGCAGAGAGGTGCTCTGCACTGCCCCATTTATTTCCTCTCCTCCAGGGTTTTCAAAACGGGGCTAAGAGGAAACTTGTAATATACTTGGCAGGCACTTGGCGGCTTAGTCAAGGCATATTGCGGCCTCTGACTGCTGTTCCTACGTCAGGCTGTTCCATGGCAGGGCATGCCATCCCAGAACGGTTCGACTGCCAGAATAGTAATCATGCGGTCGCACGATCCGCCACTGCCATGGCACCATGAGTCTAGCTGTCCTCGGACTGCCAGACACGTAATCGGCCCGAAAAACACTCACCAAATTTAGGAAAAGTTAATGTGAGGAAACACTGTACATCTGGTAACGAGTTTTACTATGGTGTTTGGAAAAGATTGAGTGTAAAATGTCATTTTGCCAAATACGCTTCTACTGCGCTTCCAGGTATCTTTATCTTGACATTTACAATCTTTCTTAATAAAAAAAAAGGGTGTATTTACCATTAAGTTTTCCTCGTATATGTCTGAAGTTTTTTGGTTGCAAACACTGCAGAACTCGTCTACATAATCTAAATGTAATTTTGAGGTAGATTAGCACATCTTAACAGCAAACGTAAAAAGGTTAAACTTATCTCAGGGCATCTGGTACATGTTTCTAAGTTGTCCAAAAAAGAAAGAAATTTTAGTTGCTGATATGTTTTAAAACAAGGAAATCACTAATAGAACTATATACGAAAATTTACTTCCGAAACTCACATATGCGAAATGAACTGTTAGTGCAACTGGGCATGTTGAGATGCATACAAATTAATACATGTAAAGAGATGAGCATGCTTGCTGTAACATTAAAGGATTCACTGCTACAACCTTTCTTTAACTAAGGGGGTGAGTAGGATGGCGGTCAGACAGCCACCGACATCCCGTCGGTGGAGGTCTCACCACTATCCTAAGCAAGTTTTCCATCCGCCACATTATGACGGCTGCTGGTGTGTTGGCAGTCGGAAAGACCGACTGACACGCATCCGACGTGCTCCTTGAGCCCGCTGGTGCATCTGAGGGAATTGTATTCCCTACAATGGTGGCGGTGTCTGCCAGGCACCGCCATAGGGATTACAAGGTCCATTTCTGCCTCGCCATGAAAAGGGAGGCGGAAAGGGACTTTGGGGGCCTGTAGCGGGCCACTGTTTCTCCCCTCGCCCTCAGACAATAGACCTGGGGGGCACCTATGGTGCCCCCCTACACATCCCTGCACCATTTGGTGCGATCTTAGTGGTAATATTCAATATGGAAAAAGGTGAAATTAGTATAATCACCCTGCTTTATTCCTAACACTACATAGTGCTGTAACACAGTAACAACTGTTTAAAACACTTTCTAATGGCAAGACAACTAACAGATTTTAACATACTCCAACATAATTTCCATATCTTACAATATTTAATACTATGTACAAAATTTATGCTGTGGACTTTGCAAACGAAAGTATAAGAAAACAATAATAGCTACCAAAATAATCAAAACATTCTGTTGACACAAAGGCATGACACATTTCCAAAATTGAGACATAAAATGTTAAACTCCAACCTGATGACTCCATTAGATCCAGTGCAATTTTGAATCTAAAATCCTCCATAAATGTAGAATTATTGTAAATATCTGGAACTGGCTGTTGACGTATGTAGGAATCTGCAAACTGAGAACCCATTCGAGATTTTTACTTTCCTCAATTAATAGTAGAGTAAAATTTATATGTTATCAAAATGACCAAGTTGAAGTGTAATGGGCGTAAAAACAATTGGTCTCAATATGATATCGTTTAGAAAGCCATCGTCAGAGGTCTCTGTCCAACCACATTAGTGCCATACTAGTGGTCAGAGAGAAACTCCTGGGGGAATACTGCTCTGCTTCCGACGAGCTCTAGGGCCTTGTTCAAAACTGTAATCACTAGTAGGCAGCATGTGGTGCACCCCTAAAATCCATGCACCACGTGGCAGACTGTTTAAACTATGTCATTAGGGAATTTCCCCTCCCCTGTAATTGTTTGTGGTCAAAGCCCTCTTTACTATTTACAACTATTCCAGAGAAAAAATCAAATATTTAACTTCAATAATTTCTCCTTCGAGAATATTATACATTATTCACTTTGATAACACAAATTAAGGTGCCTAATATCATTATGGAAGTATCATTACCAGCATGCAAAAAAACGCCACAATTGTAGCTGTCTTGTTGCTTTTGGTTAGGTTCTACTACTAATTCCCATAGATCATAGTCGGGACGCTTCACTGCCTGTAGGAAAGTCCTTTTGAGACATGAATGGGTATGTTAAATATTAGAGTTTGTCCATCAGAAGAAATCAATAAAGATATTACACAGTTGTACAAATAATTATCAATTTGTAAAAGAAAATTTAATTTGTGATTTTTTTTTCTATCTTAAAAGTACAAAATAGATAATGGAAACTGTTTTTGGGAAAGGGTATCTCCAATTTCTCAAGAAGTCTTCATAGGTTTGAAGATTTGCTGTCAGTGAATCGTAAACTATAATTTTCTTTGTAAAAGGTTTCAATATCTGGGGAAATTATAAAAAAACAGTTGGAAAAACACCATCAGCAAGACAAAGGCAATAAATGAATGTTTGTTGTACTTTAAAACCACGTTTTCTATTGTTATAGTTCTTGAAAAATAATGTGTGTTGAATTATACCTTACTTAAAAAATTAATATGAAAACGAAATGACCATAACACGCAAGTACCTTCACACAGCTTTTATTATGTGATGTTGCCTTACTTGGATTTTTAATATTGAGTTTTAAAATTTCTTTCTAAAGGGGTCAGCTCCTGCTACATCCCAAAACAAAATAGTGAAAAAAAGCCAATTTATATATGAAAAAATCAATTTAGGCCTCTTCAACTATTTCAACCACTCATATTTTTCATCAATAACTTTCAAACCTCTGTCTGATAAAGAAAAGAAAAAAAAGGTTGCACTTACTAAAAGAATCCAATGAACACCAGTATTTGTAGGACAAACAACAGTTTCCACAGTTTCATAAGGTACCTGCATAGAATAGAATGTGCTCATGAATAACTTTACCAGTAATCCAAACTCCATACGTTAACACTTACAAAAATTCAAAGGTATGAATGGCTTTTCAATCATAATTCAAAATCAACACTATTTTCTTTGAAGACAAGTACACAGATTCACAGTATACCGACATGTGAAATGTTGCCTATTGTTCAATACGTTTTTGTAAGTCTCTTGTACACTTTCAACAAAAAAGGGGGGAGATAGAGGTGAAGGCCTGGTTTATCCTCCTTATAGACACATATTCTAAACAAATCGAAAACCAGACCAGGACAAAGTGTATGAAATATAATAAATCTCCACTGAGATAGTTTACTAGGAAAAAACATTTTTTCTAGAGACCCCTCACCCACCAGAGTTACCCCTTGGTGGCATGCTTCATCATTAGGGTTCATCCCAATCCTATACGGATTGAGGCGTGCTACGACCAGGCGGTTATGCGGGAGCACTTATAGATGAGTCAATGATAAAGACGACGTTGGTGGAAGGGAGTGGGAGAATGGGTGCTAGTGAGTTAAAAATACCTTACTAGTAGGATGCTTAATTTATTCCTGCCTCAAGCCGGTATGGTTAAAATCAGGGGTTGTGGCTGAAGGGGTGGACTTTTTCTGGCATGTGTCGGGTGCCACTTATTAAACACACCACTGGACAAACTTATCATCTAGGACACTGATCTCATGTCCGAGAGAATCGCCGGGTTTCAATGCTCTTCTACAGGAATTTACCTGCCCTGTATGTATATGTTAACATTTTCTTACAGCCCTTTGCAATTAATGTTCTCAAATATGTGTAGGAGTTTTCAATAAGTGTCCCCGCTTTACATTATTTAAGTATCAGTAGGTGCCCCTCTTTTTACACTGGTCGGAGCATGCCTCTATCCGTAGAGGATTGGGATGAACCCCAGTGATGAAGCATGCCACCAAGGGGTAACCTTGGTGGGTGTGGGGTCTCTAGAAGAAAAAAAAAAATTCCTAGCAAACTATCTCAGTGGAGATTTATTATATTTCATACACTTTGTCCTGGGCTGGTTTTCGAGTCTCTTGTACACTTCAACAGTAAATCAAACAGATACATTAACAAATCACATTAACAAATCATTACAACCTGACACAGTGAAAAGTCACATAAGAGATTCAAATAGTTACCCGAAAAGCAGACGACCGATAATTGCCCAGGAAGATAGAGGATGACACTGTTGCCGAAAGTGCTAAACACTAAGGTTAAAATAAAAGGACCTCATTAAACACATTGTAAAACAATGGTTTTCTTTGAGTAGGTCTGTTTGTGTTATTGATTAAACTATACGTACATTGAGTCTTGACATACATAACTTGGTAAGGAGCGCATCCATTACCTATTAAAAAAAAAATACACTAACTTGTTAAGTAGTGCCTGATTACGAATCTGGTGGAGTGAGGACCACTAGACTGGCGTGAGCATGGCGGTGGCGGTATAGCCACCGCCACACCGGCGGTACAACCACCCCAGTCAGAGGCTGCAATATGCATGTACAGTAGTTCTTGAACGGCATCGACTTTTCAGTCCATGCCATGCAGGAACATTGTGAGGCATTTCCCAATATGGTATCTTTTTGAAAAGCACCGTGACCTTTGGAAGAGGAGCCACCCTGTAAATGCTACGCTATTAGCCAGACTCTACTGTGTCTAGATGTTATAGAAACCAATCTCATCAACTATCCATTGAGGCGTTTTTAGTGAACAAAATGAAGAATCATACAGTTTTATGCTCAACACTATTGCTTCCAAGTGTCCGATCACTGGTTTCTTCCATACAGCCAAAAGTCTTTTCATGGTGTTAGATCCATAATCTTTTAAGTCTGTGGATACATAAGTGATAAACATAATTTAAAACAAGTTTGAAAGATACCTCCATAAACTTCCAAACTGACAGTCACCCCAAACAAATTACTTTCACCGGGTGCAGGGATCGACAGGGGGCCACCAAAGGTGCCCCCCTAGACTGCCATCCGGAGGCCTAGCACCCATGGGGGCCCTGCTGGGGGCCCCCAAAGTCGGATTCCCACAGCCTTTCTGTGTCAGAAAGGCCAGCACAGAAAGGCTGTGGGAATCTGCCATCGTAATCCCTCGGGGATACCAAAGGGGGATGATGGACGGAGCGTTAGAGCAAATCAAACACTCACCCCCAGTCAACTGATCTGGGTTTAATCCATCATCATTCTTTAGCTCACTACACCACCCCAGTTCAGACATGGCCATATGCAAATCAGTCTGACCCTGTGCCTCATGGGAACAGTCCAGCCCGAACTGCCAAGCCATGTCTTCCCTGGACCGGAAACAAGCATCCTGGGACCGGTTTCGGGTTCATAACCCTCATCAGCCAGGCTATCTTGAATCCAGTGGCAAAGTGAGCAAGGGACCCACGTCTGGGCATACCCTGCCAACTTAGGGCGAACAAAGCGATACCAAAGGGGGATGATGGACAGAGCGTTAGAGCAAATCAAACACTCACCCCCAGTCAACTGATCTGGGTTTAATCCATCATCATTCTTTAGCTCACTCCACCACCCCAGTTCAGACATGGCCATATGCAAATCAGTCTGACCCTGTGCCTCATGGGAACAGTCCAGCCCGAACTGCCAAGCCATGTCTTCCCTGGACCGGAAACAAGCATCCTGGGACCGGTTTCGTGTTCATAACCCTCATCAGCCAGGCTATCTTGAATCCAGTGGCAAAGTGAGCAAGGGACCCACGTCTGGGCATACCCTGCCAACTTAGGGCGAACAAAGCGATACCAAAGGGGGATGATGGACGGCGCGTTAGAGCAAATCAAACACTCACCCCCAGTCAACTGATCTGGGTTTAATCCATCATCATTCTTTAGCTCACTCCACCACCCCAGTTCAGACATGGCCATATGCAAATCAGTCTGACCCTGTGCCTCATGGGAACAGTCCAGCCCGAACTGCCAAGCCATGTCTTCCCTGGACCGGAAACAAGCATCCTGGGACCGGTTTCGGGTTCATAACCCTCATCAGCCAGGCTATCTTGAATCCAGTGGCAAAGTGAGCAAGGGACCCACGTCTGGGCATACCCTGCCAACTTAGGGCAAACAAAGCGATACCAAAGGGGATGATGGACGGAGCGTTAGAGCAAATCAAACACTCACCCCCAGTCAACTGATCTGGGTTTAATCCATCATCATTCTTTAGCTCACTCCACCACCCCAGTTCAGACATGGCCATATGCAAATCAGTCTGACCCTGTGCCTCATGGGAACAGTCCAGCCCGAACTGCCAAGCCATGTCTTCCCTGGACCGGAAACAAGCATCCTGGGACCGGTTTCGGGTTCATAACCCTCATCAGCCAGGCTATCTTGAATCCAGTGGCAAAGTGAGCAAGGGACCCACGTCTGGGCATACCCTGCCAACTTAGGGCGAACAAAGCGATACCAAAGGGGGATGATGGACGGAGCGTTAGAGCAAATCAAACACTCACCCCCAGTCAACTGATCTGGGTTTAATCCATCATCATTCTTTAGCTCACTCCACCACCCCAGTTCAGACATGGCCATATGCAAATCAGTCTGACCCTGTGCCTCATGGGAACAGTCCAGCCCGAACTGCCAAGCCATGTCTTCCCTGGACCGGAAACAAGCATCCTGGGACCGGTTTCGGGTTCATAACCCTCATCAGCCAGGCTATCTTGAATCCAGTGGCAAAGTGAGCAAGGGACCCACGTCTGGGCATACCCTGCCAACTTAGGGCGAACAAAGCGATACCAAAGGGGGATGATGGACGGAGCGTTAGAGCAAATCAAACACTCACCCCCAGTCAACTGATCTGGGTTTAATCCATCATCATTCTTTAGCTCACTCCACCACCCCAGTTCAGACATGGCCATATGCAAATCAGTCTGACCCTGTGCCTCATGGGAACAGTCCAGCCCGAACTGCCAAGCCATGTCTTCCCTGGACCGGAAACAAGCATCCTGGGACCGGTTTCGGGTTCATAACCCTCATCAGCCAGGCTATCTTGAATCCAGTGGCAAAGTGAGCAAGGGACCCACGTCTGGGCATACCCTGCCAACTTAGGGCGAACAAAGCGATACCTGTAATCCCTCGGGCGGAAATAGCCGGCCTTGGGATTACAGGCCCTTTTCCGACCGACCCTCACTCGGAGCCATTTCCAAGGGCATCGTAATCGGGCCCTAAGCCTGAAGGCTGCTCTCCACACCTACCACTTAGAGAACTTTCTAAAGTTGTCTAAAACCACTGAAATCACCATAAAGGTTGTCTGGATTAGTGGAAGGCAATACACTTATAGAAGTGAGCACCATATAGTAGCCAGCCTCTCACAAACTACTAAGATATATAACTACAAAAATAGAGCTACTAAAACCAAGCTGCTTGTGAGAACACCCTTACAGCTTGAGTGTCAATATTTGTTAAACAATTTCAAAACAGAAATATTAATAAAATAAGTAGCAACCTCACCCCCAACGGCACACAAGTTTGCTTTTCTGCAAAATCATAATTCTCCTCTGAAAGTGTTTTGAGTGGAAGAGATGCTGGAGATTCATGATTGGTCATGCTTCCTGCAAAATAATTTTTGGAGGTGTACTAAAATTCAGTTAGGAAAAACAGACACTAGTCAACCAACCAACCCCAAACCCTACAAAACAAAAATAAGTATTCAAAAATCCCTTATTTAAAATACTGTACTTTTCAAAACATATCTTTTTGAGAAACTCAGTGTCACGTTCTCTTGCTCAACCTAGTACCTTTTCACCAATTAAGGAGCCATTTGCCCAGGTTGATGGTATATCATTCCAATACACATCCAACTTTGTCCCATTGCATACAAAAAATATGCCCTCCGATGGTTTGCCTTTGACGCTTGACTTATAAGGCCTCACCATGTCGAGATTGTGTGTTGTACGTAAAGGGAGGTTGCTAGCATTAAGCAATTTAACACGCTTTCCATGCATTTCAGCAATAGTGTATGGTCCTGTAAATTTATGTTTCAAAATGCCTCCTTTTCTTGTACTTCGCCTGCAATTTTTCAGAAGCACTAACTGCCCTTCTGTGAAGGTGCACGGCTTATATTTCTTTGAAACTCTCTTTTTAAATTTTTCTTTTTGCTTTTCCTGGGCAACCTCAATATTCTGTTTTGTCTGCTTCTACAACTCTGCTCTTTTATTTTTATTTTCAACGATAATGCCCGCATATTCACTTTCAGTTGGTAGTATAAACTCAAGCTATTAAAGGAAACATAAAACTCAATCACTAATTTTCATTATAATCACTACGATTGAACGTATTTGAAGAATTTTAAATATAAAATAATGTAAGATGGGTCTGCATAATGAAAAATATACATTTATAAATTGAATCTAACCATCGATTTATATAAAACTTAAAACAAATTAAAATATCTAGATTTATTGTAAATAAATCTTATGCAAAAGAAAAGAAAATTAACACAGCGAAAAAAGATTTAATGTTAGTCAAAAGTTAAAAAGTATCCAGCAAGTGAATCTATGTATAATTACACAATAGAAATATGCAGATTAAAACATAAATTGGGGTAGTGACTGTGTTTTGAATTTAAAGAACTGTTAAAATGTTGTTTTTGTTTCACAATCATAATTTCATACCGGATCCTCGGCAACCTTAATTGGAAATCTGGTTTCTCGGCCATACATAAGTTGGAAAGGGGACACTTTTGTTGTGGTATGTGGCTTCGATCTTAAAGCAAACAACGCATGGTCCAAAAATAAATCCCAGTCGTTTTGATGCTCATTCACGTATTTAGACAACGTGCTGTAAAATAACAAAAGATTAGCACGTGGCATGATTGTTACTGGCAATATATTAATCAAGTTTCCTTCCCTTAGAATCAAATATTTTCAATTACATTTGTTTCATGTCATCTTAAATGTTTCAAGTTTCTATTAATATATTATTGAACACCAAAGACATGATTACGATGCCGGTCACACTCTCGTTTGATCAGCAACATAGCGTAAGTGTGACCGCCTGACAAGCATTCGGCGGTCCTACTGCCCTCATTCAAATTAACCATGGTAATCCCTACAGCGGTGCCTGAGCAGGCTCTACCCCTATTGTAGGGATTACGGACCCTGCAATGGTCCAGCTGGCTCTGGAACTGTCCCTCTGCCAGCTGCCTCCAACCGCACGCATTGTAATGTGTCGGTCGGACTGCAGCAACAGGTGACGGTCGGACCACATCCGATGAGCCGTCAGATGCGGTCAGACTGCCATGAGAATAACCCCTCAAGTACTTGCAAACTTAAAAATATTAAAAACAAACTATTTTATAAATAAATTACCGATCAACATGTGTGTACAAAACAGATTCAGAATTAGCTTTACCTTTTAATGCGAGCATTAGTACGCTCATCTAAACCATTTGTCTGTGGATGATATGCTGCACTTACAGAACGTTCTATTTCTAAGAGTTTTGGTAACTCAGAACTAACCTGAAAAATAAATATTTATATTTTATATTCAGAGGTTTAAGCAAAATGTAATTATGTAGTACACAGATGTGTAACACACCTTAAATAGTACAGTCCGACTAACAGGGGCAGATTCAGAATACCTTTCAAATAAAAATAGTTTTGAATCATACAATTTTCAAAAGCAAACGGACACCTACAGTATAAAATGACCGTGCCTGTTGGCCTTTAAGGAATTTGGAGTATAATCTGTTTGTTCAATTTAAAAGCCACCAAATGAGGTGTAAAATATAAAAGTTTTCAAAGAATAGGTAATAAAAATGCTACGTGACTTGCATCACATGGGAAGAATTTTGCCGAACACTGATAAATGGGTAGCAATTACTGTGGACCTGCACTCAAACAGAGTAACAAAGGATTGTAACCCAAATGGTGCAATCATCCACTGAATGAAAGGGTGCAGAGCAATTATCAAATAGCACCATCATTAAATATGACAGATGGGTAATTCATCTTGTATATTAATTAATCATGCCATTTCTAAATAGATATCTATGACTTTTTCCAAATCCCATTTTACTTGGCTTAAAGCATGTGTACTCACAAACTTTCTCTCGGGGCCAAATTTAGAGTGTGGTTTGTGGCCGAGGGCCGCACCGGTGGGGGCGGGGTCAGTGGGGGAGGGGGGCGGGGCTAGGGCAAGAAAAAAACCTGTGACCATGAGGTTGAACACAGGCCCCTGCAGCGGACGCATTCGTCCACTGAGCCACCAGACCCGGCATACACACATCTATCTATCTATCTATCTATCTATCTATCTATCTCTCTCTCTCTCGCTCTCTCTCTCTCTATCTCTTTCTATCTTTCTCTATCTCGCTCTATCTCTATCTCTCTCTCTCTAGCTATCTCTATCTCTCTCTATCTGTCTCTCTCTATCTCTCTCTCTATCTCTCTCTAGCTATCTATCTCTCTCTCTATGTCTCCATCTCTATCTTCTATGTCTCTCTATCTTCTATCTCTCTATCTCCTACCTCTCTATCTTCTATCTCTCTATCTTCTATCTCTCTATCTGTCTATGTCTCCATCTATGTCTATCTGTCTCTGTCTCTATCTGTATCTGTCTGTCCCTGTCTGTCCCTGTCTGTCTCTGTCCCTGTCTCTGTCTGTCTCTGTCTGTCCCTGTCTATCTGTCCCTGTCTCTATCTGTCTGTCCCTGTCTCTATCTGTCTGTCCCTGTCTCTGTCCCAGTCTCTATCTGTCTGTCCCTGTCTCTGTCCCAGTCTCTATCTGTCTCTGTCTGTCCCAGTCTCTATCTGTCTCTGTCTGTCCCAGTCTCTGTCTCTATCTGTCTGTCCCTGTCTCTGTCTCTATCTGTCCCTGTCTCTGTCTGTCCCTGTCTCTGTCTGTCCCTGTCTCTGTCTGTCCCTGTCTCTGTCTGTCTGTCCCTGTCTCTATCTGTCTGTCACTGTCTCTATCTGTCTGTCACTGTCTCTGTCTGTCCCTGTCTCTATCTGTCTGTCCCTGTCTCTGTCTGTCCCTGTCTCTATCTGTTTGTCCCTGTCTCTATCTGTCTGTCCCAGTCTCTATCTGTCTGTCTCTGTCTCTATCTGTCCCTGTCTCTGTCTGTCCCTGTCTCTGTCTGTCCGTCTCTATCTGTCTGTCCCTGTCTATCTGTCCCTGTCTCTATCTGTCTGTCCCTGTCTCTGTCTGTCCCTGTCTCTGTCTGTCCCTGTCTCTGTCTGTCTGTCCCGGTCTCTGTTTGTCCCTGTCTATCTGTCTGTCCCTGTCTATCTGTCTGTCCCAGTCTATCTGTCTGTCCCAGTCTCTATCTGTCTGTCTCCGTCTGTCCCTGTCTGTCTCTGTCTGTCCCTGTCTCTGTCTCCATCTGTCCCTGTCTCTGTCTCCATCTGTCCCTGTCTCTGTCCATGTCTCTATCTGTCCCTGTCTCTGTCCATGTCTCTATCTGTCCCTGTCTCTGTCCATGTCTCTATCTGTCCCTGTCTCTGTCCATGTCTCTATCTGTCCCTGTCTCTGTCCATGTCTCTATCTGTCCCTGTCTCTGTCCATGTCTCTGTCTGTCCCTGTCTCTATCTGTCTGTCTGTCCCTGTCTCTGTCTGTCCCTGTCTCTGTCTGTCCCTGTCTCTGTCTGTCCCCGTCTCTGTCTGTCCCCGTCTCTGTCTGTCCCTGTCTCTGTCCCTGTCTCTGTCTGTCCCTGTCTCTGTCTGTCCCTGTCTCTGTCTGTCCCTGTCTGTCTCTGCCTCTGTCTGTCTCTGCCTCTGTCTGTATCTGTCTGTCCCTGTCTCTATCTGTCTGTCCCTGTCTTTGCCTGTCACTTGCTGTCTCTATCTGTCTGTCCCTGTCTATATCTGTCTGTCCCTTTCTCTGTCTGTCCCTGTCTCTGTTTCTGTCTGTCCCTGTCTCTATCTGTCTGTCCCTGTCTCTATCTGTCCCTGTCTCTGTCTGTCTGTCCCTGTCTCTATCTGTCTGTCCCTGTCTGTCCCTGTCCCGGTCTGTCCCTGTCTCTATCTCTGTCCCTGTCTCTTTCTGTCCCTGTCTCTATCTCTGTCCCTGTCTCTATCTCTGTCCCTGTCTCTATCTCTGTCCCTGTCCCTGTCTCTATCTCTGTCCCTGTCTCTATCTCTGTCCCTGTCTCTATCTCTGTCCCTGTCTCTATCTCTGTCCCTGTCTCTATCTCTGTCTGTCTGTCCCTGTCTCTATCTGTCCCTGTCTCTATTTGTCTCCGTCTCTATCTGTCTCCGTCTCTATCTGTCTCTCTGACTCTGTGCCTCTATCTGTCTGTGCGCCTCGATCTGTCTCTGTGCTTCTATCTGTCTCTGCGACTCTATCTGTCTCTGCGCCTCTATCTGTCTCTGCGCCTCTATCTGTCACTGCGCCTCTATCTGTCTCTGCGCCTCTATCTGTCTCTGCGCCTCTATCTGTCTCTGCGCCTCTATCTGTCTCTGCGCCTCTATCTGTCTCTGCGCCTCTATCTGTCTCTGCGCCTCTATCTGTCTCTGCGCCTCTGTCTGTCTCTGCGCCTCTATCTGTCTCTGCGCCTCTATCTGTCTTTGTCCAAACTTGGAAGCTTCCCAAAAGGCCCTTTAAAAAGTCAGCTGTGAAAGCGCTTACAGCTGACTTTTAAAGAGCCTTTTGTGAAGCTTTTCAAATGTGCCCTGACGTCACAGGGGCCTGCAGTAAACACAGAAGAAGGCCGCAGGAGCATACGTATTAAATACCTATTTAATACGTATTCACTACGTATGCTCCTGCGGTCATCTTCTGTGTTTACTGCCGGCCGTGGAAACTGCAAGGCAAGGTCCGTGGGCCGCCAATGAAGGCCTGCCGGGCCGCTGGCGGCCCACGGGCCGTACTATGAGTACCACGGGCTTAAAGGATGATTAATTTCTAGATTTACAAACAATTGTTTTGATAAAAAGATCTCCGTTACTTTAATGTAGTAAGTTGATAAATAGTAGAGAAACATTAAGGTTTTTTTCAATATTAGAATTGAGATTTACCTTTACTGTGCTTTTTTGCATTCTTAAACCATACAAAAGAATATATTTTTTACAAAGCTTTATACATTAAATTCGTATCTAAAAAGGTAAATATACCTTTCAAATGTTAATGATTACAAAAAAATACTATATATATTTCACACACAAATTAGTTATTATCATAATTGCATTATCAATAAGTAAGGCCTATATTAGACACTCACTTCATTCACAAACTCCCGGCCCTGGTCTGATAGAACCCTTTTCGGACTTCCATGGCATAAGTACATTTGCAACAGTCTGAAAGCAACCTCGGCTGCAGTCTTTGATTTTAGTGCAAATGCCTCAACCCATTTTGAAAATTAGTCTGTTGCAGTCAGAATATATTTGTATCCTGTAGGAGTGGTCGGTAAAGGTCCCATCAAATCCACTCCTAAAAGTTCCCAAACTTCTTCCACCTGTTAATATACACATTAAAAATAAATGTTATAAAAAAATATGCAAAATCATTTTTTCTTTAAAAATGTAGCATCTTATGCAAGTGTCAAACATTTATATTAAATATTTACAATCATACCTACAGAGCTGTAAGTTCATAAAGCAAAACATAACACATATAGAACATACTTTAATTAGTTTTAATTCAGAGGAAATCTGGAGTGCAGGTTGTTCCTTTTGCCAAATATCACACTCTTCGATCTAAAAATGAAGAAATAAAGATCTCTGAAAGAAAATTTTCAAATGGGGTCACACAAATAACAAATTCACAACAACCTGTTGACTTCGTATCTCTACTTTAGACTGTGTTCATGGAAATATCATACCCTCCAACACTAGTGCCTGACTCACTTCCTTGGGAAAAATTACATTATTTAAAGCCCACCTGCCAAATCATTAAAATTCTAAAGAACATATCCTTACCAAATAGTGTCTTTATATTGGTGCACACAATAGCATAATTGATAGATTAAAGAAACACTCTAAATTTAATAAACATTTGAATTACTCAACATTTCTAACAGCAATGGATGGGACAACAGACCCATGAGCAAGAGAATAAGGAGGGATTTCAAATTTGAGATTTTTAAGACAAAAATAAATAGGTTAATAAGAATGGCTTATAAGACATAATTTCAAGTGAGATTTTTATTTAACAACAAATTGTTTTGAAAGACTAGAACATTTCTAACTCACCCATTGTTCAATATCAACTGTCATATTTAGCCAATAAAAGCGGGTGGTAATACTTTTTTTTGTTTTGTTGATTCCTGAATGGCCACCAATAAGAGACGAATGAAATTACCCCAAAAAATTTGGGCAGTTTCAGCACCAATGACAACTTTTGTGTTCTTTCCTTTACCAGTGTAGAACAAGTTCCCATCTATTGTCAAAACCAAAAGGACAAAGCATAAAAGTGTTTCAGTAACTATGCATGTCAAAAACAATAACATTTAAATTTATAATATGTATCTCTAAACTCAAATATATGTCAGTAAAAATATATATGTCTAAAAGAAAGTACATTCACATAATCCATAATATATAAGCAGTATTCAGTTGTTATGCAATTTAATAAAAGCAATTTATGCAATATATCTGTCTCTAAAAAATATCTTGAAAATGAATTTAAATAAAGAGATATAGGGGCAAATTACAATGCGGCCGTAAAAGGCTCCCACCGTTGGTCAGAGCATTTACAGTCACATCATAATGGGCCGGTCAGTTTACTTTATGACCGCCTCGTTAGGATGGAGTCATAACGAAAACCTGCCAGTTATTCTGGCTGTATTCCGACGGGCTCTAACAGTCCGTTGGACATCCAGAATCTGGCCTGTAATGTCAATGGTGGGCATTTCCGCCCTTGAGATTACAATTTCGGGTTTTGGCAGACTTTCTGTGCTGGCTTTTACAAAACAAAAAGGCTGTCAGAATTCGACTGAGGCGGCCCCCAGCAGGGCCCCCTTGGGTGCACGACGACCGGTTGGATGCCAAGGCGGCACCTATGGTGCCCACCTGTTGATCCCTTCACCCCTTGGCAGGCACCTTGAGGTGCAAGTATGAACTGAACCTCCCTTTTCTCAACCGGCCTTAACACAAGCTCCCATTGAGAAAGATGCAATGCGACCGACCGGGCAGTGGGCCTGATTAGGATGGCAGGCGGACCCTAAGGGGGATGGGGACCGCCTGACAGTGTCAGGGGTCCCACAGGCCAAATTATGATACAACCGCCACTGTGGCAGTTGCATTGGCCACCTTTTCTATTGCAGTGGGTGCTGCTGGCTGCAGCACCAGCCGCAATGGAAAACAGGGATGTGTAACATATCCATGTACTACGTGACAGGCACCCAAAGAAAAGGGCCAGTGATGAAGGGGGGCCCGCTAAGTGCCCCCAATGTCCATCCCTGCCACTCTTTTCATGGCGGGGAACACGATAATCCATACGGCCACCATTTTAGGGATAGGGAGTCCCTACGCCCCACCGACATCGAAATGAGGCCATAATTTTTTTATATATAAACCTAATGTACTATGCAATACTTGTTAGCACCAAAGTTGTAATTTTTATATCAGCTACATGATCAACAATTCATAATATTTATTTCAAGCAAGTACCGCAATTTTTTTTTTACAACAGATTTTATTGAGTTTTTGGCGTACCAGAAAGGCAAAGCCCAGTAAACAAACTACAGTTGAAATGCAGTATGACAGGTCTCCCGGTACTGTAAACGCCCTCCCCAAAGGTCTGCAGAACATCAGACCACAAGAACCCCCAGACCCCCTCCTGCGCACGTACCACATTGTTGTAAGCAGTATACTCTGTATATACACCAAGAATGTCCAACTACGTCTCAGTAGCGCTAGAATTTTACACTGGTAGGTCATTTACCACTTGTCGTTCTATGGGGTCTCTGATAGCAGGCGGTAACACCAGGGATAGATCTATACCTCTGAATTTGGCCCAACTGGACCAAATCTTCCCATGTTTCTGTGGTCATCCCCGCGCCCGAAACACAGCCACTTCCGCCGACATACATCTGTCTAGGGCTTTTTTCCAGTTGGATACAGAAGGCGGGGACGTATTTTTCCAATGTTGTGCTATGTCCCGCTTGGCTAGGGTGAGGCCCAAAAATAGCAGGTGTTGTTTATACTTGTTCCCCCCAATGTCTTCAGTGCTATGTAAGAGTGCCAATCTAGGGTCAGACGGGATATCCCATGCCAGGACACGCCCCATGCAAGAAAGTACACCAGACCAGAAGGATTGTAATGCTCCACAGCTCCACACCGTATGTAAAAACGACCCCTCATCCGTGCCGCAGCGAAGACAGGTAGGAGACGGGATTACTCCCATTTTCCATAGGCGAAGACGTGTATAGTATACCCTGTGGAGGTATTTGAATTGGATGAGCCGATATCTAGTGGAGACGGCCGCGTATCTGGGACTGGCTAGTGCCTCGGCCCAATCGTCATCTGTCAAGCTGGGTAGATCTGCCTCCCAGGCTGCCCGGGTGCGTTGGATGGTGGTCTTGGAGTGCGTCGTGAGAGTTTGATAGATTTGTCTAATTTTATGGGCCCCAAGGTCCCCCATCAGCAAACGCCCCTCCAGTGGGTGGAACTCCGGTAATGACTCTAATTGTCGTATCAGAGGGGTCAATGCGTGTCTGAGCTGTAGGAAACGGTGGAACTGTGATTTGTGAAGGTCAAACTCCGTCTGAAGTTTTTGAAAGGATTTAAGGGTGGTCCCCTGCATCACGTCCCCCAGCGTCGAAACGCCAATATCGTCCCATCTGCGGAACCTCATCAATGACGCAACTGGCCGGAGAAATGTGCCTTGCCATAGGGGAGTGGCGCCAGTTAGCGTGCCCCACCAGCCCATGGTCTTAACCGCTCGCCTCCATATCTGAATGACCACTCTGCAGGCAGGAGGAAGCGCCGTCAGGGGGGAATTGCTGTACAAGAGGTGGAGCAGGGGGGTGCCCTCCATAGCCGACCGTTCCACGGCGTAGGCCGGATCTGCATGGGAGCCATGCCACCACTCGTTGATTACCAAGAGATGCGAGGCCCAATAGTACGCTCGTACATCCGCCGCCGCAATGCCCCCGCAGTACGTGGACTGTATGCAGGTTGCAAGCGCCACTCGGATCGCGCCCCCTTGCCATAGGAATCTATTCAGTAGAGCATTGACCTGGAGGAACCACGACGGGGGAATAGGGTACGGATAATTCTGCAGTCGGTAGAGTAGGCGGGGAAGAGATACCAATTTAAAAATTGCGGACCTGCCATAGAGTGATAGGGGCAACTGAGACCAGATCGTTGTCTCATCTCGGACGGCGGAGAGCAGCGGGGCAATATTGCGCGACCAGGCATCCTCAGGGCTGCGAGTTACAATGACCCCTAGATACTTGAGGCCTGTATCCGCGATGAGCAGTTGCGATGCCCATGCCTGGCTTCGCTGGTCCCCGTGTATGGGGAACAGTATAGATTTAGACGGGTTAGCACGGAGACCGGAGGTCTCTCCGAAAATGCGAAGGATCTGGAGGACACGAGGCCCAGAGAACCACGGATCGGACATAAAAAACAGGACATCGTCGGCGTAAAGCGCGATCTTGTCTGAGTATTCCGGCGTCCAGTCTAATCCCCTGACAACAGAGTCAAAGCGCACCCATGCAGCCAAAGGTTCGATCGCTAGGGCAAATAAGAGTGGGGACAGGGGACACCCCTGTCGAGTGCCCCTGCGAATCGGAAAGGGGGCAGAGCAGCCGCCGGCCGTCCGGACCGAGGCCGTGAGGTCTGTGTATAAAAGCTTCACATAAGCCAGGAACCGGGGCCCCAAATTGATGGCAGCTGGGAGTTTAAAAAGGTACGTCCAACTCAAGGAGTCGAATGCTTTGTCTATGTCCACTAGTAGGAGCGCCGCAGGGCGTCCTAGGCGTGGGGCTTCCGCGATGGCGTTATGTACCCGTCGAATGATGTGTCTGGTAGAGCGCTGTGGCATGAAACCGGATTGGTCCGGATGCACCAAAGTTTGAATACAGGTGCGGAGGCGATCGGCCAAGACCTTGCCCAGCAGTTTAGGCTCAATGTTTAATAGAGAGATAGGGCGGTATGAGCCCGGGTCGTCCGGGGGTCGGCCGGGTTTGAGAAAGACCACGATCTCGGCGTGCCGCCAATCAGGGGGTAGAATGCGCTGCTCTAGGGCTTCGTGAAGCGCCCCCAACAGATGTGGACCCAGGATGGCAGTATGTCGGCTCAGGAATTCACTTGGAAACCCATTCGGGCCCGGGAGCGGCCCGGATGCAGATTGGATAGAGCTGCCTGCAGCTCATCCAGAGTGATGGGCTTATCTAGTGTATTGCGTACCTCATCGGGAAGACGGCGGGGTGGAATATCTGTTAAAAAGGCGTCTATCAGGGGTGCGGCTATCACCTCACGCTCTTCATATAGAGCAGTGTAGCACCGGGCAAATGCCTGGACCACAGCCGTGGGGGGGGAGCATACACTGCCGTCAGGGGACTTCAGAATTAGAACCGGGGCCAGGGACGTCCGAGCCTGACACAGTCTATGGAGCATTTGGCTGGACTTATCGCCCCACTGGTAGATTCTGTATTGAGTCGCTAGCCACGCCTCCTTGGCGGCGTCAGTATGTAGTTGATGAAGCTGTTGTTGGGTATGGAGGAGATTGCGGCGGGGTCAGATCTCTCCACTAGTTAGGCCTGCAGGCGAACCTGCCGGTCCTCCAGTTCCTCTACCTGTTCCAAGCGCCGGCGCTTCTCCCCGGAGCGAAAGCTGATGTCTGCCCCCCTAACCGTAGGTTTAAGGGCTTCCCAAAGGGACGATGTGGACCCTACATTGAAACTGAAGTAGTCCTGTATTGCCTGCAGGAGCATCTCCTGATAGTCCACGCTGCGGAGAGACCAAGGAGACATGCGCCATCTACGGGGGGCCCGATGTGTCTGAAGGCGCAGCTTGAGTTGGATCGGGGAGTGATCAGATAGGCCCCGGGGCATAATGGAGGTGTGGGATACCCGATGTATGTAGCTATGGGGGAGGAATAAATAGTCTAGGCGTGAGAGGGTGGGATGCACTGACGAGGCATATGTAAACTGTGCTTCTGAGGGGTGGAAAGCCCGCCAAGAGTCTGCCCAGCCCAGTGTATGTGCCAAAGTCTGTAATTTGGATCGAGGAATGGGTGTATTTTGCGGAAGTGCACGCCATCTGTCCCGAGGGGTCATAATGTCATTCCAATCCCCGCCCAAAATCGTCAAGCCCCCTGGAAGGTCCCCCCAGAGTTGTGTTAATTTGTCTACAAATGTCTGACCCAATGGAGGAGGGGCGTATATGCTCCCAATGGTGATCTGTTCACCAGCTAGGGTGCCGGTGATAATCGTGTAGCGTCCACCTGGATCCAACCAATGGCGCGTTACCTGGAGCGGCACTCGACGATGAACAAGTATCGCCGTGCCGCGGGCGCCCCTTACGAAGCCTGAGTGTTACACCGTGGCGAATCTGGACAGGCAGGGGGTTTTAGTGCCCAGGAGATGAGTCTCCTGTATTAGTAGGATGTCAGCAGAGTGCCGCTTTGCCAATTGAAGCACCGCCCCCGTTTGACTTTGTTGAGGAGTCCCCGCACATTCCACGCCATAATATTGAGTTCCCCCAGTGGAGTCTTACGTGTGTCATGTGCCATACCTAAGTTCTTTAGTGTGTAATGGCCTACAATGTAGTGGTGTCGTAGTTGGTAGTTGTGGGTCTAGTGCGCAGAGCAAAATATAACAGTAACGGCAACAAAACTGGAACCCCCATTCCCTCCCCCGCTCCCCCACCCCAATACTTCCAGGAACGTGAAGCATCTGTCGCGGTGAAATCCTTACCTAAGCCCTCAACAGGATGACTCAAGTGGTTTCCCCAATGGATCCCCCCCCACCCAACATTGCCCAACATTTCCTACACGTCCGGGGCAGACTATGGCAAATACCCCTCAGAGCGTGTATATTTGGCCCAGGCACCTTGAAATCTAACATCGCCCTCTATGGAGTCCCTGCTACAAGGCCTTGATTACAAGATGTGGATGGAAGACGAATGTTTCATGGCCAATGCAAGATCAGTCAGCTGTCTCTGGGTGGCCCTTGGCACGTCAGTTGGAGCGGGACCGGTGGCGTCTTGCTGTAGCTTGGTTTTCCGGCCGGCCGCTCCGGTGAGAGCCCTGTGAAGAATCCGAGTCCGGTGGCGGCGGCGAGTGAGGCTTAAGGGTATGTCTCTCGTCCGTCCAAGCGAAGATCTCCTCTGGTGAATTGAAGAAAAGAGTCTTGGCATTGTAGATTATCTTCATACGAGCGGGAAACAGCAGTGCATATGAGATGTTCAGGTCGCGTAGTCGTCGTTTGGCCTCAACAAAGGATTGCCGCTGCTGCTGCACCAGCCGGGTATAGTCTGGAAAGACCATTATGGGACGGGAGTCGAAGACCATTTTGTCCTTGTGGAGCCGGGCATAGCGGAGGATCGCATCCCGGTCGGCGTAGTTGAGAAGCCTGGCGATCACCGGCCTCGGGCGTTCTCCGGGAGGGGGCTTCTTAGTTAGAGCCCGATGGGCCCGCTCAACCACAAAGCAGGAGGACCTGACCTCTGGCGGCAAGAGGGTCGTGAGCCAACCCGAGAGGAAAGCGTCCATGGATGTGCCTTCACATCCCTCCGGGAAGCCCACCAGGCGGATGTTATTGCGCCGGGTCCTTCCTTCTGCGTCTTCGGCCCTGGATGCGAGCTCCCGTGAGACCGTTGTGAGTCTGTCTACCTGCTTCTGGAGGGTGGATACTGCGTCTTCCACTGTGGAGACTCGGGTCTCTGCCTCCGTGATCCGGTCTACCGCCCGTCGAAGATCCTGGCGGAGTAATGACACCTCCGAGCCGACGGCCCCGATCTGGGCCTCAAGGGCCGTCCGTGACTGGTTGATGGCCGTGAGAAGCATCGCGGTGTCAGATGACACAGTCTCGGCGCCCTCCTTCCCGGTGACCGTAGTGGTGTAGTGGTCCATAGTGTTCTGTTTGGGGGCCGCTGCACCAGGTTTGTCCTTGCCCATCGTGGCGCGGGGGGCCGGGGGAATGTACTCGGGCCCGCCGCAGTCAGGGATGGACGTAGGAAGGTGGGCCTCACAGGAGAACAGAGGATAGTGACCGATGAGTAGGACACGCAGAGTCGGGGGATATCACGGGCGCCCTCCAGTGGGCACGGCGTGGACGGGGCAGCAGTCGGTCCAAGCCCCAGACCCCGTAATCCTCCACTCGGCCCGGAGAGGGAAGCCCCCCAAAATGCCAAAGGGTCACAGGGAGCCGCACACCGCCAGCCCAGGAACCACCAGCCGTAGGGTCCCCGGCAGGTCTCAGCGGGGGCAGGTCTCAATAGGCTCCACGCCGAGTGCCAGCCGCCAGCGGAGTCTCAGCGGGGGTCAACGACACCGGCACCACCCCCAGCGGACGCCAGGTCTCCCCGGGGCAAGGTATAATGGCACAGTCTCTTTCACGTGGAGAGTGTGTGTGTCTTCTTCGTGGTTCAGGCCTCTCTGCGTTCCTCTTCGGCAGGCTCGGCTCCCAACCAGGGCACAGCAGCAGCAGACGGGTCGTCCCACGAGGCACTCCAAAAGTGGCCTTCCTACCACCAGCAGCGCTCAGGAGGCGGGGGGAGGGGGCGGCCACAGCAGCGCCAGCGGTATGGTACGGGCGTGGTGTCGGGCCGTATGCAGACAGACCCCCTCCACACCCCAGGTCTCAACACAGCACTGACCTGGGGTTCTTCTGGTCCAGGGCAGCCACCGGGCGATATAACTGTCCGCGGCCTTCAGGGGGATCGGGCCCGCTCCCCTCCCGCCGCGCGCCGCCTCGCAGCCGCCAGGCAGGCCGCCGTCACAGCGAGGCCGGATCTGGAGCACTCGCACACACCTCCGGCCTCGGATTTCACCCGGGAGGTCTCGGTGTGCTCCGCCGTTGATGCCCTGCGTCGTCGGCGTCTGGGACCAGGATTTTGGTAGGATCGGGGCTCCGAGGTGGTACGGGCCGGCGGAGCTCTACAGAGCCGCGTCCGCCATGTTTGGCTCCAAGCCACGCCCCCCAAGTACCGCAATTTGACTTAAAATTTCTCGAATCAAATTGTAATAACAAAACCAATAGTTAGAAAATTAGAGTACCGTCAGTGGTGAATTTTTTAGACAGTCTACGTAATCCATGCTTCTGGATTTTACTGATACCTTCAGGATACACATTACTGCTTACATAATCCAGAAGCTCTTAGTATTTTGTGGCATCCATTTCTCTTTAAAATAAAGAAAAACAGTGAAATAAGTTAAGAGAACATCATAGATGTAAGTACCCAAGTTTCCGTGCTCCCATTGGTCTTAACTAGACATACCTTTCTCGATTTCTGTTCCAACCATGTGCTTTGAAAGACTGAAAAAGACTGGGAGCCTGATTTCAAGTTTGGCGGCCGCAAACAGGATGCCACGCAACTGGCCCAGGACCACTAAACTGCCCTGCCACCCACCGGACAGATTAGGAATAATTTTATGGCCTGGCGGGCGGCTTATCAGTCCTGCTGAGTGGCAGTGTAAAGGCTCATATGTGAGCCTTTAACTGCAAGGCAACAGGACCACTAGTGCACGTTCCTTCACATCATGGACTGTTAAGTCCATGCTATGCTGGAATGGGATGCATGCACACATGGCCACCCCCTACATGGACCGCCGTGCACACGGCCTTTCTTTTACTCACTGCCAGCATTTTCATGTAGTAATAACCTCCATGAGACTGCTGGCGGTGATGAGTCATAAAAATGACCAGGGTGGGCGGATAACTGGTTTTAAGGTGAAATGTGACAACAGTGGCCCTGTTGTACGTGGAGGCAACCCCATGTCACACGGACAACACATAAATCGTATAGACAATAAACATACCAGACTGGCCAATAAATATATATTGACATGGCTCTGAGAAACACTGTAGAGTTAGCAATTGACTTGAATTGAACATGTGGTCGTGTTCCCACTCTGCACACGGCCTCCATGGGGTTCCTGGGTACTTACCTCGGGTGGGTCCTTGGGTCCCCAGCACTTCTATGTCTTCTGAGTCCAGTCATGACTTGAGTCAGGGATCGCATCACTCTAATTTAGTATATGGTTTGCTCTCCCCCTGGCGACCACTGTGTATTTGTGCTACTTACCTGTTCAATTTGCAAAGTATTATGTGCATTGTGGTTATATCTCCGGGTAGGAGATATTGTTATGTGTTACTGAGTGTCTTATAATAAATACATATTGTTTTATAAATACACTGTGTGGTTCTTTTCAACTTAACATATACCTATAAGGTTCTGTTAAGGTAAAAAAAAAATGCTTAACACTCCTTCTGGACTAAGCCTGTATGCTACTCTCCACAGCTAGCCCTTAGAGAGCTTTCTAAGGTTATCTAAGACCACTAAAATCACCATAAGGGTTTTCTGGATTACTGCAGGGTGCTACACTTAGATAAGTGAGCACCATATACTAAGCAAACCTCCTAAAGCACCCTACTGAAAGGGCCGGGCCCATAAGTTCTAGATCAGTTCTAGACTTACTGTCCAATGGTTCTTTTTAGCAGCTTGAAAGCATAAAGGCGAGAAAGTTCAACATTATTTCCAAATCAGTTCAACAGGCGACTCTTTAGACTCATAGCAACCACAGACAATTCCATAAGGTTAGTCAATTTATAACAAAGCCATAAATAACTGAACATAAACACACCTCAAGATGAGAGTATAAAAAAACATTGGAATCAGCATAAAGCCAAATATGCGCACCCAGCGTAATCTATGCAGCAGAAACAGACAATTAGTTCAAGAAATAGATTGGTAATTACCATGATGTGGGTGGAAAACAGAAGTAGAGAGGCACTTGATGTCCTGAAACTGGACTTAGAGGAGGGAGGTCTTGGACTCCCAGATATGGAAATATATTATTACACGTCACATATCCAGCATGCTGCCGGTTGGGCTACAGACGAAGATAACTGAGAGTAACACTTGTTAAAATTGATGTTTGGAGAAATATCCCTTTTGGAATTACTTATGAGTGGTAGTCATATCTGGGGGAGTACCATACATTAAGAGTCTGACTGGTAACATATGGGAAAGGATCACCAAGTGAATACTTGAAAGACTGCTTTTTGCAAGGGGTTTGGCTAGCTGAGCCCAGACTGGTTGGGTGCTTAGAAGGGCAGGGTCCTAAAAAGGCTGCAAACCAACACCCTGCACCATGACCCTCCCCACAACACTGTAAGGGGTCGGACGGCACAGAAAACACCACTTACTTGTCTGCGGATGGCAGGCGCCGCAAATAAAAACAAAGCTGCTGCACGCCATTCTGTCTACCTGGAGCCAATCTGTGAAGTGCGTGACCGCGCTGCTGGCCCCCAAAGGGGTGGTGCCTTTGCAGGAAAATTGTAGGCAAGGTGCAGCCCCATGGATCACCCAAGCCAAGAGTCGACTCTGAGGCAGGCCGGGCGGGGCACAGCTGATTAATCTGTAAAGCCCTGGCATCCCAATGTTACAATTATGGTAAATGCTCAGTGACATGCTGAAAACATAAAACATTAGTGTGCAATTAAAAATTATCACTAACAAGTAAATATTGGTACTTATTTATATGAACATTGGACGATGAACAACTGTATTGGCCCCACCGGGGTCTGACATTGGAATTAATCTTCAGATCTCTTCATAGACTGGGGTGCTCGACCTACTGAGTTAACTTAAAAAGTTGAAAATGCATCACTTAAGCTATCCTTTCTTACAGGTTTTTTTTCATAAAGCGTACACATCTGTACCCAAGTGTATCACACTGGAAAACACATTTCTCTGCACAAATTCACTTCTCTTCCGTTCGGCCACTAAGCAAGTCTGCTGGGATCGTGGGAGCAGTGCCGCGTGCAAGAGACACAAAGGTCAGTAGTACCTGCTGTTTGAACCCTGCACCGCCTTCTCCATCTTGTGCAACGCCTCGTCCCTCCATCCCCGTTCCCCTTCCATTTACTTCAGCATTTTCCGTTTTTCAATCCATTTCAGGGGAGCCAGGGACAGAGCGGAAAAGCAGACTAGGGCAGAGAGCATGAGAAGGTACACACTTAAGGCAGTGAGGAGCACGTGCACCCTCTCTGGCACCATGCCCACAAGCCCCTGCATGATCCCTGCAGCACCAAGTCCTGCAGTAAGTGGGCCCGACAGACTGTCATCCGACCTGATACATTATTAGCTGACTGGAGTGGACAGCTCAGAGAGCCCAGCCGTAGCGCTTGACAGGCACAGGCGCTTATAATGCCTGATGCGTGGTACTTGGCAGGGCTGCTGTTAGAAACTTGTAGGCCTCTTCAGCTGCACGGCCTGGGCCTGGTGCGGCCTCGTGGCCAAAGTGTATGAGGGGCGTTGGCAGTGGTCGAAGTGGGGAAAAAAGTAGGGGAACTCTGAGCGGAGACTCGGAGGGCGGGAATAACCCAAGGATTGGATCAGTGGGCGGAGTCAAAGGAGTGGCCAGAATGCGCAAAACATCCCATTGTTTTGTATTTGTTTGGCATTTCACTGCCCAGTTACAGCTTATTATGTTATTTAATTCAATCAATGGATACACATGATTATTTAAGGTTTGATATGAGTTAGTGACATTAAAATACATTCACAAAGTAGGATATATTTCCAATAACAGAATGTCACAAATACGCTTTAAAGTGGAAGCACAAGCCATTTGTCTCTGAGGCATGGAGTTTCAGTCATCAGCACTTCTCCTCCCTTTTTCCACAAGACCAATTCAAACATGAATGGCAAAATATCCAAGTTGCAAATGTTTTCTATATAATTATGGCTCTGCCATATGTGCCACATAATACAAGATCTGCTGCATAATCTGACAATTTTAACTAATACATTTTTGTAGCTCAATCAGATCAAATGTTACTAAAAAAATGTGACTTGTGTTCCTGCGAAGTGGACGACCCTTTGAAAAGGTAGACTGATCACCTTTCTCACTGCTGCATTTGTATGTTACACTAATACTAATAAGGCAAAATCTTTCCAGAGACTGTTAGCGTGTGTACAAATGTCAAAATAATAAAATGTCAGAAAATATACTGCATTAAGCTGCAGGCTTTTTTTAAATGCATAATTTAGTCAACACTGCATCATATTTTTTCCTCATTTGCTGCATAATTCCAGTGGCCCCAAAGCAGGCACCACATGTTAAAAGTGCTTGTGCATGAAGCAGAGAGACTGAAGTTTGCAAACTTAGTTTGGTGTGCGTGCAAATCCTGCATTGCCGATCCCTGGTGAGTTGCAGCTACTACTGCTGAAACAAGGCCAATGGAGGTACCAATGGGTGAGGCGGACTGTGCAACATGTTTGTTAATGCTCCCCAATGACCACCTCTGCCATGGATTCCCTCACAACCACCCTTTAACAGTGCCCCTCAAGTCTCCATAGCCACACTCTCTCTCAGATGCATTTAATTTGATTTACAGCGCCACTCATACCAGTTTAGGGAGTCAGAGCACTTTACATCAAACACATTGCACAGAGACAAGCAATTATACGTGTGTAAATCACTGTATAGAAAATGTTACATTAGACTAAGGACTACCAGGTGTAGGAGTCACATGACAACCATACTAGTATGCAGTATAGTTTATGTCAAAATCTGTTTATTGACTATTATGCAAAGGTTACAAACATTTTATAGAAACCACATTGCGTTCAATCCTTCTTCACAGGAGCATAATCCATGCATTAGATAGCTATAGTATGAGCACAGTTTAATGACAAGTTTCTGACTGCCCCTGCGAGCATTATCTGAGAGGAGAACCTTGTGCAGACTCAGAATGCAGATATATTAACCTTGGTGCAGGAGGAATGCTGTCCCCAAAGCTGAGTACTAATATATTTGAACGCCACCATACGTAAAAGAACAGAAACCAACGGAAAATGAAAAGAAATGGTTAAAACCAACCATACCCAGGGAGACACATAAGCTTATGTTCTAGTATGGGGAGAGGGGTCTGGAAGTGAGCCCCCCATGACATGCGCGGGAGGGCCCACGTGGAAGGGGGGAAATCCCGGGGCCCCAGCTTCGGGCGGAAGGAGCCCACCACTATATCAGGAAGAGATGCAATGCCCTCAGTCTAGGACCGCATACGAATAGTGGAAGCCCCTCTGATAGATAGCTTACTAGTGGGCTCCAGACATAGTCGAAGCCCTTACGCGAGTCCTCGACAATGTCCGACATTCGTTCGAGGGCCAGTGCGCACCACAGGCGGGCGTGCCATTGTGTAAGTGAGGGAGCCTCCAGTTTATTCCAGGCTGCTGCCAGTGCCATCTTGGCCACGCCCAGACACAACCACATGATGGAACGGTCTCCTTGGGTCTGATATTTGAGAATTGGGTTGAGAACTCCCAGGAGTATATGTTCCATGGAATCCCCGATCGGGTATCCCAATATTAGCTTTATCTGGGACAATATTTCCTTCCAGAAGGGTTGGATAGCGGGGCAATCCCACCAGATATGTTTAAAATCCCCCAGAAGGCCGCAACCCCGCCAGCAGCGCTCGGACGTGTCGGGGAAAATGAAGTGTAGCTTCTGCGGGTAAAGGTACCAATCATACATAGTTTTATAGTGGGCCTCCCTCAGGAATATGGAGCGGTTGTATTTCGCGATGTCCTTGTATAGGGACTCCCAGTGCTTTTCTGAAGGCGGGGTCGGTAGAATGCCCCCCCCAAAATGTTTTGTGGCACGGTGATCGCTGCGGGCTAAGTGTAAGCAAGAGTGTATATAGGAAGGAGATGCACCCCCTCCCTGCATTGCCAGTTTGGATGTATTTTTCTAACTGGAGCAGTTCTCTAGTGGCCGCCTGTCGCATCTGCGGCTGCTGGACCCAATGTACTAACTGCGCATAATGGAAATCCGGGAGAGCAAGGCCTCCCTTGAGTCGTGGCCTCGTCAGGAGGCGGTTGGGAAGACGTTCCCTTTGACCCTGCCAGATGAAATTGCTGGATCTCAACTCCTTGAATAACCCCTTCTCAGGCAAGATAGGTAGCCCCTGGAAGAGATAGAGAAGGCGGGGAAGTACATTCATCTTTACGGCGTTAATTCAACCTATCCAGGAAATGTATGCAGCGCTCCATTTTTTGAAGTCAGTTTTAAGTTGTCTAAGCAACGGGGGGAAATTGGCCCTATATAAATCGCTCAGCTTGGGGGTGATTTGGACACCTAGATATGTAATGGCCTTACGCGCCCACCGAAAGGAGGACATCTCTTCTACAGTTCTTTGCACCTCTGGGGGCAGCGTTAAATTTAACATGAAAGATTTAGAGAGGTTAACCTTGAAGCCTGAAACCTTTTCAAACTGCCCCAGTTCCTGATGTATTTCGGTCAAGGAGACAACTGGGTTGGTTATCGGCAGGAGGACATCGTCTGCAAATAACGAAATTTTGTGGTCATCGGAGCCAAACCTAATCCCACTAATCCTCGGGTTCGCTCTCACCCTTGCTGCAAAAGGCTCGATGCTAAGGGCGAAGAGCATCGGGGAAAGGGGGCTGCCCTGTCTGGTACCCCTAGCCCGTTCACTAAAATCCTGGATCTTGGGGTACTATAGTTGGCCCTCACCATCCCCAGGAAGGACTCTCAGAACCCAAATCGACGCAGAGAAAGCTGCAGGAAGGCCCAGCCGAGTCGGTCGAAGGCCTTCTCTCCGTCGAGCGATAAAAGGGCCGCAGGGATCCGTTTCTTCTGGGCCTTATCTATAAGGTGGAGTACCCTACGTAGATTGTCGTGGGTCTGGCGCCCGTTAATAAACCCTGATTGGTCGGGGGTGAATAAGAGTGGGTAGGACTCTCTCTAGTCTATTAGCCAAAGTTTTTGAATACATTTTTGCATTGAGATTTAACAGAGCGATAGGTCTATAAGAGGTACACTCCTGAGGGTCCTTACCCGCTTTCGGGATTATTGAGCTCAGGGCTTCCCCCATGGAGGGGGACACCGCTTGGGCTGTTGCAATATCATAAAATAGAGTAGTAAGCTGAGGAGCTAGTTCGGCAGCAAAGGTTCGATAGAACTGCGCCGTAAACCCATCTGGACCCGGGGCTTTATGTCGTTTGAGGCAATCAATGGCTGCCTGAACTTCTTCTTGGGATATGGCGCGGCCCAACTCCTCATTAGCTGGCACCAGGACCTGAGGTAGCTCTAGGGAATTTAAATATTGCGTCTGGTCTGTCTCTAGGGGTGGTTCAGCCTGGTATAACGTGCTGTAGAAGTCATGGAACGCTCCTGCCTTCCCCTCTTCGCTAGTATGAGTGACCCCATTCCTGTCAATGATTTGCTTCACATAGTCCTTCTCCTGTTTAACCCTCAATTGTCTTGCCAAGAGTGAGCCTACCTTATCTTTCCCCTCGTAACCGTGGGCCTGGAGTCTCAGGATAGTCTTTTCAGCTCTATTAGTATAGATGGCTTTCAGTTTCCCCCTGAGGCCGTGACTTTTCTAAGGGCTGGTACCTAAGGCGTGTCTTTATGTGTTTTTTCCGCCTTGAGCAGCTCTTGTTCTAACGCCAGTCTTTCTTTCGTCTGGAGTTTCGTCAGGGAGGTGACAAGGGCAATGCAATGTCCCCTCATATAGGCCTTGAAGGCATCCCAATTGTTTGCTGGGGATGTGTCCACAGGATCGTTAGCTATGAAAAAATCCCTAATAGCTTTACGGAGGTCGCCTCTGTGTAGTCTGTCCCTGCACAATACGTCTGGGAAATACCATCTAGTCAATTTAGAACGTGGGGATGGCCAATTTAATAAGCAAGTCAGGGGAGTATGGTCCGAGAGGGTTATGGGGAGGAAGAGGGAGGCCGTGCATGCATGTAAGAGTGACTGACTAACAAAAGTGTGGTCTATCCTCAAATACGTCCTGTGGGCGTGTGAAAAGAAAGAATAGTCCTGCATGGTCGGATTAAGTGCCCTCCAGACATCTAGCAGCCCCAATTGCTGTAGGGACAGTTTCAGTGTCCTGTTAAACACCCCCCCCCCCCACCTTCGGATCTCTGTGGGTGTGTGGTGTCCAACTGTGAGTCCCAGGCATGATTAAAATCTCCCATGAGAATGATTTCCCCTGTGGCAAATCCCGCCAGGGAGGCGAGAAAGGCAGATATAAAATCAGCCTGTCCTGTATTAGGTGCATACACTGTGGCAATCGTGCAGGGCCAACCCAACAACAGTCCCCTAACCATGATAAATCTCCCCTCCTTATCGCTTTTCGAGGCCTCTAGATGAAATTGAGTGGAGGAGTGGAACATCAGGGCAACTCCGTTTTGTTTCCTGGAACTAGCTGCTCAAAATATCATGGGGTAGTGCCTATGCTTCAGCCTTAATTCCTCTCCCTTTTTAAGATGTGTCTCCTGCACGGCCACCACCTGTGGACCCTTATCCCCTAGAAATTTCCAAAAGCGGTGCCTTTTATTAGGGGAGTTGATGCCCCTAACATTCCACGACATTAGTTTAACCCCCATCCGCCCCTTTGTCCTGTCGTACGCTGTAGTGGGAATTCCCCCACCCCCTCCCCCCGGACCCACCCATTACTTTCGAGTTGTGTACCCTGGGTAAAACATGGATCAACACAATTAAACTAACAAAAAACATGAACTGTTCAGGATTCCGCAGAGTCCTGTTGGACTTCATCTTCGGAAGGCTACTGGGGCAAGACCACTCCCGCACCCAGAGCCCCGTGAGAGTTCTCTAGAAGACCTTATCTCTGGAGTGTTCCCATCTCGGCTCCAGACAGCTAAGCAGCGATTGTCAGCTGGTGTGTTCTGGTTTGCGACAATAGAAGAAAGGAGGAGACCCCTCCGTCGACTTTGTCCTTTCCCTAGGGGCATCCAAGCACCCCGGGGATGGCTCCACAGCGCCTTAAATCTTCTCGGGTAAGTGAGTGCTTCTGCAGTTTGAGCGGAGTAATCTAATATCGTACATATGAGGCCAAATGCTTATGTATCCTCGTCAAGAAGACTTCTTGTTTGCTTTTTTAGGCGTCTGCCAGGGCCCAGGAGCTCCCCGGCCCGGGGGCCGTTCGTTGAGTGCTTCTCTCGGCGATGCCTCCCTTTGTGGCGACGCTCTCCCCAGACCATGAAGGGCCGCCGCCCCCGTCCACCTCCGTAAAATGCTGCTGTTTGTTATTGAGGGAAAAGGCAAGACCGAATGGGTAAGTCCACCTATATTTAATGTGGCGCTCCCTCAAGGTGGACGTGATCAGCCGAAATTGTTGGCGCCTTTCCAGCGTGGCCTGGGTGACATCTTGGAAAAGAGCACAGGTTGCTCCCTGGTAGTCTACCAGCTCTCTGTCTCGTGCTTTCCGGAGCACCAGGTCCTTGATCTTAAAGGAGGCGAATTTGGCCAGGATGTCTCTCGGGCGTTTGTTTCCCCCTTGTAGAGCCTGTACATCGTGCGCCCCCTCGCCTATGATGCTAGTGAACAGGCCCACCATGTATGCATCCAGGTCTGTTCCTTCTTTTCCTTCCTCTAGGCCCCGCACCCTGATGTTATCCCTTCGGGAGCGGTTCTCCAGGTCCTCACACTTGAGCAGCGCAGAATTCAACTGGGCAGAGAGGGATTCCGCACCTTCCTCCAACAGTTGGATTTGGCCCTCCAGGTCCTGGCATTTCGCCTCTAGGTCGAGGGTGCGCGACCCAATCGAGTCTACGTCCGCTTGAAGTGTAATATGTCCGACTTAATGTCCTCTCTGAACTCCCTTTTAAATTCCTTTAAGGTTGCAAGGAGGTCCTCCCTGGTGAGTGCCATTCCCCCTTCCCCCGCTTTGGGCGCCCCGAAGTAGCTGGAGACCTTGTTGACCTGCCCTTTTTTGGGTGGCATAGGGGCAGCTCTTTGTCGCACCCCACAACCCTCCATTCCAGAGTCACGAGATCAAGGGGAGGGAAGCGGTGTCTTCGTGAGGGGTCTGTGGTGGCGTTGCTTTGCTCTCAAGGGCGCCAGAGCCTGGGCAAGCCCCCCTCCTCCAGGTGGACTGCGCGCTCCCCTGGCACCTGCTAGAATGTGATTTCCCCCAGCGCACGAGATGCGTGGGCTCTGTCGTCGCTATCTGTGCTGGTTTCACTGTGGCCTGGCTTGAAGGACAATGGGCGCCATCTTAGGGTCAGTCATGGGGCCAGGCACCTCTCTCTGACT
Organism: Calotriton arnoldi; assembly: GCA_963921515.1. Taxonomy (NCBI): domain Eukaryota; kingdom Metazoa; phylum Chordata; class Amphibia; order Caudata; family Salamandridae; genus Calotriton; species Calotriton arnoldi. Next base: position 3,010,815 of record CAWUFW010000269.1, on the reverse strand, counting down.
CCTCACCCCCCTCGGGCGCAGAACGGCCCAGTGGGACCGGCCTGGGTAAGCCGCCTGCTTCTCTGCTTTTCTTTGCAGACTCAGCCCTTCGCATGCATCTCTAGCGGTCAGTCGCACCACGGGGGCGCTCCTACCGTCTCATGTGCGCCTGGTCTGAGGGCCTGACCGCCTCCTCGGGGCCCCCTTGCATCATCTGAGATCGACCGGGGATGAGTGCCCGTTCAGTGGCTCTCTCCTGGGCTCCGGTGTAGTCTGCGCCCCAGGGAGACCTCCGCTAGTGCCGATTATTTCTGCCGGGAAGGGCTGCCATTTCAGGGACTCAGTATCGCGGCTCAGAACCTCTCAAGGCCCGCTGCTGCCACAATAAAGCTCCCGCGTCGCACAAAGGGGCATTGACGTCCCGGATATTCTGCCTCCTCTTCCGCACCTCGCAGGCCACCGAGTTGGAGGGTATCGTCAGCCGCTGCGGGATGCGTCTGCCATTTTGGCTAGGCGGCCGCGATCCCGATATTCATCAAAGGGCCGATTTTGGGCCCCCGCTCACTCGAAACAGGTGTCCAGAGTGATCCCTGTTGTTTAATCGTACAGTCCCGGCACTCCGTTAGTCATCTGCCTGGGTCTGGACGCTGAAAACCACTCTCCCACAGGGCTCTTTTGTGGAGCCGAACGAAGTCACGTCTTCGCGGCCATGATGGCTGACCACGCCCCAGTATGCAGTATAGTTTAATAGTGATTAGTCTGGATAAACAAACTCAGAATTTAAAACGTAATACAATTGGTTGAGGGTTCTCTTTAATAATCAGAATTGATTTCTATCCAAATGAACACCTTTTGCAACATTAGGATAATCAAAGACTGGGGAAAAAACCAAAACACTAATTTATACCTTGCAGTTTGCATGCAGCTCTTAGATGCAGATTAATAGTTCACTGTTCTAGGTTAGGATTTTTACTTATAAACTGCAAGTAACAAAAGGATCCCTCTGACAAAAGCAGTAACCCACTGACCTATTTACATTATGTGCACTTTGTGATCTGCCTGGTACATGTTCTTTGCAGCAGGCACATTAACCCTCTGTGCTACCTTTCCATGAGTCAAAACTTCCACTACACAAAACTCTGATCTATCTCTCTCTAGGCAGAACATTATTCACCAGAGTTATCATGACATTTTTATTGTTTCCAAAAATTGGTGGCGGCCAGGAAGGAGACAGCAAGCGCTTTTAAAACTATAATATATTTGACAACACGATGCCCCCACCCAAAGTCAGCGCCCAGTACGGTCACACTGATCGCACCGCCCTTGAGCCGGCCCTTCTCAAGGGTCTTGTGACCTCCGTGATAGAGTCACTGCTGCTCTAGGGTGTGCTGCTTCATAGGCCTGCCGCAAGACTGGAGGTGAACTCCAGTATGGATTGTGGTGGACAAGCCTTCAAGGTTAACCCACACTTGCAACCGCTAAGGTCCACCTGCTGGTGCTAAGACACCAGGGCTTCTAAGGTCTTGTGGGGCCTTCTAAGGTCTAGCATAGGAATGTGCTCCCTCAGAAGTGTGGTCTGGTGGACTGGTCATGAAGGCTGAACCTGGTTCCTCAGTTTCAAATTAGGCAGCTCTGACCATAGTGCCACATCCTCTCCCCCATTGAACACCATACTGCCTCACTGAGAGAAACTTGCACTGCCTTCAACTACAACCCAATTGTGCATCGGCATAATCACCTAGATGCAACTCAATTCAAATTACACACTAGACAAGAGCAATATGCGACCTAAAAATAAATATTACATCCTGAAAAAAGCAAACACTCACAGGGAATGCAAGATTAAGTAAAGTATGTGAAATGTAAGCTGGAACAACATGGTTACCTTAATGCTTTTACAGTCACAATTCAGAAATCAGTGAGTGCTTTTGCCTGAAAAGTTAAAGTCAAGACTACAGGGCCAGAAGGGACCCTTTTTAATGTCCATTGCTTATATCCATACAAAACGTAAGCAGTATGGTAAAAAGACCACATACATCCCTGAACACAGAGCCACAGTACACATTTAGTTTTCCAATCCTCGCATTGCAGTACTTCCAGTATTGGAGCACTTCCTTGCCCGGGGAAAACAATGCTGTTCAAAGAAACACCAGAAAACAAAAGTAGCGCTTCACTGGCAAACTCTGTAAAGTGACGCTAATGTGTTTAGGTGTGAATGAAATCAATCTGGCCACTTTGCTAGCACTCTGTCTTGCTTTATTTATTTTTCATATTTTGAAACTTCTATTCCCGAGGCTGCACTTTGGAATAGAAAAATGTCATAGAATGACGACATTTCCAGCAAGAGAATTTTTCTTTTTTTGGATCCATTTCACAGGGGAACAAATAAACGAAAGGAGGAAAGACAGGGTGGGAACTGTTTCTTGAAGTCATGGTTTTCAGTAAGTGAGGAGCAGCTAGACAGAAGGAGAGGGAATAGGAGGAAGAAAGAAAGAGGGGCGGTGGAGGCAGCTGCCAGTGCAGAGCAGAAGTGCACACTATCCTTGTCTTCACTGGGCAAGAAGTGCCCTGCCAATCCTGCCCACTACGACAACTGGGCGTTAGGAGCCACGAGGGCGCACCAGGCGCAGGCCGCGCTGCTAAAGAGGCCAACTGGTGCGGTGCTGAAAACAGGCCTCTTCAGCAGCGCGGCCTGCGCCTGGCGCGGCCTTGTGGCCAAAGTGTATGAGGGGCGTTGGGAGCCTCGAGGGCCCATCAGACGCAGGCCGCACTGCTAAAGAGGCCTCACGAGGGGCGTTGGGAGACAGACAACCTCGTGGCAGCAGGCCGCACTGCTAAAGAGGCCTTGCAGCCGGCAAAGTACAGCGAAGGGTGTAATTCTCCACAGGATGGGGTGCTTTGTTCATGGGTCATAGACTCCATTTGTCTGCCTATTACAAGGTGTAGGTGTTGTTTGAGATGTGCCTACGTGATTTTTCTCACAGGTCTACTGCACTATGCGCACAGCAACGCTCACAGAAACGGTCGCTTCCATTCACGGAGCTCAGTGCTTAATTGGACTTGTGGGGGTAAGTCTTTTTAATTATTTTCTGGGCCCCATTCGTCCCCTCAACATTTGGCAGTTCAACCACCTCTGTTATACTTGAAAATTCATCCCCATGAGCCAAGCAGTTCGCGCACACTTACCTGCTTTGTGACGTGTCCAGCTCGATGCGATCCTCCGTGACGCTTGTTTCTGCTCTGGTGATGCCTATTGACGTTTTTAGTGCATGGCGATGCCGGGAGCCATCCGGCGCGGCGTCACAATACGTGCCGCCATTTTGCAGATGCAAACATTACGTGAATGCTCCTCTATCATCAAAGAATATTGCAGCGTTGTGTTTCTTTCAATGAAACCTCTTTTGAGTCCACTACGTGGGATTATCATCGTTTGGACTGTCTTGCCTCGGAATTAGATGGGACCATGTGAACTGTCATGCTGTTTGTGCCATCGGAGTGTACGATGGCATTCTCAGGTACTGTTTTTAAGTCAGCAGTTTTCGGGATGAAGCAACATGAAATGGAACCGTCACAGAGATCACAGATTTTTTTTTTTGAAGGATAATTTTTCACGTTTCAAATTTTACACAACACGTTACTGTCTGGGTAATACTAGTATTTTGCTTGGACCTGTACTGCACGTTATTTATGCATGCTCATATGGTGGGATGTTATCCTCAAATTGTGTCTTTACAGTTACACATGTTATTGACCTGATTCCTTACGCTAGCGCAGAGTATTTAAAGTTTTTGCCTCTACCTCAGGCTTTACTCTAATTACTCAGTTAATGGTGCACAATAATTTTAGTGTTGTACTGTGCACAATATATTTTACCTTCACACAGTGCACAATGTCTAGGTTTCAGTCCTGGTTTATGTTTACATTTTACTCTACATAGGGTGTCTAAGGTTTTGTTTATGGGTCCTTTGCCCATTTGTTACAGTGCACAATGTTTTTACCTCTTCACGAGGTGTTTCACATGGGTTGTATTCCCGCTACTCTAGTGCCCAACGTTGACCTCTCCATGAGATATGTGTCTTTTGTTACAGTGCACATTGTTTTTACCTCTTCACGAGGTGTTTCACGTGGGTTGTATTCCCGCTACTCTAGTGCACAACGTTGACCTATCCACGAGGTATGTGTCTTTTGTTACAGTGCACATTGTTTTTACCTCTTCACGGGGTGTTTCACGTGGGGTGTATTCCCGCTACTCTTGTGCACAACATTGACCTCTCTACGAGGTATGTCTCTTTTGTTTCAGTGCACACTTTTACCTCAAGTTTCACATGTTGCGAGGCTTCTGTCCCGCATTCTCAATCACACGAGGTGTTGCGCGGACTGTTGTCCCGCAAATACATGCACATTTCTTGACCTCTCCGCGAGATGTGTTTTTGGGTTTTTTCCCCTTTTCCTTGTGCATATCAATAGACCTCCAGTTGAGGTATATTTCACGGTCTACACCTTCACTACTTAGTGCAATGTATAGACCTCTCTTGTGGTTGCCTCTGCACGTTCATATTGTTACCCACATGGGTGTATAGTTTGGTTCTTGTCCATTTACTATAGTGCATTGGTTCACGTTAGACCGGGCGTTTTTCTCTCAACTCTGTTTTCCTTTTCATTCTCAACACTGTAGCCCAGTACTTTTCTATTTTTTAACTCAAATGTTTATTATATTATGGCGAAGTATGAGTTATGTAAGGTATTTCTCTTCTTCTCTGTCATCTTCTTTCCTTCTGATGTGGGTTGCCCTCTCGCATACTTACCTGGCCAGTGGGTGTGCAGAGGGTAGTCATTGATGGTTTCTCTTTCTATTCTTTATTTTCTTTTCTCATTTATAGAAAGGAGGATGGGAAACAGGTTATGTTTATCTGTTTCTTGTTTGTTTCCTTTCTCTCTACCTCTGCCCTGTTTCTTCTATATTTCTCTTTTCTGTTTTCCTTCTGGAAGAAAGGAGGATATGTTGTATCTTAGCTATAGTGCTTTTTATGTCATCCATCTCTCCACCAGTGGAACCCTGTAAGAATGATGTAACATGGAATGTTGGTGTATGAAAACCACAGTTGGATAAGGGCTGAGCACCATGCTGGGTGCTCCTGGTGGGGCTGTATTACTGCTGTACTATTGATCCACAATAAATACTCCTAAAACATCTTAACCAGCCTGGAGTGATCACTACAGAGGGGCGTACTTATATCCAGAGGCTGCACTTTGGAATAGAAAAATGTCAGAGAATGATGACATTTCCAGCAAGAGAATTTTTCTTTTTTTGGATCCATTTCACAGTGGAACAAATAAACGAAAGGAGGAAAGACAGGGTGGGAACCGTTTCTTGAAGTCACGGTTTTCAGTAAGTGAGGAGCAGCTAGACAGAAGGGGAGGGAATAGGAGAAAGAAAGAGGGCCGGGATGGCAGCTGCCAGCCGCAGAGCAGAAGTGCACACTGTCCTTGTCTTCACTGGGCAAGAAGTGCCCTGCCAATCCTGCCCACTACGACCACTGGACGTTGGGAGCCACGAGGGAACACCAGGCGCACCAGGCACAGGCTGCGCTGCTAAGGAGGCCAACTGGTGCGGTGCTGAAAACAGGCCTCTTCAGCAGCGCGGCTTCATGGCCAAAGTGCATGATGGGCGTTGGGAGCCACGAGGGCGCAGCAGACGCAGGCCGCACTGCTAAAGAGGCCTCACGAGGGGCGTTGGGAGACGGACAACCGCGTGGCAGCAGGCCACACTGCTAAAGAGGCCTTGCAGCCGGCAAAGTACAGCGAAGGGTGTGAGGGGCGTACTTCTATTCCCGTGGCTGCACCTTGGAATATAAAAATGTCAGAGAATGATGACATTTCCAGCAAGATAATTTTTCTTCTTTTGGATCCATTTCACAGGGTAACAAATAAACAAAAGGAGGAAAGACAGGGTGGGAACCATTCCTTGAAGTCTCGGTTTTCAGCAAGTGAGTAGCAGCTAGACAGAAGGGGAGGGAAAAGGAGGAAGATAGAAAGAGGGGCGGGGGATGCAGCTGCCAGCCGCAGAGCAGAAGTGCACACTGTCTCTTCACTGGGCAAGAAGTGCCCTGCCAATCCTGCCCACTACGACAACTGGGCGTTAGGAGCCACGAGGGCGCACCAGGCGCAGGCCGCGCTGCTAAAGAGGCCAACTGGTGCGGTGCTGAAAACAGGCCTCTTCAGCAGCGCGGCCTGCGCCTGGCGCGGCCTTGTGGCCAAAGTGTATGAGGGGCGTTGGGAGCCTTGAGGGCCCATCAGACACAGGCCGCACTGCTAAAGAGGCCTCACGAGGGGCGTTGGGAGACGGACAACCTCGTGGCAGCAGGCCGCACTGCTAAAGAGGCCTTGCAGCCGGCAAAGTACAGCGAAGGGTGTGAGGGGCGTACTTATATCCCGAGGCTGCACTTTGGAATAGAAAAATGTCAGAGAATGATGACATTTCCAGCAAGAGAATTTTTCTTTTTTTGGATCCATTTCACAGGGGAACAAATAAACGAAAGGAGGAAAGACAGGGTGGGAACCGGTTTTTGAAGTCACGGTTTTCAGTAAGTGAGGAGCAGCTAGACAGAAGGGGAGGGAATAGGAGGAAGAAAGAGGGCCGGGGTGGCAGCTGCCAGCCGCAGAGCAGAAGTGCACACTGTCCTTGTCTTCACTGGGCAAGAAGTGCCCTGCCAATCCTGCCCACTATGACCACTGGCCGTTGGGAGCCACGAGGGAACACCAGGCGCACCAGGCACAGTTCGCGCTGCTAAGGAGGCCTCACAAGGGGTTTTGGGAGACGGACAACATCGTGGCAGCAGGCCGCACTGCTAAAGAGGCCTTGCAGCCGGCAAAGTACAGCGAAGGGTGTGAGGGGCGTACTTCTATTCCCGTGGCTGCACTTTGGAATATAAAAATGTCAGAGAATGATGACATTTCCAGCAAGATAATTTTTTTTCTTTTGGATCCATTTCACAGGGTAACAAATAAACAAAAGGAGGAAAGACAGGGTGGGAACCGTTCCTTGAAGTCTCGGTTTTCAGCAAGTGAGTAGCAGCTAGACAGAAGGGGAGGGAAAAGGAGGAAGAAAGAAAGAGGAGCGGGGGAGGCAGCTGCCAGCCGCAGAGCAGAAGTGCACACTGTCCTTGTCTTCACTGGGCAAGAAGTGCCCTGCCGATCCTGCCCACTACGACCACTGGCGTTGGGAGCCACGAGGGCGCGCCAGGCACAGGCCGCGCTGCTAAGGAGGCCAACTGGTGCGGTGCTGAAAGCAGGCCTCTTCAGCAGCACGGCCTGCGCTTGGCGCGGCCTCGTGGCCAAAGTGTATGAGGGGCTTTGGGAGCCACGAGGACGCAGCAGACGCAGGCCGCACTGCTAAAGAGGCCTCACAAGGGGGGGTTGGGAGACGGACAACCTCGTGGCAGCAGCAGGGCCTGCGAAGGATTTATTTTCTGTTTCTACAAGGATCGAAGAAGACGGTTCGTGGCAAGGCTTTTTTCCCTAATTTACTTGGCTTCTTTGTCTAATTTTGGATTGTTGGATCGTTGGGAGACAGACAACCTCTTGGAAGCAGCGCGGCCTTTGAGGGTGTGAGGGGCGTTATGGGCGGGGACAGCCTCATGGCAGCAACACCCTTTGACGCTGTCCCCGCTTACATTCCACAAAACCCATAGAAGGTGGCCAATGTGTTAATTAAGCTAAGAGTAAAAAAGTCACATTTGCTATTTTTACACAGATGGAACACGACCCGAAGGTATTGGTACGTTTTGCAGGAGCACCAGTAACATTCTACAGTTAATTAGGCCAAGATTAAACAACTCACCTTGAAACAACAGGAAAAAAAGTTCTGAACTCTTTTAACAACGCTGTGAGCAATACCTGGTACCGATATTAACACTATCCGCAGGGGTGTGACTGCTGATTAGGAAAGTTTCTAGAAGGTTGGGAGGGTATCGTAGATTTGTAGAGCTGTGATTGGGAGTGCATGATGTCAGTGGTTTGCAGAGCTGTGATTGGTAGCACTTGATGTCAGCTTGATGTCCGTGCTTTGCTGTTGTAGCGGGGATCACATAAAAACATGTATAAGTTTAATGTGCATGGGGGGGCGTGGCCAACGCGTCAAGATGGCGGTCGCACTTTGATAGTGCTCCGGACCCCTCCGTCATCCGCGTTGTGATCTGCTGCCATCGGTGCCCCACAGACCCCCATTTCCTCCTCATTGTGCTTGCTTGAGCCCCGAGCGCCCTGCCTGCTGTTTTCCGGACCTGAGCGGCTGTGGAGGATCTTAATCGGCCGGGGTGCCGGCTGCCGTTCCCCAGCCCTAAATTTCCTGCGTTGAGGCTCCGCTGCAGGACTGGTGAACCCCCCCGAGGCCCCGAGATTGGCCGTGAGCCTGGCTGCCTGAGCGAGCGCCTGCCCCCCTCCCGCCTGCATGTGCACTGCTCTCCTCGAGCCGGTCCCGGGGGGAGGTGAGTGGCGCTAGAAGTGGTCCTCAGCCCCCCCCCCCCCCCGACATCGGCCGCTGAATCGAGTGGCAGGGGTCGCGCCTTTCCTTTGCTTGGTTGTTCCGCCCGGGCGCGGGCCGGGCCTGACATACCTCCTTGACTGCAGCGGTGGGGAGACCCGACGTTCCTTGAGGGAAGCACCGCACATGCCTGCGCCTCGGTCGAGGTGCAAGCCCTCCTCGAGCCATCGCGTGGCCATCCTGCGGTCTGGGGGAACGGGAAGCGTCCGGCTGCCCGACGTTGCCTACCACTGTCTCAAGCCGTGGATCCGGAGACTCCTGGCGCGGCGGAAGTGGCGGCCCGCGCTGCCTCCTGCCCTGGGCCTGGCGGTTGATGTCCTTACTGCCCTGGACGCCCTCTACATCGGCCGCTAACTCGAGCGGCGAGGGCTGCAGCGCTACTCTCCTACTGTCCCATCTGGGCTTGGGCCTGGCCCTGATCCGGCCCCCTGCTCCCTAAGGAAGGAAGCTCCGACGCTCTCTGAGGGAGACCTTGCTGCTGCCCACGTCTTGAGCTGTGGGGTGGGCTCTCACCGCCTGGCCGCCTGGACCTCCTGTGGCCTGGAGGAGAGCAATCCATCGAGCCAAGCCTACACTAACTGTCCTGTCTCCGTTGCGGCGGATCCTGAGACTCCTGAGGTGGCTGGGGTGGCGGCCCACGCTGCCGCTTGGCCCCTGCTTCGGGCCCATCTGCTGCATCCTGCGAGGTGGTGTTGGGTGAGTGCTGAACACTGGTGGTGGGGGTGGGTGGGGGTTCCCTGACCTGGCCCCCCTCTCTGCCCCTGACCGGTGATCCCCGGGTTGCCTCTGCCTCTCCCGCAGCCCGAGGTCGATGCGAGTTCGGCCGCACTCATCGAGCGGCGGGGGGTCCACAGACGGGGCCCCCCCAATACCCTGCCCCCCCCTTCTTCCGCTCTGGTGGTGCCTGACGGGGCGGGCGCGGCGGACCCCCCACTAGATCGGCTGCCTGTCCGGGCGGCGGGGGGCGTGGCCCGCGTCCCAGCTGTCTTCGCGCCCTTTGGGTCCGAAAGATCGCCTGTAGAACCATCACTTACCTCTGAGGGAAGATCCGAATCCCCCACCAACAACCAAGATGGGCAGAGACCGCGTCCCGAAGACGCACGCGCCACAGACCCAAACCAAAATGGACCAATTCACTACTGCTGACCGGAGTCCGCCTCGGGGGGCGCCTGGCGGCCCACCCGGGGCTGGAGGAGATCTTTCGACTATCCTGCAGACGATTGGCACATCTCAGGCCTCGGTGGAGAGTAAAATCGGTGAGGTGAGAGTTGATGTGGCCCTTATCCGCCAGGATCTCCGCAACGCCACGGCGAGATTGTCAGAGGCGGAGTCGCGCATCTCCACAGCTGAGGATGACCTGGGCCAGTTGAAAGTTCAGGTGGCCCGCCTACAGGCTCAGACATCGGAGCTGCACCGCCGCGCCGAGGATGCGGAAAACCGCTCGCGGCAGAACAACCTGCGCCTCATAGGTTTTCCCGAGGCAGCCGAGCAGGGACACGCGGACGCCTTCGTGGAGACCTGGATCAAGTCATGGATCCCCAAAGATGCTCTCTCACCATGGTTCTCCTTCGAGCACGCGCACCGCTCCCTGGCGGCCAAACCTCCTCCCGGATCCCCACTATTATCATCAGGATCCTTAATTTCCGAGACAGAGACGCTATCCTGAAGGAGGCTCGGGCCCACGGTCCCCTAAAATACCAGAACAGTACTATAATGGTTTTTCCAAACTACACAAGAGACGTTCAGGCTCAGCGCCACACGTATGCCGAGGTCAAACAAAAACTCCGCAACCTGGGCTTGCGCTGTGGGCTCCTCTTCCCGGCCCGTCTCAGAGTCATTTTCCAGGACAAGACACTCTTCTTTGATACACCGCAGGCGGCGTGGACGTGGCTCACGGAGGAACGGCCCCTACGCCCCCATCCCACGTCCCCGTCCCCCCATGTCTGGCCCTTCCCGAGCCCTATCCTCTCCCCCCAAACAACAAAGGAGGCGCAACCGCTCTCCTAAGAAAGGGGAACGTCGAGGGGACCGCTCGAGATCACCTGGAACTGCCCCACAGTGGCGGTCTACCTCTGGGGCTCCTCTGATTTTAGACGATCACAGCCGGGCCAGCTCACTGAGTAACTTGCACCATGAACGAGATCCAACCTCGCTGTTACGCCCGGCCCTCTCCGACTCAGACCTTTCCCGAAGCCCTGCGCTCCGTGACTCTGGAGAAGATGCCGGACTCTGAGTGTGGGCCACCCGGGACCACAGCAACGTCAAACTCCTGGGGCTCGTGGCAGCAAAAATCACCATTGATACTGAACTATCTGACTTTATGGAGGGGTCCATCGCCATTGTCACGACTTTCCCAGCTAACCGTTTTAGTGTAGCTTCTTGTTTTTGAACTGGGCGACAGATGCTTCACATTTGTAAGTATAGGGTGGGGGGTGTTGAGGATGGGGGGGGTTGCTGCCCTTCATCTTCTGTTTGTCCTGACTCCGTTTGAGTCACTGTTCACAGCATTGTTTGCGCAGATAGTCTTTGTTTTTTCAGACAGCCTCACGCACATACATTCACACTTTCACGACCTGGGTCATACCGCCCAGCGCCAGCTCCAGTCTCTTCTCGCAGTCGAGAATGCCATCTTACCAGGAGCCCGGGCCTCTCCCAGCACTTTTATCCCCTGGCCGCCCGTTTTTTAGATGACTGTCCTAGGTAAGCCCCTCCACATCTTGTCGTGGAATGTCAACGGGATGCTGGACCGCATCAAACGCACTGCGGTAAGGAGTAGAGTGTAGTGGCGTATAGTAGAGTGACATAGAATGGAGTAGCTATAAAAAAACAAGGAGACCCAAATACAATCGGTCAGGGACCTTTGGGTAATTGAACTATTTCTAAAGACAGTGGTCCCCAGACAGAAAATATGTTACAAATAAATATAGACCCAATCAGTACTATATTGTAGACATCTGTCCAGCCGGACAGATATTTAATATGCAGTCAAATAATGTTTACAGACAATAAACATGGAAAAGAGTAATGGGATCATTGGAATTATGTCCACAATGGAACTCCCTTACCGGAACCTTGACTCCGGTGCATACTCCCCAGGATTATAACTAAGACCACCTTCCCTACAGATCCTATGCCGGTGGCCTTCCGTTCTTCTTGATTCTCAAGACCCTTTGTCACAGCTCCATTCTTCACGTTGGCAATTTATGCCATATGGAAACAGGCATGTTATTTATAATGTCCTGAGGATGATCCCATTACTCTTTTAATGGATCGAAACGCAGTCGACACCTTGTACACCATATACACCCTTTGAAAATGTCCTAATTTCTATGTAATGGTGTCTCATGTATATTCTGTTTGTTCGATTAGAAATGTGCTTGAAACAAACAATTTCCTTTGCCTGAACCCTTTACTTTATGTTGTACGTCTTTCTTGCTAAGTTGGATGCAGGCTTGTGTCCCACTTAAACTGTTCCATGTTTATTGTCTGTAAACATTATTTGACTGCATATTAAATATCTGTCCGGCTGGACAGATGTCTACAATATAGTACTGATTGGGTCTATATTTATTTGTAACTTATTTTCTGTCTGGGGACCACTGTCTTTAGAAATAATAGAATGGAGTAGAACACCGTAGAGAGTAGTGGTGTACAGTTGAGTGGTGTAGAGTGGAGTGACGTAGCGCGGAGTGGCATAACCTAGATTGTAGTGGTGTACAGCTGAGTGGCGTGGAGCGGCGTACAGTACGTAGTCGTAGAGTGGAGTGGCATAGTATGGATTAGCATAGATTGGAGTGGCATAGAGTGGCGTACAGTCAAGTGCCATAGAGTGGAATAGCATAGAATGGAGTGGCGTAGAGTGCAGTGGCGTACAATACAGTGGCATAGAGTGGAGTAGCAGAGAGTGGATTGGGATAGGGTGGAATAGGTTAGAGTGGGATAGAGTGGAATGGTGTATAGTAGAGTGGCATAGAGCGGAGTGGCATATGGTAGAGTGGCTTAGAGTGGTGTGGAGTGGGGTAGAGTAAAATAGAGTTGAGTGGCAAACAATACAGTGACAGAGTGGAATAGCATAGTCTGGAATGGTGTACAGGAGAGGGGAGTGATGTGGAGTAAAATAGCATAGAGTGTATTGGTGTACACTTGAGTGGTGTAGAGTGCCGCAGTGGTGTACAGTGTGATAATATAGAGTGGAGTGGCGTACAGTATGTTGGTGTAGAGTGGAATAACAGAGGGGAGTGGTATAGAGTAGAATAGTGTAGTGTGTAGTGGCATACAGTCAAGTACCATAGAGTGGAATAGTTGTAGAGTGGTGTTGCTTAGAGTGAAGTGGCGTACAATACAGTGGCGTAGAGTGGAGTGGCTAAGAATGGAATAGAGTAGAGTGGAGTGCCGTAGAGGGACAAAAAGTTGAGGCATAGAATGCAATAGCCTAAAATGGAGTGGCTAAGAGTGGAATAGCGAAGCGTGGCCGAGCGATCCACCATGGCGGACGTGTGCTAGGCGAGCTCCGCTCAGCCTAAACAAATCATCCTCAAGTTATCCTGCTTTCCCCGGATTACCTGGGTAAATACAGTACTCCTCGTGCATGGCATGGTAGCAAGACCCCGTTGAGGCATTTGAAGGCACAGAAACGGCGGTGGGAGATCGGAGGCAGCAGCGGCCTACACGACCGACGATCCGGCCGGTGATTTCGAGGCGGGGCCTTTTGGGCGCCTGCCGCGGCTAAGCGGTCGCGCATGTACACGTTGGAGTGTGCTGGTGGCGGAGCGGAAACCCATTGCTGCGGAGGCTCCGAGGGAGGATCCTGCTATGAGGAAGGTGGAGCGGCAGTGCCGATCGAGATCGGAGGCTCCTGGGACAGGCGAGTGAGCGATCCTTGATCTTCTCCTCCTCCTCCTCCCTCTCCCCCATCGGCAGCCTCGCGCTCGGCGACCGGACCGGGTCGCGCGGGGGGCTGGGGATCAAGGGACAGTCTTGTGTCGGCGGGAGCATAGATGGGACCTGGGCCGGTGCGGTGAGTGCCCGATGACCGTGTGAGGCCCCAGAGGGGGTCGTGTAGCCCTGAATAGACTACCTTGCCCCGGGGCGGCAGATGCGTGTGGGCCATTGCTGTACGGCCCGGGCTACAACGGCAGGACGCTAAACCCTTGGCGCTCTACAGGGGCCAGGGGCCGTATATCGGCTCGAGCCGGAAATCGCCAAGCGGGGGGTGGCCTGAAGCCCCATCACGAGCGACACTAGACTCCGGGCCCCCACCGAAGGTGAGAACTGGGGCCGGTGTTTTGTCGCGGCCGAGGGAGGCTGGCATTGGGCACAGTGGTGCTGCTCCCCCCTGACGGATCTATACACTGTGGCCCAAGGAAAGAGTACAGGCCTGGAGCTAATTGGCCTACAATGTGGACACTGCTCCGGTGGTAGGCCGATCCCGGTGGCTGCCCTAGATGCGGGGGACGAGTGGAGGCCCAGTGTAACTCTTCCCGGACCAGTGGGAGCGGCAGGGGGGTGCTGTGGGGCACCCACTAGGGGGGGAGTCACGCCTGTCTAAGGAAGCGGCCGGGCTAGTGCCCGGTGCGGCTTGTGGGCGGGTGGTCTCCACCCAAGCACGGACACTCTGAAAGTTCTAGCATTGAACGACACCGAACCAGACATTCTAGTAGGATGAAGAAATCCCCCAGTAGAATAGATCTTACAAACTTGGGCTATTCTCTACGGTGGCAGCTTTGAAGAAGTAATTTTGCGGGAATACGCTGACGGGCGGCAACCATGACAAAGGATAAAACCGGAGGAGGCTCTGCCAAACAAAGCACGCTAGATAAATACACTGGCCCTGGAGCTGCTGCAGCAGGGCGGAGCGACTGGGGGTATGCCGGACAACGCTGCCCTCATGGCGGCCATTACACAATCCAGAGATGCTTTGGATGCAAAAATAGGGGCAGTGGGCTCCGATGTGATGCTCCTTCGACAGCATTTACGCAATGCAGTGGGGCGCATCACAGAGGTCGAAACTAGAATCTCCAGTGTGGAGGATTCCGTCACTACCCTACAGAAAAAAGTTACTTCATTGGAGGCGGTCCAGCGGGGCCTGGCGATGCGAGCAGAAGACGAAGAGGGCAGGGCCAGATGGAACAACCTCCGCTTTGTGGGCTTCCCAGAGGGATGCGAGGGGGGTGATATGGAGCGGTTTCTTACTCAATGGCTTGAGAGCTGGCTTCCCCCTGGAACCCTATCCCGCTGTTTTGTGATTGAACGGGCTCATAGAGCCTTGATGCAGAAGCCCCCTCTGGGGGCCTGACCGAGGCCTGTCACAGCTAAGTTGCTAAATTACCATGATAGAGATGTGATCCTGAAGCAGGCCAGAGTTAAAGAGCCCTTGACATACGACAACGCCCGCATACTCGTGTTCCCAGATTACATGCGGCTGGTTCAACAAAAGAGACAGTAGTTCCAGGCAGCCAAGGCTCGTCTGCGTGAACTGAAGCTCCCCTACGCCTTGCTGTACCCGGCCAAACTGCGGGTGATCTATCAGTCAAAAACGTTATTCTTCGAATCACCCGAAGATGTCTTTCATTGGACAGATGAGACAGTGAGAGTCCGAATCCACTCGCCGCCCAGGAGAGACTCTGATTCATCCTCCAGTGATGTGGTTCGGAAACCGCCCAGGTCCAAAGTTACAGTGAATAGGAGATCAAGATCCAGACGTCGCTCTCAATCCTGCAAGGATCCTAGCAGAGCCGCATCGATGCCTCGACAAGGGACATCAACCTCATAGACACTGTTATGTCACTCCCGGTACGGGGGTGGCATTGGGTGCTAATTGCTCATTCCGGGGAAGCACATAGGGAGGCCAGTACCTTTGCTGGAACTTATTTGACAGAGGGAACGCCTGCCGATAATGGGCTGGTTTCTGGGGATCCATTGGCCGGGGATGACCGGGTGCTCCCGTTGGAGTCCGCAGGCCGCTCCCGCCGCGACAGATACTTCAGCGGTTTTGAGGTGGGGGGCAGTTGGGTTGTTTTAGTTTTGGGATTGCACTATGTCATAGCTATACAGAACAACCGCGCGCACACCGGCTATCTAATCTCCCAATGACTAACGTCTTAATGAATGATCTCTCTCACACGTTCCACAGTTTGGGTTATTCAAGCAGTATGTCTGCACTGCGTTACTGTCCAGTTGAGGTACTGCTGGTATACAGGCTCTCCGGTGACCCTTACACCAAAGCTATAGAACTTACTGATGGCGGCCTCACTAGGTAGATTGCAAACCCCTGTAGGGGATCTCCGGGTGGTGAGTTGGAATGTCAGAGGAGCACTGGACAAAGTGAAGAGGGGGGCTATACTTAAGCAGGCCAAACGATATCGGGCAGATGTCCTGATGCTGCAGGAGACGCACCTTCTGGGGACAAAAGCCCTATGTCTTCTTAGATATGGTTATATTCAAGCGTTCCACTCAGGGTTTACAAGGGGATCCCGTGGGGTCACAATTCTTATCCATCGGAGAGTTCCATATAAACATTCCAAGACGTGGGTTGATACCCAAGGAAGATACGTTTTCATTAGGGGCACCATATATGAGGAGCAGGTGGTGTTGGGCAGTATCTATTCCCTCCCACCACTGTCCTGGGTACTGGTGGAGCGCCTCACGACTCTGTGGGCAGATATGCCTGAGGGGTTGGCAGTTATAGGGGGAGACTGGAATGATGTAATGGACATGGCCAAGGATAGGTGGCAACCGGGGGGACAACCTTTTGCTAGCCAAACCACCAAATTACACTCCCTGGCGTCAGGACTGGATAGACCCCTGGCGATGGTTACATGGGGAAGAACAGGGGTACACACATCTGTCGGCGGTGCATGAATCATTCTCCCGACTCGACTATATATTCGTGCCATCAGGTGCGGCCGGTAGGGTAGGGGCTGCAGAAAAACTCCCGAGAGGTCTATCAGACCACTCTCCAATCGTTCTCATAGTACAGTTGGGTCCCGCAAAGCAGTCCTTTAGATGGCGTCTCTCCCCTTGGAATCTGCAGAACGATAAATATAGAGAACATATTGGGCAGGCGATTGAACAATACCTAGACCTTAATGTAGGGTCGGTAACGGCAGCTGAACCCCTCTGGGAAGCGATGAAACCAACTATACAAGGAATAGACATCTCATATTGCTCAGTGGCACGTCGAACTAAGAAGGAGTCGCTCTTGAAGTCAGAAGCTCATATTATGGAACTTGAATGGGATAGTAGGGAGGAGGGGGGAAGTCAGGCGCGCCGCCAGTTACTCGTGGCGAGGCAGACCCACGCTGATCTGTTAATGGACTAGGCCCGCTTGGCGTGGCTAGCATCCAGAAGTAGGATCTATCAATGGGGGGACAAATCTAGCAGGCTACTCCTTCAACTGTGACAGGGGGCCTTGTGTCCCCAGGCTCTTCCTGGTATACCGGGCCCTGACGGAAAGATCATTGGGGACCCCTCTTTGATCGCGGAGAGCTTTGCAAACTACTTCGCGGAATTATACACTCCTAAAGAATTCCTTCCGGAAGACATGGTTCATCGCTTTCTAGAGGATTTACCACCCCGGGCCCTCTCCGATGCAGCTCGTGCAGAGCTAGATCTTCCGCTTACTGAGGAGGAACTGAGTGCGGCTCTGGGAGATTTGAACTCTGGAAAAGCCCCGGGCCCTAACGGATATCCTTGCGAGTTTTTTAAGAAATATTTCTCGAAATTGGGGCCTCATTTCCTTAGGGTGGTAGATGAAGCGAGGGATCACGGTAGCCTCCCACGCGATTGGAGACATGCCGAGGTGGTCATGTTTCATAAGCCGGGTCGACCCCCAGATCAACATGCCTCGTATCTCCCCATTTCTTTATTAAATGTAGAGGCGAAAATCTTGGCAAAAGCATTAGCTATCCGCCTCCAAACACATATCACTACAGTGATCCATCCCGACCAGGCCGGCTTTATGCCCCTGCGAGCCACACGCCACAATATTCGTCGAGCACACATTGCCGTAGATACCATCCGGGGCTTGGGTGCTCAAGCCGCGCTCTTATTGGCAGACATGGACAGGGCCTTTGACTCCCTTGGTTGGGTATACTTATTTGCCCTGCTGAGTCATCTAAATATGGGTCCACGCTTTCTGTCTTGCCTAAAACTGTTATATACAGACCTTACGGCATCGGTGCGGATTGAAGGGTCCACATCATATACATTCTCTATTGGACGGGGCACTCGTCAAGGTTGTCCCTTATCACCATATCTCTTTGCTTTGGCAATGGAACACCTGGCAGCGTGGGTGCGGATGGATGCACAGGTAGCTGGTTTTGAATGGGCACAGGGGCTCTCGGACCGCATTGCACTATATGCCGATGATCTCCTCTTCTTTTGAACAGATATTAATAAAACAGGGCCACGATTGCTTCGTATCATGCAAGTATTTGGGGAGTCGTCGGGTTTATTTATGAATCCCTGCAAATCTACTCTGTGGGTTTTAAAGGAACAAATGGAATTGGGGTCTTGGGCATTGACGATACAGGTCACAACAGTGGGATTGAAATATCTGGGAGTCTTCTTGTCAGCTTCATCAAGTGTGTCCTGGGATAGGAACCCTGTTCCGATATGGGCCCGGGTGCGAGAAGAGTTGAAGACATGGTCGCACATGCCCCTGTCTATTTATGGTCGGTCGGCCATCTTTAAGATGGTATTGCTGCCGCGTCTGCTTTACCAACTGCAGAATTACCCATACCCCATTTCACCTCAGTGGTTTCGCCAGGTCAATGCGGCTTTGGGTCAGTTTTTGTGGGCGGGGGGGGGCGTCCAGAGTGGCGTTGCGGACCTGCTTTAAATCGACATATTGTGGGGGATTGGCCACATTGGATGTCCAATCATACTATATGGCCTCACACCTGTTGATACTGAATGAATGGTGGTACGGGGACAGGTCAGATCCCTCATATGGGGTGGAAAGACGAAGCATCGGGGACTCTACTTTACATACTATCCTATATTCGGCTCCCCTGCGTAACTCTCTACCGTCGGCCACAAGAGTAGTATTCCAGGTTTGGAAACAGGCCCTGCGTAAGATGGGGTGGTGGGGCAGGTTGACGGGGGAAACCCCACTGTGGTCTAATGGGCAACTGCCACAACTAGCAGCCTTATCGGTATTTCGGGGCTGGGATAATATAGGGGTCTCCGTCCTGGGGGATGTGATGCACGGTACAGTTCTGAAGTCGTTCCAGGACCTCCAGCAGGAATACCAAATGCCGAAGACCCAATTCTATAAATATCTTCAATTTAGACATGCCATCTCTCCCAGTATTGCGGGACTGGAGGCCCTTCCCGAATTCAGTCCCATTGAAGCCAAAGTCTTCATGGGAGACTTACAAGACCATAAAATCTCCAAAATTTATCATCAGACCTTGGTGACAAATAGTCCTACTACTTTAGACAAACTTAGAGAGGCGTGGGAGGGGGATCTCGGCCCCCTGGATGGAGATGATTGGACGGAGGTATTGGCCTCCCTGCGGGAGGCTGCAATCGCGATGCGACTTCGCCTAATTCAATTTAAATACCTACATTGGGTCTACTATACCAGGGTTAAGCTGTGGAGGGCGGGCCTGGTGCCATCCCCAACATGCCTACGATGTGGTCGGGAGGAGGGAACCCTCATACATACGATTTGGCATTGCACGACACTCAAAAAATTCTGGCGAGGGGTTTTGGCCTGCCTTGCAGAGGTGCTGGGGTGGGAGCTCCCCTCTTCGCCTAAATTGGTACTGCTACATATAATGGAGGGTGTCGGGGGAAATATCTATAAACGACATTTGTTATTATTGGGGCTTACATTGGCTAAGAGAGATATTGCACGGAGATGGAAAGCGGAGGCCCCACCTTCCTTGTCAGCATGGAAAAATGGCCTAGATTTCTGTATGGGACTGGAGATTCCAATATTTAAGGCTAGGGGCTGCCCGCAAAAACATCCCAAGATCTGGAGGCGATGGGCAGACTATCGAGGTCTCTACCTAGAACCAACTTCCTCTGTGGATGCCCTAATCCCGTGATGATCATTCTGGACTGTGGAGTGATAGACCGACGACTTAGTGATACTTTATATGAGAGGAGGTGGGTATTAACACAGCATTTAAAATGTAGTGCTACAATAGTGCAACAGGGGTGTTATACAGTTCATGTTTTATTGTTTCTTTCTGAAACTGTATATTCTAAATGTCAATTCAATCAATCTGTATCTTTTACTGAGGCAGAAGGCTTCTGGGTTACAGGATCAGCATTGTATTTGTCGCTTGACGCAATAAAATCCGTTTAAAAAAAAAAAAAAGAGTGAAATAGCGTAGAGTGGAGTGGCGTACAGTCAAGTGGCGTAGAGTGGAATAGCATAGACTAGAGTGGCTTAGATTGGAGGGGCATACAGTGTAATAACGAACAGTGGAGCGGCATACAATACATTAGTGTAGAGTGGAGTAGCATAGAGTGAATTGCGTATAGCGGAGTGACTAATAGTGGAATACATACTGTGGAGTAGCGATGAGTGGAATATAGAGTAGAGTGGCGTACAGTAGAGTGGCTTAGAGTGAAGTGACATACAGTGGAATATTGTACAGTGGAGTGGGGCAAAGTTTAGTGGTGTAGAGTAGAGTGGCCTACAGTGAAGTGTATGGAATAACATACATTCGAATTGTATACAGTTGAGAGGCATTGAGTAAGATAGCATAGAGTGGAGTAGCTTAGAGTAGGATAGCGTACAGTGGAGGGCTGTAGAGTGTAGTGGCGTGCAGTAGAGTGGCATGGAATGGAACAGCGTAGAGAGTAGTGGTGTACAGTTGTGTAGAGTGGAGTGGAGTAGCATGGAATAGCATAGATTGTAGTGGCGTACAGTATGTTGGCGTAGAGTGGTGCGGAGTGAAATAGCGTAGAGTGGAGTGGAATAGCGTAGAGTGGAGTGGCATAGATTGGAATAGCGTAGAGTGGAGTGACGTATACTTGAGTGGCGTAGAGCGGAATAGCATAGATTGGCGTGGCTTAGAGTGGTGTAGAGTGAAGTGGCATAGAATGAAATAAAGTGGAGTGGCATAGAGTGGAGAGGTGTAGAGTTGAATATAGTAGAGTAGAGTGGAGTGGTGTACAGATGAGTGATGTAGAGTGGCCTACAGTGGAGTGGCTTACACTCAAGTGGTATACAGTTGAGTGGCTTAGAGCAGAATAGCGTAGAGTGTAGTGGCGAAGAGTGGTATAGCATAGAGTGGTGTGACGTAGAGTGGAGTGGCATAGAGTGGAATAGCCTAGAGTGGAGTGGCTGAGTGGAATAGCGTAGAGTGGAGTGGCATAGAGTGGAATATCTTAGAGTGGAGTGGCTTTGAGTAAGGTGGCGTGCAGTGGAATATCGTAGAGTGGAGTGGCGTTAAGTTTAGTGGTGTAGAATAGAGTGGCCTACAGTGAAGTGGCATGGAGTAGAGTAGCGTACACTCCAATTGTATGCAGTTGAGTAGCATAGAGTAGGATAGCGCAGAGTGGAGTGTCCCGGAGGAGGAAAGCTTACAGTGGTGGGGCGTAGAGTGTAGTGGCATACAGAAGAGTGGCATAGAATGGAGTGGAACAGCATAGAGAGTAGTGTTGTACAGTTGAGTGGTGTGGTGTACAGTGGAATAACAGATTGTAGTGGCTTACAGCTGAGTGGTGTGGAGTGGCATAGAGTGAAATGACATACAGTGGAATAACGTGGAGTGGCGTACAGTACAAGGGTGGGGTGGCATAGAGTGGCGTACAGTCAAGCACCATAGAGTGGAATAGCAAAGAATGGAGTAGCGTATAGTAAAGTGGTGTACAATACAGTGGCGTGGAGTGGCGTAGGGTGGAATAGCTTAGAGTGGGGTGGCGAAGAGCGGAATAGAGTGGAGTGGTGTATAGTCAAGAGGCATAGAGCGGAATAGCATGGAATAACATATGGTAAAGTGGCTTATAGCGCTGTGGAGTGGAGTAGAGTGAAATAGAGTGGAGAGACATACAATTTAGTGGCATAGAGTGGAATAGTACAGACTGGAGTGGTGTACAGTGGAGTGCTGTAGAGTGAAATGACGTATAGTGGAGTGGTGTACAGTAGAGTGGAGTGACGTGCAGTGAAATAGCATAGAGTGTATTGGTGTACTCCTGAGTGGTGTAGAGTGGAGTGGCGCACAGTATGTTGGTGTAGAGTGGAATAACGTAGAGTGGTATAGTAGATTAGAGTGGTGAACAATACAGTGGCAGAGAGTGGAGAGGCTTAAAGTGGAGTGGCTAAGAGTGGAATGGCGTAGAGTGGCAAACAGTTGAGTGGCATAGAGTGGAATAGCCTAGAATGGAGTGGCTAAGAGTAGAATAACGTACAGTGGAGTGGCGTATAGTCAAGTGGCGTAGAGTGGAATATCATAGAATGGAGTGGCTTACAGTAAAGTGGCTTAGAGTGGAGTGGCATACAGTGGAATATCGTAGAATGGAGTGGTGTAGAGTGGCATACAATACATTGGTGTAGACTGGAGTGGAGTAGGGTGGAATAGCTTAGAGTGGAGTGGCATACAGTAGAGTGGCTTAGAGTGAAGTGGCATACAGTGGAATATCGTACAGTGGAGTGACGTAGAGTGCAGAGGTGCAAAGTTTAGTGGTGTAGAGTGCCCTACAGTGGAGTGGAGTACTGTATATTCGAATGGTATACAGCTGAGCGGCATAGAGTAAGATAGCATAGAGAAGAGTGGCATAGAATGGAATGGAACAGTGTAGAGAGTAGTGGTGTACAGCTGACTGGTGTAGAGTGTATTGGCGTAGAATGAAATAAAGTGGAGTGGCATAGAGTGGAGAGGTGTAGAGTTGAATATAGTAGAGTGGAGTGGTGTAGAGTGGACTACAGTGGAGTGGAGTGGGTTACAGGCAAGTGGTATAAAGTTGAGTGGAATAGAGCAGAATAGCATAGAGTGTCGTGGCAAAGCGTAGAGTGGCGAGGCGTAGAGGGAAGTGCCACACAGTTTAGTGGTGTAGAGTGGAGTAGCATACATTCGAATGGTATACAGTTGAGTAGCATAGAGTAGGATAGAGTAGAGTGGAGTGGCCCAGAGTATGATAGCTTATAATGATGGGGCATAGTGTAGTGGCGTACAGTAGAGTGGCATAGAATGGAGTGGAACAGCGTAGAGAAGTGGTATCGCGTGGAGTGGCGTACAGTGGAGTATGGAATAGCGTAGAGCATAGAGAATTGGTGTACAGCTGGGTGGTGTAGCATGGAGTGGCGTACAGTGGAATAGCGTAGAGAAGGGGTGTACAGCTGGGTGGTGTACAGTTGAGTGGTGTAGCGTGGAGTGGCGTACAGTGGAATAGCGTAGATTGTAGTGGCGTACAGCTGGGTGGTGTGGAGTGGCATGCTGTGGAATAACGTGCATTGGCATACAGTACGTAGGCGTGGAGTGGAGTGGAGTGGCAATGATTGGAATAGCATAGAGTGGCATACAGTCAAGATCCATAGAGTGGAATTGCAGAGAATGCAGTGGCGTAGAGTGAAGTGGCGTACAATACAGTGGCATAGAGGGGAGTGGAGTAGCGTGGATTGGGGTAGAGTGAAGTGGCACAGAGTGGAGAGGCATAGAGTGGAATAGCGTGTAGTGGAATAGCAGAGTGACTAGCATTCAGTGGAGTGGCATATAGTAGTGTACAGTCAAGTGCCATAGAGTCAAGTGGCGTTGAGTGGACTAGGGTAGAGTGGAGCAGCACAGACTGGTTTGGCATAGGGGGAAGTGCCGTACAGTTGAATAGCGTGGAGTTGAGTGACATGGAAGGGAATGGCACAGTGGGTTGTGGTGTGCAGTGGAGTAGAGTGGAGTGGGGTTGAGTGGCGTAGAGTGGAGTGGTGTAGGGGGCGTGGCTAGCGTATCCAAGATGGCGGACGTGCCCTTATGAGCTCCCCCATGCAATCCTCAATCATCTGCAACAATCCTGCTTCCAGCCGTACAATGGCCTCCGGAGGTGACTGGCCTGTTTGCCTTCTTGGTGTATAGCCAGCTAATGTTGCCAGCTGATTATGGGGGGGTCGCCTGTGGGCCAACCTGGTTGTCGTTGCCTTGCCATGGCTGGCCCAGGGCCGATGGAACGGGCCTGCCAGGCACCTGGAGCTCGGAAGCCATGGTGCTGGCCCCGCTGTGACAACAGCATGCAGGAGAGGTGCGCAGATGAGATCGGTGAGTGTGCTGCTCTATGTGGAGTGCCCGGTCAGGGCCGTGCTGCAGTCGGCATGGTGCGACGCTGGCCCGGCCAGAAACAAGACGTTTCACCGCTGCCTTGCGGGCTGCTTTGGATTGGGGCTCCTGGATTGCAGAGAGTGCCCTTCTCTCCTGGAGCTCCCGACTGGAAGCTGACATCCCAGGGCCTCTGCGGCAGTAGTGAATGCTCTGCAGGCCCTGAGGATGGAGACTAGCCTGCTCCCGACCGGTGCACTGGTGGTGCCCCTCCCACATTCAGTTCATGTCAGCGGCCATTGCGGGTGCTGGAAGGCCTGCATTGCGGAGCGATCAGCGGCCCTGAAACAAAAAGCACCTGCAGTCGCTGGTGGTAACTACCCCCTAGGGTGGCCTTCAGATACTGCTGCGGGAGAGGACAAGAAGTGAAGCCAGAGGCCTACGTCTGCTGCCCTCCCCCATGTGGCGTGGGGAGCTGCAGTTGCATCACCCATCAGCAGTAACCATCAGGGGCTGTAGCACTGCATCCATTGGACCCTCCTACTTGCCACCTGAAGTGCACTTGGCCCAGGGCGCTAGGGATGCACTAGCACAGCCTCATCACAGGGACTCCTGATTTTCTTAGGGGCCTCCTTGCTCAGCTTAAGCTGGGAGTCACAGCTGCGGTCTCTTCCATGGGGGGGCAGCGCTCACAGGGCCAGAGACGCTGAAGTGGTGAGCCTGATCTCCCCTTTTTCTTACAGCGCTGCACATCGACGCACAGTGGCAACGAGATCTGCTTCGTGGTGGTGGCTGCTGCTGCACGCTCCTGGAACTCCCGGTGAGGAGGGGGCCACCCACGTACGGAGAACATGACTGGGCTACTCATGCTGCAGCGCTGGACCTTCTACAGTGCTAGCAAGTGGGCCTGCTCTGCTTACTGTCTTCCACCTGCAACTGCGTTGGACCTAGCGGGACACATCCTCAAGATGGGCTGCCTCCGGTCAGGCTCCGCTGTCGCACCTGCTTGGACACCTGTCAGGGGTGCAGCTTTGATCGGTCGCTCAGAGTCTGTGGGTGCTCATGATTGGCCCTCGTCGCTGGTGGACAAACTGGATGTGTTGCTGGATGCTGCGGAGAGGACCCGCACATCCCTGGAGAACTGTGTCTCTTTCGAGAACAAAATTGACAGCATACCCACAGACCTTATTCTGCTGCACGCTCACCATCACAAACTAGCAGACAAAGTGGGCACTGCAGAGCAAACCATTGCCGAACTTCAGCCAACATCCAAAGAATTAGTATCCTCAATCCAGCTGTTGATGGATCGTGTCCACAGCCTTGAGACCAATGCGAAAGATGCAGAGGGCTGCTCACGCTGAAACTATGTGTGCGTGGTGAGCCTTCTGGAAGGCATTGAAGGACGCAATCCTGTAGAATATCTGGATAATTGTCTACAGAACTTGATCCCGCCTGAATCCCTTTCACAGTTCTTCTCGAAGGCTCACTGCTTCCCAACACGGAGACCCCAGTCTGGCTCTAACCCCAGACTGATGCGGAGTCGCCTACTTTAATACCGGGTCATCATCCTACGCGTAACTAGAAAACTTAATGAAACTGTGGTTGACAGCCCCCACATAATGTCCTTCCTCGATTACACAGCAGCAGTGCAGCGTCACAGGGCCTCCTTTCTGGCTGTCAAATGGCGTCTTCACAAACTGGATTTGAAATACTCCCTGCTTTTTCTGGCAAGATTGTGTCACGACAGATGGCAAAGCGCGCTTCTTTGACTCGCCGGAAGATGCTTTGGAATGGCTTGGGACGTCTGGGCTTGTGTCACCCTGTCAGGCAGCAGGCACAGAGCTGACCACAGGCGGAGTGACTGGTGGGTGCCCCTGTGTGGTCCTAGTTGTGGTAGGGCACTCCCTCCCGCCCCCCTCACCCCCAGACCTACGGTGGTCCCGGATCTGGAACAGGTCATATAGGAACGAAGACTGGCTCTCCAACCCATAGTAGTGATAAACGATGCCTGACTTGAAACCTTAACTACCGGAATATTTCCAAAAGAACTCAAAAAGTCACACATACGCCCTTTACTGAAGAAAACAAACTTGGACCCGCTGAACCCTGACAACTACAGACCCATTACAAATGGACCTTTCCTGGGCAAACTGATAGAAAGAGCAGTGTTCGCCCAGATGTCACAATTCATTGAAGAGAATGACATACTTTCAGACTTCCAAACAGGATTCCGTCCGGGAAGAGGCACTGAATCTGCCCTCCTTGCCATCTGGAATGACCTGAAGAATACAGTAGACCGCAACGGGGTTGCTGCGCTACTCCTCTTGGACCTCTCGGCTGCCTTTGACACGGTTGACCATGACACTCTGAAACAAAGACTCTATGAAGCCGGCATAGAGGGAACTGCTCTAGACTGGATCGCGTCCTACCTTCGAAACAGAACTAATGTCATCCATACCCCACCTTTCTAGTCCAAACCTATACTCCACAAAAGCAGGGGTCCCTCAAGGCTCTATCAGCTCGCCCATGCTTTTCAACATCTACATGAAGTTGTTACCGGTACTGATCAATCAATTTCACCTCACGTGCTATAACTATGCAGATGACACACAAATACTCCTTCAACTGGAATGCCCCAAAGACATTGGAAAATCCCCAATTTTCAGTTGTCTCAGAGCCGTGGATCAGTGGATGACTTGGAGCCATCTCAAATTGAATGCTTCCAAAACGGAAATACTCACGTGTGGCAATTGGAAACATTATGACCCGCTTGCCGCCTGGCCTGATGAACTGGGATCACTGCCTAAATTATCGAAGGAAGTAAGAAACCTCGGAATGCCCATGGACTCCAAGCTATCGATGAATGCCCAAGTGGACAAACTAGCAAGATCAAGCTTTGTCACTATAAAAACAACACTGCGACAAATTTTCCCTCATTTGGGATTTCCACACAAGGTCCAAGCTACTATCTCCCTTGTTCTGTCCAAACTCGATTACGCCAATAGCCTCTACCACGGATCACCTTTAAAAACCATGAAAAGACTACAACGGATTCAGAACTCGGCTGCCAGACTACTCTTGCATATCAAACCGCGAGACCACATCTCACCTGCCTTGAAAGCCCTGCATTGGTTACCGGTTGCCAGAAGATCCACGTTCAAGCTGCTTTGTATCACCCACAAAGCAATACATGGAATGGGACCGCTCTTCATCAGGAATAAAATCACCAAACACATTCGACAAAGGAACCTCCGCTCTAAAGGGGCACCTCGCCTCAAAATCCCAAGATACAAGAAAAAAACCATGGGTGGCACATCCTTCTCTGTTCAAGCAGCCAAACTATGGAACTCTTTACCCCCCAACATAAGATCCACCGACAGCCACCTTATCTTCAGAAAACTACTCAAGAATTGGCTCTTCCCCACATAAGCACCATACGCAAACAGAAATTTACAGCAAATCCCTCTGTATATAAGCATTTATTTGTACTATAGATATGTACCTATCTTTGTGCATTGCTTTGTATAAACATGTAGAATAATTATGTTGTTAAAAAAAATTAAAGTACAATAACACTTGAAAACAGGAGTTTATCTGGTGCATCTTTGGTCTACATCTACTTGCTTCCATTGTGCATTTATGTACCTTCCATGTACTTGGATCCTTGTGTTTGTTACTTTTCTCCTGAAAAAGCATATCCAATGCACTACCCTATTTCTCATCCTGTACCTCTATCAATATCTTTAATCTACATATACTTACCTCCTTTATGCATCTATATACTTTCAATGTACTTATGGATCTATATATTTATCACTTTCTTCTAATTTAGCATTTCCAATGCACTACCCTATTTCTCAGCCTATACTTCTCTTAATATATCTTCTAGCCCAACTTTCTGATTCATCTCAAACTTCTTTCTACTACTCTTTCCAATGCACTACCCTATTTCTCACCCTATAGATCTATCAATATATCCTCTACATCCACTCTCTCATTTATCCCAAACCCCATACCACTACTATGATCCCCAAAATAACCCTTTCTAGACTCTCCCCTACTCTACCCCTCCTTGCATCATCTGACACCTCTTTTACTATACCGATCCCCCAAAACAAACCTTTCTAAACTCTTCCTCTGACTCTTCCCTCCAAAACCCCTTTTACTCATCCAAAAGCCTCCTCCTACTGCTATGACCTCCAAAAAAAAAAAAAAATCCTTCACTCTTCTATCCCTCCACTATCCTTTTCAATCAAAATAACAGACTAACATGTTCATTTCTCAAATTCCATATTCCACTATACTAATTCACCACTAATCCTTTATGGGTTCCAGAGTAGCGTGCTACTCGCCAATAAAGCGTTTCAACACCCCATCAGGGTTATAAGCGCTATATAAATGCAAACCTTTTTCCCTTTTCTACCCCTCCCCAACCCTTCTCAATCCTAATAACTGACTAACATATCCACCACTCAAATTACTTTAATTTTTCACCATACTAATTCAACACTAATCCTTATGGGTTCCAGAGCAGCGTGCTACTTGCCAAAAAAGCACTTCAAAACCCCATCAGGGGTAGCAAGCGCTATATAAATACAAACCTCTTTCCCTCTTCTATCCCGCCGCCTACCCTTTTCTATCCAAATAACTGAATAACATATCCACCACTCAAATTACTTCATATTTCACTATACTAATTTTCAACACTAATCCTTTATGGGTTCCGGAGTAGCGTGCTACTCGCCAGAAAAGCACTCCAACACCCATCAGGGGTAACAGTTGCTATATGAATGCAAACCTTTCTTCCCCTTCTATCCCTCCGCTATCCTTCTCACTCCAAATAACTGACTAATATCCACCACTCAAATTACTTTCATATTTCACCATACTAATTCACCACTAATCCTTTATGGGTTTCCGGAGTAGAGTGCTACTCGCCAAAAAAGCGCTTCAATAACCCCATCAGGGGTAACAAGCGCTATATAAATACAAACCTTTTCTCCTCTTCTATCCTTCTGCAATCCTTCCGAATCCAAATAACTGACTAACCTATCCACCACTTAAAATTACTTTCATATTTCACTATACTAATTCAACACTAATCCTCTATGGGTCCCGGAGTAGCATGCTACTCGCCGAAAAAGCGCTTCGACGCCTCGTCAGGGGTAGTAAGCGCTATATAAATGCAATTACAATTACAATACAATACCAGCCCTGATGAACAATTCAGGTGGTCCTCAAATGAGGATAGCTCCTCCACTGCCACTCCTACAGACGTTGATGCCTTGACACCACCAGAAGTCAATTCGCAGACAGCTGATGACATTATCTGAACAGCCCCTACTCACATATGTAATTCTCACTGTTTCCTTTTAGGCAGATCACGCGCTATTACACACTGTAGAAGTGTGGCTCAATGGTTAGAGCGGCAGACCCTGATGCAGAGATCTGGCCCGGGACCAGGGTTCAATTCCCGCCTCGGCGGGTCTTGGGCTCAATTTCCTCGGACCTGATAATTCTCGCCTCGGTGCCTATTCTAATCATGGGTCCCACTCTGCAACTCTGGGCAATAGCTTGCTTAATCTCCACAACGGCCCCAACAGCGCTGGGATGCCTGGCTTCACCCTGGGGGTGCCCAGGAGTGGACATTTCACAGGGAAAAGCCAGGAAGGGTTCCACAGCGGTATGCGTACAGCGCCTGGACACCCCTTTGGGGGTATGGGTGCGCTTTACAAGTACAAATTTCATTTCATTTCACTGTTGTTGTTCATTGCTGTTACTTGACTTCCAACACTCAACTTCTGCTGCACTACTAGCTCCCGCAACGTGCACGTATGAAATACATGACCACCGTTTTATGCATCTACCACCGGCTGGAATACTCATGCTTACGCTACATGGAGCACACCACCCTTGGCCGCTACACCTCCCAACGGTAAAACCTTCTGTTACAGGCTTTACTGCTCTACCCTGCATACCCCCCATTTGGCATTGCCTCCATGCCCTATGAAACCTTGGCCCGGTGCTCACCCTTAATTTCCACCACTGCCATCACAAGCCTGGTCTCTAACGCCACTCATGACATTTGCCCTCCTCCCGTACACACACTGCCGATCTGACACACATTACTTTCAATACCTGGAATGTGCAGGGCATGCATACCCCCTTCCTGCCGATATGCCGTTAATGCCTATGTCCAGCACCGCTCCGCGCAGGTGTCCATGTTCTAGGAAACACACTTGACATTGGCTGGGACAAGCAAACTCCAAAGTAGCCGGCGCGGCCAGGTCTACACTACTCATTTTTCTTCCTTCGCGTGAGGGGTATTGCTTTGAATCAGACCTGGGGTCCCCTTCTCTACTGAGGAGGTGGTAACAGACAGTGAGGGCAGGTACGTTCTTGTCAATGGTCGACTGGATGGCCGTCACATCCTTATTGGCAGTATATATGCACCTAACACGGAGCAACCCCTGTTCCTCCGACAGCTATCAGTGACGCTATCCCACTGAGGTAGATTCCATGGCTTTTGGGTGGGGACTTTAACTGTGTCCTAAACATTGACCTTGGCAGATCCTTCCCTCCACTGTCTAGCACCCCGGCCACCACCAACGCGCAGGCCTTGCGTGACTGGCTTTAGCACTGACACATGGTAGACATTTGGCGGGAGCAGAATGCTCAAACAAAAGTGAACTCCTTTTCCTCTGCCCACCACCTGCACGTTAGGCTTGACCGTTTCATTGGCACTGAGTCCCTCCTGCCCTCAGTGACGCACATTGACTACCTGGGCCGCACCCATTCGGATCATAACCCACAGAGCCCCTAGCTTGCATGGGACACTGGCCCTCCTCCTGTCCCAGCATGGCGCAAGCAGCCAGCTGCACTTGAAGACCCCCCCCATTGTTCGCCTCATTGCACTCCGCTATTGAAAACTATTTCGAACACAACCATGGGTCAGCAACGTCTAGACTGATTGAGTGGGACACATTCAAAGCAGCGGCCAGGGACCACTTCTGGCAGCGCAACACAAACATGTTTCCCTTCTTGAGCACCTGCGTTGCCTGACTTATGTGGACCACTCTGCACGTACACATGCCACTGCCGACAAATCCAGCACAATGTTGGCATGGCTCATACGATTGGAACATCCCCGGTACCACTATTGTGGCACTAAGATCAGCTGCTGGCGACTTGCTTTATACACAGCAAGACATACATCTAGAACTAACCCACCACTATGCCTCGCTGTACCAGTCTCGGATTGATGCTCTCCCATCAGATACTAAAGCCTTCTTCTCCACGATTCCCCTGCCTCGCCTTGCGCCCGACCAAAAAGCGGAGCTAGATGACCCAATTATGCTTTTTGAAATATAGGAAGCGATCAGGGCCCTGGCATGGGCAAGACACCCATCCCAGATGGCTTGCCTGTTGAATTTACAAGGCATATGCAGCGCTTATGGTGCCCTGGTTACTTACCGTCTACGAAGAGGCTCTGGCAGCCTCATGCCTTCCCACCTCCCTATGCGAAGCTCTGCTTATATCGCTTCCTAAGCCGCACAAAGATCCCACCGAACTGGGCTCCTATCAGCCCCTGGCGCTGTTTAACACAGATTATAAGGTACTTGCTAAGATTCTGGCTACTCGGTTGGCACATATGGCACCACTGCTGGTACACCCTGACCAGAATGGGTGTGTAACAAAGCACAAGGAATGGTAGCGGTGGAACATAGAGTAGCACATCAATTATAAAACAGTATCTTTCTAGAAGTACTCTATAATCAGATGCCAGTGTTGGTGCCACTCAAGGTAACGTAAGACACCCCAGTACCACGGATGTCACCCCATAGAAGTACCAAAGAACTTCTATGTTAGTTTAAACAAAACAGATTTACCCCGGCACTCTTCAAATTTTTGTGTCACTATTGTTAAATAGTGTAGTTAGTTTGTAAAAATATTCATGTGACAGCTCCCAGGTAAGTAATCCAACAAGTCAATTTATGCAAAAAGAATTTTAGTTTAATGACATTGTTCCATTTCCAGTTGTGGTGACCTCATACTTATAAGTACAGTCCACATATACAGAGTAAAAATTGCTACAAGTGTTGTTTTCATAAATAGATTCACGGAAATCCCATTCATATAGCCTCTATGTTGTCACAGATGGTAACAGCCGACACGTGTTTCGTTACGTTGGTAACTTCTTCAAGGCTGTAAATAATGCGAACACAGTACAAAAATATTTACAAACAATGGGAGAGAAAGGACAATGAACAATAATACCATTGCCATAGAGGTGATTTTCTCTATGTGATCCGACTTTATTTAACCCATAAAGATGGAATGATGAAGGGACAGATATACAGAAAACATGTGCAATCCATCACCACAAGAAAGCTACACATGTGTATAAAACAGAAAAGCCAGAATGATAATCCCCTGTGCATAAAGTGGACCTTGTCCCAAATGAGTAAATATTAAGTGAGCCAAAGTGACGTAAACAAAAGACACTAAGATCAGTGGGAGAAAACAAAGCAAGAATAGCTAAATCTACCTTATGTGTCCAATAACGTAAGTCCAAATAGTTGAGAATGCTCCCATAAGTAAGAGAGGAACCCGTAATTTACGTAGCAATACTGGGGGACCCTTTGAACAAAGAAAATGAGGAAATAGGTATATACATGTCATAATAATGACACGTGGTCAAACACGGATAGATAGTGGCCTTGATTTGATAAAAAAGTGTGCCACTTACATGCGTTAAGTGTCAAACTCCAAAATATCGATTGGTTGTTATAAATGAGTAACTTGCGGAAGGTGTCTTCACGTAGAGGTGAGGACGAGTGACCATCTTAAGGAGCGCTATATGTCCTGCCACTTACAGTGGCAGCGTATGCCAAAATGTCATCTGAGCTCTCAACGAGGTAACAGCCTTTTGCTGGTTGCCATCATGCAAGTCTTCAGCCGCGTGATACACTCTGATGCCCAGATATCGGAACGTGGATGGCTGCCAGAGTACCTTACCCTGGTTGAGGGTGAAGTAGGGATTCGCCAGCGAACGGGTGAAAGGGAACAAACAAGATTTAGTCCAGTTGCCCTTGAGGCTGGACAGATGGGCAAAGCGATCAAGCTTTAGGGAGATTGCATCTGGGATGGAGTGAAGAGCTTTTAGGTAAATGAGTAGATGATCTGCATAGAGAGAAACGGAGTGTAGATCGTCTCCCAGCGGGATACCCAGTCTGCGCTTCCGGCACGGAGGGCAAGTGCCAACGGTTCTATGGCCAGTGAGAAAAGCAGGGGTGAGTGAGGGCAGCCCTAGCGAGTACCCCAGTGAATCTGGAATGAGTCCGATATCAGAGGGCCAGTTTTGACCCTGATCAGTGGGCAGGTGTAGAGTAGCTTGACCAGCTTTAAGTAGCGGTCTCCAACACCATAGAGTGCTAAGGTTTCGAACAGAAAGGCCCATTCAAGTGAATCAAAGGCCTTGGTCAATTCTAGTACAGACAGCCTGCTTGAGGCCACGATTCTGGCACATACTTCAGGATGTGGAAAAAGCACCTCGGATTTAAGGACGCACTGCGAGCTGGCACACACCCATTCTGTTCATATAGCCTCTATGTTGTCACAGATGGAAACAGCCGACACGTGTTTCATTACGTTGGTAACTTCTTCAAGGCTGTAAATAATGCGAACACAGTACAAAAATATTTACAAACAATGGGAGAGAAAGGACAATGAACAATAATACTATTGCCATAGAGGTGATTTTCTCTATGTGATCCGACTTTATTTAACCCATAAAGATGGAATGATGAAGGGACAGATATACAGAAAACATGTGCAATCCATCACCACAAGAAAGCTACACATGTGTATAAAACAGAAAAGCCAGAATGATAATCCCCTGTGCATAAAGTGGACCTTGTCCCAAATGAGTAAATATTAAGTGAGCCAAAGTGACGTAAACAAAAGACACTAAGATCAGTGGGAGAAAACAAAGCAAGAATAGCTAAATCTACCTTATCTGTCCAATAACGTAAGTCCAAATAGTTGAGAATGCTCCCATAAGTAAGAGAGGAACCCGTAATTTACGTAGCAATACTGGGGGACCCTTTGAACAAAGAAAATGAGGAAATAGGTATATACATGTCATAATAATGACACGTGGTCAAACACGGATAGATAGTGGCCTTGATTTGATAAAAAGTGTGCCACTTACATGCGTTAAGTGTCAAACTCCAAAATATCGATTGGTTGTTATAAATGAGTAACTTGCGGAAGGTGTCTTCACGTATTTTTCCTTCCAATATTTCTATACTCAGTCTTTGCCTATGTGAAAAATTACAAATAAAACTCCCATATGTATCATTAAAGAAGGTACAACTCAGAAAAAAAGAGAAATATTTTTTAAATATCTATACGTATCTATAATGCAAAAAATCTAAGTTGTGACAAATAACAACTTAATTAGCTGTATATGAAAAAGGATGGTAAATAATGTCACTTACAAATATCTGTGAATCCTACTTCATGCATTTGGTGTAGGCTTGCAAAAAAAATTCAGATGTAGGTCCTAAATGCCGAACAAAAGAAGGACCGTTAGACTAGCACCAAAAAAAAAACGTAATTTATATTAACATGTATCCTTAAAAGACCAATTCTTGACTTCCAGGAATTGTATCCGAACTTTCTTCATTTAGTTATGAGAATTACTCTCGAAAATGCCAGAAGACATCAAAATTATGAATGTGTTTGTCCTATTTTTAAATGGGATAACCGAAAATGAAACCAGAAACCAGAAACGTGAATCACATTGGGTGGGAAACAGGTGGTAAAACAGTTGCCAAGTTACTGTGTTATATAAACCTGGCCAGTCAAATCTTATCTTTAAAATACCAGCACGATATAAAACCGGAGGTTAGGCAGTTAACCTATATTGAAAGAATCTATCCTAGCGTTCGGAAACGATAAGTTTCTTCCCAAACAGATGTAATTAAACCCGATCCTACATATGGCCTTTCACTTACTTGGAATTCTAGTATAGCGTCGAGGGCTCTGATATGCCCCCTAGAGGTAAAAAGACAAAAATTAAAACACAGAAAACTGTCATAAAAGAAGATTAAGGGACTAAAATACAAAGCCATCTTGTTCTAAACGTATATGACAACTCCATCTCGCTTACCTATTTTCGGCGCAGCGCGCCGTGTTGTGATCGTAGTATGCCCAGTCCGAGTAAACGATTCCTCCACTAATTGTTGCGCTATATATATATGCTCCTGCCACCATGTAACTTAGTCTCGGGGCAGGT
This sequence comes from Calotriton arnoldi, assembly GCA_963921515.1. Lineage (NCBI taxonomy): Eukaryota > Metazoa > Chordata > Amphibia > Caudata > Salamandridae > Calotriton > Calotriton arnoldi. Next base: position 2,975,786 of record CAWUFW010000269.1, on the reverse strand, counting down.
TGGCGCCAAAAAACAAAGAGACCTTCCCCCAAACTTGGGAGTGACAGGCTATTCGGAAGCCCCTACACTAAAGATAAAAGAAGGGCTAAGTGTTTTTTTTTTATGTACTAACGCAGCGGCCATATTGCAAGGATATCGATGTAAACGAGTTAATGGACAGCGACAAAGTTAAGGGTCCTCTAGTTGCATTGGGAAGCCAAAGATAAGTCATAACTTTCACATCATGGAATCTAAGTGTGAGAAATACCCAGTTATGTTTATTGATCAGTTTTAAGTTATCAATATTGAAAAAGCTTGGTAGTAGCAAGACCGGCCGATGTATGCAGATCTCAGATATATTAGAGAAAGCCAAGAAGGATAGTGTGAGAATACACAGATACCACCTACGTGCAGATTGGTCATTACATTAGATGTTGTATATTGCACAATTCTTCATTGATCATGATATTATTCTTAGACTAAAACTCTTTCAAAATTCACAACATCTGAAAGGGCCATTTCTTGATGATATTTTTTGATTACTATAATAAATCAAGTATGTATGTGCAGTAAAAGCGTTTAAAAGAAATTCGACCTTTCTAGACAGGCTACAATAGTATAGTCCATCGTGCTTGTTAATAGTCAAAAACACATTTCGTTCAAAAAGGAAATCTAATGTGTCACAAAATATACAGCTTTCACAGTGAAAAAAATAGTCTTGCTTGATTAAAATGAGACAACTTGATCATATATACAATACCGTGTTACATTCAAATTATATCTAACAGTTTAAACAGAAATTACAGTTTCAGTTATTTATGGGGAGAGCTAAGGTATCCAAATTTTAAACAGATGGTCAATAAAATGGCAAGGTCCCGACAAGAAGATTAATCACAGACAAAGCATATTTCACAGGTATTGTTGAGACCTACTCTGTGCCTCAATCTGTAAGGAATACATGTAGTTCTCTATCAATGTTTAGGCCCAACTCCACAGCCCGAAGACGTAGAATCCATTGAGATTCCGGTTTTCTAAGTACCTGTGTCCTATCTCCACCCCTGGGATCATTGTGTACCTGAGCAATTCCATGAAACCTGATACTTGCCAAATTTAAGTTCGCAAGAGGGTAACTCATATCATTATTGCGTATTGCTCTCATGTGTTCCTGAATTCTTTCCTTGAGAGGACGTATTGTGCTCCCAATGTAGACTAATCCACATTGGCAGCGGATACAATAGACCACAAATTTAGAATTACAGTTTATAAATTGTTGAATGTGGTGCACAGTGGTGGTATTGTATCTGAATTCCTTTATTCTATTGCACGCAAATGGACACATGTTGCACTGAGTACAGCTGTAAAACCCTCTTGGTTTATCAGGTAGCCATGTCTGTCCCTGAGACTTGGGTGGGAGCTAGCTGGAACACAGAATGTCTCTGAGGGTCTTGCCCCTCCTATGGGCTATTCTTGGTTTGTTCGTGATATATTTCACCAGTGACCCGTCTAGTGTCAGGAGATGCCAATGTTTTAGTAAAATCTTATTAATGGCATGACTATGTGTATTATATCCTGTTAGAAAACTAAGTTTGTCCTTGTATTTATTCAGAGCCTTGCTGTTCTTCTTTTTAAGTAATGTGTGTCTAGTTGTTTTCATAATCTGTTTTTTAGACCTATTAAGGACCGATGATGTATAGCCTCTGTTCTTAAAACGTTCCTCTAGAATGTCTAATTCTTTGAAAAAGACACTGTCCTCACTGCAGTTTCTCCTTACTCGAGTCATTTCACCCAGCGGGATTGCATTGACCTGTGTGTTGGGATGAGCACTAGAAGCATGCAGTATTGAATTGCATGATGTTGGTTTCCTGTATAACCGAGACATTATCTTATTGTCCGTGATATAGATCACCACATCCAGAAACTCTATTTCAGATTCATTGTAATTGGAAGTGAATCTAAGATTAAAGTTGTTATCGTTAAGATAATCCGTCAAGGATTCAAACTCCGATTTGTTGCCTGCCCAGATGATAAAAATATCATCTATATAATAACCCCAATACACTATCTGTCCAGTAAGATTTGGGGGAACCGTTCACCCACAGATGTTTGGCTTCAAATCTGCCCATAAACAAATTGGCAAACGATGGCGAAAATGTTGAGCCCATCGCTACGACCATTGATTGCTTATACCATGTGTCCTGATGTAGAAAGACATTGTTCTCTAACACTAAGCGGGTAAGGTCTAACACCATTTCTGTGTGTTCAAATAGAGTGGCATCTCTTGAAGATAATGTGTCACGCAAAGCCTGTAAGCCTTGTTCTACTGGTATGCTCGTGTATAGGGAGCAAACATCTAATGTGGCAAATGCAAGTTCCCCAGTCCATTCTATGTGTTCCAGTTTATTAAGGAGATCTCCTGTGTCCCTAAGATATGATGGTAGGTTAAGTACCAGAGGTTGTAGGAAAATGTCAATGTATTCAGACAGATGTTCCGTAGGTGACCCAATACCGAAGACTATCGATCTCCCTGGTGGAAAAGTACCTGTCTTGTGAATTTTTGGGAGCATGTATATACAAGGTGCTCTCGGTAGTGGAGTAAACAGATACCTATATTCAATATCGGAAATGAGACCTCGTTCCTTCCAAAACTTTAATCTTTCTTCAATACAACGTGTGACTTCCTTCAACGGATTTGCTCCTAGCTGTCTCTCAATCTCTTGTATATAGTCCACATCCTGCATCACCACAATATTGCCGCCCTTATCCGCTTCCTTGATTACAACATCAGGGTTATCAGCTAATGTTTTAAGGGCCTGGTACTCGTTCTTTGTCAAATTAAACAAAGGTTTCCTGCCTTGGCTGTTGCATTTGTATGTAATGTATGTAAATCCCTTGTGACAGCCCTAGGAAAGCGATCTATCAAATTATCTGAGGGCAGGGCTGGGACAAATTTTGATTTTTGTTTACAACCACTAACAACATTAAGATTTGGCATAATATCAAGGTCAGATAAGGTGTCTAGCATGGTGTCGGAATCATTCTCTAAAGACAACAGTAGATGTATATTTTGCACATTTTGATCGTTGTATTGCACGGTGGAACCAATTCAGTGACGGAGTGAGTAGGCATTGGATTATCCTCAAAAAACGTTTTCAGTTTAGCACGTCTAGTGAATTTAAACAAATCAATATGTAAGTTAACAAAGTCTGATCTTACAGTTGGACAAAAACCAAGGCCTTTAATAAGAACATTGGTAACATCTTTAGAGAGTCTCAGATTGGACAGATTAACTATATTTACATCATTAGAAGGAGTCACATTTGTAGAGTTAGATCTACATAGAACATTATCTAAGGTTGTACTCAATTCTTCGCATTGCTGGACAGTGAGCGAGTGTTTGTTGCGCCCTCCCTTGCACCTGTTGTGGTGCCCGCCCGTCTTGTTTTCTTATGTCGCAAGTTACTCATTTATAAGAACCAATCAATATTTTGGAGTTTGACACTTAACGCATGTAAGTGGCACACTTTTTTATCAAATCAAGGCCACTATCTATCCGTTATTGACCACGTGTCATTATTATGACATGTATATACCTATTTCTTCATTTTCTTTGTTCAAAGGGTCCCCTAGTTTTGCTACGTAAATTACGGGTGCCTCTCTTACTTATGGGAGCATTCTCAACTATTTGGACTTACGTTATTGGACACATAAGGTAGATTTAGCTATTCTTGCTTTGTTTTCTCCCACTGATCTTAGTGTCTTTTGTTTACGTCACTTTGGCTCACTTAATATTTACTCATTTGGGACAAGGTCCACTTTATGCACAGGGGATTATCATTCTGGCTTTTCTGTTTTATACACATGTGTAGCTTTCTTGTGGTGATGGATTGCACATGTTTTCTGTATATCTGTCCCTTCATCATTCCATCTTTATGGGTTAAATAAAGTCGGATCACATAGAGAAAATCACCTCTATGGCAATAGTATTATTGTTCATTGTCCTTTCTCTCCCATTGTTTGTAAATATTTTTGTACTGTGTTCGCATTATTTACAGCCTTGAAGAAGTTACCAACGTAATGAAACACGTGTCGGCTGTTTCCATCTGTGACAACATAGAGGCTATATGAACAGAATGGGTGTGTGCCAGCTCGCAGTGCGTCCTTAAATCCGAGGTGCTTTTTCCACATCCTGAAGTATGTGCCAGAATCGTGGCCTCAAGCAGGCTGTCTGTACTAGAATTGACCAAGGCCTTTGATTCACTTGAATGGGCCTTTCTGTTCGAAACCTTAGCACTCTATGGTGTTGGAGACCGCTACTTAAAGCTGGTCAAGCTACTCTACACCTGCCCACTGATCAGGGTCAAAACTGGCCCTCTGATATCGGACTCATTCCAGATTCACTGGGGTACTCGCTAGGGCTGACCTCACTCACCCCTGCTTTTCTCACTGGCCATAGAACCGTTGGCACTTGCCCTCCGTGCCGGGAGCGCAGACTGGGTATCCCGCTGGGAGACGATCTACACTCCGTTTCTCTCTATGCAGATCATCTACTCATTTACCTAAAAGCTCTTCACTCCATCCCAGATGCAATCTCCCTAAAGCTTGATCGCTTTGCCCATCTGTCCAGCCTCAAGGGCAACTGGACTAAATCTTGTTTGTTCCCTTTCACCCGTTCGCTGGCGAATCCCTACTTCACCCTCAACCAGGGTAAGGTACTCTGGCAGCCATCCACGTTCCGATATCTGGGCATCAGAGTGTATCACGCGGCTGAAGACTTGCATGATGGCAACCAGCAAAAGGCTGTTACCTCGTTGAGAGCTCAGATGACATTTTGGCATACGCTGCCACTGTAAGTCGCAGGACATATAGCGCTCCTTAAGATGGTCACTCGTCCTCACCTCCTTTACTTCGCCAATCTCCACCTCTATATTCCTGCTCCCTGGAAAAATCTATTTGGGAATTCATATGGAACAATTCTCGCTGCAGAGTTGCATTGTCAAAACTATATTTGCCCACAGACCAGGACGGCCTTGCGTGGCCTCATTTTGAGTACTACTATCTCAACTTCAGTGGGTGGCCAAGTGGATGGCAGGCTTACAGCTTGCGGACAAGGCAACAGCTGCACCGACCTACAGTCAGCTGGATGCCCTCCATATGTTTCACCCATGGACATCCATACCTAAGGCTATGTTGGGGGTAGCATGCCGCTATTATCGCTGAGCACTTTTTCTAACACGTGCAGTGACTATTTATGCTCCGGCGATATCCCTGCTCGGCACGCCCAGAGGGCACGCCATTACGTCATCAGCAGAACTAACCGCCTGGCACACAGTCGGCATGCACAAACTAGGAGACCTTTACCGGGATAATATCCTCCTGACTTACGAGTCTTTGATGGAGGAGGACGGCCTCCCACTTGGTCACTTCCTTCTATATAATTCACTAGTGACCACCATGGGAAGTAGATGGGGTGACATGGTACTGGAGCTACCAACACACTTTACCATGCAATATCTGTATGTAATGGGACCGGGCAGACACCTGATCCACTGGTTTGCAGACTCGCTGCGCTCACATGCTGGCCCTCAGCTCACCTCCCTTCGTCACAAGTGGGAGGAATAGCTCACTCATCCCTGCACCGACAGGGAACAGGAAACGCTGCTACAGGGTCCGGTCAATGTCCCCCACAATGCCAGATTTTGCCTTATTCAATTTTATATTGTGCACAGGGCTTACCTCACCCCAACAAAAATAAACCAATATTTCCAGTGTTCAGATGCCACTTTCCCCCATTGCTACCTGGTTGACGCCAACCTGTTGCACATGCTTTGGGGGTTCTTGCACCTGCAAAATTACTGGCAGGGGGTCACTACTCAGCTGTCCACCTGCACAGGACGCTTGAAGCTACCCACCTGGTAGGCGTGCATCCTCGGTTTCCATTGTAGGACAAAGAAAAACAAGCTCACATCTTGTTTCCTTGATCTAGGGCCATTAACGGGCAATCGCCTCATCACTCGTCGATGGAAGGTTCGGAGCCCGCAGTGCTTGCGGCCTGTACACATTCTCTTATGACTTGGACGCAGGCGGAAAGTGTTGCCTTGCATAGAGAAGATAATATAGAGCTACGTAACTACCCCATAGGGGCCAACTGGGATGCTATCCTAGCAGACCTGCGGGCCGCCGCTCATTCGACTCCCGGCGGTGGAACTTACTCACCACTACAGCAATCAGATGATATAGTGCACTGAATGGTTCTCCGACTGCTGGGATGGGTTGGGATATGCACCACATGCCCTGCACGTGGCTCCAGGCTACTTCCTGGTCAAAGCGCATTTATGCAGGCATCAATTAACTGCTGAGTGTGTTTGAAACGGCTTTAGTGAGGAGGGGGTCACGACGGGTGGAGGGACTGTTGTGGTTTTGTTGAAGTTTCTTCTTTTTACTCTGTTCACCTGTTTATTGCTCAGTATACAACTGATCTCATTGCTGTGAGATGTGGGTTGTAGCACGCAGATTATCCGGAATAATACGCTACAATCTTGACACTTATACGAGCGCTATTATCTGTAAATCATCTTTGATATAATTCACAATTGATTAATGTAACACACTGTATACCATGTAATTACGGCTTGTACCACTGCGCTCATGGTTGCTTTGCAAAATGCTGTACCAAATTTTCAAACTGCATACGATAATTGAAGCAAATTTCAATAAACCGATTTGGACAAAAAAAGAAATAGAGCGGAGTGGTGTCGAGTGGAGTTGCATAGAGTGGAGTAGGGTGGAGTGAAGTGGCATAGAATGAATTGGCATAGAGTGGAGTAGAGTAGACTAGAATGGTGTACAGTGGAGTGACGTAGATTGAAATAGCTTACAGTGGAGTGGTGTAGAGTGGCGTACAGTAAGCCCCATAAAGTGGAATAGCTTAGAGTGGAGTGGCATACAATACAGTGGCATAGAGTGGGGTGGGGTAGAGTGAAGTAGCATAGAGTCGAGTAGGGTTTGAGTTCATTGGAGTGGCGTACAGTCAGAAGGGTAATTTGTTAGGTGTGGTGGCTATTATAGCCATTGGGAAGGGGGTGGGGGGTTGGAGCAGTGTTATTTAGTGCTCCAAGCATTTATATGCAAATTAAACTTAATGTGTGTTTAACCATATTAATCTGTGTTCAATTATTATTACTCAGATGTAGTAGGTGGTTGTATTTACCTTAGAGGAGAACCACACATATATATTATTAAAATGTAATCAATGCATTTACTCAAGCTAACTGTATTTGCTCAGAAGCCATGTTTTCTAAAGTTGGCCTATTTTGTAACCAGGCCAGAGTTGCAAGCATTTCACGTTTATAAAATGTTCTGCAAGTCTCATGTTTTTCTCCTTCTGCAGGTGTGCTATCGAGTTCCTTATTAGCTAGAATGGGCTTATTGTTATTTTTTTTGTATCCTCATTCGCCACCAACGTCACTTCACTTCGCACCCAAGAAGTCTATACCCCTACTCAGCAAGCTGAGAAAGGTAGGCATTTGGAAGTGGAGACCCGCCTACAGGTACCAAGACTAACTTGGGTGCTGATGAAGAACCAGCTGAGATAACTCTTCCGCCAAGCTCCAGGAGCTAGATGACACTCGTCGTAAAACTTCCAGGGCGAGACTGGGAGTAACCGACATAGCCCGAAGAGTATTAAGGCAGCATAATCATAGGACTCAGAATTTTTATTTTTATTTTAAATTAATCAGTCAGCTCTGAGCCCACTCTAAGTTGCAGCAAGTCCCAAAATGCTTTCTTCTTCTTACTGCAGGATCTAGCTAAATCTAGCTTAGAAACCGCCAGGACTGAGGTCAGCCAGTCTGAGAAGGAGGGGGGAGTGGATTCTGTCCATCTTTTGCAAATTTGTCTCCTGGCTAGCAGGATAGCGTAAAAAAGCAGCGATCTAGAAGGACCCGTGACTTTATCTGTAAAGCCAAAGATAGTCAAAGGTAAGTCGATATGGATTGGACACCCCAAAGTACTTGCCAAGAAATTTCCAACACTATCCCAAAAGGTAGCCAAGGCAGGGCATTCTTTAAACATGTGGATGTCAGAAGCTAAGGCCAGCCCACATTTCTTGCAGCTCACTGGTGGGCCTTTAGTTATTTTAGAGAGTTTTTGTGGGGAGAACTAGGCCCTGTGAATGGTAAACAGGTGGTTCCTTTTCAGCCATGCCGGTTTTACTACCTCATATAGGATCTTGCAAGAATTCTGCCATAAATAGTCGCAATCTTGTGTAGATAAGGAACCCCCCCACAGTTCCTCGGCCAGCTTAAAATCACAGTCCACAGATTCGATTATGGCTTGGTACCAAAAAGAAACCTCCTTCCTCCCAGGGGGCTTAGCCTCAAGCTGATGTTCTAAGAAGCTGCCACTCCCTATTGGGTTTTTATGATTTGATTGTGATTGGGCCCAGCTTTTCAACTGAAGATATTTAAACCTTGAGAGGCCTACTCCGACTTTGTCTATGAGTTGTTCCCATGAAACAAAAATGCCATCAGAGACCAAGTCCCCCCAAACCACCAGCCCAGCTTCTCTCAAGGGTACTCCCAACATTTCCCTCAGACACTCCGGGGCACCAGGAGAATCCCAGAGGGGAGCCAAGCTAGAAAAGTAACCAAGCGCGGCCGTGCCCCTAAGTTTAGCCCAAGTTTTAGCAAAACCCTGGAAACCTTCAACTTAACCTTTTTAAAAAACTTTGGGTCCCCGAATTTAAACAAAAATCCTACCTCAGGTAAATTGGCGCCTCTAAGCATGGCTAGAAACATCCCCCCGCACCGGTGTTAACAGGCATTTTCAAGAGCATACGCGAATGTGTAAGTTGGAAGGCCCAAGCATAGAACTGGAGATCCGGCAGAGCGAGGCCTCCTTTCTCTCTCCTCCGCCTCAGCTTTTTCCATGCTATCCTTGACGATTTATATGCCCAAACAAATTAGTTAATATCCCGCTGTAGTTTGTCAATAACAGATTTTTCAAAATGAAGGGGAATACAATTAAAGAGGAAGGTGACCTTAGGGAGAATCGACATCTTAACCAGATTAACCCTTCCTAGAATGGATAAAGGGAGTAAAGCCCAGGATTTCATCAGTCTCTGGCACTCCCTAGCCACCATAGCAAGGTTTGTCTCGGCAATCTTTGTGATATCTTGCACGATGTTAATCCCAAGTATCTCATTTTAGAGCTGATCTGGTGCTGATGCTGGGTCCTCCCAAGGTTCCAAACCATAATTTCTGTCTTCGTGGCATTGATCTCATAGCCTGAAACCAGACCAAACTCCTGTGCCAGGCTGATCACGGCTGGAAATGCTGTTTGCAAGTTGGCCGAAAGAACTAAAATATCAGCAGCATAAAGGGCGACCCTCCTCTCCCACTCCCCATACTTGAAAGACTGGATGTTAGGATCATCCCTGAGCCGTTGAGCAAATGGCTCAATATATAGGTCAAAGTGGAGAGGGGAGAGTGGGCAGCCCTGCTGGTCCCCCTCGAAATCTTAAAAGGATCAGTGGTATTACCATTAACGAAAAGTCTGGCTGTTGGATTCTGGTAAATCAACTGAACTGTTTGACAGAACTTTTTCCCTAGGTTAAACTTCCCCAAGACTTCTGACAGGTAGGTCCAATTCACCCTGTCGAACGCCTTAGTGGCGTCCAAGGTCATGGCTGCTAATGGAAGGGAATATGCTGAAGCCAGATCAATCGCCCCTATAAAATCATAAGTGAGATCTGATAACTGCCGTCCCTTGACGAAGCCCTTCTGATCCAGATGAAGAATGTCTCCCGCCACAAGTCCCAATCTGGCCGCCAATATTGAAGCGAAGATTTTGTAGTCCGCATTCAAAAGTGAAATGGGCCTATATGACCCACAACATGATGGAACTTTCCCAGGTTTCAGGATCAGAATAATTGTGGCATCGTTCCATGAGACTGGGCGCTTTAAGCCCTCCTGAAAAATCTGATTGAAGAGCATCGTCAAGGTAGGGATAATTGTATCGCTCATTAGTCTATAGATCTCGGCTGGGAGCCCGTCGAGTCCCGCAGCTTTTCCGTTCTTGCAGCGTGATATGGCTTCCCCAACCTCAGCTTGGGTAAATTCCCGGTCTAAATGTTGCTGCTGTTCAGGCTTCAGGGAGGGAAGAGAGATGCCTTCCAGCCAGCTCTTGACATTAGAATTGTCCACCCTTTTGTCCTCTCGATAGATGTCTTGGAAGAAGGTCTGGAATGAATCACAAATTTCGTCATCCAAGGAAAGAGTAACTTCCCCACTAATAATTTCTTTAATGTGGTTTCTTACCCGGTCTGATTTAGTTTTCCACGAGAGAAGCTTTCCTGCCCCTTCTCCGTACTCGAAATGGGCGATTTTACTTGCCTCCCATCTTCCAGTGAGCCTAGTGTGCAAGATATTCTCCAACTGACCCTTCAGATTATCGAACTTGGTCTGACGTTGTTGCTGGATTTCAGGGGGAGCTTGGCAAATAAGATCGGCCTCCACAGCCTTCAGCTTAGCTTCAATTATAGAGATCTCCTCTTTATATTTTTTATTTCTATAGCTCAACCTACTTGTAATTTGACCTCGCAGGAAAGCTTTTAAAGAATCGCATACAACTGATATTGAAGCTGAATCTAGATTCACCCTCAAAAAATATTCAGTTTCCTGGGATAAGAAGGAGATCTCCTCTTCCTCCAAAAGTAGGGCTCGGTCAAAAGACCATGACCTGGTGAGACTAGGTAGTGGACACTCTAAGCCCAGCAAGATACCAGAATGGTCTGAGAGATGAGATGCCAGATAAGAAATTTTATTGACTCTACCTCTTAGCTGATTGACTTATCAACACATAATCTATTCTAGATTTGTGCTGATATTTATAATTTCTGTACGAGACTCCTAACTGCTGGCCTGATCTTTCCCTCCAGATGTCAGAAAAGGCGAATTGCTTCATCGCCCCAGTAGAAAATCCCGAGATTTAGAAGGGACCATAGCTCTATTATTTGGTGACTTATCTAGTAAGTGATCTAAAACGATGTTGAAATCCCCTGCTAGGACTACTGGTTCAGGGAAATCCAGCAAGTGGGAGAAGATAGTCTTGAGAAAAGAAGGATCATCTTGGTTGGGTCCGTAATAGCCAACCAAGGTAAACTGGATCCCCATAATAATAGCTTTAACAATGACCCATCTGCCACCTGGGTCAACTAACTGTAGTAAAATGCAAGCCCTAGCTGATTTTTTAAATAAAATTAGAACCCCTCTAATATTTGCTGACTGGCTAGTGCAAACATAAGGACCAACCCATCTTTTATTTTTAAGAAGACTGACAATCTCTTCTTTAAGTAAATGTGTTTCCTGGAGAACAATGACCTGCGCGGGGAAATCCAAAAGATATTGCATAATCTTATCCCTTCTCGGTCTAGTGCGCAGGCCATTGACGTTCCAGGACAAAATCTGTATGGAACTCATGGTGGGTCAAACCGATGACCAATCACCAAGAGGGGGGATTGAAGAAACCAGCACCAGCACCCGATCCAACAAAATTCCATGAATGTTGCTCTTAAAAATGAGATTGGAAAAATCAAAAAAAGGAGAATGAGGATTTTTTTTATTTTTTTACCCTGCTGCTCCCAACCCCAAACCCTGTGCCCCTCCCACCCCACCCCCCGCCCCTGGAAAACCCTTCCCCCAATTATCTGGACAGATATCGTCCAGATAGTAGCATCCCAGAGGTGCCCGCCCCAACCGCCTTCAAAAAAGTGAAGGGAAAAAAAAACCCTTCCAACCCTGAAAGCCGTCAAGGGCCATTTAAGAGAGAAAGGGGGAGAAACCCGCGCACGCTTATTCTTTCGCGTAAGGCTAATTTTTTTTTCCTTTTATCTTGTATTTTATATTATTTGTTTCCCCTTTTTTTCTCTTTCCTTTTTTTCCTTGATTTGGGAAGTTTTAAAGTTTCCTGCCCTTTAATCTATATACTGATATCTTTCTTTTCAGAAATGAGTACAAATAGGTTAATTTATTTTCAATTCAATTCCTTACACCGTTTATCCTACTTCCCGCCAACATTACATGTATTCACCTATTGCTCTAACTCCATAATCATTACCTGATTATCAATCAGGTAATGATGGGGAGGGGAGGAGAATAAAAGAAGAGAGGAGACAAACCTCTGTTAAGAATGGATGCAATAGACCCAGGCCAAGATAACTTCTTACAAAGCCCCCTCGCTAATTATATCAAGCAACTCATCTGCCTCCTGAACTGATCTTAAGTTGTGCATTTTATTGTTATGCATGACTTTCAGGAAGGCGGAAAATTTTATCTGGGCTACTGCGCCATACTTTTTAAAATCCTCCAACTTTCTTCCCAGCTCCCACTGCCTATCCAGTGTAAGCCTGGAAAGGTCTGAACGGATTTCAAAAGAAAACTCTTTTGCCTTCATTGATTTCATTTTCAGCGCTAGATTAAGGATCTTCTCTTTTAAAGCAAAGGTGAGAAAATTGATTAATATTTTCCTGGGATTAGATCTGTTGGGGTTTCTACGAAAGGGATCCCTATGCACCGTCTGTATATCATGACTCAGTGATTTTTCTGAGTCCTGAAGCTGTAGGGAGGCCTTAAGCAGAGAAACAATGTAGGGTCTAATATCAGATCCTTCACTTCCTTCCGGGACATTCAAGAGACGTAAGTTATTTCTGCGCGCGTTGTTCTCCAAGATTTCCATTCTGTCACGCAGATCTGCCCCTTCTTTCCTTAGCAATAAAATGTCCGACTTCGCCATACCGAGGTCTTCTTTTAATTCACCAACATTGTTCTCAAGGGTTACGGTCCTAGAGTTCAATAGATCCACTTTTTTCTCCAAAGATTCGCAAAAGCTTCTGATTTCTCCCTGATTAACTGCAGACACCGCGAAGCCCTTCTTTATATCTTCAGACAATGTAACGAAAAGAGCTTCCAAGGCTGAAGACGAAGAACCAGCCGCCGCTTGTTCCCCCCAAGGGACGCTGTTGGAGACAGCTGATGGCTGCATCTGCAGCTGGGACCGAATCTGAGAACTGTCTGGAGGACAAGTAGTAGAGCTGTTTGCGACAGCGATGGGGTCTAAAATTGTATTAGAGTTACCCTGCTGAGAAGACAGGTTTGTTGCAGACTCCATGATTTCGTCAGATGATACTGCCCGTGGTGGTTCGGGTGTTATTAAGGTATTTAAAATAGCTGGACTTTTCCTAAGGGCTTTGCCCTGTCTAGTAATGTCCAGAACCTCTGGTTGAACCCTAAAATATGAGCGCAATGATGGAGTAACCCTAACTGTGGTGTTTGCGGGGTTTCTTTTAGACCTCCTAGGTTTAATAGATCTGCCTTTGACTTGGTATGTCTGAAAGGCAGAACTGCTAATTGAAACAGGCGCAAAAAGGGCAGGAGGAGAATCCGGTGACTCAGATGTGGCTTTATCGGCGTTTAGGTTGTGATCAAACTCTGAGTCCTTGTTGGAATTAACAGAGCCCTCGTTTGAATTATTTTTTAGTGACGCCTTGTCAGAACCCAAAACCACCCCCACGCCCTTTCTGCGTCTCTTGGGGCCACCTTTAGCAACAATGGCGGGTTGCGACACTTTCAAAATAGGGGGAAAATCCTCCTGAGGGGCTTGATACCCAAGTACTAAAGCCTCCTGCTTTTGCTGTGATATCTAGCAGTCTGACCCCCCTTCCACTGCCCCTGTACCTGACTCCAACGTTAGGGCAGAAGTCACAGAAATCTCACTGAGACCTTCCTGCTGGTTCCTCAGCTCACTGGTCCGGAAAAAAACGCTGATGCTGTCTCTGCCGCTGCTCCCCCCGGAGGTGACCACGAGCGGCCGCTCTGCGACCCTTGCGGAGCTCCAGGGCGGCCGCAAACCAGCGAGGAAGGACAGAGAGGCGTCTGCCTGCCTCGCCTCGACACATCCCCGGCTGAATGCCCGCAACGGTGCCGGTTTTCAAAAATCCACGGTGAGCTCAAAAAGAGAAAGCCCTGGTAAAACGATAAGGCATAAGCCCGAAAAAGTAAATTGGCGGGTTAAATAGTCAAATGGTTAAATGATTCCGACGGCGGGAGCGGGAGCTCCAGGAGCAAGCGACTGCTAGCGTGCAGGCGCCATGTTCCCCCCGAGCAGTGTCATCAGGCTTATTGTTATTGTACTGAAACTGTTAGATAGCTAGAAATTAATTGGAATTTGGCTGCGGACATTAAGACCATGATAGGAGAGATCCTCCTGTGCCAGGAAGACCGGAACAGTGATACAATGACGCTCACTCAGATGTGTGTTTCTTTGTCCAGTGCTAGTAAACTAGGGAGTCTATCTGCTTCGAGAGAACAAAAGCAGCTGATTGGACCGTTTTGTAGGAACCAATGTGGGGGGCTTCCAGAACTTTCTTTCATTTTTTTTTTATTTAAACATACTTTATTGGGATTTACAAAAGGTTCCAGAAATCAACAATGCATCATAGTTACCATTGTTCAGGAGAGTAATTAGCTGGACCACGATACATACATCTCAATAGTAATACAATATAACGGACACAGGTCCTCGATGTTCACATTAGCCCTCCCTCCTCCTCCAGCAAACCAAAGAACAGGAGTTATTTGTGACAGTTCTTGGACTGCTACAGATATCTTCAATCTGTGAATCAAACTCCCTCCCCTCAACTAACCCCCCTCCCTACCCTCCCCCCAGGCGTGTCACTTATGTACAAGCTACTCTTTTGTGATAAGCTTCTGCTTCAAGCTTTGTTTCACCATTGTCTAAGATAGCACTTTAGGAGCCCTCAGTCAATGAGGATGGCGATGTGTTGGGGTGGCTATCAAACTCCCTAGGTCTATAAGTTAGTCGGGTGTATATAGTGCCTAGCCCATCTCTACCGGGGGTTCTTCCCTCATTTCCTCATCTTCAGCATCATCTGGGATTCGGAGTAGCACTACCAAGGTTTCCCATGCTCTTGCTGCTTCCAGCGCCTTCTCACTTCCCGTCCATTTAGCTATTTGCATCCTGATTATTCCTTCACATTCTGCCCACTTAATGAGTTCTTTCTTCCACCTTGCTATATTTGGGCCCTGTTTTGCTTTCCAGTGCATAGTTATATCTCTCTTTGCTAGTACTAAGCCTATATCTATAAATTTACTCGAGATGTTATTTTTAGATGTGTGCAGAAACCAATGTAATAGGCAGTACCCCTGAGACGTCTCGACTTCCCTGCCAGTAATATCTGCCAACAGCGTTGTTACCTCTTCCCAGAAACTACCCAGGTGCGGGCAGGCCCAGAACAAATGTTTGAAATCTGCTCCTTCCCTATTGCATCGTGGGCAAGCCGCTGTTTGGGACTCAAAATATTTATTAATCTTCTCTGGGGTAAGGTATGCCATGTGCAGGATATAGAAATGCACCAATTGGAATCTGGCATTCCTGGTGCACTTCCAAGCCCTCTCCACTAGCTCCCCCCAGGTTTTCTCTGGAATAGCCTCGTCAAGGTCCGCCTCCTACTTCAATCTCAACTCCGTTAAGGGCTGTAATGTTTCTCGCATTGTTCGCCTATATAAACACGTGACCGCCTTAATAGTACCTGCCGCCATTACCATATATTGGCACCCTAGTGACGTCCGTGGCTCAGTGAGACCCTCTCTTCAATGCTTTTGTATGGTCACGGTGAGGGCGGAATACAACAGGAAGTCCCCCCTGGGTAAATCATATCGGTCTTGCAGATCGTTAAAAGGGATCATGGTGCCTTCCTCATATAGGTCTCCTATAGTACCGAGTCCTTGCTCAACCCAAGACGTCAGTCTCTACCAGCTGCCCCCATGCAGCAGGGCCTCACACATGAGTAACGGAATTTCCGGAGCATAAGGGCATCCAATTTTGGCTCGCCTCAAGCACCTATTCTAACATAGCTGTGCGTAATTCCAAGGGGAGGGCCAAGGATCTAACAGGAAGCTTCAATACAATTTGGGATATCACTCTTAATGTCACTGGGTCCTCCCTCAGCTCTTCCATCCCTCTGATGGGACTCGCCACCCACTTTGTGAGCCATTGTAGCTGTGCGGTGCTGAAATGTAGTAGGCCTCGAAGTCAGGCACGTCCAACCCTCCCTCTGCTCTCGGGCGCATGAGAACGCCAAGTGCCACTCTTCGCCTGCCATTCCCCCACAGAAACCCCAACACCATCGACTTTAGTTGGGTAAAGTACTTCATTGGTATCCAGACCGGCAGGGTCCCAAAGTAATACAGTAATCTTGGCAAAGTCACCATCTTAAGCAGAGCCACCCGGCCGGCCACCGATAATGGTAAAGAGACCCAGAATTCAAAATTATGTTTCGTACCTCTAATGGCTCTCCCTATGTTACCCTCCAGGATGTCTTCCTGAGTGTGGTATATTTGAGTACCTAGGTACGTCAAGCTCCAATCCTCCCATCTTACTCCCTCCGTCTCTTGTGGGCCTATCCTACCCTCCATCGCGGGGAATAAACAAGACTTTGCCCAGTTCACCTTCAGCCCCGCTGCTACTCTCAGTGCCTGTAATAATTCTTTCGCACCCCGTAGCGCCTCCCCCGAGTCTGCTAGGAACATCAGCAGATCATCCGCGTAGAGTGCAATGTGGTGGATTTGTCCAGAAACATTAAGGCCTTGATAGTATTGTCCTGTTCTGGCCCTAGCTGCAAACGGCTCCATCGCCAGGGCGAACAAAAGAGGGGAGAGCGGAAACCCCTGTTGCGTTCCCCGTCCTACATTGCAAGCATCTGATATGAGCCCACCTGTTTTAACTCTAGCAGTAGAGCTGGAATACAGGAGAGCTGTCCAACCCACAAAGCTATCTCCCAACCCAACTTTCCTCATCACATGGAATAAATAAGGCCATTCCAGGCTATCAAATGCCTTTTCTATATCCACCGAAAAGACCGTCGCCACCTCCTTCCTATACGAGTCTGCCTCTAGTACTTGTAAGAGGCGTCTGATATTAAGGGCTGTGTTTCTGGTGGGTATAAACCCAGATTGGTCTCTATGTATAAGGGTTGTCATGTGGGAAGCAGACGAGTGGCCAGTACACGACTCAGGATTTTGTAGTCTAGGTTAAGCATAGCGAGCGGGCGGTATGCTGCCCTATCCCAGGGTGGTTTCCCCGGTTTGAGCAACGGTACAATAATCGTCTCTCTGGTCGAGACAGGTAGGTGCCCCTCCTGTTTCGCATCATTGTACAGCTTTACCAGTCTGGGGGCTAGTAAGTCTATGAATGTTAGGTAAAATTCAACGAGTAGGCCATCTGTCCCCGGCTTTTTGTTTCGTGCCATATTTTTAATAGCTCCTCTTACTTCCCCAATTTCTATGTCCCGTCCCAGGGTCTCCGCAAGGTCCTCGTCTAAGACTGGTAGTTCCACGCCTCCTATGAACTCGACTATGCCCTCTCCCACTTGGGATGATCTACTTTTGTATAAATCAGTATAGTAATCTAGAAGCAGGTTATTGATGCCTTGCTGGTCATACCATGCTTCTCCATTCGGTCCTCTAATCTCCAATATGACCGAACCCCTCCTGGCTGGGTTGGCCAACCAAGCTAATAACGCTCCCGACTTATCTCTCTCCATATGGGCTCGGGTGATGTATTTTTTTGTAGTCGAAACAGCGAAGGCGTTCCACCTGCACCACCACATTTTCTCTAGCCTCTAAAAGTTCCCCCTGCTTATCAGCGTTCTCTGGTCTTTCCTGTTCGAGCTCCCGGAGGCGCTGGTCCGCCCTCTGTATGTCCTCCAGTAAGGTCTTCGGCGTTCCCACCATCCCTGATATACAGCGCCCCCTGATGACTGTCTTAAATGCATCCCACTCTATCAAGGAACTCGATGCTGAGTTAGCATTTGTTACGTTTCGTATAGAGGCCCTAATATAGACGCGTTCACATATGCCGTATATGGTCATATTCGCATATGCCCTATTATGGTCATAATCGTATATGCCCTATTTTGGTCATAATCGTCTATGCCCTATTATAGTCATGATCTCCTATGCCCTAATATAGGCATGATCTTTCACCTACATTAGTTCCCTACAGTACACAACAAACTCTGAGGGATGAACGTTATCTAATCTGTGGTTAGAACACTGCAAGGTCTTTCCCGAACACAGGCCTACAATGTACTCATAAATTAAGCATGGTCATTCACCACCTACATCTCCAGCATAATATGTATGTACAAAGTTCACCCCTGATGTCTTCCTCATGTCTAACAAAGACCAATACGAACCATACTGAGGGACCAGACACTTTAGGGTATAAATACACCACATCTTGCCATGGTAAGATAGAGGGAACCGAGACTTCCATGCTGACACACTGACCAGAGACGCTGAGGCTCCTGCATGCAGTCGCTCCAGCTGACAGCGGTCTAACACAGCCCTTGCGGGGTATCCAACTCGAGACCAGGACGGGGTCCCACACTCTCTCTATTCAGGTATGGGGGTTCGACTAAATCCTAGAGGGATTCTTGGCTCTTAGGCTTTTAGACCTACACATATGCTAGGTACACTCAGGTACATCTAGTTAGGCATCGTAGGAGTACGGGCACTTTCATAATGCTTTTTATATTCATGTATGTATTCATGATTATTGCAATATGGTAGAACTTTTATCGTACTGCTGATAATATATCTCTGCTATTGTCTGCTGGTTGCTGCAGCACATATATTTTACACTAGAATAACAACTGTTCAATAAATACTTATTGAAACGCCCAGACTGTCTATTCTGTGTAACTCTCTGAGACAAACCGAATAAGTAAGCACGAGTGACTGAGCGAAAAGTAGTACATTGTTTCCACGATTCTGAGGAATCAGGGTTGTCATGGTCTAAGGTTGCCAGAAACTAATCTCTCCCCGATAAGAGGAGATTCTAGTGGCACTGTGAGCTAGCTAATGCAAATCCGGCTAACATATGTCGGTGGGGTGCACAGAGTCAGTCTAACACCAAGCCCACAGTATATGTTATCCAAACGCGCAGGTCCTGCAGGGGTACTATAGGAACTACACGACATGGCGCCACCAACGTTGGTTGGGTACTTATTTAACAGTAGAATCTGAGTAGTTCAGTCGTGCTATTCTCAGAGAACCTACTCACAAAACGCCAGAGACGTCTGGAGTGGGTGGGCACAAACTCCGCCACAGCTGAGTAGGCGAGATATCCTATTTATCGGCTGTTGGTTAATCAAGCTTGAAGGACATTTAGTTCCTAAATTGTGCATAAAACCTTTAACTAAGTTCTCTTGGAAAAGCTTTTCTTTTCAAAATGACTGAGAGCGATGAAGAAAGAGTAAATCTGCAGGTCTCAGCCGGAGAACCACCCGAAAATGCAATTGAAATTGCACCTAAATTCAGACATACGCTCACCATGAAACTATTAAAAAATGGTTTACCACCAAGGGGTGGCCTAGTAGCTCTCGTGATTGAGGCACACAAATCAAATAAAACAGAGGTATTCTATTCATGGGTTACATTCCCAGCAGCAGATGCTGTAACAAAGACATTTCACTACCACATAGAAGGAGATGCACCAGAGGAATACTGTCCTTTCGATGACATAGAGATTCCACTCACGTACCAGGAACACTTATACTTGTTTAAAGGCGCCCTACCCCACTTAAGAGCAAGAGTAAGACTAGGCCCGCTCTGAGGAGATGGGGCCACATGGCCAATACTAGCGGCTTACACACCGCATCCTGACATTGGCACAATGACGCAGCCAGAATTACTCATACAACACAGAGATTTAATTACAATCTACAGAAACCTGACACAATTCGTCATGAGGACTCTCACAGTTCAACCAACAACAGTTGCAACAAACGGGACCCAATTCCAGGGTACAGCAACTAAAATTACTCCTCAAACATTACACGCGGTAATGGGCAAAATGCCCACAAAACGCGAACAAATACCATTCTGGATAGCTCAGAAAATAACTCAGCTTGAGGCAGTATTCCCGAATACTACCACCTATGATAAACACAGAATTCTAACAATCTGCTTGCCCATGGGAATCACACCACAAGTAGAGGATTGCACCTCTTGGGGTTCAGTCTTTGCTGCCATATATACCAGAACACATGGTATCCCGTCATTAGCAGTAGTACCTGACGTATTGAGACAGATACAAAATGAGTACGGAGCAGAGCCTGCCCTAAACTTAGGGATGAAGTTACTAAACAACTTTGATCAGGTATCAGCCATAATACTAGCTAACATTAAGGGGAAGCAGCTTCAGTGGCGATCCGCCAACGCCTAAGGGAGTTCAGTCCAATAGATCAACAACACGAACTACCCAAAATAATTGAAACTGCATATGCAGAACTAGGCAGAGACAGTCTAGGTGGGAAAGCACTAAAACCACAACTGGTGGGCAGTCCTGAAAAGGACACTACAAAGCAGACACCTACTTCTTCTAAAAAGAAGTGGGAAAATAAAAAACAACAAAAGTCTAAAGATAACAGATCTCAATCCAGAGGCAGGTCTCCTCAACAGGAGCCCTCTGAATGGAGGTATAACCTCAGGAATAGGGATAATATTAAAAAACCTGACAGGTATCAGGATACTGATACACGTTCCTCTCGTTCCTTTCAGGGTTCATCAAGAAACTCCGAGAGGGAAGGACGGTCAGAACACAGACAAGAGGAGCGTACAAAGTCCAGAGACACGCAACGCGCTGCGGACTACGCACCTAAAAAAGAAGATAAACAAAAACAGAAACCTCAGTTCAAAAAGAAGAAGGTAGCAGGTCTCAAGATCAGACATGCCCAGAATTCTGAGGACACAGCTTCTGAACGGGGAATGGGTTCTGACGATGCTAGACAGCGCGGCAGAAGTAACGATAGCTCGCCAGAACCTGAAGGAATTTCTGGTGACAGCGGAGTTGAGTGAGTATATCACGGTGGAAACACCTGATACTCGGGTAAGTGTCCCACATAAGTTACATGAGATAACACTCCGGATGGAGGGGGACAAGCCCAGGAAAGTTAAAGGTCTATTTTGGGAAAATTTGTCATCTGGATATGACATCCTATTAGCAGAGCAAGACTGGCCGCCAGCATTCATCATAGAGTGCCCAAAGGGAGAAAAGGTAATTTTTCCAACATTTTCCGACTTCGTTCCCATACATTTAAAACATGCATATGCGCAGGAGTGGGCGGTTGCCCTAGCTACAGCCTTGTACAAAAATCATGCTGGTTGGGATGAGGATTCAACCCACCACGTGATCCCGTTAAAAGTTTCCCCAAATGCTCAAAGGCAATACCCTATAAAGCAGGAAGCTAAAAAACAAGTCAGGGAGATCCTAGATCAACTTGAATACCAGGGGTGATAGAAAATTGCACTTCACCTATGAACAATCCTTTGTTTCCCGTATCAAAACCCGACAACACATATCGTCTAGTTTTAGATTACAGACATTTAAACACCTGCACAAAGACATTTGCAGTACAAAATGCACACAGTGCCGCATTAATGAATAACATTGTGCGACAAAAATACAAAACAACACTTGATATCTCAAATGGATTTTTCTGCCAAAATATAGCGCCTGAAAGCAGGTATCTGACCGCATTCTCAGCGCTAGGGTCACAACGGCAATTTTGTCGACTGCCCCAAGGGTATAAGAATAGCCCGGGGTTGTTTTCAGCAAGGGTAACAGAGTTACTCCAACATTTGGATGAAGAAGCATTGTCCTATGTGGATGATATTTATCTGACGGACGATGACTTACCGAGGCACTTGACCAGGGTGAGCACCATTATTATGGGATTCGCCTCTGAGGGCTATAAATTTAATTTAAAAAAATCAAAAATTGCCCATCTCAATGTCCTATTCTTAGGATATGAGCTGTCAAGTGAAGGAAAAAGCCTAGCAGCTAACTTTTTAGAAAAGTGTGCGCTGCTCCAACCTCCAAAATCATTGATAGAATTTACAATCAATTCTGGGATTCCTAAATTTTGGTCGAACATACATTTTGGATTACGCAGAAAGAGTAAAACCTTTCTACGACTTAATAAAACCTGATTTTTCAGTCAGACAATGGACACAGGAACATACAAACATCCTGCGTTCACTACAGGAAGACATGATAGCTTCTAAACATTTACAGACACGCGTAAACGTACGCAACTTAGTGATCCGAGTAATAGCGGGGCAATGCGGGTACACTTATTTAACTTTCAATGAAGACGAAACGGTACCAATCGCATACAAATCACACCTGTACACAAACGCAGAGATGCGTTTCACTTCAACAGAAAAAATCCTGACAGCAGTGCAGACCGCTGTAGCAAGAGAAAGAGCACTGGCTCAGGGAAAACGCATAATAGTCGTGACCCCAGTACCAGCCTTAGAGGCTGTTACCAAGGCTAGCATTCCAAATGCGAAAGCCTTACATCCCAGATGGATACAATGGGCTAATTCTCTTACTGCAACGGATGTTGAATACAGATTTGATCCAAGTTTAAAAACACAAGCATTTCTGCAATACGAACAAGAATATCCTCTACCAAATGAGATTTTGCCTCTAGATCAGTATGAATATATTATTTACACTGACGGATCTGCTCAACCAGCCATAGGGAGTAAGCAAGCTTACAGCGTGGCGTGTGCAATCGTTAAAGGTCGCATGCGCGATGGAAAGTTCCATCCCAGTAGCACTAAAACGCAATCTCTAGGAGACTGCACGGCTCAGTTGGCAGAATTAAAAGCACTGATACTGGCACTTGTAAATACGGAACACGAATTCCCCACACTAATTGTGTGTGATTCCTTTTACTGTGTACAGTCGTACAATGAATATTTACATCATTGGTAACAAAACGGGTTTAAAGACGCAAAAGGTGGCACAATTAAGCATAAAATGCTATGGGAACAGGTAGTGGAGTTGAGAAACGAACTACCAAGGGCTCACGTGATACATACACTGAGGCATCAGCGTGATGGCGTTCACGTTGAAGGGAATTCATTGGCTGATGAAGCCGCAAAGGGGGCTGTACGCACAGCGTCCGTAGCTGCAATCACTCGTTCAAAAACGAGAATAGACGGCGAGATTTTGGTAGCTGTCAATGCTTCACGCAAAGGGCAGCACAGCAGTACCTAAAAATTTCCACTCAAGTACTCCTACAAGTTAGATGCACAAAACATTCCATATGCTCAGATTCCTGGAGTGGGGGATAGAGTAATACCAAATATGGATCGTAGGCAAGGCTTAATTCTAGCAGCACACGAGGGTTTGGGTTCTGCGCATACAGGCGTTACAGCGACTATTTCTTTACTGAAACAGCTGCTACTGGTGGCCAGGGTTAACAAAGCAGACCAAAGACTATGTCTTAAAGTGCGACATCTGCCAGCAGATGAAAGGCTCCACCGTAACACGCCCAGCGCAGACACCATTATTAAAATCAGACAAACCTCTTGCATGTGTATATTTGGACCACTGCGGACCCTTACAATCGGATGGGGCCAAGAAATATATAATGGTTGCAGTGGATTCCTGCTCTAGATTCCTATGGGTTTGGCCTCAGCGCTGTGCTGACGCTCGAACTGTTATAAAAGATTTGCGAGTCTTTATCGGCACATACGCAGTTGGCACGTTACATTCTGACCGTGGCCCGGCGTTTAGCTCTCTGGCTTACAAAGAGGACATGGAAGGAATGGGCGTAGCATTGTGGTACTCCTCTCCGTACCATCCTGAGGGAAATTCTGTTGTGGAGAGGAAAAACCATGACTTAAAGCAATCTTTAACAGCTAGGGTATTAGGCAAAGGCGGTAGATGGGTCGATCACTTATATGGGGTGCAAAGAGCCCTGAATAATCAGCCAAGAAGCTCTCTAGGGGGTGTCACTCCTTACGAGGTCCTATTTGGGACAAGAATGTGGGTACCTGATCTTGATTGTGAAGGCACAGTGGCGGATGAAAAACCATTTGATATCCATGATCGTTTGGCTGTTTTACAGGATCTAAATGAATCCAGGACACAACAAAGCAACGTCCATTTAAAACAGACCGCCACTGAGGAAGTCAAGGCAGTAACGGCAAGACCTGTCTGGATCCCAAAAGTCGGGGATCTGGTCAGAGATAAGATTGCAGACAAGAAAGAATTCGGACCATCCTACAGAACAGGTGTACCGGTCCTAGCAATCCAAGGCACAAGAACTGTACTTCTGCCGCCTCTTGCCCGGAAAAAGGAGAAAAGATTTGTCTCGATCGACTTAATCAAACCACACTATGTGGTCGATACTAAACCGTAGGCCTCGTGGACTCCACAGTAGCAGAGACCCTCCTCTCGCTATAATCCAAGAAGTCCAAACAGAAAGACTCATCACGTTTGAAGAGCCACCTGTACGGAATGAAGGACTAAGCAACAATGCTATGGAACTCGTTCCACTTCAACAAGAAGAAAATCAACTTAACAACCAAGTTGCAATAAGACCGACTACAGACGTCTACGTCAACATGCCTCGTCAAGAGCAAAATCCGATTTCAACAAATCCCGATGCAATTCCAACAATTGATCGAACTGCTTCTGGCTATTTCATGAACTTTGATACGTTTTCACTGGATCCAAGCGAGCCGGAAACGACGCCAGCCAAAAAATCACTCAAACAGAAACTCACTGACTTTTTGAACTTTTTTAGAAAGACTTACCTGGTGTCACCTTGGATAGAACTATGGTATATCACTGGGATTCTATTTTTTCTTTTCTGGCTAGGTTTAATTATAACTTTTAGTATGCTTATTAATGGACGATATCTCCAGCAGAGCTCTACAGCCCAAAGAGTCAATTTGATTTTAAAACCACACCAGTCTTCACATCGTGAACCAAGAGACTTGTCTTCAGTGAACATCACAGCAGTTCCTATACCGGACGGTATAGTATGGGACAAGATTGATTATGATATATTCGGTCCGACTGAACTTTTAAAGCTTAAACATGTATTTAAAATTTCTTTAAGTGATATCATTACCTCCAGTACATTTTCTGATGATTGGGACACTGAAACTGTGAATAATATGATGTCTGATTTAGAAAAAACTGCAGCATTTCCGAACAATGAAATGTTAGAAGGTACTTCAGACTATGATACATTGTACTGTTACCAACACTATGGTCATCATTTCTTGCACAAATCCATAACACCTAGAAATGTATTTGAATACCACCAGTGGGAACACTGCCCAACTCCTCCAAAAGGTAGTTCGCAAACCTTTGCACAGAAATTCACATACTTTTCAGGGTTCAACACATCTGACCCAAAGTCATTTTATTACAAAGTGGCAACAACATCAGCACAGAAAATTATGTTGACTAACACCAAACAGATTTACTCTGCTTCCTTTATGGCCCAGTTGTCTACACAGGGTTTCGACCTATGGAAGGACACTATAGATTTAAAATCAATCTGGGGTTCTAGGGACTGGCAGGTCCAGGGAACAGAAGCGCTTTTTAGAGCATGCCTCATTCCACAGCAGATGATATTTCTAAATGACACTGTGCAACAGACATCCTGTCTTGGACTAGCCAAGAACAAGGAAATGAACTCACCTGGATTTCCAGCACCATCACAGATGGGTGGGGGGCAGAATTCAACTACACATGGGGTAGGATTAGATGACATTCTCCAGTACAACAGGTCAGATCCCAATTGGACAGAATGGCTGATTTGGCCCATTGACACAAACACATGTCAACAGAGATTCCTAGGTATAACCGAGGGGTTTAGTATCAGTAGGCCAGATACACACTATGTACAAAGACATCACCCAGGGGTAGTGACATCCTATAGTGTTGGGAAGTTGTGCCTTGATTGGCTAGAGACCTCAACACTCACAGGAGTAAAACATCACTTGACCTTGCTCACACCTGATGTAGACCTTAGTGATTTCCTACTAGGCCCAAGGAAAACACGTCAGAAACGTTTCATATATGTTGGCATTTATGCCTACTATAATGAAAACTGGAAAATATCCCAACAGGAGGCCACAGAAAGAATACGAGAAATAGACCGTATTAACTTAGAGAAGGCATTAGCTGTAGTGGATAATGGGTTAACAACTTTGACCTCCAGGATTTACTCCTTAGGCAACATTGTGTCTTCGGCAATCGACATATTAGAACAAAATCTAGCCTTGTTACAACACAAGCAATCCGAATTACGTTCTATTGTGATGTTAAGCTGGACACTGCAATCTCTGTGTGCAGGCTATGTGCCCTGGCGTTTTATAAACACCACGTCTCTGTTTTCAGAATACAATCTAACTGATAAACAGACAGAAATGGCACAAAGGGGAGCCAAATATACAATGCTGCGTATTGAGAAACTGGAAAGGTTACCTTTCACTGTAGCCGAATTACCATCAACTGAATGGCTAATTCATGGCCAAATCACTCTGTTTCAGTTTCAATATTGCCTTGAGCAAAGGCAGGCAGGCAAATATGAAAGAATGGGTAAGGGGTACATTAAGGAAACTTGGGAGTTACCATATAGATATCGATGCCGGAATGGGGATCGAGAAGTGTATCTGAGTGGTACAAACTGCAAGAACGCTTTAAGCGGTTCTCTCATGTGTCAGGATATTTTTCTGCACGGCGCATGTAGTGGTTTGGTAGCGAATCTATCTTGTCACATGTCAGGGACCCCAGCGGCCATGATTACGCCGGTTTTCCAGCTGCTCTCGAATGGGAGTTACTTGATGCTAAGCGATCAAGGTTGCTGTGGGTTGCTTCCGGGCGTCACCTATCTGGTCACTGTTAACTCCAGGGTTACTTGCTGTATGCAAGTATTGTTTCCGCCACTGAACACAGTCAGGGAGGCGCCGTTATGGCCTTCATTGAATGTCTCCTTCATACAATCTGATACTTTGAGCAGACTGAAAGCCATGCTTTTACAGCAACCCGTGCCCTTAACCTCCGCTCGAGAAACCTTTGAACTTCAAGTTGCAAGGACCTCGACTGAGATACAGGCGCTTATACGTACAAACTGCCCCTTTCATTTCGCAGAAATGGTGGGTCGTATCTTTAACATGTCTGATACGAGCGGTATTGTACATCTATTTAAGACCATAGGGTCAGGACTATTAAGCTCCTTTCAAACAGTCCTCAGAGTAATCCCAAACTTTATACACTCCATATTGGGGAGCGTCTTTGGAGGTCTCCCACTTATCCTGTTCCTAATTGCAGGAGTCCTGATTGTAATCTTACCTATACGCAATGGACGGCCCAATTTCCAAGGAAATGGCGAACGTACTCATGGAGCGGAAGTACCGTGAACGCATGGTACAGCTTCTGGGAATACCTTGCCTAAGAGAACTGAACGCCTCTTGGTTTCTATTGTTTAGACCAGTCTGGGTGGACTGCATCTTACCTGTTCTTCGATGCCTGTTTTGCGGAGAAGAATGCACGTTGGATCTCTGCCTAACGTTTCTGTCAGATACGCCTCCGGACATGGATGCTGTGCTGGACCCCCTAAAGGCCCATGCTCTGCGTTGTCCCCAGCGTCTTCCAATTCTGATGAATGCATTCCTTGAGAATCCACAGGTGCCAATTGCTCCTGCTGGGTTAGGTGGCTCCTCCACAGGCACTCAGGTAACAACTGCCGCACAAGCTGCTGCAGCACCGACTGTTGGCAGTGCTGAATTCCATCTATGTGCGATTGACGTTCTCTGTGAGGCGTTGGATTTGTCGTCTGCAGTAGCTAACACCGATTATGCTGTATCTCCCAGCCAGGACACTTAATCTTGAATTGGCTCATCGCGTCCTGGGAAAGAATTCGGCTTCTCCACTTTGTTTCATAAATAAACAAACTAAATTTGGAACATTTCCTAAATGGACACTTTCACTTGAGAAAGAGTGGCTTTCTTCTGCTTGTAGTAATGCAACTTTTATGAGTGAGACAGAATTGACTTTTTCAAGTGGCAACTAAAGAATAGCTGATTTTTAAATGCTTTTATTGTCCTCTTAAAACCATGTTTTTAGCTGTTTTTAAGAAAGAATTTTAAATTGTCCAGATTTTAAGTATGGTCATTGTCATCCAATTCGAAAGTGGAGTGGGTGTTACGTTTCGTATAGAGGCTCTAATATAGACGCGTTCATATATGCCGTATATGGTCATATTCGCATATGCCCTATTATGGTCATAATCGTATATGCCCTATTTTGGTCATGATCGTCTATGCCCTATTATAGTCATGATCTCCTATGCCCTAATATAGGCATGATCTTTCACCTACATTAGTTCCCTACAGTACACAACGAACTCTGAGGGATGAACGTTATCTAGTCTGTGGTTAGAACACTGCAAGGTCTTTCCCGAACACAGGCCTACAATGTACTCATAAATTATGCATGAGCATTCACCAGCTACATCTCCCGCATAATATGTATGTACAAAGTTCACCCCTGACGTCTTCCTCATGTCTAACAAAGACCAATACAAACCATACTGAGGGACGAGACACTTTAGGGTATAAATACACCACATCTTGCCATGGGTAAGATAGAGGGAACCGAGACTTCCATGCTAACACACTGACCAGAGACGCTGAGGCTCCTGCATGCAGTCCCTCCAGCTGACAGCGGTCTAACACAGCCCTTGCGGGGTATCCAACTCGAGACCTGGACGGGGTCCCACACTCTCTCTATTCAGGTATGAGGGTTCGACTAAATCCTAGAGGGATTCTTGGCTCTTAGGCTTTTAGACCTACACATATGCTAGGTACACTCAGGTACATCTAGTTAGGCATCGATAGGAGTACGCAGCACTTTCATAATGCTTTTTATATTCATGTATGTATTCATGATTATTGCAATATGGTAGAACTGTTCTATCCCTTCACTTTTATCGTACTGCTGATAATATATCTCTGCTATTGTCTGCTGGTTGCTGCAGCACATATATTTTACACTAGAATAACAACTGTTCAATAAATACTTATTGAAACGCCCAGAATGTTTATTCTGTGTAACTCTCTGAGACAAACCGAATAAGTAAGCACGAGTGACTGTGAGTAGTACATTGCTTCCACGATTCTGAGGAATCAGGGTTGTCATGATCTAAGGTTGCCAGGAACTAATCTTTCCCCGATAAGAGGAGATTTTAGTGGCACTGTGAGCTAGCTAATGCAAATCTGGCTAACATATGCGGTGGGGGTGCACAGAGTCAGTCTAACACCAAGCCAACAGTATATGTTATCCAAACGCGCAGGTCCTGCAGGGGTACTATAGAAACTACACTACACTTTGTCCTGGAAATAGTGTTCAATGGCTGTGCCTATTTCCCCTTGGAACACCTGATCCTCTAGGGCCTCGGGTCGCAGCCGCCATGTGGGTATTTTGGGTCTTGCTCGAGACCACTGCAAACTTATCAGCTCTGGTTTGTGGTCAGAAATCGTCCGAGTGAGGTATTCACTGCTACGCACTCCTTCATGTACGTCAGAGGAGCACAATATGGCATCCAGTCGGACATGAAGTTCATGCAGTGCCGCGAATAAGGAGTAATCCCGGGCTTCTGGGTGTTGGGCTCTCCAGGAATCCAGCCATCCCCACCTGGCCGTGTTTCTGCTATTTTATGTGTGGGGGCATCAGGAAGTGGAGGGTGGGAACGATCCAGGGCAACATCAGAAATGCAATTAACGTCCCCTCCTAATATTACCGAACCTGTAAGAATAGAGGCCAATTTCCCAGAGAGGTGCGAAAAGAAAGTTGGCTGCTCCGAGTTAGGTGCGTATATACTCCTCAGACTTATATCCCTACCATCCAACTTCCCGTAAACCACCACATATCTGCCATCAGGGTCTATAATTTGTTTAGTGCATTGAAAGGGTACTCCCGCTCTCACCCAGATCAGGACCCCCCATGCAAATGCTGAGTAATTGGTATAAAATGCTTGCTCTCTCCAACGACACTGCAACGCTGCTCCTTCATTTGCCATAATGTGGGTCTCCTGGAGCATTGCAATCTGGACCCCCCTACGGATCAAATATGCCTGAATTTTATTACATCGTAGCATTGAGTGCATCCCCGCACATTCCACCTAATAAATTTTAAATCTAGTGAGGGTCCCATTGTATGGGGTAGATCTTGCCTCTGCCATATTCTGCCATTGTGTCACGCCTGACCCCAACTAACATTTCGATAACCAAACAAAACCCCCAACTCCCCCTCCACAGGACAGTCACAGAAGAACTAGTTCCCATCCAAACGTTACCTAAATTCGCAAAGTCTATTAGTAGTTGCAGGGGTGATTAGCTAACAGTTCTGGACTCAGATCCCTGCCCGCCGCCCCCCCTATACCTGTAGGAGGTTCGTCGCCCCGGACCAGCCATCAAAGTCCTCCTGTTACCACAAATCTAGTAGCGGGCTCCAGTATGTGCCCTTTTAGTGCAAGGCCACAGCACCTCTCCTCAGGCTATAGTGCGGGATACTCGATCCTAGTCATCAGACAATGTCGTCTGCCGTCTGGGGTGTGACCTCCGGTAGTTCTGACTCTGAGAATCGATCTCACTGGGAGCTGGCGAACCTTCCGATCTTTCCACGTCCACTCCACCTCTACTTGAGATGGGGCTGGAGACCTGTTGGCTATGTTTCGCTACTTCCTGCAACACTCGCCGACGCTCTAGGCTGAGCTCCCTAGGAGATGGAGCCCTAGATCCTGCTTTGTTGCTGCAAGGGCTCTGTTGAGGTGTGTCCGATGGAGAATTGGGATGCTTCGGAGGTCTCCGCCTGTCCAGCCATTCCCAGGTTTCTTGAGGCGTGGTGAAGAAACGAGGGCCCGCAGCATCTGCCACTCGGAGCCTCGTAGGAAACAGCATTGCATACGGCAATTGTAGTTGGCGAAGCTTCTTTTTGACAGCTAGGAAGGATGCTCTGTTCCGTTGAACTTCCCTTGTGAAGTCTGGAAAAATCATGACTGCGCTGTTATCGACCTATAATCTTTGTTTTTGGGGCGCCTTTTGTAATATATGGTCTCTGTCTCTAAAATGCAGCAGGCGTGCTACTATCGGGCGAGGAGGGGCCCCAGGTTTGGGCGGTCTTGCCGGGACTCTATGGGCTCTTTCTAGTGTGTAGAAGGATGACGGTCCCTCTGGGGCTACTTCTGCTCGGAGCCAATCTTCCAAAAAGCGCACTATGTTCGCGCCTTCTGCCTTTTCCGGCACTCCAATTACCCGAATATTATTCCTGCGGGATCTCCCCTCACTATCTTCGGCCCGTACTTCCAGCACTTTAACTTTAGTTTCGAGTTCTGTTAATGACTTCTGCATCGCAGTTACCTTCTCTGGTAAGCCGCCTAGCTCCTTCTCCGAGTTCATTACCCGGTCCTTGAGCTTCCGATGGTCATCCTTTAACAGGCTTAAGTCTGTGCCTATTGCATCTATTTTCTCCTCTAGGGCCTCTCTGGAGGCTGTGATCGCCTGCATGACATCTGTTAGTGTAGGTTTCCTGGAGGCCGAGTTACTTCCTATCTCCAGCCCCTCTTCATCCTCGTCCGTCTGAGCACCACTGGCCTCCACAATGAGGACTGTATATCCTCTCTTCTTTTGGATTCTCCCCATCGTCTCGGGTAGGTTCCACCTGCTTTTCTTTGGCTCCCAGGCAGTCGTTTCGGAATAGAGGATAGTCCCGTTAGATTGCCACAGGAGTCTGACTCTACCAATCTCCAGCGTCTCTGTTGCTGCCGTCCCCGCTGAAGTCACCGTAATCACTCCTGGAAGCCACTTCCTCGTTGCTGCTGTCTGTGAACTGCGTTAGAAGCTCTTAGGTCGCGCTCCGTTGTGCACGCATACGGTTGCTGCTGGCTGGGCGATTCCGGTGCAGACGGGCCTAAGGCAGAAAGTTTCTTTGGGATATCAGAAGGACACTCTTCGTCGCGAGCTTTCCTGCTCTGTCTGTGTCCTTATCTCTTAGTACGGTGGCCGCCTACCAGGTACACCCGGGCTCTCTTATGCTGCGGTCACTTCTTGTGTCCATTCAGCACCACTATGCGTCGCTCACCAGGCCTTTCTCTCTCAATTCTAGGCACTCAGTCCTTTTTGGAGCGACACCTAGGGCCTGCTTTGGCAGCTTCAGGTCCGTGCACAGCCGGTGTTCCCTGCGATAGTTAGCCGGGCTCGTTGTTGCTGGTCGCTACTGCCCAGGTATGGTTGGTTGGACGACCAACTTCTGTACGGGCCTGCCCTGTGTGCAGGGCCTCCACACTCCCCCCCCCCAGGTACAGTGCTGCCACTGACCCCCAGGATAGTCGTCGGGTGGTGAGTCTCTCCTCCCCGGGTAAGTGCTGGGCTCACCTGGACCTCGATGCGTGCGCCGCCTCTGTGCCCCGTTCCACTGCCTCTGGACCACCGGGACTGACTGTGATTCTTCAAGGCGTGGATGCCCTCGCCCCACTGTCTCTGTTACGCTTCACGGATCCGATTACAAAGTGCTGAGGGCGACCGGGCTCGGGATCTCCCGCTTACTCAGGGTTCCTCTTTTTCCTCACCGATCAGGGCTCCGCCGCGGGGAAAGCTGCTTTTCCGCGCCAGGAGACTGCCGTTCTCCTGACTGCCTGTGCCGGACTCGCTGGGTGGCCTATGTCGCGGGCGCCTATCTTGCTGGTGGTTCCTTATCGCCGGGATAGGCCAAATTCAGGACTCGGAAATTTCTTCTCGAAGAACTCCGGTCCGCTTCACCGTCCTCTGTACTCCCGGGCCACCTCCGCTTGCCGAAGGTGCGCAGGCTTCCTCCGTGGAGTGAGATGCTCCTTCCCACCAGGGCTGATACTTACTCGGCCGGTCAAGTCAAAGGCAGAGGGTGCACTTATACTCGGGCGCCATCTTGCAGCCGATTCTGCTCTCCCAGCTCACTCCGATTTCCGCGAGTTTTGATCCTCCTGGAGGCAGTACGCGGCTCGCCTCCTAGCACTTCAAGCGCTCGAGGGTCTCTGGTCCGCAGATCTGTTGTCGTGTCTGCGACCAGGGTTCAGGATTTACGATTTGGGGAAAGCGGCGGACGGAGTTCCGCGGTCTGCATCCACTCACATCAGCTTCTAGCCACGCCCCCGCCAAGAACTTTCTTTCATGTATCAATTATGTGTTCTATAGAATAGCTTGGCAGACCCTGGCCTGACTTTGCTGAGAGAAGATCTTATCTTGACTGTGCTGATTTACCCTGCCCGGGGTGTAGAGCTTCATGCTTGAGCACTCATGCCTATCCCCTGAACCTTAAACTTAGTTCATTTGATGCTGACACCTTAAGCTTAGAAATCCCCTTTTTTGCTTTCAATGTTTATTTAGAAAAGGGAAGTTTGTTTATAGAACCAGTCTGTCTTTTTTATGTCGTTATATTATATTTTTCCTTATAATATTCAAATTCAGATTGCTTTATCATTTAAATATAAACTCATTTAAAAAACCGACTAACTTGTTGATTATTGAAGAAATTGTAACTTTGGCTAATAAAACCTTTATGGTTTGGACACCATCCTCTCTGTCGTCCACATTGGTTTCACTGTATTTGACATATATTGCTGATGCTAGCTCCTTTAGTATGCTTCAAGTCGACAATCAAAGGTCCATACGACCAGTGGAAAATCCTTTTTGATGATTATACTAAGAGGTTGAGGTTTAAGTATTCCCGCCCATCAAGTGGTGGCAGAGCGAGGATGGTTTCTCACTGAAGTGTAGGGAGCTAGAACTTTACCAGTCCAGTCCATATCCCCAAAGTCTATGGCCCAGTTTGGAGTATCTGTGGTATTTCAGCGGTTCTGAAGGTGGTTGCAGAGGCTGGGTGAGGCCATTTAAAAATGTTGTCTTCAACATATTCCTTTTTATTCCTGTTCCTTTAACCGCCACGTTCTTTGATCTAATGTATTTAAATCTCTTTATCATAGCAACTAGACCAACCAAGCATTTAACAGGAATCAAAATAGGCCTCAAAATTGAAGTCCACTACCAATATTGCCAAGTCAACTACCTATGAACCTTCAACATCTTGCAAACTCAACCCTGTTTTGCTAGGAAAATATCTAAAGCAAGTCGGTTCTGAAGAACCATAGACCTTATAGCTATCAATTCAGTATTAATGGCCAATAAAGATTCATCTGTGTCAGTGTGAGTAATACATTGATTACATTTTGATAAATATATATGTGTGGTTCTCCTCTAAGGTAAGTACCACCTACTACATCTGAGTAATAATAATTGCACATAGATTAATATGGTTAAGTGCACATTAAGTATAATTTGCATATAAATACGTAGAGCACTAAATTACGCGGCTCCATGTGCTTCTCTTCTCTGTGCTGTGTGTGGCTCTCTCTATCCTGTGTGCTTCTCTCCCCGTGCTCTATGTTGCTGTTGCCCGTGTGCTTCTCCTGTTCCCTCCGTTCTCTTCCTTGTGTGCATCTCCCCGAATATACCTCTTTTTTACGTGTGCTTTTTCCCCGCAGGGAATTACAACATGGTCGTTACAACGACCGCGTTGTAACCACGCATACCATTACCCCGCAAGTCGTAACAACGACTTGCGGGGGGCGCTGGATGTTGGAATAGTTTAATTTACTATTCCAACTCAAGTATGTGCAACCGTAGGGAAGGTGTTGGATTTTAAATCCAACACCTTCTGCGCCCTCCGCAAGTCGTCGTTCCGACTTGCGAAGTAATGGTATGCGTGGTTACAACGCGGTCGTTGTAACGACCGCGTTGTAATTCCCTGCGGGGAAAAGTTTAAATGGTAACGATGTTTACCGTCTCCCCCACCCTCCTTGTTGCTCTCTCTCATGTGCTTCTTTGCTTTCCTCCCCCTTCGCTCCCACTACCCTGGCTCACTCCTCCGCTGTCCCACAATAATTTTCTTTCAATTATTTTAATTAATATATATTTATTTTTGGGGGGAGGGCCATGCTGCAAATTGCTGCCAACTCTTCCACTTTACAAATAAAAGTACTTCCACGCTACTGTATTTTCAGCACGCTCACAAAGATCTTCACACTAGCCTATTGGCATCCCAGACCTCTTGGAGCCTGGGCAGGGAGAAAGGAAATTGTAGAACCATCTATGGGGAAAACTCTAGAAGTTTCTTCCACTTCAAAGCTGGCACCAGTAATAAAAATAGGACCCTCAGACCCACTCTTCAGTTTACTCCTGGGCCTGTGGGGGACCCCCAGAAAGGCTGCCTTGTACTACAGAGGTCTCTCTGCTGCTTGAGGCCTGTTCCCCAGAGGACTTTCCTGCTGCTTGAGGCCTGTCTTGTTCACTAGAGGACAGCCATGTTGCTTGAGACCTTCCTTGTTCTTCAGAGGACTGCCCTGCTGTTTGAGGTCTGCCCTGTTCGGTGATAAAGAAGATTGGACCTGCTCCATTCATCTCACGTAAACTGAGTGACTTCAAGGGTCAGTTGGCTGACCTCCTGTTCTGAGCTCCAGAGACACAACAAGCTCCAGAGACCTCCCTGCAACTGCCAATCCCAGTTTTACCAGGTCCAGGGATCCCAGTCCCGGATGGTATTGCTCAGTATAGGTATAAGTAAATTTGGAGGAGGTTCACTCGAGGCACTGGACCTCTCCAGCCTCAAAATTGTAACTGTGGA
This sequence comes from Calotriton arnoldi, assembly GCA_963921515.1. NCBI lineage: Eukaryota > Metazoa > Chordata > Amphibia > Caudata > Salamandridae > Calotriton > Calotriton arnoldi. The sequence goes on along the minus strand of CAWUFW010000269.1, from coordinate 2,940,197 downwards.
GTGTTTTTTGAGTGTATACCCCTCCTTCTTTTTTATGTTTGAATAAGCAAGGAGAAATCTCAATTCTTTTTTAAGAAGAGCTGTTTTTTAATTCTTTTTTATATATACTTTGTATGGTCCAACACAAATGTTACATCCTTGTTTTTCAAAATATTCTTGAAATCACATTGCTAGAACTGCACCAGCCGACACGTGTTTCGCCCTCAGTGGTCAGTTGGACCGGGGCTTTCTCAAGGCTGAAAAAGATGTTAATTGGGCAGTATCAGTCGATGTTATATGAAAGGCTAGGTGTAACCAAACACCCAGTGTGGAATGTGAAGAATACGTGACTAGAAAAATCCGAAGTGGTGTTTGTGCGCTTTAGCTGTGAACTACTGTGGCAAGAGAAAAAGAAAGAGAAAAGAAGAAAATAGGAAAGAGTGCAACAAGTAAATAACCAAGGATAGTGTGACAAGAGAGATCTGCCTTCTTATTGTGTAAGGCAGATACTATTTTTTAATCGATTTAACGATCTGTTCATGCAGGCTATTCAGTGTATATTCATATGTTAGCAACTTGTTCATTCCGCATGCATAGTAGTTTGACAGGATCATTTCATTGTGCACTGTGATTGCAAGTTTAATCTTAACGTGGCTGTTGTGCTAATAGAGCTTGGCCAATTGCTTTAAAATTCAACAGTAAAACAATACCTTCTTGAATCATTAATACAACTCGGTTAGTTCACATGATCACCATTTAAGACTTGAGCAATCTTCACATACATATTATTAGTGTCGATGTCTGAGAAAAAATTAAGAGAGAGAACAGCTAGTGGGAAGTAGGGTACAAAGGGAAGCTTATTCAGTCTGGTTTATGTAATTAACAGGGAGGAAGGAAGAAAGTTACAGTTTTGTACTAGATCCCAAGTCTTAAAAATTATATTTATGGGACATGCACATAGTGGGAGGGAGGACATCAGGCTGAATACACTCTGATAGTCAGAGCGTTATTGCGAACAACAGGAATCCAAGTAACGGGCACTATGATCTACATTAAACTGGGTTAATTCTTCATGAGTCAGCAGTAACTGGCTACGAATAGCGAGCACAAAAATAATAATAGCGAGTACAAAAATAATGTTGCACCGAGTTTGCGCTTATCAAAGCAGTTGTTTATGCCATGTTGTAGTTACTGGCAATATGAATAAGGGATTAATTTATGTTTCCTAGAACAGCATGTTATCGTGCTCCTATTTACGAGTCCCGAGTTCTAACTGAGCACCAAGTGCATCCATAACGAGAGTACTAGATGCAGTCAGACTAATATCAGGGAGTCAAGTTTACTTACTTCTATCATAGTTCGAGCAATAAAAATCCAGGGTCAATCCCTCATGTAAGCGTCTTGACGGTCTTTCGGCTTGGTAAATAGGGGCCATCTTTAAATAGCGAACAGGCTGTGATCATGTTTATGATTATTCGCCTAAGTTTGGTCGCCATCTTGGAGTGGATACTCGTTTGGTGAGTACAGGGAAAGTATAAGGTGGTCCCTGCAACTGCCTAGTTGACCTGCTGGAGCTGTACCTGCAACTGGACTTGCATGAGTCCTGCTTGCATCTGCTGGAGTGAGTTCCTGATCCCCAAGAGTTGCCTCCCCAGGCCCTGAACCCTTGGCTGACATCAGTTGAGCTCCTCCTGTGAAAACCTGAAGTTTTAAACTCTGTGTGTTGGACTTGAGAAGGTAACTTTTTCAGCAGCACTAACCTGGTCGCTGTATTTGGCCCTCACTTCATTGCATTTGGCCTAAACTTGTGACTTTGTCCCGGTCTAGTGCAACCAGATACTTACAGTTAATGGTTTCTGTTCCTTGATGCTATTGTTACTTAAACCTTTCAAAATTCATAATTCCGTTCCACTGATTGGATTTTTGTTGCTCTGGTATCAAATTATTTCTTAAATTGTATCTGTTTTTCTAAATTGTTGGGGGATTTGTCTTGTGTTGTGTTTTCACTTTTAACTGTTTTAACGCTGCCAAAGGTTACGCACAAGTTAATTTAGTGACTTTTGTGGGTCACTCTAACAGTGATAGTGGGTGTTGCTTGGGAAGGGTTTCCACCATCCTCCCCTCCAATCAAAAACCCAATTTACTACATTGCTGCTCAGTGGTGGAATTCAGTACTTATGTTTGTGCAGAAACATTAAGCAATTTGTGTAACATTAAAATCCCAAAAATATTCTGACATCAAATTTAACTTCTTTTTAACTTCTCCTTGAGGGGGGCGTGGCCAAGATGGCGCCGAGGCAAGTCGAGCCTTGACGACCCTCCTGCCAGCCGCCGTCCCTTACAGCGCTTCCCGGGCCCGGTTCGGGAAATATTCAGCACCGGAGGGGCCTCCAACACCCACGGAGGGGGCAGCATCAGCGAGGCCCCGGGCAGACGCGCCAAAAGGCCACGGACGAGGTTTGCAGGCGGTGGCGAGGAGGGGATGCCGTGGCGGCCACGACGTGCAAGCCCAGGGCCGGATCGGAGCTGCGCGGGAGCCGCAGCTTCCATTCAAAGCCTCGGGGAGGTGGGCCGCGGTCTCGTGACCCTGCCGCGCCGCGCCCTCTCACAGAGAACCTGCAGGGGACACGACGGACCAGAGGTGAGGCCCCATGTGGCCATATGCAGTGAGCCGAGCCAGGCAGAGGAGCCCAATTGCATTGGAGGGGGCGCCGTGACCCCTCGGTGGGGCCTTCCTGTGTGCGTCCCCCCCTGCTGCATCTTCCTCTCGACGGGCGGACCAGCCCAATTCATTCACCCCACCGGCAGCGCAAGAGAGGCCCGGAGACGGCTCCCCGGGGAGCTGGAGGAGCAGCTGGTGGAGTTCCTGCAGGCCGGTGACGCCCTCGGTGGCCGCAACTACAATGGGGGACGAGGTAGGCCGTGATCTGCATTGCCCTGCGCCTCCCCATCACTCCACACGCGCAGAGGAAAGCACAGTGAAACCTGGCATGCCGCGCTCCCTCCACGGTTCGTGGGGCCGGTAAAGGACCCCGCTTGGCCACGACAGCCCAGGCGCGAACGTCAGAGTAAGGCCCGGGGTGCCGGAGCGGATCCACCGGGAGACTCGCTGGTGCCCCAAACCCCCGCACACATTTCTCCCCCCCCCTCAAGTTCTCGACGGGCAGATCGGCCCGGGTTAAGTCAGTGCTACCAGCGGAAGAGAGGGGGGTGTGGCGGGCGCGGTGGGGGGCGCACTGGGGGGCCCATAAGCTCCCTTTGTTACCACACGCCGCGGATCCAAGGTCACGAGGAGGGAGCAGCACGAACAGCCTGGGAACCTAGCCACGAAGGCCCACTCTCATGAAATTGCCAGTCCCGAGGCCGCGACAGTAGGGTTTCAAGCGGGGTACGCACGGCCAACTGCCCGAGCGGGGGTCGCCCTTCGATCCGTCTGCGCAACTTGAGAAGCCAGGCGCGTCTGTTGACAACTACCGGAAAACACGGACTAACGCACGGTGAACTGGGAGGCTCTAGGTGGCCGACAGAGCTAACCTATTTACTATGGCAACCGGGCGCCCCAAAAAAGATCGCTCGATTAAAGACCTCCTCTCCCGCACCGGGGGGAATGCGCCAGAGGACGCGGCCACGCAACCTGGAGGGTCAGGACCCCAACCAGATCATACCACGGAGGAACCGGTGACTCGGTCGTTTATGGAGGCGTTGTTTACCTCCCTTCGAGATGAACTTCACTCTCTTAAGAGCGAATTCGCACAGGAGATCAAAGAGATCAGGCAAGACGTGGACGCCTTGGGGGGAGCGCGTGGCAGACTTGGAGGAGAAAGAAGTAAGCCGCGAGGAAGAGACAGAAACCCTTCAACAAGAAGTCATTCGGCTCCGGGAGCAGCACATTGACATGCAGGCACATCTGGAAGATTTAGAAAACCGCTCCCGGAGGAACAATGTGCGAATCAGGGGAGTGGCGTCCGGGGCAGAGGGGGAAGATATTTTTGGCTTTGTCCAAGAGCTTTTCCACCACATCCTAGGGGGCCCTCCACAATCTCCGATCCAGCTGGACAGAGCATATCGAGTGGGCCTCCCCAGGCAGAATATTTCTAACCCACCGGACATACTGGTTTGCGTGCATGACTCAAGTGAAAGAGGAGATACTAAGGAAAGCACGCAGCTCTCACCCTATTGTTTTCCAGGGCCACTCCCCCACCCTCTTTCAAGACCTCGCGGCTCTCACCTTGCAGAAACGCCGGTCGGTCTGCCCAGCGACAGCACACCTCCGCAGCCTTGGCATTTCCTACTCGTGGGGCCATCCTTTCCGCCTAATTTTCCACTGGGAGGGAAAGCTTCCAGCTACGCTCACTCGCAGAGACATGCCGCGTGTTAGGAATAGAGCCCCCGGAGGAGCAGCATACGGAGGGCACACCACCCTTGTCTCAAAGAGCGAAGAAAAATGGCTGGCAGAGAGTAGGGCGGCGCCGAGCCTCAGCCAAGCCAGACCCTGAGGAGATTGCTAGGGGTCGACAGGCGGCCCTAGAGGCGGTCCCTTCCACGTTGGCTAAAATTGTTGCCCCCTGAGCCGGGTCCCGGTTTCTGCTCAATGTATAAAATAGAGGAGGGGCGGCGGGCGGGGGGAGTCGAGCCACTGACCACATTACTTTCCCCCCTGGATTCACCATGTGGTTTCATTGTCCCACAGGACTGGACGTAAGACTATATTTCTATTTTTCCTTTTTGTTGTTGTTTGTTAACTTTGAGAGGGATTTTGTTGGGGCCTGCACTCACCCACACAGGGGTTGCTTTGTCTGCACACATCGTACTGACACCATACACTGTACTGCTTTCCGGGTTCTCGGGGGGAGTGAGGGGGGGCCCGGGCTGGACAGAGCGGAAACCGGTTCACTGCCCACATGACGGGTAGCACCCTCCAAATTCTGACTACCTGATTAAAAGGTGGGCAATTCTCAATCACCTTGAGTCCTCACGGGCAGATATATGCCTATTACAAGAAACTCACCTCCTCTTCGAGGACTGTCACAGATTGAAGTCTAGGGTCTTTCCACCGCAATTCTTTTTGTCGGACCCTTCTAAATCGGCGGCAGTGGCTATACTGGTGGCCAAATCCTTTCGAGGGGCAATCGCGCAGAAGGTAGACGAAATCAGGGGTCGCCTGCTAATGTACAGGTTCACCATTGCAGAAAGGTCACTTGTGATAGGTTCGATATATGCTCCCAATGAGAAACAAGAGGGGTTCCTGCATGGGGCGCTGGAGAGGGCGCTGGGATCAGGGGATCAATTGGTACTACTAGGAGGGGATCTGAACCTAGTATTCGACAACTCACTGGATAGATCGGCGCAGAGGTACGGAAAGTGGGGAGCAGTGTCCACGGACGGTCTGGTGCGACTGGAGCAACTAGGGTTGGTGGATTTGTGGAGGGCCAAACACCCGCAGTCCAAAGCATTCTCATACTACTCCAATGCCCATAAAACATACGCCAGGTTGGACTATTTCTTGGGTACCAGGGAACTTCTCCCACTCACTCAGGAGGTAGAAATGCATTCAGCTGCGCTGTCAGACCATGGGGCGGTAACACTCTCTCGCTCCCTACCCCGACTGCGCTCCCCCCCAGGTCCTGGCGACTAAGGGACTCCATGCTACACCGCAAGGAGGTTAAAAAACAAATCCAGCAATCACTTGAAGACTTTCTAACACATAACGATACTCCTGAGATATCACCCGCGACACTATGGGGAGCACTCAAAGCCGTTATTAGAGGGGAATTCATTGCTATATCCTCCGCAGATAATCAAATGCGCAGGGCAAAGAGATAGGACCTCACCGGGCAAACAAGGGAACTTGAACGCATACATCAGCGCACGGGAGCTCCAAGGGTTTGGCGCCAATTATCCAACATCCGCGCTCAACTGGCTGCGCTAGACACAGACGGGGCAGAATACTCCGCACTCCACTTACGGCACTCATATTATATCGGGGAGACAAGTGCGGCAGGCGCCTAGCTACCATCCTCCGGGCTAAACGGCAAGAACAGGGCGTTTCTGAGATCTACTCTTTCGCAGTGGACCTTGTCACTGAAGGCCCAGACATAGCGAATGCTTTCAAGGACTTTTACGAGCACTTATATGATTGTCAACAGCTAGATGCAGAGGCCGGATCCCGCACTCTGAGGGGGGCCAAGACCTTGGCCCTTACTTCGGATCAGGCGAAGTCCCTAGACGAGGACATCCGTATTGAGGAGGTCATTTCGGCGATAGCACACCTTAAGCTTGCTAAGTCACAAGGCCCAGATGGGATGTCAGCAGTCTTTTATAAGTCCTTCTGCCCCACCTTAGCCCCCATCCTCATGAAACTATATAATTCCTTTTCAGATCTCGGGTCGATCCCGTCTGAAGTGCTCAAAGCCTCTATAATAGTTCTACCTAAACCTGGGAAAGACAAACAAAGATGCGGCTCTTACCGGCCTATTTCCCTTTTAAATATTGACCTTAAATTATTTACGAGTATCATCGCCCACAGAATGCATTCTTAGTGGACCCGGATCAAGCAGGCTTTGTTCCTCACAGGAAGGCTAGCGATAACACTAAAAGAACGCTGCATATCATCGATAAATCGAACAGGTTCCAGGGGGAATATATGCTTTTGGCGGTCGATGCCGAGAAGGCTTTTGACCGGGTCCATTGGCCATACCTCAACCAGGTGTTAGTGCATTTCGGGTTTGGGGACAGGTGCAGGGCCCGCATCCTCAACTGTTATTAAGCCCCTACTGCGACAGTCCGGGTTAATGGCTTTACTTCTTCCCCCTTCTCTATACACAGAGGTACCCGCCAGGGCTGCCCACTCTCGCCCTTATTATTTGCCCTGTATATGGAGCCTATGACCCAGAGGATCCGAGACCATCCGGACATCACCGGCGTCCCATTTGGCAGAGATAGACACTCCTTTAGTCTTTATGCCAACGACGTCCTGGCATCCCTGGCGCCCCTGACTATCTCTCTACCGGCCTTTATGGGGGAACTGGGGGCTTTTGGGGTGGTGTCAGGGTTCCAAATCAACATAACTAAATCTCAAGCACTAAACCTCTCGGTACCTCAGGGCACAGTAGATCTTCTTGCGTCCCAGTACCCGTTGATGTGGGCCTCAGAGATTATTCCGTACTTAGAGATTAACCTAGCTAACACGATCCAAGCGACAATAGATAGCAACTACGGGGCACTTCTCCGGCAAATACCGAGCGACCTAGGGAGGTGGAAACACCTTCGAATTTCTTGGCAGGGACAGATAGCGGCCTACAAGATGACAGCTCTTCCCAAAATATTATATCTCTTCCAGACCCTGCCCCTCTCTCCCCCATGGGTAGGATTGCTAAACTCCAGTCAGAACTGGCACAGTTCATTTGGCAGGGTTGGAAGCCACCCATGAAGCGCTCCTTGAGCTATCTTCCCCCTGAGGCCGGGGGGCTGGGAGTTCCGGATTTACAACTCTATTTTAAGGCGGCACAATTGCGATATTTAGTGGAGTGGAGTCGCCCAGAATCGGAGAAGCACTGCCTCTTCCAGGATAGGGCGGTGGCGGGTACTGCCCTCTGGAAGATCCCGTTCCTTCCCAAAAAACATAGACCGAGAAGCCTGTACGTGTCCCCAATAACCCGGGTAACACTGACAGCCTGGGATAGCATTAGCATTAAAATGGGTCTGACCACCTATCCATCCCCGCTGACTCCCCTTTTTGAGAACCTGGACTTTACGCCGGGAGTGAAGGTCTCGGATTTTGCAACCTGGAGAAAGTCGGAATGTCGCTCCATAGGCCACTTCTTTGATTCAGAGGTACCTGCTATCTTTTTCCCAGCTGCGTGAAGACTTTGGGCTTCCCGAATCGGAAAGATTACATTATCTACAACTGAGGCATTGGATCATGCATCCCGACAACTGCACTAATGCGCAACGCCGCTTGACCCAGTACGAAAGGTGGCTCTTGGCTAAATCGTCCGATAAAGGCATGATCTCAGAGTTATACGCAATTCTACTTCAAACTCAGGTTCATACATTTCATGCTGGATGGGAAGATGGGAGGAGGAACTGGGGCGGTCCCTGAGCTCAAAAGAATGGGAGAGCATAGCCTACCGGGCACGCCACACGGCGCGCAGTATGGCCCTTACAGAGACACTAACCAAGATCACCTCACACTGGTATTACACACCGGTCAGGATAAACAAAATTAAACCCTCACATAGCGACAGTTGCGGGCGGGGCTGCGGGGACAAAGGGACCCTGATACATATTCTGTGGGAGTGTCCGCGTATTCAGCAATATTGGACTCAGGGCATAGATGACATAGACAAGTACCTTGATACACAACTCCCAAGATTTCCTACGTGTTGCTAGGCCTCCCAAATCCATTAACATACCCCTTAAAGTCCATCCGTGGCCGACAGATTGGTATGGCGCTGGGGGCTGCGGCCCAGGCCATCCTTGCCAACTGGGGCACGGCGACCATTCCCACACATACAAACTGGCTGCACAAGACATGGCACATTTTAGGAATGGAGAAGATCTCCATGTCTCTAGCAGGGAAGGGGGAGGAATTTCAGGAGGTATGGGATCCTTATGTGTCGTTACTCTCACAGGAATTCTACGAGTTGACCTGCCCAAAGTATCTCAGACCCCTACGTCACTCGGTGGTCCCTAAGCCGGAGGGACACATGGAGACATGACCACATTCAACTATACACTGTGGTGCAAATAAAGCAAATGGGTGAGTGGGGATGGGAGGGGGGAGTTGGGGGGTGGTTCTCGGGGGGGAGCGGTTTTCCTTTGTTTCTTGGATTTGTTTCTGTATCAATTGCAGCAAAGCACTAAGTTTGTTCCGCCTCTAGGTGAATGTATTCCCCTAAAGACTTAAATCCGCATAATTGTAGCGGTGAATTAGAATAGGTATTGAAATTCAATGTGCAGTATTCAGGGCAGCACATTACTCCCCTTGACTCGAGGAGTACAGCGCTGATCACCGGGACTGCACTACGGAGGCTTACTAAGATGCCTTAATCCACCAGTGTTAGGATTCAATCGACACTGCTGCCCTGAATACTGCACATTGAATTTCAATACCTATTCTAATTCACCGCTACAATTATGCGGACCGCCACCTGAGAGGCTGTAACCCTGACTTCGCCTTGATACAGGTTGTTCCCCCCCTATCCCCGTCCTGAGGAAGACCCGCCTGCAGAGGATACAAACCACCCTCTATGCACCAGGGTCGAAACGTAGACACTTTCCCCTAGTGGGCCTGTACCCTACTTCACCCCATCCCTACCTCTTTACAGAAGATTATACTCTGTACAACATCAAGAACCAGAAAAGTACTTTCGAATCCATGAGAGACAGGCCCCATTGTAAAACTGGTGCTACTGTAAACCACGACCAGTTTACTAAGGACATTACTATGTGTAATTGATTGTTTTAAGTACTCTCCGATTTCCCTCCCTATATATCTGTTCTATTCTCACGAGCACAATCCTTTTTCCACACTCCCCCTGGACCAACCCTCTTTTCTGTTTTGAAACGTTCTCTACAGTGATCTGTTATAATAACTGTGAGATTAAACAGTCACTATTGAAGCTATTTATGGTGCTTGTGTGTCTTTTTGAGGATATACTTAATTGAATTGAGAAACTACTGGGGTACACTTATGATGTAACTTGAGTTCTATGTGTACCATGTTCATAGATTTTGACTGAATGAATACCTCCCTAAGGAAATTAGTCTAGGACCATTGTTTTCTATACCGAGCATTACCCAGGTCCATGGACTAGTATGGGTCACCCCATTATTTTGTAATGACCTGCTGCTTGAGGCCTGCCTTGTGCCCCAGAGAACTGCCCTGCTGCTTGTGGCCTGCCTTGTTCTTCAGAGGATTGTCCTGCTGTTACTAAAACAGTGCCCTGCTCCTTAAAGCCTGCTTTGCACCCCCATATGACTACCCTGCTTCTTGAGGTCTGCCCTGCTCTCTCAGAAGGAAGTCTGAACCTGCTCCCTTCATCCTAGGGTAACCTGAGTGACTCCAAGGATCAGTTGCCTGACTTCCTGTTCTGAGCTACAGGGGCACAACAAGCTCTAGAAGCCTCCCTGCAACTGCCCAGCTGACCTGCTGCAAATGGACCTCTATGGACCTGCAACAGGATCTATCTGGACCTGCCTAAGCCCTGCTGAAGTCAGTTCCTGATCCCCAAGCGGTGCCTCCGTGGGTCCTGGACCCTTGGCTGGAATCAGTTGAGCTCCTCTTGTGTAATCCTGAAGTCTTGATCTCTGAGCTCCGGGCTTTGAGAAGGTAACTTTTTCAGGCGGACTAACCTTGTTCCAGTATCCGGCCCGCACTCCATTGCGGTCGGCTTGAACTTGTGACTTTGTCCCGGTGTATCGTGACCAGATACCCACAGTTAGCATTTTCTGCTTCTTTGCCCTATTTTGAATTAAACCTTTAAAAATGCATAGCTCCGGTTCTACTTATTAGATTTTTGTTGTTCTGTTGTCAAATATTTATTAAAGTTTTATTCATTTTTCTAAATTGTTTTGGATCTTTTTTGTGTTGTGTTGTCGCTTTATTATTATTTGAGTGCAGTGTTAGACCTCGCATCTTTTGTCATGTTTCCCCTGTCTTTTAGCTTCTAACCTCCTGGTTTTTATGGTATGCTGGACAATGTTTTTTACTGGTTTTAGTGTTCCTGCGCACTTTAATACTTTTGATCAGTACTAAAGTGCAAGTGCTCCCACTGCAATTTGTGTTTATGGATTGGTGTTTCCATGATTGACTTATTTGATTTACTACGAAGTCCCTATTACAGTGCACTGTGTGTGCCCAGGGCCTGTAACTCAAATGCTGCTAGTGGGCCTGCAGCACTGGCTATGCCACCCACACAAGCAGCCTTGCAAAGTGGTCTCAGACCTGCCACAGCAGTGTCTGCAGGCAGTTTCTACTGCCATGTCAACCTTTCAAGTGCACCCACTTGCCAGGTCCTAATCTTCCCCTTTCTCACATATAAGCCACCCCTAAGGTAGGCCCAAGGTACCCCTGTGGGCAGGGTGCAGTGTGAGGGAAAGATAGGACATGTACTGGTGGGTATTACATGTCCTGCTATTGACATACTGTGCATTTCGTTTTTCACTGTTGCAAGGCTATCTGTCTCATAGGTTAACATGGGAGCTTCTTTGTAACATCTTGCAAGCATAACTTTCCATGGTGACAAGATAGAAAAATGGTTTTAGTATGCCTGAACTCAGGATTTAAAAATACAACTTTTAGTAAAGGTGAGTTCTTTAAATTGTGCATTTGAAAATACCACTTTATAAAGTGGTATTTTCTTGCTCCACCATCTAGGTGCCTCTGCCGGTTTGTGTATTTGCTGCTTGGGTTTTAGACTGACAGGGGCTGGTTTGTGCATTCACACTAGACAGGGGAACAAAGGGGACTGAGGTGTGTCCTGCCTTTCCTGGGTGACTCATAGCCTGGCTGATGGGTCTGTCGTGCATCTAGAGTGGTGTGAGGAGTTGCCAAATGCACCTGAATGGACTATGTCTGCCTTCCACAATGCTGTCTCCACCTCCTGTAGTGACCCGGGCCTGAGCAGGACAGAACTGGATTATGTGTGCCAGGCCAGGAGAACTTTGTGCCAACACCACAGAACTTCAAATGAAAATGTGGTATAAATATTGGGGCTCAGACCCCAGGATTTTAGAACTCTTTTGGGTCAAGAAACCTGCCAAGAAGAAGAGCTGGAGAAGCTGTGAGGAGAGACTACCACTTTGCTGTTTGCTTTGCTGTGTTGGCCTGCAGTAGCTGCTTGGGCAGAGAAAGGACTGGACTGAAATGTCTGCAACGTCTTTGAGTGTCTCCAATGGCTTGAGATAGAGCATGCCCCTTGTTCAAGAAGTCTCAGCAACAACAAAGACTTCAAGATCCTCTGGGTACCAGCTTCTGGAACTGGGTGTTTCAGTTTCCACAAAGGAAAATAACACAACCCCGTCCCAGACGCTGCTGCCGGCTCCGTGACCTGAAGGCACCGCAGAGTGCACTACTACACTTCGCACCACAACCCTGGTCTCACTGACGACGCCGTTTGATGCCACCACCGAGCTGCTGCTTGCACCGTGACTGGTGTGCACCGCACCCCTCACCGCCTCTCTTCACACCACCACCCTGCTATCCCCGACAACACAGCAAAGCCATCACCGCACCTGCTGCCTGCACTGTGATCTGTGGACACCGCTTGTGGAGAACACAGAGCACCATCCAGCTTCGCACTGCAGCCCAGGTCTCACCGATGACGCCGCTCCAAGCTGACATCGACACCACTGCCTGCACCGTGGTTTGGCGGCACCGCTCGTAAGTTACACGATGCACCGCCCCGTTCCACACCACATTCATGGCCCCCTGACACCAGTACCATCGACTCCAGATCGTCAACAGATGCCACAGCCTGCACCGCGACCTGTGGGTCCAGCACACCGCATTGCCCCATCTCGCACAGCAGCCTTGTGCCTACGGACAACAGCATGCCAGCAATGACAACGACGCTGCCTGCACCGTGCTCTGCAAGCACCACAACGAGCACCGTCCCACTTTGCACCGCAGCCCTGGTCTTACCCACGCAGTCACCGAGCTGCTGCCTGTACCGCGACCTGAGGGCATCACAAGCCTCACCTCTGCACTTCACACTGCAGCCCCGACGCCCGCTGGCGATCCCGAGTACAACCGCACGGAGTTCGACCTGCAACACAGGTGACTTCAAGGGCCCGACAACTCCTACACCGACCCCCGGAACCGACACCTGCTGATGCCGGCTCTTTGGAGCTCATTGCAAGGTCCCCAGCGCCCTGCATTTCTAAAGGTACTGTTTTGCGGGTCTTCCCGACACATTAGCTGACCTGCGACGCCGCAGCCGGCCAGAACTGTTGGATTTGTTTGTTCACGCCGCCCTGATAGCCCCGAATGGAGCTATCTACTTCAAGGAACTGTTTTTAAAGTCTATTTTTCCTTCTTGATATTTTTGAATAACTGTATGTTTTACACAGATAAATATTGACTATTTTTCTAAAACTGGTGTGGTGTCCTTTTTTATGTTTTCACTGTATTACTGTATGTTATGTGCAAATGCTTTACCCACTGCCTGTGAGATAAGCCTGACTGCTCGTGCCAAGCTACCCAGGGGGTGAGCAGGGGTTATTTTAGAAGTGTAACTCCCTTATCCTGACTAGGAAGAAGGGTCCCTACTTGGACAGGGTAACAACCTGCCAACTAGAGACCCCCATTTTTAACATGCTGCATAAATACTTAACACATTGCCTCTAAGTTAAGCCTGACTGCTTTTGTGCCAAGCTATCAGAGAGTTAAGCACAGGTTAATTTAGTGACTTTTGTGGTTCACTCTGACGGGGATTGAGTTTGTTGCTTGAGAAGGGTCTTCACACCCCCCCCCCTTTCAATCAAAAACCCAATTTCCTACACTAGGTAGAGTTCTAGTATTTCAGCTTTATTGATGAAACGATCTGCCATCTGGTTCCAAAAATCTTATGTTTAGGGCATTGAGACCCAGGTGCATTCCTGGTTGCAGAACTCTGATAATAATTGCTTGTTTGATGATTGATTTATAGCTCTAGTTGAGTATTTGGAGGCCTATTTTGTTCAGTTGACTTTGATATGTGCCATTATCACTGAAGAGTGGACAGTAAATATATTTCCCTATTTTATGTTGGCATTCATCCGTGGGGCAGTCAGTTTTGAAGAGGATTGTACTATTGCATGTCTTGTTTATCCATTCATATAATTACATTTTTTAAATGATTACTGTTTTGGGAAAACAGTTCCATAAAAACATATATAATGTAGCATTTTTAAACACATTCAATTCAAATTAAATGTGCATATATACAATTCCTTCTTCGTTCTTTTTATAATTGATTCAGCATTTCATCTCTCGTGATACACAGGCTCCAATTTCTAGTACATAAATATCCCAAAATATCCAATTGACCATATAAAGTGCCTCGGGTATAGCATGTTTCCACTTTATTAGTCCTAATGAATACTCTAAGGTCTAAACTTGCATTAGATTCTCAATGCACCCATAAGAGTTAGGCCTCTATAGTAAATTTCTACAGAGACAGTTACCAACACGTTTTGGGAAATAACTGTTAACATATTTTCTAGACAACGCCAATGAACGCAGCATTAGCAAATTCATATTCAGTACCTTTAAGAATTTTCAAAGCATCCTTAAACAGCTGAATGTTTATCTTAAACTGTTATATATAGGCTGCAGCCAGTCATATCTCTGTTTAAATTGTGGCTACAAGGTAATAGAAAATGTTGGTCATTTCCTTATAACGTCAGTGTGCAGACACATCACCCACGCACTTCTCAACAGTGAAGGCTAATAATGGCAATATTTCAAGCCTACAATTTCAAATATAATCGTTGGTCACATGGTGGAAACCATCCTGTTCAAGTACAACTCTTTCTCTAGCACGGTTATAAAATTCAGGTAAATTAAGCCAAATTATGATTTACAAGTACAATCAAAAACATTTTCACACTTTGAGTTTCCAAATTCTGTCCTTCAACAAATGCAACTTACTACGAGGCAGGCCTTTCGGGTCTGTCAAGATGTTAATTCATGCTAAAATAACGAGTTTTATATATTTAGGCCAGCCATGGCATACTAAGAGCTTGATGGTATAACAAGAGATCTTTTAGACTTTGCTAATAGACCTTTGCTGTATGATTTGACCTCAACCGGATCCAAAATAAGTTGCCATAAGAGCAGCCTGCTTGTAAACACAGTTCTCACCAAATTGTAGCCTCATTATGTTTGAAGGGGTGGATTTTGGTAGCCTGCCAGTGCTTTTAAGAAAGTATTCTGTGGTAAAGTCAGTTGATTAGCAGCAGCATGGCCCCACATAAAGCCCCAGAATAATTTTCACTTGATAAACTTGCAATGCGACTGACAGTGCTCCAAAACCTAGATTTCCACCATGTGGACAACATTAGACATTTTGTGCGAACTCCTTGTAAGTTAGTAAACCCAATTGCCTCTTTTATTAAAACAAATTCTTAAATACACAAAATCAGAGACGTTGTCCGGAGATTGTTTTGAAGCGATAGTTCTTCTTCCTTGGGTTGTAGGGTTTACCTGCAATAATGATTTTACGTTTTGCCTCATTGTTCACCAATTTTTCTCCAGAACAGGATTCCTCACATGACCCTGAACGATGAAGTGCTTACTCTAGCTAGGAACCCTGTCATCAGTGTAAAGCTAACCAGGGATAGGGAGGCCCTTGCTCAATGAACAATCTGCTCTTACCCCCCTATGGTTACTTCTCGTGCTCATAAATATAGATGTTAAATAGTGCTGGGGCCAACAAATATTCTTGCCTCACACCTTTAACCACCCTAAAACTACTGGATAATTATCCTCCATTTTCATAGGACCTGGGCTGTATTGTTGGAGTACAGGTAGAAAACTGCATCAATCAATATAGATGGCATCCAGTATTTATTTAGAGATTCCTATAGTAAAACTCACCCAACTGTATCAAAAGCTGCCCTCAAATCTAGGAATGCCATAAATGACCTTCCTTTCTTGATGGCAATATATTTTGAAATTATGGTGATTAGATAGGTACTCTCTTCAGCTGTACAGTTATACGAGCATGGAAAGCTGAACAGCCACGCAGTCACATCAGTTTTTATAAAAAAACAGTAGGTATTATATCCAGCTCAGGTGTTTTTCCAGCTTTCTTCAATAATGGCAATAGCAACTTCATCTTTGCTAAAGACAAGAGGTTGAGCAATAAGTTTGTCAGACATCTACTATCTCTTCCCTTCATCTTAGGTGCCCCTTATAGTTTGGGATAATGGTTATACCAACAGTCCTAGCTAATATGACTTTTGGGTACTTTCCCAGCTATGTTTTTTTCACTTCTGCCAACAGCCCCCAGAAATCTTACCACGTCTTTCCATATACCATATTCTGGATTTATTTACCAGCTTAGTAGAGTAAAATGCCTTTTTTTACGTAATCAGCTTTTTATAGTTCCTGCCTGTCTCACAGATAGGTGTCCAAGTGGTAAGAATTATTGTTTGCCTGGGATGTTAATTGACTCATAGATTCTTCAGTCTTTATCAAACCCTGTATAAGCCTTACAATAAATCCTAGTTTTTAGTGACTCGCTGGGACAGAGATAGTGCTACAGAAGTCAACATTGTAGAGAAGGTGCCTAAATAGGCATCAAAGTTGGGACTAACAACTATATATTCTAGCTCTCTCCTAAGTAGCCTTACCTCTATTATAAACTTTGGGCACAAAACATCAAGGTCTAAGCAGCCCCATTTTAACCTTCTTCTCACATTGTTTGTTAAAATGTTAATTCATCTTTTCTTATTGACATTCTTAGAACAATTATTAAATTCCACTTAAGTGGGATTATGATCATTTTTGACCTGCGTAACTACTCTCATGTCTTACCAGTCTCTAACAAAACAGCTTCGTACTAGCATACTCAATATGACTGACTATTACTCCTCTCTTGAAAGTATTTTGAGATTACATGCTGCACCTAAACCTTCCAGAGACAACGTCTTTCATGCCATGCTTCGAAGTAAGGTCCATTAGTTATCTAGTGAGGTTCTTACAATTCGCTTTATGGTTAGTGTACGTTACAAGAATATTATACTCAAGCCCAGAAAAGACAAGATATAATACAGATTTGCAGCACTGTGCTTACTATTAGGGAAACGCCATACATTGGTTACCCCTAAAAGCCCTACAAAAAATATATGATTAAATGGCCACTTACTGAAGAATTGCGAATGAGAGCGGTTAGAAAAGATGAGGAATTAGCAGAGGATCTGACTATGTGGATTGAAATAACAAATACAGTGGCGGAGACCCCCAATAATGCTGTTTCACAGATTGATGAATGAATAGTAAGTAACATGATGGTCAGGGACTGGTATGAGAGCTGAGGTGTGAAAAGGAGGAAACTAATTTGAAGGGTTCAGTGGGTCAGAAGCCTGGGATGTGTAGACGTGGTCACCACCCACAAACTACAAAGTGATATAAATAGAATGATGGCTAAGAATATGGGAACAATAAGCAAATACTTCATAATTTGAGTGAAAAAAGAAGAGCCTTAACCCTTTCTTTGCTAGGACTTCCCCCCTCCTCCCCCCGTGCTAAGGCTTTTTCGCTCTTAGGCCCCTGTAACTTTTTGTCCACATAAGGTATCCACGCCAAATTTGCGTGCTCTTCTTCCAACATCATGGGGAGTTTAAAGGTACCCAGGGTTTGTGGATTCCCCTGGCGGGAACCCAGAAATTAGCCAAAATACAACAACAAAAGATTTGGGCGAGGGGGGTTAGGAATAAGTGCTGCAGAAGAAAGCTTCTGGTTTTTCCCCTGCAAATGGTATCAACAAAGGGTTTGTGATGCTGAAATCACCATCTTCCCAGCTTTCAGGGACAAGCAGCCTTTTGTCAAAAAACCAAAATTGTTTTACACAGTTTTGCCATTTTACTGGGAAATAGCCTACTTTTGCTACTTTTTGTGCTTTCAACCTCCTTCCAGTTAGTGGTAGAAATGGGTGTGAAAACAATAATGGATCCCGGAAAGCTATACATTTCTGAAAACTAGACAACATTCTGAATTCAGCAAGGGGTCATTTGTGTAGATCCTTAAAGGTTTTTCTATAGAAACTACCAGTTGAAAATAAGAAAAATTGAAAATTAGTTAAAAAAGAGCCTTTTGTGCCAACGTTTTCACCTGTAACTTCTTCTAAGTATGACAGATTTTTTAAAGCAATATACTGTTACATTTGCTGGACCCTTGTACGGATATATAGGACAAGAACCCGCGGAACCCAAAGCCAATAACTGAGCTGCGTTTTGCAATGTTTTTTCATTGCGTACTGGGTAAATAGCAATTAGTTTGGTAAGATATAAAGAGTGAATAATAGGTATCAAGGACACCTATGTATTTCCAAAATGGGAACAAAATATAGAGTTTAGAAGCAGTAGCTATTTACACACCTCCGAAATTGTGGTTACCCATACTAGCATGTGAATTATAGGACATTTTTCAAAGTGACTTCTTTTTTACACATTGTCTTACATTTGGAAGGCAGAAATGCATAGAAAGTCAATAGGTAATAACAGTTGCGCTACAGTTCTGTGTTCCCCAAAGTCTCCCGATAAAAATGGTACCTCACTTGTGTGGGTTGGCCTAGTGCCCGCGACAGGAAATGGCCTAAAACGCAACGCGGACACACCATGTGTTTACAGTGAAAACAGACCCTTTTTTTAAAAAGTGCCTAGCTGTGGATTTTGAACCCTAGCTCTGCCGGAACCTAGGGAAGCCTAGCAAACCTATAAATATTTTTAAAACCAGACACCCAGGGGAATCCAGGAGGGGGTGACTTGTGTGGCTCTCACCAGGTTTAGTTACCCAGAATCCCTTGCAAACCTCAAACTTTGCCACAAAAAACATATTTTCCTCACATTTCTGTGATGGAATGTTCTGGAATCTGCGTGGATCCTCAAATTTAGTTGAAAAATAATCAAATTTTTCTCAAATTTTTGTGTGGGAAAGTTGTACGATCACCGGGCTGACACAAATTTCACACCACCCAGCATTCCCCCAGGTCTCTCGATAAAAATGGTACCTCACTTGTGTGGGTGGGCCAAGTACCCGCGACAGGCAATGGCCAAAACGTATTGTGGAGACATCAAAATTACCTATCACAAAATGACCTGGTTTTGCAAAGGGGGCACCTGGGTTTTTGGCCCCGTACTCGGCAGCCATCTAGGGAAACCTACCAAACCCACACATTTTTGAAAACTAGACACCCTGGGAAGTCCAGGGAGGTATGGCTTGCATGGATCCCCCAACGTTTTCCTACCCAGAATCCCCTGCAAACCTCATATTTAGCTGTAAAAATCACTTTTTCCACACATTTTTGTGTGTGATCACCGTGGCGGCACAAATGTTCTACCACCCAGTGTTCCCCTTGGTCTCCCGAGTAAAGTGATACCTCACTTGTGTGGATGTCCAATGCAGAATCAGCTAAAAACGTATTTTAAAAAAAATATAGTGCCTAGAATCCGCTGTGCTATACCCTTCATACCTATATTTGGGCCCATGTCTGTCGCGGGTACTTGGGCCACCCACACGAGTGAGGTACCATTTTTATCGGGAGACCTGGGGGAATGCTGGGTGGTAAGGAAATTTGTGTGGGCAGAATCTGGGGGGCAGAAAGACTGAGATTTGTTTGGGGTGGTGGGGGCATTGGCATGCTCATTTTGGGCAGCCACTACCCCTATGTATAAAAAAACCCAATCCCTGGTGCCTAGTGGGCTCTCTGCCCCCGGGAGCAGATCTGGGGCTATTGCCCCCATCTGCCTCGGGGGGGCAGAAAGACTGCTGAATTTTTTTTGGGGGGGGGGGGCATTGGCATGCCCATTTTGGGCAGCCCCACCACTAAAACAATTTAAAAAAAGAATCCCTGGCATCTAGTGGGCTTTCTGCCTCCCGGGGGGGCAGATCGGGGGCTACTGCCCCCATCTTCCTTCCAGGGTGGGGACAGAAAGACTATGGAATTTTGCGGGGGTGAGGGCATTGGCATGACCATCTCGGGCAGCCCCCGCCCCTAAATTCAATGAAGAAAAAAATCCCTGGCATCTAGTGGGCTTTCTGCCCCCCGGGGGGGCAGAAAGACTGATTCCCCCCAATTAATTTTGGGGGAGCAAATGCCCTTGCCCTAGGAGCCGCTCCCCCATCCCTGGTGGCTAGTGGGTGTATCCCTGCTTGAGGATCACCAGCAGGGATCCCCTTTCCAACGCACCTCTCCTGACTTTCTACGTGCTCAGGGGGCTGATATATATATATATATACAGTAGCGGTCGGTGGTAGGAGTGCCGGCCGGGCGGTGACGTGGGACGGGGGAGGGGCAGGGTGGGGGGTAGTAAACCACGGATTGCGGGCGAATACAGGTAAGTAAACCTTTAAATAAATAAAACGAATTTCGTTGCGCGCACTGCATCGCATTTGGCGATGCAGCGCTCACAACGAAATTCGTTTTATTTATTTAAAGGTTTACTTACCTGTATTCGCCCGTAATCCGTGGTTTACTACCCCCACCCTGCCCCTCCCCCGTCCCACGTCACCGCCCGGCCGGCACTCCTACACCGACCGCTACTGTATATATATATATATATATATATACACACACACACACACACATGCATACATACATACATACACTACTGACGGTCACCTGTAGATAGTTATGTCTGCTTTTCCATAGACTGGAGCGTTTTTTGATTTGCTATAACTTTGGCCCCGTTTGACAGATCTTCACAAAACGTTCCAGAAAAATCCTCAGTTCCTTCCTGGAAAGCTTCACATTGATCCGTCAAGTGGGGGCAGAGAATAACGGGAGGTCCGAAAAGCAAAATCCCCATGCATTTTCATTGACTCTTTTTAAGACCTGTTTTAGCAAAAACTGCTTAACGAAATTAGACCAAATTCGGCAGGAAGCTAAATCTTGGTTTGCAGATTGGTTTTTGTGATTTGCTGTAAATCCGTTCAGTAGTTTTTGCAATATAAAAGGTCAAACATAATTGTATATTGTGGTATTTTGGCTCTCAGGAGACCTGCAAGCCTCCTGTGAGAGCGCAAAATCAAAAATGGAGCCCCGTGATTATCGAGAGGCTAGTTTCTTTTCTGTGAGCCTTCATTCTTTCGCTAGAGTGAGAGGCTCCAGCAAGAGCGAGCACTCTCATTGGCTGGCTGCTGGAACGTTAGAAATGGAATGGCCGGGATTACTGTTTACTGTGAAAAAATGGAGGTGTTGTGGAAATGAAATACAAAAGCTATATAATGGGGCAGAAAGGCATGCTATCCCCCTACATTTAGAGCGTAGGTGTCTAAGGGATAACTACTGTGAAGATAATAAATATATATTGTTTTTAAGTCATTTTTATGCTCTTGCGGGACTCTCGTGGGTTCATGAATAGTAAATAGGAGTAGATGAGTTCTCAATACACTCTATTAGTAGGAATACATATTATGGCCCTTGTTTTTGAGAGGAAGTGTGTAACAGATAAGTACTGTGATGAGTAGATGGTTAATTCTTTTTTTTTAAGTTATGCTCTCGCAAGCAGGATCGTGAAAAGTAGAAAGGTGTAAGTGATCTTTGAATACACTGTAATATGCACACTTGCTACTGTTTGGAAGGAGTATTACTGGAGATGGTGTTTATCAGAGTCTACTCGTTCCGCCTGTTGGCTTGGTAAAAGTTGTGAGTAGAGTACAGTCTCTTCCCACACCCTACTATGCTCATCTATTATCAGAGAGAGGACTTTCCCACTCCACTCACTACTACACACACCTGTCATCTGACAGAGGTGTGTCAGCCGAGAGGCTAGTCTCTTAACACACCTGTCATGTGAGAAAGAGGTCTGACAGGAGAAACAAGTTCCTCCTCACACACTACTATGCACACCCGTCAGCTGAGAGGGAGAGGTCTTAAAGGAGAGGGTAGTCTATCCACACACCCTACTATGCACATCTGTCACCTGAGAGAGAGGTCTGAAAGGAAAGGCCAGTCCATCCCCACACACTACTACACACATCTGTCATCTGAGATGTCTCAAAGGAGATGCCTAACAAAAAAATGAATGTGTCCTCCTGTAACGCAACTGGTGCTATGTAAAGCGCTCTGATACCCGATTCGGGTCAAGTTCTCGCTATATAAAACTCTGTAAAAGAAAAAAAAAAAAAGAAAAAGAGATGCCAGTCTATGCACACACCTTTAAGGTCAGTCCATTCCTACACTCTGCTATGTATACACATTATCCCAGAGAGGTCTCACCAGAGAGGCCAGTACCTTTATACACCCTCCTATGCACACCTGTCAGCCCAGATCAAGGTCTCACCAGAGAGGATAATCTCTCTCCTCACCCTATTAAACACACACATCATTACAGAGATCTTAATGAAGAGCCCAGTCCCTTCACACACCTGTCAGATGACATGGAATTTTGTCATCTGTCAGAGAGCTCTCAAAGGGGAGGCTAGTACCTCTCCACATCCTACTATGCATATTTGTCATCTAACAGAGAGATCTCAGCGGAGAGACCAGTCCCTCCACACACCCTATTACGCACACCCATCATTACAGAGCGGTCTCAGTGGAGAGGCCAGTCACTCTACACACCCTACTATACACACACCTGTTATCTGAGAGAGAGTTCTGAAAGGAGAGCCCCTCCCCCCCCCCCACACCCTGCAACACACACACACACACGTATCATTACAGAGAGAGGTGCACAGAGCATCAGGCAGATTGCAGGTGACTGGGTTATATCACAAGGGCCACAATTTCATGCAGTTTCTATGTATTCAGATATTATAATATTCTTACGGGATCTGACCATGGATCTCATACCACTCGCCACCTTACTTAGCCTGTTCGAAGATCTCTCTAGCCTTCGAGTTAATCATAACAAATCCCACGCATTCTCCTTTCAGGAGCGCACACTGGGGATGATATACTGCTGGGTGCAAGTAACATACCAATAGCTTCACATATATTCCTTTACCTTGGTAAACAGATCTATAGGCCTCCCAAGGATCTGTTGGATGGCAATTTAATGAAGACCATCACTTCCCTCCGTTCACAAGTACAGTTCTGGATCACACTGCACCTCTCAGTGGCGGGCCGATTGGTGCGCTCTAAGATGGGATTGCCCCCCCCCCCTATTATATTTTTTTGTTAATCTACCTGTAGTGGTTCCTGCAAGCTACTTCAGAAAACTTAACACCCTGCTCATAGATTTCATATGGGGCAAAGGAAGACGCAGGGT
This sequence comes from Calotriton arnoldi, assembly GCA_963921515.1. Taxonomy (NCBI): domain Eukaryota; kingdom Metazoa; phylum Chordata; class Amphibia; order Caudata; family Salamandridae; genus Calotriton; species Calotriton arnoldi. The sequence continues at coordinate 2,917,295 of CAWUFW010000269.1, read as the reverse complement.
GAGCCTGCCTTAGCTACAGCTAACCCCAGAGCAGGGTGGGATGGGTGCCCCGGAATTTCGGGTTTACAGTTACGCGGGCCAGTTTCAGTGGCTATTGTACTGGCTGGTGGACTTTCACCTAACTGAAATTGACTACACCCCACGATTGCTGTGACAGGCTAAATTGCACATGTTATTACTACCAGATGTTCCGCGCCACCACCGCCTACCGCTACTCCTAAGTAATGCACTTACATACTGAAAACAGGACCAAAAACACACAGCAGCCACTCCACATTACACACCTAATATACAACTGTGAGGACTACTGACACCAATGGGTCAACTCGTGTCCCTTAGACTGGAATCCTGGGAGTCTGTGGGTGTTTACACATTGGGAGACATGTTTGTGGATGAAGAATTCATGCTACCTCAGGACTTTATCCAAAGTCACAGCTTGCCAAACTCTCTTTTTTTGACTCGTGTTAACATTTCCCGGTATGTCCAGGTGCACATGACGCCCACTGGGACAGAACCGGAGACGCACTCCTTCATCCAGGTAGTACACGAAATGGGCACTGGTAGGCACTTGGTCAAATGGCTATATAAAGAACTGCGTACACACCTACACATCTCCCTAACACCCCCCAGGGCTAGCTGGGAAGAAGAGCTTGGTCGAATCCTGAATGACAAGAAATGGCGCTTCCTCATTAAATATCCTAGCATGATCCTTGTAACTCCCAGTTCAAATTCATCCAATTTTCCCTGTTACACAGGGTCTATTTTACACCTCAAATATTACATAAAATATTCCCCACAGTAACCCCACCCCCAGATGCCCTGCTGACCCAGCGGATCTACTACACATGCTTTGGGTGTGTCCCTCCCTTGAGGTTTATTGGAACTACATCCACTCTTCCCTGGTGGGACTGGCGGGGTACCCACTGAAACACCGCTGAACACTGTCTATTAGGCTTATACCAACGACGTAAGCATTTTAAAACCGTTTCACATTTATTTCGTGAACCTGCCACTCCTGTTGGCCAAACAGCAGATCATCAGATGCTGGAAATCGCCCTGTGCCCCCCTTGTGGCCAGCTGGCGGGAGGAGGTCATATACTGGGGTGCTGCTGAGGGACATGCATTGCGTAGAGAAAAGTACAGTGGACTTTGAAAGCATCCTTTTGCCTTACCATAAGATGCTCTCTTAGAAGCATTCAAGGCCCAAACAGGCAAAGAATAGGGACCTACTGGTGTAGATACTAGGAGTACACCCCCTGGCATCCCCCACAACTGTTGCCTTGAACCAGAGTACACCTACTCCCTATGTGAAGGCCACGCCCCATGTCGACTCTTCTCAGTGGACCTCACCCCCCTGCCCCCAGACATTCCTACTAATGCTGTTCTCTCTTACATTACACTTGACTGATATTTGGGGTTAGGGTAGGGGCGATAGGAATTAACAATTTGAGTTGAAATATCCCAGCAATGACGTGTTCTCTAATCAATGATTATTGTCAGCAAAGATGTAAATATCTTCTCTGTGTGATATATCACCCATAAAGCCGGATACAATGTTTCTATCTCATATATACCTAAATATTACGATGTATATTAAGCCATCATCATCACAAGCTTTATTTCGACATAAAAAAGTCATACAAGCAGCAAAGAGCAAAGATAACATAGCCAATAAAAAAAGTATAAGTAAAAGTAGATCCAATAATAAATATACACTTAATCATCCTATGATCTGGTTAAAAAGCAAACAGTATTTCATCATTTTGTTAAAACACAGTGCAATACTTAGGGAGACTTTTCATTTCATTTACTCGTGCTAGTTATCAGGAGTTAAAAAGAAATAAAGTGTTTGTGCATGGTGATATTAACAGGAACGCTCTTAAGGCTTAAAAGTCTTAGCTATTATCTGTGCAATGGAGGCTATATCTTTCTCGCGAGTGCCTTCCACCGTATCAGCCAAGCTTTCCCCAGGTACTTTGCTACACAAGATAAAAAGGGTCTAGAATCTGACTTGAGAATACGGAGTGCAACGTGGTGCTCCCGCGTACCAAGTTGTCTACAAATCGGGCTCAGCCATTTTTTCCGTAATGTTTTGTACGCCGGGCAGACAAACAGTAAGTGGGCAATACTTTCCACAGGCGCTTTGCAACTAGGGCAGTGTTTTCCGTTATTTACGGACCACTTTGCTATCACTTCACCCACTGGAAGGGAGCCATACCTGAAATGCATATAGAGCATTCTGTCTCTGGGTACTTTGATTAAGTCAAGGTAAGGCTCATAGTGTCTACTTAATTTATGGGAATAGAACTCAGTTGTCAACTTGCCCACATTGGGTCTACTGATCTCTCGCTGGTCCACCCAATACCAATACAGGCGTTTAAGAACTTCTCTCCTTGGGGGCTCCTGACTCGCCCAACAACCACAAAGCCCGATTGTAGTTAGCATCACGTATCCAGCCAATTTTCCCCCCAGTATCGAGGCTAATAACCTCAGTGAGGGCCTCTGCGTAAGGAGAAAGCTCGGGGGTCCTCCTAATACGAGCCCAAAACAGCAGAGGACGCAACCTGGCTACATCACTTATTAATCGCCTACCCATATCCATTAATAGTGGCGTGAGGGGGATGTATTTTGGTGCTGTTATTAGATCTCTTAGGAATTTATATTCTGATCTCTGGAGCTCGTCAAGATTCTCGAATCCCCAGACTTCTGCTCCATAGAGGGAAGCGCTAACAGCCTTGATGTCATAAATATGGAGGGCAGGAGCTACAGGCCTGGTGTGGGAAAGGCGATGTTCTTTTGCTATTGCACCTGCCGTACACTTATGAGCCATCAACATCTTACCAAGGTGGGGTTTCCATGACATTTTTTCAGAGAATCTTACACCCAGGTAGTCAAAAGTGACAACCTTTTCAAGGAAAGTTCCACCTAGGAGAGGGCCATTCCTGCATGTCCTATGGGGATTGAAGGCCATAAATTTGGTTTTGCTGGCATTTTATAATCAAACCCCGGTTCTCACAGAAAAGATGGAATCTGTCAGTAAGACGCTGTAGCCCAGCTGGGTTCTTGGATATCAACAGCGTGTCGTCTGTAAACAGCAAGGTTGGTATCTTTTCCCCCACCAGAACAGGTGAGTCAGCCGGCTCCTCCAGAAGGAAGTCCACTACTCCGTTCACATATAGGGAAAAGAGGGTTGGAGCCAGTACGCATCCCTGCCTTACTCCTCTCTTGACAGGGATGCGCTCTGTAAGTTGACCCTGCTCTCCCCACCTGACCTGAGCAAAGTTCCCTTCATGCAGCCGGACTAATAAATTGAGAACAAAATGGGGTACGCCCATCTCGCCAAGCGTATCCCATAGCTCGGACCTGGGGACTAGGTCAAAGGCAGTCTTCAGATCAATAAATGCTAAATAAAGACTGCCTCTCCCTAGCACCACAACCTTCCAGTAAATTAGGAGGGATCTGAAAACTTGGTCCATAGTCCCTGTCTTAGTTCTGAAGCCTGCCTGAAACTGTGAGAGGATATCCCTGTCCTCAGACCATGTCTGGATCCTGTGCAGAAGCATCCGGCCAAGGACCTATTAAGACAAATGGCTTAATAAGTGACACATACCCTTTATGGTATGACAAAAATCAATAAAGTTTGTTTAAAAAAACCTGAATAAAATGGGGATTAATCCTAGGAAACAAGACAAATGTTCAGACCAACAGCTAAAGTACAAAAACCTTGCAAACAGCAGAATTTGTGTATAGCTGTGATGGTATGTTAACTATTGTTTATCGGGAAGAGGTACCTCCATTAAGTAGGGACAATTCATTTTCAAATTCTTTATTCAGCCAAATAAAAATAGACTGTAAAAGCACATAATATGAGATACAAATCCACAGTGTAACAATAGTATAAATCCAAATTTACATTCACTTAAAAACGATTACAAGTGTGATTACATCAGTGCACTTTAGGTCACTGAGATCATCGTATAACCAGGTTAAAAAAAAACACAAACACGGACACAAATGCACAATTATCAAGCAAGAAAGGAGGACAAAAACCTCAAATAGGGTCTGCCATGTGCTCCTAGATAATACTAAAAATAGAAGAGAAAACACCTCGACCTCGATTCAGTGCAAGAAAGTTAGCCGTCCATAGTTTTTCTAGCCCAATGTCTGCTTTCAGAAAAGCTTACACAAAGTATGACATTTCGTATGAGCTTAAAAAGTGTAAGTAGAGCTGTTGAAAACCTAGATTGCATAGCAAAGGCTGGATAAAGTGCTTATGTGCTAGACTGTACGATTTGCAGAAAAACAAAGTGCAAAAGTGATTGTGCAGATTGATTATTATAGGGGCAGATCAAGTCTGTTATCAGCGGAATCAGGGGTATTTTTAAAAAACAGTAACCAATAAATTGGCATGAAACGGAAAAGAAGAGATCTCTCCCATCTTGTGAAGTCTTAAGACAGATACACATGAGGTAAGCCTGGTAATAAGGATCTGTAGAAAGTTGAAGCTGAAGATTTTACCAACTCTGTTTTCGTTCTTAGGTCTTCACTACGCTCCATGTATGCTGCTTTCACCTCTGCCTTTGCAGTTTTAGGAATACTGTTAGGTTCAGAGAACCAGGCAGATAGACCTAGGGTTCCTAAGGTGTTGCGAATGTAACTTAGCCATGGGATAGAGAGGACCTTTTCGTGCACAAGGCAGTAGAGTATAATATCCCTACATAGTTTTGCCGCTGGGTTCATCCAAACGCTGACCCACAGGAGGAGTGGCGCCACACGTACTTTGTCCAATACATAGGCCTGATTTAGTTCAGAGTGTATAATAAAGCTGGAAGTAGTAGGGGGTAAACTCAGCAACCGCCGAAGAAAGCGGTTTTCCTGGGACTGATGGCCAACGCATTTGTTAAAATCCCAGACACCTGCGCCATAAGTGTCTGCACTAATGCACTGAGAATTATATACTTTCAAAGGAGGAAGAACAGTCCCTCCAGAGGCTGTTCTTGACAGATTACAAACAGTCCCTGAAGTTCTACAAAGCTTTAGGCTAGCCTGCGCCAGGTGGGGGTTTCAAGACCCTGATGAGCTAAAAGTTAAACCTAGGTAGCAGAAGTTGTCCACAGCCATTAGATCTTGTCCATTGAGGCTGATTTTATTCAGCCTTATTTTCCCTGGTCCAGGGGACATGATGTGCAACTTTGTGTAATTGGTTTTCAGATTCAGGTTTGACAAGAGAGGCGAAGGGCTCTACCTGGTGCCTCAGTGCATTCGGCGTAAGGGCAAACAGCACCGCATCGTCAGCGTAGAGTAGCGCAGGGATTGGAGAGCCTGCTATTCTAGGATTATCTGAGGGGCGAGAAGTTAAATGGGCTGTTGGTCCATTTATATATAAAATGAATAACAGAGGGGCCAATATGCATTCCTGCTGCACTCCACTCCTCAGGGAGAAAGCAGCAGAAAGCTTGCCATAGGAATTTAAGCGCACTCTAGCCGATAGATCTAAATGTAATGAGAATAAAAAATTAATCAGTGAGGGGTCCACTCCTTAATCCAGCAACATTGTCCATAGCTTGGTTCTGACCACTGAATCAAAAGCAGTGGACAGATCAATAAAGGCAAGGTAGACTGGGGATCGCCTGGCATTGGTGCACTTAGAAATTAAGGCCAGGTTCAAACACTGTTCTTTGTGCCTACGTTCGAGCGGAAGCCAAATTGGAAAGGGGAAAGAATTCCCTTGTCCGCCGCCCAGTGGCAATTGAATCAGTGGCTCTGTTATGTAATGAGGTGATCCACTGGGTGCGTACAATGAGGGGCTGTTTCTCCCTAATTAGAAGTGTTATCAAATCTATAGTAAGAGTATTTAATATAGGAGGTTCCCAGAGGTGAGTGACTGCAAAGTTTGTGCAAAGTTTATTCAGTCTGGAATAAAGAGTATTCTAGGCCACCCAACCAAATATCCCATTAAGGGGCAATTTTATATCTGCTATCCCAAGATTCAAAATGGCCATAGCACAGTGTTCTACGTCAAGTAAAACATGCAATCTTGAACCTAGAGGAGCTGAAGTCAACAAAGATAACTTAACGCAATATAGGTACACCAATAATCCTGAAGCCACATGAACCTGACCGTGGCCTATGAGGTGATACCTGCATAGATGCAGGGGTCCTTGAGTTAAGTATATTGACTGCATAGAAATGTGTACTGCAATAAATAGCTTCTTTGGGGTGCATAATTTGCTAAGTAGGAATATATCAGGCCTTAAACATAAGCTGAGCAATTTAGAACAGCTGGAGTTTATTAAAAAATACAATATTTGTTTCCACGCAAACATGGTTATCAGAGCCGATATTTATATGTGGTTAGGTTTTTAATACACTAAAATGTTTTGCTTTAGCATGGCATTAACATATATACACAAATGTTATTTGTAGAGAAAATTACGTTCATATATGTTTAGATTGACCATAGGAAATGTAGGCCTGCACTTTAAAATGGCTAATGTTGGTTGTCATCTTGCTTTGTAACATGAGCATTTTATTTCTAGGTGAAGATGTAGCTCTAATTATCAAATGCAATGCTCTTTTGATTTCTTTCCCATGAGAAGAATTGTTTTCTTTTCACTGTGATAATCATGGAAAGTTCTAATGAGTAGCTCATTCAAGCCTGCGGGGCACAGGCTGGCTCCTGTATCTAATCTTGTTACGTGGTGTATGTTTGAGGGACGCTGATAGAAGCTTTATTATGATGTGTTTTGAGAACCTAACAAGCATATAATTGTATCGTCCCACTGTAACCTGATTAGATAGTCTCATGAGAACTATGTGTAGGTTTTGTGTGATTTACGTTACAGCAGAACAGTTTAGAAGGCAGACTGACTGATTGCGATGCAGCTTATTGCTGAGCAGAGTACGAGATTTAGAGTACCCCCCCAAGTGAGAGAACTGACTTTCCCTTCCATTGATTTGAGGTGATCTTATACTGGTTAGCCTCTATTTATGTCTTTAATTTACTTTGAATTGCATATTAATTGAAACATATGCATTTTGATCGTGAATTCATTATAAATTGATACTCACACAATGTCTGCCTTCTGTAAACAATCTTTAATAAACCTTGGTTTGAAGCATCAATCAATCAAGAATTTTGTAGAGCGCACTACTTACCCGCGAGGGTCTCAAGGTGCTGGGGAATAAGGGGGGGGGGGGCCACTACTGGTCGAACAGCCAGGTCTTGAGTAGCCTCCTGAAGGTCAGCAGGTCTTGGGTCTGTCGTAGGCTGAGTGGAAGGGTGTTCCAGGTCTTGGCGGCGAGGTGGGAGAAGGATCTGCCGCCGGTGGTTGTTCTTCGGATGCGGGGGATGGTGGCAAGGGCGAGGTCGGAGGAGCGGAGCTGGCGGTTGGGGATGTAGAAGAAGAGTCGTTTGTTGAGGTAGGCTGGGCCGGTCTTGTGGAGTGCCTTGTGTGCGTGGATGAGGAGTTTGAAGGAGATCCTCCTGTTGACGGGGAGCCAGTGCAGGTTTCTCAGGTGGGGGGTGATGTGGCTGTGGCGTGGTACGTCGAGGATCAGGCGTGCAGAGGCGTTTTGAATGCGTTGCAGTCGTTTGATGAGCTTGGCCGGGGCTCCCGTGTAGAGGGCGTTTCCATAGTCCAGTCTGCTACTGACGAGGGCCTGGGTGACTGTTCTTCTTGTATCTGTCGGGATCCACCTGTAGATCCTGCAGAGCATGCGGAGGGTGTTGAAGCAGGAGGAGGAGACTGCGTTGACTTGCTTGGTCATGGAGAGCGTTGAGTCGAGGATGACTCCCAGATTGTGTGTGTGGTCGGTGGGTGTCGGGGCTGCCCCCAGTGTCGTTGGCCACCAGGAGTCGTCCCAGGCTGAAGGGTTGGAGCCGAGGATGAGGACCTCTGTCTTGTCCGTGTTCAGCTTTAGTCGGCTGCTCTTCATCCACTCGGCGACGGCCTTCATTCCTTCGTGGAGGTTGGATTTGGCGGTGAGGGGGTCCTTGGTGAGGGAGAGGATCAGTTGAGTGTCGTCGGCGTAGGAGATTATGTTGAGGTCGTGCTGTCGGGCGATGTGTGCGAGCGGTGCCATGTAGATGTTGAACAGTGTCGGGCTGAGGGAGGATCCCTGGGGTACGCCGCAGATGATCTCGGAGGCTTCGGAACGGAATGGGGGAGGCGGACGCTCTGGGTTCTGCCGGAGAGGAAGGAGGTGGTCCATTCCAGGGCCTTGTCTCAGATCCCTGCATCGTGGAGGCGTGTGCGTAGTGTGCGGTGGCAGTCAGTGTCGAAGGCGGCGGAGAGGTCCAGGAGGATGAGGGCCGCGGTCTCACCGATGTCCAGCAGGGTCCTGATGTCGGTGGCGGCGATGAGGGCAGTCTCGGTGCTGTGGTTGCTGCGGAACCCTGACTGGGATGGATCCCGGATGCTGTTTTCTTCGAGGTATCGGGTTAGCTGTCTGTTGACGATCTTCTCGATGACCTTGGCTGGGAACGGAAGCAGGGAGATGGGCCGGAAGTTCTTGAGGTCTCTCGGGTCCGCCTTGGGTTTTTTGAGTAGTGCGTTGATCTCGGCGTGTTTCCAGCTCTCTGGGAAGGTCGCGGTCTCGAAGGAGAGATTGATGACGTTGCGCAGGTGGGGTGCGATGGAGCTGCTGGCTTTGTTGAAGATGTGGTGCGGACAAGGGTCTGACGGGGAGCCGGAGTGGATTGTGCTCATGGTCTTAATGGTGTCGTCGATGCTCACGTTGGCCCAGGCTGGCAAGGGGTCGTGGTCAATGGTGTGCGGAGAGTCCGGTGTGTCGATGTCTGTTGGGGCTGTCTGGGTGTTGAAGCTGTCGTGGATGTCGGCGATCTTGCGGTGGAAGAAGGTGGTGAGGGAATCGCACAGGGCTTGCGACGGCGGGATGTCGGTGTTGGAGCTGGGGTTGGAGAGTTCCTTCACGATGTTGAAGAGCTCCTTGCTGTTGTGTGCGTTGTTGTCGAGGCGGTCTTTGAAGGAGGTCCTCTTGGCGGACCTGATGAGGTGATGGTGGTTGCGGATGGCATCTTTGTGGGCTGCGTGGCTGTCCGGTGTCTTTCCACTGTGCCATTTCTTCTCTAGTTTCCGGCAGCTTCGCTTGGAGGCTAGGAGTTCTGGGGTGTACCAGCTGGCTCTCTTGCTGGTGTCTCTGTGGGTGGGTTTCTTCAGCGGGGCGAGGGTGTTGGCGCAGTCGTCGATCCATCGTCTGAGGTTGCGGGCAGCGTCGTCGGTGTTGGAGGGGTCGGTGGGTGGCCTGAGAGCGAGGTTTGCCTGTAATTGGTCTTCGGTGACTTTGCTCCAGCAGCAGCGGGGGATCTGTTGGGTGCAGTGGTGTGTGGTGGGTTTCTGGAAGGCGAAGTGGATGCAGCGGTGGTCGGTCCAGAGGAGTTCGGTGGTGTGGCTGAAGGAGACGTCGGAGCTTGAGGAGAAGATGGGGTCGAGCTTGTGTCCGGCGGAATGGGTAGGCGTAGTGACGAGCTGTCTCAGTCCGAGGTTGGCGAGGTTGTCGATCAGGGTGGTGGAGTTGCTGTCGTTGCTGTTCTCAAGGTGAAAGTTCAGGTCTCCGAGGAGGATGTAGTCGGTGGAGGTCAGGGCGTGCGTGCTGATGAAGTCGGCGATGGAGTCGCTGAACTGGGGTCGGGTCCGGGGGTCTGTAGACGAGGGTGCCTCTGAGGGTGGTGTTGGGGTCCGTGTGGATCTGGAAGTGCATGTGTTCGGCGGCACTGAGAGTGTCGTCGGTGCTGGTCGAGATCCTGATGCTGTTCTTGTGGACGATGGTGATTCCTCCTCCGACTCCTTTTGTGCGGTCTCTGTGGGTGATCTTGTAGCCATCTGGGATGGCTATGGCGATGTCGGGTGCGGAGGAGTCGTTCATCCAGGTCTCTGTCAGGAAGGCGACGTCCGGGGTTGATGTGTCGAGCAGCTCCCAGAGCTCGACGGCGTGTTTGCGTGCGGAGCGGGTGTTCAGTAGGATGCATCGGAGGTGGTTGGGGTCCTTCTTGGCGGGTGGTTCAGAGGCTCTGAGGCTGGTGTAGCTGCAGCTCCGGCAGGTGAAGGGACCGTGTGTGCGTTTCGGGGCGGCCTTGATGCAGGTGTGGGTCCGTCCGGGGTTGAGAGCGTGGAGTGTGCTGGCATCGTATCGGCGGCGGTCGTCGTGGCGCATAATCATTATCTATCTTGTGGACCCTAATAAGCTTCACATTTAATGAATGTACTGATTTGTTGATCAAGCTCTGCTACAAACCTCGATCCATCCGATAGCACTTTATGGTTTAAAAAATGTATACAGACAAAAGGACTAACAAAAGTCTTTTCCTCCTTATTTACTCCTGCAATGAGATTTAGTACAAGCATTGGAGAGACTCTTGACCTCTTCATACTAGAAACGAAGAGGAGTGCATGCAGTAAAAATACATTTAAAATAAGTGATCCCATGGCAGAGACTCGAGGCCCTTGTGTTGTACGTGACGGAATCATGAGGTCCCAGGGAGAACTACAATGCCCAGATCGGATGGGTAGGAGCGTGCTTTTAGAGGGGTGTTTGGGGTTTGACACCCTACAAATGCATTCTTGGCTTGATGGTGGGCCTGGGGCCCTGAGTAGTTTTTGCCATGTCTCCTCGTTCTCATTTCGCTAAGAGCTTTTAACTTATTCATTTTTTTATTTTTTTTTTGGAGCGGAAAGTTAAATGTATATAGTGATTGGTTTATAAAAAAAAAATGTACATCTGCACCCATAGAAGTACTCCTTGAATGGGTGAAAGTTTACTACTTTTTGGAATTCGCAAGCATTGGCAGTAGTAGACTTGGAAAGTTGAGTCAGTCATACCACTGGCAATCAAACACCCAAGGGTGATGGGATGGATGCTTGTAAATAGTCTAACAAGTGGAAATCGCATGGGGTCCATTTCAACCCATTGTTATTTGCCCAATGTGCCACTTTAGGCCGAGGCCCACCTAATGCCACTCATTACTGACCCTGGTCCATTCCGAACCATGGTCATCTCACCCCTCCCTGCAGACCTCTGCTTTGTCGTTTGGAATGTTAAGATTTACACCCCCTGAACCGCACTAAGCTGTGCCCCTGGAAGCAAGGCTTAGAAATGAATTTGGCCCAGCCACTTCTGTCCAAATAGGCTCACCATTGCTTGGGCCTCGCCCGCCACACCCCTGCATTGCTCTTGGCCTGCTGTCTGTTTTATTTAAGTTTAGCCCATGCCCACTAATTGGAGTCAGAGGCAGAAGCTGGTGGCCGGTTTCCCGTGAATGACACTGGGACCTGTAGCTCTGTGGTCTAAGGTGCAATCCATCCCCGCTCTGTGGGGCATATGGTGATTGTATCAAATGGTTGGAAAACAGGCTGGAGTACAGCAACAGTAAAACAGCAGCGAAGCACCAGCTGACTGCAGTCCACCTTATATTTAATTTGAGTTCAGCCCTTGTCCGTAGTTGGAGTCAGAGACGTGAGCTGTTAGCCATTGTACCCTCCCCCCCCCCCTCAAGGGATTCTTGGGCTTGTAGTTCTCTGTTGCATGATGTAATCAAGTGCCACTATGCGAGGCGTACAGTGATCATAGCAGTTTTCAGGAGAGCAGGCAAGAGGGGGAGAGAGCAATAGTGAAAAGGCGAGGCACCAGCTGCAGCTAGTAGGAGCTGGTGGCCGGGATCTCTAAAGAATCTTGGGACATGTAGTCCCAATGAGCGAGGTGTAATCAAGCGTTGTATTATTCATAGCATGTTATGTTATGTTATTTGAACTTATAAAGCGCATGGTTACCCTTGGGTGTCCTGGCGCTGAGCAAGCCTGCTGATTATCAGTATTAAGAGATGTTACTGTGAGAAAAGCCATGTTTTCAGCCCCTTTCTAAAAGAGAGGAGATCTGCTGAGTTCCTCAGATGGTCTGAACAATAAAGGATTCTGGCCATACTCAGCAAGGCTTGGCCCAATTTAATACCGTACAACAAAACAATTGCCAGTGCTGATAAATAGTTGCTCATTCGTCACCCAATCACTCGTGACACTCAAAGTGATTGAACAAACTTAATTTTTATTTTGAGTTCTCAATTTTTTAATACTATTACTTTTTGTTTTTTGAGCAGCAAATCAATTAAATGCTCCCGAAATTCATGAAACAAACAACATATAAATGACCACAGAACAACAATAACACTTATAAATTCCGTTCGTTCTGTCAACCATATGACACCTATTTACATTGCATTTCACAATAAACAAAGAGTACAAAAACAAATAAAAATAGCTCAAGTTCCAGAAAAAGGAAGAGTTGTAGAAGTGAAGCTGAAAGATTAAGAAGAAAAAGAAGAAAAGGAGCCCAGATGGGGAAAAATAGTAAAAAGATTAATCCACTGTAAAAAAGTTCTTTGTTCTTTGTAACTTAGTTATCCCACATTGGGCTCTTGCAAAACAATGGATGACTTAGGTCACCACCCACTAATCTGTATTTTCAAGCACAGGGTTGACCTAGTCACACTTTTCAATACTCATTTGTTTTTGCAAGATAAAGGTCTACGCGTTTCGAGCCCCATTCACATTTTACGTGGGGATCTCATCAGGACCAGAACGAGCTAGAGTTGCAAGGAAACAAAAAAAATAAAAAATAATAAATAAAAAGTGCATGTGTTAGCATTTATTCCACTACTTTCAAACTCCTTCATACATCCATAATTTCTTGATTTTTACCTTTCTAAAGGCTGTTTTTCTTTTCAAGAATGTGTGTCCTTTTATCTTTTGGAACACCGGCAGCCGCCGTCTCAACTCAAAACGTATTAGCCGATTCACCAGGAAGACAAACCAAGAACAGAAACCGATCAGCTCTACCACCGTTTAATACTTGACACTACATTTATCATGGTGGGTGACTCATGGCGTATATTCATCAACATGGCCTATTGTGGACTTACCGGCCTTGGGCTCACTAGGTACGCAATCTTTTCCGTCCCGTTTTCAAATCCGCGGTGGTCTGTGGTACCTACAAATAGGGGAACATATTTTGAGCCACTTGGACTGCTAAAAGATAGTGCTGCGTAGTGTCTGCACTTTGCTTTCAAATGGCGTCTATTTACATAGATCACGAGCGCATTGGACTTTTATTGTGTCCAACTTCTACTTGTCTGGAGAACTGGTTGCCTCAGTATCTAGCCTACAAACAAGAGGGGGAGAGCCAGTTGTTGAACAAGTATCCATAGTTACTTTTGAAGGTTGCAAATCAAATTACATTGTTGCCCGATGTGCACGTCTTTCATGCTGCCACCTATTCAGGCCTATCCCTTTAAGATTTAACGATCGTCAATGCTGTAAAGTTAAGAAGCTTATGGAGCTTTCCGTGTGTCTTGCATATTAGCCTCATATTTAGAATGACCTTAGTACTATGTCTGTGATACACTGAGTTCGCCTATCTCTGTTCACTCTCCCTAGTTTGCTCAGTTCCTGACCTGAAGGTCAGAGTTCGTGTAGTTAACACGCCTCTCTAACTGCCGTACAATTTTGCCACTAATAATACTAGCCCCCCTTGCTTCTGAAGGCAAGGGGAGGGGAGCTGGACAGCCTACCTTCCGAAAACGCTGCTCTTCCGTACTGCCTTAATCCGACCGGAGCGACATCTCTCCCATATCTCAACTCTACCGTTCTGTGCGCCCTTGTTTATATGTCATTTGACATGCTTGTGCGTCGTCTCCGATTATACGTGTCCGCAGTTTTTTTTTAAAAAGGGGGAAAAAACGGGGATGAAACTTTATGCGTTCTATCAGCTGAACAACGGCGATATGTGATCGCCACTTATGTTGTGAAAACATCCGCATCGGACCTCTGATCCGCCGATTCTGTATAAAATGCCTGCTTGTTACTTCAGTACCAAAATAAATGGTGAAAAATGCTTGACTTCCTAAATTACAATTTAAAACGGACTTCTCTCTTGTTGTTGTTAAAAGCGTTTTATTTACTTCTTATGCAAAAAACAGGTCCAGTCTAGCACTATTTATCTTTCATATATCACAGCATTAAACTAGTCTATGGGAAGATCTCAGTTTTTGTTCTTGCACCGGTCTTAGAGTGCACTTGGTTTGGTCAAAACTTGCTTGGTGGTGGGAGGAGGAAAATGAAAAAATCAGTTCTTTGTTTTCAATTTTGTACATTTTCGAAGGAGATGCTGTCCCATGTTTAACCTCTGCCATGGTTTCTAGGCCATTGTGTTTTCTTATATTCGGAGCCATGATTTTGTGCCGCCCTGTGAGTCCTAACACTGCACCTTGTGTTACAAGTTGTAGATTTCTGACAGCTTGTTTAAGCCATTCACTGCTGTGTTAAATTTTACAATTAACATCGCTTCCCTCTGTAGCAGCTGTCTGGAAATAATGGATGTATGAAGGAGTTTGAAAGTAGTGGAATAAATGCTAACACGTGCACTTTTAAAAAAAATATATATATTTTTTGGTTTCCTTGCAACTCTAGCTCGTTCCTGGTCCTGATGAGATCCCCACGTAAAATGTGAATGGGGCTCGAAATGCGTAGACCTTTATCTTGCAAAAACAAATGAGTATTGAAAAGTGTGACTAGGTCAACCCTGTGCTTGAAAATACAGATTAGTGGGTGGTGACCTAAGTCATCCATTGTTTTGCAAGAGCCCAATGTGGGATAACTAAGTTACAAAGAACGAAGAACTTTTTTACAGTGGATTAATCTTTTTACTTTTTTTCCCCATCTGGGCTCTTTTTCTTCTTAATCTTTCAGCTTCACTTCTACAACTCTTCCTTTTTCTGGAACTTGAGCTATTTTTATTTGTTTTTGTACTCTTTGTTTATTGTGAAATGCAATGTAAATAGGTGTCATATGGTTGACATAACGAATGGAATTTATAAGTGCTATTGTTGTTCTGTGGTCATTTATATGTTGTTTGTTTCATGAATTTCGGGAGCATTTAATTGATTTGCTGCTCAAAAAACAAAAAGTAATAGTATTAAAAAATTGAGAACTCAAAATAAAAATTACGTTTGTTCAATCACTTTGAGTGTCACGAGTGATTGGGTGACGAATGAGCAACTATTTATCAGCACTGGCAATTGTTTTGTTGTACGGAGTTCCTCAGATGGAGCGGGAGCTCGTTCCAGGCTTTAGAGGCACAAGTGATGAAGCTTCTGCCACCCCACCTGGCCTTTTTAATCGGGGGGACCAGGACTTGTTTTGCTCCTGCGGACCGGAGAGTCCTTCCAGGAACATACCATTTGAACTTTTGCCTCAGGTGGTCGGGGCCTATTCCATTGAGGGCTTTAAAACGTACCCTTTGCTTCACGGGGAGCCAGTGTAATTGTTTTAACTCCTTTTTTACAGAGACAAATTTTGATGTCCCTGTAAGCAGTCTAGCTGCAGCATTCTGTGCGATTTGAAGCTTGTTGTGCTGTTTTTGGGCATTCAAATATAGACTGTTACAGTAGTCTAGCCTCCATAATGAGAGCCGTGACCACTGTCCTAAGACTGCCTTCAGGGAGAAAAAACTTTATTTTCCTTATAATTCTTAGAGTTAGAAAACAGGCTGAGACCATCGAGCTTATGTGATCGCCAAACGTGAGCTTATTGTCCACGATCACCCCCAGGTTGCTGGAGAACAGGCACCGGGACAGCTTTTTCATGTTTAGTTTTACCCTGCATGCGAAGTAGCTCTTGTCATTACTTTTGATGGAATTACATAGATAATAGAAATGAAGTTGTGGTCGTTCCAGTGAAAGGGTATGATTTCTCAGATCTTTACTGTTTCTGGGTTGCTGCAAATAACATATACCGATAGCGGTAGCGCTTGCAGGCTCTCTCTTCCCTGCTGCAGGTGCTCATTCATTAGAGGCCGCATTTTAAACTCTATAGTTTTAAAATGTATTCTGTGTAATCAGGCATACAGCATTTCTAAATTGTTATTTTATAAATGTACCTGTAAATACTTGAATTTGATTGTGTTGTGCCCGAAACTAATCCTGTGCGGGATTGGAAAGCTCTTTCTGGCGGAGTGGGTTTGTGGTATTCAACGGCCCCCTGACCAGGCTAGGTAGCGACCTGGTGAACGGAGGCCATTTTTCCTCCTTGGGTCACGACTAGAGTGGCCATTTTGGAAGTGCATGCTCTAGTTTATCTTGCCTCCCCATGCATTTAATCAGGCACGCTGCACGGACATGCCGCAGGCGCGCCAAAGTCAAGCCCGTCTGCGCTCCGGAAGCAACAAGCACCAGCCATTATGCCGGTACGATTAGGGCGAAGGCGGCGCGTATCTCTTATAACTCCCAACAACTGCTGTAACTGGCCCATAATGTGTCCTTCACCACTCTTAACCCCTGTACCTTTTGTTTTCCTGTTACCTACTGCAGTTCCTATAATTTCTGTATAAAAGGCGGGATGCCATCCCTCAGGGAGCTCTCACTCTGCAGTCTCCACGTTAGGGCGGGCCTGATTAACACCCGCTCCCTTCCTAAACGCGCTGCCAATATTTATGGCCTACTGAATGACAAACTTTTTGATGTACTCTTCATAACAGAAACGAGGCTCTCGGACTCCTTGGGCCCAGACATTTGGTCAGCCATTCCAAAAGGCTTTAAGATTATGAGGAAATACCATGTTTTAGGCAGAGGGGGTGGCCTTGCAATTATTTACAATGAGTGTTATATGCTCACCTCTCTGCCCCTAATGGATCTAGTTGGGGCAGAGATTCTGGGCTTCACACTATCACTCTCACCGAAACAATCCGTATTCAGGGCTCTCATCTACAGGCCTCCTGGCCCTCCAGGAGATTTTTTAGCCACTCTCTGCAACGTTTTGACCCCATTAACGCTTAACTTTGCACACTGCTTAGTGCTGGGCGATTTTAACCTTCACATGGATTGTGCAGAGGCAAGAGATGCTTCAACACTTCTGGAGAATCTTGCTATCATGGGCCTGGCCCAGTCCATTTTTTCCCCAACACATTCTGCCGGTCATATACTAGACCAAGTCTTCACCTCTTGTCCTCTCGAGGTGGATCTTCCCCGGATGTTGGTCTGGTCCGACCACCATTTGCTTTGATTTAAAAGGCCTAAGTATGAACCCTCCGACCACGAAGGGCAACCTACCCAGTACGGTAAGGGCCCTTCACAAAATTCAGATGGAGGACTTATGCTAGCTAGCACCTTTCAAGACAAAATAACCTCCATTCAACTTAGCCTCTCTCCCCAGAATCCAACAATTGTATGGATAAAGACAGTACGAAGGAACTTACAGGCATAAATGAGAAGAAAGAGATAGACCAGTTCTCTGCAATGCCCCCCCCCAGTAACCCAGTCAGCTGTTTAGACTCTTTCACACCCATTTCTGTGGAAGATACTTTTCTAGCCATCAGTCGCCTAAAGTCTGGCTCCCCCTCAGACCCGGGCCCTGCCTCTGTTTTGGCTCGTGGGGCAAAGGCCATCACCCCACCTCTGCATCGCTTGGGTAATTCATCACTGTCATCAGCTAAGATGCCTTTGATTTGGAAACAAGCAAAAATGTTACCATTGTTGAAAAACACCACAGGCAGATCAAAACGATCCAATAAACTATCGACCCATTTCCCTTCTCCCAGCTCTAGCGAAAATACTCAAGAAACATTTTAATCATCAGATTTCCGCACATTTAGAAAGTAATCATCCGTTGCATACAAGTCAATCTGGTTTCCGGCCCAACTACAGTACTGAGTCAGCACTGCTGGAAGTACTCGATTCCATACGCCTGCACACGGACAGAGGCGACAGAGTGCTGCTGGTGTTACTCGATCTATCTGCAGCGTTCGACACCATATCTCACTCCATCCTTCTAGCTCGTATTCAGTCTATGGGGATTATAGGGTCCGCTTGGAAATGGCTTGCCTCTTTTTTGGAAGACCGAGGTCAGGAGGTCTGGTGCAGCCCTTTCTCCGCTACCCCCGTAAGCTGCATGTTGGATTGCCTCAGGGCTCAGTTCTGAGCCTGACGCTATTTAATATCTATCTCTCTCCTTTGGCCCCCTTTGTAGAACACTGGGGTGCAAAAATAGTGTCATTTGCTGATGACACCCAACTTCTTTTCTCCTGGGGGAAGGATGAGGCCTTCACTGGTGAGAAAATCCACGAGTGCCTGAATGCAACATTTAGATGGTTATCCAATAACCAACTCAAATGTAACGAGGGCAAGACTGAGCTTCTTTTCTTTGGCCCGGAGCCAAGACATCTTGGGAATCCTTCTGGCCAAAGGATGCCCCCCCACCTCTATTAACAAATCAAGTGGTTAAAAACCTGGTCTTTAAATTCGACGAGCAACTATCTTTTCATACTCAAATCAACTCTGTGGTGGGCACGGGCTTTGCCCTCCTCCGCCGTCCTCAGGAAATTCTTCCCACTCCTTTCCTTTCAGGCCAGACAACAGGTAACCCAGGCTTTGATTATCTCAAGGCTGGACTATGGAAATAGCTTGTACGCTGGGTTACCCAAATACCTGATAGACAGGCTGCAGTTAGTTCAGAATGCAGCAGCACGTACCATCTTTGGGCTCACAGGTCATTCTCATGTCTCCGCCCTCCTCCACAGCCTCCAATGGCTTCCAGTTAGGAAGAGGATTACCTTTAAAATATTGTTTCTAACCCAAAAAGCACTTTACGGCACAGGCCCAAGGTATCTTCAAGACAAAATCAAGCCCCATACTCCCCAGTGAAACCTTCACTCTGGAAATCTCTGTCTGGCCTTTGTCCCTCGGATTAAGAAGACGAGAGCGGGGGCAGAGCCTTCTCATTTCTAGGCCCTACTCTCTGGAATGAGTTGCCATTGACTCTTAGGGCCATAAAGGAAACACCGATCTTTCGGAAAAAGCTTAAGACCTGGCTTTTCTCCTCAATTTAGGCTCTTTCTCCTTTTCTGCTTGCAGACAGCACCTCCGCTATAGCGCCAGGACACTCCTGAGAGTAACAGTCGCGCTCTATAAATCACCTACATACATACATACATACATACATACATCATCTGTTGTATGTACAGGAGTTTGAGTCTTTCTGGAGATGTGCTAGTAGCAAGGAGGTAGTAGGAATGTGCAGGAGAAAGCAGGGTTACAATTGCCTTAACTACAGTGACGATCAGACTGATAACTATGACAATTGATTCCTTGAATATTATTTGGAGTCCAACTCCCCCCATTTCGCCTCCGGATTCCAAGTCAACCGTGCCCTGAATTCCTCATCATATTGGGCCCAGGCGTAACCTCCCCCAGTAAACTGAGCCATATGGATATTGTCCATATACTTGAACATGGCCACACAGCACTCTGAACCCTTCTCACAGTGTAAGCTGAGGTAAATTAAGAATGCAGCAGTCCAATTCTCTATAGTCAGGGGCACCCTCGGTCTCTTCCCCAGCTCATACTGTTATTCCTTAGACCCCCCCCTTTGCACGTACCACCCTATGTAATTGCTTGAGCATTGCAACATATTCCCTTTTCCATATTTTTTCCTTAGTTGCCAACATCAAATGCGCCCCCAAGGGCTTCGTCACACCTGTAGGAAGCTGTCTCTGTATATGGTATTACAACTAGGTGGTTATACCGTGCACAGAGGCCAGGGGTTCCCCAAAAGTGTACAGGGCTCAATGTAAAACCCAAAGTGCTCTATTAGTGGTAGTGTGGGTGAGCAGCCTTAGGCTTAATGCAGAGGAGTATAAGACATTTATTGCACAACTTTGACCAATAATGGACACAAGACTCAGAAGGAGATCAGACCAATTGTAGAAAAATATACTTTGTATTTTATTTTAAGACATGGATCTTCACAATAAGGTAAGTACGTTTTTAAATAAAAATACTTTTCACTTTGAAAAATCGACACTTAGAAACTTTTCGGAACAGTTTAATGTTATCCTATAGGGAAAGCAATATCGCAGCTAAACAGGTAAGTAATGCTCTTACAGTTCCAGTCAAGTCAGCAAGGGGCAAGGGTTAGGCGAGTACCAAAACTGCACCACTAGCAGCACAGGGGCGGCTGGGTGCAGAGGTCAAATTCGGAGTTCGGCCCAATGCTTTTCAATAGAGACTGGGGGTGCCTGGAGCCACACTGCTTGCATGTAGGTACATCGGTTGCAGGGGCCAAGCTTCGGGGGTTAGCACAAGCACAAGGGGAGGCACACAGCAGCACTAAACGTACACCACCAGCGGCACAGGGGCGGCCGGGTTCAGGGTGCAAAATCAGCATTGGGCGCTCAACGCTTTTCAATGGGGTTTCTTCTTTTGGCAAACAGGCTGCAGGCATGGCACTGGAGGTTGCAGGAGGGAGACTAATGACAGCGGAGGTAAGTTGAGATGTAGGGGGTCATAGGGGCACGGTCGGTTCAGCTCACCAAGGCCTTCGGGTGCAGGGGTGCCTTTCGACGTCAGAGTCTTCTTACCAGAGCCGGTCGAGGTCACTGCAGGTGCCGCCGTGGAGATTAGGAGAGGTCAGCCAATGCTAGACACGAGGTCAGGATCGCTGGAGAGACTTCACTGCACAGGTGAGCCACTCAGACTTGGGCCATGGGTGTCAGATGCGAAGTGGGCAGGAGGCGCAGATCCTCCTGGATCCGGGGTCCTTGGAGTAGGTTTCTTCTGGACAGGTCCGCTGTCCGCGGGGGATTGGAGTCTTTTTCAAAGGCAGCAGTCCTCCCAGGGTTTTCAGAGGTCGCTGGCTGCAAGACAGGTCGCAGGTTCGCAGAAGCTGGAGACAGGCCGGTAGGACTGGGGCCAAGGCAGTCATCTTCTTCAGTCTTCTCTGCAGGGATTTCTTCTAAGGTCATCGCAGATCTAGTTCCTAGGTCTGGGGGAGCCACCTAAATACTAACTTCAGGGGTGTTTTACGGGAGTAGCAGGTAGGGCCAATGGGCACCGTACCCGGGGTGACTACACCCTCTTCTATGCCACCCTCCTTTGGTAGGGGTCATAGACCTAGCCCTGATTGGAGGGGTCCCCCCATCTTCAAGATGGCGGAGACTGAAACATGTGCTTCACCTCGCCTCCTCCAACTTAGGGGTGGAGTTGGCAGAAGTGGGCACACCTCCTATTCATCTAAGTTTTCCCACCCAAAGTGGGGATGTAAACCTGGGGCTGCCATCTGCTGCTAGCAGCAGAGGCTAGGGGTTGCATTACACAGCGTACGCCTTCGAGCACTGGCCCATCCTGGAGGTGGAGGTGTGACACCTCTGCCCAGGATGTGCATTGTTTCTAGTCCCAGAGAGCATGGGCTCTCTAGCCAGGGGTCCAGAAACATGTCTGGTGGTGGCTGGCTGCCTACAGCCGGTCAGAGACCACACCCCGTTTGGTAGGTTTTCACCGTTGACGTGCCCTCTGAGTCCATGGTACAATAAATCTCACACTGGCATCAGTGTGGATTTATTCAGAGGAGTAGTTTGCTACCAAACACTGCTTGGTTCAGTGAATCCATCATGGTGGTGTGGAACTCGAGTTGTCGAGTTTCCAGCCCATGTATTCTCCATGGCTTCCCTGGCACTTGCAATATTAAGGAATGGGCCATAATATTGTAGGGGCATATCTGCTCATGCAGATCTGCCCTCACTTGTGGTATAGTGCACCCTGCCTAAGGGCTGTAAGGCCTGCTAGAGGGTTGACTTACCCTGCCAGGGTGCCATGTCGACTTTTTTGTTTTCTCACTTACAGGGGCATGCAAGTTGCAAGGGCAGGAACATGGTCTTAGTGAGGGGGGTCCCTGGGGATCCTCTTTAGCTCCCAGGCCCTAGGTACCCAGAGTACCACTTACTAGGGACTTATTCAGGGCAGAAGTACCAATTGTGGATATGTTTTTAGGAAAGAAGCAGGGTCCCTGTGTACTGCAATTGAAACCACATCAAAACCAGGCAAAATGTGGGGGCTAACCATGCAAAAAGAGGCACTTTCTCACAACACCATATAGGGCAACTGCTTAAGCTCCTCGCTCTTCAGCCCCTCTTTCTTATCCACTTTCCTTTCTGCACTACCTCCGCTGTCCCCCCACTACTGCCACCCCTACTACGTACAGACACCACTCCTTGCGCACCTTGTGTGCTATCTGTATTAGCCTCCGTACCTACCCTTATGTCTGCTACATACCTGTCCTTGCGCAGCCATTCTCCTGCACCCACACCCCCTCACCCGACTCCCCCTCTTCATTCCCCAGGTCCAGTCCCATGGGCGCTATGACTGGAACCATGCCGGCATCCTGGCCCTTACCTGGCTCCAAGGTTGGTTCCCGTACAGATGCTTTCCGCCTCGACAGTAGCCTCCGATTCTCCAGCAACGTCCTTTGCCGAGCCTCACGTGACTGCAAGACATTAGACAAAGACATGTTAGCAGAACCCCCCTCCCGTGCACCAAACCGTGCCTCCACGGGCTCTTCTCCGTCCCACACCTCGCCTTCCTCTGAACTTTACTCCTCATAATCCACCAGCGACACACCCATAGTGTCCTCTACCCTGGGCCAGTTCGGACCTGCACTCACACTCCGCCATGTTACCAACGATTTTGCTTGGGGCATTGGACAAGATACAGCGTCCAGTGGGGCCGGAATAACCCCACCATACCACTCTGCCGACACCACCCATCTATCCAGTGTGCCGTACATGCCTGAGGCCACCCGTGACCTTTCAGCTGGTGGAGCCGACGAGGTCATACTGGACCTACTTCTGCCATCTTCAACGAGGCCCCCGAAGACATCCGGTGAACTGCATTCGGCCCTGCCATCTCTTCACCTCGGTGCATGTGAGTCGCACCAAGCTCTCCCGAGTCCAAAAGCCTACGACGCTCTTTGCCCTGCAAAAAAGATGAACAGACTGGTGTTCTGGTGCCCCGCACCCTCCTGCCTGGACCCCCCTCTCCTTTGGGAACCCAGGACCAGCCAACTCGCTCTGTGCTGACTCCAACCCCCAGAATACCATCCCCCACCAACCTCCCTTCCGCGACCTTGATCCACCTCACCACATAACTCCCCCCGCTCCCCAGTCTCCCCCTCGTCCTCCTCCCCACTCCAACATGCCAGCAACTAGTGCAGATTTGGGGCCCAGGGCAGGAGAGGGCCCCCGTCTCCTCATATCCTTGCCAGCTAATATCTGCCCCCCTGACTGATGCTGCCTAAGAGCCTGCTGCCCGCACTACCCCTAACCCACCTCCTCCAAGGACCCCCCCGCCGCCCAGCGTGACCGCAGCCCCTCTGGGGCCCTCTGGAGCCAGGCCCAGCACCCAGACAAGATCCCCACTCTGATTCCGTGAGGGCTCCTGCCCATTTTAGGGCAACAATTGATCCCTTGAATATTATTTGTTTTGCCTTGTAAATTGTGTGTGTGGCTTCGATACTCTGATGGAATTGCCTTATTAAATACTGGTGCCATGTCCTCTCGTAGCCTTGTATTAGAAATGAAGAACAGATCTGTTCTTGAGTCCGTTTTTAAGTTAAAGATAATTTTCTAGCTGAGGTTGTTGAAGAAGTGTAAGTTGTACATTGAATGGTGACTGCATAGTCATTTTCCTGGTCGAGAAGACTTTGGGGCCGATTCCGATCTCGGCCGGTAGCGCACCGAATTGGATTCGGCTTAACCGGATCCGATTCGGAGCCCTCTTTCCCGACCGATTCGAACGCGCGTCCGGCCGAGCAAGTACGATGCGAGCGCACGCGAAATCGCCGACTGACTCGTTCACGGGTCCGAACCGCTCCGACCGACTCGCACGGACTCGACTCGCACCGCACGATGGAGACGTTCCCCGGCCGGGCAAGTACGATGCGCACCGCGAGCAGTCCGATCGACTCACGCAGTCCGGCTCGAAAGAGCTGTCGGAGCCGGACTTTGTGGGGTCCGTGTCGGACCCCCCTGTACGCGTAGCCGCGCGAGTCGCACACAGGGGGGACCCATGGGTCCCCCTTGCGTGTGCGGCGCGTACGCATCGAGGCGTACCCCCTGTAGGGGGCGCCCTTGTTCGCCTCGCACCCATTGAGTCAATGGGAGCCTGCGTACGCGTTGTACGACCGGCTCCCATTGACTTCAATGGGAGTCCGATTGCATGCGTGCGCATCGTACTCGTTCGGACTGCCAGAGTCCGATTCGGTCGGAAATCTATTCGGGTCCGGCTCGGTCGGAGTGATTTCCGGCCAGAATCGGAATCGGCCCCTAAGTAGAGATTTAGTAGGGTTTGTTCGGTGAGGGGAAAGAGATGTATTGGTTTGCAGCACTTGAGTTGCTCTGAAGTGATCAGAAGGATGGGTTTGTGAAAGGCGAGGCGTTTTATTTCTTTTTATGTCTGTGGACGGAGTGGTTGTTAATGCGAGTGTGAGTGGGTTTGGATGAGGCTGAGTGCTCTGTTATTGAGATTAATAATGTAATCGTTCATTTGAAAACCTTTATTTCGCCTCAAAGCCATAAAAGCACAATAGTAAAACATTAGTAATCAGAATTCAATAAATACAATACAATACAATACAAATTCAATAATTAAAAGCCAATATACCTAAAAACAAGATTAAACTATTGTGTATACAGAGAAATAGGACTCAAGATAAAAAAATACAACATTAAGAATGCACATTTGTTTAATTTATTCATATGTACACAATAGCATCAGATATTTAAACGTAAGAGACACTGAATTTGGCCCTGGTTTTCCACATAGCCAACAGATAGCGGAGAGTGAAAAAACTAATGGTTTACTAAGGTCTGTTTTTAATATTCTTAGAGCAAACTTATGCTCTCTAATCCCCAAATTGCGACAAAGTGGTAAACTCCAGCACCCCCTACTACTAAGTAGGCGGGGTAGTAGAAGAATACATGTTTTTAAGTCTCCTTAGCATAGCTGCCAAGGTTTTAGATTGCTATGTGCGACATTTTCATAATTTCACTGAGTGACATTTCAACGACTACGACTACGAGTGACACTTTCTTACTTGCAAAATCAAGCAACGAAATCAAGCAATGAAAACGAAGAAAACATAAATACCATAAATTACACCCATTTGAGCAACAAGAAACTCCAAGAAGATCTTTCAACTTCTGAAAAGCACCCTAAATAGAAGGGCACTAACCACTCTGTCAATGCCGCCCACCCCACTGTGATGGCATTATAGCAGGTACATCCATGCCACCCTTTTGCGCCCCCTTCTTCCCAGGCCGCGTGATTGGCAGCATTGTTTAATTACAGGGGGCCTGCTCGCCACTGACTGAATCACTGGGCAATTAAGAGAAAAACGTAAAACTACACAGCCGAGGATTTGCCTAATGCACAAAAGATGAAAACCTGTCCTAATCAGCCTTCCACCTGCGCGTGCCGAGTAGGCCCGGGAAGCAGGCTCTGGCCGAGGAGCGCTGCAGGCACAACCACAAAAAAGCCCGAACAATGACGCATTCCTAGAAACTTGCCTGGAATCAAAGCACCTTTTAACAGTTTTATTTCTACTCCCGCGTATCGATGTTTCAGCACGTTTGAAACTCGTTTGCCGTGAAAGACTGGGGCCGGTCTCCAGAGGTCATTATCTGCAAATGAGGCCAGGCAGCAAAAAAAACACATTCACAAAACCTTAAGTGAGGCCTCAGGAAATGAGAACTTAACTGCAGATAAACTCACCAGAAAACTCGACCTGTACTGCGGCCGTCAATAAGGGCGGCCCGCCGGGGCCAGTGCGAAGCGAGCAGTAGGCAGCGCTGCGAGCAGAGGCCATGATTTGGCCGGAAACCAGTAGCCGGCCGCTCACAAACTCCCGGCTCTGGCTCCAGGACGTGATGACGTCCCCTGCGCCACATACAACTTAAATGGGCCCGGCTCTGGGGCACTACCTCGTGATGTCAGGTCGCAGGCTGTCTGACTCAGAGCAGCGCAGCGCCACGGGAATCTCCTGAGACCGATACATTGTATCACTGCAGGCATTAACCTACCAGAAGTCCATAGCTCAGTTGCGCAGCGCTTCAGCTTAGACACTATGGAGAATGCATTGTATGCGTGACAATGCATTTCAGTGCGGTGATGCGGAGCACCGCACTGAAATGCGTTAGCGTCACACCTGATGCGTGATACTTGGCAGGACTGCCTTAGAAGCCCCACATGCTGGGTACAGCTGTTTGTCCTCCATAGGGGATTTGGCCCAATTTGCGGTAAAAGTACTGAGAGGCAAGGTCCCATAGGTGAATAATAGGAACAAACGCCTCGCTCGATGGGGTTCAATCTCGCCCATAAAATCTTCTCTAATGAATGAACCTTTAACCAAGAGAAAGGCATCAGTCAAAGAGCTGTGCCTGGCTTTGGAGTATATTAAGGACTCACGGTGCTGCCAATATGCTAATTTAATGTGACTCTTGGGAATTGACCTAGCCTCTCTCGGGGCACTCCACAAAGACAGTAACCCAATCTCTCCCATGGTGGCTTTAATGTACTTAATCCAGGGTATGTTACTAGAGCCCGCCATCCTGAGTATTTCTTCTAAACCATCTTGATATGATCAGAGCTCTGGGGTGGCCCAGATCTTTCGCCTGAAAAGGATGGGCCGTAGGCCAGTTTTATCTGAGAGAAATCTCAACCGAACATCAAGCCTGAGAGGCTTATAGGGACACCCACTAATGTTCAGGTGACCCCACAGTTCCACACCATACGTGCCCATCCCCAGGGCTTGGTGGTAGTAAACCTGTAGTGCTGGCTGTGCCGGACAGAACACAGAATTGTGGGCCAACTTGGTAATGCTTCCTGCTACTGCTCTAATCTTAATCTGCGCTTTACAATATGTGCCTGCCAACCCGCCTGCTCTGTTACTGTAATACCCAGATAAGTAAATGTCTTCACTCTCTCAAGGGTTTCCCTGCCCGTGTCGGATTAGCCCTGGATGTACGACCCAGGTTTATTACGATAAATTTGGTTTTGGCCACGTTTATTTCGAGGCCCCTCGCTTTGCAATTTTTTTTTCAGTGGTTCAGTAATTTTTGTAGGCCCATGAGTGGCTTGGAAAGGGGAAGGGTGTCATCAGCAAACATGAGGGCAGGGATCCTCATGTTTGTCAGCTTAGGAGTATCATTATCACCCTGTTCTAAATGCTTTATAAGGCCATTGATGTAGAGTGAGAGTATAGCGTGCGGGCAAGTACGCACCCCTGCCTAACCCATGTACTGACAGGAAACGGGTCTGTTAGCTCACCCACGTTCCCACTCCTGACCTGTGATTAGTTATTGTTGTGCAGCCTCCCTATAATATCTTGTAAATAGTTAGGCTCCCCCTACTTCTGCAGCACCCGCCATAAAGTTGACTTAGGAACTAAATCAAAATTGGAGCGGAGGTCCACGGATACGATGTACAGGCAAACTCCCCCCAGAGTGACAACTTTCTAGATTAGCATCAGGAGTCGGAACACCTGGTCAATCGTACTCGTGGCCTCCCTAAATCCCGCCTGCAACGGGGACAGTATGTTATTGTCTGTCATTCAGTCCTGCAATCTGTCAAGTAAAATGCTGCTAAATAGCTTTTGAGAGCTATTCAGCAGACTAATGGGTCTATAGTGGATAGGAAATTCACAAGAGCCCTTTTTGTAAATGGGGACAATTTCAGCCCCAGCCCACGTCGGGGGCAGAGGCGCCCCTTTCAAAAAAACTGTAAACAGCAGTGAAAACTAGGCTCCCCAAATGTCGACTTCACACCGGAACAAGTGAACCTGAATTTTATCCAATCCTGGCGCTTTATTATTAACGATGCCCTTGATGGCTGCACAAGATTCTGCTACAGTTATTCAGAAAAACTATAATCGTTTCTAATCCCAGGGATTGTGGCAAATGTCCCCCCAGTACCATCCTCTATCTCCCCTAGGCTACCAGATATTTGCCTTAAGGTTCTTGGGCTCAACAATTTACCTGGGTTGGTTGCTGTTTCACCCGACTGTACATACAAATCAGAGAAATGTGCTACCCAGTCACTGGCTGAAATGTTAGTTGCTATGATACAGTACCCCTCCCTAGTACCATAGGACATTAGGTTCCAGAAGGCACGATGATCTTTTTTGCTTGGCAGCAAATAAGAGGCTTTCCCACCTTCCCCGTTCCCACTCTTTTCTAGCTACGAGAGCCTTTTTATAGGCACCCCTTTTGATCTGAATTAGGGCCCTGTCTTGCTTGCTTATGGCCAAAACTAGATTAGATTTGGCCACTCTGCACTGCTTGTTATACCAAGACAGTGGGCGTTTTCTCTCTACTGCTTGCCTGGCCTCAACAAAGAGCAAGCTTTTTAGGTTTTCTAAAGTCCCTTGGTGGATCTCGGTGATTCTCCCCAGTGATATGCCATAATTCCCAGTCTGGGACAAGTACACAACCCCCTCCATCCCATCAGCCACCACTCTATAAATCTGACTCATGATCTTCTGTGATGAATGGTGGTGTTAGCTTGGTTTGATGAGGGAGAAGCCCTTGGGGGTGGGTGGGGGAGAGTTCTGGATAGAGAAAGGTAATTTAGCACTTACTTTCAGGTGTTGTAAAGTTCTCATAGAGTGACTGAGAGAAGGAGAAGGTAGCGGTGTAGGAGATTTGGATGAGATCGCACAGGTAGAGGACATGCAGGAATATTCAGATATTCAAGGCTACGTCTACGCCACTAATGACAGCCAAGAAAAATTTATCTTGGAGTCCTTCTCTCAAACCATGACCTCACCAGATCAAAAATTTTTAGTGGGTGGATAAATATAGTATTTGACTCAAGCCTAAATCAATCTGCACAAAAGATGGGCCACATGGGAGCAGGTTGGAATGGCAGGTATGAACTAGGCCACGCAGACATATGGTGGGCCTGGAACCACTCGAGTGGGGACTTCACTTTCTACCTTGCCTCACACAGACCTATGCCTGATTTGACAACTTTGTGGTCACATCAAAGATACTAGCAAGAACACAGCATGCATATAAACATTGGAGTCTCAGCTTTATCTGACCACTCCCCCGTCAAGCTCACTCTGCGAGACCATCAATAATCTCCCTCTAATCTCATATGGAGACTAAATGATAATCTTCTTAAAAGCCTTCACCCCTATACGACAGGAAATCACTAATTTTCTACAGGATGAGGACTTGGTGACCTATATCTCAGTCCTTTGGGACACCATCAGTGCAGTTATAAGGGGGGAAATGTATTTACTAAAGTCAAGTCAAATAGCTTTATTTCGATATCAAGTATCATAAAAGCATCAGACAATCCTTTAGTACAAAAAGGAGAAAATACAATGTATTAAAATTAATAAAATATAACAATACATAGATTAAAAAACAAACAGGATATAAAACTATTTCGTCTTGAATTGAACATTTCATTTTTTAATTAATAGAATAAAAACGATAAGAACATGATTAGAAATAAGGGTATTTGATTTTCCATATAGGGGACAGTGTATAAAAATTTAGATTACATTGGTCCTCCACTTTGGCTCAGCTGTACATGCTCGTGAAGGTTCTGGATCAAGATCAGGTCGCCCTTCGTATAGCTCTGTGCCTGATTATCCAGGCACAGCCTAGGAACTTGACGCCTCCGCAAACAAAGAGGGTTCTCGGGTCAGATTTTAATATACGTAAAGCAACTTGATGATCGAGAGTGCCTAGCTGTTTGCAGATTGGCTCAAGCCACCTAGACCTAGCATTTGCATACCCTGGGCAAGCGAACATAAAATGAGCGACACTCTCTTTAGAAGCCCCACAAGAAGGGCATTCTTCAATGGTCTGATGTGGGGGGCGCCACTTCGCGGTAAATTCACGAACTGGAAGTGAGCCGAATCTGAATTGGGTATATAATGCCCCGTCTCTTGGGATCTGAATTATATCCAAGTATGGTTCTAGGCTTCTAGATTGTTTGTGTTGGAAGAATTCCTCCGTAAGCCTTCCCATGCTTGGATTATTAAGATCTCTGGCATCTATCCACTCCCAATAGGTACGTTTGAGTTCTGCTTTGCTCGGGGGATTTTGAGTGTCCCAGGATTCCTTAAGACCAAGAGTTGACATTAGTGCCTTAACATTGGAAATCCATTTAACCCCCTTCTTGGTATCTAAACTCAATACTTCTGCAAATGCTTTTGCATAATTAGCGAGTTTGGGGTACGCCTAAGGCGAGCCCAAAAAAGCAATGGGCGAAGTTTCGCCATATCTTTGAAATGGCGCCTGCCCATGTCGTATATCAAAGGAATTAGAGGGACACCCTGGGGTAGCATGATCAGATCCCTAAGAAACTTATGTTCTGACCTGCTGATCTCTTCTAGATTATCGAAGCCCCAAAGCTCGGCTCCATAAAGAGCCAAGCTAACTGCCTTAGCACCATATACAGCGAGTGCCCGGGCAACAGGTCTACTGAATGATGTTCTTTGCTCAGTGCCCCTGCAGCACGCTTATGGTTCAGAAGCATTTTGTCAAGATGGGGTCTCCACTGCATTTTTTCGGAGAGTCGTATCCCAAGATAATCAAAGGTGGTGACTCTGTCTAGATATATCCCATCTAGGGTGATGTTATTTCTGAACAATTTGTGGGGATTGAATGTCATAAATTGTGTCTTAGATGTGTTTATGACCAGCCCCCGGGTGTTGTAAAAGAGTTGAAATCTATTCAGTAGTTTTTGCAGGCCAGCTGGGATCTTAGAGATCAGCAATGTGTCATTTGCAAACAGGAGAGTTGGTACCTTGTTTTCTGCCAGGGCCGGGGCATCAGCTGATGTTTCTTGCAAAAAGCTGACCACCCCGTTCACGTGTAAGGAGAACAGGGTGGGTGCCATCACACAGCCCTGTCGTACTCCCCCGTTTACTGGGATCTTTTCCGTTAACTGTCCTTGGGACCCCCATCTCACCTGCGCATAATTACCCTCGTGAAGCCTTATTAACAGGTTAAGGATTAATGAAGGGATGCCCATGTCTCGCAATATTTCCCATAACCTTTTCCTAGGGACCAGATCAAAGGCAGTCTTTAAATCGATAAATGCGAGATAAAGACTGCCCTTGCCAATCACTACCACTTTCCAATAGATCAAGAGGAGCCTGAAGACCTGGTCCACTGTTCCCGTATAGGCCCGGAATCCCGCCGGGTATTGAGAGAGCATGTCCTCCTTCTCAGCCCACGATTGGATTCTCTGCAATATGACCCTGCCAACTATCTTCTGCATTGCATCGATCAAGCTAATTGGCCTATAGTTGGCAGGGTCCTCTCTAGCTCCCTTCTTAAAAATTGGGACTACCTCCGCACCCTTCCAAGATTCCGGAACTGGACATCCACTAGAGATGGAATTAATAAGAAGGAGGACATACTCAGCCCATTTTTTGCGATCTGCCAGGAACAAGTCTCCATGGAGGCCATCTGGTCCCGGAGCTTTAGCGGGGACTATCCTGTTTATAGCAGTCTCAACTTCGTTCAGAGTGAATGAGTCACTGTCGCCATCCCCAAGATAGATCGGGGGATGGTCACATTGCCCATCCACACTTACATCATTGGACCCAGAGTAGAGTTCCCCAAAATGGTCGTACCAAGCCTGGGATGGGATTGCTTGCCCGTCTAACAAGCGTCCAAAAGAGATTGGTGTCCCTTGCTAAACTGGCATTTTTTAAATCTTGCCAGCGGGTTTTGTCCCAATCTAGCCTTGCTTGGTGCAGGGCCACTCTATAATCTTTCCTTGTGGCCTTAATAGCAGGGCCATTCTTAACTCTAATGGCTGCTACCAAGGCCTTCCTCTTGAGTCTGCAGTCCTTGGTATACCATGATTGCCCACTCCTCGGTTGTGCAGAAGGCTTAATAGGACTATTAGGTGCTTGGAAGTGAGCGCTAATCTGTTCAATTGTGTGTGTATGGATGATATGAGCATTAGTGGGCCCTAATGTTATTTCTTCCCGTAACTCAGTGGTGTTTTTATACAATACTTGCCTAATGGCCTCTAGCTTTGCATCTTGTAGAGCAACCTTGTGCCATTTTAGGGCTCTTCTAGAGTTTGAGGGGATCACCTCTTTAGTCACAGAATACATGTGGGTATTCAATGGAAAGCAAGAGAGTGCCCATGGAAACTTCATGGCCTGACAGAGAGGGTTGTGATCGCTGTCAGTTGTGCTCCCCACCACCATATCTGGAACATGCCCCCAAAGCCTAACGTCTAGTAAGATGTAATCAATATGAGACGGGCAGCTTGCTCTATTATAGGTGTAAGCCCCCCAGGCATCTGATTTGGTCCTGCCATTCGCTGCCCTCAAACCATATTCCATGGTGAGTGCGTTGAGTTGAATAGCTATCTGTGACCATCTTTTTACCGGGGGTATGGTTAGCGGGGGAACACCCCATTTTCTGTCGTCTTCCTCTATCCCTAATAGGTCCTCTGTACTAAGAGGCTCAAAAGTACTATAAAAGTCTCCTACGACCACAACTCTAGAATGAGACAAACAGCTAGACAAGCCTTGTTCAAGTAATGTAATAATAGGTGAGGGTTTGCCCCCTACTGTCCCCCTTATATAAACATTAAATAAATCCATTGTTACGCCCCCCCTTGGGCCCATAATTGTAAGCCTCATGATATCTGGGCTCAAGCTTTGATGTTCGGAGATTCTGCAGTTCAGGGCAATAGTAACCCATATAATCAGCCCTCCCGAAGGATGACCCTTCCCTATGGTGGTAGCTGGTATGTGATAGCAGCTATAGCCCGATTTTGTATAAAGGAACCAAGCTCCACGTTTCCTGGAAAGCGCAGATGTCATAGCCCTCTACTAAATCATTCCAATGGGGTAATGATAATTTGCTACTAAGGCCAGCAACATTCCAAGAAATGATTTTTAGCTGATGGGGAAGGGCTAGGTCTTGAGTTATGTCTATAATGGGAATATGGGCTGGGGCTAATGACAAAGCA
This sequence comes from Calotriton arnoldi, assembly GCA_963921515.1. Lineage (NCBI taxonomy): Eukaryota > Metazoa > Chordata > Amphibia > Caudata > Salamandridae > Calotriton > Calotriton arnoldi. The sequence goes on along the minus strand of CAWUFW010000269.1, from coordinate 2,884,441 downwards.
AAAGAAGCAGAAGAATCAGGTGCTGCTAAGAAAGTAGCCACCTGAGCCCTAATAGTGGCTGTTTGATTGGGGGTTTGCATATGGCTATGTCTGAACTGGGGTGGCGTGGTGAAGCAAAATAACGATGGATTAAACCCAGATCTGTGACTGGGGGTGAATGTTTGCCAATGTGCAGCATTCCGTCCATCATCTTGTGTGTTTTGCATTTCGCCCTAAGTGGGAAGGGTATGCCCAGACGTGGGTCCCGTGCTCACTACGCCACTGGAGTCAAGCTATCCTGGCTGATGAAGGCTGATAGCCTGAAACCGGTCCTAGGATGCTTGATTCCGGTCCAGGGAAGACATGGCTTGGCAGTTCGGTCTGGACTGTTCCCATGAGGCACAGGGTCAAGACTGATTTGCATATGGCTATGTCTGAACTGGGGTGGCGTGGTGAAGCAAAATAACGATGGATTAAACCCAGATCTGTGACTGGGGGTGAATGTTTGCCAATGTGCAGCATTCCGTCCATCATCTTGTGTGTTTTGCATTTCGCCCTAAGTGGGAAGGGTATGCCCAGACGTGGGTCCCGTGCTCACTACGCCACTGGAGTCAAGCTATCCTGGCTGATGAAGGCTGATAGCCTGAAACCGGTCCTAGGATGCTTGATTCCGGTCCAGGGAAGACATGGCTTGGCAGTTCGGTCTGGACTGTTCCCATGAGGCACAGGGTCAAGACTGATTTGCATATGGCTATGTCTGAACTGGGGTGGCGTGGTGAAGCAAAATAACGATGGATTAAACCCAGATCTGTGACTGGGGGTGAATGTTTGCCAATGTGCAGCATTCCGTCCATCATCTTGTGTGTTTTGCATTTCGCCCTAAGTGGGAAGGGTATGCCCAGACGTGGGTCCCGTGCTCACTACGCCACTGGAGTCAAGCTATCCTGGCTGATGAAGGCTGATAGCCTGAAACCGGTCCTAGGATGCTTGATTCCGGTCCAGGGAAGACATGGCTTGGCAGTTCGGTCTGGACTGTTCCCATGAGGCACAGGGTCAAGACTGATTTGCATATGGCTATGTCTGAACTGGGGTGGCGTGGTGAAGCAAAATAACGATGGATTAAACCCAGATCTGTGACTGGGGGTGAATGTTTGCCAATGTGCAGCATTCCGTCCATCATCTTGTGTGTTTTGCATTTCGCCCTAAGTGGGAAGGGTATGCCCAGACGTGGGTCCCGTGCTCACTACGCCACTGGAGTCAAGCTATCCTGGCTGATGAAGGCTGATAGCCTGAAACCGGTCCTAGGATGCTTGATTCCGGTCCAGGGAAGACATGGCTTGGCAGTTCGGTCTGGACTGTTCCCATGAGGCACAGGGTCAAGACTGATTTGCATATGGCTATGTCTGAACTGGGGTGGCGTGGTGAAGCAAAATAACGATGGATTAAACCCAGATCTGTGACTGGGGGTGAATGTTTGCCAATGTGCAGCATTCCGTCCATCATCTTGTGTGTTTTGATTGGGGGTTTGAACAGCAAAATCCGAACTAGCTAGCAAAGGTTCAAAATCAAGATAAGGGATAGGGTCGTTTATAGAGCTGTGGTTGATAACTGAGGGAGTGACTTGTGGCGACTGCACTAACCGGGACTCATTTTGTAGTCAATCAATAGACTCCAATGAAGACGAGCCTCTTGGGGTCCCTGACGAGTGCTTATCGTTTGATCTTTCTGAAGGTGGTGCAGTTGGAAAACGCCTAAACTGTATTGATGAAGGATCAGGGGAGCAAGTGCAAAACTCAAGTAAGAGAAGATTCTCTGCCAGGTCTGCATTAGTCAGGGTAAGCTCAATGCAGTCCAGTGATTGTGTACGTGACGTGCATCTCCTATCCCTGACAATGTCCTCTCGAATGAGTGAGCGGCAACCCCTGACATGACGAATCCAGTGTACTGACTTGTTACTTAGTGAGTCCTCGTTTTCATAACCACCCACAGCGGCTAATTTGGGGACATTAACCATAAAAACTATTTTTGCCTGTGGAGAAGAGGTGAACAGTGGAAAATTCTTCTTTTGAGGATTTGCCACCATGGGACACATAGGTGTTGGTGCGCTTGGTTGGGTGATGTAATGTGCGGGGGTTTATGAAGAAACTGGATTATGGGGATAGGGTTTTTGGATAACGGCCTGTCCTGTGATGGAAGTTGGTGATACTTGTTTGTGCGTTATATGCGGGAGCGCAAGGGATCTGTCACCTATTTGGTTTCTTTCTTCCTGAGTGGAGGGGGAAGTTCGCTGGGCCTGCGGCCGCTGTTTGATCAAGGGTCATATGGGTTGCTTGTACTTGTGCGGTGTATTCCTCAAGGTTAGGAGTTTGACCGTGGTAATGAGCTCCTCGATCTTATCTCTCATGACTCCAATATCCAACCTGAGAGAACTAACAAGCTGGTGGAGGTCTTGCAATGATGGGATCACCTCTTTGCTACTCTCAATTTGAATTGGCGGCAATGGAAGCGTGAACTGGGCCGCCGAGGCGTCAGAAATGTCCGCCAAAATTGCAAACCTATTCGTGCATGGGACGGGAAGGGCAGGTTGACCTTCACTAATTGTAATTGGAAGGGTTAGAGCTTGGGGAAGTGTAACGTGAGGAGAGGGTTCTATCGTCTGTGCCTCAGTAATTTCCAATGGTGTCTCATTACTGTTTGACGATACTCCCTTCCTGGAGTACTTACAAAACATTGTAGGGATGGTGGGTGTGTGTAATGCGCTGGCACTTTGGGGTGATGGTTGGAAATTAGAATTAGGTGTTAGTGATTCTGTATCTAGGATATCTTCGCACTCATGAATGAGGGTATCTATCCTATCCATCACACACTTATTGACGGCGCATTTGTGTGTCCTTTTTGCTTTTTTGCCCTTCCCTGCCCCCCCATTCGGGCCATTGCTCGCCCCCACCCCATCCATCGATTTCCTTTTGCCCATTCTATAGCCCCAGTTGAATTAATGCGTCACCAAAATACAATACAATAGGCCCCTAGACTGTTTCTACCCACAATGTCCAAGGATGAGTGTTCGATTAAGGTCAACTTTCCTGCTAGGTCCCAAAGCCCTGAGCAAAGATTACAACGTTAGATTCCTGATATAGCCCTGCTTCGATAAAGGTGAACCCAGATGGGAGCAATGTCACGTAGCACGATACCTTGTTAGATTGTAGACGGTGAGCGGCCCAGTCCAACGGTTGGATGAAAGGGGGGTGGCCCTGCCCTGCCTCTTCCTGGCAATGATGGGCATGGACGAGCCCGCCCTTGGCCCGGGCGCGGCCCGGGCGCGGCCCACGCCGCGGTGGGAGAGGTTGCTCTTTATAGAGCGATGGGAACTCCTCCCCCTCACCTGTGACACCTGTGGCAGCGGGAGCGGTGCTGGTATGCCTCGCGTTGCACCCTGGGACTTGTGGTCCCACCAGGGTGGACAGCGGCCCCGATGACTGCTGCAGGGTGAGTTTTGGTAAGGAGGTTGTGGTGCCCTGGGCTTAGGCTCCCGCCAGGGTGTATTGTGCAGGGAAACGAAGAACAACAAGCCCCCTTCATTTCCAGCGCGTCCCACGCCGCGGTGGGAGAGGTTACTCTTTGTAGAGCGATGGGAACTCCTCCCCTCACCTGTGACACCTGTGGCAGCGGGAGCGGGCTGGTATGCCTCGCGTTGCACCCTGGGACTTGTGGTCCCACCAGGGTGGACAGCGGCCCCGATGACTGCTGCGGGGTGAGTTTTGGTAAGGAGGTTGTGGTGCCCTGGGCTTAGGCTCCCATCAGGGTGTATTGTGCAGGGAAACGAAGAACAACAAGCCCCCTTCACTTCCAGCGCCTATTTACTAAAGGCAAAACATAATACTGAGAGATGGGATAAGAGACTGAAACTGGAGAAAAAAGTGAGAGAACCTGAGGACAACCACAAATTCTCCAGGTCCCGAAAGGTGTGGCGGCAATTGCCACTGGCGACAGCAACTTAAAGCTCCTTATATGGATAGGGCACAATATGTCCTACTTCGCCTCCTATAATGATATTATAAAGATCAGAACAGAGTGGGGAAGCCCATAGCCTGTAAATTTAGAGCTAAGAAACAACAATCAGTTGGAATGCAATAGGTCTTGCATTAGTTAAATGCAGAGCTATTGGCTTTGCACATGGAAAAGAAATGCGGCATCCGTCTGATTTTGTTTTTTTATTCACTTTTGTAGCAATGGCGGCACATATCGCTTTAGATGTTTAAAGCTAAAGCACGGCGAGCCACCATTGCTACAAAAGTCAATAACTAGGAAAACAAAGTTGTCCGGCTGCCTTTTTTTCCTGTTTATTTACTATTGTAGCAATCTTGGCACGCCACGCTTTAGATGTTTAAAGCTAAAGCGCGGCGTGCCGCCATTGCTATAAAAGTAAGTAAATGGAAAAGAAATGCGGCATCCGTCCGCCTTTTGTTTTTTTATTTATTGACTTTTGTAGCAATGGCGGCACACCGTGTTTTATTTTTAGATGTTTAAAGATAAAGCGCGGCGTGCCGCGATTGCTACAAAAGTCAATGCAGTGTCGTGCAGGTCAGCAGCAGCGCAAAAGGACGGCGGTACTGACAGGAGGGGGGGTGCGAGGGAGGAGACAACAGATGACCAGAGATGGGCAACCATAAAAACAATTGCTGATGTCTGCTGGGAGGGAACCAAGCACACAAAGGCGGGAGATATGGACAGTATTAACCAACCAGAGTAAAGTAATTTAGAAAGGCTTGCTAACTAACGAAGCGCTGGGCGTGTTGAATGCCTATATCCTGAATACAGTATGACACGAAGAGACAGCGCAATCGCTGCCTAGGCGAGACCTAAAAAGGGGCAATAAAACAAATAATCAACAAGAAGAAGTGATGCATAAGAACAAAGGGATTGCCGAGGCCATCTGCCAATTTTATATCAGTCTGAATCTCTAACAACAGCCAATAAAGAATCTTAGCTATCCATCATTCTGACTCCAACCCTCACACCTCATCCGGCCACTACACAGGAAAACAGCATTGAGGTGGAAGAGGTTATCTTTGGGATAGCAAACGGGCAAAGGCTCGGGCAGTTTCACCGCTTTGTTCTGTAAGGCATCGTACCCTCTCCTGGCACCACTCCTGACCCATTTGTACAATTCCTTTTTCTCCACGGTTTCTCTCATACCTACTGTGCGGGAGGCAGTCATTACTGTGATCCCTAAACTGGGCATAGACCAGGCTCAATGCGCATCTTATAGGCCGAGTTCCCTTCTGACATAGACGCCAAAATATTCACCGGCATGTTGGCACACCGACTTGGGCCTCGAATGAAGGGACTAGTGGACCCGGATCAAACTGACATTACCCCAGAGAGGCGGTTTAGTGATATAACCAACAAATAAAACACATCCTCAACAAAGCCTTCTGCACTAAAAAGCTGACCTTCCTGCTCTCTATCGACGCTGAGAAGGCCTATGACCTGTTCACTGGCACTTCCTCCAGGGCATATTGAACAAACTAGGCCTTGTCCCCAATTCAAGGCCTAGATAGTAGGCGGAACTCCCAACCCACAGCAAAAATCAGGGTCAATGCCATTCTCTTTCGACGTGAGCAGAGGTACGAGACAGAGGTGTCCCCTATCTCCTCTTTTTGCTCTGTATATGGAACTCTTTACAGAAGTTATCAGATCAAATCCCCTTAGTACAGGGATGAAAGAAGGGAGTCATAAGCATAAGTTGGCCTTTTACGCCGATGACGTGCTGTCAACACTGACCAACCCCCTGAGCTTCATCCCAGCATTCTTAAGCTTAAGAAAACTTGACGCATTTGGACAAGTTTTGTGTTTAAAATAAACACTCAGAAATCATAGATCCTTAGCCTCAATACCACCCAAGACACTCCGGACTCCCTTTGAAAGCTCTTTCAGCTCACCTAGGCACAACACCATGTAGAGTACGTGGGCATCAAAATCAGTCCCACCACTGATTAACTGGTCTCACAAAACTATAGTGACCTCCTAAGCATTTACTGTAGAGACTTGCCAAATTGTCAGATCTCCTGGTTGAGTTGCATTGCATTGTTCAAAATAACACTTCTGCCCAAAATTCGGTATGTAATGAAGAATATCCCTCTGCAGCCGTCACCCCCTGGTATGATTAACGAACTTCAGAGGTTGCTGAAGAGCTTGATTTGGCGAGGTAAAAAGGCCCTGAGTATCTAAAAAACAAGCCTACCTTCCAATGGACAAAGGGGACTAGAGATATCTCATTTAATGCACTAGTACTTAGCTGCACAACTCCAGTACCTTGTGGAATGGAATCGGCCAGTCTCCAAAAAACATTGGTGCTTTATGGACCAAAACATAGCAGGCATCACATCTGGAGAGTCCCCTGACTGGCCAAGAAATGCAGACCCTGGGGAGTCTACTCCTCTCCAGTCACCAAAGACAATCTAGAGGCGTGGGACACGGTAGCTAGCTGAAGAGGGCTCACATCTATACCATCCCCACAGATGCTAATAATTAGCAATCTGAAACTCTACCCAGCAAAAGATTAAACCAACCATGCCGAATGGCACGCCACAAAAAAGGGTGGGAGACTTTTACAATGCAGAGGGCCTCCAGTCACAAACTAGATTACTGTCTCTCTGAGAGAGAAAACACATGCATTACTTACAGATTACTGGGTAATCCATCCCTCCATTACACCTCATGCTAATCACCCGCAGACTCCCTTTGAAAAGTTTATTGTCACAAAACGAGATAATAGGCATTTACTGTCAGACATTTACAAGCTACTTCAGAATGCTACCCCTGGGAAATCCTCAGTGCAAAAGAGGTGGGAGTGTCACGTGACTCAGTTAGGCCTGGGATGAAACACTGCCATTTTAACATGTACATGTTTAAGTTGCCTTCCCTTTCACACAATGACTTTTGACATACATTTGCTTATGTGACAGTGCAGGATTAGTTTCTCTGAAACCACATTGCTTACAAACCCACTTCATAAGTACGCTATCACGACACCTTGAACATTTTGAACTATGCCTCAAAACACATTGTGCAAATGTTGTTCCTTGTTATTTTGTCCATAAATGCGACATTGCTATCAAAGAGACAATAAACAATTTCAGCTCAGCTGCAGCGTCGTCACTGAAGCATGAACACGGTTGATATAAATGAATACTTCCATACTCAAATCAGAGGAGCACTCTGCTGTCGATACAAGGTCACAGTTATGTCAAAGTTTCAGCTCAGCTGGTTCCTGTTTCTCCCTCTGCGAGGAGGGATGTCCAATTTGTGACCAAGATGGGGACCTACATACCTTGCCTTCAGGTATTGGGGAGTTAGATCATCCAATACAGGATTCTTGGCAGAACACCCGCTCTAGACATCTAGGTTAGGGGACGCATAGTAGGAGTACACTATACATAGTACTTACATGACAGCATATATACATTGTTTTAGCATGATGGTACAATTGTTCTTTCTATTTACAGTCCTTATATTGCTGATCACTTTCACCTGCTTCTGTCTGTTGATCATTGTAGCGCATATGTTTTTAACAAGACTCACGATGGTTCAATAAACTTTGAAAATGCCCCATTGTGTATTTCTTCTGTATCTGTCTGAGAGAACAGGAGCAACTGAGCGAAGGGGGTTCTAGATCGGTTATCAGGGTTGTCATGTTCTGAGGCTGCCCAAACCATTTGCTACCTTCCTAGCACAAGGGGTACTTATGGTGGCACTGTGAGCTAGCTGGTATATAAGCCAACATATCCTGAGGGGGTGCATAGAATCAGTCTGGCACCAATCCCAACATTTATGTTCCCAACAAACAAACAGTTCCTACTGAAAAGTGGAAACCGTACGACATGTCGCTGCAACGTTAAAGATTGGGTTCTTATTTAATGGATCTCATTAGTTGTTCTCTTGTACACACTCTGAGACCCCTACTTACCTACAAATCGAAGACGTCCACGGTGGTAGGGAATATCCTTCTCAGCTGAGTAGGTAACTCCTATGTATTGGTGACTGTAGGTTGTTCAAGCTTGAACCTTTCAAAGGATTAAAATTCCCATTTGTGTCACCCTCTCTGAGATTCATACACAGTTATGTCTGGTTACGAAGGTCCTCCATAATTAATATTACTGAGAATTGTAGACATGCGGTTGCTCAAAAAATATTGCAACACGGTCTCGCACTTACGGATGGAGATGTTACTTTCATGGTTGAGGCTCGCAAAGCATATAGGGCGGAAGTGTTTTATTCATGTTTTTTTTTCCCAGTAGCTAACACTGCAACAAGGCTATTTTACAATTACACAAAAGATGAAGTTCCAGATAACTATTCACCATATGAAGCAATATAAATATCTTTAACATACCAAGAACAAAGAAATTGGTTTGATGGTGCCCTACCTCACACACAAGAAGATGTTAGATTAGGCTCCCTGAATAATGAGGGAGCAACATGGCCAGTCTTAGCCGGATACACACCGCATCCTAATGTTGATAATTTATCAGCAGTATACTTGCGGAGATTATACAAACACTATACAGATGTTTGACACGGTTCGTTATGCGAACATTAGCACTTAATTCTGCGCGGACTGCTCAAGCTGCACAGCCACAAGTGGCTACGTTGGGCATCAACCCACAAACACTGAATGTAGTCATGGAAAAGGTTCCCACCAAACGAGAGGATATCCCATTCTGGATTGCACAAAAAACAAGTCAGCTTAAAGCTGTGTTTCCCCATACAGGACCGCAGGAAAAACACATTTTTAACAATTTGCTTGCCCAATGGGGTAAACGTTTTGCTGAGGTACATACCAGAACACATGGTACCCCTTAATTAGCTGTTTTGCCGGAGGTGCTGAAACAGATCCTGATCCAGCGGTGTACTAGCAACAGATACTCCACTACCATATACTCACCTGGGCCCATATAACTACTTTCACGAAATACCAAGTAGACCGCTGGAACTTTTAGTTTATGATTTTCATACTTCAAGATCTAGTTATTTCTTCTCTAACTAAACCTTTCACTGATCAAATACTTCTTTCCTCTGGTCAATGGACAATTAGTTGGAACTAGTTGACGGTGATAATTAACATACCTTATTAAACATTTCTCGATTATAATGAAATAATCACAGACTCGGGAAGTTTTAAAATCTTTATCTAAATTAAGTGAGTGTGAACCATCTCAACGTTTCAGTACAAACACCCTCATTCACAAGAGTGTCAATTCAATCAAAATTCAATAGGTATAGCAATTCAGATCCACACAACTACTATGCTCAGAAAGAAGAGGACAGAGAGAGAAGAACATCTATCAAGACGATGAATCTATAATTACCAAGTATGGTGTGAAGACCAACCCCCAGGCCAAAGGGCTGGTAAGGGTCCCCGGGACAGATCAGGAGACAAAGACTTCAGGACAGGAATCAGGACAGGATACTTCACCTCTCTAGATACCGACGACTACGTCGCATCCCTCTCTGACACTCTCTTCCTCCTTGTGGTTCTTCCGCAATCTTCTTTCTAACCCAATTAAGTTAAATAGATGGTTCTGCATTCGATTTTTTTCATCAGCGTCTCACAGCTTCAGCACCACCCACAGCACCGACAGCATCCCGAGCTCTGCATCGCCTTCCCTCCAAGAACTCCCTCTAGCTAACTAAAACTACCTCAATTATACCCTTCCATACCCATGTACCACCCATTAATGTTTCAGTTTCGCAAAATACTAACTCTGATTGGACAGGCAAGGGGGGATGATCATCACACCATGCTTACATTTCGCTTATTCCATTAAACCATTGTTTCAAACTCCTCCCCTCAAACTTTATTAAATCATTTCCTTTCCCATACATCTCCAAACTTTATTAATACAAAATGTTGCGATATTCTGAATAAAGCTCCTTCATATGAACTCTTCACCCTCATGTTCCCAGGGCACATCTTCACTGGCCTTGGACGCGTGACAAGTCCTTACTCATCTTTTCTTATTCTCTCTTTGGTACGCATGCATGGGGTTACGTCAGTCGGCTCGATTCAGACAAGTTCTAAAGGCCCAAATGCGCACTAATAATAAAATCAAAAGAAGAAATGTTATTCTAAAAAATAAATGGTTTCTCTGTATACCACCAACCTCTACTCTAACCCACTTTAATTATTATTACCCTTTCTGCATTTGCGTTAATATAAAACTTATTTTCTAATTCAAGCAAGCAGGTGCCATGCATGTGAGTTTTCAAGCGGCCATTTTATGGTTCTTTGCGCAGGCACCAGAATTTCCCTCCAAGCATTAGTACGTCATACTACGTAGATGCAGTAGACGCATGCGCAGTAAAGATCCCCTGTTAAAGTGCGTTTAGTCCTTCGTTCATGTTATTGCAGTTAGAAACACATAAGCAAGCTTCATTTTCCTGTGTGTCTTTTTCTAAATGCGAATTATTAATTACAAACACGTTGTTAGTAAATCGTTATCGAGTTAAAACGAAAGGATTGCTTCCGAGCAAGTCTCGTTTACGAGCCCTGCTCCATCAATCCCCTCTCTGATGGCATCTTAAGCCATCACAAAATTACCCATCCCATCCCAGATACCAACTTTAGCAATTCTCAGTTTTTCTCTATTTCTCCTCTCAATTTTTCATCAGTCAACTTGTTTATTTCTAAATCCCTCATCTTCTTATATAATCTGCCTTTCATTTCTTCCAACTGTATTTCATCATATTTTCTTTTTCGTTTCTGTCCCTTTCCTTCTCTTTCAAAATGTACTTTCCCCTTCCTTCCTTTTCTACAACACTTATATGTAATTATTATTAACATCACTACTGTTACTATCATGACTAATGGTATTATTATTTGACCTAGGAATCCTTTCCTAAAATCAGCAAACCATTTCCCTATTGATGTTATACTTTTTGTTAGTCTTCCCCACACACTGTCAACCTCCAGTTGGGTCAAGTCTTTATGCATTCTCGTAATGTTTTCAATATATCCTTTAATTTCTCTGCTCTTGTCCGGAATATAAGTGAAACAATTTTGAATTTTCAACATGCCACAAACTCCACCTTCTTTTGCTAATATGTCAAGAGCAAGACGGTTCTGTAAAACCATAGACTTGATTGCAACCATTTCTGTGTTAATCATTAAGAATCCTCCTGCAGTATCTGTAGAAAGACGATCAACTATGGTTGATAACTTACAAATTTTCTGTGAATTAAGAATGACTCCAACTGAGGGTATCAATGCACTAAAAATGTCTCCTACAATTTCAGAAAAACTAGCTCTTCTCCTACGTGTTAGTCCATTAGATCTTCCATTGGTTCCACTGATTTTATTTACATGATAAATCTTTGGAAAAACTATTCCAAAATAGCAGCTCCCGTACCATCTTGCAGGTAACCTATAATAGGCATTATTCCCACAAACGTAATACACTCCTGGAAACACGGGATCAGTTCCCCCTTTTAGTCCCCACCCTCCTAAAATTAGGAAGTTGTGTTCATATTCACTGGAACCAATGTAATTATTGTTATAATTTGTCTTTAGTCTATGGAGGCAGAATTTTCCCTTTTTCACAAAATCCAGGGACATCGCAGCATGAGCCTTGCCACTTGCATAGATTCCCTCCTTCCCAACCCATGGAGGTACATGGGTTTTCTGTTTAGTTGCCTTCTTTATTAAATCCTGTCTCCTTTCTTCTACTAAACCCAAAAAATCTTTTTCTTCTTTTCTTAATGTACATGTTAGATTATCTTTACGTGCCTGAACTAAATCTATTGAACTCATTGTTAAGAAAAATTCACCCATAAACTGTGCATTTTTACTAGTAACTACTGGATTCATATTCTTTCTAATAGGTAAATCAGAAAATACTACATCTAGATTTGAATAAAAATACTGAAGTCTCCCTGTATCATAAAATAAACTTGATAAAATACTACATGACACACCATGAGGTATATGGTGATAAGTCACCCCTTCTGATACTGATGTGGGTAACTTCATACATACATAACAATTGTTAATTTCCATAGTACTAACATATTGAAATAACAATTTAATAAACACATTAGAAGACGTATAATAGTCTGATTCATTATGATAATTTGCTTCATCTTCTACCCCTATTTCTATTTCAGTTTCTTTTATTCTATCCACCTTAACATTAGTATCTGTATTATTCTTGTCACTTGTTTTCATTAACAAAGGTACTCCTATTGTTAGGAATAACCATACTAATGCTACTGATAAAATACTGCAAAAACAAAATCTAAAACACTTTCTTTTTAATCCACATTTTGGTTTTCCGGTAACTTCAGTTTCTGCCATTTTACTCCTGAGAACATTTCTTTTCTCTTATCCTTTCTTTGTCAGTTTTAACTTTCTTTTTCGTTCTTAAGGAGGCTTCAATTTACTTTCATCAATCTGTGCAATATGGACCTCTTCTGTTTCATCAGACAGATCTAGGGATTCAGATTCCTCGAGTATGACGTAAGTCTACTCAGGAGCCTTGTATCTCCTGTTTAAATTTCTCAATCTTGGACGTCTTCGAGTTATTTTTGCTAAGGTTTGTTTATGTCGTGTTTGGCTTGTGATTTAATTTACTTGTTCTGGTTTCTTTTCTGATTTTCTCAAATGATATCTTAATTTCTTTACTCCAGTTGGCCAATTGTCTCCCTTTCTGATTCTTTTCTGATTCTTTTGATTTGTACTGCACTTTCACTTTCTTTATCTCCTTGCAAAGTCCTCTTAATTTCACTTAATCTAGGCACAATCTGTTCTTGTTCTCTGTTTTCTGTGCTTGAACCTTCTTTTACTTTCTCCTGCTCAGGTCTTATTGTATTTTGTTCTTCTTCTTCCTGAGCTTGTTCTTCTAATTCTATCTGACCCTGTTCAGGTCTTACTTTAGACTGTTCTTTTTCTGCCTGAACTTGTTCTTCTACTTCTACCTGATCCTGTTCAGGTCTTATTTCAAACTTTTCTTCTTCTTCTGCCTGAACGTTTTCTTCTAATTTTCCCTCCTCAGGTTCCTGAAAATCTTTTTCTAGTTCCACCTGAGTATGTTCTTCTTCTCCTAACTTTTCTTGACTACTTTCCTGTCTTTTCAGTTCTGTTCTCCTTCTTGTTTCAATGGCGTCATCAATTATTTCAATCACTGGTATCCATTCTTCCTGACTTATACCTGGCTGTTTGTCATATGGTTGTCTTTCAGAATCTATCACTCTAGATTCTTCAATTTCACAGCTTACAACTCCTGACGCTTCAGCCTGTTCAGTCAGTGGTTGCTCTTGTTGTTCTGATGGGCTCGGAACTCTTCTGGTATGGCTGGCATGAATCCAATTGGGCAAACCTGCACACTTCACTGATATGGTAGTGACCAGTATGACTTGCCGCAGTTTATCCCACCTTGGTGCTAAGCACGACTTTCTTGCTTGTTTCTTCGCTAGCACCCAATCTCCAGGATTCAAATCATGCGCTTGGTCTGGCTGTCTTTCAACTGCGTCTTCTCCAAGCTGGTGAGAGATAGAACGAATCATTTCAGCCAATCCTTTGCAATAGTCCAATACCAGATCATCAGTTATACTCATTAGTTTATTTCCAGGAATAAATGCCTGTCTCATGGCTCTTCCCATGAGAATCTCATGTTAGCTCATTCCTGTCAATACAAGAGGTAATGCATCTGACCATTTCAGCTTTGTGGATGCACACACCTTCCCCAATCTTGACTTGATTGTGCCATTCATTTGCTCAACAATTCCAGAAGCCTCTGGACGATAAGCACAGTGCAGTTTTTGTTCAATGTTAAATGCAGCACAGATTAATCAAATTATTTCATTACTACAGTGAGGGCCTCTATCCGATTCCAAAGTGGCTGGAAAACCAAATCGCGGAACTAACTCCCTCAACAACAATTTTGCAACTGTAAGACTGTCATTTCTTCGAGTGGGATAGGCTTCCACCCATCTTGAGAAAAGGCATACTATGACAATTATGTATTTCAGTCCATTACATGGGGGTAATTCAATAAAATCTAACTGTAGTCTGGTGAAGGGTTCTTCTGCCTTTCCAATCTTTCCCCAGCTTACCACTGTCTTTCTACCTGGATTCTGCTGCTGACAAGTTAAGCATCTTTGGCAAAGGCTCTCTGCGATTACCCTGAACTTCGGATTGTACCAACTCTGTCTGAATAGCCTGATCATTGAGTCTCTCCCTATGTGTGTTGCTCCATGATACACTCTTTCCATTTATGAGAGCAAACAGTCTGGCATGACTGGTCTTCCATCTAAATACACCCATACTTCATCTTGTGGTCTCTTTGTATAGGCTGCCTTTATCCAAATTTCCTTTTCTTTTTCCTCAACTTCTTCCTGCAATTGTCTAATCTCGTCCCATGTTTCTGGTACTGAGAAAAACATAAGTTGGCATCTGGTTTCACCCGTTTCAATTTTTCTGTTTTGGCCACTGCATTTTTGGCACAGTATTTGGCCACTTGATCAGCATAATTATTGCCAGCAGTCACATAGTCATTTCCTGACCGATGTGCAGCGCATTTTACAACTGCTATCTCTTTTGGCAATTGTAATGCTTCCAACAAATCTTTCACATTTTTGCTGTTTCTGATAGGGGATCCTGAAGAAGTCAGAAAACCCCTCTGCATTTAAAGTTGGCCGAAGTCATGCACAACCCCGAACCCATATTGACTGTCCATAAATATGGTTACTCTCCAATTTTTCCCCTTTTTGCATGCCATTGTTAAGGCAACCAATTCAGCTACTTGTGCAGACTTGACCTCTGGTAAATAGGATGCTTCGATTACCCCAGATATTTTACAAACAGCATATGCAGCACTTAATCCTCCTTCTTGTGTCCTGAGGCAGGAACCATCTACAAATAGCTCATGGTCAGCCTCTTTCAAAGGTGTCTCTTTTATATGAGGCCGGGTCTTCGTGCATAACTCAGTCACGTCCAAACAATCATGATCACTCTCATCTCTCACTTCTTCATCGCAGGGGTCTGGCAATAGGGTAGCTGGGTTCATAATCGTACACCTTATCACAGTCATGTTCTCAGCTCCCAAAATCACTCTTTCATACTTAGTCAATCGACTAGGGGTAAGATGCTGTGTTCTTGTTCTTGTCAAAAGAATCTCAACTGAGTGTGGAACGAAAACCTTTACCGGCTGTCCCATCACTATCGACTCACTTTGCTCCAGACTCATACAAGTAGCAGCTACTGCTTTTAAGCAGCCAGGCAATGCTGAAGCCACTGGATCCAATGTAGCTGAAAAATATGCCACTGGATGTCGACTCAATCCATGTCTCTGTGTTAAGACTGAAAGTGCACAATTTTCTCTCTCACAGCAAAACAGAGCAAAGTCTTTTGAATAATCAGGCATGCCCAAAGCAGGAGCCTCACACAAACAATTTCGCAATTTTACAAATGCCTCTATGCAATCATCATTCCGTTCAATCGGATCCTTTGCTCTTTTTCGGATCAAAGGTATTAATGGTTTTGCTAACATTGGCGAAACTGTTGGAGAAATGTGTACAAATACAATTATGCAATCATATTGAGAATTTCAACCTCCTAGACAATCACCAATCTGGCTTCCGTCAAGGTCACAGCACAGAATCTGCACTCACCCACATAATGGATGATATACTAAAAATGCTTGACCACAACGAATCATGCCTAATGATACTGCTTGACTTGTCCTCCGCCTTCGATACGGTGAAGCACGACAACCTTTTGTCCCTATTGGAAGGAAGAATGGGCCTCTCGGGCACGGTATTACAATGGTTCTCGTCCTTCCTAAATAACAGAACACAAAGATTCAAGATGAAGAACTCACTCTCTCAACCCTCCGTGGTCACCCTAGGCGTTCCACAGGGCTCCGCCCTATCACCCATCCTTTTCAACCTACTAATGGAACCCCTGGCGAACGCATTAAAATCAGCAAATATTCTATATCACCTGTATGCGGACGACACCCAACTGTATCTGAAAATCTCCACTCCAGAAGCCTTCATTTCCCTCAACACTATTCTACAGAACACGCAAAACTGGCTCACTAACAACCACCTCATGCTTAACACCAAAAAAACAGAATTCATTCTCATCTCCCCACCCAATCACAGACCTAAGATAGACCTATGGCTGAAACACCTAACCTCCTTTGACTGTGCTCCCCTCATCATTGACTCCGCGAAATCCCTGGGAGTCACCTTAGACAAACATTTGAATATGAAGACGCACATCACTAATGCCACCAAGGGAGCTAATCACCAAATGAGTATATTAAGGAAACTTAAACCCTTCCTCCCTCAGGGCGACCTAAAAATGGCAGTGCAAGCCCTAGTGCTCCCAAGTTTAGACTATGGAAGCACCACCCTCTGCGGTCTCCCCAAATACAAGCTAGCTCCGCTGAGGGCATCACTTAATGCTGCGGCTAGATTGGTATCAGGAACTAAAAGAAATAGACACATTTCTCCGACCTTGAAAGCGCTGAACTGGCTGCCCTATGAGGCAAGAATACAACTAAAGGTTGCCTGCATGACCCATAAAGCCCTACATAACAATACACCCAGTTACTTAGCTCTAAAGCTAGAACGATCAGGAGGATGCAGACAATTACGAAGCGCGAGTTCTTTACTTCTGAAACCACAATCCTTTCATAAAAAGAGAACTGGTTGCAGAGCGTTCTCAGGGATTGCACCAAAGATCTGGAACTCCCTACCTCCAGTGGTACATGGAATCTCGTCATTTACCGCCTTCAAAAAAGAAGTAAAAATACTCCTAATGAACAAATTCACGTCCTAAGACTTGATTCTAGGCAGACATCGAGTCACCTATACGAACCTCTTATCACTGCCTACCTCTTGTGGTTGGAAGGAGAATATTATATGTATGTTTATTACCACAACCACCTAATGTTCAATAACTGTATATAGTGGAATGTTCTGTTGCCCTCTGGGATCATCATGTATCGTCTACGGGTCACCTATGTTACCCATTTATTATATACCTGTTTTGTACGTAATGACGAATACCAAATGCCTTATACTACCTCATATCTTTATGTTTTATACAGGATACTGTAAAGCATTCTGATACCCTCGTGGGTCACGTTCGCGTTATATAAAACCTTATAAATAAATAAATAAAATAACATAGAAAAGCCATTAATTCATTGCCTACAGTACCCAACCACTCCCAGAAACATTCTCATTTCTCTCTGAGTCTGTGGCAAATTTCTTTGATTATTTTTATTCTTTCCGGTGTCACTTTTCTAACTCCTCTTTCTATTTTAGCCCTAAATATCTAACTTCTTGTCGACAGAACTGTAATTTTTCTGGAGACACCTTGTGTCCTCCTTCAGCCAAATGGTTCAGTAATGCAGTTGTGTCTGTGACACAATCTTCTCGTGTTTTTGATGCCACCAGTAGGTCATCAATATACTGAACCAGAACAGATTTTCCAGGCATAATCAATGATTCTAGACACTTTTTTTAAATCTGATTAAAAATTGGAGGGACTCTCTGTGTACCCTTGAGGAACTCGACACCATGCGTAAATACGATCCTCACACCTAAACGTAAAAATATACTGGCTGTCTGGGTGCAAAGGAATAGAAAAGAAAGCTTGGCATAAATCAATTACTGTAAACCAACCTTCATTCCAAGGTATCTGATAAAGGATCACTGCTGGATTTGGCACTATTGGACAACAGGGAATTACAATTTTATTTATTTTCCGTAAATCTTTCACTATTCTGTATTTTCCGCTAGGCTTTTTCAGTCCCATTATCGGCGAATTGCAGGGACTACCCATCACTTCTTTTAAAATACCTTGTTTAACCTCTTGGACGCGCGTGGAATTCCCCCGCGGTGCGGGCGAATTCCACGCGTGCGCAGATCGGACGGCCCCCGGCCGTCCGACGCACACGCCCACCGTGACGTCGGACGGCCGGCGCCCGTCCGACGCATGCAAGGGGTTAACCATTCATTCAATTTCTGGAATAATTCCTGCCTTTACTTCTGGACTCATTTTGTATTGTCGGGTGTTTGGATACACGGCACCTTCTTTCACTGTCGCTTTAACTGGGTCTATATTTGTCATTGGCCCAATGTCTTTTCCTGTAAAATCCCACACTTCTGGATTAACTGTGGCTCTCAACTCTTCTGGTAATTCATTTTCCGTTATTAGTGAAAACATTTCATCTACTTCTGTTCCCTCTTTGGCTAACATCATCTTGTACACCACGTCTTCATCTGGGGTTTGGAAAGCGACACCATCCGGTGTACAATAGATCGTGCAATTCATCTTGCACAGAAGATCTCTTCCCAACAGATTTACAGGACTGGAATCACAAACTACGAACCGATGCATTTCCTTAAAATTTCCAATGTGCACCTCCATTGGTTTGGTAATTTGGGTTCTAATCTGTTGGTTTGACACGCCTACAACTTGGATTGACTCTCCCGAGAGGGGTAGGTTTGGGATGTCTGCTGTTCTCACAGTAGACCTGGTAGCACCAGTATCCAATAGGAAAGTAATGTCTTTACCTTCTACTTTCCCATCAACAAATGGACCTGACTGATCTACCGGCAAGGATGCGCCAAGCACGCACTCCTCTTCCTCCCCCCTCAGGCACCGTCATGTGCGGCATCTGAACGCTCTTCATCATTCTGTAAAAATATTGTGTAATTGTTCTATTATTCTTACCACTTTCTCCTTGAAATCCGGTGTTCGCACTGAAACTTTGATGATTCACAAAATTTGGCATAGGAGCTGGTGGCACCTGATATTGTGAAGTAACTACCTGCTGCTGCTGATTCATAAGTACTTCATTCTGCATCTGTGGGATAAAATTTTGATTTGGCCCATTATTATTCTTAATATTCTGAGTACTCTTACACTCGTTCTTCCAGTGTCCAAGCTTTCCGCACGCATGACAAGGAAACTTCTTTTTCGCTTCTTCTCTGTCCATTCGTCCTCTATATTTATTACCATTCACTCCTTGATTATTCTGACTCTGTTCTTTCACTTGATTATTACTTTGGTCATTTGTTTTCTCTTCTTGTTGTTCTGCCAATTTAACTTGTGCCCACATCATTTTCTCTTTTAGCTTCCTACGCCTGGCTTCAATGTCATCCCCGCAATATTTCGCATATTTCAAAATCTCATCCACTGTCTTGCTTTGCCACCACAACATGTGCTGCTGTATCATCTGACTGATTTCTGGTTTCAAACCATATACAAACCGATACACAAAATGTCCCATATCCTTGTCACCGATATTCTCAAAACCACTATACTGCTTAAACACCTGTAGTAGCCTTTCATAATATGCATGTACAGATTCATTTGGTTCTTGTGTTGTTCTATTTTTACCCAGTCCGTTTCTTTAGGAGGAATTTTCCCTTTCAAATACGTAATCACTTGGTGATACTTTTTCATCACCTCGCCTGAGGGTGCCCCTGTCTTTGCATCTCTAGCATACTCCTCATTAGGCCAATCAATCTTAATTTTACATTCTGTCCATAAATCAGCAGGTACCACTATATCAAATAGACCATTCAAGTCTTTCAATAGAACCTTTGAAACCTTCACAAATCTCTCTACCTGTTTGTACCATTCAACTGGTTTTTCTCTCAACTTCGGGAAATCATTTGTAAATGACAATATATCTTGTCTACTCCGAGGAACATGAACATCCACCTCCAGGAACCTCTCTCATTGGACACAAATTTTCCGCTTTGCTTGATTCTCTTACTGGAAATGCAGCTGCTGCTTCTCTCTCTTGTACTTCCTCTTTCTTTCTTATCCATCTAATTCTCCATTTATCAATGTCTCCCCATTTTCACAAAATGTTCATTAATTCCTTTATCTGTAGTCTCTTTCCAGAAGCATTCACACTTTCTAAATCTTTATCAGTAAAGTCCACTCAATATGGTTTTTGTAACAATTTTGATTTCCCTATGTCTATTCCAATCTCTGAAGCAACTTCAGTCAATCTCTCATGAAATACTCTTGCTCTCCTGGTTATACTCTTACATAAAAATAATAATTCCTCATCATTGTAAGCGCTCAATCTTTCTGTACCCACACATCCTGTCATCATCTCTCCCAATTCCACTTTCAATCTGCTGATGTATAAAATCCTTGGTATTGGGTTCTGATTATCTCTCTCCTGTGTCCATCTTTCTATTTCTTCAGAGGTAACTACTGCTGTGCCTCCAGTTCCAGTATGAACTAAAGGTCTTCTTTCTCTCAAATTCATGGGCGTGACTCTCTTTGGGGTTTCCGTCAAATGTTCCACATTAGGGATATCCATTAATGAAATAACTGACTCACTTTCGCTAACCTGGTCATCTGTAATTATTATTTCTTTTCTAGGACTATTTAATGGAATTGTCACAGATTGTGGTTTCTGGCAAATCTTATCTCCATACAATGGGATTACCGGACCAATGGTCACTGGTACTGTCACAGCTTCAGTATTCAAATTTAATTGACTTATCTTTTGAACTAGTTCTTCTCTAGTTTTATTCAAGGCATCTCTTTCATTATCCTGTAACATTCTGTTATATGACGCCTCATGTAAATTCTGTGGGGTTAATGGTATTCCCATTATTGGTGCACTTGGGATAACCTTACTAGCTGCTTCTTGATACGGTGGTGGATTTTTAATTAAAATATCCTCTAACAACTCGTCATCTGATTCACCATATCCTGCTGTGTTCAAAGGTTTCGTTTTCTCCTTACACTTTCCTCCAGACTGTTCCTCAGCCATTAACACTGGATATAACCCCTCTGATACCATAGTTCTCCTCCATTGTTTCATCTGTCCTTCCTTCACGTGACTCATGCAAGTGTCTGGGAACGAATCCTCTATATCTCCCACCTCTGCATTTTTCTCGTTCATATGACTCAGTTTCCCACTCTTCCAAAGCCTCATATTGAGTTAACCTAGGTCTAGGTTCCAGATCATTCATTTTCAATCTCAAATTCTGAAGAATCCTCCCATTAAACGTACCATTTTTAGGAAATGCTAACACTCCATCATCCTTGGTATATTCTATCCAGTTTTCCAACCACACGCAAGTATGATATCCTCTTTCCATCATCATAAATGATGCTGGTGTCTTCAGTGGCGGAATAGGAATTCCCTCTCTAGTCAACACAGGCTTATCTTTCACAAAGAAATTCTTAATTTTCTTTAAAAATTTAATTTTTCTTTTCTCTCCATACATTCTTGAAGAACGATGTAGGAAATTATATTCTGCAAACCCTTGAAATCTTCTACCTGTACGTCTTGCACTAACAGTCAAATCAAAATCCCCCATACAATCTTCTCTCCGCCAATCCTAGCGCGTCTTCTAACTAGCTATCCAATCGAATCAGGCTCACGCCCGTGATCTGACCAATGCCAGCGCGGCCTTTTCCTGACGTCAGTTCTGCTCCTTTCTACTGACCCCTCCTTTACAAGGCTGCTCCTGTCACACGCCCGCTGTGTCTTACAATCCCAGCGCGGCTCACTGTGACGTCTGTACCACTCCGGCGACTACTGACCCCTCCTTTAGAAAGCTCCTCCTGTCACACGCCTGCTGCTTCTATCAATCCCAGCGCGGCTCACTGTGACATCAGTCCAACTCCGGCGACTGACCCTCCCTTCACAAGGTAATACGAAAACTTATTTCTCAAAATGTTCTTTTAAAATTCTTTGTTATTAACGACATAAAAACATTTGCTACTCTGTCTGTTCCACTAAATCAAAGGATAGTTTATTTCCTTCTACTGCGAGTAAAACCTTCCGCTTACTTTTCATATAAGCTCCAGAGAACCTGTTACTGCTCCGGTGTCACCCGTTTGGGAAATTTGAGGCCAAAGTTTCACCAGCGAACTCCTTTTGCTGTCAATCTAGCTTGAAAAGACCTGTTACTCCTTCAGGGTTACCCTTTCTAGGTGATATAACGCCTAAAGTTTTACTAGCGAACTTCTTTGCTATCAATCACTCTCACTATTACACAGAAAATAGTCCCTACCTTAACACTGCCAGCCCTACCTAGCTTCTCAGTTATTCCAACAGACGAGTAACCTCACTGCAGTGTGGTTTCTATCGCCACCCGCTATTCATTCCCCGGGAATTTTTCCAGACGACATAAAACAAGGACGCTAACTCTTTTTGTTAAACATAAATCAATAATCAATAATCTATACTTATCACCAAACTAGTCAATAATAACCATAGCTCTGCTACCAGAAAACTGATCCAGCGGCGTACTAGCAACAGATACTCCACTACCATATACTCACCTGGGCCCATATAACTACTTTCACGAAATACCAAGTAGACCGTTGGAACTTTTAGTTTATGATTTTCATACTTCAAGATCTAGTTATTTCTTCTCTAACTAAACCTTTCACTGATCAAATAGTTCTTTCCTCTGGTCAATGGACCATTAGTTGGAACTAGTTGATGGTGATAATTAACATAACTTATTAAACATTTCTCGATTATAATGAAATAATCACAGACTCTGGAAGTTTTAAAATCTTTATCTAAATTGAGTGTGAACCATCTCAACGTTTCAGTACAAACACCCTCATTCGCAAGAGTGTCAATTCAATCAAAATTCAATAGGTATAGCAATTCAGATCCACACAACTACTATGCTCAGAAAGAAGAGGACAGAGAGAGAAGAACATCATCAAGACGATGAATTTATAATTACCAAGTATGGTGTGAAGACCAACCTCCTGGCCAAAGGGCTGGTAAGGGTCCCCGGGACAGATCAAAAGACAAAGACTTCAGGACAGGAATCAGGACAGGATACTTCACCTCTCTAGATACCAACGACTGCGTCGCACCCCTCTCTGACACTCTCTTCCTCCTTGTGGTTCTTCCGCGATCTTCTTTCTAACCCAATTAAGTTAAATAGATGGTTATGCATTCGATTTTCTTCATCAGCGTCTCACAGCTTCAGCACCACCCACAGCACCGACAGCATCCCGAGCTCTGCATCGCCTTCCCTCCAAGAACTCCCTCTAACTAACTAAAACTACTTCAATTATACCCTTCCATAACCATGTACCACCCATTAATGTTTCAGTTTCGCAAATTACTAACTCTGATTGGACAGGCAAGGGGGGGATGATCATCACACCATGCTTACATTCCGCTTATTCCATTAAACCATTGTTTCAAACTCCTCCCCTCAAACTTTATTAAATCATTTCCTTTCCCACACATCTCCAAACTTTATTAATACAAAATGTTGCGATATTCTGAATAAAGCTCCTTCATATGAACTCTTCTCCCTCATGTTCCCAGGGCACATCTTCACTGGCCTTGGACGCGTGACAAGTCCTTACTCATCTTTTCTTATTCTCTCTTTGGTACGCATGCGTGGGGTTACGTCAGTCGGCTCGATTCAGACCAGTTCGAAAGGCCCAAATGCGCACTAATAATAAAATCAAAAGAAGAAATGTTAATCTCAAAAATAAATGGTTTCTCTGTATACCACCAACCTCTACTCTAACCCGCTTTAATTATTATTACCCTTTCTGCATTTGCGTTAATATAAAACTTATTTTCTAATTCAAGCAAGCAGGTGCCATGCATGTGAGTTTTCAAGCGGCCATTTTATGGTTCTTTGCACAGGCGCCAGAATTTCCCTCCAAGCATTAGTACGTCATACTACGTAGATGCAGTAGACGCATGTGCAGTAAAGATCCCCTGTTAAAGTGCGTTTAGTCCTTCGTTCATGTTATTGCAGTTAGTAAACACATAAGCAAGCTTCATTTTCCCGTGTGTCTTTTTCTAAATGCGAATTATTAATTACAAACACGTTGTTAGTAAATCGTTATTGAGTTAAAACTAAAGGATTGCTTCCGACCAAGTCTCGTTTACGAGCCCTTGCTCCATCAATCCAGTATAAGTACAGGGCAGCACCTGCCCTGGATTTGGGGATGAAACTGATGGGCAATTTTGCAGTGGTATCAGCCATAATGTTAAGTAAAATCAAAGGGGAAGCTACAGCGTTCGCCATACACCAGCGACTGACAAATTTGGCTCCAGGGCAACAGGAGCTTGATTTGCCTAAAATTATTGAAGAAGGTATATTGCTACATTTGGTAGAGATAATTTGGGAGCCAGACCTGGTACACCACAACTGAAGAGTAATTCTGAAAAGGATAACTCTAAGCATGCACCGAGTCTTTTACAAAGAAGTGGGAAAATAAGAAAAACAAAGATAAAAATAAGTCACAGGGTGGGTCTCCTTCACAGGAAGCCACTAAGAAGTGCTAAAACCTGCGTAACCGTGATATTAGACCGCCTGACAGGTATCAGGATACTGGTACACGTTTGTCTCGTTGCTTTCAGGAGTCATCCAAAAAGCGTTCTGGGAGAGGTGGACGGTCAGCGCCCAGATCAGAGGAGCAGATGAAACTGAAGAAGGACTCTCAATGCTGATCTGACTACATCATTAAAGAGGAAGACAAACCTAAAACATCCAAGCCTCAATTCAAAAAGAAGATAGCTGGGCTTAAGGTCAGGCCTGCCACGGATATTGAGGACACTGTATCTGAGCGGAGAGCAGGCAGTGACCATGCTGGACAGCAGCGCAGAAGTCACAATAGTTCGCCAAAACCTGATGGATTGGTGGGAATAGCGCTGAGTGAATATATCCAGGTGGAAACACCAGATACTAGGATACGTGTCCCACATCGTATATATGAAATACAACTCCAATTGGAGGGAACATACCTAGATATAATAATGTTCTCTGTTGAGAGGACTTGACATACGGTTACGATATTCTTTTGGCTGAAAAGGATTGGCATCTGATTTCATAATGGATTACCCACTCTGAGAAACAGTGATTTTACCTGCTTTTTCTGACATCGTTCCGGAATCAGTTAAACATTTATATGCCAAGGTGTGGGCATTAGCCTTTGCTCCTGCGTTATACCGCATCCATGTGGGGTGGGATGACAGTTCTCGTTATCATGAAATACCATTGAGGACAACTCCACGACCTCAAAGACAATACCCCATTAAAAATGATGCTAAACAAATTAGGGAGATTTTCACTCAACTTGAATATCAGGGTATAATAGAAAGTTGTACCTCTTCAATGAATAACCCCTTGCTTCCTGTGATGAAACCAGACCATTCATATCGTCTAGTATTAGACTACAGATATTTAAACACAGCTACTCGCACATTTACAGTACAAAATGGCCATAGCGCGGCACTAATGAACAATATAGTGCATAAAAAATACAAAACACTAGATATCTCGAATGGAATTTTGGACAAAAATATAGCGCCTGGAAGCAGGTTTTTGACTGCGTTTTCAGCGCAGGGTTCTCAAAAATAGTTCTGTTTATTGCCGGGGTATAAGAATAGCCCAGGGATGTTTCTGCCAGGGTAACAGAACTTCTAGAAAATTTTGACGATCAGGCATTGTCCTATGTCGATGACCTATATTTGACGGATGATGACCTTTCTGAACACTTGAGAAGAGTAGATCGCATAGTTTTGGGATTTGCTCACATGGGCTACAAATGTAACTTTAAAAAATCAAAAATGGCTTCCCTTAATCTCCTGTTTCTGGGATATGAGCTGTCAAGTGAAGGCAAAAGCCTTGCAACATACTTCCTAGAGAAGTGTGCGCTTCTACAATATGTTGGAGATGTCACAATTCCTATTAGGATTCCTACATTTTGGCAGAACTTTCTTTCCAGATAATGCAGAACGGGTTAAACCATTCTGCGACCCGATTCGTCCAGACTTCTCAAGTACACACTGGACCAGTGAACACACAAATATACTAAGTTCAGTACAAGCTAACATGGTAGCTTCTAAATACTTACACACACGTAAACATGAGTGTGGTGATCCGCGTAGTCACAGGAGCGGATACACCTACATTACATACAATGAATGGGAAACTGTACTAATTGCATATAAATCGCATTTATACACTAATGCTGAAATGAGTTTTGCACTAACAGAAAAAATACTGACAGCGGTACAGACTGCTGTGGTGAGGGAGAGCGCACTGGCTCAGGAAAAATAAATAATTGTCGGCGGCCCCGGTGCTGATCTTCAGGGCCGTTACAACTGCAAGCGTTCCAAACGCAAAAGCATTGCGCCCATGTTCGATACAATGCGCTAACTCACTCACCATAACAGATTTAGACTACAGATTTGACTCTACACTACAAACACAAGCCTTTCTGCAATATGAACATAAATATCCTCCTCCTAATGAAATAATGCCTCTAGAACAATATGATTACATCAAATATACTGATGGTTCTGCCAAGCCTGCTGTAGGGACAGAGCACCAATACTCAGCAGTGTGCACAGTCGTAAAAAGGGAGCATGGAGGATGGAGAATTCCATCCCGAGAAGACTACACGCAGTCGCTTGGTGACTGCACTGCACAGTTGGCTGAACTTAGGGCTCTAATACTGGCACTGGAGAATACAGATCCCGGGTTCCCCATACTTACTGTGTGATTCGTATTACTGTGTCCAGTCCTACAATGAATATATACATTACAGGAGCCAGAATGGATTCAGAGATTCCAAAGGGTGCACAATAAAGCACAAGATACTTTGGGAACAGGTGGCAAAGCTGAAAGATTACTTGCCACAGACTCATCTAATCCACACATTGAGTCATCAACCTGATGGCGTAAACGTTGTAGGGAATTCCATGGCTGATGAAGCCACAAAAGCAACAGTCCGAACTGCTGCAGTCGCTGCAATACCTCGTTCAAGAACGTGAATAGACAGAGACATCATGGTGGCTGTCAACGCTGCACGCAACGACACCCACTTGCCGAAATGTTTTCCACTCAAGTACTCCTACAAGTTAGATGCACAGAACATACCATTTGCTTACATTCCTGGAGTGGGGGATAGAGTAATACCTAATTCAGACTGCAGGTTAGGATTATTACTAGCTGCACACAAGGGTCTTGCATCCGCACACGCGGGGGTGGCTGCTACAATTTCATTATTGCAGGAACGCTACTGGTGGCCAGGTCTTTACAAACAGACCAAGGACTTTGTTCTTAAATGCGATGTCTGCTAGCAGATGAAGGGTTCCACCGTGGCACGTCCACCACAGACACCTTTACTGATTTTGAACAAGCCTCTGGCTTGTGTTTACCTGGACCATTGCGGTCCATTGTCATCAGGTGGGCCTTACAAGCATATTGTGGTTGCAGCGGATTCCTGCTCTCGAGTCCTATGAGTATGGCTACAGCGGTTGGCTGACGCCTGAACTGTTATAAAGGATCTGCAAGCTTTTATCAGCACATACGCAGTTGGCACATTACATTCCGACCCGGGTCTAGCGTTTAGCTCTAGGGCTTACAAAGAGGCCATGGGAAGCTTGGGTATGACCCTGCGTTACTTCTCCCCATACCATCCCGATGGAAATGCAGTTGTAGAGAGGAAAAACTGGGACTTAAAGCAGTCTTTAACGTCTAGGGGACTAGAATGAGGCCATAGGTGTGCCCATCATCTATATAGGGGCCAAAGGGCACTCAGCAATCTGCCTAGAAAATCACTGGACAGTCGGACTCCGTATAAGATCCTGTTCGGGGTAAAAATGTGGGTCCCAGACCTCAACAGCCCCAGTACAGTGGCGTCGGAAACACCATTTGATCTAAAGGAATGTCTGGCCATTTTACAGGAACGGAACAGCTTCCGGGAAGAACAAAGCAACGTCTAAGTAAAACATACCACCACTGGAGAGGTGAAGAAAGTACCCGTGAGGCCTGGCTGGATCCCAAAGATTGGGAATCTGGTGAGGGAGAAAATAGTGGACAAGAACAAATTTGGGGCGTCCTATAGAGCACCTGTACCTGTCTTGGCAGTTGAAGGTACCAGAACTGTACTTCTTCTGCCTCTTGCCGGTTGCAAAAACAAAAGATTAGTCTCCATTGATCTGATTAAACCACACTATGTGGCCAATTCTCAAGAGTAGGACACGTGGGCTCCTGGGTAGTTACCTGCCTCCTCTCACTACCATACAGGAAGTTAGGATGGAAGCTTTAATTACAGATGAAGAGATCACAATAAACAACAATGAAGTATCCCTTCTACCAATTAATACAACGACCACTGTATGGACAACTAGTACAGAAACACAGATTTCACTTCAGAATCGCAACGCGAATCAAGTCAACTCCCAGTTCTACAAAACCTGCAGAGCTGCCAAAAATTGATCAGACTGCCTCCTGCTTCTTCATCGAATTTGATGATTTCTCTTCGGATTCAACCGATCCACCAGCACCACCTCTACCGCTCAGGCTCAGACTGCGTGTTTTCTTTCTTTGGCTGAAACAAAACATATTATGTTTCTCCTTGGTTACATCTTTGGATTACAATTGTGTTACGTTTCCTAGTCCTACAAAGGACATCATCTATATAGATGATTTTGTGATATTCTTTTTCTTGCTTCTAAATGAACACTATCTCCCTGAATGCTCTGCAGTACAACTAACTTGGGTCTCAAACCACACTCATTATCACACAGATAACGAACAGACCTTTCCCTAGTGAACATTTCAGCTGTTCCAGTTCCTGATGGGATTGTTTGGGATAGGGTTTGGTATGATGTGTATGGCCCACTGAACTTTTGCAAATTCCATATTTGTTTAAACTATCTCTAAATGACATTGTCACCCCTAGTACTATCTCTGATGATCGAGATGTAGATGCAGTGCATGAAATGTTTAATATTCTAGGTCATTGTACTGTTTTTCTTCTGATGAACTATGCAAAGGTACATCTAACTATGATGAAATGTTCTGTTTTCAACATCACTGTCATCATTTCCTGCATAAAGCAAGTACTCCATGTGCTGTTTTTAATTGCATACAATGGGAATATTGCCTTACACCACCACAGGGTAGTTCAAAAACATTTATTTTTAAGTTTGTTTATTGGTAGCTTATAACAGGTCTCTACAAGCCCCACGCAGGGAGCTTCCGAAATCAGATGTATCACAATAGCATTATAAGCAGTTTACTGTTATAGAACGAAAATTCCCCTCCAACATTAAACCCTCCTCCCCACCTCCCACTACCCTTGGCACTCAGCTGATCTTGTGTTTTATTATGTCACATTGCAATCAACAGAAACCTATCCACAATAGCATTGACATACTTGCCGCGGCATCTGCGCGGGCCCTAATGCATTGCCTGCTACAATTCAGGATTACTCAGCAGATACCCTGTCAATGGGGCCCAGAAATCTTTAGGTCGTGAAGGTTCTGGCAGTTCTTCAGCATATACACTCAACTGGTCTCTACAATATAACAGATCTCTGAGCCATCCCTTCAGTGTCGGTGACGTTTTAGCCCCCCAACATTTTGCAACAGCCCTTTTTGTAAACAATGTGGAGATGGCTACTAGTCTACGATTGCATGGCTTAAGGGGTTTGACCCATCCAAGCAGACAAACAACAGGCGTGCACCGCACATCCTCTAGCACCACTTCAGCCAGTACCTTCATAACCTTACCCCAGAAAGAATGTAAGCGCGTGCAACCCCACACTAGATGCAGAAAATCTGCATTATCTTGAGCACACCTCAGGCAACAAGCGTTACCTCTCAAGCCAAATCTGTGCAGTTGTGCCGGTGTGTGGTAGAGTTGATGCAAGAACTTGAAATGAATGATGCGGAGATTGCAATTCGCTGTCAGACGACCCGTTAGTTCACAACAGAATGTCCAAGCCTCAGCGGATATTGGGGTCCCAAGTGTCATATTCCATTTATTGTAGGAGGGACTATCAATGGGGTCCAGCTCCCTCAAGGATGCATTATATAGTCATGTTATCAGCCCCGTACGGGAGTCGTTTGTTAGCACTGCCTGTAATGCACGTAACGTTCTTGGTTCGGAGGGATATTCGGGATAGCGCGCACGTATAGCTTGCCTTACCCGTACGTATGTGAAGCCCAGCATCAGATTATGTTCCTGTCCTTTCTGTACATCTGAGAGTGGTTGGAACTCTCCCCGCTGGTAGAGGTCTCCAAGCTTGGTGATCCCCACCTGCTTTAGAGTGTGCAGCGCAGCCGGTTCTCGTGCTGCAGAGATGTCCGGATGTGCAGAGAGTGGTAGCGCCGGGGCGTATAGTCCAGTTGTGCCCTACGTGCCAGTATTCTCCACGCCCACGCAGTGCAGTGTACAGGATTCATTTCATTGCGTGGTCCGCCTTGCCCACCCAGCAGTGTAGCTGCCTCCAGAGGCACCGGCAAAACAGAGTCAGCTTCAATGGCAGTGTGTGGTTGGAAGCGTTGCGGGTGATACCAGAAATGGGCAAATTGTGCCTGTGCGCACAGATAATAAAGCCTGATGTCGGGGGCCTCAAAGCCTCCGCGTTGAAATGGCTGTACTAATACCTCCCAGCTGCAACGTGGCTTCTTGCCGCCCCAGACAAAGGCGAGCAAAGCAGATTGCAGGGTCTGAAAGAGCACGAGATTCAGACGTATCGGTATGTTTATGAATAGGTACAGTAACTTAGGGAGTATTGTCATTTTGATTACTGCTATGCGATCCGCTAAAGAAAGCGGCAGCTTAGCCCACCTAGTTGTCTGGTATTTTGGCGTCTATATAGATCATGAACAGTGGTCTATAAGAGTCACATACGTCCGCTTCTTTTCCGGGCTTGAGGAGCATTACGATTAGTTCCTCTCTAAGTGTGGGCGGGAGAGTGCCAGTCTCATACGCCTCCTCAAATACCTCAAGCAATCGCGGGGCCAAGTCATCAACATATGCTTTGTAAAACTCACTTGGGAGCCCGTCGAGACCCGCGGCTTTACCTGTTGGGAGAGACATTATAGCAAGTTTGACGTCTTCTACGGCAAATGGCTGTGTAATATATTCTCTTTGACCATTCGACAGCCATCCCAGCGCTATATCTTCCAAATACAAGTTAATCTCCTCCTCTCTGGCCTGCATCCGCTGCGCATACAGATCCGAGTAGAAGGCAAGGACTATATTACTAATCTCTGGTGTGGTGTAATGTGCCTCACCCTCCTTGTCTTGCATTACAGTGATGTGCGTTTGGCACCGGGGTGCTGCCAACTTCTGCGCTAGGGACCTACTGGGTCTACCTCCCTCTTCGTAATACCGTGCTTCTACGCGATCTATGTGCCATCTCCTGGTCTACGGTTTCATTATGCTGTGTCACTAGATCCCGAATCGCCGCCAGCATCTCAGGGGCGGGTTGTCTTTCATACTCATGTTCCATTTTAGATCTATCCGCTGCTAACTTGCTAATCCTACGACGTAAATCTTTAAGGACCCCTGCTTGCGCGCCAGTGCAGACACCCCGTATCGTAACTTTAAATGCTTCCCACAGCACACCTGCACTGTCGACCGTGCCCTCATTCTCCTTGAAAAACTTCCCAATTGCCTCACCCACCGTACATCTAAAAACCTGATCATTCAGTGAGGCTTGCTGTAGTCACCAGGTGAATGGAGGTCTATTGCAGGCGGGGACACACATTTTGAGCAACACCGGGGAGTGATCAGAAAGTGTCTTCGCCAGATGTCTAACATCTGTCACCCACGTGCATACGTTTTCTGATACTAACCAGTAGTCCAGGCGGGACCATGTACCATGCGCTGTGGATATGAAGGTGCTCTCCCTGGCCTCGGGGTGTCTCATTCGCCATACATCATGTACATTCCCAGCCTCCAGCAGTCCCCCCCAGCACATCAGTCGCTATTCTATGTCGTGAGGCCCCTCTCCCTAGTCTGTCAACATCCACATCTAGGCAGGTATTAAAGTCTCCCCCCAAAGGATCTCACCAGAAGGGAACTTAGTGATGCGCTGCCACACATCCGCAAAGAACGAGTAATCATCAACATTTGGTCCATATACATTCACCATTAGTACGTCCACACCTCCAAGCCTACCATGTACGAGGCCCATCCTGCCGTCTGTTTCTGCGCTACTGACTGTGAATGGGACCCCCTTTTTAGGTCTCGCTGAGCCAGCGCGCATGCGCTGCTCTGCGAGACTTTAGTAAGGGGCTTTTAAAAGTGCTCCAAATGCGGCCACCAGCGTGCGGTTACGCGCACACACGCGCGCGACGTGCACAGCACTTTTTTCTCGTCGCGTGTGCGCACAACTCGCGTTTTTTTTTTTTTTATTTCGCGGCCGCGAGGCATTACTTTTACGGCCGCGCGGCCAATGCTTGTTGTGTTTGGTTTGAAATCCATGTTAACACTATACATGGATGGTAATACGATGTGACAGATGATCCTCGACTCTCAATCTCCAGCACCGTCTTTGCTCTTTTAGTATATCTCCAATGAAATGAGTCTCATGTTGTGTCGTTTCAGAGATCCCCAGGCTTTCCGTCTCATGGCTATTACTTGGTGCTAAAAACAGAGACTACGGTCTATTCAGTCTTCCATTCGGTCTTGATCTGCTGCTGCAAATACTCCCTGTGATGAGTTTCTTGTAGGCTCAGTTATATCCCAGTTCTCTGGGAAACTAGTGATGGTCTCTGAGAGCTTATCTCAGCTTTATTTAATCCCCATCTCCGTCTTTGCCTTCATGCTTTGATTCCTCCCTTGTGAAGAGCAGCGATATGTGCTCTTGGGGATCTATCGGCACAAATTCTGTTACTTTTGTTGGGTTATGGCAGCTTACAATGTACTCTGTTTAGTGTTCAGATCGGTCTCTGCTCTCATTGCTCTCCGGTGACAAGTTTCCTGTTCTATGCTTTAGCAAGATCTCCAGGCCTCAGTCTGTGTGGGTGTAGTTGGGCTCTGGCAACTGTGTTGCTCCTGTGTGATCTTTCCATGATGTTGTAGCTCACAGGCCTCTTTTCCTCGATGTGAGGTGCCTGCTTCTAGGGTGCTGAGGGTTCAATTAGCTGGTCATCTTCTATCTCGCCTTGCAGCTGGCTATCATGAAGACAAAGTGCTAGTCTACTGCCAACTAAGCAATCAACATCACACTGCATTCAGGTGTAGACTATCACCACCTTCGCAACTGTGAAAGTAAATTCAAAAATTTAAAAAACAAAGTGTGAACCCATGGTACTTTAAGTATTTCTGCCTGCTGCTGTGGGTTGATGCACACTCCATACAGGACGCGGGCACACAGTCTCCACTGGGGAAAGGGGAGACACAGGGGTAACCATGGTCCATACAGTAGGATGAGGTGACATGCGGTGAGCACATATGAGAGCAGAGGCATTGCAGAGGAGACAGGGGAGACATGGAAAAGAGGAGCACATGCTTAGTGTAATAAAGCCCTTGGCTTGAGGTTACAAATAAACAGCCAGAGGTGTAATGCTGCTTTCTCCAGCTCTCACCTCAGCTCAGACAACATTGCCACTCTGCTAAAAGGCCTGAAAAGGGAACTGCAAAATATGAACCGGATGTACAAATGCATTCACCAATTGCAATAGATTCACAAAAATCGCGGAGTTTGTGACTGCAAAAGGCCTATTTCTTAAGTAAAAAAACGATTTTAGTAGTCGCAAACGTTTTTCCACACAGTAGAACTGGGTTTTGCAACCAGTGCTGAATCAATTTGGAAGGGTTATTCCTTGCAAACTGCAATTCAGTATGGAATGTATCAATGGTGTAAAACTCCAATTCAAGCTGCAAACCTTTGAAACGTGGTAACTAATTCACAAAGGGGAAGCGGCCTTTGGGAACACCTTCCACTTTGGGAATCCTGCTGGCAGACTTTCAGGATTAGACAGGGGCCCCAGGGACCACTGCCTGCTCCCCTGATATTTACCCCAAACAGAACAAGCATTGGCATAGCCAATAGGTCTCGCCTTTGGGACCTTATAAGTATTTAGTTTATGTTGTTGCACCAATGATATTGTGATGCATAACTAAATACTTATAAGGTCCCAAAAGCGAGACCTATTGGCATAGCCAATAGGTCTCGCTTTTGGGACCTTATAAGTATTTAGTTATGCAGTACAATCGCTAAACACTTATAAGGTCCCAAACGCGAGACCTATTGGCTATGCCAATGCTTGTTTACCAGGATCATCACCCCACAGGAATAGGAGGAGTAGGAGGAAGCGACCCTGGTCCCAGCCCACCGCGTGCCTACGCTACCTTCAGACTGTGGAGTAAGATGCGTTTCTTGTAAAAAGGCCACCTGGACATCAAGCCTGTCCAAGTAGGCCAGCACTGTGCGAATTTTCTTGGGGTTATTTAAACCTTGCACGTTCCATGTAAGGAATTTTATGTTACCCCCCCATCCCACGCCATTTCAGCCGTGTATATATGCCTGCAGTGTGTGAATGTGATGTTAGGTCTCTTAGATTCCAAGCTGATGCAATAGTGTAGTGCCAAAAATGCCCCCGCCTCCCCCACGACCCCCACCCACTTCAGCAGCCCCAACATGCCGAAGCCATCCCTGCCCTGTTGAAACGTCCCACAACATTCAATTTTAACTGTGTGCAACTTGTTGGGTACTCCCATGCGGGGCTACCAGAGAGCTACTAGCCTCCCACTGAGTAGGAGGTGGCCGATCAGGTCTAAATATCTATACTAGAAAAAGAGAACATTCTCGGTGAAGATAAATTGCATCCCAGATATCCATGTAGCATATGCCTGCCCTATTACCCCAGTCCGGTGGCACTGAAGTCAGACTCATCAAGGTTATAAATTCAAGCATAACACTGGCATATCACTGCTATTACATCCAAATCTTTCAGTTACATGCCCATCATTGTTCTTCCGTGTCCGATTCATTTGGGGTCTCTCGCCTCTGAGGCTTCAGTCGCTTTGCATGCTCCATTGCCGCCTTTGGGGTGGAGAAGATTTTAAAGTCCCCCCCTTGGCCCACTCGCAGTCGAGCTGGGTACAGCATTGCATAGGGGACACCTTCTGATTGTAAAAATGTCTTTACTGGCCCAAAATCTCGCCGTGCCGTCTGCACTGCAACAGTGAAATCCGGAAAAAAGGACGAGTTCCCTTGATGTTTAATGTCCCCTTTTTCTCTGGCCATCCTAAGAATTGTGTCTGGGTCCCTATAGTTGACTAACCTGGCAATGATTGGGCGAGGTGGGGTGCCCCTACAGGTCTCGCCGTCAGGGCACGAGGCGCTCTTTCTATTACAAACATGTTGGAGAAGTTTTCTGGTCCGAAGATGTACCTGAGGAGGGTCTCGACGAAGGTCTCCATTTTCCCTGTGTTGGTGGACTCGGGTAGGCCCGTAATTCTGACGTTGTTTCGACGTGATCAGGCCTCCAAATCCTCATTCTTTGCTTGTATGAGGGCTAACACTTTCTCCATGTTGAGAGTTTTGTCCGCAATGTCACTCAAGCCCTCCTCCGCAGTGGCCACTCTTTGTTCTACCTCCCCCATTCTCGCGTTCTGTTTTTCGAATTGGGAGGCCATATGATCAAGTCTATGGTTGATGGAGGCCATGTTTCCTTCTATAGCTTGTAGACTCTTCTGCCTGGCCAGCAGAGTCAGTTCGATCGTGGATGGGCCTTTCCCCTGGGTATCCGCTTCAGAGTCGGACGCCGCCTTTTGCGCCTTACCGGTTTTTCGTGCCTCAAACGTGAGGCGAGGCTGTGTCCTGTCCGTCTTCCCCATGTTAGCCCTGGAGTAGCAGAGACAAGTATCCCGCCTGTCCCAGTCAGGGGCACTGCGCAGGGGTCCGCAGTCAAAATCAACTAGCGTGAATGTCCGTAGCTATATACAAGTAAAGACTTCGATCCGAGCAGGAGGTGCAGTTGTTCAGCCCAGGAGTGCTTGCCGCAGCAGAATTAGTTACTTGCGCGCACCTCCGACCCACCAATGTTGCCCTGATGTTATATCAGGCGCCCACCAACTAGCGATATTGAAGACGAATGTTTATAGCTTGTGAGCTGCTGTCAGACTGCCCGCTTCTTATGAGCGTGTATTCCACCCCTGCCGTGCGTGTCTCTCAGCTCGACCCGTTGCACCAGATTTCACCATCTAATTCGATGTTAAAATAGAGGACCCCACCGATAGGCCTAAAATGCAGCCTCAGAGCGCGCAGCCACAAGCAGTGTCTCCCAAATGTTCACTTGTGTACACGGGCTGATTACGTGTCCCCCGCTGTGGTACCTCTCTCTTCTGAATTCAATCGTCAAGCGGCCTCTACCCGCTGCCGATGTTGGCGCCCAGGAGACCTTCCTCGCAGTGCTCCGGACTCGTAGACATTGGCCGGGCTAGGGTGGCTACAGTACCAATTAGGCAGCGCCCCTCCGTTGCGACAATCAGTGCTTCTGTTAGGCCCCAGCTACCCGCGCGCACTGGACTCGGCCGTGGCTCGCAGAGCCCGACTCGGCCTCCGGGCCCCCACCCGCTGCCGCCTGCCCGGGCCAAGCCGGGCCCCACTTACCGCACCAACACCAGACGCCGCCAGCTATCCCGTGGGCCGCAGCTTCACTCTTGGCGCTCACAAGCAGCCGCACAGCAGGCAATCTTCACAGGATCTTCGGCCCGGTGGCTGCCCGGTCTGCCGTCTGCAGGGTGCGCCGCCTCGTTCCTTCTCCCGCCACAGCTTACAGCCTGTTCTTGTCGCGGCCCAGGGTGTCTAGACCGGGAGCGGCCCGCAAATCCCTGTTTAGCGTCGAGACGTCGGTAGGAGCCGGTTCACTGCATACTGCCAGCCGGCGCCATCTTGCTCCAGTCACTCCGACATCAGTCTCCGCCAACAAACGCCGAATACAGGTGAGTTGGTCGCTGCTAAAGGTATTGTTGCATGCAGGGATGTTACTTTGTACCAGTACGTGTATGTAGGCACCGGGATGCCTCTTCTTCCACCGGATATTGGACGGATTGTTAGTCGGCCGGGCAGAGCTGCACTAAGGCGCAGCCATTTTGCCTTGCGCCCTCTAGCGCCCCTGGGTAGTTCAAAAACATATGCACAGAAGTTTGCTTATTTTTCTGGTTATGATACATTTGACCCAGTGTCTTCTTATAAACTTGTACCATCACCTGCAAAGAAAAATATGCTGCCAAACACCAAGCTGATATATTCTGCTTCCTTTCTTTCCCAGATATCCAGCCAAGGGTTTGACTTTTGGCTGGGACATTATTGATGTCAAGCCAATTTGGGGGACAAAATATTGGCAGGTTTTATTTAGAGCATGCCTTATACCACACAAATGATTTTCCTGAACAAAACTGTGCAACAAACGTCATGTCTTGGTTTAGCTAAGATTAAAGATTTGAACACACCACACATTCCCACGTTTTGAAAACTGGTAACGGTTTACAAAATATAAGGAGGAGACACTAGACATCATGCTACGCAATGGCACATACAATTCATCAGACACCAATTAGAAAGGATGGTTATTGTGGCCGTTAGATACTAACGGATGTCAAGTACAATTCGTGGGTAACTCCAAGGGCTTTAAAATTAGCGGGCCTGATCAGCGTTATGTTCAGACAGAACACTCAGGGGGGATGACAACTGACAGTGTTGGGAAGTTGTGCCTTGATTGGCTAAAAACCTCAATATTGTCCCAGGTGAAAGAACACCTGTCCCTTCTTTCTGATGACCTGGAACTATGAGACTTCTTTTTAGGGCCTCAAAAGCCACGTCAAAAACGCTTCTTGTATGCAATATACAATGAAATATGAAACGTTTCGCAGCAGGAAGCTGCTGACAGGCTGCACGAAATTGACAGGGCTAATTTAGAAAAAGCTCTGGCAGTAGTAGACAACGGGTTGACAACACCTCCCTATAGAATGTACTTCCTGGGCAACATAGTGTCATTAGCAATAGACATTATACAACACAACATGTCCGTATTACAACATGGGCAATCACAACTTAGATCCATCCTGCTATTGAGTCGGACGATTCAGACACTTCGTTCTTGTCACGTACCATGGCGACATATTAATGCACAAGCTAGTTTTCACCTAACAACTGACAAAACCGCAAATACTCATGGCACACAAACATGCAACATACTCTATGGTACATATAGAGAAATTACAAAGGCTACAGTTCGTTGTTGCTGAAACACCCTCCGCGGATTGGATAATCCACTGATTCATTACCCTGACAATTTTGACATTTTATTTCCAATACTGTTTAGAACACCATCAAGTAGGCAGATTTGAAGCGTTAGGGGAAGGGTATGTACACAAATATTGGGAATTACCTTTCAAATATCGGTGTAGGAATAAGGATACTGACGTCTTTCTTAGCGGTTCCAGTTGCAAGAATGCTTTGAGTGGTTCCTTAGTGTGGAAGGAGGTTTCGCTTCACGGGGCTTGTAATGCTTCCGCAGCAAACTTATCTTGGTATTTGAAAGGTTCCTCAGTGGCCATGATTTTTCCGGATTTCAGATTATTCTTGAATGGGAGTTATTTGATGTTGAAAGATCAAGGCTGTTGTGGATGAGACCGGGCATAGCCTATCTTGTCACGGTTTCTTCCATTGTCACTTGTTGTACACAAGTATTATTTCCACCTCTCCGTACTGTTAGGGAAACGACGCTTTGGCCTTTGATAAATTTTTCGAAAGTGCATTTTGATGCCTTGAGCAGACTGAAAGCCTTACTGTTTCAACAACATGTGGCCTTAACATCTGCCAAGGAGATGTTTGATCTTTAAGTTGCAAGGTCCTCTTCAGAGATACAGTTGCTACTCCGTGCTGATTTCCCAAAACATTTTGGAGAATTGGTGCACCGCATTTGTAACTTTCCCTGTTCCTGAGTGTCGGGGCTGTGATTTTAATTTTCTGCTCCGCAATGGAAGTCCCATTTTGAGATCGAATGGAGCTGGCACTACCATGTGCTGCAGTGCCGTGAACGCATGGTGCAGTGCTTCGGCCCACTTTGCTTCAGAAACTGAATAAGCATTGGTTCTTGGCCTTT
The DNA here is from genome assembly GCA_963921515.1 of Calotriton arnoldi. NCBI lineage: Eukaryota > Metazoa > Chordata > Amphibia > Caudata > Salamandridae > Calotriton > Calotriton arnoldi. Next base: position 2,845,538 of record CAWUFW010000269.1, on the reverse strand, counting down.
TCGGCCCGTGTGGCTTCAATGCTTGCAGCCTGTGTTCTGCTGTCTGCTGTGCACTTTTGAGTGTGCCTTAGACTTGTGCCTAGGAATGCAATTGGTTCCGCCTCTGGACATAAAAGTTCTGGTGGACCCCTTAAAAGTCCATTTGTATCGCTGTCCTATGCGTATTCCGTTGCTTCTGAACTCATTCTATGATCCTTCCTGGGATGCTTCTGCTCCTGGTGAGTTGGTTTTTGGCACTGGTTTTGCGGACCTTCCACTGACTGTGGTCGCTCCTTCAGCGGCTACAGTGGGGGATGAATGGGAACACATTTGCTCCATAAACCTGCTCTAAGGTGTGCCTTTGATATCATCATCTGCGGTGTCTGGGAACAGAAATGTTTTGCCTACCTCTCGGAATACATGAACAATGAAAAATTTCCTAGTAATCATGACGGAAAGTTTCAATTCTATTAAGGACGCGGAGGCGAGGATTATGCTCATCTTTCTTTTATTTCCTTACTCCAGCAACTTCAACTTTAACAATAAAAAACTACTATTCCCATGGTTCATGCAGTTCAGGGGTCATCCATAGTCCACCAATCGGCAGTCCTCATGGTTCCCGAGGGCGTGCTGCTCCTAACATACTTCCTCTTTCTTGACTGCGACCACTATAACGCCGAAGCTTGTCAGTCTGTCTTGGAACCTTCAGACCCTAGGAGAAACCAAATGCGAAACCAATGAATCTATTCTCCAAAACTGTGCACAAATCATTAGCTCACTGTATGAGAACATTCTTCAGAGAACATTAAAGTCTAAACGTTAAAATTCTTACATGGGGACACCCCCTAAAGGATCAGACAGTCTCAAAACACATATACTTATCGCAAACAACGGGGGAAAACCCTGATGAGTCTCTCTTTATCTCCATGCTCCGGGTTGGGTACAGGTCTCCTTGAGCCTCGGGCGGGAATAATCCTCGCCTCCGCATCCTTAATAGAATTGAAACTTTCCGTCATGATTACTAGGAAATGTTTAATTCTATGTCAGGACTGGAGGCGAGGATTATGCTCGTTCAAAGCTTATTCACCACCAATGACGCCATGTCCACGACTGGTTTAAAATAGAATCTTTTAAACATCGAGTCTGGACCAGTCTGCGGCGTTTAGAATATCCTCTAGTCTGGCGCCCAATGAAAAGCCATAGCTCCTCTCACGTAGTGTGCTCCAAATTGCGAGACATTTATACCCGCTTCTTGCATCACCCATCTGATCCAACGGGCTATGGTTGGTGGCGAAACCGCTCTGAAAGGCTTCCGTAAGGAGATCAATAATTGGCGCTCCCCTGGTGGGCGAGTCTCTTCCGTCATACTCTCATATTCTTTGAGACATCTAACCACGCACAGCTTTGGGGACTTATCAAAAGCTGGGTAGGACACTATTCTAGAATCCGACTTGGTCCTGCGCACGATATGAAAGGTGACCCCTTCCGGGGTAAAAACCCTTCCAGAAATGTCCAGAGCTCGAACATCGGACACCCGCTGGCAAGACACCAAGCACAAGACCATAGCCAGTTTGGCCGAATGTTCTTTGCGGGATAGATATTTATTGGGTTGCCAAGATTGGAACAGGCGTAATACCCTATTAACGTCCCATAATGAGGAATAGCGGGGCTCCGGGGGAAGCGAAAGGCGAATCCCTCGCATTAATTTGCAAATCAATTGGTGTTTCCCAACTGGGGCTCCCAAGACCGGAAGGTGTCCCGCTGAAATCGCTGATCTGTAGGAGTTGATAGTGCGATACGCCAGGCCCTGGGCCGCCAATGAAGCTAAGAAATTCATAATGGCTACCACTTCGCACCCCATGGGATCCTGGTCGTTCCGAACACACCAACCGACCCATCTGGTCCATGCTGACTTATAGCGTTTGTTGGTGCTGTCGGCCCAAGCCGCTCCCAGTAGTGTCCGAGCTTCAGCCGATAGGCCTGAGATTCTCCAGCGATGCCTGAAATCTGCCATGCCACCAAAGGCATCTGCCCTTGTTGGATTAGAGGATGTGGACCGCCCTGGGGATCCTTCAGAAGAAAAGGATCTCAGGGTAGAAGGATTGGAGAATCCCAGGAAAGTTCCATAAGAACTGGAAACCACACTTGAGACCTCCAGTACGGGGTGACCAAAATCACCCTCGCCTGTTGCCTGCGGACTTGTGTCGTGAGTCTCATTATCATGGCGGATGGGGGAAAGGCGTACCCCGTCTCCTTGGACCAATCCTGGAGGAAAGCGTATGTTGCTGTCGCCAGAGAATCCGGTTTCCAACTGAAGAACCGCGGAAGCTGGTGATCCAGACGGGACGCAAAGACATCCACCGAGAACGGGCCCCACTTGTCGTGGAGTCTTTGGAAGAGCGGAGGATGCAGTTGCCATAGACTCATGTCCGACCAACTCCTGGAGCACCAATCCGCTATCACATTGGAAGCTCCCGGGAGGTATTCCGCTGTCACCGAGATGTTGTGGGAGAGGCAGAACGTCCAGAAATCTTTGGCTAGGTCCGCCAAGCCCTTGGACTTCGTTCCCCTGTGATGGTTGATGTACCGGACCGCCGATACGTTGTCCATCTTCAAAAGCACGCTGCAAGACGCTTTTTCCTTCGTCCAACATTGGATTGCGAAGGACCCCGCCATCAGTTCTAGGCAATTGATGTGGAGATGACCTTCGTCTGCCGACCACTTTCCTCCAGTAAAGGAGTCCCTGCACCGGGCCCCCCAGCCTGACTTGCTGGCATCAGACTCTATCACTAACTCTGGTTCGCAACCGAATATGGCCCTTCCATTCCAGGCATCCATATGGTCCAGCCACCACCTCATCTCCATGCGCACTTCGTCCGTCAGGGGCACCTGATCGGAGTATTGTAGGCCCCTGCGGAGATGAGAGGCTTTCAGGCGCTGTAACGCTCTGTAGTGGAGCGGGCCCAGGAAGATCGCCTGAATTGAGGAGGCCAGAAGGCCCACCAACCGAGCAATTTGCCTCAGTGAGGTCGAGGAACGGGCTAAAACGCGCCCCAATTCCCTGCGGATCTTGGACATCTTCTTTGTTGGAAGACTCAAGGTGCGGGATACTGAATCTACGACGAAATCCAGGAAGGTTACCTGTTTGGAAGGTGTCAGAAGCGACTTCTTGGAATTGATTATGAACCCAAGGTTCTGAAGGAGGTCTATCGTCTCCTGCAACTGTTGGGAGAGACGAAGAGGACACTGCTCCAAGAGGAGGATGTCGTCCAAATAAATAATAAGGCGAAAACCTTTGGCCCTTAGTGTTTCCACCACTGGTTTGAGAACCTTGGTGAAACACCATGGGGCCGAGGACAGACCGAACAGGAGCGAGGTGAACTCGAACACCTGGTCCTTCCACAGAAACTGTAGGAAGCGACGGTGTGGGGGAAAAATGGGGACCACCAAGTACGCGTCCTTTAGATCCAGTCTGGCCATCCAATCATCTGGTTGGAGGAGATCTCTCAGCAGATTGATGCCCTCCATCTTGAAATGGCGGTATATCAGCCATTGATTGAACTCCTTCAGATTTATTACTGGACGCTGGCCCCCGTCCGTCTTGTCTACGAGGAAGACATTGCTGAGGAATCCTCTGGGATGAAGGTGCGTGGGAACCACCGCTCCTTTTTGCAGCAGATCCGCCACCTCCTGATCTATGAGGTCTGCTTGATCTTGTGCAAAAGCCAGCAGCCGAGGACGAACCTCCTGCACGGGGGAACCGTAGAATTCTATGTGAAACCCTTGTACGGTCTGTAACACCCATGTATCAGAGGTAACAGCCCTCCAATTGTGCACAAAAACCGCCAACCTGCCGCCCACCGTTAAATCTAGAAGGGGGGAAAGGCACACCTGAGTTGGGCATGGCTTGGCCTCTGACTGCTCCTCTGCCACCGCGGCCTCTGTAGCCTCGTCGTGACTGAAATAACTCTGGTCTGCCTGGATCCTGGGCTTTCTTGCCGTTACCTCTTTGAGGGCCTTGGGTGAAGAAGCGGCTGGTCGAACGCCTTCTGCCACGGCCAGCCCCGACAAAAACTCTAGGGTGGAAAACCTTTTTTATGGAGGATTGCGCCTTGTCCAGCGATGTAAACGTGGCGACAAACCTAGTAAGCTCTTTTATGAACGGCTCTCTAGCAAGAGACCGCCTTGCGCCACTGCGCCTGCCTCAGATGAGGCGAGGTCTCCCAGTTTGGGATCTACTTTCAACAGAAAAGAGCGCCTCCTTTCGGTAGAAAGGGCGCAGTTAGTATTGCCCGAGAAGACAATTACGCGTTGGGCCCAGTTCGAGACTCTTTCCGGGGAAAGTGGGGAGCCCTTCAATTTGGCCTCTTCAGCCAACTCTAGGACCTTGGTAATGGGGCCAGCTATGTCTAACAATTTATCTTGACACGATTTCCATGATCGGTCAATCCCTTTTTTAGGGTCACGGATGTATTTCTGTAAAAAGGTGGCCATCCTGGGGTCAACCCCGGGTGTCAGTGCCACTTTGCCCGGTAGGGCAGGGCGCGGGTACTCCGCCCTGAGGCAAGCTCCTACCTCCTTCTCTAGAGGCTTGCGCAGGCGTCCCGCTACGAACGCCCGAAACCTTAGGGGAGGGGGTTCACTCTGAGGACCGGGGATGTATGAGATCTTCAGGAACCAACATATCAGAGTGTTCCTCTTCCTCTTTGGCTACGTCAGTGGCTGAGGGCTCTACGGGGCGCCAAGGTCTGGATGGGCCTGCTTCGTCAGCGGACTCTTCTACTGAGTCCTCCTCCTCCTCTTCCTGCAAAGTAGAGGCCTCTGGAACCTCGGGGAGAGTACTCTGCGACCCCCCATCTGACCTGGCTAGAAACGCCTTCTTCAGGCGGTCAAAGGCTCCCAAATCCATGCCCGAGGTGTTTTTGCGCTTCTGCGGGCGCTGGGACTGGCAAGCATATGCAAATTGCATCATGCGACGTTCGAAAGGCCCAATGGCATCTGAAACTGCCTGGTGGATGGACGCATCCACTGCGTCGCAAAACTCATCGTCAAGGGGAATAACCTGCAGAGACTCCTCCTCTGTGTATTCTTCCTCCATGGCGATAATGAGTTATATAAATGGTCAGTTATACCAAGAAAAATAGATATGGAAAAGGACCCCAGGCACTCTATGTGCTAGTAGTGGCACTACAGTCTCGGGGGGTAAGATTGGCTTGACTAGAATCACTGGATTTTGTGCACTTTCAAGTGTGCTATTTTGGACCTGCAAGTCCCCTGGGGCGACTCACCCTGGCTTTATTCGGTGTCAAGTGCTTCTGGGCCCGCCCCCAACCACCTCCCCACCGAAGTCACAACACCTTGGAAAAAAACCGCCGTACGGCGATTTATACAGACCCGCGATGCGGGCGTAAAGGGGAGATCGGCAGTAAGTACAGACCCACACCGTGGGCTTCAGGGCTTCCAGAGAGTAGAGGTGGCGTGGCTGACTGCTAGGGCGCTCGTCCGGTACTCGTTGGTCCCGCCGCTAAGAGCGCGATGCGGACCAACGAGACGCGGACAGGCGCCCCCTGGCTCGTGCATTCATATCGCACTTCTCGCCTCAATAGGGGGCCGAGAGCGGAGCGAGTGAAAAAGCTCCCGCGGCCCCGAGCTGTAAATAGGAAAATGAATAAATATCAATAAGCGCGCGCGCAACAAGGCACAAAGCGCACAGCAAAGCGTGATGAACAATATTACGCTAAACAGTCATATTACAGTTAAATTGTCTCCCGCCCTGACGATTTAGAGGAAACAACACTTATCTACTGGAGAGCAGGAAAGAAAGAGGAAGTGTGTTAGGAGCAGCACGCCCTCGGGAACCATAAGGACTGCCGATTGGTGGACTACAGAGGACCCCTGAACTGCATGAACCATGGGAATAGTAATTTTTTCTTGTTAAAGTTGAAGTTGCTGGAGTAAGGAAATAAAAGAAAGATGAGCATAATCCTCGACTTCAGTCCTGACATAGAATTGACTATTCTGTTTGGTGGGAACTTTGATTCGGCCAGTTTTTAACATCCTCAATTCCTTTTAAATTGGGTTTTTATTTTTGAATTTTATCTTTGCTTTTTTAAATTTTAACAATGGCCTTCTGTATGCTTTAGGTTTTAAACTGTATGATTGCCTTTTTTTTAAATTATTTTTTATTAGATGTTCTTAGCATACTTTTATATATGCTGTGGCATTATTTTCCATAAGTTTTCTTATTAATTAATAGCTTTAGTCGACTTATGTCCAAGGAGTGGGTGTCACGTGGCTCAGTTAGGCCCAGGAAGACACACTGCCATTTTAACATGTACATGTTTCTTAAGTTACCTTCTCTTTCACACAATGACTTTTGACATACATTTGCTTACGTGACAGTGCAGGATTCATTTCTCTGAAACTACATTACTCACAAAACCACTTCGGAAGTACACTATCACAACACCTTAAATATTTTGTACAAGGCCTTGACGCACATTGTGCAAATGTTGTTACTTGTTATTTCTTCCATAAAGGTGACATTGCTATCAAAGAGACAATAAACAATTTCAGCTCAGCTGGAGACTCCAAATGGAAGCATGAACATGATTCTTATAAATACACCAGTAGCAGTTTCTGAGCGAGGGCAACGGGGCTCCGCCCCCTTCACTTTCACCCCCAGTCAACTGTTGCCAAAGTTATAAAACAAGCTCTTTAATATTTGTGTTAAAAAATAAAATTGCACAAGCATCTTTCTTGAGGTCAGAGCTGTTTTTGCCCTGATTAGTCTCAGAGACTCTCATAACAGTGACGCACTGCCTGCCAGCACACAACGATTCCTAAACCTGTAGTCTGTGGCCAGAGCGTAATGTATTTGCTGGGCTTACGAGCTCACAGCCCTGAGGGTTGTGAGGTCATCAGCTCAGTAAAGACATAGCCTAAAGGACCAGTCTCCACCCCCTGACGACGTGGGGTTAAAAAAAAGCCCCGGGCGTTTTAGACTTAAACCCTGTAGTACTGGGGCCTCACGTCAGTCAGAGAGTGGAGAGGATGGTCACCCCACCCTTTCCCAACTCGTCACAGGGGATGGGTCCTGTCCTGTGACTAGTTGGGAAAGGGTGGGGTAAAGGCTGCAGGCCAGTGGGAAGTTGAGAATTCGAGTCTGCGCAGTTTGTCATCTTGACTTTTGAAGACAAACTGCGCAGACTCAAATTGTCTGATTCCCGCACTGCTGTTAATGGCAGGTTCGTGTGTGGACACCATTATTTGAGGAGCAGTGACAGGCCTGATGGTTCCCTAGCACAGCCCGAAACCCTGTGAGTGGACCAAGGCGTAGCACCAAGCACCTCGGTAAGCAAACGTTTAGTTAGTATCCAGGCATCGGCATGCTGAATTCACTAATTAAATTCTGTAAAGCAAGTAATACACTTGAAGTGTATTGCTTGCTTAACAGAATTTAATTAATGAATTCAGCATGCCACTTCAAAGTAAATCACGAAAAACAGTTAAACAACATCACAGTCAGTTTTGACAGATAATTGGTGCACAAAGTGTTTGTTAACATGTTTGATAGGAGTTTTGTTTCTGTCAGGTGGCGGAGCTTTATTTATTTGAAATGTTGTCCGAGGCTGTAAAACGCGCCTCACAGACATTACGTGCAGCTGAGATTGAAGGAGAATTATCCCAGGCGTGGGTCGGAATGACTTGTGCAATGACTGCAGCTAGGGACCCATACTGCCTGTTACCTAACTTTGTCACACTGGGGTGTCATTAGTTGCTTTGGCAGGGAAGCACCGAAAATGGTCTTAGGCATAAAGGGTGAAGGTTTGAACACTTTGCGAGCTGACTATGTTGACTCCGGTGCAACACATCTGTTTCTTTTCTTTTCACTGACTGGTAACTTTATGTTTGCGTCAGCCTGAAATGTAATATTGCGGAGAACTGTGAAAACCGGCTGCATGTACATATGTCTGGCTGTAATTCTGCTCACAGAGCAGTGGTTGGGCAATGACCAGGCAGACTGTAGGCAGCAGGCAGACTGTAGGCAGGACATTGTTTTATGTAGGCTCCACCACATACGGCTCCCTATTCATGATGAAGTCTGTCAAGCCCAGCAACGATCGCATGTGCCTGTCTGCAGCCCCTGCCACAGCAGATCCTAGTAAATGATTTGATGTGGGACGTAAATCCTGCATTATTTATATTCTCTCAGTATTCCTCTTACCATGCTATGGGTTTTCATTTTGCAATAAGTGCAGTACAATTAGGTGGAAGGTTAGTATGCTGTGCAGCCTGGCTACAGTACTGCACATGCCATGGTGATGCTTGAATGCAATGATGCTAGCATTTCTCGACCATCTTGCTTTGGGAACCTGTCCTTAGCACGCTGGTGACTCCAGGCTACTCTTGATCTGTTTATGTTACTCTTGGAGCCTTCTAGACCTTGGTGGTGGGAAATTGTTTTTCTATGTGGCTTACAGTTTTAAATCACACAAAATGAACCTCAGCGTTGAAAGAATAAAAAAACATGGTGCCATATAATTGATTAGCCCTGCTCTTTGCTCGCTATATAGATGAAACAATGAAAACTGCAATTCATTCTGCAAAACTGTGTATTGATGTCTTTTTTTTTGTTTGTTTGTGTGAAGCAGGTCTTCTCTAATGAATTCCATAATGTAGCACAATATTTCATTTGGTACTACGGAAAATGGTAAGCCTCCCAAAAAATGCTGTGTCCCCTTAAAGTGAACACCAACACCCCCTCCCTCTCTCCCCCGAACCACTCTCAAACTTCACCAGCTGCCACTAAAATACACACATACTTCCGTAATCAAATCAGAGGAGCCCTCTACTGTTGATACAAGGTCACAGCTGTGTTAAAGTTTCAGCTCAGATGGTTCTTGTTTCTCCCTGTGCTGGGAGGGACGTCCAATTAATGACCAAGACGAGGCCCTACATACCTTGCCTTCAGGTAATGGGGGGGTTAGATCATCCAATAGGGGATTCTTGGCAGCACACGCCCTCTAGACATCTAGACACTCATAGTAGGAGTACTCTATACATTGTACTTACATACCAACAAATATATATTGTTTAAGAACAATGGTAGAATCGTTCATTCTGTTCACCGTCCTTATATTGCTAATCACTTTCACCTGCTTCTGTCTGTTGATCATTGTGGTACATATATTTTATACAAGAATCACAATGGTTCAATAAACATTGAAAACGCCCCTTTGTGTATTTCTTGTATATCTCTATGAGAGAACACGAGTAACTGAGCAAGAGGGTGCTAGATCTTTTTTCATGATTCCTGAGGGAATCAGGGTTGTCATGTTCTGAGGTTGCCCAAACCATTTGCTACCTTCCTAGGGTTAGGGGTACTTATGGTGGCATTGTGAGTGAGCTGGTATATAGGCCAGCATATCCTGAGTGGCTGCATAGACTCAATCTGCCACCAATCCCAACATTTATGTTGCCCAACAAACAAATAGTTCCTACTGAAAAGTGGAAACCGAACAACAAGAGATTGAACTTGAGTGTCCTCTCGCTGAATCAGAAGAATAGGCAAACCTTTTTGATAGAACCTGCACATTTGCCATGAGCAGCTCTGGTAAGGAGGCATTCATAAAAACCACACAATATTGGTACTAAAACCCAGGCAGTATTAATTGTTGGTACCACTGCTCTGTCATTTCACCACATTACAACAGTATTGGCAGGAAGAACTAACCAGCATAAATGCAATATTCTCCACAGAGAGCCCTCAATTCCCCACCTGTTTTCCTACGTCTCCCCAACAAGCAAACCTATCTGCTTCAATCTGCGAGTGCTAAAGCAATCACATTAGCCCTGTGTGCTGCCAAACAAGCAATTACTGTTCTGTGGGGGAAGAGATAGCCCTATAAAAGAGAAGAAATGCCCATCTAAGAAGACATCCTGAAGGGTGAATATATTTTTGTCAAGCCAATAACATATGTTCTGGGGTGTCAGTGGTCTCGTACTTTCAGGCCGATCCTGGAGTGTTATTCCAGGGGCATATGGAGGGCCGTGATGCGCGAGATGAAAAACATCAGGATATGCCTGTTTGTGTAAGGGGGGTTTGCACAGTAAGATTGCTGGGATGTAGTTGTAGTGAAGCCTTTGCCCCATTTGGACTTATTCTTTCAAAATATTCTGAGCCATTCTAGGAGAGTTGGGCTTGCTAGTTTTGTGTGTTTGGCGCCAATTCAAAATAATGATTGTAGCCAAACCTCTTTCAAAATTCACCAGCTGCCGCTGGAGCAGGGAGTGAAGATGGGGAAGGTGATGTGTTAACATGAGGATGGTTTAGCCCTGGTGGAGTTTCTGATGGATATACATCTTCCTGCGGACTCCTGACATTTAAAATGTTCCCTAAGGGCCATACTGGTCCAGAAAAGCCTTTGCCAGCAGTAGCTTCCAAAACCTGCAGTAGATGCAGTCAGAATTTGCGACTCAGTCTGCAAACCACACACCCATCAGGACATTCACAAGGCCATATCTGACTTCTTTAGGCATGCTAAAAGCTGCCTATAGACGACACCTTAAAACTGGATGCCATGGGCCAGAAAGATTTGTTTCAGACAGTCTCACCCGTTGTGTGGTCAGTGCCATATCCTTGGTTGTCCTCTAGGTCCATGCTTTGTGGCATCTTTCTAAACTAGCAGAAACTCTTTTCCAAATAGGTCAGTGTTGGCTTGGGTGCCGTTAAATAGATTCTGGAGTGTGGCTTGGACTCTGCATATACTGTGGCCAACTCCATAAGCACCACCATCATGTTATGACCACATCACTGGATGCGTTCTGCAGCATTTCGACAGTTATCCACGGCAATCTGATGGACAGGCTTGCTGGACCTGACTTCACCTGAGAGGCAGTTCCATCAGCCAAACAGAAATTTCAGGGGTTACTTCAGAGCTTACCAAATCTGGTAGAGACAGCCCTCTCAGCCAGTCCAAACACCTTAGCAAATGTACCACTCTTTTTCGAGGACAGAGCTGGATCAAAAGGTCCCAGCAGCAGATCCACTCCCCTTGTCCTCTGCTGGATCTGCTGCCTCACTACACCACCCTAACTTACACCACCATATTCCAGAGAGGGTAGGGTTTCACAGTTTTCCACTGACTGACCGATGGGTCATCCAGTTGATCTGCCCCTCCCTGAGGCCCACCCTCGCTCCGCAAAGATGTGCTCTCTGGCTCACACCTCCATTCCGGAGGTACAGGTCCTTGCCCTACTGAACAAAGGTGTCATTGAATTGTTGCCTTACACAATAATAACATCTTGTATCTGTGTTCCACTGCTGCATTATCATGCATTACCACAGCAATTTCACTCCTGCCCACTGAGACTTGCTGCTTCAGAATTACCAAAGTTAGAGAGGCACCGGGGAAAAGGAGAAGAGGATGTGACACAGCAGCCAGTGATATGTAGCACTTGATTCCAAGAAATCCCTTAACATAAGGAAAAAAATACTATTGCTGCAGCGCTGCACCTAAAAAATAGCAACATCTAAATGACAAGAACTAACCTTTCTTACTACTTTTATATTCTTGGCTGACTGCTGTCTGTGAATTTTTGTTTCAAGGAAATTACACATCTGAAAAATCATAGCTGTAAGTTAGTTGTGCTGCATAAGCTAGTCATTCTTTTACCTTATTTCCTTTCTTATAGCACGATGTACACAATAGTAATTAGTACATGGATCATTGTCAATGTTTTCATGTAATCATAAATGTTCTATGAACAATTTTGTACAGCATGAAATATCTTAACAAAAAGGGCCCAGTTTTCAGCAGACCCCAAAGAGAAACAGTATCGGATCCAAAATAAACACAATACTCCCACCAATAAAAAGAATATGCTGCTTGACAGCAGTACAAAATTCTCAGAAATAAATCAGTCACAATGCTCTAAGCCGAGAAGAAGGTGAGTGAATTCAGGGAACACTTGAAAACCCTTGGCATCCTGGTCCAAAAGCAGTTGGCTTCTGAAGAGGATGTTTGGGAAACACTGTCTTCATGTTTCCCTGACATTTAACTATCTCATCACAAAAACAACTACACCCCACTTTGAAGTGGAAACAAAAGATGGTACTGGATCCTGTGCAATGCATACTTCCTTTCAGAAATAAATTACTTTAGTAAACTGACTGGTCTTGCTGATCTGACTGATTCTACCATTACTGAAAGTGTTCCATTAAGGATGATAACACTAATGTCCTCATTAAAAAGATAAGTCTGCACTACTGGGAGTGCATCTTGAAAAAAGGACAGCGGCCTGAGACCCATCCTGCATTCCTGTCTTCTGAATTTGTTTATCTGGCACAATGAGTTCACTGTCTCTGGGCCAAATTTGGCTGGTCTTGATCACATGGGATTCGTTGGCACCCCTAGACGCCCTGCTATTTAGGCTGATAACCATGGCCTGTGCCTTTACAAAAGTGCTGATGGCTATGGCAGCTTCACTAAAATGGTCTGGAGTCACTAATTATACTGGAATGACTGTGAAGACAAAGGACTGATTTAGATCTTGGCGGACGGGTTACTCGCTCACAACAGTGATGAATATCCCATCCGCCGAAATATAAATCTGTTAGGATATAATGGGATTTAGAAAATAATTCTGAGGTTTCTGAATCAAGTGCCTCTTCCAGTCCTTCAAGTCTTATGTCAGATCAGCTTCATGGCCTTATGCATCATGCTGGTTCTGCACACCAGATGGTGCTTGAGGATTCTATAATGTTATACACACACCACGGAAGGGGCGAGTGGTTCAAACCTTCCCTTGTCTTCCTACCAAATCTCTAAATATATACAAAACGGGAAAGTGATACCATCACACATAACAAGAGGGAAGAAAATATTCCTGGAAAACCCTTTTGTTTCTTAAAATTGCCCTCATCCACTGGATAGTGGCATGCTTCATCATAGTGCCGCTAACACACCCTTGGTCAGACCAACGTTCAGGGTGGAGCACTGTGTTTTTTTTGGGCCCTCGTCAGAGTTAAAATCTTGAAAACGGGGTAACCTCAGGAAACTATATCCCTGTCCCCCTATCTGCTAATATCAATATGTTTCAGCCAAATTGTTGCCACTATGTGTTATTGGCCTTCCTCAGGATAAAGATCCCTTGGCTATTACCTTAAAAGACAGCCCTCCTCCTTACTGACAATATGCAGGTGAACATTAGTTTGAAATGAAATTTGTACTTGTAAAGCGCACTTATACCCCCAAAGGGGTGTCCCGGCGCTGTACGCATACCGCTGTGGAACCCTTCCTGGCTTTTCCCTGTGAAATGTCCACTCCTGGGCACCTCCAAGGTGAAGCCAGGCATCCCAGCGCTGTTGGGGCCGTTGTGGAGATTAAGCAAGCTATTGCCCAGAGTTGCAGAGTGGGACCCATGATTAGAATAGGCACCGAGGCGAGAATTATCAGGTCCGAGGAAATTGAGCCCAAGACCCGCCGAGGCGGGAATTGAACCCTGGTCCCGGGCCAGATCTCTGCATCAGGGTCTGCCGCTCTAACCATTGAGCCATACTTGTCACTTGTAACACTCCAGGAAGTACCCAAGTTTCACTGTTTTTGTTCCAAAACTGGGGTAAGAGAGAACTTCGCCCTATAGTCACACATTCGTCAAGGTCTGAAGTCTCCCCTCACTGTCATAACTCTACACCCTCCAATGTTCACAATTCTGCAGTGGTGCCTGCGATGGTAGTGGCTCACACACCAAGGTCGTCTCTCAACTCGGGTGTAGATCTTCCATTCTGTTCATCTAGATCTGCACTGGTGGTGGATGGACCTCTCCAATTTTGAGGTGAGACATCCTTTGAGCCCTTTGTAACTGCAGACTATCTTGGTAACAGAGCCTCCTTATGGACTTGGGTGCCCATCTAGAGGACATGATAGCATGGTTCCTTAGCTGTGCAAAGGAGCAGCGCCAGCACATAAATGTGCAAGAGCTGCAGGCGGTCCGCATTGCCCTGAAGGCATTTCTCCCATCAGTATCAGGGAGTGCCTTTCAGATCCTCTCAGACGTCACTGTCCTCAATATCAAAAGATAAAGTGGCGTGGGGTCATGGACTTAGTGTTGGAAGGAGATTCACCTGTTGGAGAGGGCACTGCGAAGAAAAGTTTTCCCAGTTGAGACCTGTCTGACAGGGTCTCTCATTGTGAGACAGGATGCTCTCAGTTGCCTCTCTTTGGAGGACCACGAGTTGGAATTGTACCCCAAAGTGAAAGAGGTGATCTTCTCCAGATTGGGGTGTCCATCCATGTTCGGCTTCACCATGTCCTACTGTTCTCAGTTATGTGCCATGCACGTCATTCTGAATGGTTCCCCTCTGGATGTTTTCAGGATAAGGTACTCTTGGGTCCTGCTATTTGCATTCCCACCAATTCTGCCTCTTCCAAAAGTCCTGCAGAAAGTGCTGGTCAGTCCAGCACAGCTGATTGCCCCTGTATGGGAAAAGAGTGTTCAATGGCATGTGTGGCTGTAGATGCATTTGCTCTGCATACTCCTGCAATCTAGTGTTGGGTCCGGACTTGTGCAAGTTGTTTTTCTTCAAAGAAGTCTTTCGAGTCATGATGTCGAGTGACTCTGTGGTAATACGCATGGGCATTGACTCCATTGTTAGATTGCTTTTTCTCTGCCATCGGGTTTGGACATGTGTGCCTCCGCTCCATGTTTCGACTCCGTTTCGGTATGATTCTCCGTTACTTTTCTCTGTCTTTGATGGTATTGTTGTCACTCGTGCTGTTCCTCCTGTGATTCCCATTAAAAACTCCGCCAGTTCGACTCTGGTTGACCGAAGCCCATTCGGGGCGGGGCGGTGCCCTTTAGGTCCTACCTTCTCCCTTGTTACCAATCTTCACTGGTAATGGAATGCACGCCCTTTCGGGTCTGTCCGCGTTGCCACGTGAAGTACCCTCACACAGACCAACACTCAGTGTGCAACTTGTGCTTGTCCCCCGAGCACAACGAAGCGGTCTGCGACTCCTGCAAGTCCTTCCGCTCCAAAAAGACCCTTCAGGATCGGAGAGCTTGTAACCTTGAGATATCCTACAGAGCCACTGACGGCACTCCCTACATCTTTGGTGAGGTGAGGAGCAGCCATAGATCGACGAGGAGGGGGCCTTCTCTGTCAGTGAAAGTTCAGGCTCCGAGCTTGAAGAGGACTTTGAGGTAGAGGACAATGTTCCAGCTCAACACCCTGAGAGTACACCTCTCCCTGCTCCTGTCCTTCAGGACAATCCTACCAAAAAACATTTGGCACTGCTGGTCTCAAAATCTCAGGTCCTCGGTGTAAGAAGGTGGCCTGGTATATGCTGTCCGCTAATTAAAGTGGGCACCTTGTACCAGTCCACACGACCCTTATGATGTATGAGGTCAAAGATAACCTTTAGAAAGCTATCCTAGTGGTAGCTGTGGAGAGCAGCCTTCAGGCTTAATCTTGAAGGAATGTAAAGCAGCTTGTTTTACCAGAATATCACCTCCTGAATGACTAAATGAAAGGAGAACCACACAGTAGTTATATAAAAATATGTATTTATTAATATAACACTCTCTAATAATCTCTACACGAGATTAGAACACAAAGCACACAATACTGAATCAATAGAACATTCGTAAGTAGCACAATACACAGCAGGCTCCAGGGGGAGACCGAACCATATACTAAAAAAATGGTATAACAATCACGACTTGACTAGAAACAGTGCCTAGAGCACGTAGAATCGCTGGGACCCCGAGGAACCACCCAAGGCAGTGACACAGGGAGCCCACGGAGGACGGGTGCAGTGAGGAAACACGACTGCGTGCTCCGTACAACTCTATGGGAAAGTCGCGGTTGAAAAGTTACAGTTTAACGACACTTCTACGAGGACTTCAAGCAAACCCTTTGAAACATAGGAGGTTCTAGAGCCAACACACCAGGGAGTACCGAGGTACCCGTGTTACCTATCCCAGAGGAGCTGGGTGCATAGGGGTCAAGTGGTGTCGGAAACCTTCGTCGTTTTCAATGGAGAGTTGCGAAGAAGTGCTGCTGCCAGGAAGGCGAAGAGAGTTCGGTGGAATCCAAGCCTGGATTCTAGGTGAGAGGAACCTGAAAGCAGAAGGGACAGAAGTCTGGGTCACTTCAGGTGACCAGGGGCTCGGTAGACGAATGCCCACCGATGTTGGGTGCTTCAGGTGCAAAAAAAGGATGCTCGACTCTGCAGCCACGGGGACCAGGAGATGTCGAGGACGGCCGGGTTCCGGAGGTGAGCTGTCCCACAAAGGATGTCGAGTGTTGAGGGGTGTATGTACGCCTGGAGCACCAACAAGTCTAGGCAAATGCAACCCACACAGGAAGGACAAACAGGTTACGGTGTGGACCAGCAAGGTCCAGGGGACTCTCCAAGCAATGGGGAGTCAGGGCACGTCTGGAGCAACCAGTGAAGCCCAAGAACAAACAAGGTGACCTTCACCAGGACCCACAGGCCAACGGACCAGGGATCGCGAGGAGACCTCGAGCGAAATTACAACGCACCAGCCCACAGAGCACTCGGTGAGTGGAGGCCGGATATCTTTGGTGTAAATGCTGCTCGGGGTCAGGACTACACGGAGTCCAATGCACAAGCTCGGGGATCGCCAACAACCATATGCACTTGCAAATGTACGCAGTGCACAGGGGTTCGGGTTGCACAGCCCCCACAAGGGATACTGGTCTCAGAATCGCTGAGAGGTCAGATCTACCTCAGAGACCTTCAGGAACCTACCTCCTGTGTTGCTGAAATCTTCGGAGTCTGCAGGAGCTCTGGAGAAGCAAGCCGGTCAGATGCACTTAGGTGCCTGCTACTGCAGGGGAGTAACTCCTTTACTCCAAGGGAGATTCTTCAGTCGTGCAATCGTTGTGCAGGCAGTCGAAGTACTTGGTTTCTTCTTAGCAGAATCTTGTCTAGGTAAAATCTAAAGTCCAGGTAACCCACTTTATACCCACAGGAAAGTGTTGGACAGCTTCAGGGGACCCTCCTAGGGGAGGGGCAGGACAGAGGGGTGGCTACACCCATGTCCTTTGTCCAGTTTCGCACCAGAGCAGAAGCCAAAGGCTCCCAGAACTGGTTTGAGCTGGACTATGTACAGGGACACCAAATGTGCCCCCAGTGCAGACTTTCTGGCACTCTCAGAGTGCCCCCACCCAGTCCCAATACACTAAACCCTGTCTGGGAGGTGGTCACACCACCCTGTGACAGGATGCCTATTGTCATGCCTTCCTCTGCTCGAGCTTGGCTCAGCAGCAGGAGAGCAGAATTGTGTCTGTGGCTGGCAGGGTTCATTTTGTGCTGCCTGGGTCGGGAAAGCTGGTACCGGGTAGACCGGTGACCCCCAGTAGTGGTTTCAGAAGGGTGGAATCATACCTCCCACACCAGTTACTGGTGTGGAGGTATGATTCCAAGGTGTTTGACACCAAACACAACATGTTTCTAAGCAGCCGTTTTAAAGTTAGCATTTACCGCGAGGTTATAATGCAACTTAACCTATATGTCTGGCTGCATCACAGACAACCCCGGAGAATGGTCTCTGAAGGCTGCAGAGGGGCTCTGCTCATGCAGGGGCACCCTCTCACGTAAAACCCAGCACCCTGCCTTCAGGATTGATAAGGCCTGCCATAGGGGTGACTGATAGGTTTTTAAGTGTAGTGATTTAGATAGATATAGTGAACCTATACCCAAGTAAGTGGTGCAAGCACCAGCTTACACAGGCTGCTGTAGCAGGCCTGTTGTGTCCTTTTGAATGTCCTCTCATGGGTGGCATAATACATGCTTCAGCCCATGGGAGGCCTCTGGGGTACCTATTCCCTGGGTACATGGTGTACCATTTACTAGGGACGGGTAAGGGTACCCCAGTATCCAATCTGGAGTGTACCTAAAGTACATTACACAACCAATTTAGGGAGAAAGCAGGTAGACTGGTGCAGGATCCCAGTCAGACTAGTCAAAAACCAGCAAAACACCAGGAAAAAAGTGGGGGTATCCATGCAGTCAGATCCTACCTTCCTACACCCAGGGCAACACTGCTATCTAGCCATGGTTGGCACTGAAACACTGCTACAGATGCCCCGCTTTTAGGCTCAGCACCGAAACCACATAAGAAGTCGAAGCCATCTACTTCATCGGACCAAGACCACCAATTGGCATTGAGTCAATCTTCGGTACTGAGCCGACTACCATCTTCCGCCTTGACACCGAGTGTGCAGTTTACCTCCACTCCAAAGCTTCAGAGCCGAAGCAGTCCAAGCCGTCCTCCAAGCTCAGTTATGACACACAGGTGCAACCAATCCTGCCCAAGTTACAGGAGAAACTGGACACGTGCCAGAAGAAGATTCATATCCAGGCGCATACTGGACATATACTGGCTACACCTCCCTCCCCTCCACCACCTAAAAGGAAGCTTACTTTTGAAGAAGCTTTAGAAACGCCAGCTCCTCCTAAAATAAAGACTGTGGACAAAGCTACCAGCCCTCCAACTCTTCCACCTCCCATACCGCCTCCACCTCCAGCACTTCCACACTCTCCTGCACAGCCATCTCCTTGAGAAGAGCCACTAGATGACTCACCACTAGAGTCTCCACAGTCAGACCGTAGTGGATATGGGGGGGCCACAGGGAGATGACCCCTGGGGCAACTATGACTCGGATCCCCCTGCTGACACAGATCCTGATATTTATCCTGCATGCCCTTCTCCTCCTGAAGATGCTACCAGGAGGTTATAGCGAGGGCTGCTTTGCACAATGTGCAGCTTCATAAATAGCCTTTAGAGGATGACTTCCTCTTTGACAGACTTTCCACTACACACAGAGCTACTCAATACCTGCCCGTGTTAAAAGGTATGCTTAGGCATACTGAGGACATATTTAAAGACAATATTAGGGCTAGGGTTGTCACGCCTAGGGTAGATAAGAAATACAAACCTGCTCCATCTGATCCCCTTTACATTCGAGGACATTTACCACCAGACCCCCTAGTTACCACCACAGCACGCAAGCGTGCCAACTCTCAGACAACTGGAGACACGCCACCTCCTGAAAAAGAGAGTAGAAGGATAGATGCTGCGGAGAAAAGAGTTGCAGCTCAGGCTGCCAATCATTAGAGTATTGCCAACTCAAGCTCTCCTAGCATGCACCCTCTGGGATGAAATGGAAGATCTACTTCAATATCTCCCAGAGGAACACAAAAACGCGGTCAACAGTTAGTGTCTGAAGGTAAAATTATCACTAAAACTTCCATACGGTCTGCATTAGATGCCGCAGACACCGCAACCCGGGAGTAAATACTAGTATTTTACTTCGGCGACACGCTTGGCTTCGAATCTCAGGGTTTAAGCCTGAGGTTCAACAAGCTCTCTTAAACATGCCCTTTGATAAGGAACATCTGTTTGGTCCTCAGGTGGATTCCGCATTAGAAGAAATTAAAACAGATACTGAGATAGCCAAAGCTATGGGGGCGCTTCAAACACCTGCTACCCGTGGATTTTTTTGTCACTCAGGATACTGTGGAGCCTCAAAAATCACCTCTAATGAGGCTTTTTTTTTTGCTTCCAATTCCCAACAAAAGCAGCAAGGTCAGGGCTGATATTCTAAGGGTTACTACATTGGTTCCTATAGAGGAAACAAAATCAGAGGTAGAATTAAGGGTCCCCCCCCCCCATGGAGCAACTCCCTCTCCCAAATAGTGACTACCTTATTCTTCCCCCGATCACATAACACTTGCCGGGGGCAATTACCTACCCGCATGGCACTCTATAACATCAGACAAGTGGGTATTAGCCATTATCCAACATGGCTATTGTCTGGAGCTCATTACCACACCACCCAACATTCCGCCTCGTGTTCACAGAATGTTACATGAGCATCCAGCATTACTTAAACAGGAAGTTCAAGGTCTTCTCAAAGGTGCTATAGAGCCAGTCTCTCTTCAGCATCAGGGTTCAGGGGTATACTCTCTGTACTTCTATTCCCCAAAAAGGACAGGTCTTTAAGGACAATTTTACATCCCGGGCCCTTAAACAAATACATCCTATCAGAACACTTCCACATGGTTACCTTACAGGATGTCATTTCACTTCTTCAACAAGGCGACTTTATGGCAACACTAGACTTAAAGGACCCCCACTTCCACATACCAATACTCCCAGCTCATCGCAAATATTTAAGATTTGTCGTAGTGGCAAACATTACAAGTTCAAGGTTTTGCCATTCAGGGTAACTGCTGCACCTCGAGTGTTCACCAAATGTCTAGCAGTGGTCACTGCATATCTCAGAAGACAAGCTGTCCACCTATTCCTATACCTGGATGACTGGCATATCGAAGTCAGCACTCTTCTTCAGTGTCAACAGGACACTCAGATGACACTAGATCTTCTCTACAATTTGGGGTTTACTATCAACTTCCCCAAATCTCACTTACAACCTTTGCAGATTCAATTATACTTAGGAGCAATCCTGAACACACAATCAGGTTTAGCTTACTCCAATCCCATAGGAAATCAAAACTTTCATAGAGTACTGCCCCAGTTTCAGACCAACCAACAACTCACAGTACAGGCAGTCATGCACTTGCTAGAGATGATAGCTTTTTGCATTGTCTTAGCTCCCCCGCAAGATTACCTATGCGTCCATTACAACAGTGTCTAGCTCGCCAGTGGTCACAGTGTCAGTTGACAGACCTAGTGTTGATAGACCACCACACTCACTGTTCTCTGCATTGGTGGAACACCACCAACATGTTGAAGGGGTGGCCTTTTCTCTACCCAGTTCCCCACCTCACTCATTAGCGGAATACCTTTCGGGAACAGACAACTTTGCAGACCTGCTCAGCAGGATGCAGCAACAAGTCTTCGAATGGGAACTACACCCACAAGTCCTCCTACCCTACTTCCAAAAAGTTGGGCTTCCCTCAAGTAGATCTTTTCGCCTCTGCAGAAAATGCTAAATGCCCAAACTTTGCCTCCAGGTTCCCACGCCCACTATCCATGCGCAATGCACTCTGAATGAGTTGGTCAAAGATATTTGCCTACGCTTTTCCACCTCTCACTCTCCTTCCATTTCTGGTTCGGAAGCTCAGGCAGACATCTCCAACAATGATCCTAGTAGCTTCCACTTGGACTCATCATCCTTGGTTCACAACATTACTAGACCTTTCAGTAGTTCCACACGAGAAGCTCCCCAACAGGCCACACCTTCTCACGCAAAATCCCTGACAATCAGACAACCAGATTCCAAAACTGTCAACCTAGCGATCTAGCTCCTGAGGTCATAGAATTTTTTTATCTTAACTTACCAGCAGAATGTATGGACATTTTTAAAGAATAACGAAAACCTACCACTAGGGCCTGCTGTGCAGTAAAATGGAAACGTTTTGTTTGCTACTGCCACTCAAAACAAATTGACCCTTTCACAGATACAGTAAAAAACATTATCTTATCTACTTCACTTACAAAAGGCAGGTTTAGCATATACTTCTATACGCTTACATTTCGCTGCCATGGCTGCCTATCTTCAAAATAGACAAAACCTTTTCCTCTTCAAAATTCCATTCATTAAAGCCTTCATGGAAGGACTTAAATTTGTTATTCCACCCAGGATTCCTCCTGCACCTTCATGGAACCTTAATATAGTGCTCACAAGACTCAAGGGACTTCCTTTTGAGCCTCTACACTCATGCCTTCTTCAATTTCTATCATGGAAGGTGGCTTTTTTAGCCGCCATAACTTCACTCAAACTTGTTAGTGAGCTCCAGGCATTAACCTTAGAAGAACCATTATTCCAAATACACTAAGACAAGGTGGTTCTTAGAACCAACTGTAAATTCCTGCCTAAGGTAGTCTCACAATTACACATCAATCAATCCATTGAATTGCCAGTTTGATTCTGTTGCGGAAAGAACTCTTCGTTCATTACATGTCAAATTAGCGCTAATGTTCTGCATTGATGGAACTTAAACTTTCAGCAAGTCTACACAACTTTATGTCGCCTTTTTACCACCACACAAAGGCAACCCAATATCCAAAGCAGACCTAACCAGATGGGTAGTAAGGTGTATTCAGACTTGCTGTACTAAGGCCAAAAGACCTTTACCTGTCCCTCCTAGAGCACACACTACTCGCAAAAAGGGAGCAACCATGGCCTTTTTAGAAAATATTCCCATAGCTGACCTATTTAAAGCAGCTACATGGTCCACACCACACACTTTCACCAAACATTATTGTGTGGATATTTTAGCGTGCCAACAAGCCAATGTAGGACAGTCAGTGAACAAGCACATATGCCGAGGCACACCTCAAACAGTCCAAATTGTAATGTAGGTAGTAACCAATTTAGTAAACACAGGGAGTCCATAAAATGTTCCTTTGTCTTTATTTTCTCTTCTTCTTAATGATCCATGTACAAAAACACACTGGCAGCCGACACGTGTTTCGTCCAACTGACTTTTTCAAGGCTAAAAGGTATAGGCAAAGACCGGCACTCCGTAGAGCAGCGTACCGGAAACAAGTGTAAACACGAAGATTCTGTAAGTCTGCCAGGCTGTCGGCAGCATTTGAAAAATCAATCATGCGAACGTTCACTGTATTTGCCGGATCCCATAGAGTTTCCAAATAAATCAAGTCTTCAATATGAATTGAGAAGTCTGTCACCCGCCGTTATCCCCACGATTATCTATACCTGCAGTCAGAAGAAATAAATGCAGAAGATAGGAGTCCAGTAGTCAATGGCTACTGTCTTCCATAAGAGATGCCCGAAGCTGCAGGGATTCACACAGTAGCCCCGTCTAGCCCAGGGTCCATAACTAGTAAGCACCTGTAGTCTGCTGGCGGGGATGCCTATATATGAACCTTTATTGGTAGCCTGTGGACGTTCTATTCTGTTAAAAAACGAGCTGTCAATATACATATGGAGTAACACTGGGACTGTTCTAACCACAAGTCTTGATACCCTTGTGACTGGAGATCTGGCGACCGTCCTGTCTGCTTGTGAATGCAAGGCAGTGCTACGTACTGTTTTTCAAACCACTGCAACACCCACAGGTTAGCCACCGCTTATCAGGAGGGACTGCTTTACAGTCTGTTCAGAGCATGTGTATCTACAGCCACACATACCATCGAAATGAATGTTACTTACCCTGTAAGCATCTGTTTGTGGTATGTAGTGCAGTAGATTCACATGCGCCCACCCTCCTCCCCAAACACATGTGGCCGTTGCAGTTCATTATGTTTAATGGTTTTCACTACATATTTAGCATGGTCATCGCATTCCTTACACATACTTTACACTTGTTTCTCACCCACCTACGGGAAGACAATCTAACAATGGAGTCAATGCCCATGAGCATTACCACAGAGAGGGGGAAGTCACTCAACGTCATGACTCGAAAGACTTCTTCAAAGAAAAACAACTTGCACAACTCAGACCCAGCACTAGATGTCAGGAGTATGCAGAGCATGTGAATCTAAAGCACTAAATGCACAATACAGATGCTTACAGGGTAAGTAACATATTCCTTCTGATAAGTTGATCTGTTGGCACTCAGCATCCAGCCACCTTTTCCTTTGCTGCAAAAGGTGGACCTACTTATATAGCAGAATGGTCAAGTACTGTATCCCTAACCTCAAACATTGTCATTGAACACATGGATATTGAGCTATGCCAGCTAGATTCTTTATGCCTCCCTGACAAAGTTGTAGACATCATCTTGGCTGCCAAAAACATGCTACAAAATCTGTTTATGCTGGTTGTTGAAACCAATTTGTGCAGTGTTATGGGTCAGAAGGCTTGGATCCTTTTAGATCATGCCTTTCTGAAACCTGCATCTGCTTTGTACATCAAGGATTTACAGTGACTACAGTCAAGGGTTACCTGGGTGGCCTGCCAGCTTTCATATGTCTCCATGATCAGCAATCATTGTTTTTTCTCATCTTTAGTGATATGTTTGCTGAAAGGTTTATTTACCTGTTTCCTCCCACTTTGTTCATTGTTCCTCAGAGGTGTTTGAACCTTGTGTTGATTTTCTTGATGGCATATCCTTTTGCGCCAATGCATAATAGTCATGTTCAACTTCTTACCTTGAAGACATTGTTGTTAGTTGTAATAACATCTGCAAGTAGAGGGGAAGAACTTAAGGACCTCTCAGTTTGTCCATCTTTCACAGTTTTACACCCAGGTAAGTTGGTTATTCATGACTGTCCAGCCTTCTTATCCAGGGTGGTTTCCACCTCTGCATTGCCCATCACTATTCCACCTTTGTTTCCTCCCCCCTCATTCTACCAAAGAGGATAAGCAACTACATAGACTGGATCTCAGATGTGCAGTGTCATATTAGATTGACTGTACTCAAAAGTACAAAGTGAATGATCAGCTATTTTTAGGTTTTGCAGGGACCAAGAATGGAAGGCTGTGAAGAACCTACCATTTTGCATTAGGTCATCCTCTGTATCCAGATCTGCTGTGCAAGGGCCAAGAGACACCCTCTGGAGGGCATTTGTGGCCACTGTACTAGGGCCATAGTTGTTTCCACAGCTTTATCCAGATTTGTCCACCTGGCTGATATCTAAGGGACGATCATGTGGTTTTTACGGCATAATTTTGATAAACATTACTGTCTAACAGCCTAAGCACACTGTACAAAATTGGAGTATTAGTTGAGAGAGGTGAGAACCCACCTCAAATAATAATCACAGTCCTTGCCATGGTGAACCACTAAAGTCACTAAATAAACCTGTGTTTAACCCTCTGGTAACGTGGTACAAAGCAGTCAAGCTAAACTTAGAGGCAATAGAGTAATTTTAATGAATAAAATGACACCAAAATAACTAAAATTAAATAATTAGAACCAGAGATATAATTTTTTTAAGATTGATTTAAAAATAGCACCAAAATACACAAAGCGCTAACCACGGATTATTGGTCACGCTAGACCGATACAGGGACACTGTTCTAAGATTTTATGGAGAAAAGGTGGTCTTCGAGTTGTCAACGGGGCAAGCTGCACACTGGATCTGAAGTGTGGCTCAACGACCTTGGTTTACTGAAGCACAAAGTCCTGGTGCAGTTGTCAAAGGTGGTGGGAAAGCTCCAAGCGGGAGAAGTCCAGAGTTCGTGCCCAGAAAGGCCTTGATGTCGATCCTTTTCGGTCTTGGAAAGCCATCAACGTTCGGACTTAGAAACTTTTCCGGATCTAATTCAGCAGGGCAAACCAGCAAGCTAGGCTGACTGCCAATATAATGGTATTGACTTCGACGGTGATCCCTATCTCTGACAGTTCTCCATGCAGAAAGTTGGCAAAAGTCCCACTTCTTGCAGATTGGCTAGAGAGCCCAATGGGAGGCTGGCCTATGTGTGTACTTCATCTGCCAGGGACAAGGTAGGCCTCCTTTGAAGCTCAGAGTGTGGCTGGGCACAGCCCCCAGGCCATCCTGTCAAAGTAGGATTCCTCCTCCCCAATCCCATGGCCCTTTGTCTACTGTCTGGAACAATACACATCTCACCACAGGAATGACGTCAGGGGTCAGGTGATTGCTGGACACTCCCCCTGAAGCTATTCACTGTAAAATGGACGGGATCTGATTCCGCAGTCTGCCCTTTCTGCACCGATCAAACTGAGCCTGTTCCGCACGTGTTGTCTGCTTGTCTGGCATATGCCCAGTTTCGTTCTGCATGGCTGGCACCCATTTGCAGACAACTAGGCACATCTAACCATTGTGTCGCTTTGAGGCCACTGAGAACGGACTCTTGCTCATTGTATGCCTGTGCGGTAGCAACATTTCTGGGTTTGATGTTGGCGAAAAGAAGAACTGCCATTAAATTACCATGATTTTAGTATCTATTTTATTACTCTGCTGTATTGGAATTTGGCTTTTTATTAATTTGTGGAATTTGTATTATTTCCAATTTTATGTGCGCAATTTTAGTACAATTTGTTTTTAATAGATCTCATGCTGCTAATTGTGACACTTCCTCACTTACAATGAGCTGCATTTTATAATCGTATATTTGTTGTATTTTATTGAAAACTTTTGCCGAAATAAAGTTGTATTTGAATTGAATTGATTGCTGGACACTGGCAGGAAAGCCTTTTGGTTTTAGGCAGGGAAATGACTACTTTGTAAAAATGTCACTTCCAAAATGCTAATATAGAATCCGACTTGACCATTAAGTTGAATTTTTAATTACTATTAAAATGTGTCATAGAACCATTTTTCTAGCTACTCCTAAACTGATTTTAGCACTTATTGAAGGCAATATTACAAACCAGTGTTAACCTATGGGAGAGCCAGCCTGGTTACATTGAAAAACGACTTTGCAAGTTTTTCACTGCCAGAACATTTAAAACATAAATTGTACATGTCCTACTTTTTAAATACCATGCACCCTAAGCTAGGGGCATCTAGGACCTACCTTATGGGTGACTTACTAGTATTAAAAAGGAAGGTTTAAGCCTGGCTAAAGGTTTGTTTTGCCAGTTCAAAATGGCGGTTTTAAAACTGCACGCCCAGACTGCAATGGAGACATTTTACAGTGCTAGTTTAGTGGGAGGCAAAATGAGTGCTGCAGCCCACTAGTAGCATTTTACAGGCCCTGGGTGCATGTAGTGCCATATATTATGAACTGATAAGTAGATTAAATGTGCCTAATAGGTATATGCCAATTTTATCATGATGAAAAGGTAAAGCACAAGCACTTTACGACTGGTTAGCAGAAGTAAAGTGTGCAGAGATCTATGGCCAACAAAAAAAGGTTCAGCAAAAGAAGGCAAAAATCTAGGGGAATGCTATGCAAAAGATGTTTTTTTTCTCACACACATTTATGGACACATTTTCCCATGGATACGCAGCTTGACTTTCCGGGATAATTGGCATTACTCCTTTCTACCTCCTGAAGCATATTGCCTTGAGACTAAACATCTGGAATCTGTAGGAACATTTATCCATCAGAAGTAAAAGTTGCATGCCGTTTGTAGCGTTATTTCTGGTGGCTAAATAATCTTCCTTCAGATTCCTCGCATCCTCCATGATAAGTCAGTGACATATGTAATAAGTTCATATGGTATGCAAACATGATATGTGCTATTATTGTCACTGTTGTTGATTCTCTTGCTTCTACTCTGGACTCCTTTTGTCGGACCCGCAGAATGGAACTCCTCAGAACTGGAACGATGAGCAAAGTATTCCACCTCCTGACCTCCCCAACTCTGTAGATAGAGAGATACACAGAGTAGTGAAGTGGTCAAGCGAGTGAGGGGTATGGGAAAGGAACTGCTGGGAATAGAATCTGTGGAGAAACAAAGAAAAGAAATGAATAAAGTACAGATATAAAATTCTACTCTCAGTATGTCTTGCTAAGAATCCATAAATTCCTTCGAAACATAGCACGTTGTTCTAAAAGACAGAATTTCTGAGATAAACCATCTATGTATTTCTCCCTGCATGAACCTATTAAAACAAGAACAATAGAGTGTTAATCCTTCCTGTAGATGACGTGTTTTTGTACTATACTAATCTACCAAAGTGAAATCACCACACGACATAAAGAACCCTTCACAAGCAAGAAAGAAACAAAGTTTGAGTGGGTAACTTCTTGATTTCAAAAGTCATGTCCTGTAGTTACACTCCTTAAGCACTGTCATACGTTGTAGAAAGCAACCAAGCAAAATTTCAATTGTTCGTGCTCGCTAGCACGTCTTCACGTTCACATTGAACGCCAATCCACATTAAGGTAGAAGTTTGTAAAAGAAAAGATTGTAAGCGACAGGATTCATTTGTTTCAGCACAGTGTAAAGACTAATGAACCTGGGGTGAAAAATGCTGCGTACTCGAAAACTGATATTTTTAGTGAATAGCCACACCTTATCCCCTGGTTGTTACTGGGGTCCATCCCTACGATGCTTATCTGCCCATTTTTTTATACTGTTGTTTAGCATGATTCAGGTGAACTTGAACCTTTTTATGAATACTTTGGATTTTCATTATGCGATTCTTCACTTCTGGTTGATCATCGAGATCGCTACGCAGGGTTATCGGAAGAATTTTAGCATGGAACCCATGATTTGCAAAAAAAGGTGATACTCCTATGGAAGTGTGCCAAGCGTTGTTATAGGCCAATTCTGCCAACCATAGCAAAGCTTCTTTGGCATAGCAACGCAAGTACTTCTTTAGAGTCTGATTTAGCCTTTCTGTCAGGCCGTCTGTTTGCGGATGGAAGCTGGTGGATAATGCCGGGGTAACTTGTAATGACTTGCACCACATCCGCCAAAAACGTGCAATGAACTGAAGTCCTCGGTCTGTAACTATGACATTCCGTAAGCCATGTAGGCGCACCACGTTTTTGAGCAACAGCTGTGCGGTCTGGCCTGCTGTAGTTAAGTTTGCACATGGAATGAAATGCCCCATCTTGGTAAGGCTATTCACCCCTACCAGGATGGCTGTGTTGCCTTGATCGTTAGGTAAGCCTGTGCTGATGATCTGCCATGGATGAGTGGAGGTAGGCATAGGCATTAATTTTCCTTTTGCTGGTTCTCCCTTGGATCTGGCACAGACCCCACAACCTGCTACCCAAGTCTTCACATCTTTCGTTAGGGCTTTCCATCAGAAACGTCGTTGTAACAACCGCATAGTTTTCATAATACCCTGATGTCCAGCAAGGACAAAACTGTGACACCAATCGAATGC
This sequence comes from Calotriton arnoldi, assembly GCA_963921515.1. Taxonomy (NCBI): domain Eukaryota; kingdom Metazoa; phylum Chordata; class Amphibia; order Caudata; family Salamandridae; genus Calotriton; species Calotriton arnoldi. The sequence continues at coordinate 2,816,837 of CAWUFW010000269.1, read as the reverse complement.
CTTACGTTGTACTGGTTTTGAAGAAAGATACAGCTGGTTATTAAAAAAGGGCAACCCCTGTTTTATGCTTCGCTGCTCATGTAATCCAACCCACTGATCCCAGGATTCTGATGGGTGAAACTTCTTTACTTCTTCCAGGAAATGTTCAGCAGTCACTGCACACAATACTCTTGTAGGAGCTATAAAAGCTTCGCTATGTACTTTCTTTTTATTGCGGTGTCTGGATAATGTGTCAGCCTTTCTATTTTCAACTCCTGGCCAGAAGGTTATGACAAAATGATATTCTGCTAAGAAAAGCATCCACCTCATCTGTCGCTGTGACAACTGTCTAGCCGTTTTCATGTATTGGAGGTTTCTGTGATCGGTATATACTGTTACTTGATTTGGTGACCCCCATAGATACTGCCTCCATTCCTGAAAGGCCTTTTTGATGGCTAGTAACTCCTTTTCTGCAAGGGTGTACTTTAATTCTGCAGCATTCAGTTTTTTGGACATATAGGCCACTGGGTGTAATTGTCCTGTTTGTTTGTCTCTTTGGGAAAGCACCGCCCCTATAGCCACATCAGATGCATCTGCTTCTACTATAAAGGGTAGTTCGGTTTGTGGGTGTTTTAGAACAGGAGCTGTAGTAAACGCCTTTTTTAGGAGTACAAATGTTTCCATTGCATTGCTGGTCCCCTTTTTCTTAATAGTCTTGTAATAGGGGCTACTACATAGGAAAAGTGCAGAATGAATCTACGGTAGTAGTTGGCGAATCCTAAAAAACTTTGTACATCATGCACATTGTTCAGAACAGGCCATTCTTGTACCGCTTTCACTTTTCTTTCAGTCATACAGAGCCCCAACGGGCATTGTAGGAGAGTAGGATCTGCTTCTTATAGTTACCCCCACTTTTTGCTGATGTTTCACTGTTTTTCGACTTAGCCAGACTGAGGCCCTGCTAATCAGGACCCCAGTCTATCTGCTTTCTACTCTAAATTGACTGTATGTACTTTAGGTACACTCCAGATTGGATTCTGGGGTACCCTTGTGAGTCCCTAGTATATGGTATACTATGTACCCAGGGCATAGGTACCCCAGAGGCCTACCAGGGGCTGCAGCATGTATTGTGCCACCCCTGGGAAGCCTTTTAAAATGACACAACAGGCCTGCTACAGCAGCCTGTGTAAGGTGGTATATGCACCCCTTACTGAGATATAGGTTCCCTATATCTCTCCATATCACTACACATATAAACCTATCAGTCACCCCTATGGTAGGCCTTAATCCTGAAGGCAGGGTGCTGGGTTTCATGTGAGAGGGTGCCCATGCATGAGCAGAGCCCTTCTGCAGCTTTCGGAATCATCATTCCGGGGTTGTTTGTGATGCAGCCAGACCATATACTCAAGTGCATTATAACCTCGCGGTAAATGCTAACTTTGAAATGGCTGCATGGAATCATGTCGTGTTCCCAGTACTGGGTTGGGAGGTATGATTCCTCCCTTCTAGATGGAGCCACATGGCATCACCAGTGGCTTAACAGAACCCTGGCACCACAAAATGGATGCTGCAGCCACAGACAGGAGTCTGCCCTCCTGCTGCTGGATGAAACTCCGGAAGGGGAGGCCTGGACAATAGGTTTCCTGTCACAGGGAGGTGTGACCACCTCCCAGACAGGCTTTAGTGTATTGGGGCTGGGTGGGTGCACTCCCAGAGTGCTTTGAAGTCTGCACTGGGGGCACATTTGATGTCCCTGTGCATAGTCCAGCTCAAACCGGTTGCAGGGGCTGCCAGCCCCTGCTCTGGCGCGAAACTCGACAAAGGAAATGGGTGTAGCCACCCCTCTTTCCTGACCCTCCCATAGGTGGGTCCCCAGAGTTTGTCCCACCCCTTCCTTGGGCATAAAATGGGAATCCCCGACTACAGGACTTTAGATTACACCTGGACTAAACTCTGATACCAGAAACCAAGTACTTCGACGTTCTACACTATGCTGGATGACTCAAGAATCCCCCTTGGAGTAAAGGAGTTACTCCCCTGAAAGGCAGGCACCTTTAACGCAACTGACCGTTGGCATCTCCAAAGCTCCTGCGGACTTCGAAGAATATTGCCACACAGGAGGTGGGTTCCCGAGGTCTCTGAGGTCGATCTGTGCCCACAGCAAGTCTGAGGCCCGTATCCCTCGTGGAGACCGTGCAACCCGAACCCCTGGACACCGCGACCATTTGCAGAAGCATCAGCTTTCCGGCGACCCCGGAGGCTGAGCTTTGGGTTACTTGTAGCCCTTACCCCAAGCAGTAATTACACCGAAGATTGCAGGCCTACACTCAACGAGTGTTCCGTGGGCCGCCATTTTGTGATTCCTCTCCAGGTCCCTTCGCGATCTCTGGTCCGTTGACCTGTGGGTCCCCAAGAAGACAACTCTAACTTTTATTGGGCTTCCCTGGTTGCTCCAGACGTGCCCTGACTCTCCATCGCTTGGGGAGTCCCCAGGACCTTGCTGGTCCGCACAGAAGCATCTTTTCTCTTCCTGCGTGTGTTGCTGTTGCCAAGGCTTGTTGTGGTCAATCCGATCACCGACACCCCAGCACTTGATATCCTTTGTGGGACAGCTTGAATCCGGCTCCTGGTCGTCGTCGTCGACGTCTCCGGGACCCTGTGGCTGCAGAGTCAAGCTTCACCTCTTCGCACCTGAAGCACCCGACATCGGTGGGCATTCGATTGCTCCGCTCCTGGTCACTGGCTAGTGACCCAGACTGTCCCCTCTGCTTTCAGGTTCTTCACATCTTCGATCCAGGCTTGGATCCACCCGGACACTTTTCTTCTTCACGGCAGCAGCACTTTGCAGCAGATCGCCATTGAAAACGACGACGATTCCCGACACCCTTTGAAACCTATGCACCCGGCTTCCCTGGGTGAGGTAACTCGAGTACTCTGGTGCTCCCGTGGGTGTTGGCCCTAGAACCCCTCAAGTCCAAAGGGGTTTTCTGAAAGTCCTCTCCTAAGTGTCCTTTATCTTTAAAATTCCAACCGCGACTTTCCACATTGAATCCTACGGCGCTCGCGGCTGTGTTCTCACACTGCACACGTCCCCGTGGGTCTCCTGTGTCACTACCTTGGGTGGTTCCTTGGGGTCCCAGCGATTCTACGTGCTCTAGGCACTGTGTCTAGTCAAGTCGTGGTTCTTATACCACTTTCTTAGTATATGGTTTGGTCTCCCCCTGGTACCCACTGTGTATTGTGCTATTTACTGTCGTTTTAATACTGTGATATTGTGTATCTTGGACTCTAATCTCATAAAGAGATTAGTAGTTAGTGTTTAGAAATAAATACATATATTTTATATATATCTTGTGTGGTTCTCCTTTCATTTGGTCATTCAAGAGGTTATAATCTAGTAAACCAAGCTGCTTTACACTCCTTCAAGACTTAGCCTGAAGGCTGCTCTCCACAGCTACCACTAGGATAGCTTTCTATAAGGTTGTCTTTAAACCTACCACCACTAAGGGTTGTTTGGACTGGTGCAAGGTGCCCACTATAACTAGTGGACAGCATATGCCAGGCCAACTTCTCACAGGCATAACATCACTCCCAGAAATTCTACTTCACATATGTGGAAGTCGCACTTACTCAGTTTGCAGAACAAGTGATGTTCTCTTAGCTTCTGTAACACCAAAAGAACATGATGCTCGTGCACCGTTCTCTGAATAGACCAAGATGTCGTCGATGTAGACAACCACAAAGGAGGCTACATAGTCTTTCAGCACATCGTTAAAAAAATACTGAAATGCCGCAGGGACGTTGCACAACCCAAACGGCATGACAGTTTATTCATACAGCCCATAACGTATCCTGAAAGGAGTCTTCCACTCATCCCCTCTCTAATCCTGACCAAATGGTAAGCACCTCTTAAGTCCAATTTGGTGTAAATGGTGGCCTCTTTCACCTGATCCAGAAGTACGGAAACAAGGGGGAGAGGATATCCGTTTCTAACAGTGTTTTTATTTAACATGCGATAATCTATGCACATTCTGAGATCTCCATTTGCTTTTGAGATAAAGAAAAGAGGAGAGGCTGCAGGGGAACGAGAGGGACGTATAAACCCTATGTCTAGGTAGTGGTCTAGATATTCTCTTAGGTGTTTAGTTTCCGATATCGACAATGCATACACTCTACAAGACGGTATAGTGGCCCCTGCTATTAGATCGATCTGGCAGTCATATGCTCTGTGAGGTGGGAGTGTTTCCGCCTGTGCCACACTAAACACGTCTTGATATTGTGAATATGCGGATGGCAGCACCACTTCTTTTTCCGCTGCTGTGGCAATACATAATGGATGAGCCAAGGCACTGGCCTGTGATGGACAGTTCCTCAAAAGTTATTCTTGCACTCTTCAGATAGAAAGTGCACCGTTTTTTCTTTCCAATCTATGGTAGGGTTGTGATGCCATAACCAAGGCATACCCAAAATGATCTCGTATTGGGGAGCTATAATAATGTTTAACAAGATGGATTCTACATGTCTTTGTGTACCAGCCGGTACCGATAATCCCATTATTTCTGTTTGTTCTGTAACTGGCCCAGATTTTAAAGGTTTGCCATCTACAGCCAATACTCTTTCAGGCACTACTCTAAGTACTCGGGCCGATGCTAGTTTTTGAACTAATCCCTGGTCAATAAAGTTACCAGTGGCCCCAGAGTCAATCATGATCATCACCAGATGAGAAGAATCAAGGACCTGTAACATCATCGGGATCAAGATGTGGGGCTCTGTTTCTCTACCCTCGGATACCGACAAGGAAGGCACTTTCCATTTAATTCCCTCTACTGCCAAAACCAATGGTTCATTTGCTGTTGATTCCAGTTTACTTTGTAGAACCGTGATTGCCACCTTTTTTCCTGAACCAAAAGTGTTAGAGGTCTTAGGCCTCGTAGGACAGTCACGTACGAAATGCCCTTTCTTTCCACAGTACATACATTGCCCATTGACCCTGCGAGCCTCTCTAATCTAATAGCCCCAACTTCCATAGGCTCAACGTTTGATTCATGGTCCACAAAAGGTTTCCTAAAACCCCAATGGTATCTTGCATTGAACCGCTCACCCTTCCCTTCCCTTTATCGCCCCCTCTTTCAGACATTCTGTGATCTAACCTGAGAGTAAGGTTCGTTAAGTCAGTGCAGTTGGTGGGTTGCGGATCAATCTGGGCGAGTACGTCTTTCATTTCTTCTCTCAACCCCTGATAGTACAAAGACCTCTTTTCCTCAGGCCACGCTGTCTCTTCTACTAAACGATTGAACGGGGTCAAATAGGTTACCAGATCTCTCTTTCCTTGTCTTAATTCCAACAGTTCTTTGTCGGCACTGAATGTGGTAGCTCTTCTATCAAACACTCTTTCAAGCTCTCTACGGAAGGCATTCCAGTCAGACAGTACTGGGTCATCCTTTTTAACTAAAGGTACCACCCAATTTGCTGCATCCCCTGCTAAATAGGATATGGCGAATGCCACTCTTGAATTGTTGTTAGGGAATGAGGAAGGTTTGCAAGAAAAGTGTAACATGACTTGCGTTAAGAATACCTGTATCTTATGAGGATCTCCTGAGAACCTCTCTGGTGTAGCCAAGGGTATAGGTAGTGGAATGTGTACCTGTATCTGAGAAGTAGAAGGAGATACATCAAAAGGGTTGCGTGTTTGTCTTTCGACTTTCTCCCTAAGAGCGCCTTTGATGTTGCTAATTCCAGCTGTACTAACAACAATGCCTGCATAACATCATCCAGAGTGGCCATCTTTAACGCCGCTTTCCAGTCGGGAGGAGTTAGACTTCGTGGGTGCGTAATTCTTTCGGACCTGCAGAATGGAACTCCTCAGAATTGGAACGAAGCGCAAAGTGTTCCACCTCCTGACCTCCTCAACTCCGTAGATAGAAAGATACTCAGAGTAGTGAAGTGGTGAAGCGAGGGAGAGGGGTATGGGAAAGGAACTGCTGGGAATAGAATCTGTGGAGAAACAAAGAAAAGAAATGAATAAAGTACTCTCAGTATGTCTCGCTATGAATCCATAAATACCTTAGAAACAGCACGTTCTTCTAAAAGATAGATTTTCTGAGATAAACCATCTATGTATTTGTCCCTGCATGAACCTATTAAAACAAGAACAAAAATCCTTCCTGTAGATTACGTGTTTTTGCACTATACTAATCTACCAAAGTGAAATCACCACACAACATACATACCCCTTCACAAGCAAGAAAGAAACAAATTAGGAGAGGTAACCAAATTGAGTGGGTAACTTCTTGATTTCAAAAGTCATGTCCCCTAGTTATACTCCTTAAGCACTGTCATACGTTCTAGAAAGCAACCAAGCAAAATTTCAATTGTTCCTGCTCGCTAGCACGTCTTCACGTTCACATTGATCGCCAATCCACAATAAGGTAGAAGTTTGTAAAAGAAAAGATTGCGCCACAAAAAAAATAAAAAATACAACCTGGAACCAATCCCGGTTCCACTCCAAATGAAAGCAACAGTACAGCCTCAATAAGGCTCCTCGCCGTGAAGCCAATAGTTAATTTGAGAAGCAGCGCTTCTCCGCATGGCGGGATGCAGCCCTGTTTTCCCCCCGCTCTAACTCCGGTACCACAATACCTGATGCCGATCCCACGAGGACGCCGGTAATCCAAAGAACGGCGTAGACAACACATCAAGCCGCGAGTGCGCGCAGAGCCCTGCAACACACTCCGATCACCCCAGGAGTTGCGGGGTAAACGAAACCTGCTGTGCCAGTTCACAATCCTTCTGAAACTCGATCAGCCAATAAGGATCCAAGTAAACGAGAACAGAGTTGGGAATTAACCACGCCGGGTGACGTGCGTGAACTTCCTGAAGTACCCATGAGCCTCGGCCGTGTCGATCATGGGTAGTGTAGTTTATGACCCTTCAGTCCTGACGTGGTAGTCACTTCGGCCGGCAAATCCTAACACCTTTCTGGGGTGCGGAAAATGTATCAGAACCAACAGCAGGCAGTTTGGAACCTTTCATAAGCCAGTGGTGCCCAAATTGGTGGGCCAAGTCATGGCTGAAGCCTCATGGCTTCACATAGATGCGCTGGAGAGCTACTGCTGGTAAAAGCTTTCCCAGGCCAGTCTAATGCCTGGGGCATATTCTACTGGTGAGAAATCTGCAGGAAGGTTACATGTCCATCAGAAATACTGTTGCCCAAGGTAAGTAACTTTTATGTTGGATTATCAGCATAATGGATGACGTGGCTGTAATAGGTGTGGGTTACAGAGAGGTTAAGAAGAACAGTCGTGCAGGAAAGAGTTAGGTAGGCAAATAAAGTATGGTGGTCTGATAGTAGAAAGGATGAGTGGAGTAGTAAAAATAGGAGGTGTTGAGAGTGCGTTGTGTTGTACCGACCAATGTTGGAGGATGTGAAGGAGGATATATGTCAGAGTTGATTCGGTGTCAGGGGATCTACTCAGAAAGGAAATTAGAATATTAGGCTGATGGGATATTTGAATAATGTATAAAATCGTGATACCGAACTAGTCTATGGAACTGCATGTGAGGCCTACCTGAGAATGATGTTAGAGCAACTTGGGATTCGGAGTAAATTAAGTGGTGGCATGTAATAGGTGTGTAGCTGCATTCCGTGTCCTCATAAGGGAATTGTAGCTCTGGCGCTTGGCTTCAGGCCTGGTGCTTTTTTTCGAAATTCTCCCTTTTACTGTTTGTTTTTAGCTAATCCAGCAGAAGGACAGACCTGTTTCCACTTGATGCGGTTAAAAGGCAACACCACTATGTAGCACAACATACAGTGTTTTCTTTTTCACCAGCCCATTCTTCTTATGTATTATGTGTTCTTCAGTCACAGAGGCACTGCGAAAAGTGTGGCCCCAACCCCACAAAACCCAAGTGATTGCTCACTTTTGTTATCTCACTTCTACTAAGTTTCTGCACTTTCCATGTGTGAGTAAAGTTGATTTAAAAGTATTACAGAGGTGATAGTTACTCTTTGAATTATATTATATTTGCACTATGAATGTTTGGGTGAAGTTGATTAAAAAAAAGCAGTACATAGTTACCAGGTGCTACCCATTGCAATATTTGCACTTTAAATGACTTGCTGAAGTCGATTAGAGTAGCATGCAGTTTCTGGGTGCCGACTTATCAACACACTTATCATGTTTGTAGGTCTCCTGGAGACAGAGGTTATTTTAAAGTATGGTGGGGCGCGATGGCACCAAACTCACCATATATGCGGCTCTCCAGGTGCGGCACTTCTCCCCTGGCGTCCACGAGCACCAATGGAAGGACTTCCTTCCTGCCCAGTGAAACACCAATCCAACCAATCCTGGATCTGCTCTCATGCTGTTAACCCAGCGCTCATTTTGAGGCAGGCGGCCTGTGCCAGCAATCTCTCTGCTGTTTCACAGCCATGGGGTTGCTGGGTCTACAGTGCGCAAGTCAGGCTGGCCGTCCCAAGACAGCCCACCAATCCGACATGCACACTGGCAGGGGCAGCTGTCATCCTGCAATCGCAGGATTCAGCCCTATACAGCTTGCGCGAGCTGGTGCAAAATAAAATGGCATGGCAATAAAATGGCATTGCCATGCTGTTTTATTTATTTGTGTGTGCCTGCTGTGCTCGCAGCAAGTGGGGCGACGCTCCTCCGCTCTTTAGGGTGAGCCACCCCTGTTAACCAGGCAGCTGGCGTAGTAGAGAGAAGGCTGAGGGGGCCTTTTCTTAACATGCAGTTTGGAATTTCAGTATTTTATATACATGCTAGGTTAGTTATTGTGGGCAAAAAATCTGAATCTGCTATCACAAAAATGTACACTATTTAATGGCACTCTTGTTTAATATATTTATTTTCTTTCAATCCAACAGGGACGAGAAACAAAAATAAACATTGGAAGCTGAATCTTGAAAAATGTACTGAAAAACTGCCATCACAAAAAAAAAATAAGCAAAAAACGGAAGCACTTGTTTTCCAGTGTCCTGAATCAGAAGAAAACAGCAAAAGAGTGAATGAATATCTTGACAACGGGCTAGATCTGCGTATTCATTATAGAACTGATGCCATCAAATCAATAAACTCCACAGAACAACAGGGGCAAAATAAAGTAAAGAAAATGGAGGCAGCACACCATAGTGTGAAAAACTATAGCCCCAGGCAGCCGCGCGTTATTCATCAGAGCACTCACAGTGGAGATACAATGTGCACATGTAGAGATTGCTGTAGAAGTTTCAGCCACAACTCCTTTCTCCGTCCTCATCAGCGGACACACACTAGCGAGAAATGCACATTTGATTACTACGGACACAGCCCAGAGGCCTTCCTTTCATACATGCACCAGGCTATCAAGCAAGAGCTTATTTGCAAGTGGATAAAACCAGAACAGATTTCCAACCCTAAAAAACCTTGTGACATAACCTTCAACACCATGCATGAACTAGTCCGCCATGTCAATTTGGAACATGTGGGAGGACCTGAACATTCCAATCATGTATGCTTCTGGGAAGAGTGTCTGAGAGAGGGGAAGCCTTTTAAAGGCAAATACAAACTTGTAAATCACATTCGAGTGCACACGGGTGAAAAGCCCTTCCCGTGCCCGTTCCCCGGTTGCAGGAAAGTGTGTGCCAGATCAGAGAACCTTAAGATCCATAAAAGATTCCATACAGGTGAAAGGCCCTTCCAGTGCGAATTCCAGGGCTGTGACCGATGTTTTGCAAACAGCAGCGACCGCAAAAAACATATGAATGTGCATACTTCTGAAAAACCATATCTCTGCAAGATATGTGATAAGTGCTACAATCATCCAAGTTCTCTCAGAAAGCATTTGAAGGTGCATGAGTTGTCCATGCAGATAGCTGACAGTCAATTTGGCTTTCAGCTCTTAAGTCCCCCAGTCAGATTTGAAAGTTCGCCAGACTCGTAGTAGTTCCGAGTGCTGCTGAGATCATTCATCATAAATGAAAAGCTAAAACTAGGATCACAGGGCATTACCTGAACATATCACTAGTCTGGTTTGGGATCAGTTGTTTTGATAACTCACTAAAATCAGCATAATATTCTACCTGTAGTAAATGTATAAATAGCAATAGCCTGAGTTGACATCCCACATCCCTTCAGAGAACCATTTGACAAAAAATAGCATCCTCCTAACCTGTCTGTACTCAAATCCTTCCTGTCAGGCCATGTATGTAAAAAATTAAATCCAACTTTCAGATATTGAAAATAGTAAGTCGCTTGGCTTACAGGAAGTAGTATACCATGCACCATAGCTATTCAATGTGAGATTTTCACTCCAAATGTAATTATTCTGGAAGGAATCATCACTTCCATTACACTTAATGCAAACCCTATGATAGCAATTATTACTCTAGCTTTGGTTAGAACATGAACTCTCAACTAAAGGCAATCACATAAATATTTTATCTGCTTATTTTGATGGCCCAGACCGTGTAACCCGTGTGAAAAGCCTAGAGGAATATCAAAAATCAATACATGGCTTTTCCAAGATATGTAAAGATTGATTTGGCCCCAACTACCAAGAAGAGCAATAACGACCATGACAATTTCTTTCTTTGTTTTTTACAAAACTGAATTTTTACTAATATAGGTTCTCGGCATCAATCAAGTGTTTGACAGCATAATAAACACATTCATAACATCTGGTAACTCTTCCCAAAGTCCAGAATCATAAGGTACGCAGGCACAGATCTAAAGATTTAGAACCCCCATCATAAGAGAGAAAGACTCGCCCCCTGCTGCCGCTATCTCGGCCAGATTTTCAAGTACTTGGCCGGGGAGCCTCTGGCTTTATAAACACTTTCTTCTGTCTGGGCACACCGGTCCATTCCCTCATACCACTCCTCAAGTGTGGGAGGGGCCGCACTTCTCCACTTTCTTGCTATGCCACGTTTTGCAACCAGCAGCCCAAATCCCACCAATATCTGTCCAGGAATACTCTGTCCACCATCCCAGCAATCTATTATTACACTAAAGCAACCTTAGAACGTGGACATGATCCACCACTCCTCCAGGCAATCATGAACCTTTGTCTTATATTGTGAAATATCTTGACACCCCATACAATATGCAAAATGAGCGCAAAACATCCCCACAGTGTCTGAGGCGGCTCGGAGGAGCGTCACCCCTCCTGCCAGCACCCTCCAAAACTTGAAAAATAAAACAGGTTTTATTATAGTTTTATTTTCCTTGTGCCAAGTCTTAGGGGCGGGGCCACAGTGACAACAGGCACTGAGAGGAGCGGTATGTGCACTTCCTTCACTGCAAATGACGGCAGTCTCAGGCCGGCCAAACCATAATGCGCTGTGAAAGTACTCTCCAACCCAGCAACGCTGCTGGGTTGGAGAGAGCAGGCACAGACTCCCAGTTTGTCCTGGATTGCAAATCAAGGGCGCTCTAGCCAATCCTGAAGCTGCTCTCATGCGTGAGAGCAGCTTCAGGATTGGATGCAGGCCTGTGCCTTCAAAAGAGGAGAGAAGCAGACAAGCGCGACGTGATGGTGGAGGGCCTGGAAAGCAAGATTGAGGATTTTTTGCTTTAAAAATAAAACGTTCACAAAAAAATGCATATAGGAAAAAAAACGTTTTGCTAAACTAATGTGAAATTTTAGGTACCATTTCTTTGAAGCATCATTTTGTTAAATGTGTTGATGCATGCCAGTATTTCCAAAAATATTCATATTAGAAAATCAGTGTAACCAGTTTTAATAAGATTATGAGAAACATGAAAATAATCAAGCATTTGCAAAGCCAGTAGGTTTGACATTGGTGGGCAGCCTTTTGGTTTTGTCCATGCATGTCTTGTTTTGACAAGAAACTTTATTGTTGTGTGAACTGTCAGGCCCTCACTATTATAACAGACACAGGCAAAAATATTTTTGGCTCTCAAAAAGCACGCATTGCCACAGTAGGTCCTGGCACTGAACAAAACTACTTTGTGTGCCGATATGTTCCTTGTGATAAAGCAGAATGCTGTCACTCATAGCTTAGCTAGCTGATAGAGAGACAGAATTTTAATACAAACAAAAGGTGTTGGTTAACACCAGACCTAATTAGGGGCCCATTTTTTAAAGAAATTTACAAAAGTGTACCCATGGTATATGTCCTTTCATTAGTGCAGATTTACATCTTTCATGAATTACTAAGAATTCAAGAAAAATATTTGTGAACTGCATTTTAGCATGAGAAAATATGTATGTATCGATTTGCTTATGCGAAAATCTGTTGAGCGTTTACAAGTTCACTTTCCCTTTAACCACTTTTTCCCCAACCCTGGAAGAAATTTGACTTCTACCTTGTCAGGAATACATTTCAAAGCTTTCTCAGTATGGTAAAAGATTAGAGAAGAGCTGGTGAAAATCCCTTAAACATGCAAGCAAGTAGGTTTGCACAGACTCAAAAGGGCATTCCAATCCTGGAACTATTGCTTACTGGTACCTCTAGCCCCAGTATGTACATGTGAGGAAAGATGGCAACATATGTAAATTGCTAGCATTGAAGTCCTACTATAGTATGAGGTCTGGCATAATCAGAGAGGCTATTAACAGAGCTCATATATAATGTGATTGCTGACATAATTTGTCGCCAGTACTACATAGCACAAAAAGGACAAGTACATTTTGTTAAAGGACAAGTAGATTTATGAATCAAACTGTCCGATGGACAAGTAGATATTTTGTTAAATGCCACACCAGTGCAGGAGGAAACAATGCCCATCTTCCAACCAGGCGCCTCCATAAATGCATCCCCCTGGCACTCCAATGCGTGCCTAAGTTGAAGGTATCTAAAAATAAGGTAAAGGTTATGTTAATTGGTTGAAGGATTTGATATGGCTCTTCACCACACCTCACCAAGTGTTGATATGCCAATGGGGTCGCAGGGGTGGAATCCCTGCAGCCTGGCCAGCTGAACCAGGAATTTCCCTTGCCATGGGGAAGTCTCTGCTGTTAATCTTCCCTGCCATCCAATTTGCTTCACCGCAAGTTTCTAACATTCAGACAGGATCTTGGTAACTGGGGGTAATGTTTGAGGCCCATGGAACACCATATAACATAGCATACAGATCAAATGGCTCAAATATATCAAGGTCTAAATACACTACTGTGTGTGTCCAACCTATCGCAAAAGAGCCAGTCATTCAAGCAAATCAGTTGGAAGGCCCAGTAGTAAAGTTGAAGATTTGACATCCTAAGTCCTCCATCAAAGTGGGCCTGTGCATACTTAGCGAAGGATACCCTTGGTTCTCCCCCAGCCCACAGAAAACTTGCGAACAGTGAGTGTTTAGATTGAAAAAACTGCAGAGATAGCAAATAGGTGTAGTTCTGTATAACATACGGATTTGCGGCAGATCAATCATCTTGAAAAGGGTCATTCGACCCATAATAGTAAGTGGAAGCACGGCCCATCGAGGGATAAGTAGTGGAGTGACTAAGTAGCGGAGTTATATTAAGTGTTCAAACTTAACCTAGCATCACATGAAATCATCAGGCTTAAATACTTGAAGTGGGTTGATGCTATTTTTAGCTGCGGAATGTGAGTGATATGGGGGCACCTACTACTATTTGCATGTATATCGATTTCCCCCACTTCACTTTAAGGCCCGATGCATATACATAGACCTGCAGCATATGGAATTTTCAGGGAACTGAGCAATCAGGGTGCTGCAAAAAAAGGAGCAGGTCATCGGCATAGATCAAGATCCTGTCCTCAGATCCTTCCGAATAACGAAAAGACCACAAACCAGGATCCCACTTGATCCTTTCCACCAAGTGCTCTATCACTAGCGCAAGTAATAGGGTCGAGTGGACATCCGTGATGTGTGCCACAACAAATAGTGAATCTGGGCGGATAATCACCATCCACCTGCACCTGGGCACATGAGGAGAAGTATAAAATCTTGACATAGCCTAGAAAACGCTGGCCAAAGGCCATCTTATGAAACCCGTTGTGCATTGGCAAATATACTGTATCAAAGGTTTTTTCAAAATCAACCAGTAATATTGCTGCCTCTACCTGTAAGTTAACCCTTTGTTCCACAGCTACATGCAACCTTCTTAGGCAATGTCTGGTGCTTCTGCCTGGCATTAAGCCATTTGCTCATAGTGAATTAGTGTGCAAATTTTCTCCTACCGTCTAGTGGCCAGTATTTTAGCCACAATCCTGGCCTCTTCTTTTATGAGCGATATGGGCCTGTAAGATGGACAGGAGTCAGGAGTGCCACATGGTTTGGGAAGAACCAAGATAGTGGCATCCTGCAGATCATATAACAGCGTCCCCTTATCCAACGCCTCCTCGTACATTGCCAGTAGGTATAATATCATCAGCCAGGCATACATCTTTAAAAAACTCAGTTGGGATTACATTAGGGCCGGTTGCCTTGCTGGAGGGCATGTCTGTGATGGTTTATAGAATTTCTGCTGCAGAAATAGGCAAATTTAGTTCTGCTCTGTCTAGGGCCGAAATAGACCATATAGAAAGATTCTCTGTGATTGTGTCATCACACTCAATCGGCGGCGGGAAATGTGGACATAAAGCTTTCCAAAGGGTCTGTCAAAAACTTCAACAGTACCTGCTGCATCAGCAATATTCTGACTGTGTGATTCACGGACTATGGACATTTTTCTTGTATGTACTTCTTTGTTAGCCAGCCAAAAGAGTAGTTTGCCTACATTATTGTGCCACTCGTAGATTTTATGCTGTGATAGCATCGATGCATATCTGGCTATGCATCGGAGCTTCCCCCTCAGTACCTCCCTGGTCGTTTCAAGTTGTCTTTGAGTGGCTTCTATGGGTTTGTTAGCCCGCTGGTCCTCCAGGAGCATTATGGGGCCACAATTTCTTGCTTCCTCTCCTTTTCTTTATCCCTACTGTAAGCCATAGCTCGCTCTCTGATCACCGTTTTAAAAACTTACCATTATATTACTTGGACATAAAGGTTCTATAGTCAGTAGCGTAGGCAATATAGGCTGCACCAGTATAGTATTCACCTCAAGTATTTAGATGTATAAAAATGCTCAAACTTGATGTGACCCCACTACTGAGAAGTCACTTATAAAAGAAAACAAGTTTCTTTCAATGTAAATGATAAAGTCAAGGAGCACCACAATCCGTACAATTCCACAGTAAAGTACACTGCAATTATTTTCAATATATACAATTTCCATAAATCATGAAGACGGGAGTCTCGCAAGTTCTTGTGTTCTATTTTTTTCTTTATCTTAATCAGGTGCAAGAATACATGCAACAACCCAGCCAACGCGTTTCGTCCTATGCGGACTTCATCAGGGCTGTAAAGACAATTAAATAAAGACTTTTTAATATTGAATCTAATATACAAGATTAAAGACAAACTTTAATCCAGATAAAAATAGGATAGACATGGCAATGTTTGAAAATACATATTCTCATATCAAATATCCTACAGATCAGTATACAATCACGACCCCCTGCCTACATACAATCTAATGTCTTCATAGTGACTTATTCATCATGATGGTGTATCATTATTAAAGAAATTTCTTGTGTAAGTACACAACTTCATCTAAGAAGCAGACTTCTAAAACTAGTCCATCAATAGCTAACAAGTTTAATAAAGTTATTCTGAACTCAGACAGTGGAGATATATTTTATGAAATGCATTCAATTATACAATACATGTGTGAAAAACCGTATCCGCAGTCGCTGAAGCTACAATTAGTCAATTCTAGTTCAAAAAAGTCCCTTCACATTGTCATTCCGAACGTAAGCCAAGCATGAGTGTCAGGTCACTCAAGTCCCAGCAAACAAAAGTAGCATTCAAAAAACATGATGACGAATAAAATCCAACGCTCACATGAAACAGATTTCGGAGCCCTAATAGCGCAATGACAGTACATCGTTTAAACATACTGTACCAATAATGAACAATTCCAATATTTCTCAATCACTTGTCTCGGTCAGCTCATTGCAAACAGGTAATGCAACCTAATACTGAAGTTTCCACTTCAGTCCGACCTCATAATGCCAATCACGAAGCTCCATTCCCATCAGTAACCAATCCAGAGCTGAGTCCAATAGTACAAACGTATACGAGGTTAAAATCAAGCGGAAATCCGACAAATCTAGTGAGGCACACGTTGCAAATTTTCAAGACATAAGTAGAGACTTAACGGTGCATCAAGCAACAAGTACTCTCAACCACACATGGCAATCAAGGAGATATCCGATCACTTAGATAAAAATATACACAGGTGGAGTATAGCCATTCAGAGTCATTCCCCCCCCCAAAAAATTATTTTAGCAAAAAATGTATATACAGACACTTTCATGTACACATAAGTCAGTATAGCCTTTAGAAACGAATAATTTGACTATAAAAACAAATGTAACTAATGTTCTAAGTTCAGACCCATATGCAATGTCCTGAGCCTGCTAATCCATTTTGCCTCATTTTGCCTAAGCATGAGTTCTTTGTCTTTTACTAGCCTTTGAATTCCATGGAAAACAAATTCCATCCCTCCGGGTGGTTCGTAAGCATATGCTGAACCAGTGGAGATTTGTCATCTTTGTTTATGACCGCTCTTCTGTGTTCCTGTATTCTCAATTTCAGTGTTCTTACAGTACTACCAATGTAGACTTTGTCACAATTACAAATCATGGCATAAATTACAAACGTACTATTACAGTTTATAAATTGGTAAATGTTGTTTCTTTACAGTATTATATTGAAACTCTTTACATTTAACTGCAATATTACAAACAATACAACCACCACAGGTGTAGAAGCCTGTCGGTTGTGTTAACCATGTTGTAGCTGTACGTGAGTTGGTCACTGGTTTAGATAGTTTCTCATAATTTTATTTCTGATGGTACACCCTCTCCTATATGTAATACAAGGTTTGTCAGAAATAACTGAGATTAGACCTGGGACCCCTTCCAACCTGTCCCAATTCCTTTTTAGGATTTTAAAAATCCGGTGATGATGTCGGTTATAGGTCGTAACCAGTGCAATCCAATCTTGTGTTTTTTTCTGGGGTTTTTTCTTCAGAGTGTCAGACCGTTTAATTTTAACTATTCTTTTTTCTGCTTTCTCTAACATAGGTTCAGGATAGGCACGATTCCTTAGCTTTTGTTAAGATCATTGAGACTTTCCTTAAAGTCCTCTTCCATAATGCAATTCCTTCTCAATCTAATCATTTCTCCATATGGGATACCCAAGATGACAGACATGGGATGAGCACTATCTACTCTCAGTATGCTATTTGTCGAGGTTTCCTTTCTGAACAATTTGCTCTGAATCTTATTATTTGCAATGTACAGCCGTACATTCAAAAAATCAATCTGATCTTTGCTATAGCAGTTAGTAAACCTCACATTCATGTTGTTATTCAGATATTCCATGTAGTCAGTTAAACTTTCAGCACTGCCTCTCCAAGTGATAAGAATATCATCTATGAAGCGACCCCAGAAAATTACATTATCCATCCAGTTAGCTGCTTTCGGTGACCAGGCATGCTCCCTCTCAAACCACCCCATAAAGAGGTTGGCATAAGAGGGAGCAAACCTTGACCCCATAGCTCTTCTCCAAACAGGAAGAAATTGTTTTGAACTATTAGGTCGCACATATCAATGATCATGTTAGAGTGTTCCATCAAGCTGGTATTTCTCTTCGATAGGTAGTATTGTAGAGCAAGACGCCCCCATTTGTTTTCAATACATGCATAAAGTCCTACCACATCTAGAGTAGAAAACATGAGAGTAGAGTCCCATTCCACATTCTCTAATTTGTTTAAAACATCTGTAGTGTCTCTAATGAAGGAGGGTAAATTCACAACCAAGGGTTTGAGGAAAAGATCCACATATTCTGATAGATGTTCTGTTAATCCCCCAATACCAGAAATAATGGGCCTTACAGGTGGTTTATCTCTTGACTTATGCACCTTGGGAAGAGACGGAGCCCACATTTAAATCTAAGTATTTTGCTATGTCTTCTCTACAATCAGCTAGGTTTGATTCATGAATCTACCAAGCGTTCACTCTCCAAACGCCCCCGCTGTCCTCCCATTTGCTTCTTAAAATTTATCTCTAAATGGGAATGGTCCAAGAGTCCTCTGCACCTGTGTAACAGCTGTAGCCTCACCTGCAGATACAAATATATAATCTGTACAAGAAGATGAGTGATGTGCTCCCCAATAGTAAGTGTATTGTCGCGACCCAGCATACTTTTGTGCCATGTATCTACCAGCCCGATGACACAGCCCATTTAGACAGGTGTGAATCCCCCCCAAACCATGTGTGCTGCGCTTTAAACATCTATATCTGGGTCCATGGCCACATTGAAATCAACACCGATGACCACCGCACCCAGAGGCAGTCCAACACCAGACCTGATACTGGAACTCTTGTAGCAGTGGCCATCTGGGCCTTGCCTCTGGCGTAGAGCAAGACAGCCCCTTTAGTCTTATCATTTAGGCTGTTTATGTTCCAGGAAAAAACTATATTGACCATTACTCACTCCTTGCATGTCAAGTGTATTTTATACATTTTGCGGGAAAAGGGGATCCTACTTTTGGTAGGATTTGAAGAGATTCTCATGTGCCCCCTGATGGGAACCCAGGTCATGCAACCCTACATCTGCAGTAATTAATCCTAGACTCATGCCACCCTCAAGGGTGTCTCTGGACTGTTGTCAGTTTCTTGGCAGGTGTAAGGTCAGAGATGAGTGAAGCTTAAACTCAAAAACAGAACCCTTAACCTTAGAATAACTAATCTGTAACCCCCCAACTCCCTGCATTCCACACTTCCATCCCAAAAAGCATCTGTCACCCACCATCTATCAACTAACCTTCAAACTCTAAATGCAGCAGAAATGAAGGAAGCAAAAAGAGTAAAAGGCAAGCCTAACAGCCAGGCCTCCCTCGCCCTCCATGAAAGACATCAAGGGGCATATTTACGTTCCCTGGCGCATCCCTGCAAATCAGCAGGGATGCGCCAGGGAAGATGCATCACGCAAGTTTGCCCTTGCGCCACCGCTGATGCGCCGCATTTACAATGCGGCGCGCCGTGGCGCACGGATGGGCAGATGCGTCTCGCATCCCCCGACGGAAAGGCGGCGCATTGCTGGAGTCGCGTCGCAAGCGCGACACGGCTCCAGCAAGGCTCGGGGGTGCCCTATGCCTAACATGCTGCGTCAATCCTTACGCCTGCTTCAAGCAGGCGCAGGGTTTTGACGCAGCATGGGCGTAAAAGTGACTCAGTGAAATCTTGTAGATTTCACTGCGTCACTTTTACGAGGCGTACCTGCGAGGGAACGCCCACCCTGCGCCGGAACGCCCACATGAAACCTGACGCAGGTTTCATGTGGCGCAGGGGTTTACAACGTGACGCATCTCCCTAGATGCGTCACGTTGTAAATATTGCGCAACATGGCGCATGTTTTGCGTCGCCGCTGCGTCACATAAGTGACGCAACGGCGGCGCAAAAGTGGCGCAAGGGGCTTGTAAATCTGCCCCCAAGTCTCTATTTCGGTCATCTGGGCCAAGTCAACACTGGACCTAACACAGGCTACAAGTCTAGGTCCATCTGGAGTACTGCAACAGTGTACTCATTGCCACTAGTCATCTCTCTGGCTCTCAGGAGAGGCGAATGGTTCTTCAGATCATGTAGGACAGTGTGGAGTGATTCCCTCTCTGGGCTCACCAGGTGCAATATGTACCCATCATTGAAAAACTTCTTCCTCCGGATCTCTTCTATGCCTCTGCATCAGATGCCTTTGTGCTCGCGTATGCCTCTTCGGCCCCCGAAGCTCCCTTGGGCGCCCTGGAACAGTCCACAGGTTTGCAGAGGATTTTTCTGTCTTCCACCCAGTCCCATGGCTCTTCTGGAGAGTCAAAAGAGAGGGATTTCCCTTTGAAGCTAACCCCAAGCTTGCCAGGGAACATCAGGGCATAGTCAATGTTCATAGCCTTCAACTTTTTTTTTAACATCAATTTAGAACAGGCTTCTCCAACGAATAGCTCGTGAGTTACTGGTAGCTCTCCAGCTAACTGTGGGTAGCTCTCCTGTGTGCAGCCCAGTCTGCTAAATTAGAAACTTTTGCCTGGTTGAAATAATATGTATAACAAAATTGAGAGAGTGTATTTGAGACAAACATTTGTGTATTTTCAGAACTCATGGATTAAGTTTTCATGAAACACGGCTAAATTTCCAAAATATATTTAAAGTTGATATTTGAATGATAAATCATGTGGCATTGTGAAGACTTATACCTAATATTATTACGTAGGTGTCTGGTGCACTGCAGCTTTGTGTTTTATATGTTACTCATGTAGAGCCAATCCAAATAGACAAAACCTTTTTACATTACTGCTGGCAACCCTGCCTGATGCACTGAGTGGATCACTGCTGGTAATCTTGCATATGGTGGCTACTAATGTAATTGTGTCTGATGTGGTCAATATTACAACACTAATAATGTTAGTAGCTCAGGATGAATTTCACTGAACATAAATAGCTCTGATTACAAAAAAGGTTGGAGACCCCTGATTTAGAAGCATCGTTGTTGCACCAGCCTTGTGAAATCCAGAAAAAGCAAGACCCTCTTATTCTCAAATAGTACAGCACCTGTCGTGTTGGCGGCAGATCTATGGATTGCATCTCTATCTTTATAACCGAGGAGATGGACAATAATGGAGTGAGCAGAGAGATTTTTGTAGAAGGACCCTGTGAGCCCTCTAAACAATGAAGCATTGTGAAAGATTATCTTTTGAAACCTCGGTTTCCAGCGAGTTCGTTATGAAAGTGTGCATTAACTGACCCTAAGCCTATTCTGAAATGGAAATAATTTGGATGTTATTTCTTCATGTCCTGCCCTCAGCATGCTATGCTATGGGACTTAAAGAGCGCATTGCAACTCATAGGTATCCCAGAGTTAGCTGAGAAAAACTGTTCCACTAAGGCCATTGGTACCGCCTGGAGAGTCAGTTCTTAAATATTCAGGTCTTGAGGAGTTTCCAGAAGGACAGTTCATTGTCTGTAGATCGCAGGGATAGGGGGAGGGAATCACTAAGTTTGACCACATTATGGCTAAAGGACTGTCCTCCACTTCTAGCTCTTCTATTTGTGGGAACAGTGGCCAGGTGTGTGTTAGATCTTGGTGGCCTATTGGGAATGTAGGGGATGACAAGCTGGCATAAGATGGGATGTCCCCATGCACTAAGGGCTGTATGTGCATTGCACAGCTTTGAATTCTTTTCTTTGGGTAACTGGTAGCCAATGAAAATCCATCAAACCTTGTCTGTCTGACTGACTCATACCTAGGGATCCCCACCAACGAATGTGCAGCTGCATTCTGCATGACTTGTAATTTTTGGATGACTGCCTTGGGTGCACCTAGGTAGAGCGAGTTGCCGTAGTCCAGGCTGGAGAGTGTCAATGCTTGTACTACCAGCTGCCTCAAGGACTGGTGGAGCAGTGGCAGAATCTTGCATTACATACGCTGAGTTCCAAAGCAGCTGGCTGATAAGTTAGTAGCCTGGGTTTCTATTGAAAAGGTTTTATCCAGACAAACCCTCAAACGTTTTATAATTGTTTCGAGGGGAGGAGGGGTTTCAAGACATTCTGGCCAACGCAGGGCCCGTTGAGGGGAAGTATTGCTTCCAAGGAACATAAGTTTAGTTTTGGCTCCTTCAGCTTAAGACATGATTTATTCATCCATCTGGCTACTAGCTCCAGACATGGTCCCAGAGTGGGTGCTGAGGGATCTAAGTGAGGGGTGGGCAAGAAAACCAACTGGGTGTCATCCATGTAGGAGACTATGGAAATACCAAAAAAAGTTATGATGTGCACCATGAGTTGCAGGTACACATCAAACCGTGTAGAGCTAAGGAATGATCCCTTTGGAACTCCACAGGTAACATGGAAAATGTCAGAGGAGCAGGCCTTATCGAATACCTGGAAGCATCTGTCCTTCAAGAAGGAACTGAGCCATTCCAGGGCTTTCTCCGAGACACAGGCTATGCGGATCCTATCAAGGAGTTTATGGTAGTCAAAGGTGTCGTAGGCCGCACTTAGATCAAGAAGTACTATGGCAACTGTGCCCCCATGATCTAAACTCCTTTTTGCAGCCTCCACTACTGCTAGGAGGGCAGTTTCGGTACTGTGTTTGGGCCGAAAAATGGTTTGATGGTGGTGTAGGAGGAAGTAGGCCTCAATAAAGTCTGAGAGATGCCTATTGACATGTTTTTCTGCCACTTATGCCTGGAAGCAGGGAGATTAGTCGGAAATTCCCCTGGCATGAGGGGTCAAGATTGGGCTTTTTAAGGATAGCTTGGACCATGGTGTGTTTCTATGCCTGAGTTACCGTTCCCTTCTCCAGGGAAAGGTTGACCATATTGAGCAGAGTAGGGTAAAGGATTTCTGCTCCGAGGGGAAGTATTCGAGGGGGGGGGGGGGAGCAGGGTTGAGTGGGGATCCTAATTTAATTTTGCTGAAGAGTACAACAAAAGTTTCCAAAGTAAAAGAAGGAAATTCTGAGAGGGCGGTTGAGATGATTTCCTCACTATTACTACACTTTTCTTAAAAGGAAAGGTAGATGTCCGATATTTTAGTTTCAAAGTAGGTGGCCAGAACATTGCACCTATCGTTAGAGGGTTCTGAGGGTGGTCCGTTGGATGTGGGTTCCAGCATTTGTTTTGTAATTTTAAGCATCTCCCTAGAGGAGTTAGCTGCTGCATTAATTCTCCTTTCATAGTAGGTGGCCTGGGCAGATCTACTTTCTGTATGGTAGGCTCTAACTGTTTCCCCGTATTTTGCTTTTTTATGTTCCCCAGGATCCTTCTTCCATTCCCTTTCTACAGTCTTGCAGTTTTTTTCTTTCAGAGCTCTCAGATGGGGGAATACCAGTGGGCGGTTTTACTTTACTTTTAAGAGTAGCAGTATTCCTTGGAATGATCTGGTTTAGGGAATTATTTATCCATTCTGTAATCCTACAATTGGTGGTGTGTGGGTCGGGCCCGGAGGTGTGTGGTAAGGGTATGTATCCATTCTTCGCAGTTTAACTGGGACTGGCACCAAACATTCTGGGCCAATGGTTTGGGGGGTATGGTCGGGCGGGGGATTGTAAGGACTATTGGGATCAAGAAATGGTCAGTCCATATGGTAGGTAGGGAATCCAGGACCTGTAACTGGGGGTTGTTGGTAAAAATGGGATCTAGCAGGTGCCCCTTTGCATGGGAGGGGCCCTGTACTCTTTGACCAAGTTGGATGGCAGCGAGGTCTGGCAGAAAGCTGGTCGCTTGAGTGTCTGTGGGCTCATCATCTCTCAGAACCTTGAAATGGGTTTTCCTAATTGCCAGACTGGCAAGGACCTCAGATAATGTCTAGACGAATTGGCTTGCAGGGCCAATGGGTCGGTATATTAGGACTCCAGGGACCGTGAATGTAGGGGACAGGGAAATAGAGAATGTAAGACTTTCGCAATTGGATGGTGGGAGAGTTTCAGTGAGGCACGTGAATGTAGACTTCAGTATAATTACAAGCCCTCTTCTCTTTCTGTCTTCTCTATCTCTGTGTATAATGTAATAGTCAGGAGGTAGGGCCTGGACAATATCTGGTCCAGACTCCTCATGGAGCCATGTTTCTGTAAGGAAGACCACATCAGGTTTTGCTTCTTCCAGAAGAGAGAAGATTTCCAACTTATGGCGTGGAAGGGGTTTATAGTTTAGTAGCAACATTTTCCAGCCGGTCTTATAGGGGGAGGAGTTCTCAGACGTGGGGACAGTTGGAGGAGTATAGAAGCAGTGCTTGCACATAAGGTTGCCCTCAATCAAGTCGATAGAGTGGAGACACTTATCGTTGTGGGTCCCTCTTAGGTCAAACAGTTGCTTCCTAGAGGACGGACAAGCTTGCCTTTGGTGTGCCAGCGCCCACTGCCCTGCCGTCATTTTATGCAGTCAGTGTTCAACCACTAGATAGCCGACCTATAGTTGTTTAAAGCTATAGAGCGCAACTCTAAAGTTGTTTGTACCAGTGAACTCTCTGGTAAAGCGCTCAGTGCAATCTCGCTTTCGCCTGTAATTATTAGTGCAGAATCATTCAATATTCATTCAGAATTCTCCCAAAATATTTAAAAGTATTTAAAAAATGGATTAGCAAGTAAAAACAGTTACAAAACAGATATTACATCTGCCTCATGGTGCAGGCCTTTCTGAACTGGTGGCCCGCTACCCTGCCCTCATTTTATGCAGTCAGTGTTCAACCACTAGAGCGCCGACCTGCTTGGCAACTCTATAGTTCTTTGTACCAGTGAACTCTCTTATACAGTGCTCAGTATCCTCCACTTGTTTCTCCAGGTGTTTAGAAGCCACAAGTGAGCAGTCGAGTTTAGTGTGTGTAGTCTGATTATGATCCTGCATTGTTGAACTACAAGTTTTTGCCTGCTTTAGTTTCTCTGCTGTGTTATTGGAGGTCTTGTCGCAACAAGGTCATATCAACACAAATCTCATCCATCTTCCCTACCAGGGAAAATCTATCTTTGATTGCTTGAAGCATTGTGTCTGTAGGGGAGACCGTTGCGTTTGCGGAACCCACCGGAGTATCTTCATGCGTTGCCGCAGCCTCTCCCTGAACTGCTACAACTAAATGTTCCATTTCTGTCTGGGCCTGATGACCTTGTTTGCCCTTCACTGTATTTGGGCATAGGTGTTGGTCTGCTTGTAAGTCACTCCAGCCGATGCCCACCATCAGTCACCTCTTAAGTCTGTTGTGCAGAAGAAGAGGAAGGTCAGGATCTAGATTACCTATGTGCCTCACGGCGCAAACCAGTGTCTCACTGTGAATGGTTTAGGGGCGGGACAACCCACCAATGGCTTCGGTGGTCTACAACAACAGCCCATTCCTCCAGACTATTCCCTAGTATGCTCACCATAACTGTGACACCAACCCCCATCAGGCAGCATGGCAAGCGGAGGAGGGGTGGGGAGTAAGTAGCAAATAGGCCGAGAAATACTGGAGCCTAGGGGCCCGGTATTTCTCGACGATGTGCAAGAGCCACCACACCAAGACAAGTCAATCCAGGCCTAGGTGAGATCTGCTCCAGCCTCCTTACCTCCTCCTTCCGAGGACCAAGCTCCCACACCAACAATAAGGCCTCTATGATAGTAGGCAACAGAGGGTAGAAGTCGAATAAGGGAGGGGGGAGGAGGCTGCTGTCTTCCCCTCTCAATCCCCACCAACGGTTTCCGACCTCTGATGTTTGGCTGTCCTGCTGGCAAGCTTCACCATCTCCACTCCTGTAAACATAAATAGACGCCAAACAGTATGCCTGGGTCCAATACTGGAGCCTCCTGTGGCTCCAATCTCTCCTCTTTCTGCCAATTCAGCCATCAGCTTTAGTTACGCTGGCTGCAGCTGAGTACCCTATATCGCTGGACCTACTGCTTGGCCAACGGGCATCTTCCTGGAGGAAAGAACGCCCCACCTGCCTGCTCACCTCCTGCGTGTGTAGGCCACAACTTGCTGTACTCCGCACCTCCATAGAGCTCCAACCACCTGCATGGCTTTTGCACCTCCCTTTGCGTCGTTGGCAGGAGTTACTGGGTTGTAGTGCTGACATCAGGCCCTCATTTCATCATCTTGACAGGAGCAAGCACTCCTATAGTTTGCCACCAGTGCATGAGAATAAGCTCCGTCATCAACCTCTCACGTTGGCACCATCCCCGACAGCCAGCCTTTTAATTGTGATGTTCCAGAGAAGGTTTATTGTGACTGATTTTACTGGAGATGATGGAAGAGCGGGTTTATGCATCTGCCATCTTGGCTTCCCAAACCATGCTCTGTGTTTGAACATGAATATTCATGCAATTAGCAAAATTGCAACCCAAGAAACAGAGAAAAAATAAATGGTGACTGATTTAGTGCTCAAAATAACTGCAAAATAAATTACACACTATAAGCTTATGATCCCCATGTTAACTTCTGAATTTTGCTACAAAGTGAAGAAAAACTTGTAATACCACCAGTTATTTAAAACAAAAAAAGAAGTGCTAGTACTTAACAGCCTTAAAACAGACAGAGCTAAGGGCCTTGTCGATTGGGGGAAGCTTAAAGCGTAAAGTTGTGAAGATATATTTACTGACCCTGACCAGGTATTTCGAAGTCCAATGGTTTACAGTATTGAGAAATACAGGTAACACAGACTTATGCATGCTATGCCATACAAAGTGGGAACTATTGTGCGTTTCAAAATAAAGTTTGTTCATAGCAGAAACAGCATATACATAGCAACAAAGAAAACCTCCGAAGAGATTCTTGAAACTCTGATCTTTGTGAAGGAAAGAAATCTGGGTCATAGAGCCAGATAGGACGGTTGATAATAATCAATGTGATATGTCTGGAAAAATCCAATGATCAGTGATAGTATAATGGTTTCCAATCACACAAGCATAAGAATGAACGACAAAACAGTCCTGTACCCTTTGAAATACCAGCTCCTGATGAAAATGTTGTCATCTGCATTGCCAGAAAAATATCTTCCAGGATAATGAAATGTAGCATGAAACAAAATGTAACTTGTCCTTATTGCTCTCAGCATATCAGGCCATGTATTGAAACACTTTCGTGTCCTCCTTGCGTTGCTGTTCTGGACAGGGACGCCATTATACCAGAAAGATGACATTATTAGAATTATATTGGACATTAATATCCTAACATGTAACAGCTCAATAAGAAGTTAATTCCTGCCATTTCGCGTAGGGAAAATAGGCTATAAGAAGATTAACCCAGAAACAAAATGGCGAAGTAATAGCAAACAGATTTTTTAGCGATATATATGTTCTTGCAAAGTAGGCTTAATTAGATTGATCTTTTATAGGCTACAAAAATTGAATACATTATTAGCATTAAGTGAGAAAAGTTAAGCCATTAAATGTTTTGATCTACACTGGGTTTAGGAAATTTGGTATAAAAAGTGCCAACCACCAACCCTTAATTCCAGGTCTGGTTTAGGCAATTTCGTCAGTATTTGAAAGAAAAACTTCTGCTGTGATGTTAGTTAGTGTTGAACTTTGTCAGTGGGGTCCTTTTGTATCAAGAGTAGAGTCCAGACTACATATCCAAAGTAGAGGTCGAGATGTCTGCACAATATTATGTTGACATGATTACAAAGTTAATATGTATGGTTGACAGAATACACATGGGCTCTATTCTGAAGTTTTGTCTGTGCACAATGCTGACTTCAATCTGCATGCAAAACATTTCAGCTGAATCACAGAGTCTACTCTGGTTTAATTGTGCATGTGGATATATCACAAGTGCAGAAGTTCACAAAAGTATACAGACTGTTCTGTATTCTGTTGTAAATGAAGAGCCTCTATAGACACTCTGTAGAGGCTTGCGTAATAAGTAGTTAAATGGAAAATATGTCCACGGAAACTCCAACTTTATATGTTGTAGCGTGATTCTTCACACCAAAACAGCTTTGTCACCCAGCATGGCTTCAACCGCTACTTGAGGCCTCGCTGTTCACGCTTCAAAGGGTATGCGCGCATTTCCTGGTTCCCTGCGATGTTGACTGCATTTCCGCAAGTTCATTACTCCCAACACCCGTTGTATGCAGCTTCTTCCTCCCCTTTGACGTAACAGTGCGCTATCCAGTTTTTGACCAGTTGCATCAGTGAGGCACCTTCAGCTCATAAATTACACGCACTAAGACTATCCACGAATAATGCATGCAAGCTTTGCAGCTCCTGCGAGCGCCGCACACAGTCCTTGCTCCCCGATGTCAGGAACAGCACTTGGCAGCCTCGCACCAGGTAAAGTCCCTCACAATTGACTGACGCTGCTCTACTGCAATGCCAGCACCACGTGCAAACTTCAGGTCCTAAGCAACGCTTTGACAACATTGTAAAATGTTCGCCTCCTTTGGCAACATGCTACTCTTGCCAACGCCATTGAAACGGGCACACATACACATGTATAAAAATACTCGCACCCCCAAATATTGATCAGAAAATATACTGTGAACACAGCTGCAGCAGCATAAAATAAAGCTGTATCTTGGGCCTACGAGAGTCTCATTTAATTCACTGCCTGTGAACTCACTGCTGCTATGCTTCCACTTGCCGGTCTCCTCCCCAGCAGTACGTTCCGCAAACATGAGTTATTGCAGTACAATGCAACTGCACGCCTCATTGACACCTGTTACACAATCAACAAACACAATAAAACCATGTGCCTTCAAAGCCAAGCAGAAAGAACTATTGATCGTTAGAATGCTGAACAATATCATGCATTCACCCCCAGTACAGGGATCTGGGCCTAAATCCATCATTTTTTTTTTTTTTCTCCCCATGCCATTCCAATTTAGACCCAGCGTATGCAAATCAGTCTTGACCTTGTTCCCCATGGGAACAGTCCAGCCTGAACTGTTAGGCCAGGTCCTGCCTGGACTGGAAACATGCATCCTAGGACCGTTTTCGGGGTATCACCCCTCATCAGCCAGCCTAGCTTGACTCCAGTGGCATGGAGAGAGCACAGCACCCACGTCTGGGCATACCCGTCCCACTCAGGGTGACAAATGCAAAAAGAGCAATTGATGGACAGAATGCTGAACAATGTCATGCATTCACCCCAGTACAGAGATCTGGGCCTAAATCCATCGTTTTTTTGCTCCCTATGCCCCAGGTCACATGCCCTCCAAGCTTCTGTTGTCTTCAGGCTGTCCGGTGTAAAAGACACTGGTGGGGCTTTTCAAGGCGTTTTCTCTTTTCTTCAGACTTCAATCTCTCTTCTCTGAGTTTCTTTAGCAGGTTCACTTATCTCCATCCCCTTTCACTTTGTTTCTTCATTCTCCGCATGTGGTTCAGTTTCTAAATCGTCACCAGTGTTGTATTTAATAAATGAAAACTTAAAGTAGATGTATTGAAGATGTTATTTCTTAGTTACAGGTAAATAGGTAAACGCCCCCACCAGGAGCAGCATCCTTGCTGCTCAGCCCACTCTCTCCAACTTACATTCATGCCAACCAGGCACTCATCAACATTCCATTACATCACACTCACACTGGCTGAGCAGCAGTGAACTGAGAACTATGGAGAGGATGCATAGCAACACCATAGGTTATAACACGTCCTCCCCTTATAGAAACAATTGAAAATACCAGCAGACGTAAGATGGAAATAAACAATGAATCAGTCCCCTAAATGTTAAAAATCATCAATTACAAAAGGACAAAAGATGGAAGTAAACTATCAATCAGTCCTATAGATATTCGACTCATAAGCAATCAAAACAGGTCAATTCTCTGGGGTACAGCGCATTACCACTTCACACCCTTTCTGCATACCACAACAGGATCAGGGGGTATGTACTCAAAACACAACTGCTAACAATTACCACACACTTTACCCAAACTCCTGCACATATTACAGGGGCTGAAACTAAAAAATTCCAGACCTTTAGCTTGACACCATATTTTAAACATCCAGCACAGCATTGGCATTGAAAAATACACTCAGGTAGCAAATTGAGCATGGCATACAAAAATCTCCACAAACAGCAAATTTAAAATGACATTGAAAAAATACACCCAGGCAGCAAATTAAGCATTGTATAGAAAAAATATCCACGAACAGTGAATTCAGAATAGCATTGAAAATATAGTCAGGCAGCAAATTCAGCATGGCATTAATAAAAATACACAGGCAGTAAATTCAGACTAGTACTCTGCAACGGGGTCTCCTGGCCTACTACTGGTTGGGGATTAACTCCCCTTGGCTGCTGAGGGTTCTTGGGGGCCAAGAACCCTATTGTTGCGATTACTAATTCCCTCACAGCCGGATTGCTGAGGCTTCGCCAGAGGCCCTGCCACCTTTCTCAACCACCCTGCACAGGGGCCTCCTGGCGTTCTACTGCTTGGGGGATGAATTCTCCTTGACTACTGAGGGCTGTTGGGGGCCAAGAACCACTATTGTTGTGATAACTAAGTCCCCCACACACAGACTGCTAAGACACCATCGGAGATGTCATGAGTGATGTCACTGACCATGTCATGAGTGATGTAATATGTGAGGTCATAAGCAGAGCACTGCAGGGGCATAAGTTATAGTTAGCTCATGTTACTATAACTGCTGAATTTCACTGGTTTTGTAAAGTGAAATCTGAGCCTAACTATAACTTCCTTGTAACCTTTGTTTTTTTCAGTGAATTTCTAAGTTTTTTTAAATTCTATTTCCTAACTATAATGTCCCTGTAACCTTTGTTTTTTTCCAATGAATTATATATATACATTTATATATATAGATATGGCTATCGAGGCAAGATGGCGTCTGAGTAGCAGCTACCCGATGCCGCTCTGCCAGTCTGACCCCTAACATAGTTAAAACCTCGCTTAAAATATTATATATCATCGGGCAAGTCTGACCGCATGGGCCGGCATTGCATCACGGCCTTTGTCATCCTCATGCGGGCTGGAGATCAGAGGGAGCGACGAGGAGTGAAGAGACGCCCGGCTCCGGTGTCACGAACAGCGTGCCGCGCCACTCTAGTATCTCCCACATCCTCGCATCACATCGCCCTGCGGCTGCCTGCAATGACGCGGCAGCCTGGTGCAGCTCTATCGGCAATCAGGGAATTCCTCACGACTCTGCCAGACGTCGTGATCGGAGGCAGCAACTGCAGCGGACTTCAACGAAAGTGGGTGCTACATTGTTTCCAGGACTCCTCAGAGACTAAAGAAAAGCAAGTAAGGATGGCAGGGCGAGGTGGTGGGAAAACCGCTAAAGTCAAAGATAATCATCTATCAGTGCCTGCAATGATTGAAGCGGTGCAGCAAACGCATTCAGACCCCCAAACAAGGCGCCCAGGTACGCGGGGATTAAAAAACAGAGAATGCCTGGATAATCTGAATTCCATTGATAAGGCTGAGCAGATGACCAAACAGACAAAAAGGCTACAAGCTAAAAAGATCATTAAGCTCACAGATAACGCTCAGATCTCTGATTCTCAGCCATTAATATCTAATATGTTTGGCCCGGCAGTGGTGGAAAAAGCGCATAATGAAACTGCCATGGTGGGGATACCTGAGGGGCAGATTGAACTAACCACTTCTGTAGTAGTTGGAGAAACCTCACAGGGACCCGCGGCGGCAAATATGTTAACACCGGTTCTACCAACATCTATGGAAAACACAGGAGTTGTCCCTACCACAGAGGCAGATATTCGCATAAACTATGAGGAGATTCAGAATGATCCTTTAAATGCCCCTTTGGCCCTTCTTCAGAAATTGGATACAAGAATACCTGGGACAGAGAACGGGGGTAAGGGGGGGGGGTTCAAACTGTACAAATACTGAAACTGTTTCACAGAAGTTTCCAGCTAATTCAGTAAACACTGCTACTCAGTGGTTGGAAAACCTCCACAGCATTGAAAAACCCCACTCTGTCACAGATGAGTCAGAGAGGTACGAGACCGGTATTTCGACATCCAGCGATGGTGAGAGGCAAGACGGGGGAAGTACGAGCTCAAAGGGCTCAGAGGACTCTCGGGAAGATACTATACAAAAAAAAAAGAAGTTGGAAAAGAAAAGGAGAAAACAAAAAAAAAAAAACGAAACAGACACAAGAGTGGGGCAACCACGGATCAAGGGAGTAACGCCGAGCTCAGATGGGATTACTCATCCTCACAGTTTGCGACTCCCTCAGATCAAACAGTATTCTCAGGCGGCAACCCCTCAACCATGGAAGATTGGAGAAGTGGAAACTCAGGAGCCCCCAGAAATAAGGAGGAGCCTTCCCTTGCTGAAGTCCTGCACTCAATCAAAAGTTTTCAGGAGGAGGTTAAGATCGACAACCGAAAAAACCGTCATGCCACTCAGAAACTACAGGGCGCGATAAGGAAAGTTGGTCGAACCTGTGTGGAGATAGTTGATAGAATGTCATCAGTAGAGGTGCGCACCGAAAATCTGGAAAAAGACGTTTCCTCCCTCCAAGCACAGGGGGATGAGCATGATGGGATAGTAAAGGTCTTAATGCTGAAGATTGAGGAGCAGGAGAACAGATCGCAACGCAATAATCTTCGCATTTTGGGGGTTCCCGAAGGAGCGGAAGGAAGTGATCCAATGGCTTACATGATTACACTTTTTAAAGGAGCATTTCCAGAGCTGCAACTCTGGGATTGGGATAGAGAGATACAACGCGTTCATCGCTTCCGATTAACTCCTTCTAAACGCCCTCAGTCTTCAGCGCAATATCCTCGCGCAATGCTAGTATATTTTGGCAACTTCCTCCTATGCCAGAAACTTTTTGATTTAGCGAGACCCACCAGCAAGAGGGAGTTTAATGGCGTTACCTTTTTTAGTCGGCCAGATTTTGCTCATGCCACAGTTGAGCGAAGATGGAGGATGAGGCAACTCTTTGCCCCCTTTCAACAAATTGGGGCAACGGTATACTTGCAAAACCCGGCACGTCTAAAAATGATCTTTAATGGGGTTACACGCAGCTTCATTTCCGAAATCCAGGCCCAAGCCTATCTGCAGGAGATTACAGAGACTAGAAGAGACAGAACCAAGAACTGAACCATCCAATCGCGTGCCTTAAGGTTTTAAAACAGAGGCTTTGAACGTTTTTTTCATAGAAAAAGATAGCACAAAGGATTATATTACCTGAAAACTTTGCGTTATAATGCATGATACAGGGGACAATTAAGCGAGGTCAATGACTACTAAATTGATTGAACTGTCAGTTCAGGGGTCGGATCGGGGGAGGGGGGCACGGGACCCTGATTGCCCAGATGTCCTCATCCTGGTTCTTGCTGAACCAGGTAGCCTCAGTGGGTGGTGGAGGGAGGCGGGTGGGGTCCACGGGGGATGGGGTAGGGTATGGGGAAGGGGAAGGGGCTGGCACTAGGAGGGTTATGCATTGTTTGGGGGCTTTTTTTTTGCTCTGTTTCAAATTGTGTGTTGCAGTTTGGGAGAATCTCGTTACATTTAGATGAGTAAATTACGCATAGCAACAATCAATGTGTGTGGCCTTAACGATATCAAGAAACGACGCAATACGACCGTAGCACTTAGGTTACTTAAAGCTGATATCCTATGTTTACAGGAAACACACATAGAAAGGACGCAAATTCATCTGTTAGATTCACTTGGTTTTACAGTAGTTGGGGCTACTACCCAAAATGCTAGGATACGAGGGGTGGCAATTTTATCAGCAAAACGGTCACTCCAATTTATACGCACACTGACTGATTCAAATGGAAGGTGGGTTATCACAGTATGTCGAAGGGAAAATGGGAACTTACTTACGATATGCACCATATATGGCAGCACCGCAGATGATTGAGCAATTTTTGATTTTCTGAATAATGAATTGGCCGAATGGCCACTACCTTTAGTCATCTGCGGTGACTTTAATATTAACCTGCCAGCAGACAAGAGCATAACCGGTGATAGAAACTGGACATACAATGGACGCAAACCAAAAGTTTTTAAAGCCCTCAAGGATTTATGTAGGGAGCAAGCACTCATCGATATTTGGCATTCACAACACCCCACGGACTCCGGCTATACCTTCTATTCTTTCCCGCACAATAAGATTGTGAGACTAGACTATATCTTTGCATCCCAGCCTATTCCTCTCGAGTGCTCAATAGAAAAATCTCCACGTATAGTGGCAGACCATAATCCCTTAGTCGTGGAAATAAGGGGGGTAACGGTGGCCAATAGAGATTTTGCTAACTGGACCTTTGAGCGATCCCTCCTTTTAAATGATGAGTACTGGAAGCACATGAAACACTGGATGTCACAGTTTATTAAGGATAATCTAGGTAGCAGAGGGATTGAGGTGGTTTGGGATGCACTAAAAGCAGCAATCAGAGGAGAGACACTTAGCTTTTCACTCACTTTAAATAGAGAAAAGTGTCAACAATGGGATAAACTTCAATCTCACCTGGCTGAGGCAGAAGAAAACTTAATTACTGTTCTTAGGGATGGGGAGGACTCAGCTGATGCGCAAGCAAGAATAATATCAGCAAAATCGGCCGTCATGGGGGTAATTGCTAAAAGAGCAGCGGATAGATTAGCAATTTGGAAGAGGGAGGCATATAAATGCAGCGAGCAGGTTGGACACCACCTTGCGATTAGGGCAAGACAAAAAGCCACCAGGAATATCATTACAGCCGTCAAAAACTCTGCGCAAGAAGTTGTCTCAGATGTAGAGGGCATTCGCAAGGAGTTCCTTGCTTATTATCAGGATCTATATCACGAGACGACCACTGCCCAGTTAGATGATATTGCTAATTACTTAAACCAAATCCCAGCGGTGCAATTATCGCATGACGACCAGGCTCTACTTGATGAGCCCCCCCAATGGATTGACATACTGCTCTGCATTAACTGTCTTCCTAATAATAAAGCCACCGGGTTGGATAATATTCCAAGTGAATTTTATAAAAGATTCTCCACGGAATTAAAAGAGATCATGCTTCTGCTATTCACTCATGTGTTCAGGGGGGAAAACCACCAGAGTCATGGTCACAAGCTAAAATCATTATATTCCTGAAAAAGCATAAATCGGCACTGGATCCCGCCTCGTACCGCCCTATAACCCTGATAAATGCGGATAGCAAAATCTACTCGAAAATCCTGGCGGTTCGATTAGCAGGGGTAATACACAAAGTTATATCCCCGAGACAGCACGGATTTATACCGGGACGAGGCACAGTAGATCATGTTAGGAGGATCATTTCTCTGTTCGATGCAGTGCACATCTCAGGAGATCCAATGGCACTTGTTCTTCTCGACGCCGAGAAGGCTTTTGACAGGGTCTCCTGGCCTTTCTTATGGGAGATTCTGTCAAGGGTTGGGATAGGTCAGGGATGTATACAAGCATTTAAGATGCTGTATTATCAACCTACAGCAAGATTATTTTTAAATGGTGCCCTAACCGATTTTTTTAAAATAAAAAGGGGGACTCGCCAGGGATGCCCAAGCTCACCTCTCCTGTTTGCACTCTATATAGACCCTTTTTTACGCCTGCTGGAAAGCAATCAGAAAATTAGTCCTATTATTTCATATGGGAGGGAGACGAAAGTTCTGGCCTATGCCGACGACATTGCCTTGGTGACTGCTAATCCGGAAATATCTATGGCTGAGGTTGAATTAGAGGCGGCTAGGTTTGGAAGCTTGTCTGGATATTCCCTTAATAGATCCAAAACCCAGATAATTTGTAAGAATGTTGATATGAGTCAAGACATAAGACAGGTTGAAAAAGCTACGTATCTTGGAGTGGAAGTTATGGCAACCGTTGAGAAGATAGTTGAGTGCAATATTGATCCCTTGATTGATAAAATCAAACCCGAATTAATCCGACTACACAAACTGCATCTTTCAACAATAGGGAGATGTAATTTAATTAAAATGCTTTTTTCCCCTAAACTTTTATACTTTATAAGAGCTATTCCGCTAGAATTTAGTAACACGTGCCTAAAAAAGATCGAAGATTTGTTCTCACGATTTATATGGGCCTATGCAAAACCCAGAAGAGCTTACAAATTTCTTTCTCTACCAAAGGAAATGGGGGGGCTGGCTCTGCCAAATATAAGGCTTTATTATTGGGCAACCACTCTTTTGCACAATCTTACTCTTTTATCAGAAAATGTTACAGATAATCTTTTGGGAGATAAACCTACGCCTATAGAACTCATAATGGGTAAAGATGCATGGGGGTGGATCTGGCGGTTTTTAAATGATTCCCATTACAAGAAGGTACGCTTTAAAACGCTGGCGCCCGGGTTTAAATGTATGAAGTCGGTTCGCAAAATGCTAGGTCTGGGTCGTCTGAACTACTACACACCAATATATAATAATCCAAATCTGCCTGACATTTTTAAAGACTCATTACTTAAAAAGTGGCAAAAGAAGGGCCTGTTGACACTGGGGGATTTATATTCTCTCTCTGATATAGCTTCTTTTGAGAGTCTTAAAGAAAGATTTAAACTGGACTGGAAAGATTTTTATAAATACCTGCAAGTACGTGATTTTTTAAGGAGAAAGTGTGGCGGTCCAGCAGGATTTATTAACAATCCCATTATTGATAATCTAAGAATGAATCATCCATCTATCGGAACTGTGTATAACTCTCTTAATATATTAATGCCGGATGATTTAACAATACGAGCCAGGAAGTGGAAAGAGGAAATTGATATATCAGAAGATTTATTTTTCCACTCAGCCGAGTTAGCACAAAATTTGTTAATTCCAGCGCGACTTCAAGCCCAGTACTATAAATCCTGCTTTTCGCTGTACTATACTCCAAAGAAGATCGCAAAATGGGGGACGGGGAGAGGGACTTTTTGCCCACGATGTTCGCTTTATCAGGCTGACCTTAATCACGTTTGCCTCTTGTGATGTATTATGTAAATTAAAACTTGAGATTACGAATTTTTTTAAAGAAATGCTAGGGAGGGACATCTTCCTTTCTCCCTCCCTGATCTGTCTAGGGGTGGATCAGGAGATGCAAGGCAAACCTGGAGAGTATCTGATTTTCATAGCCATGGCAATATATCGTCTCTGCCTTGCCTCAGCCTGGCTGGATTCATCTCCCCCTGTGTACCATCAATGGCTAACAAGATTAGTGGCAAATTATAATTTTGAAAAAGCCATCTATGGAAAAAGAGGAGTACGGTCCTGCAAGAAGGGGCTAAAGATTTGGGAACCTCTGACCAAATGGCTCGAGAGATAATTGAGATAATCCAATTCTTCTTTATTTCTTCTATTTATTTCTTTATTTTTTACTTCTCTCTTCTTTGTTTTCTTTTTCTCTTCTTCTTTTTCTGCTTTCAAAATTCATATAAAGCTGTGCCAACCCCGGGGGTGGGAGTGGGGGTTAAAAATGTATATAAAATGTGTGCATGATGAACAACTGCTGATTTATATTAAGTTTTATTTACGATAAGTAACTTATTTAATATATATGCAACCTACCTGCGGTGGTACAATACATGTATGCTTTGTACTTATAAACTATTCGCAAAGTGATTGAAAAAATGAAGTGCAATCTGTTTCACTGTAATCATGCACCAATAAAAAAAATTAAAAAATCAACAACAAAAAAATCAATCAGTCCTATAGATATTCGACTCATAAGCAATCAAAACAGGTCAATCCTCTGGGGTACAGCGCATTACCACTTCACACCCTTTCTGCATACCACAACAGGATCAGGGGGTATGTACTCAAAACACAACTGCTAACAATTACCACACACTTTACCCAAACTCCTGCACATATTACAGGGGCTGAAACTCAAAAATTCCAGACCTTTAGCTTGACACCATATTTTAAACATCCAGCACAGCATTGGCATTGAAAAATACACTCAGGTAGCAAATTGAGCATGGCATACAAAAATCTCCACAAACAGCAAATTTAAAATGACATTGAAAAAATACACCCAGGCAGCAAATTAAGCATTGTATAGAAAAAATATCCACGAACAGTGAATTCAGAATAGCATTGAAAATATAGTCAGGCAGCAAATTCAGCATGGCATTAATAAAAATACACAGGCAGTAAATTCAGACTAGTACTCTGCAACGGGGTCTCCTGGCCTACTACTGGTTGGGGATTAACTCCCCTTGGCTGCTGAGGGTTCTTGGGGGCCAAGAACCCCTATTGTTGCGATTACTAATTCCCCCACAGCCGGATTGCTGAGGCTTCGCCAGAGGCCCTGCCACCTTTCTCAACCACCCTGCACAGGGGCCTCCTGGCGTTCTACTGCTTGGGGGATGAATTCTCCTTGACTACTGAGGGCTGTTGGGGGCCAAGAACCACTATTGTTGTGATAACTAAGTCCCCCACAAACAGACTGCTAAGACGCCATCGGAGATGTCATGAGTGATGTCACTGACCATGTCATGAGTGATGTAATATGTGAGGTCATAAGCAGAGCACTGCAGGGGCATAAGTTATAGTTAGCTCAGGTTACTATAACTGCTGAATTTCACTGGTTTTGTAAAGTGAAATCTGAGCCTAACTATAACTTCCTTGTAACCTTTGTTTTTTTCAGTGAATTTCTAAGTTTTTTTTAATTCTATTTCCTAACTATAATGTCCCTGTAACCTTTGTTTTTTTCCAATGAATTATATATATACATTTATATATATAGATATGTATTTATAGGGTGGCAGGGGTATTTTTTAGGATGGGTATGGGTTTTTGGGTGGCAAGCGTAATTTTAGTTTTAGGATGAGTATGGGGTTTTGGGTGCTAATGGAATTTTTAGGGTGGGTATGATTTTTTGAATGGCAAGGATAATTTTAGGGTTTAGCGTGGGTATGAGTTTTTGGGTGGCCAGGGAAATTTTAGGGTTTAGGGTGGGTATGGGTCTTTGGGTGGCAAGGGTAAATTTAGGGTTTAGGATGGGTATGGGTTTTTGGCTGGCATGGGTAATTTTAGTGTTTAGGATGAGTATTGGGTTTTGGGTGCCAAGGGAATTTTTAGGGTGGATATGTTTTTTGGGATGGCAAGGATAATTTTAGGGTTTAGAGTGGGTATGAGTTTTTGTGGGGGCCAAGGAAATTTTAGGGTTTAGGGTGGGTATGGGTTTTTGGGTGATAAGGGTAATTTAAGGGTTTAGGGCTATATATATATATATATATATGTATCCCTAAACCCATATATATTACCTACTGGCGGTCGCCAGTAGGTAGTTATAGTTAGGACCTTGTTTCTATTAAAAAAGCGTTTTTTCTTTTGCCAATATCTTTGGAGCCGTTTGACGAATCTTCACGAAATTTTCAAAACTAATGGTTGACTCAGGTCAGCTCCTGTCTTGACAGTTTCGGGGTGATTCGTCAAGTGGGGGCCGAGAAAAAAGGGAAGTCCCAAAACGCATTTTCCCCATGTTAATTTCCATAGGAACTTTACACATGGCTGCGGCCCGAACTGAACGGAATTTCACCAAATTTGGCAAAAAGGTAGCTCTTGGTTCAGAAAGCAACCTTTTTTTTTAAATGGTGTAAATCCGTTCAGTAGTTGCTGAGAAATTCAAAAAATAAAAATATCGATAGCTGAGCACCAAGGAGGATTCGCGAACCCTCCTGAGCACGAGCTTCATTCTGATTGGCTGCCAACACTCCAAACCAGGAAGTGTTGGCAGCCATCTTGTTACTCGGTAACCGAGTCACAAGAAAACAGTAGAAAAAAAGGGTAAAAAACAAGAAAAGGGGGCAGTGTAGAAACACCCTGACCCCCTAGGCCTGCTCAGGGGGTCCCACAAGGATCCCCAGGGCCAAAAAAAGCATATTTTTTTTTTTTTTAAAAGGCCGAATTTGTGCTGGGTGCGCGAATTCGGCAGAGAAAATTTTAAAAAACGAAGAGCGGGCTCCCGCGCTTCGTTTTAATGAGCCCCCGGGTGGGCCAGGTCCAGGGGGCAATATGTAAATATATGTGGGGGCCGCGCAGGCCCACCCCCGGGGCTTTCTTTAATCATGCACGGGGGCACGTGGCCCCCCGCAGCCCTGGGGACCCCCACCTCCCCGGGGCTTTGTTTAATTGTGGGTGGGGAGCCTCATGGGCCCCCCCAGCCCCGGGGGCCGCCACCTCCCCAGGCCTATTGCAAAAATTAAGTGTGGGGGGGCTCCTGCCCCCCCACACTGCCCCGGGGACCACCACCTGCCCGGGACATTTAATAAATAACATACGGGGGTCCGTAGCGGACCCCGGGGACCAACACCTCCTTGGAACTATTTAAATTTGGGAGGGGGGCCACGCGGGGCCACGCAGCCCCACTCCTGGAGCCCTCGATGGCCCTGGGGACCGCCATCCCCCAGGGCCTGCTCCTGCAATGTCCCGGGGTGCCCACCCCCGGGACATTGTCGTTTGCTATGGCAGAGTGGGAGCACGGCTCCCGCCATGCCATAGCAAACACTGCTTTGCTTCTTGGAAGCGAGAGCAGGAAACCTGCTCTCGCTTCCAAGAAGCAAAGCAGAATTGCTTTTGGACAAGGGGAGCTGCATGTTAGCAGCTCCCCTTGTCCAAAAGCAATCCCGGCTCCCGCAGGAGGCTGGGTGCCGGCAGGGACCGTGGGGGCATTGGGGCTCCCCCCACGGTCCCCATTGCTGAGGCCAGGCCCTGGGGATGGGGTCCCCGGGGCCAATAGTGGCCCAGGGAAGGGGGGCCACGCGGCCCCCTTCCCGTTTAAAAAAAAAAATGCTCAGGCCCTGGGGGATGGGGTCCCCAGAGCCCAAAAATAATTAAGGGAAGGGGGGCCACACAGCCCCCCTTCCAAAAACAAAATTTAAAAAAAGCCGGCATCTTGCCGGAGGCCCCGCCCCCTCCCTGCACCACTGTGCAAAAGTGCCTCCTGGCGTGTTTTGGATTGGGGGATTAAGCCCCTTTGAATACTAAGGGTCCTTAGGGGACAACTAGCCCACCAGATACCTCCAGTAACCCCACACAGTGGGATTGCTGAGAGGTGGTCCGAGGCCACGCCCCTTTTTACACCACTCTGCAAACATGTCTCTTGGCGCACTGCTGGTGGGGCGATGAGGTCCTGGGGGCAATATGTAAATATATGTGGGGGCCGTGCAGGCCCCCGCAGCCCCGGGGACTGCCACCCCTGGGGCTTTCTTTAATTATGCGTGGGGGCACGTGGCCCCCCGCAGCCCTGGGGACCCCCACCTCCCCGGAGCTTTGTTTAATTGTGGGTGGGGGGCCTCATGGGCCCACCCAGCCCCGGGGACCGCCACCTCCCCGGGCCTATTGCAAAAATTAAGTGTGGGGGGGCTCCTGCCCCCCCCCCCACACTGCCCCGGGGACCACCACCTCCCTGGGGCATTTAATAAATAACATACGGGGGTCCGTAGCGGACACCGGGGACCAACACCTCCCTGGGACTATTTACATTTTGGGAGGGGGGGGCCGCGCGGCCCCACTCCTGGAGCCCTCGATGGCCCTGGGGAACGCCATCCCCCAGGGCCGGCTCCTGCAATGTCCCGGGGTGCCCACCCCCGGGACATTGCCGTTGGCAGGGTGGGAGCACGACTCCCGCCATGCCATAGTAAATACTGCTTTGCTTCTTGGAAGCAAAGCAGAATTGCTTTTGGATAAGGGGAGCTGCATGTTAGCAGCTCCCCTTGTCCAAAAGCAATGCCGGCTCCCGCAGGAGGCGGGGTGCCGGCAGGGACCGTGGGGGCATTGGGGCTCCCCCCACGGTCCCCATTGCTGAGGCCAGGCCCCGGGGGATGAGGTCCCCGGGGCCAGAAGTGGCCCAGGGGAGGGGGACCACGTGGCCCCCCTCCTGGCAAAAATAAAAAATGTAATTTAAAAAAAACGAGGACAGGCCCTGGGGATGGGGTCCCCGGGTCCAATAGTGGCCCAGGAAAGGGGGGCCACGCGGCCCCCTTCCCGTTAAAAAAAAAAAATGCTCAGGCCCTGTGGGATGGGGTCTCCAGGGCCCAAAAATAATTAAGGGAAGGGGGGCCACACAGCCCCCCTTCCAAAAACAAAATTTAAAAAAAGCCGGCATCTCGCCGAAGGCCCCGCCCCCTCCTTGCACCACTGTGCAAACGTGCCTCCTGGCGTGTTCTCGATTGGGGGATTAAGCCCCCCTGAATACTAAGGGTCCTTAGGGGACAACTAGCCCACCAGGTACCTCCAGTAACCCCACACAGTGGGATTGCTGAGAGGTGGTCCGAGGCCACGCCCCTTTTTACACCACTCTGCAAACATGTCTCTTGGCTCACTGCCGGTGGGGCGATGAGGTCCCTTTGTGACCTGAGGACTTCAGGACTAAAGTGGACTTCATCCCCCAAGCAGCAGTGGCCTTGGACCACCTCTTAGCAATCCAGCTGTGTGAGGCTTACTGGAGTTAACAGGAGGGCTAGTTGGCCCCCAGGGACCCTCAGGAGGCAAGGGGACTTCATCCCCCAACCAAGAGCGTGCCAGGAGGCGCGTTTGCAGAGTGGTGGAGAAAGGGGGCGTGGCCTCTGTCTACCTCTCAGCAATCCCACTGTGTGGGGCTTACTGGAGGTAACAGGTAGGCTAGTTGGCCCCTAAGGACCCCCAGCAGCGAATTGAACTTTAATCCCCATCCAAGAGCGCACCTGGGAGCACGTTTGCAGAGTGCTGGGGAAAGGGAGCGTGGCCTGCAATGACAACTTAGCAATGCTGTTGTGTGGGACTTACTGGAGGT
The DNA here is from genome assembly GCA_963921515.1 of Calotriton arnoldi. Taxonomy (NCBI): domain Eukaryota; kingdom Metazoa; phylum Chordata; class Amphibia; order Caudata; family Salamandridae; genus Calotriton; species Calotriton arnoldi. The sequence continues at coordinate 2,774,660 of CAWUFW010000269.1, read as the reverse complement.
AATAGGAGGGGTAGTTGGCCACCAAGGTTGTCCTTGGGGGCCAACTACCCTCCTGCTACCTCAAGTAAGTCTCACACAGTGGTATTGGTAAGAAGTCTTCGGAGGCCACGCCCCCCCTTTCTCTACCGCTCTGCAAACGTGCTGTTGCTTGGCACACTATGGGTTGGGATGAAGTCCACTTTGCTCCTGAGGGACTTTGGGATCCAAGAAGCCCTCCTGGTACCTCCTGTAAGTCCTACGCAGCGGAATTCCTGAGCGCTGGTCGGAGGCCCAGCCCCCTTTCTCCACCTCTCTGCAAACGCGACTACTAGTTAAAGAAGCATTTGCAATGTAATAGGTTTCACATTTGCGAGAGTTAGAGCTATAGGCATTGTAAATGTAAAAGTGTTTTACTAATGTTTCTTGGAGTGGAGTGGATGTAGGTTGTGTGTAGTGGAATTATGTGGTATGATGTGCAGCGAAATTAGGTGGATAGACTTTGACTTTGATGTGGATAGAAAGTATGTGGTATTTAGTGTATAGGAATTATGTAGAGTGGGATTATGTGTTATGGAGAGTAATTACGTGGTAGGGTAGTCTGTGTTGTGGAGTGGTAACCTCGAGTTTAGTCTTCCTCATTTCCATAGAAGCTAAACTATAAACCCAATGAGACAAAAAAAAGAAGGAACCACTGAGGAGCACTTCTGGACCTAGTCATAGGTATGAGCAGGGCCACTGGAATTATGCGACTGTTTGGCTGCACTGACTTTTGCACAGTTATACATTTTCTGCATTTGCCACATAATCCATCATCTGCTGCATAATCTGTAGATTTGAACAAAAAAAACCTTGTTTCTAGCTCAAACGTTATAAAAAATGCAGCGACAAGTGTTACAGGTTGGTGGAAGGCCCTTTGCAAACCTAGAATGGTCACCTGTTACTTATTGCTAAATGTGGGTATTAAATTGGTACTGATAGTGTGCAAACCACTCTTGCTTCTTTCTGCGTCTCTCTTGCCTCTTTCTGCATTTCTGTTGCTTCTTTCTGTACCTTTCTTTTTATGCACTTCTTTTGCCTCGTTCTGCTCATCTCTTCCACTTTCTGCACCTCTCTTGCCTCTTTCTGTACCTCTATTGCCTTTCTGCACCTCACTTCCTTCTTTCTGTACCCCTCTTGCCTCTTTCTGCACCCTTCTTCCCTCTTTTTGCACCTCTTTTGCCTCTCTCTGTACCCCTGTTCCCTCTTTCTGCACCTCTTGCCTTTTTCTGCAGTTCCCTTGCCTCTTTCTGCATCTCTTTTGCTTATTTCTGCATTTCTCTTGCCTCTTTCTGCAGCCCTCTTGCCTCTTTCTGCACCTCTGTTGGTTCTTTCTGCACTGCTCTTACTTTTTTCTGCACCTCTCTGCTTCTTTCTGCACTTCTCTTGCTTCTTTCTACACCTCCCTTGCTTCTTTATGCACCTCTCTTGCCTCTTTCTTTACACACAGGGCTACTTTTAATCTGACCTCAGGCTCAGCAGTGCACACATGCAAGCGCAGAAAAGGGCTGCTGGCCTCTAAACTGCCATGCCCTATTATATGCTATGGACTTAGAGGTAGTTTTAATCCCCCTGCCCTATTATGTACTAGGGCCTTACAGGGGAGGTCATGCCAATCACAGGGGTACCCCAAACCATAGTGTACCCTTGTGTATGTATGTGTTATCACTGTATTCTAATTGTCTTTCAGCATAGCACTGGCTCTGGGCCGGGTTAGGCAGAGCCCAGGGTCAGTCAGAGTCAGTTACCACCAGTACCAGTCAGCAAAAAGTTGGGGGGTGCCCAGGGTACAGGATGACTTTGCAACAAGGCCTCTTTCTGCACCTTTGTTGGTTCTTTCTGCACATCTCTTGCTTCTTTCTGTACCTTTCTTCCTCTTTCTAGACTTCTGTTGCCTCTTTCTGCATTTCTCTTGCTTCTATATGCGCCTTTCTTCCTCTTTCTGCACATGTCCTACCTATGTAGGCATAGTTAGAAATTAGCATTTAAAAAACCTTAGAAATTCACTGAAAAAACCATAGGTTTCTGGGACGTTATAGCTGAAAATTAGCATTTAAAAAACCTTTGAAATTCACTGAAAAAAACATAGGTTTCAGGGACGTTATAGTTAGAAATTAGCATTTAAAAAACCTTAGAAATTCACTGAAAAAAACACAGGTTTCAGCGACATTATAGTTAGTTGGACATTTCACTCGTACAAAACCAGAGATATTCGGCCGTTATAGTTACTTGAGGTAACTATAACTCGTGCCCCCGCAATGCACTGTTGATGACGTCACATATTACATCACTCATGACATGGTCCGTGACATCACTGATGACATCACTGATGACTCCTCAAATGACATCACTGATGACATCATCCACGTGATAATCTGATGCACCTCCTCACACCCTAATATAACCTTTGATACACCCACTCTAAAATACAGACTACAATTTTCAAAACCAAAGACACACCAATACCAGTTACTGAAATAACCCACTCACTGATTCCTAGGTCTACAGACACATCTACTCATTCACCCATACAGTCACTCATACATGCAGTCACTCATCAATGCAGCACTATCATATGCACACATACACCTATACAGACACTCACACACCGCCACTCATCCAGAGTTACTCACACACATAGACATGCAAAGAATCAATCACACTCCCATTTACTTACCTACACAATTATACACACACCACCTCACTTATTCATACAGATACTAACACATACTTACTCTCTTATACAATCACTGACACAAGCACACACTCATCCATAGTCACTCTCACAATCACTCACTCTCACATATAGTCATTTATATAGTCCAACACTCACATATACTGCCTTTCACATATGTAGTTACTCACACATGTACCACTGAGACATCTAAACACTCACCAACACGTCCATACATACACTCACCCACCCATACAGCCCATCACAGACGCACTCTTGAACCCATACACCCAGTGAATCACCCACTCACATATCTATGCACGAAGTCACACACCCCCCACCCACACACTCAGGCACCCATACAGATACTCAGACAACGAATCAATAACCCATATAGACACTCATGTAGCTACTCACCAATCCATGCAGCCACTTACACACCAACTGACAGACTGATACAGACATTCACACAGTTTAGTCACTAACTCATACATTCAGTAAGACACGTTTAATCACTCACTTATACAGTCAGTCACGCACCTACTAAATCATCCATACAGACACTCATACACCCACTCATTCTTCAATACACCTTGGCATATATATATATATAAAACATATTTAAACCTTTTAGAAAAACTCAGTCACTGGATGATGTCATCAGTGATGTCATTTGAGATGTAATCAGTAATGTCACTGACCATGTCATGAGTGATGTAATATGTGACGTCATCAGCAGTGCATTGCGGGGGCGCGAGTTATAGTTACCTCAACTAACTATAACGGCTGAATTTCTCTGGTTTTGTACGAGTGAAATGTCCAACTAACTATAACGTCCCTGAATCCTGTGGTTTTTTCAGTGAATTTCTAAGGTTTTTTAAATGCTAATTTCTAACTATAACGTCCCTGAAACCTATGGTTTTTTCAGTGAATTTCAAAGGTTTTTAAATGCTAATTTCTAACTATAATGTCCCTGAAACCTATTGTTTTTTCAGTGAATATATATATATATATATATATATATATACATACATATATATATACTGCCAGGATTTTACATAAAATTACCAAACATCAATCAGCTAGTCCAACATTGGCAGCTTTGCATTGGCTTCCAATTCAGAGAAGGATTCATTTCAAGGCCCTATGTATCATCCATCGGATAATAAATGGAAGAGGCCCAACCATCACCCATAAACTGGCCTCCTACATCCCTAGGAGACCCTTGCGGTCAGATACACATGGACTTCTGACAGTACCCAAAATCAGGAGAGCAGGATATGTTGGCCGTTCGTTTCCATACGTAGTACGAAACTTTGGAACGATCTCATCGCAGACCTGAGATCTCAACAGTTGGGAGTTAAGTTCAGGAAGCTTTTTAAAACCCAGCTGTTTTAGCACTCTGGAATGTTCCAAAGTGCACTTGATGCTTCGGCTGGTGTGGTTTCGTTCAGCACTGGGACGCCCGGTTGGGTAACTACACACTTTACAAAAAACGCCAGAATATAATATATATGTGTGTGTTAATAAAAAAAATAGAAATGAGGTAAACTTGCCTGTAAATTTCCTACCATGCATATATGCCTTTACAATGCATGCATTTACAACAGAAATGTAAGTATTTTATAAGTATAAACCCATTACACCTATAAATATTAATATATATATATATATATGCACATATATATATATATATATTTTTTTTAAAGGGTTTATACTTACCTGTAAAATACTTATATTTTCATTGTAAAGGCATTCATGGTAAAGGCATATTTGTGGTAAAAAATGTTAAGACTTTCGTTGTAATGACGCTGTTGTTGTTCCAGCATAGTTGTGAATTGCAGTAATTGTTCCATCATACATCCATCTTGGCCAAGCGATGAACAACTTGTTGGCACACAAGTCACCATAAATCAGCATAATCTTTAAACTTAAACAGGTTATATGGCCAAGACTTCTGATGACTGCAGGCCATCTGGTCACAAAGACACTTGTGGGGCTTCCAGGGCTTTTCTCTTTACTTCTTAAGCTTAAATCACTCTTTGTCTTTGTTTCTCGTAGACTTAATTTTCCTCTTCAATCTCCTTTCATGCGTAGGTTACTTTTCAGCTCATTGCCAGTGTTGTAAACAAAGATACCCTCTTTGTAGGCAAGTAGCCAAGTCATGTAGATTATAAGGTAGATTTATTGAAGATGATATAGCTTAGTTACAGATTACAGGTTAGGTATAAATAGCCCCATCAGGAGCAGCCCCTATCTCCAACTGACATTCTTACCAACCAGGTACTCATCAACATTCCATTACAAGTGTGGCTCAATGGTTAGAGCGGCAGACCCTGATGCAGAGATCTGGCCCGGGACCAGGGTTCAATTCCCGCCTCGGCGGGTCTTGGGCTCAATTTCCTCGGACCTGATAATTCTCGCCTCGGTGCCTATTCTAATCATGGGTCCCACTCTGCAACTCTGGGCAATAGCTTGCTTAATCTCCACAACGGCCCCAACAGCGCTGGGATGCCTGGCTTCACCCTGGGGGTGCCCAGGAGTGGACATTTCACAGGGAAAAGCCAGGAAGGGTTCCACAGCGGTATGCGTACAGCGCCTGGACACCCCTTTGGGGGTATGGGTGCGCTTTACAAGTACAAATTTCATTTCATTTCATTTCATTACATCACACACACAATGGCTGAGCAGCAGGGAACTGAGGAACTATGGAGAAGATGCACTATAACAACATCAAGTTACAACATATTCATAAGTGAATCTTAGAGGAGTGTCAAATGAGTGGACAGGAAAAGGCAATACAAATGAGATGATCACTCTCAGAGTTATGCCTTTTCCAGTCATCTAAACTTACACCTCGGGCATACTTCATTTTGGTGTCAAAACATAGGTTTTGGGGGTCAAGTATTCTTATAGAGACAGAAAATAACTCATCAGAACAACCCCTTCCACCATTTTCCAAAAGGGTGGCTCTATAATGATGTGTTTTAGCCATCATATTGGTAATTTATTTTGATATTGTTTTTGTTTCAGGTTTTCCGTTGTTTCAGATCCGTAAACATGAGTGAAGCAGGTGTTAGCAGAGGATCTTTACCTCCTGACAGTGTTGCTAACTACAAAATCTGAGGACTCCTTCAACAAAGAAAAATGTGTCTTATGCAAAACTAATCAGAAAGAAAAGCTAACATCATCTGCGGCTGGACAGAAGAGAGTTTGAGATGCTGCAGAAATACAGCTAGATGAAGTTTACAAAAAATTTAAACTCATGTATGAAGAAATTAAATATTTTATCATTTTAACAACAAATGCTACAAGTCGTATACAATGGAAAAAAGCCTGGAAACAATTAGTCAAAAATAGCAGAAAGCAGTGAATCACAACAAGAATCCGAGTCTTCTGAGAAAGCGACGACAACCAAATCCAATGCCCATCAACTTACAGATTGATGGCTACCCCTCGTCCATCTCCAACAACTGATTAGAAAACAGAGGATCTTCAATGTGTTATCTCTGGTTTAGCCAGAACAAGGGCCAAAGGGATTGACAAGAGAACAAAAACAGAGTATATGAGTCTCAAAGAGCAACAATGTTTTTATCTTCAGCTAGTTTCTTCCAAGTTGACGTTTTCAGCTGAGTAGCTGATCTAAACAGAGAGGTGAATGTATTTGCCCACCCGAACTGCATGCGTGCATACATTGGAAAATATGAATGTAGGAGGAACAATCTGCGATTTTTGGGTATTCCAGAGGATAAAGGAGTCACGGATATCCGCCTCTATATGGTTGATCTACTAGCCAAAGCCTTTCCCGAGCTGACGGGATGGAATTGGGCTCATGAAATTCAGCGAGCTCACCAAGTCCCTATGGTACTAAAACAATTTAATGGAGTAGACAGCAAACCCAGAGCGGTACTAATTTACTTTGGAAACTATCTTCTCCGGCAGCTCGTATTCGAGAAAGCTAGACCAGATAAAAAGTGTCAACTGGACAGCATAGAGTTCTTCACATGGCCGGACTTCTGCCATGCAAGGGTAGGGAGATGCTGGTGGTTAAGACAAATGATTAATCTGTTTCAGACAAAAGGGGCACAGGCCTACCTGTTGAACCCGGCCAAGTTGAAAGTTATTGTGGGAGATAGATCCCTCTTTTTTACATCTGAAATTAAAGCTAAGGAGTTTTTGGAAGAGCTAAATGGGAAAGCCTAGCGAAACATGAGCTAATGGAACAGTATGGAGATTTGGTTACGGGGTGGTGTGCTTTGGTTTTTTGTTTTTTTTTCTTCTTTCTTGTTTTTTTTCTTTTTGCTCACTAATGTCTGGGTGGGTGCTGGATATTGTTTATGCAATGGTTACAATTGATACAAGGGGGTTCTCAGGGATCACGGAACGGCATTGCTTCATCACACACCAGACCTACGGTCTGGAAGCTTCTAGGGGGAGGATGAGAGGGGAGGGGGAGGGGAGGAATATGGGCAAGAGGAGGGTGTAGCTCCGGGGAGCTTCGGGAGGATCAAAAGGGGGAAAAAGCCTGACAAGGTACATGAAAACAAGAGTAATAAAAACAAATATGAGAGGCAATCAAAATGGATGGCAGTTTTCTGTAATTAGTTATGGATAAAATACGGATATGCTCGGTAAATGTTGGAGGGCTTAACAATAGGAAAAAAAGGGCCAGGGTGTATGAGGTTTTGGAATACAGAGATTATTTGTTTGCAGGAGACTCATATTCCATGGAGCAATAAAGATCAATTGCAGATTAGAGGCTATGAAATGATAATATGCTCCTCACAAACAACGATGAAAAAGGGGAGTAGCCATATTCATTAGGCAAAATGTGGGCAGTGTGAAGCGAACGCTGGCAGATAAATGGGGAAGATGGGCCATTGCTACACTAAGTACGGGCCTTACGATTGCAAACCGTTTATGGCTCAAATCAAGATGATTCTAGAATCTGGGGTGATCTTGAGATCGAGCTTGCTTCGTGGCCAACTCCATTAATAATATGTGGGGATTTTAATATCCATCTTGGGATCACACAGGATACTGGGATACATTATAAGGGCAGGAAACCACAGGTTTATCGGGCTTTAAAAAACTTCAGGGATAGTCATGGGTTGTTGGACGTATGGGCACATAAAAATACTATAGATCCTGGATATACCTATTTTTCATCTCCACATCAGAAATATGTGTGTTTAGATTATTTTATGGCTTCTATTACGATGTTAGGTGAAATGACCATAACCAAACTACCCCAAATTTTCTCTGATCATAACCCGCTTCTTTTGGAAATAAACCAACAGGAGACAGTGAGGGGAAAACAATTTTGCTGGACATTTGACAGAAAACTTTTAATACATGAGGCATTTCAGAGTTATATTAGGAAATGGGCTAAAGAATTTTTTTAATATGAACCGGTATAGCGCCTCACGAATTATAGTGTGGGACTCCTTTAAAGCAGGAGTGAGGGGAGAAGTGATAAGCTATGTAGGCCGACAACGGAAAGAGCGTCGGGATAAGATCAATTCTTTAATAACAACTGGAAAGGGAGCATACTCCATTGATAGATCGAGGGAGACAGACGGCAGGACAAGAGGTTATTGATGAGGTGAGATCTAAAATAGCAGTCTTGAAATCAGAAATAAATGGCTTTTTCCAGCTTCAAGTTGCCCAAACATACCAAGCATATCAGAAAGATATGTACGAGTATGGGGAAGCTTCAGGTAGAATACTGGCCCTTCGAACTAGGCAAAGGGTAGCTAGAAATAACATAACTAAAATACAAAATAATCAAGGGCAGTGTGAGACCAATTCTGCAAAGATTATGGGGGTTTTTGAACAGTTTTATAAAAAATTATATCAAAAAGATCCTATTGATCTGGTACAACTGCCTACTGGGGATAGGGGTATCAAGCAGAATAAAATCGATGAAGCTAAGCAGTTAGAACTGGAAGCGGAATTTACGCGGGAAGAAGTAATAACTGCTATAAATTCTCTGTCTTCTGGGAAAGCTTCTGGACCAGATAAAATTCCAATTGAGCTCTATAAACTACTTCAACAAGATTGGCTCCATTATTGCACAATCTTTTTTAGATGTGCAATATCGAGGAATCCCACCGAAGTCGTGGCAGGAAACAGATATAGTAATATTTCCTAAGAAAGGGAAACCACCGGAGCTACCCGGCTCATACCGTCCTATTGCCCTGATAAATTCCGATGCCAAAATTTATTCCAAGGTTTTAGCCTACCGGCTACAGAGGGTCATAGCCAAACTAGTCTCACCATGGCAGCATAGCTTTATACCAGGCCGAGGAACTACCGATCACATAAGACGGGTGATCGTGCTATTGGATATAGTAGAGGCAAATGGGGATGAAATGGCTGTGATCCTCTTAGATGCCGAGAAGGCTTTCGATCGAGTTGCATGGCAATACCTATGGGATTCGCTTGGAGAACGGGGGTTCGGACCTCGATTAATTACAACCATCAGAGCAATGTATTATAGCCCGATCGCAAAATTAAAGGTGATGGGAAATACATCTAGGGCAATAGAGGTAGCTAGGGGAACAAGACAGGGCTGCCATGCTCCCCAATCCTCTTTGCTATATATTTAGATCCTTTTATTATACAACTGCTCTCAAACCCCAGGATTAAACCAATAATAACAAATGGATATGAAACTAAGGTATTGGTCTATGCGTACGATATAGCTATTACTACATCGGAACCAGAGATAGCAATTAAAGAAAAAGAGAGGATGGCGGAGGTATTTGGGCGCAGGTCAGGATATTTGCTTAATAAAGGCAAAACACAGATAATATGTACCAAACAGTATAATATACAAGATCAGCGACGGATCGAAACCGCAACATATTTAGGGATTAGTATAGGATCTGATCTGGATGCAATATGGCCAAATAATCTAGACCCAGTGTTAGATGAAGTCGGCAGTGAGTTAAGGCGAATGGACAAACTGCAGTTAACAATAGTTGGCAGAATTAACGTATTGAAAATGCAAGTGTTCCCAAGGATTTTATATTTGCTCCGCTCTATTCCTCTGGAACTGTCGGTCATCGCAGTCCAGAAAATGGATTCAATGTTTTCGAATTTTGTATGGCACTATCAGAAAACTAGGCGTGCCTTAAGATTATTGACACTTCCACAAGACCGAGGGGGCTGGGCTGCCCCAAATTTGTTATTATACTATTGGGCTGCAACTTTACAGCAGATGGGGGCCTTACTAACAATAGGTAGACCCAGGAAAGAAGATGACCTTCCCTCTATCTATCAATTAGCCATAGGCAAAGAAGCTACAGGTCTGTTCTTGAAACAACTTGAACCTAGCTGCTATAAAAAGACCCGATTCAAATGCCTAAAAGCGGATTGGAAGGTATGGACTAAAGTCACGAGAACACTGAAAATCCCAAAATATAATGGGTACACTCCTTTGTGGGGCTCTTCAGCCTTTCCATTAGCAATAATTGACACTATGGCTAGAGGGTGGGAACGCGCTGGCATAAATACGATTGCTAATCTATATAATGATAAATTGGAACCCATACCTTTCCCTGAATTAGTTCAGCAAACTGGGATAGATACCAGATCTCAATTTAAATATGTTCAAATCTGGAACTGTCTGAGAACCCTGTCCGCAGGATGCTTTAAACTCCGGGCAATACCAGTGTTGGATATGAACTACAGTGGGGTGCGAGAATTGGGTGCTATTACAATATTTTGATGGAAACAGTCCTCGATGACATGGAAAAAGTAGAGACAAAGTGGGCAGAGAAACTGGGAGATGATGAGGTGGACCTAGATAGGTCACTAGAATTAGGCAAAAAGATATTCCTCTCAGCAAATCTCAAGGCTCAATCTGTATTATACCCCTGCGAAGCTGTTTAAGTGGGGGAAACGTGAAAATGATAACTGTCCAAGGTGTCAAGCCAGCCCAGCTGATATCATACATATGTTTTGTACATGTAACAAACTGACTTCCTTAAAACTGGGTATGGAAAAGTTTTGGTTGCAAGCAATGAACAAGCAGATTACTTTAAGTCCATTATTAATGTTATTTGGATATGATAATCGTGGTGGGTTATCCTCGTCTCAACAAGATTTTGTATTTATTACAGTGGCTGTAGCTAGATTATTGATAGCCACAGCATGGAAGGATTCCGAACCGCCAGGGTACACAGCATGGTTCTATCGGATCTTGAACATATATAATCAGGAAATGGTCCTGTATAAGAACAAGGGGAGGCGAGCTAAGGAGAAAGGATATAAAATCTGGGCACCTTTGATTCAATGGCTTAACAGAAGATCCGAGACAGGACGGAATTAGATAATTGTAAAAAGTGTTTTGTTTAAATGATAAAGGGCGGGAAAGTAGACGCCGCCTTTGGTTACTCGGCCCGATATGATTTAATCTTTTTTTTTTATGTTTTGCTCAATAACTTTGATGTTACCTCCCACAAGAAACTGATAACTGTTATCAGAAGGACTCTTTTCTTATTTCATATATATGACTAAATTACTTAGGATTGGTGTTTAGAATGTATATATTTTTGTACCTTGTGGCTAAAAAAAAAAAAAAAAAAAAAAGGAATATATGAATGTACAATGAGCTCCCAGCAGCAGAGTAACCACCAGCCTTCAGTTAAGTTTGCTCTCTTTGAAAAAGCAAATGAAGTTTTAAAACTCAGTGAGATCAGAGAAATAGTGATCAGCATTGATGAAACTGTATTGATCCATAATAATGAATTAAGATTTGTCTGATGAGAATGTACAATGACAGAATTTGTTTTTGTCAGTCTAGCAAAAAGAATGAGCCACTTATGGTGTGCTAAGCTGATTTGACTCCTGAAGCTTGCTGCCAAAATAAAATCATAGGATGTAGTAAAATCAGCAGGAAGCATTTCAAGAAACGTCCTGCAAGATTTAGATTTTGGACTTAATGACAAATTTTGTGATGCGCCAGAGCTCTGCAACTCAAGGGAGTCAACAAGAATGCTTGATTTTGTCTTAACATTTTTTACATCATTGTTTAATATCAGCAAAGCAAAACTGTTGCGAACTAAAGTTCTTGGGGCATATTATCAAGTCCTTTATCACTGCGTTAGCAGCACTTTTCTGCCGCTAATGCGGCGATATTTTTATCACACTATTAACAAGCTGCAGCTAACGGGCCTTAGCGTGAGTTTATTAGCGATAGCGGCCGTTTTTTTACCTCTAAGCATGTCAGCGATATATATCGCTAATGACATGCAAAGTAGGCGTTCCTGACTAAAACTCCATTGAAACAGTCGCAAACACAACTTCCCCTATTATCAATGCCCGCGAAGCGATAGGAAAATTCGCGCTAACCGTGCTTATCGCTGGAATTTAACGCCTGAAAAAAACTTGCCTTACCCATCTTGTCAATGAGGGTGGATTGTTGGGTTAAGTATACACTTGCCTATTAGCAAGCTTTTCATTAGCGCTGTTGATTTAGCGCTGGAATTCTCACGCTATTGCTGGTTTTACACGCTATCGCTGGATTTCCTATCGCCTTTGCGATACGCATTGATAATACCGCGCTATCACGGCGAGGAAATCCAGCGATAGCCGGCGATAAAAAAAACGGCGCTAAGCGCACTTTGCGATAAATATCGCAGATCCTTGATAATATGCCCCCTTGAGTTTGGAGCAGAAGCCGAAAACATTGATGATGGCTTTGAAGATATAAGCGAAGAAGTGGAAGACAATCCTATGAACCAACAGGCTTATGCTGTGCAAATGGACTGTCTTTTCCAAATCACGTTTTATGAATTACATCACGACAAAAAGTAAACTCCTCTACACCTGATGACTTCCCACGCAATCTATCAAAAGTAGAGAACTAATCACTTCACTGAATGGGATTGGTGTGTCAACAAGTTATAACGACATAGTATGGAGCAGGAACTTGTTAGTAGCTCATGCTGTAAAATCTTGTGAATCCGACACCACACCACTTCCAAGTCACTTTACCAGGAAAGGATTTACAATTGCTGCTCTTGAGAATTTTGATTTTGAAGACAGCTCTTCTTTGTCTGGAACATCCAGCACATGATACTGCCATGGTGCTTTTTCAAGGCTGTACCAATAATGAAGTAGCTGCTGGAGAATACGCTGTGTCAGCTGTAAGCATAAATAAACAATGTTGCAAACTTCTAACCCAACTGCGTTGCCAGCATGTGCAAAATCACTACAAGTCATCAATACCTCCCAGTCTACCAGAAAGTTTCAAAGTGGCTGAGGACACAGATCTTCTTCTACCTGATGCTGCGGTCCGCAAAGCTGATTTAACTGAATTTATCATATCGCTTATTCGGTGCAGACTGAGGGATGAAGAAAAGCCAATTCCTCCTTGGGCTGGAATTCATGCTGTGGTCTCCCAGAATACTGTCCCACTGAAGAAGGTTGTTTTATTTTTACCATTAATACCATCTCCAGTCACAAACTACGCAATAGTACACAGCTCTAAATAAATTTCCAAAATGTGAGTGCTCAGGTTGAAGACCAGCCTATTCTGCCAATTTTCTGTGATGAACGTGTTTTCCGTATTGTAGCTGACATTTTATGAGCAATCCAGTAGAATTTGATGATCTTTATCCAATGATGGGCGTTTTCCACATCACAAAAGTTGCGTTGTGGTGTGCAGGAAGTTATGTCAGTGGATGTGGCATAGACAATGCACTTATTGAGGCTGAAATCTTTGAAAGTAAAACTGTCCAGTCAGGATTAAGTGGAACCCATTATGTTCATTTGTTACAAGGTATGCTCATCATATCTGAGGCTATAGAAACATTGTGTTGGAATGCTTTCTGGAATAAGAATGACAAATTAGGTTTTGCATATCTTATCTCAGAATTGAACAAGGCACAGGATGCACTTCATTCAAAATACATAATGCAAAGCCAGGCAATGTTCAATACACTCAGTTCAAAATCAGAAACCCTGAAAAACAAGTTTGTAGAGTTTGTCAAGGAATGTGAGGAAAAATCAGAACTTTGCAAGTACTGGGGAAATGTTTTAACATGCTCTATTGGAAAAACATGGTACCTGCTGATCGAGAAGGTGATTGGAAGCCATGCGTAAAGACTGTGGAGTCACTGATTACTACGTTTCATGAATTCGATTTCATAAACTAACTGAGATATGGGTACCATCATTTGGAAGGAGTTTAGAAGTCGGCAGAGGGGAACACTCTATCACAAACTTGATGGAAATCCTGTTCACCATATTACGATAGCTTTCTATCCTATGGGGATCGTAATATGGTGGACAGGATATCCGTCACGTTTGTGATGGAGTATTCCCTCCCCCTACTTTTAAATCAGGCCTAGAGAGGGAATGCTATGGCACCAGATATTAAACTGAAACAGACGATCCAGAGATCACAGAAAAGCTCCAAGGGAATTGTTGGTCAGACACGTAAAAAGAATATGTTGCTCAATGGCAGCTTGTTTTCCATGAAGTCCTTTCTCTTTGCAATGTTTTCAGAGAGATGACAAATTCAAAATGAATGGATCATGGTGAAACTGTTCCTCACCATGAACCTGTGGGAAAGAGAGGGGAACGTTTCAATCAACATGTTGACAGCCTTCTTCATTTCATGCAGCAGCACGGAAACCCCTTTGAAATGACTGAGCATGTGCGACTATACAACTTTGTGACCAAACAATATGTGAATAACGATATAAAGACTCGTCTACTAGATGTCCTAGAACATGGATCAAAACTATAAACACAACTGAAGCAGGAGAGATTTGTGTTGAAAGAGAAAAAAGTGTTTGACATAATCACTAAAGCTAAACTTCTATGCTTTAATGCCATAGTAAAAGTTTTGTCCAACCAGTCACTACAAAACAGGTTAAAAAAAACAACTTTCGCAAACATATATAGAGATGGATTTAGCAAAAGAAAGGGGTAATTTGCATGATCGTCTTCCAACAAACACATTATTTGATAGAGATGCTGCAACTAAACCAGTGAAGCACAAACTCGTACAAGATCTTGAAAAAAACCTTTCACCTAAAGAATTTCAATTCGAAAAGGTGTCCTCATTGAAAACTGCTGTTGTTGTGGACTATATGTCACAATTGCGAATGGTCAAGATTTCATCCATGCAAAACCTCAGGGAGGTCGCTCAGACTGTTCTACAAATCAATGTCTGTGTGCACCTTGCTAGAATTGCACATTGTTATCTTGAACTATCTGTGAAAGAATGAGAGAGAGTCAGGCAAATGTTTACAAGTGGAACAATGACCTTGCCTGCATCAAAGGTTCGACACCTATACCTGTGAAACTTGATAAATTCTGGTCATCAACAACGAACAAGATAAACTTGGAGATGTTAACTCGCCAAAACATTGCTGATGCTTCAGTGAACACTGAATTTCCAATTATTGCTTGTGGAATGATTGTCAATGAGAAGTTGGTGCCTGCAGAGATGTATTCAAAAGGTACAGGCCATATTGTTCAACAGCAAATTGGAGTAAGCTGACCTTCGTGTTGTGTCTCATGTTGAGTGGGCTGTTCGAATTGGTTCCAATTAAGTCATTGTACTGTCAAATGACACAGATCTTATTATTGTGCTATTTAGATTTGTTGCAATGTTCATAAGTCAAGGATTGTCAGCATTATGGATAATTTATGGAACAGGCAAGGAAAGACACTTAATCCTGCTTCATATGCTGTAGAAGAAACTTAACCCAGAGATGCCCAGTGTTCTTATCAACACCAATGGGGCACATATTCTTATGGGTGATGACACTATGAGCAAAACTGGAACAAAGCTTAGAGCTTTAACTGCTGAACCTATGAAGTTTCTAAAAGAATTTGCTGAGACAGAAGAAGAATGTGAGTTTAAAGACGTGGAAAAATACCTTGTGCGTATGTGGAAAATGAGTTCTGACTGTCACACATTGGACGATCTTCGGTACAGAGAGTTCAAGAGATCAGTCCCGGTAAGTGGTCTTCCACCGACGTCATATTCTGTGTGGACACATTAAAAGAGCGTTCTACTTGATCAGAAGACATGTACATGTTTTGGATCATGCATATGTAGAGAAAGATCCATATGAATTTGGTTGGGAAGATATCGATGGGGTACTAAAACCTACGAAATTTCTAAAGCCTCCACCCACAGAATTTACATGTACATGTACTTGCAAAACATGTGCTACAAAAAGATGTCCTTGTCGATATGCTCTTCTCAAATGTTTAACATTCTGCAAATGTACCATGAGCGATTGCTGAACTAAATGAATAAAGAAAAATCATATTCAGATCATAAACTTTGTTTGGTTTATACATAAAACGATTAAAAACCATTATTATTTGTTTCATTTCTGTAAATGTCTCTTCTTCCTCTATTACAGCCTCCATTTTGGAAAATGGCAGAAGGGTTGCTCTGAGGATTTATTTTCTGTCTCTGTAAAACTACTTGAGCCCCAAAACCTATGTTTTAAAGGCTTGCTCATGCAGAGAGTTAGCTCGAGCTGCGGAGCTAGACAACTCTACATGGGCTTCCACCTCGGTTGAACCTGGAGACACTGTGCCTCCCCAGGTACTGAGAACTGAAGAAGATAACAAGCCTGCTTATCTTAATAAAGAACTTGTTTCCTGCTGATAATGTTTTCATCGGAGATAAGCAGGTCTGCACAGGACAAGCTTGTCCAAGATCACAAGTGCCCCCCCCCCCAGGCAGTATTTAAAAAAGAAAAAAATTGCACATCTTTCTCTAGTTTGTTTTAAGGATGTTCTCGTTTATTTTTAATTTATTTCTCCAAATTTTATGTTTTAGTTCCAACCTTTTAATAAATAAAAAAAAAAAATTTAAAGTTAGAAAACACGAAAAAAATGTAAAGTTGTTGCTGAAAAATGTTAACAAAAAATGGCTCTTTTCAGAGCTACCCTAAACTTTTATCATATATGTTGTTTTTAGTATGTTTCCCTTTTTTCCTTTTTAAAAACTCTTGCAAGACTCTCGCCAGAGCCAGAAAAGCCCATCATAACTCATGACTCTCGCGAGCCTCTCGCAAGAGTTCGTGAGAAGCTCAAGAGAGCCAGGTAGACAATCCCTTGCATACAGTGCAAGGGGGCAGAACTTCCTGGCTTTGTTTCGAGAGCCTTGTGTGAGACCATACTTTTTGTAATGGAGATTGCATGTACACTGAATATATGCCGATGTAATATGTATCATTTATATGCACCAGAATTATAACAATGTCTATAGTTTAATGAAATGCAGTCCATTATGTAAGTGTGGGGAAAAATAAATCAATTAGATTTATCATAAAACTCACATGTTTTATGTGCATGAAACTAGCATTGGTACATGGCACACATTGATGCTCATGTATTTGTTGTAGGTCCACTTATTAATATTAGAAAAAGTGAAATCATTATGTAGTTATCATCCTTGGTAGGCCACATAAGGACAATGAAAATGAACTTTAATGTTTTTGTGCCTATTTATATCTATATACATTTTCTAAATATAGTTTCTTCTAGAACTTTGGTTCCAGAAATAGATAGGAGTTTGAAGTATATAGGGTAACTTTTGTTTTACTATAAGACTGTGTCATTACATTCAGTCCAGCCACATAAACCTTTAAGGTATGCAATGTAGTGGCCAGAGTTAATTGACACTCCATGGTAAAAAATAATACTAACACAAGTGTACGTTTTCTTACAAATGGTTATCTGACCAGCTTTGAAGTTGGTGATATCAGTATTGATATTGCTACCATCAGCTCTACATCTTTGTAGCATAACAATAAGATATTTTTAATTGTGACTTACAACTAATGTAGACAGTAGTTCTGATGTACAGTCTAGACAGGAGTTATTCTGTACAGCTTTCGCAAAACCTTTTTCAAAAGCTACAGACTAGCAATCTGTTGCTGTAAGGTATATAAATTGCTCTGATTAAATGTCTGTTCTTCCCGAACATGAACAGTTGACACACTGTTGGTTCCATGAATAGTTTGTTTTAAAGAAGCCATTAATTACAATTCCCTCATTTAGGGTACCATTAAAAACTCCTATGCATCTTGTTGCACACTGAAAGTGAACTGTGTACCACCATTTCAGTGGTCATCTATATGACATACAAATGCAGTTAAATTACATGTGTTTTTTTCAGAGTATACTAAACTGAAGAGAGTTGTCAAACCTTGACATAAAGGTTTCTCTTTGTTTTCTACAATGTTTTCAGCAAACATTTGTAGGTGGAATAGAACATTAAGTACTATATTAAAGTAACATGAATTTCCAGAAGTGTTAGAAAATGGAAAAACTAAATCATTACTGGCTTCATTTGTTTTTACCTTTTTGAAACTCTTTGTAGATTATACACTTACTTTTAAAAGTTTTGAACAATCTACAATCTCAGAACTTTTTTGCTTCTATAGCTTTGATGGTTGTTAACAATGGGATATAAGTTGGGATGAGGAGCATATAGCCCTCGCAAATGACTGTATTCTATCACACATGATGAGTCAGTATTGACTTTGCTCTCATCAAAATCAAGAAGGTACAACCCTGACAATGTCCTCACCCGTGATAAAGCAACATAAGACATTCCTTCCTTAAAGACTTTGTAACCTACATAAATCTTGCTGCATCCAAACGAAATCCTTGAGATTTGTAAATGGTGACATCATAGGGCAAACACAGAGGAAACTGTTGTCTTTTCACATCAAGATATTTACCAGGAGAAATCTGGCAGTGCACCTTCCAATTTTTTTTCCTTCCTCAATGTGATCAAAATATATTCGAACTCTGTTCTGTTGGGATATGTAATGATGTCTATCAAATTCCCCATTGAACCATTCACTAATCCCTCCTAGCTGTTCAAATTTTGTCGCAAAATTATTCTGCAATTTTTACACTGGTTTAGAGTCTTTTCTAAACCAGCAGTATGTGAAACTGTTTTCTCTAGTGATTTCAGATTCTTTACCACTGATTGACACAGAGGTAAGTTTAAAACTTGATGTTCCTATTTATCTTTAATACTAAGTCTCACAATCTCCTGTTTTTCCAGTGCAGCATTCCTAAGTTAAATTGTGCGTACTTGTCCAATTTTGGCATGAGGCATACAATCTTTGAGTTTTCATAAGATTTTGCATTATAGAAGCTTGTGACTTGTAGTGTGGGAATAGACATTAAACCATGCGAGAAGCAGCAGCTTTCTTTGCTTGTTTGCTAATGATTCCTATTCTGATGTCCTTTAATGTATTGCCATACTCCATATCTGTTGCCTGTCTCATATTTTGTGTCAATTCAGCGTACTGAAAATTTAACCATATGTTAACATTTCCAATGCTCCTTAATGACTTTTAAATTCCTTCATAAACACATTTTTTTTTAAACGGGTAGACCTTTGACAGGAGTTAACTGTAGAAGGTCACCAAAAACTATGATGTGTTTACCACCAAACACAACATAAAAGTCAATTCTAAGGACTTCTTGCATCCTCAGATGAATGAAAGCTAACATAAGGTTTGATACCATGCTAACCTCATCCATAATGAGAACTTTACATTTTTGAGAACTATAGGTTTTTCATTACAAGCATCACTAGATAACTTCAGGTACTCTACTTTGTTGTCATGTTCCACAGGAAACATAAGTAGTCTGTTCAATGTGATTCCTTTAATACTGTGAGCAGCTAGTCCAGTAGGAGCAGTCACAACTCATGAAAGATCACAAGTAGTTTTTCTGTGAACAAACAAAGTCACTACTTTAATTAAAAAAACCTTTTCCTGCGCCTGCCTGACCAGACTTATCATTTAGCAGTCCATGCTCCAGCTCAAAGATCTTAAACTGTTTTTCATTTAGTTGAGAGATCAAACTTTCAAAATCAATGCTCCCACTCCTTACTTTACCCATAGCACTTTCTACTTAGTTCATAGCTTTGAACGCCTCATTTTCAATGATAGGCTGGCCAAGGGGATCTTGACCATTAGGCCCTGAGCTCTGGCTATCCTGTGAACTGTCCTTTGCAACTTCTGTAGCAATTCTTTCCTCCTGTTGGATTTCGTCATTTAAAATGTTCTGATATGTTGGAAACACTTCACATTGAATGCAATCTTTGGCTGCATTGAAAGCATCTTCATAACAGTCATAGTCACCTAGTAGTTCAGTTTCTGAACGCCAAGGTTTAAAAAGTTACAAAAGAGGCAGGTAAAATAATTCTCTTTTCTCCCCTCTTTGACAGCTCAGTTTACAATGATTAATGAGACTTCGTTTTGACTGTCTCACTAAACATCCGTTACAGCCAGTCACCCCATTGTTCAATGTTTTCACCTTTGTTATTTCTGTTTGTATAGTACTGCAGTACTTCATACAAACAGAAGTTTTCTAGATGGACATTTGTTTTAAGGAGCTCGGTGTTTTCCAAATCAAACTGAGCAAGATACTCACTTTCAGGAAACGGTTTTAAAGAACAAGTTACTTACCTTCGGTAACAATATATCTGTAAGAGACATAGATTAGTTATAGATTCCTTACCTGTAGGATTACCCCCAGGTGTCAGATGGATCTGGAGATTTTTTTCGTCAGCAGTACCCCTGCACGTCGAAAGGTGGCGTCGGTCGGCTCCGCGTTCGTCGTTGGCATCGTTGTCGCCGGGATGACGTCGCGGTAGCTACTTAGATGCCGCCCTCGCACACTGACGTCAGTTCTTTTACACGACATTCCACGCCAGAAGCGCACAGCCATGCAAGACACTCACCACTGGTGCACAAAACTAGGGCCCTAAAAGGGATTCCCTGACTCTAGAAGTCAGTTCGCAGAACGGGGAGGATGGGTGGGGCGGTAAGGAATCTATAACTAATCTATATACTAGTCTATGTAAGATGGTGCGTGCATCACTTACATTAGATATAGGTTCACTATATCTATAGGTCACTACACTTAAAAATTATGAGTCACCCCTATAGCAGAAATTATCAATCCTGAAGGCAGGGTGCTGGGTTTTTAGTGAGAGGGTGCCCCTGCATGATCAGAGCCCCTCTGCAGCCTTCGGAGACCATTCTCCCGGGTTGTCTGTGACTCAGCCGGACATATAGGTAGAGGTGCATTATAACCTCGCGGTAAATGCTATTTCGAAAACGGCTGCATAGAAACATATCGTCTTTGGTATCAAACACCTTGGAATCATATGGGAGGTATGATTCCACCCTTCAGAAGCGAGCTTCGTGGGGTCACTGGTCTAACCGGTGCCAGCCTTCTCGACCCGGTCAGCACAAAATGGATGCTGCCGACCAGAGACACATTTCTGTCCTCCTGCTGCTGAGCCAAGCTCGAGCAGAGGAAGGCAGCACAAAAGGCATCCTGTCACAGGGAGGTGTGACCACCTCCCAGACAGGATTTAGTGTATTGGGGCTGGGGGGTGCACTCTGAGAGTGCCTGAAAGTCTGCACTGGGGGCACATTTGGTGTCCCTGTGCATAGTCCAGCTCAAACTAGTTCTGGGAGCCATTGGCTCCTGCTCTGGCGCGAAACTGGACAAAGGACATGGGTGTAACCACCCCTCTGTCCTGACCCTCCCCTAGGAGGGTCCCCCGAATCTGTCCAACCCTCTCCCGTGGGTACAAAAGGGCTTACCTGGCTGTAAGACTTTAGATTTTACGTGGACAAGATTCTACAAGAAGAAACCACTGAATTTTGACTGTCTGGACACTCTGGACTTCGACTGGGCCCGACTTCGTCTCCCTCTCCGTCCAAAGCTTTGTCTCCCTTGGAGTGAAGGAGTCACTCCCCTGCAACTGCAGGCACCTTAACCACAACTGACCGGTCTGCTGCTCCTGAGCTCCTGTGGACTCCAAAGATTTCAGCAACACAGGAGGTGGGTTTCTGAAGGTCCCTGAGGTTGATCTGCCCTCTCAGCAAGTTTGAGGCCAGTATCCCTCGTGGGGACTGCATAACCTGAACCCCTGTGCACCGCGTCCATTTGCAGTTGCATATGCTTGTTGGCAATTACCGAGCTTGTGCATTGGACTCCGTGTATTCCAACTCAGAGCAGTATTTGCACCAAAGAACTCCGGCCTCCTCGCACCGAGTGCTCTGTGGGCTGGTACTTTGCAATCTTGCCCGATGTCCACTCGCGACTCCGGGTCCTTTGGCCTGAGGGCCATCTTGATTTCTGTTGGGCTTTCCTGCTTGCTCCAGACGTGCCCTGACTCTCCATTGCTTGGGGAGTCCCCTGGACCTTGCTGGCCCACACCGTAACCTGCTTGACCTTGCTGCGTGGGTTGCTTTTGCCAAGGCTTGTTGGTGCTCCAGCCGGACACCGACCCCTCAGCACTCGACATCCTTCGTGGGTCAGCTCACCTCCAGCTCCTGGTCATCCTCGACGTCTCCTAGTTCTCGTGACTCTGCAGCCACTAGGACTAGGCAGCCACTAGGACTCTGCAGCCACTAGGACTAGGCAGCCACTAGGACTAGGCAGAACTAGGAGACGTCGAGGATGACCAGGAGCTCACCTCCAGCTCCTGGTCATCCTCGACGTCTCCTAGTTCTCGTGGCTGCAGAGTCAAGCATCCCTTCTTTGCACCTGAAGCACCCAACATCGGTGGGCATTCGTCTACCGAGCCCCTGGTCACTTTGAAGTGACCCAAACTCTGTCCCCTCTGCTTTCAGGTTTCTTCCTTCCCAAATCCAGGCTTGGATTCCTCCGGACCCTTTTCACCTTCACGGCAGCGGTACTTCTTCACAGTCCTCCATTGAGAACGACGGCGGTTTCCGACACCACGCCCAGACCTATGCACCCGGCTCCTCTGGGATAGGTAACTCAGGTACTACAGTATCCATGGGTGGGGTGGCTCTCCAACCTCTTAAGTTCCAAAGGGTTGGCTCGAAGTCCTCCTAGAAGGGTTCTTAAACTTTAAAACTGTAACCAGGCCTGTGGGTCCTCGTGTGGGTCATCTTGAATTCTGTTTGGCTTTCTTGATTGCTCCAGACGTGCCCTGACACTCCATTGCTTGGGGAGTCCCCAGGACCTTGCTGGTCCTCACCATAACCTGTTTGACCTTCCTGAGTGGGTTGCTTTTGCCAAGGCTTGTTGGTGCTCCAGCCGGATACCGACCCCTCAGCACTCGACATCCTTTGTGGGACAGCTCGCATCTGGCTCCTGGTCATCATCGACGTCTCCTGGTCCTCGTGGCTGCATAGTCAAGCATCCCTTCTTCACACCTGAAGCATCCGACATCGGTGAGCATTCGTCTTCCGAGCCCCTGGTCACTCTGAAGTGACCCAGACTTTGTCCCTTCTGCTTTCAGGTTCCTTTCTTCAAGAATCCATCCTTGGATTCCACCGGACCCTTTTTACCTTCACGGCAGCAGCTCTTCTTCGCAGCCCTCCATTGAGAATGACAGCGGTTTCCAACACCACTCCAGACCTACACACCCGGCTCCTCTGGGGTAGGGAATTCGGGTACTACGGTATCCACGGGTGGGGTGGCTCTCCAACCTCCTAAGTTCCAAAGGGTTTCCTCGAAGTCCTCCTAGAAGGGTCCTTAAACTGTAAAATTGCAACCGCGACTTCCCCATAGAATTGTACGGAGCCCGCGGTCGTGTTAGCACACTGCACCTGTCCTCGGTGGGGTCCCTATCTACTCTCCTTGGGTGGTTCCTTGGGGTCCCAACGATTCTACGTGCTCCAGACCTTGTCTTGACCCGAGTCGTGGTTGTTATACCAGTATTTTAGTATATGGTTTGGTCTCCCCCTGGAGCCCACTATGTATTGTGCTACTTACAAATGTTCTATTGATCTCGTATTGTGTGCTCTGTGTTCTATCCTCGGGTAGAGGATACTAGAGAGTGTTATATTAATAAATACATATTTTTATATAACTACTGTGTGGTTTTCCTTTCATTTAATTAATGCAAGAAGTGATATTCTGGTAAAACAAGCTGCTTTACATTCCTTCAAGATTAAGCCTGAAGGCTGCTCTCCGCAGCTACCAATAGGATAGCTTTCTAAAGGTTATCTTTGACCTCATGCATCATAAGGGTCGTTTGGACTGGTGCAAGGTGCCCACTTTAATTAGTGGACAGCATATACCAGGCCAACTTCTCACAATAGCTATGCCTGTTGGGCTAGAGAGGCTGCTAGAAAGAGTGGTATTGACAGAGACTTGGGTTTGCCTAATGTGGACATTTAAATGTATTGGCCAGAGAGGGTTAAAGTGTCATCAATTGTTGCCTTTGGTTAAAAGCATTGTGGAGTCCCAAACCCCTAACCTCATGTGTGTGCACTGTGGTGGCAATGACCTAGGCACACTGACTGGGGTAGGACTGGAAATTCTGATGAAGGCTACCTTTGCAGAATTAATTAATCTTTTCCCTCACACTGTCTTGGTGTACTCCAACAAATGGCCAAAGGTAGAAATGGAAGTGGTCTAATCAATTCTGTCCACAGATTGACAAAGCAAGGAAACGTTTTAATAAAACAGTTTCTGCATTCCTCAGAGACCATAACATGGGCTCTAGCTACATCAACAACCTGCGTTTTGACTTGCATGGAATCTATAGAAGGGATGAGTTCACTTTACAGGTGAAGGCAACAGGGTGTTTCTAAGCAACCTGAAACTCTGCATGCAGTCTTCTGTGTAGCTGTCATATAGCCACAATCAACACAAAGGCTCTTCTCAGAGCCACCCTAGTGCCCAAAATGTTGTTCATTTTCTTTATAAATAACATTTTGTCCCCAATTTTTAAATATTCCCGACGTCGCGATGAAAGTGAATACGACGCGAAATAGGAAAACAAAAGCAGACATTCAATAGCCAACAGTACATTCAAAATGTATAAGTAAAAAACTTTATTCTAACCATCAAACTACATACATTACTATCTAGATAATTCTGATAAACATGTATAACTCGCTCAATGTGTCTATCACAGCGTGTATGACTGTTTGAGTGGCAACTGCAACTGGATGCGTGAGTGTGTCAGTGGGTCTCTGACTGGGTGCATGGGTGTCTGCGTGCATCTGAATGGATCTGTGAGTGCATGAATCACTGTCTGAATGGGTCTCTGAGTGGGTGTATGAGTCTCTCAGTGGCTCTGTGAGTGGGTGCATCAGTTGCTGCATGCATCTGTGAGTGGGTGTCTCAATCTCTGAATGAATCTGTGAGTGCATGCATAAGTCTCTGAGTTGGTCTGTGAATGGGTGTCTGAGTCTCTGAATGAGTCTGTCAGTGGATGCGTCAGTGTCTGAATGGGTCTGTGACTGTGTGAGTTTCTGAGTGGATCTGTCAGTGGGTGCATCAGTGTCTGAGTGGGTCTGTCAGTGGGTGTCTCAGTCTCGGAGTAGGTCTGTGACTGGGTGCATTAGTGTGTGAGTTGGCAGGTGAGTGGGTGCATGAGTGTTAGACTTGGCATCTTTTAGCGTGTTTCCACTGAGTTTTTGCTTTCTGACCTCCCGTTTTTCACTCTGTTTTTGCTAGCTTAGTGTCTCTGCGCACTTTTCTCACTGCTGATCAGTGGTAAAGTGCAAGTGCTCCTGCTGTAAGCTGCGTTATGGATTGGTGTTTCCATAATTGGCATATTTGATTTACCTGTCAGTCCCTAGTAAAGTGCACTGAGCGTGCCAGGGCCTGTAAATCAAATGCTGTTAGTGGGCTGTAGCACTGGATTGCGCCACCCACGCAAACGGCCTGTAAATGTAACTCTGGCCTGCCATTGCAGAGCCTGTGTGCAGTCTGGGACTGTCATGTCGACTTGGCAAGTGCACCCACTTGCCAGGCCCTAACCTTCCCTTTTCTTACATGTCAGTCACCCCTAAAGTAGGCCCAAGGTACCCCTGTGGGCAGGGTGCAGTGTATGTGGAAGGTAGGACATGCCCTGGTGTGTGTGGCATGTCCTGACAGTGAATTACTGCCAATTTCGTTTTTCACTATTGCAAGGCTACCTGTTCCCCATAGGACAGAATGGGGAGTTTGTTTATAACATCTTATAAACATAACTGGCCCTGGGAACTAGGTAGGAAAATAAAGTTTAGTATGCCTGAAATCAGAATCTAAAGATGCATCTTTTAGTGAAGGTGATTTTTACATTCTGGGTTTGAAAATACCACTTTTAGAAAGTAGGTATTTTTTTGCTCAGCCATCCAGCAGGCCTCTGCTGGGTTTGTGGATTGACTGTCTGGGTTTTGGATGACAGGGGCTGGGGAGCAGCAGTGGCTCTGGATAGTCTAGATGGGTCAGGAAAGGGCTAAATAGAACTGGGCTGCATTTAGAGTAGGGGGAGGAGATTTCCTTGCACCTGAATGGGCCTGGTCTGCCTCTGACAATGCCTTTTCCACCTCCTGCCAGGAAGCCACACCAGAGAAGGCAGAACTGGTTCTGGCTGGGCACAGACACTCTCTGCCTGAGAGGACAAAGGATTTTGGGCTATAAAAAGTGGAGCTCAAACCCCTGAACTTTAGAACTCTTTTGGACCAAGAAGACTGCCAAGAAGAAGAGCTGGAGAAGCCGTGAGGAGGAACTACCACTTTGCTTAGTGCTTTGCTGTGCTGGCCTGCAGGGGCTGCTTCTGTCTTGGGCAGTGAAAGGACTGGACTGAACTTTCTGCAATCTATTTTTGTGAGTTTCTCCAAGGGCTTGAGGTAGAGCTTGCTCCCTCTTTAAGAAGTCTCAGGAACAGCAAAGACTTCAAGTTCTTCTGCCCTCAGCACTGGGAACTGTGTGTTTTGTGCTGCAACAGAAGAAAAAGCAACCCGACGCCGTCTACGACGCCGCTGCCGACTCCATGTCCTGAAGGTACCACAGAGGGCACCGCCGCAATGCCGCGACCCTGGTCTCACCAACGACACCTGCTGACACCGCCACCGAGCCGCTGCTCGCACCGCGACCTGTGGGCACCGCACTACGCATCGCCTCGCTTCACGACGCCGCCTTGGTATCCCCGACGATGCCGCTCCACGCCGAAATCGACGCTGCTGCTTGCACCATGATTCGAGGGCACCGCTCCTAAAGTTACACGACGCACCGCCCTCATCCCGCATCGCAGCCTTGGCCTACCGACGCCGGCGCCATCGACTCCAGTTCGTCAGCTGACGACAGCGCTTCAGCAACGACGACGCCGCTGCTTGCACCGTGACCTGCCAGCACCGCGACGAGCACCGCATCCCTTCGCACCGCGACACTGGTCTCACCGACGACGCCATCTGACGCCGCCACCTGAGGGCATCACACGCCGCACCACTGCACTTCGCACAGCAGCACCCAATGCCTGCCGACACCAGCGCTCCTCTTCAACCGCGAGGAGTTCGATCTGCAACGCGTGTGACTTCAAGGGCCCGATGACTCCTGCACCGACCTCCGGAACCAACGCCTGAGGATGCCGTGCTTTTGGAAGCTCAACGAGAGGTTGCCAATGCCCTGCATTTCTAAAGGTGCTGTTTTGCGGGTCTTTCCAACACCGTAGCTGGCCCGCGACGCCGCGGTCAGCTAGAACTGTTTGGATTTGTTTGTTCACAACGTCGTGATAGCCCCAGAGGGAGCTATCGACTTCAAGGAACTGTTTTTCAAGGTTATTATGATAACTGAAGATTTCTAAGTACTGTATGGTGGATTTGTATCGTTTTTGGTCTTGTCTTAAGTATATAAAAATATTGGATATTTTTCTAAATTGGTGTGGTGTCCTTTTGTAGTGCTTACAATGTATTTCTGTTGGTTATGTGCAAATGCTTTACACACTGCCTCTAAGATAAGCCTGACTGCTTGTGCCAAGATACCAAGGGGGTGAGCAGGGGGTATTTTAGGAGTGTAACTCCCTTATCCTGACTAGGAAGAAGGGTCCCTACTTGGACAAAGGTGTAAACTCTTGCCAACTAGAGACCCCCATTTCTAACAATGAGTCTCTGAGTGGATCTGTGATTGGGTGTCTGAGTCTTTGAATGGGTCTGTGAGTGGAAGAATCAGTGTCTGACTGGGTCTGTAAGTAGGTGTCTGAGTCTCTGAGTGGGTCTGTCAGTGGGTGCATTAGTGTCTGAGTTGGCATGTGAGTGGGTGAATGAGTCTCTGAGTGGGTCTGTCAGTGGGTGTCTCAATCTCTGAGTGAGCCTCTGACTGGGTACATTAGTGTCTGAGTGGGCATGTGAGTGGGTGTCTGAGTCTCTGAGTGGGTCTGTCAGTAGGAGCATCAGTGTTTGAGTTGGTGTGTCACTAGGTGTCGCAGTCTCTGAGAGGGTCTGTGACTTGGTGTCTAAGTGGGCGTTACAGTGGGTGCATGAGTCTCTGAGCGGCTCTGTGAGTTGATGCATCAGTCTCTGAGTGGGTCTGTCAGTGGGTGCATAAGTGTCTGAGTGGGTTCGTCAGTGAGTATGTTAGTGGATCTGTCAGTGGGAACATGAGTCACTAAGTGGGTCTGTGAGTGGGTTTGTGAGTCTCTGAGTGGGTCTGTATGTGGGTGTGTTAGTGTCGGTGTGAGACTGTGAATGGGTATATGAGTCTGAATTAGTCTGTTATTGGGTGCATGAGTGTCTGTGAGTAGGTGTGTGAGCATCTAAGTAAAACTGAGGGTGTGTGAATATATATAATTTTTTTCACCAATATTTGCGAACATGTCCCAATATTCGCAAAATCCCCTCAACGTTAAACGGGGCAGCACTGGTGGTCGCAGCGTATTTGCGAATATTGCATGTGTTAAAAAAATTAATTTTTGACACATAACTTGTGACATTAACACCCAAACATGGGGTCAGAGTACCTTTACACTGGACCCTTACATCAGTTTTATCCTGATTTTTCAGCCCCAGGAAAAGTTCCCTAATCCATAAAATGGCAGCCGCAACTTTCACTACACTTTGCGACCAGCAATCACAGTATTCCTATTGGCACGCGCATTCACGATTAATCGCAAAATGGTTGCAAAATATCTGTGGCCACAGGTATCAGTATCTTGATTATCTTGAATTTCTCAACTACTGAACTGATTTACACCAAATACCAAAAAGCACAATCTGCGTAACCAAATCTACCTTTCTGCCAAATTTGGTGTAATTCCATCCAGCGGTTTGGGCTGTAGTCCGGTTCAAATTAAGGGAAAACACACTCTTTTTACACCCGTTTTCCTTGGCCCCCACTTGACAGATCACCCCAAAACTTTCCATGTACACCAAGACCTAATTTGACACTTTTTTTTTTAATTTGTGAAGATTCGTCAACCGGCGCCAAAGCTATAGGCAAGTCAAAAAATGCTTTTACTATGGAATATATATATATAGAGAGAGATATGAAATCCTTTTTAAAAAAAATAATATCTGAATAATTACATCACTAGTTTCCCAACAAAACTGTCTTTAGAAGATGAAGCCAAGCTAGATGACTCATTTCCATAATCCATCTGCACAGGAAGTGACACCACTGGATTTCCCATCATCCCTCTTCCCAGGACCTACTTAATGGCGGCCGGTGTGCGGACACACCAGCAGAAAGGCGCACCAAAGGCAAGCTCACCTGCATACATCCACGAGTCGACTTCACCAAGCAGCAGGTACCCTGCTCCTGCCCCCTCCCGCTGCAACCTCGCTGTGACCCTCCATGCCCTCTGCCCTAGCCGCCTCTCCAGATGTTTCTGCTTCGCCGCACCATACAACTCTGAGGGAGCATTCTCCCGCACTTCCTGCAAGTTTTCATGTGCTTACCCACACCCAACACTCACTGCACCCACACCAACAGCACCCAATACCCCACTCCATCACAGTCATACTAGTCCTGAAACCACCCACACAACACTCTGCACTCACATGTATGCTACCCAACACCTGCTCACTCATCAAACATGCCACAGAGATCTGGGACCTGTTTGTATGACAATGCACTGGACCTACCTTTCCTCACGGAAACCTGGCTGAACCTTGCATAGGAACCTGACCGCAACAGCCGTGCCCCCTGGCTACAAGATCACCAGGCAGGGCAGACTTCACAAGCCCAGAGGCAGAATTTCCATCATCCACAAGAACACCATCAGCTACACAACCTCCATGGACACTTCATCCTCCAGTTTTGAACACCTGTCTTTCAAGCTCCAAGTCACAGCCATCTTCAGCCTAAGTAGCACTCTCATCTAAAGGCTACCTAGACCGCACACCCATTTCACCAACACCATCATGGACTTCATCGCACCACTCACCCTCGATGCTAGTAATTGCATCCTACTTGGAAGACCACACAGAATTCATAAGCGCTCATCAAAGACCTAGGAAGCCTGGGCCTGATCTGACAAGTAAAGCGACCTACCCACATCGCCGGACACCTCCTAGACTATATTTTCACCTTCTTCAGCAACATCCCAGTAAAAGAGCCCAAACCAGTCTCATTGAAAGACCATGCCCTCATCAAGTTCATCTCCATCATCTCATTCTAATGCACATGCACTGCCATCAGAACATCCAACTAAAATTGGAGCAAGAAAACTGACAAGGACCGGTACACCACTCTCAAGAATTTCAACAATTGACTCCCCTTTTGCTTCGAATACCTGGCCCCTCTCAAACACAGTAGGCCAGTTGGTACACAGAGCAACACTAATGAAACACCACTGCAAACAACTGGAGCACAAATGGAGAATGAGCCAGGAGAATGCAGACAGCAGCACTTTTGAATCCACCTTGAGAAGCTACCACCAAATGACGGAGACCTCCAAACGCACCACTCTCGTGGATCGCATCGACACTAGCACCAACAGAAGCAAAAAAATCTTCACCATTGTGGAGGATTTAACCTCATCAGCAGCCACCTCCAACTCAATCACACTTTCTCAGGACCTCTGCAACAATCTCTGTCAATTCTTCTGCAACAAAATCACCACCATTTAGAGCAACTTCAATCTGCAACCAGACCTGACAGACCATGTCAAACGTTTCTTCTTGATCTTGATCAATGCTAACCACATGGCCCATAATCGCTCCAAAAGAAACTGGCCATGTCTGAACTGGGGTGGTGGAGTGAGCTAAAGAATGATGATGGATTAAACCCAGATCAGTTGACTGGGGGTGAGTGCTTGCAGTGTTCAACACTCCGTCCATCATCCCCTTTGGTTTTGCTAAGTTCGCCCTAAGTTGGCAGGGTATGCCCAGACGTGGGTCCCTTGCTCACTTTGCCACTGGATTCAATTTAGCCTGGCTGATGAGGGTTATGAACCCGAAACCGGTCCCAGGATGCTTGTTTCCGGTCCAGGGAAGACATGGCTTGGCGGTTTGGGCTGGACTGTTCCCATGAGGCAGAGGGTCAGACTGATTTGCATACGGCCATGTCTGAACTGGGGTGGCGGAGTGAGCTAAAGAATGATGATGGATTAAACCCAGATCAGTTGTCTGGGGGTGAGTGCTTGCAATGTTCAACACTCCGTCCATCATCCCCTTTGGTTTTGCTAAGTTCGCCCTAAGTTGGCAGGGTATGCCCAGACGTGGGTCCCTTGCTCACTTTGCCACTGGATTCAATTTAGCCTGGCTGATGAGGGTTATGAACCCGAAACTGGTCCCAGGATGCTTGTTTCCGGTCCAGGGAAGACATGGCTTGGCGGTTTGGGCTGGACTGTTCCCATGAGGCACAGGGTCAGACTGATTTGCATATGGCCATGTCTGAAATGGGGTGGCGGAGTGAGCTAAAGAATGATGATGGATTAAACCCAGATCAGTTGACTGGGGGTGAGTGCTTGCAATGTTCAACACTCCGTCCATCATCCCCTTTGGTTTTGCTAAGTTCGCCCTAAGTTGGCAGGGTATGCCCAGACGTGGGTCCCTTGCTCACTTTGCCACTGGATTCAATTTAGCCTGGCTGATGAGGGTTATGAACCCGAAACCGGTCCCAGGATGCTTGTTTCCGGTCCAGGGAAGACATGGCTTGGAGGTTTGGGCTGGACTGTTCCCATGAGGCACAGGGTCAGACTGATTTGCATATGGCCATGTCTGAACTGGGGTGGCGGAGTGAGCTAAAGAATGATGATGGATTAAACCCAGATCAGTTGACTGGGGGTGAGTGCTTGCAATGTTCAACACTCCGTCCATCATCCCCTTTGGTTTTGCCTGTTTCTAGGGATCCCCTGCCTCATCTGGCTTCGCTCAATCTTACTTCTTCCAAGTATGTCGGCCATCTTGTAAATTCCTTTTTCCACCGCTCCACCCTGGGTCCCCCGTGGGATTTCCAGTTTCTAGTGATCTCTCTTTTGGCTATCAGGAACGCCAAATCTTGGAATGTACTTGTGACTTAAACCCTGGATGTGTGTGGGAACCAGTGTAAAAGACAGTATCCTGGTGTTACTTGTATTTTTTTCTCTGTTATTTCTGCTATTGATGTTGACAACTCTCTCCAGAAGCTCCCTATCTAGGGCAGTCCCAGAACATGTGCAGAAATGCAGCATTTGCCTCCCCGCATCATGAGCACAGAGCTGTTCGTATTCCAAAGTGTTTATTGATGCGTGCTGGTGTGAGGTAAGCTCTATGTAACACATAGAAATGTATTAATTGGAACCTGGCGTTTCTGGTGACCTTTGTTGTCCTCTCCACTAATGTGTCCCATGCTTTCTCCTCGATAGCTGTTCCCAAATCCACTTCCCAGCTTTCCCGTAATCAGGTGAGAGCAGGCAGTGTTTCATTTCTGAGGCGTCGGTATAAACAGGTAACCACTTTAAAAGTCCCGGAGGGGGTATCTCCCGTATTTATTGCTCATTAACCAACAACACCCCGACCACACTAGAACGGCTCAGAAACCAGTGGGAGGGCTGGGTGGGTCCACTGGAGGAGGATTTGAGGGACGCACTGATGGTGCCTAAGACAGTTACTGCATCAGCCAAGCTCCGCCTGATCCAACTATACTATTTGCATGCAGCTTATTTAACCCCCGCTCACCTCAACAGGGCCGGCCTATACCCAACTGCTTCCTGTACACGCTGCGGCCAGGACCAGGCAGACTTCTTCCACATGGTTTGGACATGTCCCCTCTTGGTGCAATTCTGGGGGTGTATAGAACAGGAACTTACTGAGGTCCTGGATTGGGAGGTCCCACATGACCCATTACACACGCTCCTGGGGATCACGGACGGGCTGGACGGGTCCAGGAATGAAAAGCTGTTCTTTAATACGGCGATGGTCATAGCTAAGCGAGACATAGCCGCCAACTGGAAATGTCCTGCTCCGCCTAGCTTCAAGAAGTGGCGCAAGGGGGTTGACTAGTGTGCCACACAAGAGAAGCCCCTATATGAAGCACAGGGCTGTCCAAAGAAGTACTGTAAGGTCTGGGGCAAATGGTTGGGTCAGATAGCTTGAAAATGTTTTGCTTGATCGACTGTGTGTACCACTTGGGACCTCTCGGGGTCATGATATATCATGGTTTACCACTTAATCAAATGTGGGATTTTATTATCACTGAGCTGTACTGTATTGCTGGTCTTTTTACTTTGTTTCAAATCAATAAAATTGTTTATAAAAAAAAAAAAAGTCCCGGAGGCTGACACCACATGCTGGCATCCTACCGATGTCGGAGGTTCCGAGAGTCCTTCTCCCCAGTGTTTTTGTATTGCTTTCATGAAGGCATTATAGAGTAAAATGTGACCTCTGGGTATGTCATACCGTTCTCTAAATTTGTTGAATGGGAGTAGGGTTCCGCCCTCGTACAACATGCCTATGGTGGTCACTCCTGCTTCTGAACAGACTTCTAGACCTCACCAGTTCCCTCCGTGGGGAAGTGCCATGCAGAGGGTTAGTGGTATCTTTGGGGCGTATGTTTTTTTAGTTTTAGATCTCTTGTGACTCCTAACCCAGCATTTACATATTACTTTGACTTCCTTGGTTTCATCCCCCTACGTGCAGGTAATCGGAGCACTATGTTAGACAATACTGTCAGACTAGAGACTGCGTCATCTGGCTGGTTCGTACCTCTCACTCTTCCAGCTACCCATTTCGTGAACCACTGCATCTGTGCTGCGAGATAGTAGTATTCAAAGTCCGGTAGTGCAAGGCCTCCTGCACTCTTTGGTCTCGTTAGTGTAGCCCACGCCACCCTTCGCCTACCCGTCCCCCATTTAAAGGGTATCACTAGTGACTTCAGGTAGCGAAACATTCCTGCTGGGATCCAAATAGGCAGCACCCCAAACAGATTAGCCGACTTGGCAGTGTCACCATTTTCAGTAAAGATATTCATCCCATGACTGATAAGGGTAATGTTCCCCGGAAGGCTAGACTCGTCTTCACTCCGCTGATTGCCTTCCCTATATTTCCTTCCAGTAAATTCACCCTTTCATGGTAGACCGTAGCTCCCAGATAGGGGAGACACCTGCCCTCCCAAGACACTTCCACTTCCATTTGTGGTTTCTCATGCCCTACTGTAGTGGGGAAAAGGCACAATTTCCTCCAGTTAATCTAAGGCCCGATACTGCTCCCTCTAGTTCGTCCCTTGTGTTCAGAAGGAATAATAATAAGTCGTCAGCGTATAACGCTATATGCTGTATTCGGCCCATCGCCTCCAACCCTCTATAATGAAGACCCGTTCTGGCCCTGGCTGCAAGGGGCTCCATGGCCAGAGCAAATAACAGTGGGGAGAGCCGGCATCCCTGCAGCATTCCTCTTCCCACCTGATAGGCATTGGAGATCAAACCCCCAGTCTTGACTCAGGCTCTGGAGTCTGAGTATAGTAGGGACGTCGTTTTTCGAATTCTGGTCCCAGGCCAAATCTTTCCATTACTCTAAATAGGTAAGGCCATTCTAAGCTATCAATGGCCTTTTCAATATCGACAGCGAATATGACTGCGTCTTTATCATAGGATTCTGACTCTAGGATACGCATTAATCTTCTAATATTCATTGCCGTGTTGCGTGTTGGAATAAACCCCGCCTGGTCTATATGTATTAGGTCTGCCATATGCGGAAGTAGCCTTGTGGCCGGAATTTTACTTAAGACTTTATAGGGTAGATTCAGCATGGAGAGTGGTCTATATGCTGCCTTGTCCGGTTGCTGGTTCGCCTGGTTTTAGCAGCGGGATAATCAGTGCTTCTTTTGCAGAGCCCGGCAATGTCCCCCCTTGTTTTGCTTGATTATAAACTTCCACTAGTCTTGGCCCTAAGATGTCAACATACATCGAGTAAAACTCAACTGGGAGGCCGTCCATGCCAGGTGTCTTATTCCTGGCCATAGCTTTAATAGCTGCCCTAACCTCCTGTAACTCTATATCTCTTCCCAGTGTTTCAGTTGCCTCCTCGTCTATAGCTGGTAAGGCCTGGGGCCCTATGAAGCCGTCGATATCAGCCTCTGAGCACATTGTCCTACTCCTATACAATTCAGCATTGTATTTAAAGAACACCTTATTAATATTGTGTTGCTTATATGATTCCCCTTCTAGTTCGTCCCTGATTTCAAGTATAGTCGACCCTCTTTTAGCCGGGTTATCTAACCATGCTAGCATCGCCCCAGATTTGTCCCTCTCCGTGTGAGCCCGGAGCATGTAGTTCTTATAATCAAAACAGCAAAGCCTTTCAACATGCTCCGCTACCGTCTCTTTGGCTGCTAGAAGTTGTTCTTGTAGTTCCTTATGTTCTTGCCTCACTTTCTCTAGTTCTCTAAGGTGTTGTTTTTAGTGTGTCTCTCAGGAGTGTCCCCCTAATCCCCACCACCTCAGAGATGCATTTCCCCCTGATCACAACTTTAAAGGCATCCCATTCAACCATTGGGTTAGTGGCGGTCCCTGTATTATACCCAAATTATTGCTCTATCGCCGTCCTTATTGTTGTCTGAAAGACCTTGTTCTTCCAAGGCTTCTGGTGTTAGTCGCCAAGTGGGGATGCTCAGTCTTTGTCTTGTCCACTGAAGCCCTACCAACAGGGGATTGTGGTCGGAAATCGTCCGGGCTAGGTACTCGCTTGACTTTACATGCTCATGTACATCTGGGGAGCAAAGTATGGCGTCTAGTGTAACATGTAGATCGTGCAGATCCGAAAAAAATGAGAAGTCCCTGTCTCGTGGGTGCTATGCCCTCCAAGTGTCTATCAGTCCACACTGGTGTTGCCATGCTCTCCGCACTTCGGCCGCTCAGACAATGGATGGGAGCGATCCAATTCAATATCTGTGATGCAGTTAAAGTCCCCAACCAGAATCACCGAACCGGTCAAGTACGGGGCCAACTTCCTGGAAAGAACCACTAGGAATGAGGCTTGATCTGTATTCGGCCCGTATATATTCCCAATTGTTATGTCTCTGCCATCTAATTTGCCTACTAGGACTACATAGTGCCCTTCTGGGTCTATTATGCGTTTATTACACTGAAATGGGACTCCTGCTCTCACCCATATAAGCACCCCCTCATGAAAGCGGAATAATTCGTATAGTACACCTGACCTCTCCATCTTCGCTGTAGGGCCTCGCCCTCCTTAGCAGTAATATGTGTTTCTTGCAAAAGCGCTATATGTACGCCCCTTCTAGTCAGGTATGAATGAATTTTATGGCGCTTAGTCATGGTGTGCATTCCTCTCACATTCCACGAGAGGTATTTAACGTCTACGGTGGAAACCATTGGGTTGGTGTCAGTAATAATCTACTAATTACTTTAGTCCAGGCACGGCTAACCCCAACTTGAAAACCTCTTGAAAAACAAACTCCCCAACATCCCTTCCCCAGGACAGGTGACCTTCCAATACCCATCCAAACTCGATACCAATTGGTACCGTTAAGCAGAGTACCTGCGCAGTTGTATTTGGGGGTGAAGTCTCGACTTAGTGTCCCCGGGCCCCCCACCTCCTGGTTCTCCCCCCTCCATGAGTGTAAGAGATTTACCCCACATCCCCCACCAGTGTTTTTGTTTACCCCTTATTTGGGGTCAAAAGGATACCACAGTTTAGAGTTATTGTCCATTTGCACATGTCGTTCTCATGGACCTCTGTTCAGATGAGCTCGTCTATCGACTTGGGGGTGGCTTTAGGGAGGTCCGTGTTTGATTCCTCCACTGATCTAGCACTTCGGGAGCTGTCTGGTGTTCTCTCCTCAATGTCGTTCCACATGGACTTAGGACTGGAGCTCGCTTGGCTTAGTTCTGCAACCTCCCGTAGGATTCTATGCCTTTCCTCTAGCTTCCGCCGATGATGGTGTGCTGGCTCTTTCCGGGGTTCCTTGTTTCTTCCGGGAGGTTGCTCCCAGGGAGCCCTCCCGTGGTCTCCTCATCTTGGCAATATCAAGCCAATTCCACGCATCTTGGGGAGTCTGAAAGAACTGAGTTCCTGTCGGTGAGACCACTCTCAGTCGGGCCGGGAACATCATTGCGTAGGGAATATGCAGCTGCCTGAGGCCCTCTTTACAGCCAAGAAGGAAGCACACTGTCTCTGCACCTCCCTTGTAAAGTCCGGAAATATCATTATTTTGCTATTTCCAATTTGTAGGGTTTTGTTCTGTCGGGCTTGTGACAGAATATGGTCCCAGTCGCTGAAGTGGAGCAGGCGAGCGATCAATGAACGCGGGGGAGCACCCGGCTTAGGGGGTCGTGCCGGAACCCTGTGCACTCTCTCCAGCGCATAGAATTGTGAAAGGCCCTCCGGGGCCACCTCTGTCTTCAGCCAGTTTTCTAGATATTGCACCATGTTGCTACCCTCTTCACGTTCAGGTAGCCCAATAATGCATATGTTATTCCTACAGGATCTTCCTTCAATGTCTTGTGCTCTCATTTCCAGGGTCTTCACCCTGTTCATTACTTCTGACAAGGATTTACTCATTTCTGCGACCTCCGACGGGATGTCTGCCATCGTGCGTTCAGTATTTGTTACCCTTTCTGCTAGGCAGCGATGATCGTCCTTTAGTAGGCCCAAGCCTGTACCTATGGCGTCTATCTTGGTCCCAAGGGCTTCACGGGATGCTGTGATCACCTGCATGATGTCCGTCCATGTGGGACGGGTCTGGGTAGTCTCCTTTGTCGCTCTCCCTGTATCGTCTTCCTCGTCCGTCTGTTCCTGCCTCTTGCCGGAATCCATAATTGTCCTGCCCTCGTCGTTTGGATATCCTCCCCATTCCCGATGGGTGTAAGCCTGTCCTTGCTGTGGTGGGCGTCTGACCATCGGGGGTAGCGAGTTGTCCGCGCCTGCTTGGGGTGATCACTGTCTGTGCGATTCCTTGATCTGGAGGCACTCTATCCTTGGGTATTGCTGACGTCTTTGCTGGGGGTAACTCACTGTCCCGCTTCTTGTTACTGAGGTCTCCTCCCTAGTTGTGGCTTCCCACCTGTGGCTGTTTGGCAGTTTGTGGACGACGTTCTCTTAGCCTGCTATTTATCCGGCCTGCGCATTTTATTTCGGGATCCAAGGACCAGTCTCCCTTGGTTCTTGTTGGGTGAGGGCTCCCTGCCACCTCAAGCTTGTTCACTGTTCTTCTCCTAATGTGTTGGGGAAACACCAGCCTATGTAATTTCTCCCTCTTTGTGGAAGGTATTAACTTCACGTTATTATTGTTCTGCCATGACTTGCTCTGCTCCACCCGGGGAGTCGCCTCCAAATCCCAGCTGCCCTTTATTTTGAGCCGGCCAGGTTCTACTCCCTAGAGCAGCTCGAGTGTTATGGGCTACTTCCCTGTTTTGGTAGGCCTCTGCTCTCTAGTCGTTTCACCTCCCCTTCTGCCAAAAGTCTGCCTCTGCCTCGTCTCTGCTCTCGACCCCCACTTTGCTGTGGGACCTCCTCGCCCCCACTTCAGGTAAGCGTCCCTCATGCGCTCTTCTCCACTCTTCCTTGCTTCAGAGTCTGTGTGTTTCACAGCGGCTCACTCTAGGGCATCCTCGATACTTTGCGGCCTTCTCCCCTGTAGCGGCCCGCCTCCGCTCTCTCGTCGCATTTCCTCACTTTCTCCTAGGTCGCACTGCCTCCTTCTCCTCGCCTTCCGCTCCTGCTCCGTTGCGTTGCCCTCCGCTTTCCGACCTCAGTTGAGCGCCCCTCTTTGCTGCCGCAGCGCTTCTCCTCACCTCTGGGATTTCTTGCATCATCCCGGGGCCTCCCAACACCGTCGCCAGGTCAAACTAACAGGATACCAGAGGGTCCAATAAATTCAACAAATTTAAAACGCCTTAAATGACAAACAAAACTAAAACACAATGGTTATCATTAATAAAAGATCTCTTGGTTGAATTGGCAAATGGACCTTTGAATAGGATCCAAGCTTGGTCTTCCTTTCTAAACAAATTATCAACAAAAATGACAGCATCCCAATTTAAGGTTAAAGGACATAATCCAGTTAAAGGATTACCAAACACAGTGCAAAAAGTAAAAAGGGACCTAAAAAGAATGCAAAGGAAGCTGCAATCAAAAAAATAGCGAAGGGATTACATGGGAAGTATTTCGACTACTTAAAAAACAATATAAAAAGAAGGTATGGGAATTCAAAAAAGTGAAAACGGATAGCTTCTGGTCCAAATTAATTTATAGCATAAGACATCCCAACCTGAATAACTTTTGGCAGACGATAAATCAACTGACCAGGCAGCGAAATGTTTTAACGTCAAATGGGCTGGAGCAGGAATAGGCCATCTTTCTCATGCAGAAATTCAAACCAAGCCTTCAGTTGAAACAACCTATAGTGGACATTTCAAATAAGCCACAATTACTGGAAACAGATGAGTGTCAATTACTATCAAAGGGCACGATTCAGTCACCAGTGCAAAAAGGGGTCCTAATAATAAACAGCTCCCATTATACAACAGAGGACCTAACAAATATAATAAATAAGGGTAAAGGCGATGGGGCTCCTGGCCCGAACGGCATTCCGCAAGCCATCTACAAACACGACTCAGAATATTAGAGCATTCATTAAGGGAAGCTTTATGCTGAAGTTGAGATCAAAAATCAAATTCCTGACAGTTGGCAAGGATCAATTATCACACCTATATATAAAGGAGGAGATAGAACTAAACCTTCAAATTACAGGCTAATCACCCTACTGAATGTCGAAGCCAAATATTTTGCCTCACTAATCCTCAAAGATCTGGTCAATTTGATCCCAAAAAACCAAACAGGCTTCACAAAGGGGATTGGAACTATTTCAAACATTCTGTCAATCTCTCTGATAGCAGAAAAATGTAAGAACAAGAAACAGAATCTGCATCTTTGTTTTATAGACTTAAAAGCTGCCTTCGACAGTGTGGACCGGAAACTATTGTGGGCTAAATTAAAAGCCTGGAACATACCTGAGAGAATTCTAAGGGGTCTATTGTTATTGTATACAGATACTTGGGTCAGAGTAAAACTTAGAGACGGGGTTAGAATCTCAAGGAAAGTGTATACGACCGTGGGCCTGAAACAGGGGTGTGTGTTGGCCCCGCACCTGTTTAACTTATTCATATCAGAGCTGTCGGGGAAGCTCGATAGAATTGATTCTCACTCGCCACTCTTAGGCCAGCTACAACTTTCTCACCTTGCCTACGCAGACGATATCATCCTCATTAGTCTAACCAAGGTTGGTCTGACCAGACTATTAATCGAACTTTCTGAGTTTTTCTCCGCAAATAAGTTGTAAATCAACATATCCAAATCAAAAACAATGCTTATTACCAACCGGTTAGCTCCACAACATAACATCTGGCTAGAAGGCAAACTTTTGGAGAATGTATCCAGCTATAGGTATTTGGGATATTATATAGATAATAAACTATCCCATCGTGAGCAGAGAAACTACATGAAACAGCGAGCTGGTGCCTTAACATTTGCCTTCAGGTCATTGGCAAAGAAACTAGGGGGACCATCACAAAGGACGTTCCTCTCGGTCATAGCCGCCAAAATCTACCAACCCTAACTTGCGCTAGCGCTGGTATGTATGGGGAAGACTCTGTGATTCTTAATAACCTTAATAACAAGCATTTAAAAAAAGGTTTTTCAACTTCCCATGACCGCCTCGCCAGTGCAAATGCGCCTAGAATTCGGGTTAATGAACAAATCACTGGGCAGACTTTACCCGTTTATAAAGATCTGGTACCGGATAAAACAAAACCCGGAGGAAAATAGCCTCAGTAAAGCACTATGGTCAGAATTGGAAAAGGATAAAAAATCGCCGGTCAACCAATTCCTGTACAAGGCACTTAAAGCAACCTGCACCAACGATCTCTGGAATAAAAACATGCCTTTTCCAACATTCAAGCTAGCAATAAACAAAGCAGCAAAATGTAATTCTTTGAAATTAAATAAAAGCATCTTTTCCCAAAGATCTCACTCATGGACGGTGATTAACAACTATAAAATCCGTAAACCGGCAGTCTACCTAGACTCTACATTCTCTATCCACATAAAAAGACAACTAATGGCACTGCGGTTTGGAAAGTTCCCCACACTGGCAGACGCACCGCCCTGGAAGCACATTGATTCAAAGGAGTGCCGTCTTTGCGGCATTCAAAAAGAATATCTCATTCATCTTAAATGTCACTGTAAGAAATTACAACCAGCACGAGTCACTTTCTTAAGGAGAGCCTTCTTGGATAGAGGAATAAGTTCCTGTAGAACTGCTGTCATTAGAGGATTGGATCCATCCGACCCCCAATTGAACTGCAAACTAATAAAGTTTCTACGCACCCACGATCAAGCTGTGAAAGCAGAAGCACCTCAATGAGGTTACTTCAATGGAGGAGAAATGCCAATCCCACGCCCTCGTGCAAAATCGCTACTGCAAGGGGAAGGAGACTGCACAGTCGGTCATCACCAATTGCCTGAATTAACTCATTGAACTCCCTTTAGCGGTATTGTCAGGACAACTTTGTTAGTTAAGGGACTAAGGGGCATATTCACAAGGACTTATCGCCAAGTTATCGCCACCTTAACGCATCAAGAGTGGAGATAGATTTAACGCCCCATTCACAAGCGTGTGCAAACTGCAGACATCACCAGTATTCCCGCGATAACTGCCGCAAATTTTACCCCCATGGGTGACACCACCAACTAACCCTAATGAGATGCAGAGTAGGCGTTCCCGTGCAAAAACACACAAAAACACCACTACACCACTTTCACAACGAACTGCCAGATCTGCGATGCGAACCAAAAACAGGCGATAAGCCACGGTAGCAGCAGGGATTTAACACCTGCCTTCTGCTGGTGTTAAGCAGGACGACTACCTGCAGTATGAAAGGGAGCCCAGCCCAGAGTCACATCGGAAGACCCACAGATGCCATGGAGCCAATGAACATGCAGCTCGGAGACCCAAGAGGGCCACAACACCCACCGCCCCACTCCCGGGCCCCCCCCCCGCCCGGACCCCACACCGGACAAACACATACCATGCACGACACAAGAGCCACAAAAAGCGCATGATGTCGCACAATGACAAAAAGAAACACACATGTGTGGTCAGAAGAACGAGAAACAGTCACCCATCATTGAACTAACAACCAAAAACTTAATTGAAATACAACACAAAACACCAATGCGGAAGACTCCTGTCTGGTCCGTCCGGGACAATCTTGATGTCACAGCCTGGAAAATAAAGCACAAAATCAGAACGTGTGTCATGCGCACATCAAAGGAGCGAGACACAGAGGAACAGAGAATGAAAGAAAGGCAGAGAGAGAAAGAAAGAAAGGGAGAGAGAGAGAGAGCGAGAAGGAAAGGAAGGGAGAGAGAGAGAGAGAAGGAAAGGAAGGGAGAGAGAGAGAGAAGGAAAGGAAGGGAGAGAGAGAGAGAAGGAAAGGAAGGGAGAGAGAGAGAGAAGGAAAGGAAGGGTGAGAGAGAGAGAAGGAAAGGAAGGGAGAGAGAGATAGAGAGAGAAGGAAAGGCAGGGAGAGAGAGAGAGAGAAGGAAAGGAAGGGAGAGAGAGAGAGAGAAGGATAGGAAGGGAGAGATAGAGAGAGAGAGAGAGAAAAGGAAATGAAGGGAGAGAGAGAGAGAGAGATAAGGAAAGGAAGGGAGAGAGAGAGAAGGAAAGGAAGGGAGAGAGAGAGAGGGAGGGACACTGCCGCCCCCGCACACCTAGGCACCACTGCTCACCTGCTGCCACCGGTGTGTCTCCAACTACGTGCCGGTATACACTGCAAGCCACCAGGTCTGCAATCTGTAATCGAGGCCAGAGTTAATCATGGCAGAGTCCATCTCACTGCACACGGCAACAACGCCTGTCCGTCCCTGCGCACACATGCACCGCACCCTACCCCCTCCCGCCAGCCAGCGCTGGCCCCTTGCGCACCCAGGCCCCACTGCTCACCTGCCGCCAACGGTGTGTCCACCAGTGGGCACACCACGTGCCCGTGCAAGCTCCAGGCCCCGGTCCCGCTACCATGGCATGCTCCACATCATGCGG
Organism: Calotriton arnoldi; assembly: GCA_963921515.1. Lineage (NCBI taxonomy): Eukaryota > Metazoa > Chordata > Amphibia > Caudata > Salamandridae > Calotriton > Calotriton arnoldi. The sequence goes on along the minus strand of CAWUFW010000269.1, from coordinate 2,731,702 downwards.
ACCCGCACCGCGGCCCAGCAGGTCCCACACATGACGCTGAGTCCTGAGGCATCAATGGCAGAGACCACATCAGTGCACATGTCATCATCGCATGCTGCACACCTGCTCAGCAATTTCGATGCCACTAACCCTGTGCAACCCCAGTCAGCGCCACGTGGTGGTAGGCCCGTGATGGCCGCAAGGCTTCGGGTGCCACTAACCCTGTGCAACCAGAGTCAGCGCCACGTGGTGGTAGGCCCGTGACGGCCGCATGGCTTCGGGTGCCACTAACCCTGTGTGCAACAACTCATGGGCCCTTTATGATTGAGAATCGTGGAACGTCCATCATCCAGTCACCTCCGGCAGTGGGGAATGTGACGTTGTTGGCCCCTTATATTGGCGGGGTCACATGGCCTGTGACGCCTGTGCCGGATGGGTGTGGTGTGTGTGCAAACCTGCCCTCAGGGAGTGGCCGTGACATGCTGACAACTAGACCAGTGACCTGCAGACCACAAGTGTGTAAACCTGCGACATGCAGCTATGTGGCCCCCCCTCGGAGCGTAAGCGGAGTGGTCTGGCCTGGCGTACGCCGGACCAGCGCAGGGCTTGCAACAATGACTCGGGGGCTCTGGGCGTGGTTCAGTCCATGTCCGGACAAGGAACTGACTAATGCGTGTGTCCCTGTTGTAGTGTCTACGGCACCCAGAACGCAATCGGCAATGTAGCACACTGTGACTGGAATCCCACTAGATGAGCATCATTAACGTTAGGGGGAATCACTGACCCTACTTTCATCCACACATTCATACTTGAATGATGAAAGACATGACACAGCAGTGCGTTTCTGAATGTTTAATGCACATCCAGTGGAGTTTTGCAGCTGGAGCAGTACAGTGCCATGCCAACCCCACTTCACAATATGTGCCCGTGGAGGGCCAGCCAGAGTCCATCGGGGAATGACAAGTACAGCGGAAGAGGAAGAGTACAGTCCGCAGTCTGGTCGCCGTGTCATTGGTCACCAAACAGGATATGGCAGTCCATGTCGCGGTACAAGGTGAGTGCAGCAGAGTGTATCGGGGGTCAGTGGAAGGTCATGGGGCCATGTGCGGCACCAAGCAGCAACAGGCCAGGTGGCGGAAATGAATGCTAGTGCCTGCTTCTGAACTCAATCCCATCCACGTCCTCGTCCTCGGATGTGTGCTCTGCCTCACCTGTGGGTGCTGCAGTTCCGGCTGCAGCACTGTGTGCCACTGACACATCAGGGGCCGGAGGTGAATTGTCGGCCGCACTGTGTGGCAGTGATGCATCAGGTGCCGGAGTGGAAATGCCTGCCGCACTGTGAGGCACTGACACACCAGGGGGCGGAGATGTGAATGGTGTAGGAGCAGCAGCATTCATCTGCGCCACGCCTTGTGGCAGCAATGCCATGATGAGGATATGCAGGGCATGGTAGATCCCAGCTACATTTTGCTGATGTGCAGCGGTTGCTGCCATCCTTTCCGCCTCCATCCGCACCATGTCCTCCATGAGCCTCTGCATGTGTGCCAGCTCACGGCTGAGATCGCTGGAGCCACTCTGAGCGGACAGGTGTTCTTGTCTCCGAGTCATGACTCCAGCGATGTCAGCCAGGGCTCGTTGGAGACCATGGAGCGGCCTGTGGGTGTCCGTTAGGGACTGGAGGTGGTCCCTGATGGGACTTAGACACCCATGGATGGCGTCGAGTTTGGTAGCCATGAGGTCAAACCCCACCCGCACCTGCTCAGCCATCTCCCTCTGGCCCTCCAACACACGGCGTTGGAAGGCCATGTGTTGTTCGTGGGGGTCCTGGGAGACAGCCGGGTTTGTGGGTGCCTCCTGCTGGGTGGTTTGTGGAGTGGGTGGGGTCTCCTCGATGCAGCTGGGCTGCCCTGATCCTGGAGGTGATTGGCAGATGAGTTCAATGATGTCTTGGAGGGCTTCGGTGTCGATGCTGGGGGTGTCCTCCTCGTCTTCAGTGAAGAGTGCCTGGGACTGCTCTGCAGGAGATGTTGACGGTGCCTCTGCAATGTGAAGGGGAGATGCTGTATTACAATGTGTCCACATGTATGTAGCCGCATGGTACATGTTCACATTCAGACAGCATTGCAATGTACATTGTGACAGTCTGTAGATCAGGGCCATGATCCAGAGTCATTGTGGGTGTGCACTGTGCTCTGCTTGATTGTACATGTGTGCCATTGTGGCCAACTCCCCCCGTCCCCCCAGTACCTGGTGGTTACTCACCCTGTTGCTGTTGTGTTGTGTCATGTCGAGCAGTGTCTGCTACCCCAACTCCTGCCACGGTCTCCACACTGATGACTGTCGACACCAGCTCCTCCATGTCATCCAGCTCCAGCTGTGGCGCTGGGCTCCCACCTCCAGTCTGCATTGCTGCCTTCTGGTTGCCTGCGAGTTTCTCCTTGGTTTTGCGCTTGATGTCAATCCATCGCCTCTTGGCCTCGTCCATTGACCTCTTGTGCTCTCCGACGGCATTCACCTTGTCCACGATGGACCGACATATTCCATTTTTGGTGCCCAATGACACGTTGGAGGTGACGAACAGTTCTTGATGGTGTTCCATCACCTCCGTGACCAGGATCCTATTCTCCTGCGGACCGAATCCCCTCTTCCTCTTCTTCTTGTCCTTGCCCTTCCCTGTCCCCGAGGTCCCAGGCTGGTCGTCCGGGGTGCTTGTGGGGTTCCGCTCATCCTCTGCGCCTGCTCCGGCTGCCTTCATGGTGCTTCGGTGTTGGTTATTTTGTGTTTGTGTGTTTTTTCTACTTTTGTAGTGATTTTCCCGCCTGCCGTGTGTGTATTGCAGGTCTGGCGCCGCTTATCGCTGATTTCCTCATCGCGGTTTGGCCCATCGCATTTTTTTTGCGTTGGGGTTTGTTTTTTTTTATCACCGTCGCGGTTGTTGTATCGCGGACATTGTCCGCGTTTTCGGGAGACTATCGCATGGTACCGCCGTGTTGTGAATTCCATGTTAAGAAGGGGTTATTTTCCCACGATAGACTGCGATGTGTGAAGTTGCGTTAACATTTTTTGGAGATGTTTAGCACACGTTCTTGTGAATATACCCCTAAGAGACCTATAGATATAACTCACAGTCAGGCAGAAAGTAAATAACCAACCTGACACCGCAAATACTCAGTTTTATTATAAATGCACTCTACTTGTATTTTTAGCATGCTCAGCTAGTAAAACAAGTAAGCAAGAGCAAAGTTTAATGTATGTTAGACACGTGTTATACATTGATTTTAAAATCGAATTAGTTCACACCTGTTGCTTTTTATACACTGCATGATCATTTTTATTTCGTAAAACGCTGAAACAATTTTAAAATGCTGAGTGAAGGATGTTGACTTATGTAAAATTGTTACAGTTTTAACTAACTAAACAATAAAATTTACTACTACTACTACCGTCGTCAGGCCGCCTTTAGGTTACCGCCGCCCGACAGCAGCGTCCTCCGCATCGGGCTACCCTTGCCTCGAGTCTTTTCAAAGGTGGGCTTCTCGTCGTCAGCTCTTCACTTTTCTCGGCGTCCTCAGGGCCAGCGACACTCTTCATCGGCCTCAGCAGCAGCATCCACGGGTCACCCGGCAGTAGCATAGTCCAGCCGCAGTTGCCTCTTTGCAGGTCTCTCACCGAGCGTTCAGGTTCGGAATGCTGCCAGGTTCCTGCCGCAGCTCGCCTCCTATGGGGCTCCGTTCATCGGAGCTGATCCTAGATGTATTGCGCCGGACTCGGCTAGGAGAGCGATCACCTCTCTCCTTCCTCCGTATCCCGGCTCTTTACTCCTCAGCTAGCGGCCACCATTTTCAGCTATTATGAGGCCATCTCTCTGCTTTCCTCGTGTGTAGCGCCCCTGGGGTGTTTCCGCTGTCCTTCAGCGCTCCCCTCTCATTCAGCTGGTCCCTCCAAGCCTCCTCATATATTTCGAGGGGGTGTGGGGTATCAGGATGGTTGTGGATGGGGGATCACCGGGCGGGAGCTCCCCAAGGCAAGTCTTACTCCATTGGCGTTTAGCCTCGCCCCCTGGAAACTGCCCTCATCACCACCATGGATGACATCTGCATGACTCTGGACAAAGGAAACATGGCCGCTCTCATTCTCCTGGACCTCACCACAGCGGTTGACATAGTCTCCTACCCCATCGGAATCCAAGGACACACACTCCAATGGATCTTCTCCTTCCTGACAGGATGACTCAGTCAGTTATCCTGGCACTGAACACCTCGGACGCCCGAGTACTCATCTGTGGAGATCTGCAAGGATCCTCCCTGTGACCGACACTGTTCGACGAATACATGATCCCTCTAGACAGCATCATCCGCGCTCACAACATCCATGTCCTCCTATGCTGATGACATACAGCTCATTCTCTCCCTCATGGATAAGACGTGCAGTATACAGATCAAGTTCAATGCCTGCATGACTGACAACCCCTCTGGATGAAGACCAATTGTCTGAAGCTGAGCACTGTCAAGACAGAAAATGTGACCTTCGGGAAGAGCACTTCACTGTGGGACTGAGGATTGAAATCAGCAGCAAATTTGACATGACCACCCAAGTCAACGCTGTCACCACCTCATGCTTCCACTACGGGAACACCTTCTATGAAGGGCCCAACATGAAACTCACCCTAAGACTACAGACCATTCAGAGCTCAGCATCTAGAATCACTCTTAAGCTCACACGCCGCACTCACATCACACCACACCTGAAGGAGCTTAACTGGCTCCCCATACACAAACAAGCGCAGTTCAAACTCTTCATCCACACTTTCAAGGCACTACACAACACTGGTGCAAAATACCTCAACAATCGAATCTAATTTCACAAATTTTCAGACACCGCTGCTCATCTGGACTCCTGTTTACACTCATCCCAGGCATATGGAAAACCAGATTTGGTTGTCGAGCCTTCTCCTACATTGCACCTAAAGTATGGAGCAACCTGCTGCTACACACAGGAACTTCCTCCTCACTTCTTGAATTGTACAAAAAGCTAAATACCTGGCTTTTTCAATAGTCCCACTAAGCCATAGGTTGGACTAGACTCACACCTCCTCAGTGCCAGGATACCCTCCTGTGTGATAGTGTGCTCTACAGATCTACAAAACATAATATACATAACAATATATTGTAATACTCTTACGGGGACTTTCCCTATAGTCAAATTTACGTACTTTAACATATATGTGTTTTCATGGGAAGAAGCATAAAGCCATATACCCAAATTCCTCCTCCACCTATATGTTATATAAATAAGAGGTATGTTTTATGTACTATGCCATACATATATATATGTAATCCCAAATACATACATTTATTGTTAAATATAGATGATTTTTTCACTTTTTTGCTATAATTAAAATTGAATACAAATATACATGTATACTGACATACCAACACATCTAGATTTACCTATTTGTGTACTAATATATTTAACATACACACATACAAGCATTATACTTATTAGTAATTAGTAGTAAATATCTTTATTCGATTTTCATTATAAAAACCAAAAAAGCACATCATTTACAAACATTTAGGCAATGCATTTTCAAGCAGGTAGTGGGGAGAGGGAGAAGAGAAGCAAGTTCCACAACAAATGTTCCTTGGATGATGTAGTGACAGATTATGATTGACACCTTTTCATTGTCCCTCGTTCATAAAAAAAAACCCTAACTGTTTCTTGGTATGTAGCTGCAAGCCGTATTGTAGCTCTCTGTATTTGCTATAGAACTTACAGAATTATTAATAAAGTGCCTGGTGCCTTTGCGATCACACAACTCTAAGCAATCATTTTAAAATTAGAGTATGTACAGTAAAATCCTAGTTAAAATTAATATTTACTACACAAATACATAAAACATCAAGGTTAAAATTAATATTCCCTTCGTAAATGCATAAAACATCAAGGTAGTCATCAAGAACAAAATAGCAGCATAATTATTTGAGTCTTTCACATGCTAGAATCACATCATATTTACAAAATTCCCTAGCACACGTGGAGTTTATAACACAACAATAGTCAAGTAAGTCAATCTGAACATATGATCACGACGCAAAGCAGATGATAGGATTCTTCAGTCTTTAATTCTGTACTTGATCCTTCTTTAATGTACGTTACTGTAACTGGTCGAAAGCCCAATGCCAACACGTGTTTCATCGCCTCAGTTTATTGTACATGCGACTTTTTCAAGGCTCAATAGGCTTTTCTCAGTGCTTGTTCACGTGTGGTGATATTTCCGACCCACACGATCCTCCGGCGTGGGTAAAGTCTCTATTAGGGTATTCAATATCTTCACTCTTTATCCAAAATCGTGCAGCCAACGTCTTGTAAGGCTGTTTACTCGTCTGCACTTCCCTCACGCCAGCGTCCTCGAGTACTCGTAAAGAGTAAAGAAGGATCAAGTAAAGAATTAAAGACTGAAGAATCCTATCATCTGCTTTGCGTCGTGATCATATATTTTTTTTTTCCTTTTTCCAAAACCTTTATTGACAAGTTCAGCATCACCAAAATACAATATTGCATCAAAACTGAGCATCGTACATAGTAGGACATTTACGGAGTACGTTACAAATAGGGAAAGCCAATCTAACAGAGGCATTATTTTGTACAACACGGTGTAGCACCTTAGAGCTATACATAGCTGTATTATAGGGTAACAGCACTGCAGAGGAAAGAGCGGGTCCGACCAGGGGGGGATGGAAACAGGAAAGGAGGGGATTACTGACCAGCACCGGCGGCCGCCGCGGGCGGAGTGCCGGCGGGGAGCGCGGGAGAGGCAGACTGGCTCGGGTGGGAACGAGTGTGTAGGTATGTGACTAGGGGGCCCCATATGTCGAGAAGGCGAGATCTGGCAGGCATAAGGTCCCAGAACTCAGACAGTAGGGTCTGACATCTCGAAGCATCTTCAAGCCAGTAGGCGAACTTAGGCGCCGGCCTACGCCCCCAGCACATGGACACCCTGCGCCGCGCGAGGACAAGTAGCATTGCGACCAATCGGTGAGAGGCGTCCGGGCAAAACTTAACAAAGCCCAGCAGGCATAATGGTGGGTCGGGCTGGACAGGTACAGAGGTAATCTCAGAGAGGGCGGCGCAGACCTCCCACCAGAAGTCCGACACCTTTGGGCATAACCAGGCAAGATGAGCAAAATCCGCAGCAGGGGCAGAGCAACGCGAGCACCTATCATTAGGGATGAGTTCCAATTTAAATAACTGGACGGGGCTGCGGTATAGCCTATGCAAGTATTTGAAGTGTATAAGACGAAGGCGATAGTTGGGAGAAAGTTTCTTCGTCTGGTTACAGCAATAGAGCCAGTCGGCTTGGGAAATGGCCATGCTGAGATCCTCGCCCCACGCCACACGGGCGCGATCAGTGGAGACAGAGGAGGTCGACAGCGTAAGGGCGTATAATTTGGTCACCAGCTTCCGGGGGGTGGGGGAGGAATATATGAAGTCAAGAGTAGGCATTGAAGGTGGAGGTTGGGGAAACGTGAGTGCAACTCCCTGCAGATAGCCCGCAGCTGATAAAAGAGCAGTGTGTACATAGGGCCAGCAGTGGCAGGGAGAGAATAAAAAGTATTACCGGGGTAAAGATCCGCCAGTGTCTGCAGCCCCAAACGGGCAGCATGTTTGGACATGCCGGATGGTTGGAGGGGAGGGAATGCAGGGTGACGCACAATCGGCATAGTATTGGCCGATAACATCGGAGCGTTAGAAAGACGACGCAGACCCAACCAGGCCCAACGCAATGTCTCGACCGTGTCCACCCCGTCTCGTGGGCGACTGGCCGGGGCAAACAAGGCGGTGTTCAGCGGCCAAGGGGTAGCAAGGTCAGCTTCAACCGCGACGTGGGGCTGGAAAGGGGTGGGGTGAATCCAGAAATGTAAAAAGCTGGCCTGGGCACTTAAGGCATACAGTTTGAAGTTAGGGGCGCCCATGCCGCCAGCCGACATGGGGAGAGTAAGGATATCGTATGCAATCCTGGGTTGCTTGCCAGCCCAGACAATAGATATGATCAGGGATCGGATCCTACGGAAAAAATGGGCAGTAAGTGGTATGGGGATATTCAGGAAGAGGTAAAGAAATTTCGGGAGGACCACCATCTTGGCAATGGCTATGCGACCCGCCAGTGACAGGGGGAGCCGGTTCCACTGGGGTATCCTGGACTCAAGCCAGTCCACCGCACGTCCGAAATTGGCCCTCCAAAGGTCATCCAGGTCCCTACTCAGCCAAATACCGAGATAGCGGGTGGGGCCAGAGGCCCACACGAAAGGAAAGTCCGGGGTGAATGGCTTGGTGGCATCAGTAAGAGGGAACAACACTGACTTGCCCCAGTTCACCTGTATGCCGGAGAGACCACCAAACCGTATTATCTTGCGCACTAGGGGGCTGAGATTTTCTTGAGGGTGGCGGACATACAGTGTAATATCATCCGCATACATGGAGACCAAGAGGGCACGGGCCGAAAAGCCGATGCCTTTCTGAGTGTGATGTTGTCGGAGTCTGGCAGCGAGAGGCTCCATCGCAATAGCGAAGAGCATAGGAGAAAGCGGGCACCCCTGCCGGGTACCGCGTTCAATCGGAATGGGATCTGAAATTTGCCCATTTATCCGGAGGCGGGCAGAAGGGCGAGTGTACAGGAGGGAAATCTTATGAATAAAGATGTTGCTGAAGCCAAGGCGCGGTAGGAGATAGAATAAGAAGGGCCACTCCAGGGTGTCGAATGCCTTGGTGGCATCGAGAAGAGCAGCCACTGCAGGGAGGCTAGGATTAATCTGATGTAGGACGGAGAATAGGGTTCGGAGGTTATGGGAGGTCGCGCGGCCTGGAATGAAACCGGACTGATCAGGAAGGGCGATGAGGGGCATGAGGTGGAGAAGACGGGAGGCGATCAACTTTGCGAAAATTTTGTTGTCCGTATTGATTAGAAAAAGAGGGCGGTAGGAATCGCGGCAGTCAGAAGGTTTGTCCAGCTTAAGAAGAAGCGTTATCATCCCCTCACGAAGCGATGGTGGAAGAAGGCCATTGTCGAAGGAGTCATTGTACATGGCGGCCAGATGCGGCACCAGGAGCGAAGCAAAAGTCTTATAAAAGGAAGCCGGGAGGCCGTCTAAGCCAGGAGCCCTGTCACCAGGCAAACTATTAATGGCAGCAAGGATTTCTTCTTTAGAGAAGGGCTCATCGAGAAAGTCACGATGATAGTCCTCGAGCCAAACAAGTGCGAGAGTGTTAAAGTATTGGTTAAAGTCCTCACGCGAAGGGGAGGAGCCAGCCGTGTAGAGGCACGTGTAATAATCCATAAAGCGCGTCTTAATTTCCTCAGGGGAGGTGGATCTAGCAGGGCCGCCGTCCCGAAGCGCCGCGACATACGATGCAGCACGGGGGGGACGAAGGTGGTTGGCCAGAGTCCTGCCAGGCCGATCGCCCTCACCAAAGCGGCGAGCCCGGGCTTCCCTACCAAGGAAGGAGAGTTCCCTATCTGCCTCCGCGAATTCCGAATGTTTACCACGCAGGCGAGCGAGATTCTCAGAGCTGGGGTGGGTTACCTGAGCGGAGTCCAAAGCCTTGATTTCCGCTTCTAGTTTAGCGAGAGTGGTACGGATAGAGCGAAGGACTCCCGATTGTTTAGAGATACACTCGCCGCGAATCACAGCCTTAAATCCTTCCCACAGAGTGGACGGCGATTCTACAGAGCCGACATTCAGGTCAAAATAGTTCGAGATCGAGGTTTGGATCTCGGCACAGAAGACGAAGTCACGGAGAGAGTTCGGAGGGAGTCGCCAGGTGAAGGCCCGCTGTGGAAAATGAGGAAGGCGAAGACAAAGCTGGACTGGCGCATGATCAGAAAAAGAGCGCGCCATATTAGTAGCGGAATTTACCCAGGTGAGGACATCAGGGTAAGTGAGCCAAAGATCAATACGGGACCAGCAGCCACGGGCACCGGTGACGCAAGTTCCCTCGCGGGCCTCGGGCCATGTGTGACGCCACGCATCATATAGCGAGTTGTCAGCCAGAATGGACTGAAGGAGAGCCATAGATCTAGGGTGAGAAGAATAGGGGCCAGAACGGTCCAGGACTGCAGAAAGAGTAACGTTAAAGTCCCCCCCCCCAGAGAAGTGCCGCAGGGCCCAAGGATGAGATTAGGTGCCATATATTAGTGAAAAATTCCGGGTCTTCCGAGTTAGGGCCATACACAGCCGCAATCGTCATAGGTTGGGACAGTAGGGAGCCATGTAAAATAACATACCGTCCATCAGGGTCAGTAAGTACCTGAGTTGTATGCCACGGGAGCCCCCTCCGTAACAAAATGGACACTCCCCGGGAGTAAGTGGAATAGAAAGAGGAGTGCGATTCCCCCCAGTAGCGCGATTGGAGCCTGGCAGCGGTCGCCGGTAACAGGTGGGTTTCTTGTAACATGCAAATGTCAACTTTGTGCCGAAGTAGGTGAGAGTGAATAAGCCGGGCCTTACGGTGGTCGTTAAGACCTCGGATATTCCAAGTCCAGCATACGGTGTCAGTCATACTGTGAAAAAGCAAGGAGGTATGGGGCGCAGGGCAGCGAGTACGGTCTGTGGCCGGAAGCTGGTGCGTAAACCGGGGCAAGCATGCCTGGAGCGAAAGGGGCCGGGACAGACTCATGGAGCATGAGCTAGAGCCAACCAGAGCCTGCAAGTGTAGATGGCATAGCAACGGGGAAAACCCAAAGAGGCAGGAAAGGGGAGGCAGTCGGTACCGGACCAGAGAGCAACCGCCTAAGGGAGGGTGAGGTACATTGTAGAAAAGCAGTGCAGTGATCAAACATAGCAGTAATGTGATGCATACAGGAAAAATACAGACAATGAAAACACAAACAATAACGCCTCAAAAAAAACAAGGTGACCCAGAAAAAACCCCACCCCCTCCCAGACAGACCCACCACCCAAGGTAAAGTGTGGGAGCCTGAATCTTACAGTGTGAGAACAGAATGAATGCCATGAACCACAATAGCGCCTCAGAAGGAGGACACAACAACCCAAAACCCCCCCACCCGCCACCCACTCCAACCCCCCAAACAGGTCGAGCATCCACCCACAGCCTCCCCAGGGAACCCGAACTAGGAAGGGAATAGTCAATAGCAGAGGTGGGAATCATCCCGCGGGGGGCATGGCAGCGCCCAGCATACACCCCTGCCAGAAAAAGCAGGGTGGCCAAGCCGAAACTATCGGCAGACTAAAAGAGAGTCAATGCAAGATATCAAAAAATTAGCCAGTAAGCCCAGTATGTAAATGCAGTAATAAACAACAGACAATTAGGCAGTCGGGGGGCAGCCATAAGAACAGGTCCAACATTGTGCAGTACAGCCCAACACATGAAAACACAAAGCCAAGAGCAATAACAGGTTGCATTTCAATCATTGTCACTCATGTTAGCTGCAACTGGGTCCTGAGAACTGGCCAGAGTGGTGTGATGGGAGCGGTCCAGCTGCTTGGCGAAGGCAAGGGCTCCCTTTGGGTCCGGGAATACCAGGGTTTTGGATCCCTGCCTGACCCGCAACTTGGCCGGATAAGCCAAAGAGTAGGACACTTCGTGTTTTTGCAAAATACGTTTAGCGGGCAGGAATTCGCGGCGGGCGGCCTGCACAGCCAGGGTATAATCAGGGTAGAAAGACAGAGTGTTTCCTTGATGCCGAATCTCACCCCGCTCCCTAGCAGCTCGAAGGACCGCGTCTCGGTCCCGGAAGTTTAGAATTTTTGCAATGATCGGACGGGCAGGTAGTCCAGGGGCAGGCCGAGGGCCAAGGGAGCGGTGCGCCCTCTCCACGATGAAGACCTGGGAGAGCGCATCTCCAAACAGTTCACGCAACAGCTGCTCCACATAATCTTCCATCTTGGGTATGTTGGTGGACTCCGGTACCCCAGTGATGCGGAGGTTACTCCTACGTGAGCGGGCCTCCAAATCTTCGTTCTTAGAGCGGATGAGTTCGAGGATTTTGTCCATATGCAGTAATTTTTGGCGATCTTGGGTGGCGGAGTCCTCCACGTCAGATACTCTTGACTCGACGTGAAGCAGCCGAGTGTCATGCGAGTCCACCCTGGACTTGACCACATCCAGGCGGGAGGTCAACTGTTCAAGCTGGGTGGCGATCCCAGACACCGCCGATTTGACCTCCAACATAATGGCTTTGAGATCCTCCTCACGTGCAGCAGCCATTTCCGCTGGGGCAGACTGGTCGCCCCCGTCAACAGTGGCGCCCTCCTGGCACGTATGCCTCCGTTGTTCGAAAGTGAGCCGGGGCTGCTTAGGGTCAGCCTTACCCATGGCGGCTGCCAGAAGAAGGGAGCGTAGATGGGGCAACCAGCGCGTGGAGAAGATCTAGCGTCCAGCACAATAATCAAGTCTGGGAGTCGCCGCTGTCGGAGAGAGAGCCGGAGGACGAGAGCAGCGGCAGAGTCCCAAACGCCGCCCAGGAGGTTCAAGTGTGAAGCGCGGCCAGGGAAGACAGAGGCAGCGGGGATATAGGGGGGGCGAATGACACCCTCCCACTAGGCCAATGTATCACTGCACCGAGTTCGCCAGCCCAGGTAGAGCACAGGTCAGGAGGAAGGTGGAGGCCTGATGGAAGAGACTCATCACCGATGGCTGTGCTGGCGCAAAGTACAGGCCACGAGGACAGGAGACCGAGGGCGCGGTCAGACGTGGACACCGCAGTGGACCCAGGCCCGCAGGGAGAAAAAGGGCCGCGGCAGGGTGTAGCTCCTTTTGAACAGGAGGGGCCTGTGCAGTACGTGAGGCAGCAGAAGCAGAGGATGGAGGGAGAAACCGCAGCGAAAAGGGCAGTCCGTAATGGCCCAGCACGAGAAGCCCCAGCAGCAGCAGACGGATCAAGGGGGTCGGCCGGGGACACAGGCCGCCACCAGATCGCCCCGGAGTCACATTGGAGCTGAGGAAAGGTGGGAGGCCGGAGAAAGCAGGATGGCGTAGCCTCTGGTCACGGGCCCCCGCAGCGGGCCCAGGCAAGCAGCCTAAAGTCACGCAGGCGAGATGAGCGCAGACGTGGCAGCCGGAGGCCCAGCGGCAGCAGGTGAGCACGGCCGGGATCAAGGAGTCCGCCAGTGAGGGGGAAGGAAGCCAGCAGCAGGGAGGCGTGGGGAACACGCCGCCCACCTCACCCGGCCCAGCAGTGCAGTGGCTGACGCCCTCTCAAGGGTGGACCAGGCCGGGCGGTACAGCGAGCGCGCTCCCAAGCCCGCTGCGGGACGCCCCCGAGCCGCGGGACTCACCGGCTTAAATGTGGAGGAAGCTGCCGCCAGGCGAGGAATGGGATCTTCGGCCTGCGAAGAACAGGCGGCGTAGGCCAGGCCCAGACGGGCGAATAGGAACCAGGGTCCGGGGTCAGGCAAGATGGCGCAGCCCCCAGTCGCTGGCCCCCGCAGTGGGCCCTGGCAAGCAGCTGGAGCACTCACAAGCGGGAGGAGCGCAGACGGGGCAGCCGGAGGCTCAGCGGCAGCAGGTAGGCACAGCCGCGAGCGAAATGTTCGCCAGCTAGAGGGGAAGGCAGCCCGCAGCAGGGAGGCGTGGGGAACGCGCCACCCGCTTCACCCGGCTCACCAGTGCAGAGGCTGACTACCACGCGGGGCGCCCTCTCAAGGGTAGACCGGGCTGGGCGGTACGGCGAGCGCGCTCCCAGGCCCGCCGCAGATAGCCCCCAAGCCGCGAGACTCACCGGCTGAAAGGTTGAAGTAGCTGCTGCCAGGTGAGGAGTTGGATCTCCGGCCTCCGGGCGGCGCAGAACAGGCAGCGCAGGCCAGGCCCAGACGGGCGAGCGGGAACCAGGGCCCGGGGCTCCAGAGGCACCGCAACCAAGCGCAGCCGGGTCGCGGGGCCACGATGGACGGCTCAAAAGATGCCCCAGATGAAGGTGAGCAGCGATGGTAGGGTTACAGGCAGCGATGAATGGAAAGTCTGCAGGATATTGAAGGATTGAAGGCTTGGCCGGCAGAGCCCACTCAAGGTGCGGCCATCTTGCAGCCGGCTAAGCCACGCCCCCATGCGTCGTGATCATATATTCAGATTGACTTACTTGACTATTGCTGTGTTATAAACTCCACGTGTGCTAGGGAATTTTGTAAATATTTGCGTTGCAGCTTAGGCGGCAGAAATTAGGAGAGGTGGGTGGTTCTCTCTCCCTTATAGCACCGTCACATTACTGACATAAAATAACTAATTAGTGAATATTTCCAGTGGCGCCTTCCCTATGGCCAATACCACCTTCCTTTTGTGTATATAGAATCACATCATGGCATGTCTGGGGTGTATAGACTGGATGGTAGGAGCCTGATATATTTCACAGCTCTTTTTATTACAATCCCTTAAGTGTTGCTCGTCCCTACCCGGATTAAGTCGTCTATACAATCAACAAAATCACTACCCTGGCCCTAGTTGTGCGGTGATTTTTAATACTCTACTTCGAGCCGACCATGCATAGAGCAAATATCTGGACAAGCCAAATACTAAATTTTCTGTGCTGTCGCTTTTCAAGATTCTGACAATCTCTACTAAGCGGTTCACTGCCAGAATTCAGACGATTGGAATTAACCAGGTCATTCTTGTTTGCTTGTACATGGGGCAAAAAAACTAGCAATGGGCTTCTGATTCGAGAACACGTTTGCACCCAGGACAACTGGTTGAGACGTCGACACCCTTCCAGCAACCAACGAAACTGTTAACTGGAAGGATGCCATATCTAAATTTTAAATAGAGTGATCGTGCGAGTGGTGGCTCTATTCTATCTAAGAATTCTTCTTGCTGCATTTTGTCTTTTATGTTTAAGAATGAGATTGTTAATGCCCCTGCGTTATTCCCTTTTAATCAGGTGTCCTCTACTTAACTCCAGTATTTCTCACGCCAAGTTTGCCCAACCATTGCTTAATGTGGTTGAGCCATTGGACATTACCTTTGGTGTCCAGCAATAATATTTCTTGTAGTGATTCTTTCATTGACAATGGGGACTTGTTTACCCATATGCTCATCCAAAAGATTAAAGGCCGTAACTGAACTGCATGGGCAACACTATTCATGCCCAAATCTAAGCACATTGGTGTTAGTGGGGTGTTTCGAGGAAGCTCCAGAACAGATCTAATACAATTATTTTCTGTTTTTTCGATGGAAGGTACGTTGATGTGTCCCCACAGTTCTGCGCCATAGAGTGCGGCCCCTAGACCCGTAGCTTGATATACTTGGATTACGGGAGTCAGTGGTCAATAGATTGACTTCCTTAATTTTTTTATTTGAGCCATCCCCACATGCTGCAATGACAACTGGCTTTTCACTAGTTGTGGTGACTGTGATAATGTGTTTATGAACCGCAGCCCAAGGTAATCAAATTGTTTCACCTCTTCTCGTATGGTTGAGCCCAGTATTATATTGCGCTTAAAGACTTAGGGCGGTTAAAAGCCATGAATTTCATTTTTTGGGTATTCATTTCCAATCCATGGTCTAAGCAGGCCCTCCCAAACTTATCTACTAGGTTTTGGAGCCCCATCGGCGTTCGTGAGATAATCAAGGTGTCATCTGCAAAAAGTAACGCAGGCACCTCTCGGCCTGCAAGCTTAGGTGGATCGCCCTTACAGCCTATTAGTGTAGAAATCATGCCGTTTATGTAAAGTGTAAAGAGCATTGGTGCGAGAACGCACCCTTGTCTCACTCCACGACCCAACCCTATCCGGTTTGTTAGCCCATCATCCTTCCCCCATCTGATTTGGGCATAGTTGTTTGTATGTAATCTCATGATGATTTGAAGGAGATTGTTGTTGTTGTCCCTAGTTTATTCAAGGCTGCCCAAAGTTTCCCCCGTGGTACTAGGTCGAAGGCAGCGCGGAGGTCCACAAATACCACGTATAGGGCGCCCTTCCCGATTGTTACATATTTCCATATGATAATGAGGAAACGAAAAAGCTGATCTAGGGTACTTGTCTTCGCTCTGAAGCCTGCCTGCAGGGGTGAAAGTAGATCCCCCTCCCTTATCCAGTCGTTTATTCTCCCTAGCAATGCCTATAAGGCTTATGGGCCTGTAGTTTGCCAGGTCACTTTTATCTCCCTTTTTGTAGATGGGGATGACCCCGGCACCTAGCCAGGAATCTGGTATTTCTGCCCCTTTATATATGGCATTATATGTGTAGTTGAGAATAAAACTCCATATTTGGGGTTCTGATAGATAAAGATCCCCCGGGATCAGATCTAAGCCAGGGGCTTTCCCCCTCTGCGTGGTTGGGATTGCATCCAGGGTGTCATCTATGGTAAAGGATAAGCAATCATTGTCTGGTCCCAGAAGTAAGGGCTCTATGGGCA
Organism: Calotriton arnoldi; assembly: GCA_963921515.1. NCBI lineage: Eukaryota > Metazoa > Chordata > Amphibia > Caudata > Salamandridae > Calotriton > Calotriton arnoldi. The sequence continues at coordinate 2,715,358 of CAWUFW010000269.1, read as the reverse complement.
CTACACCATTGTCCGCTGTCCCTACATATTGGTTGGAGAAGTGATCTTCCCAGGTCTGTGGGAGAATATGGAAATCTTCTTCCACTACCTGAAACCTTGATCCTTTCGCAATTAGGTGCCAGAATTCCCTGCTGTTATTATTGTGTGCTGCGGCTAGTAGATCTTGCCATAGCCCTATATGCCAATTCCTATGAGCCTCATTTTGTGCGTTTTTGTAGGCCTTCCTTTTTATGGCTATCATAACTCCCTGGCTGGCCTCGATTGCTCCCATCAATGCTTGGCGTGCCGATTTACAGTTTTCATTGAACCACTCATTTGTTTTGTTCTTGGTCTTCCTCCTTCCACCGTGAACTTTATAAAATAATTTATTTATGTTTTTAACTGGGGTTTTGAATGTGTCTACTTTCACTTGCTCTTCCACTTTATCAACCTCTAGGATCTTCAAGAAGTCACTGACTATACTGTAAATTTGTGCCAGGATCTCTGCACTGTTCCCTATTTGTGGCCATTTAACCCTCTTCCTGTTATTGCTGGTAATGATACAGTTTGGTGATTTGGGTTCTATTAGTGGTTCGGATGAGCGTGGTGCTTCTTTGAGTTCTAGAGAGAGAGCATTGTGATCAGTATCGTGTCTTTCTATAACCCACATGTCCACTAGAATTGACCATAGAAGGGCATCAATCAAAAAGTAATCTATTCTGGTTTTACTGTTTGCCCTCTTGTATGTATGGTGAAGTTGGGAATCGGAAGTGGAACGGCCATTCACAGCCCTCAACCCGTGTTTGTAGGTAAAAGATGCTATTTGGAGGGCTACTTTCACGTGTTTCGCTGGTTTCTCATGGCTCAGCAATGGAATACCTAGTTCAGCATCTTCTTCCTCAGTGATACTTTTGGTTGCTTCGAGAGGCTCAAATGTTACGTTTAAGTCCCCAGCTATGAGTAGATAATGGTGTGCCCTGTCCGTCTCAATAAAAGTATCTAGATGTGCAATTGTCAGTGAGTCTTGGTGTTGTGAAGTGAACCGATTATAGACATTTACCAGGAGGATTAACCTGCTGGTGTTAGAATCTTTAATAGTTACAGCCAATAAGTTGGGGCTATCTAATTTGAGTTTCGTAATATGAATCCCCCTTTTAGCTTTGGTCCAGATTATTAGTCCACCAGCTGGGCGACCTTTCCTCGACGGGGTAGCTTCTATACTGTGGTTGGTGAATCCCACTCTATGAATTTTATTGACTGCCCAAGTCTCTTGGAAGAGGCAGATGTCATAGGTGTCTATTAGCCTCCCCCATTCTTCACAAGCGGTCTTGGATCTGAGCCCTGCAAGATTCCAAGACAGCAGTCTTAGTTTCCCATTTGATTCACCAGGTGGCTGATGTTTGCCCTTCTTATGAAATGTCAAGCATGTGGGTGACTGGATTGGGGACTGTCCCCTCTCAGTGTTAGTAATATGAGCCCCTGGTAGCATTTTAGACATGTTCTGAGAGTTACCTTCCTGTAATAAGGTCAGCGGAGCGCTGCAACCTGTCAGGTAGATCTATTTGCTGGGGCTACCTGTGTGTTGGAGTTAATGACAGTATCTGTGGTGCTCACCTGATTCCTATGAGTGGGCGATAGTGTACTTGGGGGTGTGAACTTGATTGGGATTTGTGATTTAGTCTGGGGCAGTGCGCGTTGCTCCAAATTAACCAACCCCTCTATCAAGTCGCTAGAGGCCAGATCCAATATTATGTGAGCAAAGGACAGGGTTTTGGACGTATGTGGTAGGAATATTGGCGCCTACAGCGAGTGTACGTCTATCTAGTTAACGTAATCGTGGGACAGTGCCAACAGGAGGGGGAAATGCCCTGAACCCCCTAGGTTTTAGACCAGAGGTCTTACAAGATCACTGCAGGCCTGTGCACACGTCTTCATTTAGCTGCAGAGTAATTACTCTGTGTCAAAAGTTAACACCAATGTACATGCAGTATGCAAACATGTATTTGAAATAACAATGAACACTCTGGAGTTTTTGTGTTCTTCTTTAATCCTGAACGATTGCCCAGCCTACACGTGTTTCGTCTGGGGAAGTACCCCAAGACTTCTTCAGGGCTGAAAGGATATACAATAGAACAATGTCTAAGTCAATCAGACCCGACACTAATCAAATAATACTGTGTGAGGCGACCAGTGTAGGTGAAAAAGCACCCTTAGTGACATGATGTTTTATACATACACGGGAATACGCAAATACATGTGGGGTGTCTGAACCCGGTGACTGGTAAAATAGTCATTGTGAGCCTAAGTGACAATGGTGCATTATTACTGTGCATTGCATTGGAAAGTGACACACAATATTGGTGTTGTTGAGAGTAAGAGAGTTGAAAAAAGAAGAAGATAAACATTCAGAAGAGTTCTGGAGAGGGAGAGAGGGTGGAAGGGAGAAGATGTTTTTAGAAATAAGAACGAGAAGAGAAAAATAGAAAAATACAGGCTGCGCTGTGAAGAGAGCTAATCATAAGGGCACGCAGGACAGGGGTCTCGTAGCGCAGGATGAGCCTATAGCAAGGGCCGGTCCACACATGCATTTTGAAACGCGCCCGTGGTGACTAGACGCATATGTGAGGTCGTAAGGTGAAAGGCACCCAGCCAAAAGGTGTGATCCTACCTCATGGCAACGGTAGAACGGAGAACAAAGATCTATGGGAAATGACAAATCAGGTAGCAGAAAGTCAGGATTATGCAGATATAAACAGTGAAAGGCGTAGAGAAAGCGAGATGAGGACATTGTCTCACCTCTCTGCCGGTTGTACTTCCGTCCCGGCTGGCTATTAGGAGTGAGTATTCTTAGCGTATTGGAAGGGTCTGGAATGGGGACCATGGAGGATTAGGTATAGGGGCTTCACTGTAAGAGATAATGTGCACGTTAGTTATACTGCTGGATGGAGTAAAGGCGTGGAAAGAGGGGAAGGGTGAAGGGGCACCGTAAAGTGATGGCCCTACAACTAGAGATCAATAAACTAGAGGGAGAAATCAGGGATTTGGGCTTAAAAGAAGCCACAGAAAAAAACTATGCTATTTTAGCGGAAGTCCTATCTAAACATCAAGAGGACATAAAACAACGAAAGGCCAGGAAGCTCAAAAGGGATGAGATTGACTATAGAGAGGGGAGGGTTTTCACGTTTGCCAAGAAATATGATCAAATACTAGTCAGTGATCAGGATAGGGGCAAAACGGGCAGACCAGTAACCATCTCCATCTCATCCAGCTCTACATCAATAAGTGCCCCGCCCTCCAGTGACAGCGAGGCTGACAATGCACCTCACACCTCCACCACGGACAGACCAGGCAACTCTTTTTTAAGGGAGGTACAAAGGATCAAGTAGGGCAACAGAACAAAATCCAACCGTGGGGAACAAACAAGAAAACACGCAGAGGGAAAAGAGCAGGGTCAAACAGACATCAGAATGAACCTCAGATCAGGGGACAAGAGGAACTAACGACCACACAAGACACTGGGGTAGATATAATCAATCTATCCTCACAGCCACTAACACACAACATGATCTCACTACTGAAAAAGGTTCTAGGTTTCTGCCCAGTTGAGAGAGGTGATATATGCAAGGCGAAAATAGATTTTTTCAAATTTATCAGGAATCTGAAATTAAACAAATTCTTTGTCAACAATCCTAATGTGAATAAAAGCATTAAAAACATTCCCATGTGTGGTCGATCAGATGTGCTTAGTATTCAAGATGTTTATGACACCCAGTTACTGCTATCCATCACTGAACAGGAACATTCTCCTGTTGACACGAAAAACCTCCTTCGAGAACTCAATGTGGAAGCAGATTATTCTTTGGCCAGTCAAAGTCTAAGTGGACACCCATACTACCAGGGGGCAACACTATAGATGTTTTCCAGAAACTAGTTCTGGGGATCTTGATAAATATGACCAAAAAGCGAGATCCAGCAGACCGCACACCACAAACAATCTCATACAAGGGGAACGACAGGCCCTTACACTCCTGACCACCAACAACAAGGTCATCATCAGGGAGGCAGACAAAGGGGGCAACATCGTGGTCATGAACAAAGATGATTACAATGGCGAGATACTGACGCAACTGGCGTATTCCAGCTGCTATGAACAGCTGAGCACCAACCCCATAGGGCCCCTCACCATCCAAATTAACAAACGCCTCAGAGACTGGTACTCAGAAGGTCTCCTCAATGAAGATGAGCATCTATACCTTAAGGTACACAGACCAACATTTCCTGTCCTATACACCTTACCCAAAGTGCACAAACACCTTCCCTTCCCCCCAGGCAGACCCATCGTATCATGCATAGGAGGCCCAGCTGAAAGACTGGCAGAGTATGTGGATATGTTTCTCCAACCCATGTGGAGAAGTGTGGCTCAATGGTTAGAGCGGCAGACCCTGATGCAGAGATTTGGCCCGGGACCAGGGTTCAATTCCCGCCTCGGCGGGTCTTGGGCTCAATTTCCTCGGACCTGATAATTCTCGCCTCGGTGCCTATTCTAATCATGGGTCCCACTCTGCAACTCTGGGCAATAGCTTGCTTAATCTCCACAACGGCCCCAACAGCGCTGGGATGCCTGGCTTCACCCTGGGGGTGCCCAGGAGTGGACATTTCACAGGGAAAAGCCAGGAAGGGTTCCACAGCGGTATGCGTACAGCGCCAGGACACCTCTTTGGGGGTATAAGTGCGCTTTACAAGTACGAATTTCATTGTCCAGAATCTTCCCTCCTATATCAGGGACACTAAACACATCCTCGGCCTTTTATCTGATCTAAAGTGGCAGGAGGACATCATTCTAGCGACTCTAGACGTCGTGTCTCTTTACACCAACATCAAACCCTCTTTTGGCAAGCGAGCATTGGACTGGCACCTAAGCAAGAGACCAGCCACCCAATTTCAGCACACTAGGATGCTCCTGTCTATGATGGAGCTCATTCTTATCAACAACTGCTTCTTATTTGAGGGTCACTGGTATAAACAAACACAAGGGGTGGCCATTGGGTCCAAGTTCTCACCATCCGTCGCTAACGTCTTCATGGGTTTTTTCGAAGCAAAATGGCTATGGAGCCAGAGTGGTAACACCTATAACCAACACATAGTCTACTGGGGACGGTACATTGACGACTGTCTCCTTCTCTAGTCAGGGACAGAAGAAAAACTACAGGAGTTCTACCAATACAAGAATTCCAACAGACTGGGAGTCCAGTTTACACACCACCACAGCAACACGCACATTGCCTTCCTAGATGTTGAATTGTACATCAACAACTGCACACTACACAGCAAATTATATCGCAAACCCACTGCCTGCAATGCCATCCTTCATGCTTCCAGCTCACATCCCTCACATCAAATCAGGGCCATCCCCTATGGAGAGTTCACCAGGGCCAGGAGAAATTGCAGCGAGGACACTGAGTTCCTCTCTTGTCTTGACTCCATGAAAACCAGATTCAGAGCGAGAGGCTACAACTCATCGACTCTTGTAAAAGCAGAACGACGGGTTTTAAAGTTACCCAGAAAAGAGACCCTTAAAGACAGGAAGAATAAGATATCCTCTAATCAACCCATCAGATTGATCACAAACCACAATGAACTGGCGGTCAACTTATTGAAGAGCATGAAGAAGCATTGGAACATCCTCAGAGCAGACAAATCACTGGTAGACTTCACCACACACACACACCTCTCATCACATACAGAAGAGGTAGGACACTTAGATCCATTCTCAGTCCCACGGTTCCCTCTGTTGAAAAAGATAGCAATTGGCTCACCCATCACTCCCAGGGCTTTCATAAATGCGGCTGCTGCGGAGTGTGCAGGTGGGCGACAAACAGAAAAGTGTTTAAGGGACCAGATGGACGTGAATATAAGATCAAAGAGAATATTAATTGTGTTTCTAAATATGTTGTTTATATAATTGCCTGCAAATGCAACAAACAATACGTAGGAAGCACTATTAGGATGCTAAAAGAGCGCATTAGCGAGCATACCAGGACATTGAAACAAGGTGACGACAAGTGCCCCATGGCAGTACATGCCATGGGATTAAAGGCTCAGGGCCCATATAAACAATTCTCTTTTTTTGGCATTGAACAAGTCCTACCCAAACAAAGAGAGGGTAAGAGAGAACTACTATTGCGTCCCACTGAGGCCACCTGGATTATGCCCTTAAAAGCAGTAGACTGCGGCCTCAACACAGACCACGAGATGCAGTATTTCCTGGGTGACTAAGTATTCGCACTCCATGTAAATAACACATCACCAAACTATCACTGCCTCCCCAGGTAGTGTGAACCAGGCACAAGAAATGTCTTGCTCCGTTAAACTTCCTTAAAGTGTCTACCATTTCTGCATGTTCCAAACCCCGACCTTTGGCATCTATGCCCGTTCCAGCTTTCAGCCGCCACCACAGGGGAGCCTGCAGAGTCCGTGTGCTCATTATCCCCGCCCCCGCCACTACCATTGTCTCCACCATAGTTGCTGGGAGGCAGGAGACTACACCTCCCAACACGCCTTGCGGCAGGGACGCCGAGCCTGCAGTGGGGACGCGCCAGGCGGCGCTTTAAAACCGCTCAGGGCTCCCGCAGCGTGGGAGCCCGTTCCAGCTTTCAGCCGCCACCACAGGGGAGCCTGCAGAGCCCGTGTGCTCATTATCCCCGCCGCCGCCACTACCATTATCTCCACCATCGTTGCTGGGAGGCAGGAGACTACACCTTCCAGCACGCCTTGCGGCAGGGACGCCGCGCCTGCGGTCAGGACGCACCAGGAGGCACTTTAAAACCGCTGCGGGAGCCCGTTCCAGCTTTCAGCCGCCACCACAGGGGAGCCTGCAGAGCCCGTGTGCTCATTATCCCCCGCCGCCACCACTACCATTGTCTCCACCATCGTTGCTGGGAGGCAGGAGACTACACCTCCCAGCACGCCTTGTGGCAGGGACGCCGCGCCTGCGGTCGGGACGAGCCAGGAGGCGCTTTAAAACTGTTCAGGGCTCCCGCAGCGCGGGAGCGCGCGCGGGCCAAGGGCGGGCCCGTCTGCGCTCGTCCGAGACCGGAGGAGGCCAGGCTGGGTCACCCACCTTTCATTTGGCGCAGGATCCAGGGAGAACACGGGGGAGGGATCTACCCACCCCCTATAAAGTCTCTACAAAGTATATAGGCGAGTACTGCAATTGACACTATTCAAGTTTATTTAAGCCTGCCACAATGGGAAAGTGCACCATGCTACCACCTGCCCGTCCAATAACTGATAGCATTAACAGCATGCTCGAGAGGGTGGTCAACATTGTTTCGGGAGAAATTGAACTTATGGAGCAGCGTATGTCTTTGGGCATCGAGGGGCGGGCGGAGATTGCCAATTTTAGAGGCACACCGATTGACGGCACCCAGGACTCACCTCCGTCTCAGGCCCAGGGCACCGGAATTCATAAATCCCCAATTGCAAGGGGGAGCTTAAGTGGGCCCGAGATAGTTGAAATAGTTGAGCAACAGCTTGACATAGACACTGTTACATCTGTGGGAATTCCAGCCGTCAAGCGGAAGAGGAAGAGTGGGAAACCCATGTGCACTAAAAGGAAACAAATGCAAAAGAAACAATTGATGGACGGAATGCTGCACAATGCAAACATTCACCCCCAGTCACAAGGATCTGGGTTAAATCCATCATTCTTTTGCTCACCACACCACCCCAGTTTGGACCCAGCCATATGCAAATCAGTCTTGACCCTGTTCCTTGTGGGAACAGTCCAGCCCGAACTGCCAAGCCAGGTCCTCCCTGGACTGGAAACAAGCATCTTGGGACCGGTTTCAGGGCATCACCCTTCATCAGCCAGGCTAGCTTGAATCCAGTCGTGTAGTGAGCACGGGACCCACGTCTGGGCATACCATTCCCACTTAGGGCGACAAATGCAAAAGAAACAATTGATGGATGGAATGCTGCACAATGCAAACATTCACCCCCAGTCACAAGGATCTGGATTAAATCCATCATTCTTTTGCTCACCACACCACCCCAGTTTGGACCCAGCCATATGCAAATCAGTCTTGACCCTGTTCCTTGTGGGAACAGTCCAGCCCGAACTGCCAAGCCAGGTCCTCCCTGGACCGGAAACAAGCATCCTGGGACCGGTTTCAGGGCAACACCCTTCATCAGCCAGGCTAGCTTGAATCCAGTGGTGTAGTGAGCACATGACCCACGTCTGGGCATACCCTTCCCACTTAAAGCGACAAATGCAAAAGAAACAATTGATGGACGGAATGCTGCACAATGCAAACATTCACCCCCAGTCACAAGGATCTGGGTTAAATCCATCATTCTGAATGTATGACATTGTTCTGCATTCTGTCCATCAATTGTTGTTTTTGCATTTGTCACCCCGAGTGGGACGGGTATGCCCAGACGTGGGTCCCGTGCTCTCCATGCCACTGGAGTCAAGCTATCCTGGCTGATATGGGGTGAAACCCCAAAACCGGTCCTAGGATGCTTGTTTCCAGTCCAGGGAGGACCTGGCCTGGCAGTTCAGGCTGGACTGTTCCCATTGGGTACAGGGTCAAGACTAATTTGCATATGGCTGGGTTCAAACTGGAATGGCATGGTGAGCAAAAAAACAATGGATTTAGGCCCAGATCTCTGTACTGGGGGGAATGTATGACATTGTTCTGCATTCTGTCCATCAATTCATAAATCCCCAATTGCAAAATCTAAATCTAAATCCGTATTTGTAAAGCGCGAACTACTCACCCTTACGGGTCTCAAGGCGCTGGGGGCCGTCGTGGAAATTAAGTGAGCTATTGCCCAGAGTCACATGGTGCTGAGCTGAGCTGCCGCCGGAGCCGGGGATCGAACCATGAACCCTGTGCTCTGAAGTCAGCTGCCCTGGCCGCTGCACCACACCTCTCCAAGCGGGAGCTTAAGTGGGCCCGAGATAGTTGAGCAACAGCTTGACATAGACACCAAATTTATGGGGATTTATGAATTCCGGTGCCCTGGGCCTGAGACGGGGGTGAGTCCTGGGGCTGTCACCGACACCAATTCCGCCGCCCGCAACCTCAGGCACTGGATCGACGACTGCGCCAACATTCTAGCCCCTCTCAAGAAACCCTCCAACAGACGGACTGGCCAGAAAGCCAGCTGGTTCACCGCAGACCTCCAGGCCTCCAAACAAACCTGCCGGAAACTTGAGAAGAAGTGGCACCGCGAACAGACACCAGACAGCCATGAAGCCCACAAGAACGCCATCCGCAGACACCACCACCTCATCAGATCCGCCAAGAGGACCTCCTTCAAGGACCGCCTCGACAACAACGCACACAACAGCAAGGAGCTCTTCATCATCGTAAAGGAACTCTCCAACCCCAGCTCCAATACCAACGACATCCCACCATCGCAAGACCTGTGCGACTCCCTCGCCACCTTCTTCCATCGCAAGATCGCAGACATCCACGACAGCTTCCAGACCGCCCCGACATCCACCAACACCTCAGACCACACACCCACCATCGACATCGACCCCCTGATCGCCTGGGCCAACGTGAATGTCGACGACACCATCAAAACATGAACACCATCCACTCCGGCTCTCCGTCAGACCCATTCCCGCACCACATCTTCAACAACGCCAGCGCCACCATCGCACCCCATCTCCGCAAAGTCATCAACATCTCCTTCGAGACCGCGACCTTCCCGGAGAGCTGGAAGCACGCCGAGATCAACGCCTTACTCAAGAAACCCAAGGCAGACCCGAGAGACCTCAAGAACTTCCGGCCCATCTCCCTGCTCCCGTTCCCGGCGAAGGTCATCGAGAAGATCGTCAACAGACAACTGACCCGCTACCTCGAAGAGAACAACGTCCTGGACCCGTCCCAGTCCGGGTTCCGCAGCAACCACAGTACCGAAACTGCCCTCATCGCCGCCACTGATGACATCAGGGCCCTGATGGACAACGGCGAAACCACAGCCCTCATCCTCCAGGACCTCTCAGCCGCATTCGACACCGTCTGCCACCGTACCCTATGCACACACCTCCACAACGCAACGATCCGAGACAAGGCCCTGGAATGGACCACCTCCTTCCTCTCCGGCAGAACCCAGAGCGTCCGCCTCCCCCCGTTCCGCTCCGAAGCCACTGAGATCATCTGCGGCGTGCCCCAAGGATCGTCCCTCAGCCCGACACTGTTCAACATCTACATGGCACCGCTCGCCCATGTCGCCCGACAGCACGACCTCAACATCAGCTCCTACGCCGACGACACCCAACTGATCCTCTCCCTCACCAAGGACCCCCTCACCGCCAAATCCAACCTCCACAAAGGAATGAAGGCCGTCGCCGAATGGATGAAGAACAGCCGACTGAAGCTGAACTCAGACAAGACGGAGGTCCTCATCCTCGGCTCCAACCCCTCAGCCTGGGATGACTCCTGGTGGCCGACCGCACTGGGAGCAGCACCGGCACCCACCGACCACGCACGCAACCTGGGGTTCATCCTGAACTCTACACTCTCCATGACCAAGCAAGTCAACACTGTCTCTTCCTCCTGCTTCAACACCCTCCGCATGCTCCGCAAGATCTACAGATGGATCCCCACCGAAACAAGAACAGTCACCCAGGCCCTCGTCAGCAGCAGGCTGGACTACGGAAACGCCCTCTACGCGGGAGACCCGGCAAAACTCCTGAAACGACTGCAACGTATACAGAACGCCTCTGCACGCCTGATCCTTGACGTACCCCGCCACAGCCACATCACACCGCACCTGAGAGACCTTCACTGCCTCCCCATCAACAAGAGGTTCCCCTTCAAACTCCTCACCCACGCACACAAGCCACTCCACAACACCGGACCGGCTTACCTCAACAAACGACTCACCTTCTACATCCCGAGCCGCCAGCTCCGCTCAGCCGACCTCGCCCTCGCCACCGTCCCCGCATCCGAAGAGCGACCACCGGCAGCAGATCCTTCTCCCACCTCGCCGCCAAGACCTGGAACACCCTCCCCCTGCTCCTTCGACAGACCCAGGACCTGCTAACCTTCAGGAGGCTACTCAAGACCTGGCTGTTCGAGCAGTAGCAGCACCCCCCCTCCCCTCAGTGCCTTGAGACCCTCACGGGTAAGTAGTGCGCTTTACAAATGTATTGATTGATTGATTGTTTTTGCATTTGTCACCCCGAGTGGGACGGGTATGCGCAGACGTGGGTCCCGTGCTCTTCATGCCACTGGAGTCAAGCTATCCTGGCTGCTGAGGGGTGAAACCCCGAAACCGGTCCTAGGATGCTTGTTTCCAGTCCAGGGAGGACCTGGCCTGGCAGTTCGGGCTGGACTGTTCCCATTGGGCACAGGGTCAAGACTGATTTGCATATGGCTGGGTTCAAACTGGAATGGAATGGTGAGCAAACAAACTATGGATTTAGGCCCAGATCTCTGTACTGGGGTGAATGTATGACATTGTTCTGCATTCTGTCCATCAATTGTTGTTTTTGCACTAAAAGGAAACAGCCTACTCGTACTGCCCCCCCCCCCCCGAACCTGTCTCTCCGCTTGGATACAGCCACCTTTAAGTACTGGCACTTCCGAAATCCTTGATTGCCCCGTGATATCACCTAAAACGAAATTGAGTTGCTCAATCAGCACACAGACTGAGGCGATATTGGACCTTGAGAATCTTGGGGACACTATTGCCAACATTGTTGCTGCGATGGTGACAAAACAAATTAATGAACTCATAGACACAAAATTTGCTTTATTACAGGATTGCCTTGATAAATTGGCTTCATTCATAGGGGGCGCTGGTCAATCAGTGGGTAATGCACAAACCGTAGTAGCTGAAGGGGGAGGGCAACATGCATTAATGAGCATTTTGATCAATGAAACCCAACCCCCCACTGCTAGAGTTATCACCCCTGTAAGTAACTTGCGCATTACACGTGGACAAATCAGGGGTTGTCTCCAATCACTCCCTAATAGGCATGGCACCGCTTCTACCGCCGAACTAACCACCACTTCACACCCTAACTCTATCAGTGGCAGCATTAACAGACCAAACAGACCCAATGAAGTAGATCAGAACCTATTGTCCGGTAAAATGAGTAGCAATGCTCCAGTTCCTACTAGTTGTAGCCCCCCGATAGCAAATCATGATGTTTTAAGTTTGCCACCTGCCGCCTGCCCTTACGTGCTGGTGTTGGCAGGCGTACCAACCCTAAGGAGGGATCAGCATGAGTCTTGGGTCCAACTACATGACAAATGCGTGGACTGGCTATCGAGGTACAGGAGGTTTCATCCATCTGATATGAATGGCATTATCATGGTACGTAAAGTTGGGTGGGTTGGCGCATCTACAAAGACCATTGAAGGGGACTGCATCGTAATCAATTTTCGCAGACCATCACTGGTGAGACATCTATTAAGTGCATGTGAGTCCACAGCACTTAATAGCACTAACATATGCGTATTACCTTTAGGTTACTTTTATAAACCAAACCATGGGCCCGCTTCAATGACACCCCCCCAACCCTCTACCTCAAATAGGTTTCTTGCCCTGTCCGGGCTGGACACCCAAGAATGACTATTGCCATCTGTGAAACCCCCTGACCTCGCTAATGGTCTACTATACCTCTCTCCAGCAACTGAGCTTACTAGCTCACACACACCAATAACGGTCTTAGCCATCCCAGATCTTTGCATCCTAAGCTGGAATGTTGCGGGCTGCATTCTAAGCTCCATCAACCCGATTGGTTAACCCTTATAAGAGAACAGGATATCCTCCTGTTCCAAGAAACTTGGGCTACTCAAGACTTATTTATTGATGGGTTTGAATGTCACAATATTTTAGGAACATCCCCTAAGCATGGCCGACCATTTGGGGGACTATCGATCTGGATTAATATCGCTGCAGGTGGCAGTACTAAAACTATATGTACCAATAATAATAATTTCCAAGCCATACTGTTTAACAGGGGGGTTTCCTTTTTCTTAATTAATTTTTATAATAATGATTTCCATTCCTTACCAAATGGGAATTTTATAAATGTATTCAATTTTATTGCGTCTATCCAAAAATCCAAAGACTGTTTTAAGTCCACTGGTATCTGCCTAGGTGGCGACTTCAACGCCAAATTACCTCAACTTCGGCCAAGCAAACAGTTACATAGCAGCAGACAAAAATGTCACAGGGGCAATGAATTAGTGGATCATTTGAATAATCATAATTTAACCAATGTCATGGAGATTGCTGCTACAACAAAAGATAATGCCCCCCTGGAGCCGACATTTAGAGGGAGGGGCTGTCTATCCACAATTGATTATGTTTTTATTTCTCCTGTTTTAGAGGCCAGCCTGTTGAAAGCAGAAACCTTGGCCACAACTTTTGGGGACCATAATCCAATCCAAATAGTACTAAGACTGTTCCCTGTCCCAACACCTAATATAGAATGTGGTGCCAGGAATTTATCACCGTCAACAGATAATCTAAGACTGGTATGGCGGGGCGTTAATAATACTGACCTATTTAGTTCAATGGTCAGGGAAAATCTGAACCTCATTAACCTCCGGGACCCGGTTTGACTCCTGCAGCGTCTTTACCGCAGTGAGTACCGACGGCGCGGCCCCAGTCACAGTGGAGCACTCTAGAGGGATACAAAGCGGAGGTGGGCTGTTCCCGCGTTGTGCTGGAGCGACGATTGAAGAGCCGCGGGCCTCCAAGGTGCTCCCCCACGCGCGACAGGATCCGGCCTGGGCGCGCCGGGATCGCTGTGGAGAAAGGGGGTGAGCGCAAGAGCCCGGGCTCTGCGCCGGCCCGCGGCGAACCTGCATAGAGGTGTATCTGTCCTGCTGGGAACTGACAAAGCTGCCCGGGAGTGCGAGACAGAGGTCCGGGGTGGAGAGCTGCGCTTGACTTTACTACGAGCCGGTGAGTGCAAAACCACACCGGCGGCAGCATTGCCAATCCTGCCCCCCGTAACAGGTATCGGCGCAAACGTCGTTGCGCGAGCCTGGGCCCCTGCCATTACTGCGTCCCCAGGCCTACCTTGCCAGACCACTTTGAAGCAAAGGTCTGTAAATCCTGTTGTCTGGGGTCGGGCTCTGAGTAGTAGGCCGCACACATCGCCATCTACTGTGGGTGGCGCCAGTTACAAACCACAGACCGCGCTCCCCCCACTGGCGGCGCCACTACAGAGGGCCGGCTCTGCTAACGGCGCAACTGCTCGTGGAGGCTGTACCTGGGAGTGGCAGCGTGCCGGAGACCCTCGTCGTGGAGCGTCTGGGGCCTAGCTCTTAACCCCTGCTGGCGCGGCCGATCGGGGATGGCTGAAACTCGTCGCCCCATTGCAGACAATCAGCAGACTGGGGGGCGCATACGTACTCCCCCCCACAACCAGCGCAACACTTTATTCGCAAGGGAAGTTGCTTTTGGGAACAGCGCGGACTGTGCGCCGCAATCTCTGCTCCCTCCCTGCGCTCACAACCTGTTAGCCTGCCCACCCTAGATGGTATTACCACAGCGCAGAAACACGATGGGGAAGGCAGATAATAAACAGCCGAAAATAACCTTCGACAAACGTAACACCCGGCAGGTTGATGGCGAGATGATATCACAGACGATAGTACCGGAAACACAACTGGAACCGGAACAAGAAGAGGACATAAGAACCTTGCTCCATGACGTAAAAGGCTGCCTCAAAGAAATTGACGCCAAAATTTACTCCTTTGCAGTCCGTATGGACCAAGTATCGTACAGAGTGGACAAACATGAGTCAAGGCTAAATGAGCTAGAAACCAGAGTTTCTGACACAGATGACCGCCAAGTCGAGACACAGGAACACCTCCTTCGTATGGACAAGGTACTGGAGGTCATAAAAGCGCGGAATGAAGACCTTGAAGCCCGCTCGTGCAGGAACAACATTCGTATTACTGGAGTACCAGAGTCTACAAACATACCCAACATGGAGAAGTATGTGGAGGGCCTCCTCCAGGACCTGTTCGGGACTGACCTATCTGCCATGTTCCTGGTGGAGCAGGCCCATCGCACTCTGGGTCCTCGACCGCCGCCGGGTGCCCCCCCCCCCCGAGACCGATACTGGCCCGGCTGCTCAATTACAGAGATAGAGACACAGTTCTCCGCCTGGCCCGCGAACGAGGCACACTACAATTTCAGAATAATGCCATTTCACTATACCCCGACTTCACACAGGCGGTCCAGGCTGCGAGAAGGGAGTTCCTTCCGGCAAAGAAACTGCTCCAGAAAGCCGGAATTACATATGCCATGCTCTACCCTGCCAAACTCCGTGTCCATGCAAATGGCAAGCCTTCTTTTTTCACGGAAGCCAGTGCCGCACTGAAATTTGCCAAACAACAAACACGAAAACAACGTGACAAGGACCACGACAAAGACAACTCATCACAGAGTCAGCTAAGTGACAATGACTAATATAACGCTCTTGACATTTAGTTCCCTGTAATTCTGCTTGCATCCACACCCCTGTGAGGGAGAAAGTATTCTACCTGTTCTTTCTTCATGTTTTTGACATGGGTTGTGATAAAAAATTTATGGTAATTTAACATGCTCGGCCACCCTGTTACGCAGTGATGGGGCAGTATGCCGGCGACCTCACGCCCCCGCTGGGATGATTCTCTATTTCTAAGAATGATTGGGTTATTAGATTCTAAAGGGTGGTTAGTTTCGAAACTCAACCTGATTGGGGGGTTGGAGTGGGTGGTGGGTGGGGAGGGACTGTTTCTATTTGTTTGTTGTTCATTGCACTGTGCCTCAAATTTTATTATTGATAAGATGCAATCTGGACATGTCTTACACTGCCTCGGGGTCGCTATCATGCACCTGAAGGGATTCTCCGGAGTACCACCGGGGACATGTTCCGTAGCAGAATTGATAAACATCGGGGACATACACTCTTTCAAGTTAGCCTGTCCACTTTAACATGCCTCACTTGGAACGTACGCGGTCTGAATGATCACAGAAAAATGCGATTAATACACTCCCACCTCTCGAGGCACTCGGCTGCGATATGCCTCCTCCAGGAGACCCATTTAAGGGGTGCGGCCTGTGATAGGTTGAAGTCCAACACATGGCGTGAGGTGTTTACCTCAAGCTACTCAAACTACTCCTGTGGGGTTGCAACCTTAATTAAAAAGGGTACCCCTGGCAAACATTAAAGGTGCTTAGCGACACAGACGGGCGATACGTGTTGGTGCTTGGGGTGTTGTTTCACCAAAAGGTTCTTTTTGCCAATGTCTATGGACCAAACATAGATGACCCCTACTTCTTTCAGCAAGTATGGCACACCATACAGTCCATGGGTGATGCGTCATTAATATAGGGGGGTGATTTTAATACAGTCATATCACTGAGCGCGGATAGGGTGGGAGCCTCGCGCACACACCACCCGCAGGCTGCCGCAGTCTTAAAACAAATAATGGAAGATTACGGTTTAATAGACACTTGGCGGAGTCTCCACCCTAACTCCAGGGAGGGCACCTGTATCACGCAGCAACATAATGCATGGTCGCGCTTAGACTTTTGGCTCACCTCCCCCGACCTGCACTTGTGGGTTTCAGCTGCGTCCCACCACGCTTGCACGCTTTCTGACCACTCCCCAGTCACTTTGACCCTCCAGATACCCAAGCCCTACAGACAACCCTTCACATGGCGCCTACCGCCCAATGCTCTGCTAGACCCTGCCTTCAGGGAGGAACTACACTCGCACATTACAGAATACTTTGAGAAGAACACGGGGTCTGTGGAAATGGTAGGGACTTTATGGGAGGCTTTCAAAGTGGTTATCAGAGGACATTGCATAGCGGGGCAAAACAGGGTGCTCAGGGACATACGTGGTTGTCTCGGCCGTCTGGAATCGGAGATACACACACTTGAACAACAATATTACACGACACCATCAGCGGGGACATTGGGTCAAATTCGTAGTAAATTGACTGCATATCAGGAGGAGGCTGACAGGGAAATAAAGTTCCTCCATAAATACGCTACTGCGAGGAGATATGGCGAGGGTGACCGGCCTGGGAAGACACACGCGAACCTTTTAAAACCGCCCTGGGGGGCCACCTTTATTACAGCACTCCAAACCCCAGCCAATGACATGGTGCACTCCCCCCCTGATATTTTACATACCATGCGTGATTTTTACACACAGTTATACACATCCCAAGTGACTCCTCCGAGCGAGGTGTTATAGGACTATTTTGAATCCAAAGCACTTGTACGGTTCAACAATGCACACCGGGAGTATCTTGATATGCCGTTTACGGTAGAAGATGTGCGTCGGGTCATTGGCAGTATGCGGGCAGACAAGGCGCCGGGAGCGGACGGCCTCACCGCGCAATTCTATAAAGAATATTCTGAGGAGCTCGCCCCTCGCCTCCTTGCGGTGTTCCAGGAGGCATTGCAGGAAGGTATCCTCCCTGAATCGATGAGAGAGGCAATCATTATCGCCCTTCTGAAACCGGACAAAGACCCTCAGCAATGCGAGTCTTATCGTCCACTTTCATTGATTAATTTGGACACCAAGATTTTTGCAAAACTCTTGGCTACTAAACTCCAACCGCTACTCCCAATGATAGTCCTTCCGGACCAATCAGGTTTTGTACCGGGCAGGGCAACCTCGCACAATCTTAGAACTTTATTTGGACTGCTACACTATTTAGCACCACATGTGCCCGCTGCTGCAGCTCTTTTGGATGCCTCAAAGGCGTTCGATTCGCTTGAGTGGGGCTTTCTCTTTCCTCTGCTCACAAGGATAGGTCTAAGTCCAATCTTCATGAAGCAAATTCAACTTCTCTACACACGACCCACGGCGCGTCTCAGAGTCAATGGGCTGGTCTCTGAGCCGTTAGCCATAACACGAGGCACCAGACAGGGATGTCCTCTGTCGCCGTTACTGTTCGCGATCGCGACGGAACCCCTGGCAGCGCGCTTGCATCAACACCACGCGAAAAGGGGGATTGGTTTCACAACTAGGGCGCTAACCGCGTCCATGTATGCGGATAACATCACGCTTTATATGGTGAACCCAACAGACAACCTGGCACCCATGACAAGGGAGGTGGTTCGATTTGGTGGGCTCTCTGGCGTAAATATTAACTGGAGCAAATCTGTGATCCTCCCACTTACGCCCGGTACTCAGGCCTTTACCACCGACTACCCGTTAGTATGGGCTTCGGGCCCCATTCGCTACCTGGGTGTATGGTTCAGTAACGATTTGCAGGAACTATGGACAGCCAACTATGGGAAGGTGGTGGCTTGGATTGAGGAAAGGGTAAAACGGCGGAAGACTCTTCCTCTTTCCCTGGCGAGCCGCATTGCGGTAGCTAAAATGATAATATTGCCAAAACTACTCTATCTTTTTGTAAATTTGCCACTTCCGCTCCCAATGCACTTTTTTAAAAGATTGAGATCTCTTATGATAGAATTAGTGTGGGCAGGGGGTCAACCAAGGATAGCCTGGGAAATTCTGACACTACCGCATGTGAGAAGTTGGCCTGGTATATGCTGTCCATTAATTATAGTGGGCACCTTGTACCAGTCCAAACAACCCCTTATTGGAGATAGGTTAAAGACAACCTTTATTGAAAGCTATCCTAGTGGTAGCTATGGAGAGCAGCCTTCAGGCTAAGTCTTGAAGGAATGTAAAGCAGCTTGTTTTACCAGTTTATAATCTCTTGAGTGACCAAATGAAAGAGGACCACACCAGGTATATATTTAAAATATATGTATTTAGTCTTAAACACACCCCTCAAGTCTCTTTATGAGGCTAGAGTTCGAAGTACATAAGTTACAAGTCGAATATCAACAGTAATAGCACAAATACATGTTTGAGCCCTAGGGGCGTACCAAACCATATACCAATAAAGTGGTATAAGAACCACGACTGAGCTAGACACAAGGCCTAGAGCCTGTAGAAATGCTTGGACCACAAGTAACCACCCAAGGTAGTGACACAGGGGACCCACGGGGGACGCATGCAGTGTGAGAACACAGCCGCGAGCCGCCGTTGACTTCTTTGGGGAATGTCCCGGTTGGAGTTTTAAAGAAAAAGGGCACTTGGAGGAGGACTTGGAGCAAACCCCTTTAGAACTAGGTCGTTCTAGAGTCAATACCCACGGGAGCACCGGAGTACTCGTGTTACCTCACCCAGGGGAGCTGGGTGCATAGGTGTCTTTCGGGGTCGGGTTTCGTCGTCGTTTTCAATGGCGATCTGCTGCAAAGTGCTGCTGGTGGCCAAGTCGAAAGTGTCCGGGTGGATCCAAGGGTGGATCGAACATCTGAAGAACCTGAAAGCAGAGGGAACAGAGTCTGGGTCACTAGCCAGTGACCAGGAAGGCGATGAGCAGCTGCTCACCGATGTCGGGTGCTTCAGGTAGGTTGACGGTCGTCTTGACTCTTCAGCCACGAGGTCCAGGCGGCGTCGACGACAACCAGGAGCTGGATTCGAGCTGTCCCATGACGTTTGTCGATTGCTGCGGTGTCGGTGACCGGATTGGACCCAACAACCCTTGGCAACGGCAAGTCACGTGGAAACAAAGAAAGGACGTTGATGCAGACCAGCAAGGTCTGGGGGACTCACCCAGTGAGGGTAAGTCAGGGCACCTCTGGAGCAACCAGGAAAGCCCAAGCAGAAGAAGAGTTGCCTTCGGGAGGGCCCACTAGCCAACGGACTAGCGACCACGAAGGAGCCTCGAGTGGACGCACTTGGAGCTGGCTTGCAGGACACTCGTGGAGTGGAGGCCAGTGATCTTCGGTGCAGTCGGTGCTGGAGGTGGGGGCTACTTGAAGTCCAAAGCACAACTTCGTGGGAGACCAGGAAGAGGATGCACTTGCAAAAGTTCTCGGTGTCCAGGGGTCATGGTCCCACGTTACCCACAACAGCTACGGGCCTCAGCTTTGCTGGGGACTCAGGGCAGCCTCGGGGAAGTCTGGAAATCCACCTCTGGTGATGCTAAGACTTCGGCGTCCGGGGGGAGCTTCAGCGATGCAGACCGGACAATTGCTTCTTAGGTGCCTGCCAAGCAGGGGAGTCACTCCTTGACCCCAAGGGAGATTCTCAGTCCTCAATCTTAAAGTAGAGCGTCGAAGGTCCAGGATTCGGCGTCAGAGTTTCGTCCAGGGTAATCTAAAGTCCTAAGAACTGGGGTCCCATACTTATACAAAGTTAGGGGGTTGGACATACTCTGGGGACCCCCTATGGGAGGGTCAGGGAAGAGGGGTGGTTACACCCATTCCCTTTGTCCAGTTTCGCGCCAGAGCAGGGGCAGGTAGCCCCTGCAACCGGTTTGAACTGGCATATGCACAGGGACACCAAATGTGCCCCCAGTGCAGGACTTCAAAGCACCAGAGGGTGCTCCCGCCCAGCCCCAATACACACTATCCTGTCTGGGGAGATGGTTACACCTCCCTTCGACAGGAAACCTATTGTCCAGGCCTCCCCTGCCGGAGTTTCAGTCAGCAGCAGGAGGCCAGACCCGTGTCTGTGGCAGCGGCATCCATTTTGTGATGCCAGGGCTCTGGAAAGAAGTTACCGGGTAGCCCGGTGTGTACATGTCTCTCCCTCTAAAAGGGTGGAATGCTACCCCCGCCGCCAGAATTGGCGGGGGGGTAGTATTCCAAGATGTTTGACACCAAACACGACATGTTTCTGTGCAGCCATCCCAAAGTTAGCATTTACCGCGAGGATATAATGCACTTAAGAGTATATGGTCAGGCTGCACCACAAACAGCATCAGAGGATTGACTCTGAACACTGTAGAGGGGCCCTGCTCATGCAGGGGCACCCCCTCACATAAAAACCAAGCACTCTGCCCTCAGTATTGGTAAGGCCTGCCATAGGAGTGACTTATAGGTTTATATGTGTGTGCAATGGTAGTGATATAGGTAGCCTATATCACAGTAAGGGGTGCATGCACCACCTTACCCAGGCTGCAGTAGCAGACCTGTGGTGTCATTTTGGCTGGCCTTCCAGGGGTGGCATAATACATGCTTCAGCCCCTGGCAGGCCTCTGGGGTACCTATGCCCTGGGTACATAGTATACCATTTATAAGGGCACTCTAGATTCCAATCAAAGATGTACCTAAGGTACATGGAAACCATTTTAGAGAGAAAGCAGCTAGGCTGGGGTTCTGATTAGCAGGGCCTCAGCCAGACTAAAGTCGCAAAACAGTGAAGCATCAGCAAAAAGTGGGGGTACCCATGTGAAGCAGATCCTACTCTCCTACACCGCAGGAACAAGGGGGAATGGCAGCCCCGGACTTCGTCCTTTATGCATACAGCGCACAGGCGCAATTTTTACATTTCTGGGCTCACCCCACACCCTATCAACCTCACGTGTCCATAGAAATAGATTGCGCTGCCCCCCTACCAATATCGACGGCACTATTCCACTCTTACAAGCGCCCCCGCGAC
Source organism: Calotriton arnoldi (assembly GCA_963921515.1). Classification (NCBI taxonomy): domain Eukaryota; kingdom Metazoa; phylum Chordata; class Amphibia; order Caudata; family Salamandridae; genus Calotriton; species Calotriton arnoldi. Next base: position 2,693,916 of record CAWUFW010000269.1, on the reverse strand, counting down.
AAAATAGACACTGTACAGGTCATGCGATGGGCATGGGAGGGTCTCCGTAAACGGGCACGTCTGGAGGTGTTATATGCACCATCCATGCCCCTTATCAATAACCCCATGTACCCCCCTCTAATGGACCGCAAGGCACAAGAGCGCGCGAGCACACATAGCTTAGCAGTGGGTGGCGATCTTTCCCCTGATGATACCTTTCTCACGCTACAACACATGTGCTCCCCCGCAGAGCCGTCAGCACTCGATGTGCTGTTATATTACCAGCTCCGCGCATCCTGTAGGAGCAGGTTTCCTACATTTCCAGCGCCCCTGCAGTCTTTGCCGGTGCTTGAAAACCTGCTTGCGGGAAAGTCGGGACGGAAACTTATATCACGCATATATAAACACACACAAAAGGCCTCTCCGATAATCATCTCCCCTTCGCGCGTGGCATGGGAGGAAGAGCTAGGAGCACCCCTCACAGATGAACAATGGAGGTTGAGCTGTAAACAGCTGGAGCGTCTGTCGCCTAACTACCGCCTCCGGCTTATCCACTTTAAATACCTTCATCGCCTGTACCGGACACCCATACACTTACATAAAATGGGACTCCGTGAAGATGACTGCTGCTGGAGATGCGGTACCCCCCATGCAACCTTTTTACATTTAGCTTGGAGCTGCAGGCCCATAGAAATTTCTGGCTTGAAATCTTCCAACACATACAACACATAACCGGGTTTGACCTCCCCTGCACGCCACTCACATCACTGCTTGGGGTGCTGGAGACAGTGGCCCCTAAGTCACACAAATTACCTGAAATGCTCCTATTAATGGAAAAACGTCAGATAGCATTACACTGGGGAGTAGCCAGACCTCCGTTGGCAAAAGACTGGGTCACAAATGTAACTTATTGCAGGACACAGCTGTCAACCTACTGGGAACTTCAGCCGACCAAATCCTGACCTAAGGACATTTGGGAACCGTTTGTAACTTGGTTAAATTCTAGAGCGGGAGGTGACTAATGTATTGATACCATGCTATGTGTTCCCGCTGTACTACCCATTAGATTGTGCCGTGGGGTCTTGTCCCGGAAGTGTAAGTCAAGATGTCATACTGTGTAAATTCATGCCAACTGTCGTTTCATGTTACAGGACTTATATGGATGCCCGTATATTGGGTTGGGCTGCCTGGAATACTGACATGTCCGGTCTAATCATTTCTAGTACAGCACTGCAAATAAAAAGCAATATAAAAAAAAAAAAATCATGAGTGCTCAGTGGCCAATAGTAAGTTACAAGAGGTCCTGTCACACAGCCCAAGGAATAATTCACTGGTTAAGTTGTCAAGGCAGACGTACAAGCTGGCCATCGCCAAAAGGAAGGAAGAACTATTAAGTGAGCACTGGGACGCACTTGTTAATGCTGCTAGCTTAAAAAATGGGAATATATTCTGGACCACTGTCAGAGACTTAAAAACAATGGGGCAGTCGTTAACCCCTATAAGCTGCAACATAACAAGTGCAACCTGGAAAAGTTATTTTTCCACAATCTACCTAGCGCCTGCATTCGAACTTGACCCCTTTAAGCACAGGGTTCTGTCTGGGATCCCAATATTGTTAACAGAGGTTGAGGAGGCAATACGCCAGAGCGTGGGCAACAAAGCCCCCGGCCCTGATGGGTTACCCATTGACGTTATCAAATATAAACCTGATTTCTGGGCCCCATTACTGCTAAATGTTTTTAATAACTTAACCAATGCCCCACTGCCAAAGACATGGACCACTAGCATCATTGTTCCCATTTTTAAAAAGGGCGACCGTTCGCAACCGAGCTGCTATAGGCCGATTTCCTTAATAGACAATACCCTTAAAATTTTAGGCAGAGTTTTATATAATAAAATTTTAACTTGGGCTGAGGATAACCACATTCTAGAACAATGCCAATTAGGTTTTAGGAGCAAAGTAAGCACAAATGAGCTGTGTTTAAATCTTAACCTGATCATCGGGAAGTACACTATAGACAGCACTCACCACTTTATTTAGCTTTTATGGACCTGACCTCCGCCTTTGACTTTGTTAATAGGTCTCGCTTATGGTCCATTCTCCTAGCTTATGGCTTGGATGAGGCCCTTGTCCACTTCTTGGCCTACCTACACACGGACCTGAAAGCGCAGATCAGGATTGGTGGCGGGGGTGAGGTGTCCAATGATATTAATGTTGGTAGGGGGGTTAGGCAAGGGTGTGTCCTATCCCCCCTCCTTTTTATCATCTACATCAACAACCTCCATAAATCACTGATCACACTCACTGACGACGTGCCCAGAATCAAAGGTAACTCTTTACCAGTGCTTTTATTTGCAGACGATGCGGTTTTAATTGGACGCACACCTAATGCACTACGCACTTTAGTACGGGGATTTACGGATTTTATGACTGGCTTAGACCTATGCACCAATTTTAGGAAATCATTTATAATGTCCTGCGGGCCAAGGAAATATCCCCTAAGTTCTATTTCTGTGGGAGACCAAAAACTAACTTGCACTGCCACTTTTCCTTACTTGGGGATGGTCTTTGCTGCGAACGGCACATGGTCTGAACATATGGTATTTTGTAAGAACAAGTTCTCAAAGGCACTAACTCTATCCTTAGTCTCCCCCGCCCAAAAAGATCAGGGGCAATTCAGCGATCTTAAAGATCTTTAAATCGCAGTGCATACCAATAGCAACCTACGGTGCAGAGGTCTGGGGCATTGCTAAAAGCTTTAGTGTTCAATTAGAGGAAAATAGATTTTGCAGAAAGCTTTTGGGTGCACCAATCTCTACTCCCCAGTACATATGCCATAGTGAACTAAAACTAAACTACATCGAAGATTTTATAAGGGCACGCCCGCATTGTTTTGACTAGCTATAATGACAAACCCTGCAGCATCTCTCACTAGGGAGATAATAGATGACTGCACTAGCTGTGAGAAAGGGATGGATATCCCATGGCTTGCAGGGGTTAACAAGAGCTTGAAAAGTGTCAAATTTGAAGATTGTTTTAAACCCAAACATGGCTAAGACTGTAGATAAAAAAGTCCTCAGGTCAGCACTGTATGCACTTTATAGCGCAGAGAGATTAGAGAGGGAATCAAAGAAACAAACCGTTGCTAAATTCATACCCTTTGAGCGAATCGAACCTTGTTTGCTCAGCTACATCTCATTACCAATGTCGCATTGGGAGAGAGGACTTCTTTTTCGTTTAAGAGCTGGGACTGTAAAATACTTGCTCTGTTTTCCCCTCGGGTATATTGCAAAATTTGATTCCCTGTTATGTCCATGTGATGGTCAGAGCGGACAAACTCTCTTACACTTTTTATTCTTCTGTAAATATTATACAAAATACGCACAATGGCTGCTAATCCCATTTTTTTTAAAACTGTTACCTATTCAATTAACTGATGCCCTTAATCGTATACTTAAACTGGAAAATGATGAATTGACCCTGCGTGTTGGTACTTTTTGCGAATAGCCATAGGGGCGCGCAAATCAATGAGTGACCCATGAAGCACATCTGCACTTTGCTCTTAACATTATGTATTTTTAATCATGTTACCGCAACTGTTTACTACTTTGCCCATTTGTTCATTGTTTGTCATACTATGAATTTTGATTGTTTTTAACTGTTTCAGTGTATGATTTTTATCCTTGTATATGCTCTACTTTTATGGATACGGTGCTATCCGAATAAAGTCTTTGGATTGGATTGGATCTATGTCTCTGTAAACAATTTGTAACCACCTTTTTCTAAAGAATTGTGAAGCATCATGAACTAAATGCCTGTATAGAATTATGCATAGGTCTCCCCGTATGATGAGTACCTGTAACCACTCATCACCAGTGTAAGGTTGATCACACCTCTGCACCGGGATCTGCACCCACAAATATCCACATAATCTATGACCATGCACTCCATCATCAATGCAAATGGTCGTTCGCAAATGACAATGTACCAATCAATGTGGTTTTCACATGGTTAGTTCCAGCGAATATGAGGATGTTATCAACATCACAGGATTGACTATTGCTGCAACTGTACACCCGCTATCTCCTGCTCAAACATCTTTCTTTCTCTCTTCCTGTCCCTCTCTTACTTCTATTCTCTTTTTTCTGAACTCTGGGCTCACAGCCCCCGTACTCAGTCCACAGTCGCGCTAATCACGTGGATCAGACCGCCACTCATCCGAGGTTGGCGTTCTAGTCGTACTGAAACCCCACGTATATAAACCTCACGCAACGATGGGAACCGACTTCCGGTCCCAGACGCTGCGACCGCTCTTGATTCTCAGCGCACTCGCTGCCTTAGGTAAGAACTCCCCAGATTGTCGTTTACTACCCCGCCGCCCCTTTTTGTTCCTAATATTCATTTAGACTTGGGAAATAGCTTTCACCAGGCCTTATTCTGGTCAGTCATTACCGACTATGCGGCAGATTTACCAGCCCCTTGCGCCACTTTTGCGTCATTTTTAACATGGGAAAAGTGATGCAAAAGTGGCGCAAGGGACTTGTAAATCTGCCCCTATGTGTTTCTGATACTTACCCGCTGCCCTACTTAGGCTCCTTCAATCAGCGCCGTAACGACCATTTCGCTCGTTCTGTTGCACGCTCCACGAGGCGCCCTCCATTACATATGGTCACATATCCAGATACCACAAATGGGAGGTCTCCATCTCGCCTGGCCCTTAATTTATGACCTTGGGTGTAACCCTGGTTTACCAGCGACAGCCTTTCAGATCCCCGGCTTTCTAAACCGAGTTTAGGATGTCAAGCTTTCCCACCCCTTCGTTTACCACTTGTTGAATAACGTAATCATGCTTTTTACTCAGCAGCATATTGTGGCTTACTCACCGCGCTGGCATTATTAGACTTAGGTTGGGTCCCTTCTCATATACACCGGGACTTCAGCTTTTCTCCACTACACACAAGTAATACCAACACTACCTCCCTCATCCACCTCATTTCTTTTCCGCCTAACATGACTAACGCACATGTCCTTCTTTCAGCTCAGTCCTTTCTCCTGGCTCCACTCTCCGACGCACCTTCGGGACCGCTACTTGGGTCCTTATTACTTACCTCTTCCCTGGAACTGGGACGGAAGTATAACCGGTTTAGAGGTGAGGTGCCCCTTCACCCTTCCCCTCTTTCCACTCCTTTACTCCAGCCAGCAGTATAACTAACGCGCACATTATCTCTTACAGTGAAGCTCCTATACCTAATCCTCCATGGTCCCCATTCCGGACCCTTCCAATACGCTAATACCCACTCTTAATAGCCAGCCGGGACGGAAGTACAACCGGCAGAGAGGTGAGACAATGTCCTCAGCTCGCTTTCTCTACGCCTTTCACTGTTTATATCTACATAATCCTGACTTTCTGCTACCTGATTTGTCATTTCCCATAGATCTTTGTTCTCCGTTCTACCGTTGCCATAAGGCAGGATCACACATTTTGGCTGGGTGTCTTTCACCTTACGACCTCACATATGCATCTAGTCACCACGGGCGTGTTTCCCAATGCATGTGCCTACCGCCCCTTGCTATAGGCTCATCCTGTGCTACGAGACCCCTGTCCTGCGCGCCCTTATGATTAGCTCTCTTCACAGCGGAACCCGTATTTTTATATTTTTCTCTTCTTGTTCATATTTCTAAAGACATCTTCTCCCTTCCTCCCTCTCCAGAACTCTTCGGAATGTTTATCTTCTTCTTTTTTTATCTCTCTTACTCTCAACAACACCAATATTGTGTGTCACTTTCCAATGAAATGCACAGTAATAATGCACCATTGTCACTTAGGCTCACAATGACTATTTTACCAGCCACCGGGTTCAGACACCCCACACGTATTTGCGTATTCCTGTGTATGCATAAAACATCATGTCACTAAGGGTGCTTTTTCACCTACACTGGTCGCCTTACACAGTATTATTTGATTAGTGTCGGGTCTGATTGACTAAGACATTGTTCTATTGTATATCCTTTCAGCCCTGAAGAAGTCTTGGGGTACTTCCCCAGGCGAAACACGTGTTGGCTGGGCAATCGTTCAGGATTAAAGAAGAACACAAAAACTCCAGAGTGTTCATTGTTATTTCAAATACATGTTTGCATACTGCATGTACATTGGTGTTAACTTTTGACACAGAGTAATTACTCTGCAGCTAAATGAAGACATGTGCACAGGCCTGCAGTAATCCAATATTATGTGGTCTGAGTCTTTATTTGTTGGGCAGCGCTTCGCATTTAGCATATCGGATCTTCTGATTGAGCAACATTGCCTCACCTGTCTTATCCAATGAATAGCTTTGTTGACCAGGGCATCTCTAGTTTCCCAGGATTCCCTTGTTTCGCTTGTCAACTTGGGTACATTTATCAAAAACATCCAATTGCAATCATCATTAGGTGGTCTGCTGGTCACACCTTGACTTCTGCTCCCTTCAGATCTCCCTTCTCCTCCGTTATGCCCTCCCAGGGCATGATCTTAAATCATATTCCCCATGCAAAGCATTCATGTGAGGGTTGCTTCTTATGTCATTATGGCCTTCTAAGGGTTTCCCCAGTATTCTTACCACGGACCCCTTATTGCCTATTGCCTCTCCCGAGCCATGTGCTCCACCCTGGTGACACCCACTTTTGAATGAGCTTTGTTGTGTTATAACCTGGGCGGTTGTAATCCCTTGCATAGTGCGTGCCGGTGGGCAGGCTTGGGGACATTGATGGTAGTTAGAGTTGTTTACCGTGGGGTACTTTTGTTTTAGATCACTGAAATGTTTGGTGGGTCCCATGCCACTTCATTCTGCCCTTTCCTCCCCTCCAGACTCCTCTTTTCAGTGGGTCATATACATATCGCCAGGTCCCGGCCCATGTCCTGCTCCCCATGTCATACCAGAGTGAACAATATTGAGCTGGTCTATCAGGGATCCTACAATTCCACTAAGGGCGGTAACTTCTGATGCTAGGTCCCTTACATTAGACTTAAGATCGCTCAGTTCAACGAGAAGGGCGTTAGTGTTTGTGGGTTTCGGCACAATAGTTCTTCTACGTTTGGCATCGATACTAGTTGATTCAGTTCCTGGGCCTATTAGGGTTTGTAGACCTCGGCGTCTGCTGTTTCTATTGAGGCAAGAGGATCAAAGCGGTTGGAACATACTACATTCAAGGCTGCCCCTCCTTCCACCTTCGTATTAGTGCAGCCTTGGGCAGACAATGGGACCACTGCACTACACTGTAGCTGAATTTGATTTCTTGTGTTATCAGTATACACTTCGCATACAGTTGGGTCCTTAGATGATAAATCAGTCCCTCAGGCTTTTCTCCATGGTTTACTTAGTGCAAACATTGCAGCCATTTTGGGGCCCACTTGGGGTGGTTTGTTCTGGCCATTTAATAGACACTCCACTTCCACTTTTCCTTTCTGTGCCCCCTTGCTGCCCCTGATTGTGCTCGTTTTTCCTTTCTGTGCCCCCTTGTTGCCCCTGATTGTGCTCGTTTTTCCTTTCTGTGCCCCCTTGCTGCCCCTGATTGTGCTCGTTTTTTTTCCTTTCTGTGCCCCCTTGCTGCCCCTGATTGTACTCGTTTTTTCCTTTCTGTGCCCCCTTGCTGCCCCTGATTGTGCTCGTTTTTTTCCTTTCTGTGCCCCCTTGCTGCCCCTGATTGTGCTCGTTTTTCCTTTCTGTGCCCCCTTGCTGCCCCTGATTGTGCTCGTTTTTCCTTTCTGTGCCCCCTTGATGCCCTGATTGTGCTCGTTTTCCCTTCTGTGCCTGTTTCCCGCCGCTGCGCTCTGCGGCCCCGCCCCCTCACTGCCCATTCGCTGCCCCATTCCCTGCTCCTCCCTCCCACCTCCCCATTTATGGCGGCCGCTGCGTGGTAAAGAGAGCGACCCCTGACCTTGACTGGTAGGTCGCTCCCCCACCACACAGCTCCGTCTGTGTGCCCTGCTGCTGCCCCTGATTGTGCTCGTTTTTTCCTTTCTGTGCCCCCTTGCTGGCCCTGATTGTGCTAGTTTTTCCTTTCTGTGCCCCCTTGCTGCCCGATTGTGCTCGTTTTTTTCCTTTCTGTGCCCCCTTGCTGCCCCTGATTGTGCTCGTTTTTTCCTTTCTCTGCCCCCTTGCTGCCCCTGATTGTGCTCGTTTTTTTCCTTTCTGTGCCCCCTTGCTGCCCCTGATTGTGCTCGTTTTTCCTTTCTGTGCCCCCTTGCTGCCCCTGATTGTGCTCGTTTTTTTCCTTTCTGTGCCCCCTTGCTGCCCCTGATTGTGCTCGTTTTTCCTTTCTGTGCCCCCTTGCTGCCCCTGATTGTGCTCGTTTTCCCTTCTGTGCCTGTTTCCCGCCGCTGCGCCTGCGGCCCCGCCCCTCACTGCCCATTCGCTGCCCCATTCCCTGCTCCTCCCTCCCACCTCCCCATTTATGGCGGCCGCTGCATGGTAAAGAGAGCGACCCCTGACCTTGACTGGTAGGTCGCTCCCCACCACACAGCTCCGTCTGTGTGCCCTGCTGCTGCCCCTGATTGTGCTCGTTTTTCCTTTCTGTGCCCCCTAGCTGGCCCTGATTGTGCTCGTTTTTCCTTTCTGTGCCCCCTTGCTGCCCCTGATTGTGCTCGTTTTTTAGGTCGAGCCTCGAGTAGCGCGCAAGCGCTGCTTAGAGGCGAAGACTTAATGTAAGCGGGTTTAAAAGCAGTCCCAAAAACGCTCGTGCGTCGTGGCTGGCCTTTTTGGGATGGGTACGCGCGGCAAACATGTGTTTCCAATTATCGTGCCCAGACGCGGGCGCGATAAGTGGAAACACATGTCTGCCGCGCGTACACATCCAAAGGCCAGCCACGACGCACGAGCATCTGGTCAGCTGAGCGTCTCGTCAGCTGAGCAGGCTGCCGCGCTTCGCTCGCCCCCGCTCCTCTGTGGTGCGCGCGCACCACTCGCGGGCTTGTTGTGTCTGGTTTTAATTCCGAAACCCATCGATGCTTGGCCTTAATCCAGGCACCGGTGCCAGTTGTTCGAGTCTCGGCGATGAATTTCTGATGAAAAATGCAACGGGAGGCAATGACTGCCCTTATGGCCAGATTCCTGCTGTTAAACCCACCTCCGCCCCTGTGGTCAACAACATTTGTAGTGGGCTGATCAGAAAATCATATGTTTGTGATGTTATTGCAGAAGAGTTTTTAAAGATCGATGGGGTAATGGCGGCAGCCTCTGAAAGTTGAACTTTGAATGCCCGAAAAGTGCGACCAGATCTGGAATGACATTCCATACCCTGCTGGAGCCAACCTGGTATTGAGAGGACGAGAGGATCCAAGGATGTGACAGACCCCCGAGGGGGCCTGCTGTGCCTTTCTCAGCCCAAAGACTGCTCGTTTGGACTCCGCTCGCCTCGCCTGGTATGTGTGCGGCCTCTGTGTTAATCCGCTCCGCCGGCGGATCTTGTGGAAGAGGGTGACACTGATTTACTCTGAATGTGGTGCTCATAAATACAGAGATGTAGGAAAAGCCATCACACTCGAGCCAGACCATGTTTTTTTGTGTTTATTTTGCTGGAGACCAGGGTTAAATTTGTATTGCACAATCTAATCTCTATTTAGCGTACTTATTTATCATTTTTTTACACTTTCTTTTGTAATTTTTCTTCTGCTGGAGACTAGTTTAAGTAGAAAATGTCTTGTCGGAACTGTTTGACTGATATGTGATATCATATGGCTACTTCACATTTTCTGTTCGAGCAAGCTTTCCGCCAGATCTTGTCATTTACTATCTATTATTTTTTCACAAGGTATGCCCTTGCATTCATTTTTCACGGAAGGTACAGGCCAAGCGCATTTTTTGTAATACACATTATTTTTGCAAAATATATATACGTATCAAACAAGGGTAATGAAAAATGCAAATTTGCCCGCCCCTTCCTCAGAGTGCATTGTCTCTTTGTTATATTTAAAACACTTCTTACCTGCTGCGTTCACTGACAAGTCCTGAAGTGCCAAACAGAAAGAGCAATGCAGTGCCTTCTCCATTTGGAAAATTTTATATCCCAGGACCTGAACAGCAATGTATGTGCAGAATGCAGTTGCACCAATCACTGTATGGGATGCATTATAGGCCATAGGTCCTTAAACTGAAACATTGGCGGCCATTGTAAGCTTTGGGGTGCCAGTGATGTATGGACGTGATCAGATAGTAAAGGAATATTACCTGTGAAATTTCTAGAAACCACTGAACAGGGAATCACTGCTAGTGATGTGGATTTAAAAAAAAAAAAAATACTTGTCTGCCCAAACTTTTCCATTAAAGATGAAGTCGAAGGGATATGTTATCCAAATGTCAGAATTGATTTCTTAATTTTTCATACCACGCTCTATATATTTCAGCTTATTGATTTGACCACAGGCAGCAATGCAGAGAATTTTCTCACCATGGAGAAATAATTTCCTCTGAACCACTATAATTTTCTGCATTTTCCTTCTCAATTGATACAGTGAAAAATGTTGAAAGCTGTACGTTTTGTAACCTTCTAGGGTGCAAACTACCTGCAAATTGTTGGTAAATCTCCGCTTAGTTATTAGTTAATGGATGTTGACAAAGTTTTACAGGTGGACTCTTAATAGAAATGATCAAAGCCTGCCTATATTACTAGAGTTGCTATAATGATAGTTCACTGCTTAATTTGTAACAAAATAAATGCCAGGGCCCTGGTCAGAAGGCCACTACAGCTTGCACCACCTATTGCCCAGGCGAGCGCGGCCAGTGACAGTAACTACATAACTACTAACCATCATATTCCCACAAGTGTGACAGTTCAGATTATTCCAGGCCCCCAAAGCTATAAGAATGGCTTGGGAGACAGGTATTAGTTTTTTTAGTGCATATTGAAGTAATAGGCAGCTGCTGTAATGCTCATCTCTAAGCTAGAAAAACAGTGCCACCATGTGGCATACAGTCATAAGTGCCGGTATTGAGAATTAAATGTCGGGCCGAGCACCAGAAGCCACCAGCTCAAATTAAGCACTTTGATAGTTCTACCTGTTAGTTGTATTTTCCGGTGTGTGGATCCTATTTAAAATGTTAAATCCCTCCATTATTATTCAGTGAACCAGAAATGGAATTTTGTATTTGCAAATGGGTTTTGTGCACCTGAGTTAAGAAAGGACCGTTAAAATCAAATCAGATTTCTACTCAGTAGCTAATTTAATTACCTTTTCTTAGCACACCTTTAAAGTGTGCAACTAGTTAATTCTCCTACTATGGCTTACTGATCTTGATTACAGTTCAGCAAGTAAACTTTTGACATTTTACAAAGCGCCCAGCTTGGATCCAGCCACGAGAAAATCTTGCAATTCCTGAGGTTCCTTCTTACTGTACGATTGGACTGGTGGCCAGTCAGCTTACAATTATGTTTGCAGAATTGTATTTACATTTTTGTATCGAGGTTAAATAGCGGCGGAAGTGCATAATGAAAAGTATGGTCACTGTGATCCTGAGTACAGATAGGGCAGGGGTCAGTGAGTGGGGGGGTGAGAGACATGGCTAAAAAGAACCAAATATTAACTATTTTTGGTGGCCTGTCACCTACTATAATATAATGCACACACCTTAAATGAAAAATAAATGCAACTTAAATTTCACTGTGGGGAAATGCATTTTTTGGGTATGAAAGCTTGGTTGGTTAATGCGATTACTTCAGATTCCTGTGGGTGTAACAGGACGGTCACTGATTCGAATCCTGGTCGGTGCACTAGAAAAGTAGTGATGTGTATTTATAGTGCTAAGAGGTCTAAGCCTGTGGCAGAAAGCACTGTGAATGTGCCATTAGTTTAAACAAGCATTGGCATAGCCAATAGGTCTCGCCTTTGGGACCTTATAAGTGTTTAACCATGCAACAGTTAATGTTGTTGCACCAAGGATATTGTGTTCCATAACTAAATACTTATAAGGTCCCAAAAGCGAGACCTATTGGCTATGCCAATGCTTGTGTTGTGTTTGAATGTAGTGTTGGTTTGAATTGTGAAGAGAAGCGGTTTCAGGCCTTGTGTACATAGGGCTGCTCCAGGCAGCAGGCATGGTGGGGGAGGGGAATGGCTGCCGTTTCTTCCTCATGTCTTTTCTCCTAAACCTTCATGTAACTTCCTTCGCTGCCCGTCGTTTTCGGCCTGAGATCAGTGCCTGCTCCGGGACAACTTTGACACCCACACCATTCAGGGGGCGTGGGCCGATGGATTTCAGGGGCGCACAATAAGTGGGCTCAGCAGTTCATTGTTCTTCCTGTCCTGTGCCTCGCACAGCTTAACGGGCCCGTCCTTATTTTACGGGATGGGTAAGCTTTCCCCTCTAGGAGCACGAGCTCGGTGGTAGAAGCACTTCTGAGCTCGAATGGCTGCTGCTAAAACGGCGAAGAAAGCTCACACTGCCGCAGGAAGAGGGGCATTTTGCAGTGCTTTTATTGATTAGCTTATTATACTCCCCTGCCTGCGCCTTATAGTTTGTGCTGTTTTGTCCAGAATCTTCTTGAGGGTTCCATGGAGTTACCCACCTTCCCGGGCCTGCCTTTCAGGGTTAATGCTCGGGGGAGAGGAGGGTTAATCGGTGATTTGATAGCAGGCAAACACGGTTCGGTTGATGTTTCCTCTGGGCTTGCAGCCTCTCAGATTTATGCTGCAGTTGAACTGTCAACTCTGTTTGGGCGGTTGTAAATAGATAGCAGTTTAAATGCCCGACCCTGGCTACTGTTCTTAATACCAACCTGGACCTTGAAAGGAAGCTGAGAAATCGGATTTTTTTTCCGGTCAATTTGGTGTACTTCATGGGCGTCTGTTGATTTTTGTAATTTGATGTATATTTTACACACAATTAAATGGATAGTCATGAAGAAATACGATTGCATTTGATAGAGCGAGCAAGTGTGTTAGTGTTCAGAAAGCACGAGGATCCATTTCTGAAGACCTATGATGTAGGAGAGGAATACATCAGGGAGAGACTTTATCGAGTGAAGAAGATTGCTTTGCCTGTGTTATGCTGCGTTTGGGAATTGAGATAAAAAAGACAGGTCTAGAAATGTGCAGTAAAAATGGTGTACAACTTAGATCACATGCCCCACGTATAGGGTCTCAAAACCGTATCTTGAGAGGGCAGAAGGCATTTGATAACAGTCTTATTCCTCAACTAGGGTAGTAACGTTGTAAAGGGTGCCAGGCCTGGAAAATACTGCTTCTTGAAGTGGGCATGCACCTAAACCTCAGAAAAAGTAATTTAATTAGGAACGTGGTTCAATAACACTTTGACATAAGAGAGTAAAATAAAGATTTGTAAACCAGGAGGTAGCATGGTTTTTGTCAGAAATAGCGCATCTCAACAAGAAACGCTGTACATGCTTTTATTTAAATTTTTACTAATGGCGTCCGCTTTAACTATAGGGGCCGTGTTTATTTATTTATTCTAGCAGCGCGGTCCACATTTAGCGGCCGCACTTATTTATTTGCTTATTTATTAGTTTATTTTGTTAACTAGTGCCTATCCGGCGCTTTTACATTTATGGAGGCCGCGCCCCTTTCTTAACACAAACCTCGTCTAAAGAAAGGTATGCAGCTGACATTAAAGTGAAATCACAGCATGGGCGCTTTTACCAAAAAAAACAAACACATCTGTGTCAACTTGACAAAACAGATGCTTTTTTTGGGTCAAAGCCCCCATGCTGCAGTTTCACTTTAATGTAGGACACGCCCCTTTTAGACGTGGCTTGTCTAAAGAAAGGGTACGCGGCCTCCATAAAAGTGAAAGCGCCGCATGGGCGCTAGTAAAACAAATATTTGCAATGCAATAGGTCTTGCATTTGCGAGAGTTTAAGGTATTGCATTGCCAATAGCTTAAACTCTCGTTAATGCGAGACCTATTGCATTGCAAATGCTTGTTTCCTTTCTGTGCCCCCTTGCTGCCCCTGATTGTGCTCGTTTTTTCCTTTCTGTGCCCCCTTGCTGCCCCTGATTGTGCTCGTTTTTTTTTCCTTTCTGTGCCCCCTTGCTGCCCCTGATTGTGCTCGTTTTTCCTTTCTGTGCCCCCTTGCTGCCCCTGATTGTGCTCGTTTTTTTCCTTTCTGTGCCCCCTTGCTGCCCCTGATTGTGCTCGTTTTTTTCCTTTCTGTGCCCCCTTGCTGCCCCTGATTGTGCTCGTTTTTTTTCCTTTCTGTGCCCCCTTGCTGCCCCTGATTGTGCTCGTTTTTCCTTTCTGTGCCCCCTTGCTGCCCCTGATTGTGCTCGTTTTTTTCCTTTCTGTGCCCCCTTGCTGCCCCTGATTGTGCTCGTTTTTTTCCTTTCTGTGCCCCCTTGCTGCCCCTGATTGTGCTCGTTTTCCCTTCTGTGCCTGTTTCCCGCCGCTGCGCCCCTGCGGCCCCGCCCCCTCACTGCCCATTCGCTGCCCCATTCCCTGATCCTCCGTCCCACCTCCCCATTTATGGCGGCTGCTGCGCGGCCGCGCCGCTGGCGCACCGCTGGCGCGCCTAAGGCAAGCCCGTCTGCGCCCGTCCGCGCCGTGACCGCGCCCAGCACCAGACCCCCTGGTCCGGGCATCCCCCGCGCCCGCCACATCAACAGACGCCGATACGACGCCAGCACCCTCCACGCACCCAACCCCGGAAAAGATCACGCCTGCTACCAGGCCACCCCGAAGCGCACCCAAGGGCCCTTCACCTGCCGGAACTGCAGCTTCGCCAGCACCCGCCCCGCCAAACCACCGCCCAGGAAAGAACCCAACTACCTCAGATGCATCCTCCTCAACACCCGCTCCGCCCGCAAACACGCCATCGAACTCTGGGACCTTCTCGACTCAACCTCCCCAGACGTCGCATTCCTGACGGAGACCTGGCTGAATCCCGCTTCAGCCCCCGACATCGCCATTGCCATCCCGGACGGATACAAGATCACCCGCAGGGACCGCACCAACGGAGTCGGAGGAGGCATCGCCATCGTCCACAGGAACACCCTCAGAGTCTCAACCAACACCGACGACACCCTCAGCACCGCCGAACACATGCACTTCCAGATCCACACCGATCCCAACACCACCCTCAGAGGAACCCTCATCTACAGACCCCCGGACCCCGACCACAGTTCAGCGATTCCATCGCTGACTTCGTCAGCACACACGCCATCTCCTCCACGGACTACATCCTCCTCGGGGACCTGAACTTCCACCTCGAGAACAACAAGGACACCAACTCCATCACCCTGATCGACAACCTCGCCACCCTCGGACTCAGACAGCTCGTGACTACACCCACCCACGCCGCCGGCCACACGCTAGACTCCATCTTTTCCGCAAGCCCACACGTCTCCTTCAACCACACCTCCGAACCCCACTGGACTGACCACCACTGCATCCACTTCACCTACAGGAAGCCCACCACGCACCACCGCACCGAACAAATGCCTCGCCGCTGCTGGAGCAGAGTCACGGAAGACCAGCTAACCACAACCCTCGCCCTGAGCCCACCCGCCGAACCCTCCGACCCCGACACCGCCGCCCCGCAACCTCAGACAGTGGATCGACGACTGCGCCAACACCCTCGCCCCGCTCAAGAATCCGCCCAACAGCCACACCAGCAAGAAAGCCACCTGGTTCACCAAAGACCTCCAGGCCTCCAAACGAACATGCCGAAAACTGGAGAAGATCTGGCTCCACGAACGGACAGCGGACAGCTACGCCGCCCACAAGAGCGCCACCCGCAGTCACCATCACCTCATCAGATCCGCCAAAAGGGCCTCACTCAAAGACCGCCTAGACAACAACGCACACAACAGCAAAGAGCTCTTCAACATCGTGAAGGAACTCTCCAACCCCAGCTCCAACACCAACGACATCCAGCCGTCGCGAGACCTGTGCGTCTCACTGGCCACCTTCTTCCACCGCAAAATCGCCGACATCCACGACAGCTTCAACACCACGACCGCCCCGGCAACCACCGAGACCACTGCCCCCACAACCACCAACCGCCTGCTCTCCTGGACCAACATCAACGACGAGGACACCAGCGAGATCATGAACACCATCCACTCCGGTTCACCGCTAGACCCGTGCCCTCACCACATCTTCAACAAAGCCAGTACAGCCATTGCGCCCCATCTCCGGAAAATAATCAACATCTCCTTCGAGACAGCAACCTTCCTGGAAAGCTGGAAGCACGCCGAGATCACCGCCTTACTCAAGAAACCCAAGGCAGACCCCAAGGACCTCAAGAACTTCCGACCCATCTCTCTGCTCCCGTTCCCCGCGAAGGTCACCGAGAAAATCGTCAACAAACAACTGACCCGCTACCTCGAGGAGAACAACATCCTGGACCCTTCCCAGTCCGGCTTCCGCAGCAACCACAGCACCGAAACCGCCCTCATCGCTGCCACCGATGACATCAGGACCCTGCTAGACAACGGAGAAACAGCAGCCCTCATCCTCCTGGACCTATCAGCCGCCTTCGACACGGTCTGCCACCACACACTACGAACACGCCTTCACGACGCCGGGATCCAAGAGAAGGCCCTGGACTGGACCACATCCTTCCTTTCCGGCAGAACACAA
Source organism: Calotriton arnoldi (assembly GCA_963921515.1). NCBI lineage: Eukaryota > Metazoa > Chordata > Amphibia > Caudata > Salamandridae > Calotriton > Calotriton arnoldi. Next base: position 2,677,368 of record CAWUFW010000269.1, on the reverse strand, counting down.
AGCGTCCGCCTCGCCCCCTTCCGATCCAAGGCCACCAAGATCATCTGCGGCGTACCCCAAGGCTCCTCCCTCAGCCCAACGCTGTTCAACATCTACATGGCACCCCTCGCCCACGTCGCCCGACAGCACAACCTCAACATCATCTCCTACGCCGACGACACCCAGCTGATCCTCTCCCTCACCAAAGACCCTCACACCGCCAAAGCCCACCTCCACGAAGGAATGAAGGCCGTCGCCGAATGGATGAGGACCAGCCGCCTGAAGCTGAACTCGGACAAGACGGAGGTCCTCATCCTTGGTTCCAACCCTTCAGCCTGGGACGACTCCTGGTGGCCAACATCACTGGGAACAGCCCCGCCACCCACCGACCACGTACGCAACCTAGGGGTCATCCTCGACCCCACCCTCTCCATGACTAAGCAGGTCAACGCCGTTTCCTCATCCTGCTTCAACATCCTCCGAATGCTCCGCAGGATCTTCAAGTGGATCCTCACCGAAACAAGAAAAACAGTCACCCAGGCCCTCGTCACCAGCAGGCTGGACTACGGAAACGCCCTCTACGCAGGAACGACGGCTAAGCTCCTGAGACGGCTGCAACGCATCCAGAACGCCTCTGCACGTCTTATCCTCGACATCCCCCGACGCAGCCACATCACACCCCACCTGAGAGACCTGCACTGGCTCCCTGTCAACAAGAGGATAACCTTCAAGCTCCTCACCCACGCACACAAAGCACTCCACAACTCCGGACCAGCCTACCTCAACAGACGACTCAGCTTCTACACCCCCACCCGCCAGCTCCGCTCGACCAGCCTCGCCCTCGCCACAGTCCCCCGCATCCGGAAAACGACCGCCGGCGGCAGATCCTTCTCCCACCTCGCCGCCAAGACCTGGAACACCCTCCCCACCAACCTCCGACAGACCCAAGACCTACTGGCCTTCAGAAGACTCCTCAAGACCTGGCTCTTCGATCAGTAGCAGCACCACCCCCCTCTTCCCCCAGCGCCTTGAGACCCTCGCGGGTATGTAGTGCGCTTTATAAGTGACATGATTGATTGATTGATTGAATATCATCTGACATGCAATTTGCTGCGGCACTTGCTGTTGGTCTCTAGCTCGTTTTGCCACACCATTTGGGCTTCTTTTTGCCTTCTGTTTCCCCATCCTGCCACACTCGTCCGGCTTGTTAGTTGAACCCAATCTCTGGTAAACAATATAGAGAGAATAAAACACAAGTGTACCTGGGTCACATGGATCAATTGGTTCCCTCACTCGAGCGTGCAGCCAAGGGGGGTGGCCCAGCCTCCTCTGGACTCCGACGGGCGGTGCCTGCCCTTGGCCCGGGCTTTTCCTGGGGATGCCCGCGCGCATCCTGTGCTGCTGGAGCCCTGAACAGCTTTCAAGCGCCTCCTGGTGCTTGGGAAACGAGTTGGCGGCTCCTGCCGCGTTGCCAGTTGGGGGATGGAGTCCCCGAAGGTGCGGTAGTGTTGGCAAGTGCTGGTAGGTGCAGTGAGGGCTCCACTTTTAAGCGCCTCCTGGCGCTTGGGAAACGCGTTGGCGCCTCCTGCCGCATTGCCGGTAGGGCGATGGAGTCCCCGAAGGTGCGGTAGTGCTGGCACGTGCTGGTAGGTGCAGAGAGGGCACGTTTGTAGAATTTACAAACATTGCATGTATTCAAAACTCACTGTTTGTCATGTCTGTGTGCGGCCACGTCCTGCATCGAGCACATCTCACATGGACGGGAGGAGAGAACTGTGCCCCTGGGTTAGCTCGTAAATAGGCATAATGCCATAGCGAGAGAACTTTATACTTATTAATATTGTACAAGGAATAAATCTCTAAATGACTGCATCCAATGCATATGTAATTGAATAATAATAGTTACATGTTCAGACATAAGCATGTATGTTGTGTGTATACATAAACTGTATATACTTGACTTTTGTAATCATATTTGGGGTGCAAGGGTTTGTCTTTCCCTGTGTTCAGACACTTGTTAAAGTGTTTGGCTTTGTTTTTTTGTTTTTTAACAGCATGAACCTCTAGCCAGACATCCTTGAAGAGTCGACACAAAACAGCAGTTGATTCTGGCACCTAAAAAGGCACCTAAAAAATTACTTTGCAAGCTCTCAAATCTTTTGTGACTTGAGTTCATGCAGTGATTTTGGTGTTTTTTCCTGGTGTGGGACTTGAGTTTTTCATGCTTCTAGGTACCCTTTGCCACTCCCCTAGGGTCGAGTACCTCTGAGGATGGCCCTAGGTCCCAGCTCCCACGTATCTGGACTGGTCCTCTGACCAGTGTAAGGCCCTTTCGGACCCAGCATCGTTCTTGTGCTCCTTCTTCTCTCTCGCTCTCTGCTCCTTCCTTTTGCCCTTCACTCCTGTCTCTTTCTCTTTGTCCTTTTCACTCTATCTTTCACTCTTTTGCCTTCGTACATGTGCCCGTTCTCCAATCTCCACTCTCTCTCTCATTGTGCCTCTTTGTGCCTGTTCTCCACTCTCCACTCTCTCTCTCTGTGCCTGTTTTATATTCTCCACTCTCTCTCTTTGTGTCTCTTTGTGCCTCTTTGTGCCCATTTTCCACTGTCCTCTCTCTCTCTCCTTGTACTTCTTATTGCTGTTCTTCCTCTCTCCACTCACTCTCTTTGTACCTCTTTTTGTCCGTTTTCCTTGTGCCTGCTTTTCTTTTGTGCCCGTCCTCCTCTGACTCCTCCTGCACTTTCCTGCCTTCCGCCTCCCCACCTCTCCTTACCCCTGCTCTCTTTCCCCCCGCTCCTTACCTCCTTCTCCCTCGTGTGCCTTCTTCTACCTCCTGCGTCCTGCCCTTCCCTAACCATGCCCTCTGCCCCGGCACTTTCCCCCAGGATCTACTTAATGGTGGGCACGCTGAAGGAGTGCCAAAGGCAAGTCTGTCTGTCCCCGTCCGCGCCTGGACCTTGCGCAGCACCATGGATCCTGATCGACCGAACGCTGCTGCTACACCGCCTTCTCCTGCATGCACTCAACACAGGAGGCTGCCACAACAGCTGCTTCCATGCTTCACCTCTCTGAGGAGGACCTTTCTCATGTACTCACTGCCATTTTACCTACACCGCGATACAAAAGGGGATGATGGACGGAACGTTTGAGCCAATCAAACACTCACCCCCAGTCAACTGATCTGGGTTTAATCCATCATCATTCTTTAGCTCACTCCACCACCCCAGTTCAGACATGGCCATATGCAAATCAGTCTGACCCTGTGCCTCATGGGAACAGTCCAGCCCGAACTGCCAAGCCATGTCTTCCCTGGACCGGAAACAAGCATCCTAGGACCGGTTTCTGGCATTCCAGCCGTCATCAGCCAGGCTTGCTTGAATCCAGTGGCAAAGTGAGCAAGGACCCACGTCTGGGCATACCCCCGCCAACTTAGGGCGAACAAAGCGATACAAAAGGGGATGATGGACGGAACGTTTGAGCCAATCAAACACTCACCCCCAGTCAACTGATCTGGGTTTAATCCATCATCATTCTTTAGCTCACTCCACCACCCCAGTTCAGACATGCCCATATGCAAATCAGTCTGACCCTGTGCCTCATGGGAACAGTCCAGCCCGAACTGCCAAGCCATGTCTTCCCTGGACCGGAAACAAGCATCCTAGGACCGGTTTCTGGCATTCCAGCCGTCATCAGCCAGGCTTGCTTGAATCCAGTGGCAAAGTGAGCAAGGGACCCACGTCTGGGCATACCCCCGCCAACTTAGGGCGAACAAAGCGATACAAAAGGGGATGATGGACGGAACGTTTGAGCCAATCAAACACTCACCCCAGTCAACTGATCTGGGTTTAATCCATCATCATTCTTTAGTTCACTCCACCACCCCAGTTCAGACATGGCCATATGCAAATCAGTCTGACCCTGTGCCTCATGGGAACAGTCCAGCCCGAACTGCCAAGCCATGTCTTCCCTGGACCGGAAACAAGCATCCTAGGACCGGTTTCTGGCATTCCAGCCGTCATCAGCCAGGCTTGCTTGAATCCAGTGGCAAAGTGAGCAAGGGACCCACGTCTGGGCATACCCCCGCCAACTTAGGGCGAACAAAGCGATACAAAAGGGGATGATGGACGGAACGTTTGAGCCAATCAAACACTCACCCCCAGTCAACTGATCTGGGTTTAATCCATCATCATTCTTTAGCTCACTCCACCACCCCAGTTCAGACATGGCCATATGCAAATCAGTCTGACCCTGTGCCTCATGGGAACAGTCCAGCCCGAACTGCCAAGCCATGTCTTCCCTGGACCGGAAACAAGCATCCTAGGACCGGTTTCTGGCATTCCAGCCGTCATCAGCCAGGCTTGCTTGAATCCAGTGGCAAAGTGAGCAAGGGACCCACGTCTGGGCATACCCCCGCCAACTTAGGGCGAACAAGCGATACAAAAGGGGATGATGGACGGAACGTTTGAGCCAATCAAACACTCACCCCCAGTCAACTGATCTGGGTTTAATCCATCATCATTCTTTAGCTCACTCCACCACCCCAGTTCAGACATGGCCATATGCAAATCAGTCTGACCCTGTGCCTCATGGGAACAGTCCAGCCCGAACTGCCAAGCCATGTCTTCCCTGGACCGGAAACAAGCATCCTAGGACCGGTTTCTGGCATTCCAGCCGTCATCAGCCAGGCTTGCTTGAATCCAGTGGCAAAGTGAGCAAGGGACCCACGTCTGGGCATACCCCCGCCAACTTAGGGCGAACAAAGCGATACAAAAGGGGATGATGGACGGAACGTTTGAGCCAATCGCTTGGCAGTTCGGGCTGGATTGTTCCCATGAGGCACAGGGTCAGACTGATTTGCATATGGCCATGTCTGAACTGGGGTGGTGGAGTGAGCTAAAGAATGATGATGGATTAAACCCAGATCAGTTGACTGGGGGTGAGTGTTTGATTGGCTCAAGCGTTCCGTCCATCATCCCCTTTGTATTGCTTGTTCAGCCCTAAGTTGGCGGGGTATGCCTAGACGTGGGTCCCTTGCTCACTTTGCCACTGGATTCAAGCAAGCCTGGCTGATGACGGCTGAAATGCCAGAAACCGGTCCTAGGATGCTTGTTTCCGGTCCAGGGAAGACATGGCTTGGCAGTTCGGGCTGGACTGTTCCCATGAGGCACAGGGTCAGACTGATTTGCATATGGCCATGTCTGAACTGGGGTGGTGGAGTGAGCTAAAGAATGATGATGGATTAAACCCAGATCAGTTGACTGGGGGTGAGTGTTTGATTGGCTCAGCGTTCCGTCCATCATCCCCTTTTGTATTGCTTTGTTCGCCCTAAGTTGGCGGGTATGCCCAGACGTGGGTCCCTTGCTCACTTTGCCACTGGATTCAAGCAAGCCTGGCTGATGACGGCTGAAATGCCAGAAACCGGTCCTAGGATGCTTGTTTCCGGTCCAGGGAAGACATGGCTTGGCAGTTCGGGCTGGACTGTTCCCATGAGGCACAGGGGTCAGACTGATTTGCATATGGCCATGTCTGAACTGGGGTGGTGGAGTGAGCTAAAGAATGATGATGGATTAAACCCAGATCAGTTGACTGGGGGTGAGTGTTTGATTGGCTCTAGCTGCTCCGGTCCATCATCCCCTTTTATTGCTTTGTTACGCCCTAAGTTGGCGGGGGTATGCCCAGACGTGGGTCCCTTGCTCACTTTGCCACTGGATTCAAGCAAGCCTGGCTGATGACGGCTGAAATGCCAGAAACCGGTCCTAGGATGCTTGTTTCCGGTCCAGGGAAGACATGGCTTGGCAGTTCGGGCTGGACTGTTCCCATGAGGCACAGGGTCAGACTGATTTGCATATGGCCATGTCTGAACTGGGGTGGTGGAGTGAGCTAAAGAATGATGATGGATTAAACCCAGATCAGTTGACTGGGGGTGAGTGTTTGATTGGCTCAAGCGTGTCCGTCCATCATCCCCTTTTGTATTGCTTTGTTCGCCCTAAGTTGGCGGGGGTATGCCCAGACGTGGGTCCCTTGCTCACTTTGCCACTGGATTCAAGCAAGCCTGGCTGATGACGGCTGAAATGCCAGAAACCGGTCCTAGGATGCTTGTTTCCGGTCCAGGGAAGACATGGCTTGGCAGTTCGGGCTGGACTGTTCCCATGAGGCACAGGGTCAGACTGATTTGCATATGGCCATGTCTGAACTGGGGTGGTGGAGTGAGCTAAAGAATGATGATGGATTAAACCCAGATCAGTTGACTGGGGGTGAGTGTTTGATTGGCTCAAGCGTTCCGTCCATCATCCCCTTTTGTATTGCTTTGTTCGCCCTAAGTTGGCGGGGGTATGCCCAGACGTGGGTCCCTTGCTCACTTTGCCACTGGATTCAAGCAAGCCTGGCTGATGACGGCTGAAATGCCAGAAACCGGTCCTAGGATGCTTGTTTCCGGTCCAGGGAAGACATGGCTTGGCAGTTCGGGCTGGACTGTTCCCATGAGGCACAGGGTCAGACTGATTTGCATATGGCCATGTCTGAACTGGGGTGGTGGAGTGAGCTAAAGAATGATGATGGATTAAACCCAGATCAGTTGACTGGGGGTGAGTGTTTGATTGGCTCAAGCGTTCCGTCCATCATCCCCTTTTGTATTGCTTTGTTCGCCCTAAGTTGGCGGGGGTATGCCCAGACGTGGGTCCCTTGCTCACTTTGCCACTGGATTCAAGCAAGCCTGGCTGATGACGGCTGAAATGCCAGAAACCGGTCCTAGGATGCTTGTTTCCGGTCCAGGGAAGACATGGCTTGGCAGTTCGGGCTGGACTGTTCCCATGAGGCACAGGGTCAGACTGATTTGCATATGGCCATGTCTGAACTGGGGTGGTGGAGTGAGCTAAAGAATGATGATGGATTAAACCCAGATCAGTTGACTGGGGGTGAGTGTTTGATTGGCTCAGCTGTTCCGTCCATCATCCCCTTTTGTATTGCTTTGTTCGCCCTAAGTTGGCGGGGGTATGCCCAGACGTGGGTCCCTTGCTCACTTTGCCACTGGATTCAAGCAAGCCTGGCTGATGACGGCTGAAATGCCAGAAACCGGTCCTAGGATGCTTGTTTCCGGTCCAGGGAAGACATGGCTTGGCAGTTCGGGCTGGACTGTTCCCATGAGGCACAGGGTCAGACTGATTTGCATATGGCCATGTCTGAACTGGGGTGGTGGAGTGAGCTAAAGAATGATGATGGATTAAACCCAGATCAGTTGACTGGGGGTGAGTGTTTGATTGGCTCAAGCGTGCCCGTCCATCATCCCCTTTTGTATTACTTTGTTCGCCCTAAGTTGGCGGGGGTATGCCCAGACGTGGGTCCCTTGCTCACTTTGCCACTGGATTCAAGCAAGCCTGGCTGATGACGGCTGAAATGCCAGAAACCGGTCCTAGGATGCTTGTTTCCGGTCCAGGGAAGACATGGCTTGGCAGTTCGGGCTGGACTGTTCCCATGAGGCACAGGGTCAGACTGATTTGCATATGGCCATGTCTGAACTGGGGTGGTGGAGTGAGCTAAAGAATGATGATGGATTAAACCCAGATCAGTTGACTGGGGGTGAGTGTTTGATTGGCTCAAGCGTTCCGTCCATCATCCCCTTTTGTATTGCTTTGTTCGCCCTAAGTTGGCGGGGGTATGCCCAGACGTGGGTCCCTTGCTCACTTTGCCACTGGATTCAAGCAAGCCTGGCTGATGACGGCTGAAATGCCAGAAACCGGTCCTAGGATGCTTGTTTCCGGTCCAGGGAAGACATGGCTTGGCAGTTCGGGCTGGACTGTTCCCATGAGGCACAGGGTCAGACTGATTTGCATATGGCCATGTCTGAACTGGGGTGGTGGAGTGAGCTAAAGAATGATGATGGATTAAACCCAGATCAGTTGACTGGGGGTGAGTGTTTGATTGGCTCAGCGTTCCGTCCATCATCCCCTTTTGTATTGCTTTGTTCGCCCTAAGTTGGCGGGGTATGCCCAGACGTGGGTCCCTTGCTCACTTTGCCACTGGATTCAAGCAAGCCTGGCTGATGACGGCTGAAATGCCAGAAACCGGTCCTAGGATGCTTGTTTCCGGTCCAGGGAAGACATGGCTTGGCAGTTCGGGCTGGACTGTTCCCATGAGGCACAGGGTCAGACTGATTTGCATATGGCCATGTCTGAACTGGGGTGGTGGAGTGAGCTAAAGAATGATGATGGATTAAACCCAGATCAGTTGACTGGGGGTGAGTGTTTGATTGGCTCAAGCGTTCCGTCCATCATCCCCTTTTGTATTGCTTTGTTCGCCCTAAGTTGGCGGGGTATGCCCAGACGTGGGTCCCTTGCTCACTTTGCCACTGGATTCAAGCAAGCCTGGCTGATGACGGCTGAAATGCCAGAAACCGGTCCTAGGATGCTTGTTTCCGGTCCAGGGAAGACATGGCTTGGCAGTTCGGGCTGGACTGTTCCCATGAGGCACAGGGTCAGACTGATTTGCATATGGCCATGTCTGAACTGGGGTGGTGGAGTGAGCTAAAGAATGATGATGGATTAAACCCAGATCAGTTGACTGGGGGTGAGTGTTTGATTGGCTCAAGCGTTCCGTCCATCATCCCCTTTTGTATTATTTTACCTACACCAGCACGCCCACCCCACGGGCCACACATTCCTCGCCCCATCTAGAATGCATGTTCCTCAACGCCAGATCTCTCAGCAAACACACCACCAAGATCTAGGACACCATCGATACGCACTCCCCGGACATCCTCTTCCTATCACAGACCTGGCTAAACCCCACATCAGCACCCATCATCGCCACAGCTATTTCACTGGGCTACAAGATCTCTTGCCAGGACAAACCGAACAAGCCCGGAGGAGGACTCGCTGTCAACCAGAAGGACTTCATCACCTGCACCACCTCTACCAACGAGAACACAGCCTTCATGGAACATATGCACTTCCAACTACAGCCAGCGCCTACACCACCATCAAAAGCACCCTAGCTTACTGACCTCCTGGACCACGACCACCTTCAGAAATCTCCTCACAGACTTTATCACCCCCGTTGCTCTCAGCTCAAATTACTTCATCTTACTCGGCGACCTCAACTTCCATCTTGACGACCGAAAAGATCCTAACTCCACAGCCCTACTCAAGAGCCTAAAGATCATGGGACTCACCCAGATCGCCCAATGCAGGAGACACCCTCAACCCCATCTTCACAGCCAGCAACACGGTCAAGTTCAACCACCTCACTCCACTCACTTGGACAGACTACTCCATTGCCTACTTCTTTATCGACCCACCCCAACCGCCCACAGCCAAGACTGCTAACAACCTCAGGCATAGCTAAAACAAGATAAAGGACACAGACTGGACCAACACCCTTAATGCCCACAAACCAAACCGCATCAGTAACCTCAGAGCCTTCAACAACTGGATCACTACTGGTGCAGGTTAATCAAAAGGGGGGAGAGAGAGGTACGTCGTGGACCTAGCCTCCTGTATCATATAAACAACCAAAGAAAGTCCACTCAAAAATACAATGAAACTATCCTTCCAGAAACATTGGTGATCCTTAAGGGAAAACAATGAGTTTTCTTAATATAACCCTCACCCACCAAAAGGTCCCTTGGTGGCATGCTTCATCATCGGGTTCTTCCCTCTGCGGGACGGGGCGTGCTACCACAGACGGAGACGTGGGAGCACTTTTTGGAAGATGTGAGCTATACTACTAATATTGGAGTGGAAGGGTCAGAGGGAATTGTGAAAATTAAAAAATACCTGGCCACTTGGAACCTAAACTTTATTGAATCTTGTGGCTGGTATTTTTAAAAAGGGGGAGTTCAGGGAGATGCACAGAGTAATGAATGTGTAACTACCGGTCTACATGTTTCAAGCCTTACCCCTATGGCTTTTCGCCAGGACGAGGTTCATTGATCCCTAGTACCACTCCTGAATAATGCCAGATGGTCTCCTTAATGCTTATCAAGGTAAAAAACTATGCGAGATACAATACCTAGTTGGTATGATGCTTCAACATAATTAAATTACTGCCTAAATTTGGCCCCATGAGCTCTGCATGGGAGGGGGCTTGTAGTCACACATTCATCAAAGCTGCACCCTCGCCCAGCGCATTATGCCTGCCCGTGGCTCCAAAGATGGTGCAGAAATCCCAGTCGCCCTGAAGAATGTTAGACACTCAATAACCAACACTCAAGCCTACTGGTACACTGAAGACCTTAGATACTCCAAATACCACCACAAATAGCTGGGGAGAAAATGGAGAACCAGCTGGGACACCACCGCAAGAAACACAAGTCCGCACTCAGGAAATACCACACCTATCTCAATTAGGCAAAAAAAACAGCCCTAGCTCGCAAACTGGTAAACAGCTCCAACAACTGCAAAGAGGTCTTTCATCAAAGAATTCTCGAACCCACCAGCTGTCACAAACTCCATCATCCATTTGCAAGACCTCTGTGACAACCTCTCTGATTTCTTTCACAACAAAATCTACAAGATCTATTGCAACTTCAACCCCCAATGCAAGACACATGAGCTCATCAACCAGCTGCCCAACACCACCAAATTGGACCACCAGATCACAAATTGGAAACCCCTCACCCCAGAAAACACTGCCAAAATCATGAGAACAATACACTCCGAGCCTCCCACCGACCCTTGCCCCCACCATATCTACAACCTAGGAGGAACTCTGATCAGCTCCCACCTCACCTCACCTCACCATCATCATCAACACCACCATCCAAAGTGAATCCTTCGTGGTAAATCATAAATACTCAGAAATCACAACTCTCCTGCAAAAACCGACAGCAGACCCAAAGAGCTCAGCAGTTACAGACCCCTCTCACTCCACCTTTCCCACCCAAAGTCACGGAGAAAGCTATCAATAAACAACTCTCTGAGGGGGCGTGACTTAGATGGTGGATCGCACTTAGCTGAGCTCTGGGTCGGCAGGCAGGGAAACCTGAATACATCCTGCCAACCCAGGCCCATTCCCTCACCAGACTGCACAGAGACCCTGAGGTAGGGAGCCAGTACAGGCAAGTCGGGCAGCCAGATGGTGTGCCCCCCCCGTACAGGGTGATCATCCAGCTGAGGGGCTCAAGTTGGCAGTCACAGCACCGGCTACGACGGAGGTGCGGTGAGAGGCGCAGAGGGAGACGGAGACTTACTAGGCCTGAAACAGGTGTGCCCCCATGAACTGACTCCACCAAGGTAGGGCTGCCCGTAGATCTTCCCGGACCTGGCACTTCCAGCTTTCTTGCCTCCCCAGGGTCTGTTCAGCTGGTATGGTATTCCCAGGAGGGGGCAGAGTAGAGGAGAAAGACAATCCTCGAGCTTACCCAGGCCCAGACCAACGTAGTCTTCCGCACAGGTGGGAGAACCAGTGGGCAGCTTGGTCATTTATCCTGGACACGGGTGGCCCCTCCGTCCAAGGGGAAGGAGACTTGATCCCTCGCTGCAGGGACAGTGAACATTGGAGCGCTCTGCTGAGGCTTAACCAGAGGGCGTAGCAGTGCCACCAAGGACTGGAGTGGAACAGTGTGTACCACCAGTATCCCCTCCCAATCCCCACAGGTTTTTTTTATTCCACAGACACCTGGAGGCCCCTCTTTTTCGATAACGGGTGGCTGCATGTCCCAATCAGTAACTACTGCCCAAACATTGACTTGAACTGCCCACCCACGCCTCTCTGCCTTCTGCCCATTGATCCCCTGCTCCTCAGGACAGCACGGGCAGCAGTGGATACCATCTCATCCACCACTAACTGACCCCCTTAAAAGCATCACCGCCTCCGCCGCCTTGCTCATGCTGGGCCGCCAAAAGCTGATGAGGAGATGTTTACTTTATTTGGCCACAGCTATTTTTAGATTAGTTTAACTCGGTTTTCAGCCTAATGCCAAATGTGCTCAGAGCTGCGTGCTTTTAGGATTAGTTAATGATTTCTCATGAGCGCGCACAATTGGTTTGAATGATTCCCTTCTTTAAACACAGTGCGCTTCTTACACGTCTTAAAGTTGTTATCTTTATAGAGTTTCAGTCAGATAAGTGCTTTTGTTTAAGGCCCCCCTCTTTTGATGTATACAGTGTCTTTATATCTTCGTAGTCATTGCCTTTTTCATCTATTTTGAGTTAGTAAGCGTTTTATCATGTCGTGGGCAGCCCACTTTTACCTGCAGCTCCATATATATACCACTTTCACCAGCCAGGCTCCAACCGCATCTCTGTGTTGTTATGCCCATTCGAAGAGATGGCCTCTCACTCAGGGTTAAAGCGTTTCAGTTAGACAGTGCGCTTTTGTTTAAGGCCCTTTCTTTTTTTTAATACCGCTTTTACCAGTCAGGCTTAAGCCTATTCACTGTATTGTTATGCCCATCCGAAGAAATGGCCTCTCATTCAGGGTTCTCTCCATTTCTTGCAGCCACTGGTTACTCATCAACCCTGGCTCATATTTACCTGGAATACACGTCAGCTAGTCAAATGAGTAAGTTTTTTATTCAAGCATTTTCTTTATACTCCTCCCTGGTACCTGTCCATGACACTGATGGCAGTGCTCCTTTCTGTTTCTGTTTTTTAGGAGCCTGCGAGGCCCTTTCTTTTCTACTTCAGCCTGAATCCTTCTTGCTGGTTTGGTAAATAACAACCTTAGAGTTTACTTTCATTAATACAGTATCCTTGTTTACGCCACCATATTGATTTAACCCTATCCCTTATAGGTGCTTCCGCGTCTATGTGCCCTAGTCCTGATGAAGACCCTGTCCGCAAGGAATAAAGCTCCCTGCCACATATAGGGGTCGAAACGTTGACTATTTCTTTCTTTCAAACATGGATGACAGAGATTGTTTATCTGCATCCTTTTGACGTTTTGCGTTTTCATATATGTACAAGCCAGTTGATGGCTGGATAGGTTGTAAATATTGAATTTGATGCTCACATGTACACTACCTTTCCTTTAAAAAAATGTAAATGTAAGTCCGTTTTTATATAGCGCAGCTACTCACCCTTACGGGTCTCAAGGCGCTGGGGGCCGGAGTGGAAATTAAGTGAGCTATTGCCCAGAGTCACATGGTGCTGAGCTGAGCTGCCGCCGGTGCCGGGGATCGAACCGTGAACCCTGTGCTCCGGAGTCAGCTGCCCTGGCCGCTGCACCACACCTCTCCACTTTCCTCACATCACGCACTTTTCACAACCCTCCCTCCCCTTCTTTTAGGTTGCACCAATTTTAAAACTTTAAGATTTACATGTATTGTACTATGTATATGTATTGATTGTTCTATTTGGTGATGAGATTAAATCACAACCATGTGATGGTATAAACCGAAGGTGGTGTTGTCAAAAGTTTTTAGCAACTTAGACCATTTGTGTATATCTTTGTATTTTGTGTTTGATTATCGTCCACTGAGACAATCCTTTTTGTACCAGTTTGCACCCGAGTCCAGTGGATTTGCGGGTTACCCCATTGATACTTAACTCTGAGGAGATAGTCCATGCTGCCATCCCCCCAAACCCATGCCACTGGACGAGACTGAACCGGGATATGAACAGCCGACCTGTACCCAGAAATCCAATGAGAAGCTGGAGGCTCTTCTATGCAAGATAGAGGCTTCTCATTCATCAGTGGAAACCAAGATCAAAGAACCCCAAGCGGAATTTGGCCTCCCACGAGACGACCAGAGGAAGATGGCCTCTACTCGTATTTCTTGCTTAAGAAGACAGCAACCAAGAGCTTCTGCATGGCAAGAGGTCGCTGGTGGCCAACCCACAACCTCAGTGTTAGTGGCCATGGTAGCAGGCTGCTATAGAACACAGGAAGAAAAAGCGATTTGTATTGCAGCTACCCTAGAACATACAGGGTCCATTTTTAAATGTGTGTAGCTGGAGCCCAACTATCAATGCACTGGATATAAGCAGCACCCTCCAGGCTCATACAGTTCACAAAATACATTTGGAAGGGGAGGCAAACAGTTTAGTCGTTTTTCCTGGAGGATTAGGGAATTACTCCAGAACTGAGGAAAACAGTGCTGTTTTGAAATTAAAAAGAGAAAGAAGAAACACAACCTGCCCCACCATGGAGCGAATTTGCCTTGCTTCTGGAGAGCTGGAGTCTGGTGGTTCTGAGTGTCAGTAAAGGGAATCAACTGAGAGAGGCTGGAGGATAGTGACCACTGCTTAGTTTGAATAAGATCTGCTCTGAGGCGCCCTATATGCCCTTATTCCACCGCACCTTCTGCTGCACCTGCATTTCCCTGCAAGCAGCGGTGAGCTCATCAGGGCCTGCGTACCTTCTCACCACCCACTCCAACAGTTTTCCTATGATGAGAGCGATTCATACCCACCTATGAACCTTTGTTCAATGACAAGCTGCAATAAACCTCGGTTTGGCCCTCATACCAGTGTAGCACTTTCAACCTCTACATTGGCAGTTCTGACAGTGCAAGTGTCAGTTGCTTCTACGGACTCTGCAGCACTGCAGAACACATCTACTCATCAGGAGCACACACCCTGAGCTAAAACGAAACTGAGATAGGAAGAAAGCACAACCGAGCCTCAGCATGGATGGTGCTCGAGCAGCGCAGTTCCACCAATGCTGCCCAACAAGAACAGTGTATTCTATCTGCAGAACCAAGTTAGATATAGCCTTGCAAAACTGCGCCCTGACTTTGCGCTTTAACTACTAAGATAAACTTACCATTAAAGCTGTATTTCTGTCATAGATGGTCAGACAGCCTACAGCATAGTTTTAGCTACAAAGTAACCACAAACATTTACTCTGAGAACAGATTGCAATATTTGGCTTCCTGAAGTTATAAAGTACATCTTCCTAAGGTAAATTAAGTCATTTTTCATCTTATAAATATAAAACATTTATTGTGTGTGATAAATGTCCCAACTGAACTAGGCGTTTGTTAGAACTGGGGGTCTCTAGTTGGCAATGGTATACACCTTTGACCAAATAGGGACCCTTGCTTCTAGTCAGGGAAAGGGGGATACACTACTAAAATAACCCCTGCTCACCCCCTTGGTAGCTTGGCACGAGCAGACAGGCTTATCTCAGAGGCAGTGTGTTAAGCATTTGTGAACACATACAGTAATACAGTGAAAACACTACAGATGGACACCACACAGGTTTTATAAAAATAAGTATGCTTTATATAGACTTATCACAAGACCACAAACGACAAAAATCCACAATACTGTAATCAATAATAATTCTTCAAGATGGTAGAAATAGTTTAAAAAATAGGTTATTCACTTAAAAGCAGTCTTTAGCAACAGATAACCCCAACTGGAGTTATCACGACATCGAGGTCAAAGAAATCCCAAAGTACGGCGCCGACCGCGAGGTGCGCGGCATCGGGCCCGGGGTCAAAACAGACCCACAAAGAACAGTACCTTGGAAAAGCGAAAACAAAGACAGCTCACAGCGTCGGGGATGTGCGGCGTCGTTGGCGCATTGCGGCGTCGGTTCCTTGCTTCGGGGGAGATGATGCGTCGGGACCTGGATGCTTGCGCAGGCAGGGGAGGCGTTGGTTCCTGACCGGAGAGGAGGTGACGTCACGATGGCGCCGAAACCACGGTTCCGTACGATGTCACGACGCCGATGGATTCTTGACCACCCATGTCGACGATCGGCTCCGCGATGATGTCGGCTTCGGAGTCGATGCGGCACAGCAGCAGGCGTCGGGCCGGCGTCGTAAGTCGGAGCAGCGCTCACGGCAATGGCAGGCTTACGATGTCACTCGCTGGCGTCGATGTGGCACGGTGGCCGCGTCGGGTCTACGTTGCAAGTCGGAGCATCGCTCACAGCTTCAATGCAGGAGACGGCGTCGCTCGCCGACGTCGGTGTTGCAAATTCCTTCTGTAGCACCAGAACAGCAAGTTCCAGATGCAGGCAAACAGAAAGAGTGAAGTCTGGTATCCCTGAGACTTCGGTCAGGAGGCAAGCTCAAATCAAGCCCTTGGAGTAATATTCTGCAAGATGATGAAAGTTCTTTAAAAGTTCCTTCTCCTCTCCTTGGCACTGAAGCCACCACTGTAGGCCAACCCAGTAACACAGCACACTGGCAGGGGGGGGGGGGCAGTCCAACTCCTACAGTTCAGGCATACTAAACTCGAATTTCTACCATGTTCCCTGGGTCAGTTAGGATTATAAGGTGTTATAATCAAACTGCCCATTCTGGCCTACGGGGACAGGTAGCCTTACAATAGTGAAAAAACGAAAATGGCTGTAATTCACTATTAGGACATGCCACACACACCAGGGCATGTCCTACCTTATACTTACAATGCATCCTGCCCTTGGGCCTACCTTAGGGGTGTCTGATATGAAGATAAGGGAAGGTTTAGGGACTGGCAAGTGGGTGCACTTGCCAAGTCGACATGGCAGTCACAGACTGCACACAGGCTCTGCAATGGCAGGCCTGAGACACACTTTACAAGCCGCTTCTGTGGGTGGCACAACCAGTGCTGCAAGCCCACCAGCAGCATTTGATTTACAGGCCCTGGGCACACCTGGTGCACTATACTAGGGTCTGACAAGTAAATCAAATGATCCAATCATGGAGTCA
The DNA here is from genome assembly GCA_963921515.1 of Calotriton arnoldi. Lineage (NCBI taxonomy): Eukaryota > Metazoa > Chordata > Amphibia > Caudata > Salamandridae > Calotriton > Calotriton arnoldi. The sequence goes on along the minus strand of CAWUFW010000269.1, from coordinate 2,660,807 downwards.
CTAATCAATACACCAATTTAACATAGGGAGCACTTGCACTGTGGCACTGAATAGCAGTTGCACAGTGCCCAAAGCATCTAAAACCAGCAAACAGATCAAAAACAGAGGAGGCAATCAGAAAAAGTGGAAGGGAGACTCACGCCAATGGTACCAGGTCTAACACGTGTCCCCTCCAGCTGAAATGTGGGGAGAACTACCCTTCCCCTTGGGAGTTCTCATCACTAAGGCGGAAAAATCTGGACAGACCATCAGCATTGGCGTGTTCTGTACCAGGGCGGTGTTCCACCGTAAAGTCCATCCCCTGTAGGGAAATGGACCACCTCAACAACTTTGGGTTCTCACCCCTCATCTGCATCAGCCATCTGAGGGGCCTGTGGTCTGTCTGAACCCGGAAGTGAGTCCCAAACAGGTATGGTCTCAACTTCTTCAGTGCCCAGACCACAGCAAATGCCTCACGCTCAATTGCACTCCACCTCTGTTCCCGTGGAAGTAACCTCCTACTGATGAAGGCTACAGGTTGGTCTAGGCCCTCCTCATTAATCTGTGATAGAACAGCCCCCACACCATGCTCTGAAGCGTCTGTTTGAACAATGAATTCCTTTGAGAAGTTGGGCGCCTGAAGCACGGGTGCTGTACACATGGCAGTCTTCAGGGCGTCAAAAGCTTTCTGACAGGTGTCAGTCCAGTTCACTTTCTTGGGCTGCTTCCTGGAAGTCAGCTCAGTCAAGGGTGCAACAATGTTGCCATACCCCTTGACAAACCTCCTGTAGTACCCCGTGAGTCCTAAAAGGCTCTCACCTGTGTCTGAGTCTTTGGGGGTTCCCATGCCAGGATGGTATCAATCTTGGGTTGTAGGGGCGCCACCTGGCCGCTCCCTACCTGGTGCCCCAAGTACACCACGGAACCCTGCCCGATCTGGCACTTACTCGCCTTGATCGTGAGGCCTGCCTTTCGCAGTGCCATCAACACTTCCCAGAGGTGGCGCAGATGTTCTTCCCAACTGGCGCTGAACACTGCAATGTCATCCAGGTAGGCGGCACTGAAATCCTCCAGTCCAGCCAACACCTGGTTGACCAACCTCTGAAAGGTGGCAGGGGCATTCTTCATCCCAAAGGGCATAACCCGGAATTGGTAGTGCCCATCTGGTGTGGAGAATGCTGACCTCTCTTTGGCCCCATCAGTTAAGGCGATCTGCCAGTACCCAGACGTCAAATCAAACGTGCTGAGGTACCGTGCAGCCCCTAACCGATCAATGAGCTCATCAGCTCTGGGGATGGGGTGCGCGTCAGTCCTGGTGACTGAATTGAGTCCTCGGTAGTCCACACAGAACCGGAGTTCGGGTGTGGCACCAGGCGCGGCAGCCTTTGGGACCAAGACCACTGGGCTGGCCCAAGGACTGTGAGAGGACTCAATCACCCCTAAGGCAAACATCTTGGAGACTTCCTCCTTGATGTAAGCTCTGACCTTGTCAGTCACTCTGTAAGCCTTGTGCTTCACAGGAGGACTGTCCCCAGTGTCCACATCATGGACGCACCACTCAGTGACACCAGGAATCAGGGAAAACAAATCAGAGAATTGTCCCAACAGTTGGTGACAATCTTGCTGCTGATCAGGGGTCAGTGTGGCAGAGAGGCTGACACCATCCACTGACCCATCTTGCTCTGTTGCAGACAGGAGGTCAGGAAGAGGCTCAGTCTCCTCCTCCATTCCATCATCTGTCGCTAGGAGCATGCCCACTTCGGACCTTTCTAAGTGGGGCTTCAGGCGGTTAACATGCAGGACCCGCAAAGGGTTCCTTGGAGACCGCAAGTTCACCAGGTAGGTGACATCACTCTTGCGCTCCACCACCTCAAATGGTCCGGTCCACCTGTCCTGGAGCGCACAAGGCTCTACAGGGGCCATGACCCAAACTTTCTGTCCAGGTTGAAGCTCAATCAGAGTGGCATTCTGATCGTACCACCGCTTCATCTCTTCCTGGCTGGCTTCCAGATTCGCCTCAGCGAGTTGCCTGAATCGCCTGGTCTGGTTCCTGAAGGCCAGCATGTAACTGTATACATCCTGGGGAGGTTTCCTGGGAGATTGCTCCCAGCCTTCCTTGACCAGACTCAAAGGTCCTCTTACTGGGTGACCATAGAGTAGTTCAAAGGGACTGAACCCTAAGGACTTCTGGGGCACCTCACGGTAAGCAAACAGAATGCATGGTAAGAGGACGTCCCACTTACGCCTCATAGGTTCCTCAAGACCCATTATCATGCCTTTGAGGGTCCGGTTGAATCTCTCAACCAGCCCTTTACCTTGGGGGTGGTAAGGAGTGGTGAACTTATAAGTAACACCGCACTCCTGCCACAGGGACTTCATATAGTTGGATATGAAGTTGGTACCACGGTCTGACACCACCTCTCTGGGGAATCCCACACAGGAGAAAATCCCCATCAGTGTCCGTCCCACCAAGGGGGCCGTCACTGTGCTGAGCGGGATAGCTTCCGGGTACCGGGTAGCATGGTCCACCAAGACCAGGATAAACCTGTTGCCCATGGCTGTCTTGGGGTCCAGTGGCCCCACAATGCCAATGCCCACCCGTTCAAAGGGGGTACTGACTACAGGGAAAGGTTGGAGAGGAGCCTTGTGCTTCCTTCCACTTTTCCCACTTGCCTGGCAAGTTTGACAAGTCTTACAATGAGTGTCTGAACTCTTCCGCATCTGGGGCCAATGAAAGTGGGAGACAAGCCTTTCAAAGGTCTTGTTCTGCCCCAGATGTCCAGCTAAAGGTACATCATGAGCCAAACCCAGTAGGAAGGCTCTGAAGCGCTGGGGTACCACCAGCACATGGGCTGACACAGGCTCAGCAACCTTAGGCTCGCTATACAGGGGGTCGTTCTCCCAGTAAATCCAATGTGATCCAGACTGATCACCTGCTGCCTGGGCTGTGGCCTGTCGCCGCAGACCCTCAAGAGAAGGGCACTTCCTCTGCTCCTCACAAAATTCCTCCCTGGAGGGGCCTCCTTCCTGCTGCCAATGGGTCAGCTCAGGCAGGTCCCCCAGTTCGGCCACTTGTTCCCCTGTAGGTTCCAGGGCATCCCCCTCAAGGTCTGCCTCCTCCTGGACCGTGGGAACTAGGGGGCCGGTTTCCCACGCCCCCACCTCTTCTCTTTAAGGCAGGGGTCTGGGCCATATTTTCAGGCTCCAGAACCGCTTCAACACCCTTACTGGCTGCCATAGACCGAGTGGTCACACACGCCCACTCAGGCAGAACCAACATCTCCAAATGAGACCTTCTCTCCACCTTAGCCCAAGGGGAGCTCTCTAAATCATTGCCCAACAGACAATCCACAGGCATGGCTGGCCTCACAGCAACTTGGAGATTACCTGAGACCCCCCCCACTCAAAGGGAACTTGAGCCACCTTACACTGGCTCTGCGAGTTGTCCGCTGCAACTACAGGGAAGAATGCATGAGGGATAAGCTGCTCCTTGGACACCAACCGGCAATTGACAGCTGTCACACTAGCCCCGGTGTCCCTCAGAGAATCCACCCTATGGCCATTAATGGTCACCCACTGCCTGTACTTCTTAGTGTTATCAGGCAGCTGGGTCTCAGGGACCATCTCAAAGTCTCCTAGCGAGACAAGGGACATTTCTGCGGGACCCCACCCACCTTGGGCACCCATCTCCTCCCCTCCCAGGGCTACACTCGCCAACTGACGGGGTGGTGCACGGGGTGGTGCTTTGGAATCCTTCATGGGACACTGTGCATCATACCAACGGTGGCCCACTTGACCACACATAAAGCACTTGTAGGGGCCCCTCTGAACAGGTTTACCTGTCGGGGCCTCTTGCTTCTTCTCAGGGGGAGGCTGGGAACCCTTCCCTGGGTTCCCTTGGGAATTACTTTGGGGCCCTTTCTGGAGTTCCCTCTGTTTACCCTTGTCCCCCCCACTCTTCTGCTGGGGACCCTGCCCACCTTTGGCGGAGTCTTCCACATGACCCTTGTGGACCCTGGTACCTACCCAGCGGTCCGCCTCCTCAGCAAGCTTCCTAGGTTTAGTTAACTTGCTATCAATAAGGTGCTGGCGTAGCTCTGGAAAACAATTAGGAGTCAAGTGCTCCCATGCAAACAAATCATAGAGCGCTTCAAAAGTATCCACTTTGCTACCCTTCACCCAACCATCCATAGCTCTGCAAAAGAAAGATACATACTCTACCCAAGTGGTTCCCTCCAGCTTCTTGCAACTCCTGAACCTCTGTCTATAGAGTTCTGGGGTCAAACCATACCTTGTCATCAGAGCTTCCTTCATGTGGGCATAAGACATCCTATTCTCACTGGGCAGGTCTAACAAAGTATCCCTCCCCTCACTCACAAAGCGGCCCCACAACCCAGCTCCCCAATCCTTCTCAGGGACCCGGTGGGCCAACATTGCTATCTCATAGGCTGCAAACCACTGCCCAATATCTTCATGCTTATGGAAATCTTTGATGACATCCTTGGGGATATATATACCCTGCCTTCTGAAGCACAGATGGTGTGCTGCCACCAGAGGGATTGATCTCTAGACCCTTTGCCTTGATCTCTAACTCCCTCAACATTCTCTCATGCTCTAATCTCATTCTCTCTCTCTCCAAGGATAACTTGTTAATTTCAAACTCCAGCTTCTTATTCTCTAGGTCCTTTTGACCCTCCATTTTGAGCCTGGCCAGCTCCATTTTATGCCTTCTATTTCTCTCCCTATCCTCCAGCTCTCCTGGGGACAGGTCTTTGGAAGAAACACTGCTGCCTGGCGGGGTAGGTACTTTCTCCCCCCTAGACCCAGGGGCCCATCTAGCTGCCCTTCTGCCTCCTCCACAGGGTGCTCCACATTTTCAGATGCATTTCTTGCTTCCACCCAGGCCCTCAGCGCCTTGTGGAACTCATCCTTTTAGTGAGGCCTGGAATAGCAACTTTAAATTTTCTACAGAAGGCTTTCAGCTGTTTGGCATTATAGGTATCCAACCTCTCTTCCTCAAACTCTGGATCCATAGAGGCAATAGATGCTGGTGGACTCATGGCAATAAGAATTGGCAGTTCTCAGAAAAATAACAGTCCAAGGAGAAAAAAATTCTACCAAAAGGTATGTGGTTGCGTTTGGTCTGCACTCACTAGTAGTGTACACCAATCACTGTATATGAGTCACAAATGCAAGTCCAGAATCCTCACCGCTGACCACCAATGTTAGAACTGGGGGTCTCTAGTTGGCAATGGTATACACCTTTGACCAAATAGGGACCCTTGCTTCTAGTAAGGGTAAGGGGGATACACTACTAAAATAACCCCTGCTCACCCCCTTGGTTAGCTTGGCACGAGCAGACAGGCTTATCTCAGAGGCAGTGTGTTAAGCATTTGTGAACACATACAGTAATACAGTAAAAACACTACAGATGGACACCACACAGGTTTTATAAAAATAAGTATGCTTTATATAGACTTATCACAAGACCACAAACGACAAAAATCCACAATACTGTAATCAATAATAATTCTTCAAGATGGTAGAAATAGTTTAAAAAATAGGTTCTTCACTTAAAAGCAGTCTTTAGCAACAGATAGCCCCAACTGGAGTTATCACGACGTTGAGGTTAAAGAAATCCTAAAGTACGGCGCCGACCGCGAGGTGTGCGGCGTCCGGCCCGGAGTCAAAACAGACCCACAAAGAACAGTACCTTGGAAAAGCGCAAACAAAGACAGCTCACGGCGTCGGGGAGGTGCGGCGTCGTTGGTGCGTTGCGGCGTCGGTTCCTTGCTTCGGTGGAGATGATGCGTCAGGACCTGGATGCTTGCGCAGGCAGGGGAGGCGTCGGTTCCTGACCGGAGAGGAGGTGACGTCACGATGGCGCCGAAACCACGGTTCCGTACGATGTCACGATGTCGATGGATTCTTGACCACCCACGTCGACGATCGGCTCCGCGATGATGTCGGCTTCGGCGTCGATGCAGCACAACAGCAGGCGTCGGGTCGGCGTCGTAGGTCGGAGCAGCGCTCACGGCTATGGCAGGCTTACGATGTCGCTCGCTGGCGTTGATGTGGCACTGCGGCCGGCGTCGGGTCTACGTTGCAAGTCGGAGCAGCGCTAACGGCTTTGATGCAGGAGACGGCGTCGCTCGCCGGCGTCGGTGTTGCAAATTCCTTCTGTAGCACCAGAACAGCAAGTTCCAGATGCAGGCAAACAGAAAGAGTGAAGTCTGGTATCCCTGAGACTTCGGTCAGGAGGCAAGCTCAAATCAAGCCCTTGGAGTAATATTCTGCAAGATGATGAAAGTTCTTTAAAAGTTCCTTCTCCTCTCCTTGGCACTGAAGACACCACTGTAGGCCAACCCAGCAACACAGCACACTGGCAGGGGGCAGTCCAACTCCTACAGCTTCCTTTGGTTCTTCTCCTTGGCAGAGGTTCGTCTTGTTGTTCCAGAAGTGATCTAAAGTTCTGGGGTCAGGGCCCCAATATTTATACCCCTAAATCCTTCGTCCTCTGAAGGCAGAGCGGCCTGTACCTAGTCAAACCAGTTCTGGTCAGTCCTGGAGCACTTTGTTGACAAGACTCCTTCTTTCCTTTCACAGGGTAGGCCAGGGACATCAGACGCACCACAGGAGGTGGAGCCAGCATTGTGGAGGGAAGGCACAGCCCTATTCAGGTCCCAGGTGCAACTCCTCCCACCCATCTACATGCAGATCTCTCTATTCAGCCCTGTGCTGACTCACCCTGTCTCCTGGAATCCCCCAGCCCCTGTCACTCACAAAACCAGACACACAATACACAACCTAGCAGAGGCAGGCTTGGACAGTTAGGCAAGAAAATACCTACTTTCTAAAAGTGGTATTTTCAAACACAGAATGTTAAAACCAACTTTACTAAAAGATGTATTTTATCATTCTGAGTTCAGGCATACTAAACTCGAATTTCTACCATGTTCCCTGGGTCAGTTAGGATTATAAGGTGTTATAATCAAACTGCCCATTCTGGCCTATGGGGACAGGTAGCCTTGCAATAGTGAAAAACGAAAATGGCTGTAATTCACTATTAGGACATGCCACACACACCAGGGCATGTCCTACCTTATACTTACAATGCACCCTGCCCTTGGGCCTACCTTAGGGGTGTCTGATATGAAGATAAGGGAAGGTTTAGGGACTGGCAAGTGGGTGCACTTGCCAAGTCGACATGGCAGTCACAGACTGCACACAGGCTCTGCAATGGCAGGCCTGAGACACACTTTACAAGCCGCTTCTGTGGGTGGCACAACCAGTGCTGCAAGCCCACCAGCAGCATTTGATTTACAGGCCCTGGGCACACCTGGTGCACTATACTAGGGTCTGACAAGTAAATCAAATGATCCAATCATGGAGTCACTAATCAATACATCAATTTAACATAGGGAGCACTTGCACTGTGGCACTGAATAGCAGTGGCACAGTGCCCAAAGCATCTAAAACCAGCAAACAGATCAAAAACAGAGGAGGCAATCAGAAAAAAGTGGAAGGGAGACTCACGCCAATGGTACCAGGTCTAACAGCGTTCCATCCCATTCTACACTAAAGGAGTACCCCATGACTGTTCAGCATGTCATGGGGTAACATGACCCAACTTTATCCCAATTATTTACAAGGAGAAAAGTGTAAGTACTCCCGCGGCCGGGCTTACATCCATCCACCTGCAAAAAAATGACACATAATAGGCAGCCGCGGCCAACGACCAATAAGCCAAGGGAGCCATCGCTTGAAAAGGTTTGAGAACCACTGCCCTACTCTCTGATGCACCACCTCCAGACCAGGTTTTTAAAACTTAATTTTAGGGGCATGCACTCATCGTGTCCCTGCTACTGTCTACTCCTACATCAAGCTGCGAAATGCACAGGCAGAACAATGGAGGGAGGTGATGGTAGCATGGGAAACTCCTGAGGATGCTGCGAGTGATGGGACAGGTTCTGATCCTGGCCTAGAGCCCCCCCCACCCCCGGACAGTGAGCAGCGCGATAACCCTGAAAGGCCATTAGAAAGTCCTGAGCACCGACTTACATGGTAGTTGATTGTAGATGATCAATAGGCAGTGGCCGGCTGATCAGGCATGGTGGCTTTGACAACAGTTGGGGGACCCTCCCCCTGCCCCCCCCTCCGGCCTCACAGGAGGTCCATTTATGTTGTGATTTCCCCCTAAATGTAACATGTCCGATTTGACTTATTTCACCCCTCTTCACAGGGTTTATTTACTTCTTTTCTTTTTGCAGTTTTGTAATTCCTTTCGTTATAAGGATTGTTTATTAAATGAAGTAGCATTTTGATAACTACGAATGTTATGCTTGTATTCAGGACCGGTGATGGTAACACCCACTTATATGTTATTGGGAACAAAAGCTAGTGGAACATGTACTAGGAGTTATAGTCATTGTTTGAAGTTGGAAGTGATATGTTGGACTATTATTTGATTGTACGCTATGGTGTATTTAGACTACGAGATGAGGTACCGGTTTTCGGTTCCGCTCCAGAACATTGAGGAGTGCTACCTTGAGTTAAGGTATTGCTGCCAATTGGTGAACTGTCTTGAACCATGATGTTTTACTATATGTCACATATATGCTGAATATTGCAAAATGCTAATAAAAAAATAAAATTAAAAAAAGCTGTAAAATGCACACATTAGCTTTCTTCAGGAGACTCATTATTATCATCATCATCATCATCATAACTTTATTGTCGATCACAAAGATCTAATAAAGTGCATCTCGGACCACACATACATAATTTACAAACACCAAAAATTGATTTAGAGTTCAAAATTGATCTTCCTAAAAACATAAAAACCAAGAGGTCAATAGACAAACAAGTACATAATTCTATTTAAAAGCATAAAATCCTGTATCTTCATGAAACCATGTAAAAACAATACATATCATTTATAATAAAAACATAGATTAATGGATACATTAGACTAGATATATTACGCAGGGCACTTTGAGCGTCTAATCCAGAATTTAGCTAAGCCAAATACCACTACTCTTCTAGTATCTGTACTAAGTGTTCTGAGCACTTCTAGGTATTAGCCAGGACCAATGAGCCTACACAAGGGAATAATCCACTTAGGCCTCAGGTTATCGTAGTGAAGGCAAAAGAACAGCAGGTGGACCAGTGATTCGGGACTTCGTTTACATGCAGGACATATGGCATTGGAAAGAATGTGACCACAACATTTGCTACAGAGCAATTTGGTAGGGAGAATCTTGTACCTAAACCGGAGAAACAATACCCGTGCCAATGGCGGAACAATCTCATCAATAGCATCTTCAAAAAGTGGATAGGGTTTAATATCTAAGAACTGTTGAGTAAGTGAACCTCTAGGGATAGACACATTCTCCACCATAATGAATTCCCAATAAATGTTCTTAACCTTGCTTTTTGTGATTGAGGACATCTCCTCCGGGTCAGTCCAATAATCCTCCATCCCCAATTTTCTACATAGTTCCCTAAGGGAACAGAACCAGGGGATTTTACTTACCCTGAGCAATACCATAAGATCCCTAAGTCCCACTCGATAGGGGGCAAGCTCCTCGGTCATACATCAACTATATCAAAACATTAACTGCTTATACTCCATCTTGTGAGCAATTTTTCTATGGCCCAAATCATGAAAGATAGAAGTCAGAGGAGAGCTAGCTGGGAGGTTGAGAAGGAACTATGTTCGGTCACAGAGAGATAGTCGGTGTTCCCACTTCCCCACAGTTCTGCTCCATACGTAGCTGAGCCTAAGGCTTTTGTGTTTTAGATTTCTAGTGCTGGCTCCACATCTAATCATGAAGGGCTCTGTTAGCTGTCCCTACTCTCCCCACCTTAATTGGGCCTTGTTTGCTGAATGTAATTGCATCAGACTATCCAGTAAATTTGATGGGATCCCCATCTCTGCAAGCACCTTCCAAAGTTTACCTCATGGTACCAGGTCGAAAGCTGTACACAGGTCCACAAACTCTACATACAGCTTCCCCCCTTTGACTAAAACTTCTTTCCAATAGATACAAAGAAAGCGAAAGACCTTGTCCAGGGTACTGATGTTGGGCACGAAACCCAGCCTGGAAGTCTGACAAAATATTCCTCTCTAGAATCCATGCCTGATGCAGGGCCAAAATCTGCTTGCAGAACATTTACTGCAGGAAGTCTATGAAGCTGATGGATCTGTAGCTTCCCGAATATGCCCTATCCCCTTTCTTAAAAGTTGGTACAATCTCAGCCGATATCCAAAGAGCGGGGGGGAGATCGCCATACCCAAAAGAATAGCAAGTTGATATAAGCACCTAACATTTCTGGGTCTTCCCTGCACAGATCGTTCGGAATTTTATCAGGTCCAGATGCTTTAGCTGGGTTCCAGGAGCGAATCGCTGCACAGGTTTCTTTGATCAAAATTTCAAGGACTTCAGCATTGCTAGATGGAGACTTATCCAACGGACCGCTGTCCTCCATCTCCTCCTTTGGACTATGTGCATAGAAACCCCCAAATGGAACACCCATTCCTCCAGCTGGACAGGGTATTCTAGAGTAGTCCTTGGGCCATTCAACCATAAAGCCGCTGTCTTCCAAAAGGACGTAGTATCTTTGTCTACTAATGCCCTATGCAGGGAGGACCATTGTGAACATTCCCATTGCTTCTTGGCTCTATCAAGTACCTATCTCAAATCAGGGCGAGAGTTAGATTTACTGCCTGTAGGCGCTCGCACTTGGCCTTCCTGCATTCCTGATTGTACCACTCTACAGCATTGGGCCGCTTTTCCCCCCTTATTTTTGCTTGATGTCCCCCCTCCCTTTTTCACTTTGCCCAAGGTTTCCCTAATCTGCGTGGAAAGTACCTTGTGCAGAATATTCAGCTTCTCTAGTCTATCCTCTTTAGAAAGTCTAGTCAGCACAGCCACCCCCTTGATACTTTAGTCTTATAAGCTTCTAGGGCCCAAGGATTTTTCTCCACCTGATCCCATCTCATTGTTCTTAGATTATTAGTATGGGATAACAACCCCAAATCTCTAAAGCCCCAGGAGGCAGCTTCTGACTCCTTAGAGCTGGAAAATGATAAGCTGTGAGCATTGTGGTCGCTATCGGATCTTTAGACCACTTTCATAGCATGCTCAATAGGCCAAAGTCTGTGATCGACCAGACAATAATCAATTCTGCTTGAGTAGCCAGGTCTGTTAAAAGTCATTCCACCATTACGATCAGACTTTGTCCTCCCGTTAGTGGCCCTCACAGCATGCTGGAGCGTTAGGGCCAACATGTAGCCTCCTTTTTTAGTCCATCTAATAGTAGGTAACTCTATCTGGGGAATTTTCCAGGTTCTATCCCACTCATCTATCAAGTCTGTAGGAGTGGATGCAAATGACTCGAATGTACAATTGAAATCACCGGCTACCACTAGGGGGTTTCTGCCTGTATATTCAGTAACAGCGTGGTCAAGGACCTCTAAGTATTGGTTTCCTCTATACCGGGGTCCACTCTAATGAATACAATAAAAGCTCTAATTTTCAGCCCAGAGGACAGATCAAGTTCAATTGCCAAGATGTTCAGAGAGTCAACAGGGCTATTTTTACTTTACACTGGAGTGCAACATTAACCCAAATCACTAGACCACCCAATGGTCTCCCTTGCCCTTTTTTGGTCGCATTTATGCAATAGGAAGAATACCCACTCCTATAGGGAGGGGTCATGCTCCAAGTTTCTTGAACAAACACACATCATGGGAGTCTACAAAATTGCCCCATTCTTGCTCTATAAGCATCCGGGCTATCCCGGCAACATTCCATACCAAAATGGTTAGCTGCTCTAGGGGTGCAAAAGTGGGATTTAATTTCAGACTTTGGTCCATAGGTGCATCTCTGCCGTCTCCTGGTTATCACTATTGCCAGCGCTAGCCTCGCACCCCAGGACTCCACAGCTATTGGCAGGCTCACTTAATAAATTAGGGACTATTATATTTGGGACCAGGGCTACCTGGTGTTTTTGGCGGAGGGAAAAGGTAGGGGCCTAGGTAGTGGTTCCTCCAAAGAAGGGTCAACTATCATTTTATAGTCCCCCAGACGAGACAAGATGGCCTGAAGTCAAGCCTGGCCACCCACCATCCCCCGTACCACAACTTCCCTCCCATTATGAGCAGAACCACCTGTCGGGGTGCACTCGTCCAAAGTCAAACGGTACCTGATCGTAATAGGAGTAATGGAATATGGGATTATACAAAAGAGTATGGCTATAAGGCCCTCTACTATAGCTTTATGAAAGAAACTGACTGACACCATATCATTCGACATCCCTGGTGTAAAATTATCCTTTCCACCTGCTCAATATCATCCCTTTTAATGGAATAGCAATGGTGAGTTTCCCTTAGCCAATAGATAATCTTATTTTTAAGTGAGTCGTGATCTTCTCGTCTGCCACTGGGAAGTTTGGGGACTTTCACAAGAAAAATTGCTACTTCTTCCTTCTGGGCACAATTTCTAGTATGGAGACCATTTTTAACTACCCCCTTACATATGGTTCAACACATCTTATGCCATGGGGGTATCCCTCATCTAGCGCCACCTCACCCCTATTGGGTTCTCTTCCCACCCCTATTCCCGTTAAGCACCTCGATGTACAACTGATCTATCACTAGGCCTATTGTGGCCTCCTGTATGGTTAGGTAAAGGCTAGCTAGATGGTGTAGTGAAAGCGGGGGGATCCGCTGACTTTTGGCAACAGCCTTCGCACAATCACACAGCACCAGGGGGCGAGAAGGGTCGTCTCACTGTGTACTTACGTACAGGGAACCCTAACAGTCTCTAGCTAGTGCCTTTGTCTGGATAGCTGCATACAGAGTCTGATCTTTAATCACCCTCCCCTCCAAATCGCCTACCACCTTCCTAAGGGCTTCTACCTCCTCCTTAAGTCCCTCAATTATGCCCTTTAGGCTAAAGAACAAAGACAAGACTAAATTGCTTGTAACATCCAAATCAGACGTGTCCCTCTCCTCTGCTCTATTCTCTACAACTAAAAGAGTAGCATACCTATTGCTGCAATCGACCTGATCCGCCAGGTCCGCCACCTGTGCATCTGAAGTCTGCTCTAAGGTATGGGAAGATGCCTCTATTTTACTACCTCTACTGCTAGTACTTGTGCCATTGTGAGCACGCGTACTCCTGCACGATTCGCTAAACATCTGTGGGATATGTTTAGTCATTTTCTTGGCAGGTGAAGGAATAGGGGAGGTCTCTAATAGTTCTGGGAGTGTAGCATCAAAGGTTGTAGATAAGGGCAAGGAGGGCTGTGAGCAATAACTTGACATCCTCATAGCAAAACGTCGATCCTGTCCATGGCATCATTGCAAATTTCGCCAGAAGGTAATATTTTAGTAAGGGAATTACCATGGGCTCTGTCCTGGGCTTTCCTTTTACCCATTATTGGGCATCAGCAACCACAACACTTACTACAATTGGAAGAAAAAGCACAGAAATAGCCTTAGGTAACAACCACAATGCTTGCAAATCTGAGAATCAAAAAGTCCCCAGCGTCTCCAGAGAAAGGCCCACCAAAAAGGGAAAGTTTTGCTTCAAACTTCACAAGTATATGATATTTAGCTCTTATTAAGGAGGAAGTCAATTCTGTATAAAAACTAGGGAGATATATAGTCCATAAACTATGTGGAGCTAGAAGAGAAAATACTAGAGCACATAAAGTACCTTTAAATGTGTGGTTGATTCACAGCAAGGAGAGTCAGCTAACTTGTTGCAGAGCCAAGGGGAGTGGCCCGCCCCGTCTCTTCCAGTCGCAAACGGGGGCAGGATGGGCCCGACTTTGGCCCGTGATATTCCCAGGCGTGTCCCGCATCACGGGACCCCCACCAAATGTAACAAGAGTGCCTCCGGGCATGAACTGTTGACATTGCCAGCCACAGTACCTCCTGGGGCTTGCGGTTTGCCCCCTCTGCCCAACACCGCGAACTCGCTCCCAAGCACGGCAAGACCCGCAGCAAATTTAACAAGAGCACCTCCGGGCGCCACCTGGAGACATTGCCGGCCGCAGTACCTCCTGGGGCTTGTGGTCTGCCCCCTCTGCCCAAAAGCGCGGACTCACACTACTCAGCCCTTCACGACTTATGTGTCCGCCTGGACCCTTTCCTATGCTCTACCTCCATACCACCATGGCTGAAACCCTTGGATTACCTAGGCCGTGTTGCTTCCAACCATGCAGCCCAAATTATTGACATGGACTGGAACACCACCCAACAGTTCCTGCATGGCGCCTACCCTGCAAAGTCCTGGATGGCCCACTCTTCTGAGATTCCCAGCGTGCTCACATAGTTCACTTCTTTGCCGAAAACCACACCACGGTCCCTACGCTTGTCATTGAATGGGACACCTATTAGGTAGTCACCAGGGGCATGTGCATTCAGAGCATGGTGGGAAACCGCTGAAAGCTGGAGAGAGACCTTAAAGATGGCAAGGTGACCCTGGCAGACCCCGATCTACAAGCCCCCATGATGCTAACACGCGTGGCACTGGCAATGGCAATGGCCAGGGATGGCCACTCTACCCTACAACACCCCCTCCTATGTTACAACTTTGTGGCCTAATACACCCCACTGGAGACAAATCTGTCTGCCTCCTGGCATGGCTAGCATGGCAGGAGTACAGCACACCCCCATTACTGAAACAGCTTCACTCAGCGGCCCCCCTACGCTCACAGCAGATCATATTATAGACACTCTAAGACTACCACTCAGCAGTTTATAGGATGCTTTCTGCCCCACCCCTCGATATGGTGGGGGAATGCCTGGTACACTTACCTATACCTAACATCACCACCATTGAGCGCGAGGAACTGTTTGACTTAATCACACTGGTCAAGGTAAACTAGGCGATCCACGACCTGGCCGGTAATAAAACACCAGCAATGGATGGTCTCCCTTTGGAGTACTACTACTGCTTCTCCACTCATCTAGCCCCCAAGTTGGCCTACATATACAACGAATGTGTGCAAAAGAAACAATTGATGGACGGAATGCTGGACAATGCAAACATTCACCTCCAGTCACAAGGATCTGGGTTTAATCCATCATTCTTTTGCTCACCCCACCACCCAGTTTGGACCCAGCCATATGCAAATCAGTCTTGACCCTGTTCGTTATGGGAACAGTCCAGCCCAAACTGCCAAGCCAGGTCCTCCCTGGACCGGAAACAAGCATCCTGGGACCGGTTTGAGGGCATCACCCTTCATCAGCCAGCCTATCTTGAATCCAGTGGTGTAGTGAGCACGGGACCCACGTCTGGGCATACCCTTCCCACTTAGGGCGACATATGCAAAATAAACAATTGAATGACGGAATGCTGAACAATGCAGACATTCACCCCCAGTTACAAGGATCTGGGTTTAATCCATCATTCTTTTGCTCACCGCACCACCCCAGTTTGGACCCAGCCATATGCAAATCAGTCTTGACCCTGTTCGTTATGGGAACAGTCCAGCCCGAACTGCCAAGCCAGGTCCTCCCTGGACCGGAAACAAGCATCCTTGGACCGGTTTCAGGGCATCACCCTTCATCAGCCAAGCTATCTTGAATCCAGTGGTGTAGTGAGCACGGGACCCACGTCTGGGCATACCCTTCCCACTTAGGGTGACATGTGCAAAAGAAACAATTGATGGACGGAATGCTGGACAATGCAAACATTCACCCCCAGTCACAAGGATCTGTGTTTAATCCATCATTCTTTTGCTCACCGCACCACCCCAGTTTGGACCCAGCCATATGCAAATCAGTCTTGACCCTGTTCGTTATGGGAACAGTCCAGCCCGAACTGCCAAGCCAGGGGGTGAATGTATGACATTGTTCTGCATTCTGTCCATCAATTGTTCTTTTTACATATACAACGAGGCACTTACTACTGGGGAACCTCCCGCATCCCTCCGGGAGTCCCTCCTCATCTCCCTACTCAAACTAGACAGGGACCCTACGCACCTATCCTCTTTTCGGCCTATAGCCATCCTGGGCACTGACTATTAAATATTAGGGAAGATACTAGCAGACTGTTCCTTCCAGATCCTACCAAAAATCATACACCCCAATCAAAACGAATTTGTCCCGGGCCATAGCACGTCGAACAACCTCATGAGACTGTTCCATATGATGGATCAAGCAGCGTTGCGATTCCCCCATGCGCGTGCCTGATACTCAATCTAGAGAAGGCGTTCGATTTGCTGTCCTGGGACTATCTTTTTAAGTGCTGGCTAAGCTCAGAATTGGTAGACTTCTCCTAGCATATACGAAACTATTTTATGCTACCCCATCCTCTACTGTACGAATCAAACGGTTAATATCTGCTCGTTCCTAGACGGTCATGGCTCCCGCCAGGGCACCCCTCTCTTCCTTATTCAGTTCACCGTTGCCATGGAGCCCTTGGCCCTCCACCTCCGCTCGGAGGGTGCACATTGGAGCATCCCATTGGACAGCACCCAGCATGCCGTGTAATTATATGCCGACGACCTGTTGCTCTATCTTCAGCTCGCCAATACCGGGACCGAGGCGATCTACGCAGCCCTCCAGGATTTTCGAAACAGCAGCGGGGCTGCGGGTAAACTGGATGAAATTGTGCATCTTCTCCCTGCGCAGAGACGTTCCCCCCAGGAGATTCAGTTTGGCGGTGTTACTCTGGCCTTGGCGGGGGCAACGGTTCACTATTTAGGGGTCATCGTATACCACATGCAGCACGACCTGTTTGAGGGCAACCTGAAATGGGCGTTCACAGCCCTAAAGTCCCAGACCTGATTCTGGAAGTGATTACCCTTGCCCTTACGGGCAAGATCGCCCTCTTGAGGATGAATGTTGTTCCCTGATTACTACATTATTTTGGCAGTGTACCGGTCTATCTGCCTGACTTTTATTTCGGGACCTAGAGTTGATGCTCAAGTAATTGCTCTGGGACGACAAACGGTGTCCTTTAGCACTTAGCAAATGCCGGTGGGTTGCGATAGTTCGAGTGCCCCCTACTTTGAATCATAGTACCTCGCGGCCAAACTTCAATGGGAATCCCACGGGCGAGCAGGTAAAAATCTATTTGAAACTAGCACCAGTGATGGACCCTTACCCCCGAAAAACTTCGCCAGCTCCTCCTACACCACTCCTGGTCATTGCACTACGGGTAGCCTGAAAGTGCCTCGCCCAGATCTTTCAACTGACGCGCCGTGTCCAGCCCTGTGCTCCCGTGAACCCCCTACAAGACTGCCATAGACACAGTGGGCACTCTTTTTCAGGACCACCAACTGCTTCCCTTTGACCAACTTTGTCAAGATTGTGATATCCCTCCAGGCCAGTACCTTCTTTATGGACAGCTGTTGGCTACATGTCAGCTCATGTGGCGCACTGTAGACAAAGAGCCCCTAGCCCATGCTGCCATACACACCATGTGCACCATGGACTCCGGGTGCCAATTGATCACATGGCTGTGTAAAGCCACTAGGGAACATGTGGCGGTCTCATTGACACCCCTTCGCCAATCATGGAAAGATGACATTGCAGGCCCCCTGCATGATTCTGAGTGGAACATGGCTCTAGAGTCACCACAAAGTATCTCTCATAACACATGGTGTAAAAACTAACAATACATGATGCTTCACAGGGCCTAACTCACACCGTCCAAACTGAACCGAATATTTCCTGAGGCACACCTCATGTGCACTAGATGTCCAGCACATGTTATGGTCCTGCCCCACCTTAACTCACTATTGGCGCAAATATACACAATGCCTTGGCCACAGTTAGTGAGCTTACTACTCTCAACACAAGACCGCCTTAGGAATTTGCAAGCATGGGAAAAATCACAAAGTGGTTGTGCAATTAGGAAACTTGGCTCTACTGCTAGCCAAAAGGACCCTCACGTTACATAGCCAAGCAATCCCCAGCTGTCTCCCAATGGCACAAGGCACTCCTCTGTTGGGGAGAAGTCGAGAGTGTCATCCTACATTATGAGCAAGCCTGCCTTCTCTGTAAAAGATCTATTGCAACAGCCTGAGACACCATGCTCACTCAGTTTCGGAACCTGGTGCATGAGGATGTCCCCTTCCACAAAACTCATAACCTGACTAAAGTCTTGCCCTACACCTGACCTTCTGGCCCCATCCGCAGATCCACTGGGCAATGCAGCGTAACTTTATCTGCTGCCCTGCAAGAGGTAGGCATAGTGCCTCAAGCAGGAGCCACAGATGCCACTGCCCCAAGAAGGCCCCCACCTATACATGATCCTCCTGAGGTCACCCCCCTCAGCTCTCGCTCGTGCTGATTTTGACTTGGCATTTAAAACCCCTTTCGAAGACTTAAACTCTACTTTTATTACATATAAGTCACCCCTAAGGTAGGCCCTAGGTAGCCCATAGGGCAGGGTGCTCTGTAAGTAAAAGGTAGGACAAGCACTTTAAGTTTTGCATGTCCTGGTAGTGAAAAACTCCTAAATTTGTTTTCCACTACTGTGAGACCTACCCCT
Source organism: Calotriton arnoldi (assembly GCA_963921515.1). Taxonomy (NCBI): domain Eukaryota; kingdom Metazoa; phylum Chordata; class Amphibia; order Caudata; family Salamandridae; genus Calotriton; species Calotriton arnoldi. Next base: position 2,642,307 of record CAWUFW010000269.1, on the reverse strand, counting down.
CTCATACACTTTTAAGCTGTAATTCCTGATTGGGGAGGAGTGGCTATGTCATGTTGTATATCTTTGGAATGGTAATGATAAATCCTCTTTACTTATAAAGTTGTATTTAACATTACTATTTTAGAAATGCCACTTTTGGAAAGTTGTCATTTCTCTGCTCTTAAAGCTCTGTGTGCCTGCAGCCTGTGTCCAAAACACATCTGGGGTGGGTGACAGCTTTACTTTGTGCATTCCCTCTAGACAGACACACACAAAGGAAGGTTAGGTGTGTCTGAGTGTCAATGCCAATCTCAATTTTATTGTTGTTTTGGTTAATCAAAACCATAACAATTTGTATCCATACAATACAATGTTAAAATGTCCATTAATTAGTAACCTTATTTAACTATCGCATTAAAATTGTGTTTAAAAGACCTGGTTCCACTTGAAGAGAGGAGAAGGTAAAAATTACTTTTTGTGGGCCTCTTGGGCTAAAACCACATGAACAGGAAGAGGAGCAAAGAATAATGTGCTTGGTATTATGTACAAAAAAAGTGCATCGATTGGTGTGTTCAGAAGAAGGGGAACAGAGCAGCTAATACTGGGGGACACCAATTAGTAGCCATGCCAGAACCTTTATCACAGAATAGACCGCCTGGATCAGGTAGATTGATTTCAACAGAGACCTCCTAAAGGTGTCCAGCATGGGGCAACAGCACAGGAGATGTAGCCAAGATTCACGCTTAAAGTTACATACCCTGCATGCCCCTCTCTCACCCTGGTGAGGCCATGTCGGGTTAAAATCAGCGACAGGTAAGCCTAACAGGCACATATATACTATGCTGCTGCACGTCTGTCTGTTGATGGCCTCTGATAAGTATGGTGTGGCTTCCCTACCAAATATCAGTTATTCAAGGGAAGCAAACTAACAGAGGACCTTAAGGGAGATATATTCAGTTGATTTGAAGTGAGTTTCACTTGCCTATAAACTACAGTTTTCCAGGCCATGTAAGAGAGAACGTCTGATTTGATCACTGATTCTTCAATTTGGAGGGAGTTAATAGCTTTGTGTGTTTGCTGGTGCCAAGGATTGCCTGGGGTCCCAAATAAACCTTTTAGTCGACTGTAAGTGAATTGGCTGGTGCTTTCAGGACCCTCAAATTAACACACAGAACATCAGGGGAACCTAGATCAATCATTCTAGATGAACATACAACAGTAGTGTTAATCCATGTCGCCAAGCCCCCTGATGGACAGCCTCTCCCACATGAAACGGCAGGTAGGTCAAAACAAACAACCCCAAATCGAAATAAAAAAACAGTTGCAATGTTCCAGGATAAAATGTTGTTGTTTTTCACTATGGCGGTAGTAAAAGTGCTGTCCTACAGTGCACTAGTATAATCATGCACCAGAGATTCTGGACCTCTAACTGCAGAGGGGTCAATTGTTGTGTTGCTTTGTTCGCCCTTAGTTGGCAGGTTAGGCCCAGACGTGGGTCCCTTGCTCACTTTGCGACTGGATTCAAGCTAGCCTGGCTGATGAGGGGTGTTACCCCGAAACCGGTCCCAGGATGTTTGTTTCCGGTCCAGGGAAGACCTGGCTTGGCAGTTTGGGCTGGACTGTTCCCATGAGGCACAGGGCCAAGACTCATTTGCATATAGCTGGGTTTGAACTGGGGTGGCGAAGTGAGCTAAAGAATGATGATGAATTCAACCCATATCTGTGACTAGGGGTTAGTGTCTGAAAAGTTTCAGCGCTCTGTCCATCATCTCCTTGTGTTTGCATTGTTCATCCTAAGTTGGCAGGGTATGCCCAGACATAGGTCCCTTGCTCACTTTGCCACTGGATTCAAGCTAGCCTGGATGATGAGGGGTGTTCCCCCGAAACCGGTCCCAGGGTGCTTGTTTCTAGACCAGGGAAGACCTGGCTTGGCAGTTCGGGCTGGCCTGTTCCCATGAGGCACTGGGTCAAAACTCATTTGCATATAGCTGAGTCTGCACAGGGGTGGCGAAGTAAGCTAAAGAATGATGATGGATTCAACCCAGATCTGTGACTGGGGGTGAGTGTGTGAAAAGTTTCAGCGCTCCGTCCATCATCTCCTTGTGTTATGTTTGTTTGCCCTAAGTTGGCAGGGTATGCCCAGACGTGGGTCCCTTGCTCACTTTGCCACCAGATTCAAGCTAGCCTGGCTGATGAGGGGTGTTACTCCAAAACTGGTCCCAGGATGCCTGTTTCCGGTCCAGGGAAGACCTGGCTTGGCAGTTCGGGCTGGACTGTCCCCATGAGGCACAGGGTCAAGACTCATTTGCATATAGCCGGGTCTGAACTGGGGTGGCGAAGTGAGCTAAAGAAAGATGATGGATTCAACCCAGATCTGTGACTGGGGGTGAGTGTCTAAAAAGTTTCAGTGATCCGTCCATCATCTCCTTGTGTTTGCTTTGTTCGCCCTAAGTTGGCAGGGTATGCCCAGACGTGGGTCCCTTACTCACTTTGCCACTGGATTCAAGCTAGCCTGGCTGATGAGGGGTGTTACCCCGAAACCGGTCCCAGGATGCCTGTTTCCGGTCGAGGGAAGACCTGGCTTGGCAGTTCGGGCTGGACTGTTCCCATGAGGCACAAGGTGAAGACTGATTTGCATATAGCTGGGTCTGAATTAGGGTGGCGAAGTGAGCTAAAGAACGATGATGGATTCAACCCAGATCTGTGACTGGGAGTGAGTGTCTGAAAAGTTTCAGCGCTCCGTCCATCTCCTTGTGTTTACTTAGCAGAGATAAACAGTGGGGTAACCTGTAGGTTAGTTCTATATGTTCTTGATCAAAAGAGTTAACACTACCAAACTTTAACTTCCTATTGATAGCCTTATTTTGTCAAGACATCAAGTCACAGTCCCTCAGTCTTTTGATCTCAGACCCTATTTTACCTGTTCGGTGGAGGCAAGGCTTGGAACCGCACAGGATGGAGCACTCACCAAGGTCGCACTGTCAGTGTCTTTACCTTTGGTGAAGGATGATGAATATCAGCCTGGCTCGTCACTTGAGCTGGTGAAAACAAACATCACAGTAGGCTTGATTGGAAGGTGTCAGCAGTTGGAGGCTCCAAGCCATTGGGGGTGTTCTAATAAGGTGCGTTGTTTATCCTGGCAGTGGTCCACTACACATCAAGGCAGCATCAGTACAAATCCCTCTGGCCTGCTGCAGTTGTGCCAGATGGCACTCTGTTGTTTGGGATTGTATTTACTTCATGCAGTTCACCACATGAACCACGTAAGGAGGCCTGGTAACCTCTCACAATTTCAGACAGTGCCTGTTGTGCTTTTAATGTCAGTCAGCTTTTCTGGGTGCCACACACTCCACGAACATGGCTGAGCTTCTCCATGGATAGCCTCTCCAATTGCAAGGCGATGTACTCTCCGTCCCTGTCTAAGAAGGCAAGTGGGGTTTCAGGCAGACCCGCAGCTGCTCCAGCAAGTTGTGCAAACATTAGGTGATGTTGACTAACCTCTCTAGATGTTGGCTGTCATGCACACACTAGCCTTGGCATCAAAACATCTCTTTGAGTACTCAGTGGAGCACACCCTTGTTTGGTCAAGAAGACCTTGAAACTGGAACAAAGTGGGATGATTTAGGTTGCACTTTTATATCCATTTTCCAGACTGGGCATGTTGAACCATTGTCTAAAATACTGGAACCAATTTGAGGTAGTTCTTTTTCAAATGTCATTTTGGCTGAAGTGCAGACGGAGCCTTTTTGCAAAATGATAGCTATCGCAGCAGGTAGCGACGAGTATCCTAAAACATGGGTACAATGGAGACTTTGTACCTGACTGTCCTCAGTCTTCCTGAAGTAGCAATCAGGTAAAGACAAGAGAACAGGCCCTGCCCAGAAATGTCCTCACTGGTAACAGAATCTTCTTACTCCCTACTACCCCCACTATCCACCAAAATTGCAGTGCTCCTGAATGACTACTCAGCAATCCCCCATTAAAATAATGTCCTCATAGAGTTTTCAAGGGTAGCCTTGTTACCAACACCACTATCTTCAGTGTCTGTTTTATGCCAGAATATCAAGGACATATATATTGTGGGGCCAAAACATCTAATATCAAAACATCATAAAGGTAAGTGCATATAGGTAAATATATGTTCACTATTCTTAACTACACATCATACCTTGACAATTTCAGCAAGGTACATATATATGAAGTTAAGCATAGTAAACCTATATTACCTACATATATTTACCTTCACTATATTTTGGTCCTCAATATTTAGGCCTTGATATTTTGTCCCCACAATATTTTGTAGTTGTTGTTCTGGTGGAATATTTTCAGTGTCTGGGTCTACAGCTTCAGGAATACAGACATTACCTTTTAGTTGAGGCACTCTACCCCATCTTCCATGTTGTGCCATGCTAAACCAGTAGCAACCCAAAATTGATCCCACTGGTCCCAGCAACCATTCGCTCACCATCACATGACGGCTTGCTGGTATGTACACCATACTTACACGCACACAAAATGTCAGTGTAAGGTTCTGAGTCGTATATCTAAGTGGAAATTTTACATGAGTGGGGCCATTAGGCAACAATCCCCTCAGAGAGAGAAGAAAGTTTTGCTCAGGACTATTAATCCACAAAAATCATTATCCTACAACCACCAATTTATTTAGAAAACTGCGGGCATGGACAGTATTCCCATGTCAGCAAAGTGGGAATGCTTACGTGTGTCCTTCAGATCACAGAATGGGCTCTGGAGCTTGAATTCACCATGGACAGACTATGCTTGAGTCCAAGGCGCGAGCTAGGCCAGCAAAACCTTTTACATGCAGTCGGATCACTCAGTGCAGGTTTACATGCCAGCTTCCCATGCAGGGTATATTCCCATTCAAATAAAGAGATAAGAAACTGTCATGTGCCCAAGTTAGGCCCCGTAGGGATTAGTGCCATTTTTACATGCACACAGTCCTTTCCAAAGTTGCCTTCTCTTTGCCACATCAACCCTTGACACACATTTGCATTCTTGACTCTTGGACTAGTTTCTTGGAAACACTGGCCTTGCTGACACGGAACATTTCATGAGCACACTACCACATGCCTTGACATAAGGGACATGGCCCTCACGTGTGTGACACAAATGTGTTTATTATTACATCCATGTGGGGATGCAGCTATCTGTGAAATACAAACAATGGCAGACTGATCACAATCTCGGCCCGAGGTGAGGAGCCCATTCTCTATATATAACGTTTTGTTTCCCAACATAATCAGAGGAGACACATCTGCTGGCTTCAAAGGGTCGCTGCATGCTGAAACATTTGACTAGTAGCTGACCTACATCTCCGTGAGGGGTGTCCAGTTCGCGACCAAGACGGGGTCTTACACTCTTACCCCTCAGGTAATGGGGTTAGATCATCCAGAAGGGGGTTTCTTTGCAAAACATACATTTCACCCTAGACATGTAGGTTAGCGTTTTATATCTATAAAGTAGGCTACATAGTTATATTATCATATATGTATGCATATATAAGTTGTCTCAACAAAATGGTAGAGCTATTTATTTTGTTCACCGTTCTGACATTCAGTGTGACTTTTGTCTGCTTCAGTCTATTAATCATCGCAGCCCACTTTCTCTATGCAAGAATCACTACAGTTCAATAAATATTGAAAACGCCCCTCTCTGTATTCTTTGTATATTCCTCTAAGCGGAAGAAAGCACGAGTGACTGAGCGAAAAGTTCAAAGTCTGTCACCACGGTTCCTGAGGGAACAGAGTTGTCATGTTCAGTGGCTGCCAGAACTGTTTGCTCCCTGTTTAGGTTTGGGGGCTAACAGTGGCACTGCGAGCCATCTGGTCTAAGGGACAACATATCCTGTGGGGGTGCATGGAATCAGTCTGCCACCACCCTATGTTTATGTCATCCACAAACGCGCAGTTCCTACTAACATGGGGCCACCAACGTTGGTCGGTTTCTTATTTAGTATAGATCAGCTGCGTAGCTCTATTGTGCTTCCTCAGAGATCCCTATATACCTTTTAACCCAGAGACGTCCGTGGTGGTAAGGAACAACCTTCTAGGCTTTCTCACTATGTTAGCTGAATTCTGTAATCCTTCATTCTCATAACATGGCACAAAATGTATCTGAGAACTGCAGACATGCGGTTACTCCAAAACTACTACAACATGGATAGATAGTGGGGAAGTTACCTTCGTGGTAGAAGCACACAAAGCATTTAGGACTGAGGTATTTTACTCCTGGGTTAAATTCGCTGCTGCAGATGATGCTACATGGGTATTTCACGAATACGAAGTGAGTGAAACACCAGAAGAATAAATTCCTTACAAGGAGATAGAAATACCATTAACTTACCAAGAACATATTAATTGGTTTAAAGGCACCCATCCCCATAGTATACAAAACATAAGACTCAGCAATGAGGGGGCGACATGGCCAGTCCTAGCCGGTTACACACTGTACCCAAATATTGATCGTCTGACTGCAGGTCAGCTAAGAGGATTATACAATCATTTAGTAACAATATACAGGAATCTTGCATAATACATAATGCAAACACTAACACTTGCTCCTGGACTGACTATTCAAGTGGTAGCACCTCAGTTAGCTAAACCAGGCATCATCCCACAAACATTGAATGCAATACAGGGTAAAATCCCCACCAAAAGGGAAGAAATTCCATTTTGGATTGCACAAAAAACAAACCAGCTTGAAGCAGTATTCCCCCATACAGACCTGCAGGAGAAACATAGAATTCTAACAATTTGCTTGCAATGGGGATTGCTCCCCCGGTAGAAGATTGTGCCACTTGGGGCACAGTCTTTTTTGCAGTATTGTTGTGTAGTTCCTATAATTCCATATAGGATCTGCGCGTTTAGACAACATAAACTGTGGGAGTGGTGTCCAGACTGATTCCAGACACCCCCACCGGATATGCCCGCCTGTATACCAGCTAGCTCACAGTGCCACTATGAACCCCTCTTACCAAGGAGAGAATAGTTTCTAGCAACTATCGAACATGACACCCTGACCCCTAACGGATCGTGGAAACAGTACAGTACTTTTCGCTCAGTCACTCATGCTCACTTTGTCTCAGAGAGATACACAGAAGAAACAATGGGGAAGTTTTCAATAAGCATTTATTGAACCAGCGTCATTCTAGTGTAAAATATGTGTGCTGCAACAACCATAAGACAGAAACAGATGTATACAGTTATAAGCATCAATAGAGTAAATAGATGGCAGAATTCTACCATAGTGCTAAAAACAATGGATATATGCGGGCATATAAATACATGACAGTAATAACGCGTGCTCTACGATGCTAATCCTAACTAGATGTACCTAAATGTACCTAGCATGTATGTAGGTGTATAGCCAAGAATTCCCCTAGGATAAAACCAACCCCATTACCTGATGCGAGCGAATGAAGGACCCTGTCTTGGTCTCGAGATGGACACCCCGCGAGGGATGTCAGATCACTGCGTGCTGGAGAGTCTGCGTGCAGGAACCTCAGCGTCTCATGTAAGCGTGTCAGCATGGAAGTCTTTTTCTCCTGTGCCTACCCCAGCAAAGATATGGTGTTATATACCCAAAAGGTACCCTCAGGGGTTCTACCTTGCTGTGTCATGTCGGCTGAGGATGACGATAGTGATGAACCTTATACATAGTTATTATGCAGACAATGGTAATCCTGCTGTGATTCTGAGAATCCTCATGCATAATAAATGAGGCTAGTTTTCGGGGAAAATCACACGATATTTATGCAGCACCTAACTAGGTAAAAGGTCAGTACCAAAACCGTTATGTAGTACAATGGCAGGGAAAATGTAGGTGAAAGGTTAGGTGACTTCCCAGGCCTATATTGGGGTACAATACGAATCATAACATAACACCAGATCATCCGACTGGATGATATACTACAAGAATAAAAAGGGGATGTCTTTATAATCAATCATAAAAACATTGTTCAGAATAAAAATTTCTAAAAGTTATAAAAATGCTAAAAATCTTTATCAGTCCTTTATATATGTAAAAAAGCTCTATAAGTCCTTTAAAATATGTTCATATATAGTTTGAGCAACTGAATATGTCAGAAAGCCATGGTGCTCAGTAAGAGCGAGAAAAATAATTGTTTTAAAATTTCAATTTAGGTTGATTTGGAAAAGAGGCAGAATTATTCCCAGCATATGGAGAGCCAAATGTTTATGTGTCCTGTGTGGGAGACACAACATCACTGCTGCTTGCCTTCGCAGACAACGGTCCCTGTAACACCTCACAGAGCAGGTCAATCGAGCAAAGGTGATCTTCAATTCCCACAGCCGATGTGGAGGAAGCATTCGAAACATCCAAAGCCTGTGTGCCTGTAGTAGAGCCAGTGTCCAATCCAACAGGAGCTGAAGCATCCAGTAGTCGCTCTAAGAATGCCGACATCAACATGGGAATACGCTGAGGACACTGCACTACGTGGGCCTTTAACAGGTCCAGCAATATCCACGTCTGGAGGCGTAACCGATGGAAGTGTTAGACAGAGGTCCAACACGCATTCTTGTTCACAAAATAGGCAGCGTAGAACAGGCAAAATACAGTCAATCCAGACTGATCGGAATGGTAGGAACCATGACTCGCTTAGCTCCCAAAGTCGAGGTGTGCCCAGATGGAGTACCATGCGATCACGGCAACGTCGCTCCAAAAGCGTTTTTTCCATCTCTTTGGAGTCTGGGACGTCCATTGCGTAGCAGAAAAATTAAAATAAAGATTCCCACTACCAGTAGCAGGATTAGCAGAAGCCCTCCAAAAATACTTCCAAATACGGAGTGTATGAAAGCTGGCATCACTCCGAAGACTGTCTGAAAGGTGCTTAACAGTCCAGAACCTATGGTCTTGTTGTATACTTCCTAGGGTGTCCATAAACGGGCTTTCTAGAATCATGTCCTTATATAGGCACAATTCGCCTTGCCCTTATATAGGCATAAAATCCCAGCCCTTATTTAGGCATAACCCGTGCACTCCAAATACAGGCATGGTCTCCGACATCCGTCCACCCTAACGTCACAACGAGTTCATGAAAAAACAGACCCTTAGGCAGCGGGACTTTCCCTAGCCCAGGACTATTGATTTCTTCAAGGACTCATATATTATGCATGAACCATTATTCCTTAGGGGTTCATTCATGACGTCTTCCGCTGTCCGACTCACGTCAATGCTAACATTCTTAGGTAAATCTCAGGTATAAATATACCTTCCCAAACCCCTGTAAATCAGAGGAGACCTCGACTTCAGAGGAGCCCGTTTCCCGTCCGGACGCACTGAGAAGACGCTGTCATTCCTGCACGCAGAGAGTCCAGCTTCCAGTGATCTAACTTCCCTTGCGGGTTGTTGGAGTTCGAGTCTGGAAAGAGATTCCTACCTCTCTCATTCTTCAGGTATGGAGCTGACAAGAACCTAGAGGGACTCTTGGCATACTAGGCTTAACATACTCTTAGTATACTCTAGTGAGGAATACTTCACCTACTTCTACTTCTCCCTACACCTAGGACAGGTTAGGTACATCGGGGTAGAACTAGGTTAGAAACGCATCGTATGAGTACTCGCATTTTTAGGCTGTATCATTTTATGTAAATGCATATATGCTAAAAAGATAATGCTAACGCAGTATTATTTATTTCTACTGCTCACTCTGTACATTATTTATCTCGCATACTGTCTTGTGATCGTAACAGCACATTTAACTTACACCAGAAACAAGACTGTTCAATAAATCTTTTATTGAAACGCCCGTCTGTTCTTTCTGTGTAACTTTGAGGAAAACTAAGCATGCACGACTGAGCTGAGTGAAATAGTTATCTATTGTTTCTAGGACTCTGGGACACGTTCTGATTCTAAAGAGAAACAAAGTGGTCATGTTTTGCGGCTGCCAGAAACTACTCCCTTCTTGTCGTCAAGAAGTTTCTAGTGGCCTCTGAGCTAGCTGGCACAAGTAATTAAGTTTAATATACTCGATAGGGACATACCGACCTTAGTCCTATGTCAAACCTATAGGATATATTATTCCAATGCGCAGAGCCTATTAGGGAAATAGGAGCTACACTACATGGCGCCCAACGGTTTGGTAAGGCAGTAATTCAACGTTAGATACTGAGTAACTCAGCCGTGCTTCTTCTTTTTCTCTCAGAGACCCCTACCCATATACTCCAAAAGACGTCTGGAGTGGGAAGGGTTAAGTATCCGCCACGGCTATATAGGGCAGTACCCTATATATTAGCTGGTTGGTTTGTTCAACGTTGAAGGATACAGTGTCCCTAAATATTGTGCACCTTATCTTTGTTTCCTTGAAACTTGTTCTACATTTTTCATAAAACAAAATGACTGAAGACGCCGGAAACAGTGGAGCTGCGGCTGATCCAGCCCAACCAGCATTTTTTAACAATACCGGTTTAAATGAAACCGAGGAGGGTGTCATAGACATCGCTCCAAACTTAAGAAGAGCCATTACTCTAAAACTTATAAAACATGGCCTACCACCGAGAGAAGGTAGAGCATTTTTCGTGATAGAGGCACACGAATCCTTTCAGACAGAGGTATTCTATTCATGGGTAATACTTCCTGAATCCAATCCAGTAACTCACACATTTCACTTCTACAAAGAAGATGAACCACCAGAGGAATACATTCCTTTCGAGGATATAGAAATTCCATTAACATACCAAGAGCATCAGCTCTGGTTTAAAGGCGCCCTAAAACATCACAGAAACATTACCAGGCTTGGTCCACTAGGTAGACCAGGAGCAACATGGCCGATTCTAGCCGGCTACACACCTCATCCCGACATTGAAGAAATGTCAGACGAGGAACTACTTACTCAGCTCACAGAGTTAATAAAAATCTACAGACAATTGGTTCAATATGTCATGCGGACTTTCACAGTCCAACCACCAATAACAATTCCAAATCAAACTCCTCACCAGGGGAATACTCTAAAAATTACACCACAGACTCTATACGCAGTCATGGGTAAAATGCCCACAAAACGTGAGCAAATTCCATTTTGGATAGCTCAAAAAATTACTCAAATCGAAGCAGTATTTCCAAATACTAGCCCGCATGAGAAACACAGAATACTGACAATAAGTTTACCAATGGGGATCACACCACAACTGGAAGACTGCACCACTTGGGGCTCAGTCTTTGCTGCCATCTACACTAAAACACATGGCATTCCGTCAATTGCGGTAATACCTGATGTCCTAAAACAAATTCAAAAGGAATACGGGGCAGAGCCTGCTTTAAATTTAGGTATGAAATTACTGAAAAATTTCGACCAGGTCTCAACAATAATATTATCTAATATTAAAGGGGAGGCAGCAGCAGTGGCGATCCGATAAAAATTAAGGGAATTCGATTTTACAGAACATCAAACAGAGCTACCCAGAATAATAGAACAATCTTATGCAGAATTAGGCAGAGATAGTTTGGGTGGGAGACCAGTTAAACCGAAACTATCTGAAAGTCCTGAGAAGGACTCAATTAAACAAACTCCTAAATCTTCTAAAAAGAAGTGGGAGACTAATAAACAAAATTCAAATGAGAAACGTTCTCAATCCCGAGGTAGGTCTCCTCAAAAGGAGCCCTCTGAAAGGAGGTATAACCTCAGGAATAGGGATAATTTGAGAAAACCTGATAGGTATCAAGATACTGATACACGTTCCTCTCGTCCCTTTCAGGTCTCATCACAGACTTCGGAAAGAAGAGGACGAACAGAACATAGAGAAGAACGCGTGAAATCGAAAGACGACAAACACGCTCCAAAAACTAAAGCAAAACCTCAATTCTCCAAAAAGAAGGTAGCAGGTCTGAAGATAAGACATGCCGAGAATACTGAGAACACAACTCAAGAACGGAGAATGGGCTCAGACAATGCTGGACAGTGCAGCAGAAGTCACAATAGCTCGCCAGAACCTGAAGGAACTTCTGGAGATAGTGGACTTGAATGAGTATATTACAGTAGAGACTGTAGATACCAGGGTTAGTACTCCACAAAAGTTATATGACATAACACTCCGGATGGAGGGAGACAAACCTAGACAGGTTAAAGCACTCTTTTGGGAAAGACTATCAAAGGGTTATGACATACTTCTAGCGGAAAAAGACTGGCCACCACAATTTGTCAGGGAGTGCCCACATGGCGAGGACATTATTATGCCTGCCTTCTCCAACCATATACCAATGCATCTAAGATATACATATGTCAGGAAATGGGCAGTGGCCCAGGCCCCAGCATTATATAAAAATCATGTAGGATGGGATGAGGACTCGCCTCACCATAAAATACATCTGAAACATGAACCAACTGCACAACGGCAGTATCCTATAAAGCAAGAAGCTAAGAAACAGGTCAGGGAGATCTTAGATCAACTTGAATATCAAGGGGTGATTGAAACATGCACCTCCTCACTGAACAATCCTTTGTTTCCTGTCTCCAAACCAGACAATACATATCGTCTAGTTTTGGACTACAGACACTTAAACACTTGTTCTAAAACTTTTGCAGTGCAAAATGCACATAGCACAGCATTAATGAATAACATTGTGCGTAAAAAATACAAAACAACATTAGACATCTCAAATGGTTTCTTTTGTCAAAACATAGCACCTGAAAGCAGGTACTTAACGGCATTCTCCATAATGGGGACCCAGCGTCACTTTTGTCGACTCCCACAAGGGTTCAAGAACAGCCCAGGTTTATTCTCAGCGAGGGTAACGGAGTTACTACAAATTTATGACAACGAGGCATTGTCCTATGTCGATGACATCTATCTGACAGACGATGACCTGGAAAAACACTTGAACAGGGTGATCACCATTATACTGGGTTTCGCCTCTGAGGGCTACAAGTTCAACTTTCAAAAGTCCCGAATTGCCCATCTCAATGTCCTATTTTTGGGATATGAGCTTTCAAGTGAAGGCAAGAGCTTGGCAGCTAACTTTCTAGAGAAATGTGCGCTGCTCCAACCTCCAAAGACGCTAAAAAACTTACAATCCATCCTGGGTTTCCTAAATTTTGGAAGAACATACATACTAAACTACGCAGAAAGGGTTAAACCTCTCTACGCATTAATCAAACCTGATTTTTCAATCAAAAACTGGACACAGGAACACACAGAAATTTTGCGTTCACTACAAGCTAACATGTTAGCAACAAATCACTTACAAACACGCGTAAGTCAAAGAAATTTGGTGATTCGAATAATTTCGGGTCAATGTGGATTCACCTACTTAACCTTCAATGAGGGTGAAAAAATACCAATCGCATACAAATCACATTTGTACACACAAGCGGAAATGCGCTTCAGTTCTACTGAAAAAATTCTGACAGCAGTTCAAACCGCTGTAGCAAAAGAAAGAGCCTTAGCCCAAGGGAAATGCATTATTGTCGTAACCCCAGTACCAGCTTTAGAAGCGGTCACAAAAGCAAGCATTCCAAATGCTAAAGCATTACATCCGAGATGGATACAATGGGTTAATTCTCTTGCTGCAACTGATGTTGAATATGTTTTTGATCCAGATTTAAAAACACAAGCATTCCTGCAATATGAACAAGAATGTCCTCTGCCCACTGAGATTCTGCCTCTCGATCAGTATGAATTTATAATTTACACTGACGGATCCGCACAGCCCGCAACAGGGAGTAAGCAAGCTTACAGTGCAGCGTGTGCAATCGTTAAAGGTCGCATGCGAAATGGCATCTTCAGACCCATGGTCACAAAAACTCAGTCATTAGGAGATTGTACAGCTCAGCGAGCTGAACTACAGGCATTCAAACTGGCACTTGAGAGTACGGATCGAGAATTCCCCACACTGATAGTGTGCGATTCCTTTTACTGTGTTCAGTCGTATAATAACTATATACGAACCTGGCTTGAAAATGGTTTCAAAGATGCAAAAGGTGGCACAATAAAGCATAAATTGCTTTGGGAACAAGTAGTTCAGTTGAAAAAACGAACTACCAAAGGCTCACGTGATTCACACACTGAGTCATCAACGTGATGGCGTTCACGTTGCAGGGAATTCATTGGCTGACGAAGCCGCAAAGGGGGCTGTTTAGACGGCTTCCGTAGCTGCGATCACTCGTTCAAAAACAAAAATAGACGGTGAGATAATGTTGGCTGTCAATGCTTCAAGCAAAGGCAGCAGTGCAGCGTTACCAAAAAAGTTTCCACTCAAGTACTCTTATGTAATTGATGCGAACAACGTTCCTTTTGCTCGAATCCCTGGAGTGGGGGATAGGGTAATTCCAAACAAGGAACGCAGATTAGGACTAATCCTAGCAGCACACGATGGGATAGATTCTGCCTATGCAGGTGTTTCTGCAACAGTATCTTTACTCAAGCAAAGATATTGGTGGCCAGGCATTCAGAAACAAACTAAAAACTATGTTTTAGAATGTGATATTTGCCAACAGATGAAAGTCTCAACAGTGAAACGTCCTGCGCAGACACCCCTGTTAATTTCAGATAAACCATTAGCTTGTGTTTACCTGGACCACTGCGGTCCCTTGCAGAGGGACGGTAATTATAAATACATCATGGTTGCAGTGGATTCATGCTCTAGGTTCCTATGGTTATGGCCTCAGCGCTCGGCTGACGCTCGAACTGTTATAAAAGATTTGCGAGTCTTTATCGGCACATACGCAATAGGCACCCTACATTCTGACCATGGTCCTGCGTTTAGCTCTAGGGTTTACAAAGAAGCCATGGCCAGTCTGGGCGTTGCATTGCGGTACTCCTCTCCATTCTATCCTGAGGGAAATTCGGTTGTGGAAAGGAAAAACCGGGACATAAAGCAGTCTATAACAGCTAGGGTATTAGGTTCGGGTGATGGGTGGGTCAAACACCTCAATGCCGTACAGCGCGCAATTAACAATCTGCCAAGAAGTTCTCTAGGGGGGGTCACTCCATATGAGGTCCTATTTGGGACAAGAATGTGGGTACCAGACCTTGAACACGTAGGCACAGTGGTGGAAAATAAACCGTTTGATATCAAAGATCGTTTGGCTGTTTTACAAGAACTAAATCAACTAAGAACGAAACAAAGCAACGTATTCCTACAGCCAACCACCACTGGGGAAACATCGGCGGTCCCAGCAAGGCCTGCCTGGATTCCAAAAGTTGGGGATCTAGTCAGAGAAAAAATTGCGGACAAGAAGGAATTTGGACCTTCTTACAGACAACCGGTACCTGTTCTAGCTGTTCAAGGAACAAGGACAGTACTTCTGCCGCCCCTTGCTGGAAGAAAGGAGAAAAGATTTGTGTCCATCGACCTCATCAAACCACAGTATGAGGCCAATACTGAACAGTAGGCCTTGTGGACTCCGACCTAGTAGCAGACGCACTCCTCTCGCTACTATCCAAGAGGTTCAGACTGAAAGACTGATAACAATCGAGAATTCAGCTGTAACTGATGAAGGACTAAGAAACCAAGCTATGGAACTCATCCCTCTTGACAACCAAGTAACAGTTTGTCCAAATACAACGTGACACGTGATGAACTGTCTCCTGTGATTTCAACAAATCCTGATGCAATTCCAACAATTGACAGAACTGCTTCTGGCTATTTCATTGACTTTGATACGTTCTCAGAAGATCCAAGTGAACCTGAAACGATGCCAGCATCAATCAGACTCAAGCAGCAAGTACAAGACTTTATTCACTTTCTGAAAAAGACTTATCTGGTTTCTCCATGGATTGAACTCTGGATTACATCTGGACTATTTGTTTTCCTGCTCTGGCTAGCTTTGGTAACAACTGTAAGCGTGCTTATAAGTGGCAGATACATCCATGTGAACACTGAAGGAAAAGACGTTAACGTACTTTTGAAACCACATAAATCTTCCCATCGTGAAGCAAGAGACTTGTCATCAGTGAACATCACAGCAGTTCCTATACATGATGGTATAGTGTGGAACAAAACGGATTATGATACCCTCGGCCCGAATGAGCAATTGAACATTCCACATTTGTTTAAAATTTCACTAAGTGATTTAATTACGTCTAGTACCTATTCAGATGATTGGGACTTAGAGACTGTGAATGACATAATGTTTGATCTAGAAAAATCTGCTGCATTTTCTAAAAATGAATATTTAGAGGGTTCATCAGACTATGAACAACTGTATTGTTATAACCACTATGGTCATCATTATTTGCATAAGACTGCATATCCAAGAAATGTGTTTATGTTTAACCAATGGGAACATTGTCCTACACCACCAAAAGGTAGTTCAAAAACTTTTGCTAGTAAATTTCCATATTTTTCAGGTTATAATACATCTGATCCAGAAACGTTTTACTACAAAAATGTAAACAAAACAGGACTGAAAATTATGTTAACAAATACGAAACAGATTTACTCTGCAGCATTTATTGCCCAACTGTCTACACAGGGTTTCGACTTATGGAAAGACACAATAGAGACAAAAACCGTCTGGGGTAGTAAAGATTGGCAAGTACAGGGTATAGAAGCTTTATTTAGAGCCTGCATCATCCCTGAACAGATACTGTTTTTGAATGAAACCGTCCAACAAACATCTTGTCTTGGATTAGCCAAGATCAAAGACATGAAAACACCTTCTGTGCCAACACCTGCCAGTGATAATGATACAAAGGCAGTGGTGACAGTTGACAATATACTACAACTCAACAGATCTAATACTGATCGGAAAAAATGGTTGATCTGGCCCACAGACACGAACAACTGTCAGGAAAGATTCCTGAATAAATCTCAGGGCTTTACTATTCATAGGCCAGACCCAAGATATGTCCAAAGACAACATCCGGGGGTAGTAACAACATACAGTGTAGGAAAATTATGCCTTGATTGGCTGCATAGATCTACACTACAGGATGTGAAACAACACTTATCCTTACTTTCAGACGACACAGATCTTAGGGAATTCTTGCTTGGACCAAGAAAACCGCGTCAAAAACGTTTCATATATGCCGGCATTTATGCTGCTTACAACGAAGCATGGAAAGTGTCACAGATAGAGGCCGCAGAACGAATACGTGAACTTGATCGTATTAATTTAGAGAAAACACTCTCTGTGGTCGACAATGGGTTAACAACTTTGTCCTCCAGAATATATTCATTGGACGGCATTGTATCCTCTGCTATCGACATTCTAGAACAAGATTTGGCGATGTTACAACAAGGTCAATCTCAATTACGTTCTATAGTGTCATTGAGCTGGACGCTGCAATCTTTGCGAGCGGGCTATGTGCCTTGGCGTTTCATCAACACGTCAGCTCTGTTTGCAGAATACAATCTAACTGATAAACAGATCAAATTGGCACAAAGAGGGGCAAAGTATACAGTGCTGAGCATTGAAAAACTGGAGAAATTACCATTCACAGTGGCAGAAAAACCAGCTACAGAATGGGTTATTCATGGCAAAATAACATTACCTATGACTACTTTTCAGTTTCAGTATTGCCTCATACAAATGCAAGCAGGCAAATATGAAAGGTTGGGTAAGGAATACATTAAGACATCTTGGGATTTACTGTATATACATAGATGTTGGAATGGGGATCGTGAAGTGTTTCTGAGCGGTGCTAACTGTAAACATGCACTGACCGGTTCACTTATATGTCAGGACATTTCTTTACACGGGGCTTGTAATGGTTCTGTGGCAAATTTGTCTTGCCACCAGCGGGGTACACCAGCTGCTGTAATTAATCCGACATTTGGACAACTTTCTAACGGGAGTTACCTCATGTTGAATGATCAGAGTTGCTGCGGAATGTTGCCAGGCATCCCATATCTAGTAACGGTCAACTCCAGGGTCACTTGCTGTATGCAAGTATTGTTTCCCCCAATAGACACAGTCAGGGAGTCGCCTCTATGGCCTTCGCTGAACGTCTCTTTTATAAGATTTGATACTTTGAGCAGAATGAAAGCCATGCTTTTACAGCAAACAGTGCCTTTGACCTCGGCCAAAGAAACCTATGATCTACAAGTAGCAAGGACTTCGGCTGAGATACAGACTTTAATACGTACAAACTGCCCTATACATTTCATAGAAATGATAACACGTATCTTTAACATGTCAGATACAACAGGAGCTGTACATGTATTTAAGAGCATCTGCTCCGGTCTGTTAGCACCTTTCCAGGCAATACTTGGAATCATCCCGAACTTTGCACATTCGGTGTTTGGTGGCATACCATTAATTCTAGCACTTGTTGCCGGAATTCTATTTCTATTCCTGCTATTGCGCTATGGCCAGCCTATTCGCGGACATCACTCCAAGCGAAATGGAGAAAACTCTCCTTGAAAGAAAGTGCCGTGAGCGAATAGTACAGCTATTGGGCATGACTCGTCTACGGGACCTGAATACCACGTGGTTCCTGTCATTCAGACCAATCTGGCAAGATTGCATCTTACCTGTTCTACGATGCCTGCTATGCGGTGAAGAATGCGTGTTGGACGCTTGTCTAACATATCCATCAGCTACGCCAAAGGATGTCGATACTTTGCTGGTCCCGATAACGGCCCATGCTCTGTGTTGTCCCCAGAGGCTACCAATCCTGATGTCAGCATTCATTGAGATCTCACAGACGCTTCCGGCTGCTGCTGAGGTACGAGAAAGAACTCCAGGCACACAGGTAACAACGGAGGCGAACATTGCTGTGGCGAACTATGCTGAGAGCGATGCTTCACATCTTTGTGCAGTCAATCTGCTACACGAGGTGTTCCAACTTACACCAACGACAGTGGATGATGTTTTGTCTATAGAAATAGATGATCTCATGTTTACACCGGACCCGCAAACTGACTCTGATTCGGCATACAGTGTTCCAGAGATGCAGTAACAATTTGGCCTTCATTTTTTCAAAAACTTGGAACTCTACCAAAATTGAACTTTTGTCCCATTTTTCGAACGAAAATGGCACTTCAATCTGCTTAAAGTAGAACTAGCCTTATAATACGGACTTTGCGGTACTTCCACGGACTCTTAGTCATCTTGTGTGTCTAAATCAGTTCATTTAATTTTCATGACAGGAAATGACTTTGATTTTGAACAACTTATCTATCATTTTCGTCATATGTGAATATTGCTTTTTATATTTTATTCCAATTGCATTTATTTCGAACTTTATGCTGGAAATGAAAAGCATTGCTTAATAATGTACAGTACCTTTTGCATTTTTAATATGTTTTTTAATGCTTTTAGGAAATATTTTAATATGCAGTACTCCATTTTAATGTTTAGCATTTTCAATGTTTAGCATTTTAGTATTATCGAACACACGAAAGAGGAGTGGGTGTTGTATACTTCCTAGGGTGTCCATAAACGGGCTTTCTAGAATCATGTCCTTATATAGGCACAATTCGCCTTGCGCTTATATAGGCATACAATCCCAGCCCTTATTTAGGCATAACCCGTGCACTCCAAATACAGGCATGGTCTCCGACATCCGTCCACCCTAAAGTCACAACGAGTTCATGAAAAAACAGACCCTTAGTCAGCGGGACTTTCCCTAGCCCAGGACTATTGATTTCTTCAAGGACTCATATATTATGCATGAACCATCATTCATGACGTCTTCCGCTGTCCGACTCACGTCATTGCTAACATTCTTAGGTAAATCTCAGGTATAAATATACCTTCCCAAACCCCTGTAAATCAGAGGAGACCTCGACTTCAGAGGAGCCCGTTTCCCGGCCGGACGCACTGAGAAGACGCTGTCATTCCTGCACGCAGAGAGTCCAGCTTCCAGTGATCTAACTTCCCTTGCGGGGTGTTGGAGTTCGAGTCTGGAAAGAGATTCCTACCTCTCTCATTCTTCAGGTATGGAGCTGACAAGAACCTAGAGGGACTCTTGGCATACTAGGCATACTAGGCTTAACATACTCTTAGTATACTCTAGTGAGGAATACTTCACCTACTTCTACTTCTCCCTACACCTAGGACAGGTTAGGTACATCGGGGTAGAACTAGGTTAGAAACGCATCGTATGAGTACTCGCATTTTTAGGCTGTGTCATTTTATGTAAATGCATATATGCTAAAAAGATCATGCTAACGCAGTATTATTTATTTCTACTGCTCACTCTGTACATTATTTATCTCGCATACTGTCTTGTGATCGTAACAGCACATTTAACTTACACCAGAAACAAGACTGTTCAATAAATCTTTTATTGAAACGCCCGTCTGTTCTTTCTGTGTAACTTTGAGGAAAACTAAGCATGCACGACTGAGCTGAGTGAAATAGTTATCTATTGTTTCTAGGACTCTGGGACACGTTCTGATTCTAAAGAGAAACAAAGTGGTCATGTTTTGCGGCTGCCAGAAACTACTCCCTTCTTGTCGTCAAGAAGTTTCTAGTGGCCTCTGAGCTAGCTGGCACAAGTAATTAAGTTTAATATACTCGATAGGGACATACCGACCTTAGTCCTATGTCAAACCTATAGGATATATTATTCCAATGAGCAGAGCCTATTAGGGAAATAGGAGCTACACTACAGTCTTAAATAGATGTACTATACCCTTCATATCAGACATATTAAAGATACGTTGTACCATTTCTCCGAAATGGAAATGGCAGTTAGTTCGTACTAGTGCCTGTATCTCAGCTGAGGACCTTGCAACCTGAAGATCAAAAGTTTCTCTGGCTGAGGTTAATGGCACGTCCTTCTGTAAAGGCATGGCTTTCAGTCGGCTCAGGCAATCAAACCGTATAAAGGAAACATTCAACGAAGGCCATAATGGCGCCTCCCTGATTGTGGGGGTCGGTGGAAACAATACTTGCATTCAACATGTAACCCTGGAACTTACTGTGACTAGATATGAGATGCCTGGAAGCATCCCACAATAACCTTGATCATTCAGCATTAAGTAACTCCCATTCGAGAGTAGCCTGAACACTGGATTAACCACAGCAGCTGGGGACCCCTTTAAATGACAAGATAAGTTTGTAACTGAACCATTACAGGCCCTGTGAAGCATAATATCCTGGCAAATCAGAGACCCACTTAATGCAGTCTCGCAGTCTGTACCGCCGAGAAACACTTCAGTGTCCCCATTCCTGCATCTAAATCTATCCGGTAATTCCCAAGATTCATGGATGAAGTCCTTACCTATTGCTTCATATCTGCCTACCTGGTGGTATTCTAGGCAGTATTGAAATTGGAAAGTTGTTATTGGCAATGTTATATGGCCATGAATTAACCATTCTGTGGACGGTGACGTTGTCACGGTGAAAGGTAATTGGTCTAATTTTTCAATTTGGAGCACTGTATACTTTGCATCTCTTTGTGCCATTGTTGTCAGTCTTTCTGTTAGATTATATGCAGAGAACAAAGACGTACTGATGATATATCGTCAGGGCACGTAACCAGAGCGCAATGATTGTAGCGTCCAGCTTAATAATAGAATGGATCGTAACTGCGATTGTCTGTGTTGTAAGATGGACAGACCCTGTTCCATTATATCTATTGCAGAAGACACAATGTTGCCCAGTAAATAAATCCTGGATGTTAGTGTGGTCATTCCATTGTCAACCACTGCAAAAGCCTTTTCTAAGTTAAGTCTGTCAGTTTCACGCATTCTCTCTGCAGCTTCCTGTTGAGAGCTTTTCTACATTTCGTTGTAAATAGCGTATAAGAAGCGTTTACGATATGGTTTCCAGGGACCTAGTAAGAAATCACTTAAATCCATGTAATCTGAGAGTAAGAACAAGTGTTGTGTCACCTGCAACAGTGTTGAGGTCCTTAGCCAATCTAGGCATAACTTCCCAACACTGTATGACGTCACCACCCCGGATGTTCTTGTTGTACATAGCGTAGGTCAGGCCTATGGATACTAAACCCTTTGGTGGTACCCTTGAATTTTGACTGGCACCTATTTGTGTCGATAGGCCAGAATAACCATCCCTACCAATTGGGGTCTGATAAATTGTATGAAACGTCATGCATGATGTCATCTAGCATACCCTCACTGTGTTCTGTATAATTTTGCCATCCCTCAAAGTGTGAAAGCGGGGGAATACGAGGTGTGTTCAAGTCCTTGATCTTGGCTAACCCAAGACAGGAAGTCTGCTGCACAGTGTCGTTCAGGGAAATAATCCGCTGTGGTATGAGGCATACTGTAAATAATGCCTCTGTTCCCTGAACCTGCCATTCCTTAGTCCCCCAGACTGATTTTATGTCTATAGTGTCTTTTCATAAGTCGAAACCCTGTTCAGACAGTTGGGAAATAAAGGATGCAGAGTACATCTGTTTCGTATTAGTAAGCATATTTTTCTTTGCAGATGAAGGTGCAAGCTTATAATATGAGCGAGGATCAGATGTATTAAAACAAGAAAAATAAGCAAACGTTTGTGCAAATGTTTGTGAACAACCTTTCGGTGGTGTTGGACAATGTTCCCATTGGTGGTATGTGAAAACATTGCATGGGGCACTTGTTTTATGCAAAAAATGATGACCATAATGTTGGTAACAATACATGGAGTCAAAATCAGACACATCATCATACATTTCATTTATCTGAAAATGCAGCAGATTGTTCTAAATCAGACAGCATACTATTTACAGTTTCAAAATCCCAATCGTCAGAGAATGTACTGGAGGTGATAATATCATTCAAAGAAATTTTAAATACATGTAGTATTTTCAAAAGTTCAGTGGGACCAAATACATCATATGAAACCCTATCCCAAACTATTCCTTCAGGAACAGGAACTGCTGTAATGTTCACAAAGGACAGGTCTCTTTGTTCACGATGAGATGACGTATGTGGTTTCAGGAATAAGTTCACATGTGATACTGCGGAGTGTTCTGGGAGATAATGTCCATTCAGTAGTAAGAAAAAGACAGTCACTAAACCTATCCAGAGGACCAGGAACAGTAGACCAAGTGTTATCCAAAGCTGTAGCCAGGGTGAAACAAGGTAAGTCTTTTTCAGCCAAAGGTAGAAAGCATGAAGTTGTTTTTTGTGGCAAACTGGAGCTGGCGGTGACTCAGGTTCACTTGAATCCAGAGAGAAGGTGTCAAAATCGATTAAATAGCCAGATGCAGTTCGATCTATCTTTGGTAGCTCAGCAGGTTTTGTTGAACTTGCAGATGGCTCGTTTTGAGGCATATTCACAAAGATGTCGGTATTAGGCTGAAGTGAAATCTGTGTTTCATTTGTGCTTTGTTGTTGTTCAGTTTATTTTTTTATTTTATTGAATGAAATCATAAACATAGTGTTTCCTTACAGAAGCTAGCATTGTTCATGCATGTGTGTCTAATACAATAGAAACTTCAACAAAAGAATAATCACTAGAGGGGAAAAGGGCTAGGAAGGGAAAAAAAGAGGAGGGGGTTACACGAGTGTGCTCGGTGTGTTTTAATATGTCCGCTA
The DNA here is from genome assembly GCA_963921515.1 of Calotriton arnoldi. NCBI lineage: Eukaryota > Metazoa > Chordata > Amphibia > Caudata > Salamandridae > Calotriton > Calotriton arnoldi. The sequence continues at coordinate 2,618,910 of CAWUFW010000269.1, read as the reverse complement.
TGCTAGGAGGGTGCAACAGATGTTCTCTGTATCAGTTTTTGAGGGGCTGGTCAATTTATGAGTAGCTCGTACCGCATCCGACATGATTGGGAATGTGTATAGCACCATTGCGCTGATGTAGTAGTTGGGTGTAGGGGAATAGTGGGTGTGGATCCTCTTGGTGCCAGTCGGTGCGCGGGAGAGTGAGCTAGAGAGGACTGTTGTGTCTGCCGTACATAGCAGCAGTAAATGTGCCATATGTCTATGGGTCATGAAGTCGAGGGCTGAAGTGTCACGTATATTTTGGTTTGCATATCACAATATGACATGCTTCTTCACGGGACTTTGTTTGGTGCCCCAGTGTAACGCAATTTCTCTTTTTGCTAGCAGCAGTGCTATGGCAATGAACCTGCGGTAGCAAGGTTTTATATCACTGACTATTCCCAGCAAGGCTAGTTTTAGAGAGGGGAAGAGCGGCATGGAAACCACGTCAGAGATCGTCTGGAATACATCTGTCCAATATGCGGCTATCGGGGGCATGTCCATGTCATGTGTGCAAAGTCCGCGTCAGAAGCCTGGCATTTGGGGCAGTTGGGCGATTTAGAGGGGTCATATTTGGTCAATTGTCATGGGGTGATGTAAATCCGGTGTATAAACTTGAAATGGAGCAGTTTATGTCTATGGTTGGGGGATACCCTCTTTATTTGTTCATGACAGCAGGCTCATTCCTTGTCAGTCAGTGGCTGACCTAGGTCTTCTTCCCAACGATGCCTCACCCCCCTGTCCCGAACTTGCTTGAGCGCCATACACGCCCAATACAACTTGGTGACTAAGTGGTCCCCTTCATTATCGGTTGTAAGCAGCGTAAGTGGTGTGAACTCAACAGGTGGAGACGGGAAAGAAGGAGTGGTCGAGCGGAGTGCCCCGAGTAATCTGGTTGCTACAAATTTATCCATATAGGACATTTCCGAGTGTGCGGACATGTCTGCCATAGTTATTGCCTGTCCGTCGGGGAATAGGGAACCGGTGGCGCATAGCTTTAATTTATTGAGAGTGCATTGTACCACCGTCTCGGAGGTGAGTGGCAGAAACTGGTTTTGTTGCAATGGGAGATCAGGTGAATATAGGGAGCCGGTACCCAATAGCCGACTAAGTCTACGCAAAGCCCAGCAGGTGGTGGACAGGGGCTGTATGTCATTTGGGTCGAGCGGTATACCCAAGGGGAATAATGCCCCTAATGGTGTAGGGGCAGCCAAATCCCGTTCAGGTTTAGTGTATGGTATACGGGCGTCTGGATAAAACCAATGTCGGGCAAATTGAGCCTGTGCATCCCGGTAATAGAAATGGAAATCCGGGACTGCAAACCCTCCCTGCTCATAAGGAAGTGTTAGGTTGTCCCATGCTACTCGCAGTCTACGCCCCGCCCAGACCAAGCGGGTAAGTAGGACCCGCAGCTGTGCGAAAATCGCTTTTGTAAGCGGGATAGGTATATTAACAAATAAATATAAGAACCGGGGGAGGACATTCATTTTGATGAGGGCAATGCGTCCAGCCACAGATATCAGTAATTGGATCCACCTCTCAATCTGCGAGGTGAGTTGCTCTATGGCTGGTCCATAGTTGAAGCTGATAACTTGTTCCTTACTTCTATGTAGAATAATGGCGAGATATTTGGTGGTATCCACCGCCCATCGGAGAGGTAGCTCAGCCTCCCCTGATGTGGCCGAGTCGGTAATCTGGAACATCTCCGACTTGCCCCAGTTAATTCGCAACCCAGGCATGTCACCAAAACGACAGATTTAATCAATTAAAGGTTGTAAGTTAATGCTGGGATGTCTAATAAACAGCAGGATGTCGTCCGCATAAATAGACATCAGCAGGGGTCCCGACTGAAACTGGAGGCCATGGAACATGTGTTTTTCTGGCAAGTGCCGAACTAGGGGATCCATGGCCACTATAAAAAGTAGGGGGGATAAAGGGCAGCCCTGGGGTGGGTGCCACGCGAAATCAGAATCGGGAGAGACAGTGAGCCATTCACCCAGAGCCGGGCCGTGGGAGATGAGTATAGCAGCGCAACCAAAGCAATAAAGTTGATTGGGATGCCAAGTTTGCGAAGTGTGGCAATGAGGAATGGCCACTCCAAAGAGTCGAAGTCCTTCTCCGAGAAGGGCTATCGCTGCAGGGACACTCGGTTCTAGCCTGTTAATCACTGAAAAAATGGTCCGGAGGTTTAGAGCAGTAGACCTATGTGGGATAAAGCCAGACTGCACTGGTGAGAGTATTTGATCCAAGATTAATGACAGTCTGGTGGATAGCAATTTAGCCAGGATTTTATTATCAAAATTTATTAGGGAAATGGGGTGATAGGAGGTGCAGTTAGTAGGCTTCTTACCAGGTTTTAATAGGAGGGATATATCTGCCTCCCTCATGGAAGGGGGGAGTACGCCATCCTGAAGTGCTTCAGCGTACACCTCGAGTAACTGTGGCGCTAAAGCTTCTTTAAATGTCTTATAGAATATCCCTGACAGTCCGTCAAGGCCCAGTGCCTTTGCTCCATCCAGAGCGTCTATTGCCTGTGTGATCACCATAGTGAAGGGTTCACTGAGGAACTGCGCCTGTCCAGTAGTAAGCCACACCAATGCAACATCCTCTAGGTGAGCTAAATGCTGTGTAGAATCCTTGGGGAGCTTGGTTGCATATGAGGACCGTTAATAAGCGACCAGTTCTGACAGTATGTCCGCATCGTCAGTGGCCACAGAGTCGTCAGTCCGCCTTATTGCTGCTATAGGCCCGGCCCGCCGAGGAGGTCGTACCAGTCACGCCAGTGTCCTACCAGGGCGTTCCCCCTGCCCATATCGACATGCTGCGTGGTGCTTGCCCAGCAGGTTTGCCTCCCTGTCTGCGTGCTCGTTGAACTCAAGTATAAGTGCGTTGCGTTGATTTAAGGTGTTTGGTGTAGTTGGTGATGCGTCCAAACGCGACAGATTTGTCTCAACCCTGGCAAGGCTGCCTCGCATTGAGCGCTGAACCCCTGCCTGCTTAGATATGTAAATACCGCAAACATACGCCTTAAAGGCATCCCATAGTGTTGCGTACTTAGCCACCGAGCCCGTGTTCAGAGTGAAATATTCAATGATCGCTTCTTGCAGTTCTGACTTAAACAAAGCATCCAGCAGGGCCGTAGCTGGAAAGGACCATCTTCGTTCCCACCCGGAGGAGGTGGAATGCTCAAGTGGAGGAGTACTGGTGCATGGTCTGACAGCGTGCGGGGCAGCGTTTTTATACCCTTAGTCCATTGACAACCCAGTGCATCAGTGAGCTAATAGTCTATGCCTGTCTGGGTGGAGTGTGGCACCGAATGGAAGGTGTATCCCGGGGCATCCAGATGGTGCGATCGCCAGACATCTTGCAGAGTCAGGGATTGTATTAGGTCCCACATTGCTCGGCGGGCGTGGGGTTTGGTAGTGATCCAGCGGTATACTAACAACATATACTCTACTACCATATACTCACCTGGGCCCATAAACACTTACACGAATCCAAGTAGACCGTTGGGTTTTAGTTTATGATTTCCTTATTTAGGATTAGTTATTTCTTATTCCTAACCCTGCCCGGAAAGGAGAGGACAGAGAGAAAAGATCATCCACAATTACCATGAATTTATAGTTACCAAGGATGGTGTGAAGACCAAACCCTCTGGCCAAAGGGCTGGTAAGGGTCCCCTGGGATAGATCAGGAGACAAAGACTTCAGGACAGGAATCAGGACAGGATACTTAATCTCTCTAAAATACAGACGACTGCGTAGCACCCCTCTCTGACACTCTCTTCCTCCTCGAGTTTCTTCCGCGATCTTCTTGTCTAACCCAATTAAATAAAGATGGTTCTGCATTCGGTGTCTTCATCAGCATCTCACAGCATCTCTTTCAGCATCAGCACCGACAGCATCCCGAGCTCTCGACTTCCGCATCAACTACGACTCACTAACTAAAGCTACCTCAGTTATACCTTTCGTTTACCATAAACTACCCACTAAAGTTTCAATATCGCAAAAATACGAAATCTAATTGGTCAGGCAAGGGGGATGATCATCACACCATGCTTACATATTACTTATTTTCATTGAACTATTGTTCGCAAAACCCACCCCCTTAAACTTTATTCTTTTCTTCCGTTCCCATACATGTCCAAACTTTATGAGATACATTTATTTCAATATTATGAATACAAGTCTTCTTGAGTGAACTCTTCACCCTCTGTTCACAGGGCACATCATTCTCGTCCTTGGACGGCTGTCAAAAGCTTGGTCATCCTTCCGGGTTAATTCTCATGTAGGCATGCGCAAACTTGAATCAGTCGGCTGAGTTCAGACAAACGTGAAAGGCCCACATGCGCACTAATAATAAAGTCAAAAGAAGACATGTTACTTTCACAAATAAATGATTTCACTGTATACCACCCATCTCTACTTTAACCCTCCTTATTTATTAATACTTTCCCGCATTAGCATTAGTAAAATAGCAGGTTTTTCATTTCAGCTAAGCAGATGCCATGCAAGTGAGTCTTAAAGACTCCATTTTAATGCCTTCTGCACATGCGCTAGAATTTCCCTCCAAGCGTTACCTCGTCATATTGCGTAGCTGCAATTGACGCATGCGGGATATAGATTTCCCAGTTAAAGCGGGATTAGTCCATTTTTGTTATCTATATTAGTACACACATACGCAAGCTTCGCTAACCCGCGTGTTTTCTGTTGTGCGTGTTATTATTCACAAGACATTGTTAGTAATTCGTTAGTGAGTTAAACGAGAGGATTGATCCGAGCAAGTCTTTTTCCAAGTCCTTGCTCCATCAATACCCTCTCTGATGGCATTTTAAGCCATCACAAAATTACCCATCCCATCCCAGATGCCAACTTTAGCACCTCTCAATTTTCTATTTCTTTTCTCATTCTTCCATTTGTTACTTCATTTCCTTCTAAATCTTTCATCTTCTTATATATCTTTCCTTTCATTTCTTCTAGTTGTATCTCCTCATATTCTCTTTTTCGTTTCTTTCCTTTTCCCTCTCTTTCTAAATGTATTCTTCCTTTCCCTCAATTTTTTCAACATTTATAGTAATCATTAATATTATTACTATTGTCATTATCACAACTAATGGTAACATTATTTGACCTAGAAAACTTTTCCCAAAATCAATAAACCATTTCCCTATTGATGTTATACTCTTTGTTAGTTTTCCCCATACACTATCAACCTCCAGTTGGGTCAAATCATTATGCATTCTTGTAATATTTCCAATATATCCTTTAATTTCTTTACTCTTGTCTGGAATATAAGTGCAGCAATGCTGAATTTTCAACATGCCACAGACTCCACCCTCTTTTGCTAATAAAATATCAAGCGCAAGACGGTTTTGTAAAACCATAGACCTAATTGCAACCATTTCTGTGTTAATCATTAAGAATCCTCCTGCAGTGTCTGTGGTAAGACGATCAACTATGGTTGATAACTTACAAATTTTCTGCAAATTTAGAATGACTCCAACTGAGGGTATTAATGCACTAAATATATCTCCTACTATTTCAGAACAACTAGCTCTCCTTCTACGTGTTAGTTCATTAGAATTTTCATTGATTCTGCCCACATGATATATTTTCGGGAAAACTATTCCAAAATAACAGCTCCCGTACCATCTTGCAGGTAACCTATAATAGGCATTGTTCCCGCAGACATAATAAATTCCTGGAAATACAGGATCAGTTCCCCCTTTTAGTCCCCACCCTCCTAAAATTAGGAAGTTGTGTTCACACTCACTGGAACCAATGTAGTTATTATTATAATCTGTCTTTAATCTGTGGAGGCAGAATTTTCCCTTTTCACAAAATCCAGGGACATCGCAGCATGAGCTTTGCCTTTTGCATAGATTCCTCTTTCTCACGCCTATGGAGGTACATGGGTTTTCTGTTCAGCAGCTTTCTTTATTAAATCCTGTCTCCTTTCTTCTACTAAATTCAAAAACTCTTTTTCTTCTTCACGTAAGGTACAAGTTAAATTATTTTCGTGTGCCTCAACTACATCTATTGAACTCATTGTCAAAAAGAATTCACGGGGGGGCGTGGCCAAGATGGCGACCGCATAAGACGTGCTTTGCGATCGCTCCGGCCCGCCGAGGACCTAAAGCCTACAGCATAGCACCCCATCTCGATCTGTGGCAAGCGGCGGATCCCGGTGGTGAGGGGTGATCGAGTGGACGGCCCTGGTGCGCTTTGTTGGTCGCTGCGGTCCCGCTGCATGCCGCGCGGAGCCGCGGGCCTGCTGCACGCGTGGAGTGTCTCGGAGACCATCGGCTGAGGCGCGGGGCGGAGTCGCCCGAATCCTGGAGCGGAGCCTTGCGTGGTGCCCGGCGGCCGCTTGGGGAACCTGCTGCCTGGACTTCTACTCTCGTGGGCCCCAGGTATTTTGCGAGCTGTGTCGCTGACCCCCCGGGCACCCCTGCGGTGGCCCACCAGATGCGACATCCTGCCCCCGGCGCCTTGCTCTCTGTGAGAGAGTGCCTAGCCCCGAGCGCAATCGATGCGGGGGTGGCGCGGGGGCTGCTCTGAGGGACCCGGGGAGCGGATTTACTGGGCAGTGTAGCGTGGGCCTGCATCGGGGCGGGAGTCGTCGCCCGCGGCCCGCGCGAGGCACTTGTGGACAGGAAGGTGCGCCCGCTATTTTGCTGCGGCTAGGCCGGACCCTGGTGCGGAGCCTTCCGTGGGGGCCGGCGGCCGCTCTGGGACCCTGCTGACTGACTCCTGCTCTCGTGGGCCCAAGGTATTTTGCGAACTGGACACTGCCTCCCACGGGCGCCCCTGCGTGACCCCCCGCCTCCGGTGCCTTGCTCTCTGTGGGAGAGTACCTAGCCCTGTGTGCTGCCATTGTCGGGGTGTTCGGGGGCGGATCGGACGGGCCCGGGGGCGGAATAGCGCGGGCCTGCATCGGGGCGGGAGTCGGCGCCCGCGGCCCGCGCGCAGCGTTTGTGGACAGGAAGGTGCGCCCGCCATTTTGCCAGTGGGATTGAATTTTGAGTTGGGAGCGTGCCGGTCTGGGCAGTGCGGGCCTTGCCCAGCGGGATTCGGCGTTCGGCTCACTCGTCGCTGGCAGGGTGGTGCGGTCCGCGGCTCCACTTGGTGGTGATCTCCTCCTCCCGTCGAGCCCCCTAAGCGGTGGACCGCCATGGCGGCGGGACGACCGAGAAAGGACCGCTCGGTCAGAGACATGTTCCAAGCTAAAGTGGTCGACCAGGGTCTGGAGCTGTCTGCGGAGGCGGCGGCGGGGGTGGACGCGCCGGCCACAAAAGCTTTTATGACCTCGCTCTTCACAGCACTTAAGGAGGACCTCCAGGAGCTCAAGGCCCAGCTGGCGGTGGACCTCCGTGAGGTTCACCGCGACGTTTCAGAGATCGGCGACAGAGTGGCGACCCTCGAGGAGCACGAACATGGCCGCGATGAGGAGGTCGAGGGGCTGCAGCAGGAAATTATCCTGCTCAAAGAACAACACCTCCAATTGCAGGGACAGGCGGAGGACCTTGAGAATCGCTCCCGCCGCAACAATGTCCACATCCGCGGAGTGAAGCAGGGAGCAGAGGAGGGCGACATTGGTGGCTTTAAACAAGCTCTGTTCCGCCATATCCTAGGCCCGGAACATACCTCCGAGATTCAAGTTGATAGGGTGCACCGAGTGGGCCCCCCGCCGAGATGCGGCGCCGCCTCCGGACATTCTGGCATGTGTCCACAATTTTCAACTGAAGGAGCTTCTCCTCCGCAAAGCTAGAGACTCACACCCCTTGCAGTTTCGTGTTCTGGCTCCAGCACTCTACCAGGACCTTTCTGCGGTCACCCTGTTCAAGCGGCGAGAGTTCCGGCCCATTACGCAACACCTGAGGGTCAAAGGGATTCCCTATGCATGGGGGCATCCTTTCCGCATCATATTTAAATTTGAAGGGAAACTACGCCAGGTACGATCTTTCCAAGAAGCCTCAGATCTCTTGGGCCTCCAGTCACCAACCACGTCTCGACCACTGAAACCTCCTACTACCCGCGGGGACAGGCCGGAACGGTGGCACGTGGTGGGCGGGGCCTCACCGGCGTCTTGTGGACCGAACGCAGCTGCTCAAGCAAAGGAGAGGGAAAATGTCCTGGCCTCTCTGACGAACAGTCCAGCTAATACCTCCCCTGCCTGACCCTCTGATGCCACACGATGATGGGTCCTCTTCCTTGTGCGGGCCGGGGGATCGGCACCCCCCCTCTCCCATGGACTTGGTTTGCCAACACGTCCTCGAACTGTGCCCTTTTGACGGACATGAGTCACTCCCGCGCTGTTGCGGGCCATGTTTCTGTTTGACAGTGATTCCACTGCTGTTTATTTTTCAGGGTTTTGTTATCTGTAGGGGGGTAGGGTGGGTCGTCTCCTCAGTGAGGGCTTTAGTCACTCGTACACATGGGACTCATGCAAGTTTGGTTATCCTCCGCTGCCAAGGATGTGGTGCTGTTTTCCCACGGGGGCGGGAGTGCTCCCCCTCCCCCCCCTCCCTAATGCTTCTCTGATTTATATGCCCCCATCTGGAGCTTAAAATCACCAGTCTCAATGTCCGGGGTCTTAACAACCCGATTAAGCGTAGGGCGATCTTATCCCTCTTAGAAAACTCCGGGGGGGACGTATGCCTCCTCCAAGAAACCCACTTACTTCCCTCTGACACCCACCGCATGCGCCATAGCCATTTCCCCCACCAGCACTGGTCCTCGACCAATTCCAAGCGGGGGGGGGTCGCCATCTTATTTACTAGGCACTTTAAGGGCTCAGTATTGGGGACCGTGGCAGAGATTAAAGGGCGGCTTTTAGCGCTGCGGCTCCAGGTCGGGACCTCCACATGCACGATTGCTTCCATCTACTCCCCTAATGAACACCCCGAGAAGTTCCTGCTTGACTCTTGCTCCGAGGTCTTACAATCTCCAGATGCTACAGTGATAATAGGCGGGGATCTCAACCTGGTGATGAATGGGGAAGTAGACCGCCCTGGTTCTCGCTCAGGGGGCACGGGCGCCATATCTGCGTCAGGTGGAGACTGGTTACGCGAGGCTGGGATTAGGGACGCATGGCGCTGCTTACATCCTTCGGACAGGGACTTCTCCTACTACTCGGCAGCGCACAAGACATACGCGCGGCTTGATCATTTCCTGGTGACTTCGGCTGCGTGGCCCCTCATTACAGATTCCACTATTGAGGCTAGGGCTCTCTCGGATCACGCGCATATCACCCTCTCCCTGCGCTTCCCTGCTCAGTGTCCTGCCTCTGCACCGCGCTGGCGCCTGCGAGACTCACTGCTTAGATCACCTGACGTAGTCGCAGACATTAGGCAATGCATTATGGATTACATCGCGATTAATGATCGTGATGACACGCAGCTTTCCTCAGTTTGGGAGGCGCTTAAACTGGTGGTGCGAGGGGCTCTTATAGCGAAGGCGGCCTTCGAGAATAAAACAAGGCGGACGAAACGTGCTGAGCTGGAGGCGTCCGTAAAGGAACTTGAGGCCATACACAAACGTACAGGTGCCCCCCGAGTGTGGCGGCAATTGGAGAAAGAGAGACTCAAGCTCCGTCGACTCGACCTCGACCGGGCGGAACACGCGGTGGTTCGTTTGAAACACAAATATTTTGTGGGCTCCAACAAAGGAGGCCGCATGCTAGCTCACTGCCTTCGTACCCAACGGGAAGCCCACTCAGTAGCAACGCTTCGTGACAGTTCTGGTCGTTCTATCTCCGGGGATGCCGAAATAGTCTCGACTTTTCGTGCCTTCTATAGCTCTCTATATACTGCTGACCCCACTCTACGCTCTGATCCCTCTTTGTATCTTGGCGGCTCTGCGGTGACGCCATTGCCGGCGGGCGACTCTGAGATTCTGGATTCGCCCATCCGCATAGAAGAAGTGATTTCTGCCATTTCGCGGCTGAAGCTACAGAAGGCCCCAGGACCCGACGGATATAGTGCTCTCTTCTATAAAACTTACTGCGTTGAACTCGCTCCTCTGTTAACACGCATATTTAATTCCTTCGCGGATACCGGAGCCCTCACCCCATCCATGCTGCAAGCCTGTATTACGGTTATCCCCAAACCGGGCAAAGACCCAGAACTTTGCAGCTCCTACCGCCCAATCTCCCTCCTGAACATAGATGCCAAACTTTTTTCTAGCATCCTAGCGCACAGACTTAACCCCCACATGCCGGGCCTTGTAGACCCGGACCAATCTGGTTTCATTGTGGGACGACAATGTGGGGATAATACCAAACGTCTATGTCACCTGATCGACAAGGTGCATCAGTCAAAAGAAGAAGCCCTCCTGTTGTCAATAGACGCGGAGAAGGCATTCGACCGCGTACACTGGCCATATCTCTTCGCTACGCTCGAGCATTTCGGTCTGGGGCCGAGGTTTCGGAGCTGGATTGGAAGCATCTACAGCGTACCTCGGGCTTCGGTACGGGTCAATGGGGCCCTTTCGGACCACTTCGACGTAGGGCGCGGTACAAGACAGGGCTGTCCCCTCTCGCCTTTACTTTTCGCACTGTATATGGAGCCTCTAGCCCAGCGACTCCGTGACAACCCCCTCGCTCGCGGCATTCCCTTTGGCCTAGATCACCACCTTATTAGCCTGTACGCGGATGATCTTATTTTCTCAATGGCACAGCCACTGACCTCTCTGCCAGCTATTGTGGACGACCTACAGACGTTCAGCCAGTACTCTGGGTTTAAAATCAACATGATGAAATCACAAGTCCTCAATCTCACGGCCGCCCCGCAGACGGTAAGCACACTTCGCAATAGCTTTACCTTCGAGTGGGTGCCAGACGGCATTACCTACCTGGGGCTGGTCCTCCACGGGAGCTTGGCACAGACGGCAGAGCGGAATTACGCGACCCTCCTGAAACGGATCCGAGCAGATCTGTCCCGTTGGCATCGTCTCCCCTTGACTTGGTTCGGGAGACTGTCCGCGGTTAAAATGACCGTGCTCCCTAGGGCCCTGTATTTATTTCAGACATTACCATTAGAACCCCCATCACATATCTTGAGACAGATGCAGTCGGCAATTGAGGGTTTCGTCTGGGGCCCAACCGCACCACGCCTGTCAAAAACACAGTTACAACGCCCTAAGAAAATGGGTGGCCTAGCCTTCCCGAACCTTACGCAATACTTCCACGCCTCACAGTTGCGATTTTTGGTAGAATGGAACCGCCCCATGACAGAGAAATATTGGGTCTTCATGGACCAAACGGTGGCGGGCCACCACATCTGGCGCGATGTCTGGATGCCGAGAAAGGACCGCGCTTGGGGCCTCTATTCTTCCCCGGTTACGCGCCCTACAATGCTTGCTTGGGATAGAGTCTCCCGTAGAGCAAACCTGACCACATTTCCCTCTCCCATGACGCCGCTCTTTATGAACCCCGCCTTCCAGCCGGGAATGCATAGCGGCGCCGCCTCGAGATGGATAGAAGGGGTTGTAAAAGATTGGGACACCTTTTTGACCACAGGGGACTTATCCCCTTTCAGGAACTTCAATCGGACTACAACTTGCCCACGTCCGATCTATACCTACACTCCCAGATGACTCACTGGATCTCAGACGCGGCGGTGCGCTCCCTTGCACTTCGCCCATGGTCTCCATTTGAGAAATGGCTAGTGTCCAAAAAAGACGACAAGCACCTTATCTCCGAAATCTACTCCTTTCTCTCCTCCACCCGCCCTCGACGGCGCACTGCGGGTCAGAGGCGTTGGGAGGTGGAGCTGGAACGCGAGTTGTCGGATAAAGAGTGGGAGGATATCTTTTATCGCACACACCACACCACATTCTCCGCGAGCCACACGGAGACTGCCTTTAAGATCGCAACATATTGGTACTATACCCCCGCAAGGCTAGCTAAATGGCAACTTCAATGTGATGGCCTCTGCTGGCGAGGGTGTGGTAATCCAGGGACGCTGATTCATTTGCTTTGGCACTGCCCCAAACTGACTCGCTATTGGGAACAGATCCTAGATGACATCGATGCTGCCTTCGATACCTTCATACCCCGGCTCCCTGCGTACATACTTTTAGGCCTCCCCAATGCACTCACCTTTCCTCTGCACTCGCTTAGGGGGAGACAGATGGCGCTTGCGCTGAACGCCGCACTGAGGGTTATTTTGGTAAGATGGAAATCAGACCGGGTCCCGGAACACACGCAATGGGTGCACCAGCTCTGGAGCCTCCTGGCAATGGAGAAGCTCTCCATGGCAGCGGGGGGAAGAGTGATGCCTTTGCACAAACTTGGGCCTCTTTTCTAACTATTCTCACCACAGAATTCCGAGAACTGTCCTGCCCACAATACCTCCGCATTCTGAAACTGGTACCGGAAGGCGTCTCTGTTCTCCCTTGAGTGTGCGTATCCGGTGCCCCGTGCCGCAGTCTGAGGCGATAAACATCGATATGCGCCCAGGAACATGCACTGTCGAGTTTCCTGTCCAATTATGTACAGCCCACTGAGGAGACGGGGAGGGGGGTGGGTGATGCTTTCAGGGTTTTTTTGTTTTTACAAGTTAGGTTATGTCTTGTTTTTGGTAAAACTCTATGTGGCTTATTTCAGAAGTGTCTGCGGCCCATACGGGATCTTCCCATAGCTCCGGAGCTGCTATGGGCCTCGCCTGCCTCCTTGCAGGCTCTTCACATTGATCACCTTTCTCCACACTTCTTCAGATGCGGCCGGCCCTGTGGGGTTGTAGGCGGCTTGCTGTGTTTAACGTCTGGTACTCACACCCGCATCACTTCATGTCTTGCCTTTCCTACGCATGTCGCGCCAGCCCATGGGGTTGTAGGCACTTGTTTGTGGATCCATGCTCTATTTGCCACTAATAAAACGATTTAATACTAAAAAGAATTCACCCATAAACTGTGCATTCCTACTACTAGCTACTGGATTCATTTTCTTTCTAATAGACAATTTTGAAAATACTACATCTAGATTTGAATAAAAATACTGAAGTCTCCCTGTTGCATAAAATAAACTTGATAAAACACTACATGACACACCATATGTTAGAGGTATATGGTGATATGTCACCCTTCTGATACTGATGAGGGTAACTTCATACAAACATAGCAATTATTAATTTCCATTGTATTAACATACTGAAATAACAATTTAATAAACACATTTGAAGACATATTATAATCTGACTCATTATGATAATTTGCCTCATCTTCTACCCCTATTTCTATTTTAGTTCCCTTTATTCTATCTACCTTTTTATTAGTAATGGTATTATTTTTGTCACTTGTTCCCACTAACAAAGGTACTCCTACTGTTAGGAATAACCATACTAATACTACCAATAAAATACTACAAAAACAAATTCTAAAACATTTTTGTTTACAACCTCATTTTGGTCTTTCTGTGACTTCAACCTCTGCCATTTTAATCTGAGAAAATTTCTTCTCTCTTTTTTTTTCTTTCTTTGTCTGTTTAATTTTCTTTTTATTTTAAGGAGGTCTCAATTTGCTTTCATCAATCTGTGCAACATGAACCCTTTCTGTTTCTTCACTTAAATCTAAGTTTTCAAATTCTTCGAGTATAACGTAGGTCCACTCAGGGGCTTTGTATTTTCTATTTAAATTTCTTAATCTTGGGCTTCTTCGTGTAAGTTTTACTACGGTTTGTTTAGGTTCCGTTTGACTCATAACTTCGTTTACTTGTTCTGGTTTCTTTTCTGATTTTCTCAAATAATATCTTAATTTCTTCACTCCTTCTGGCCAATTATCTCCTTTTCTAACTCTTTTGACCTCAACTGCACTTTCACCTTCCTTATCTCCTTTTAAAGTTCTTTTAATTTCACTTAATCTAGGCACAATCTGTCCTTGTTCTTTATTTTCTGTGTTTGGACCTTCTTCTACTTGCACCTGTTCAGGTCTTACTACAATTTGTTCTTCTTCTTCTGCCTGAACTTGTTCTTCTAGATCTACCTTATCCTGTTCAGGTCTTATTTCAGATTGTTTTTCTTCTTCTGCCTGAACTTCTTCTTCTAATTCTGCCTTTTCCTCCTCAGGTTCCTGAATGTCTTTGTTTATTTCGACCTGAGTGTGTTCTTCTTCCCCTGTCTCTTCCTGTCTACTTTCTTGTCTTTTCTGTTTTGTTATTCTTCTTGTTTCAATACTGTCATCAGGTATTTCAATTATTGGTATCCAATCTTCCTGACTTGTACTTGGCTGTTCGTCATATAGTTGTCTTTCAGAATCTATCACTCTAGATTCTTCAATTTCACAACTTTCAACTTCTAACGTTTCAGCCTGTTCAGTCAGTGGTTGCTCTTGTTGTTCTGATGGGCTCGGTACTCTTCTGGTATGACTAGCATGAACCCAATTGGGCAAACCTGCACACTTCACTGCTGTGGTAGTGACTAGTATGACTTGACGCGGTTTATCCTACCTTGGTGCTAGACACGATTTCCTTGCGTGTTTCTTCACTAGCACCCAACTCCAGGATTCAAATCATGTGCTTGGTCTGGCTGTCTTTCAACTGCGTCTTCTCCAATCTGGTGAGAGACAGAATGCACCATTTCAGCCAATCCTTTGCAATAGTCCAATACCAGATCATCAGTTATAGTCATTAACTTATTTCCAGGAATAAATGCTTGTCTCATTGCCCTTCCCAGGAGTACCTCATGAGGACTCATTCCTGCCTTTCTGTCAGGAATACTTCTGAGACCCATCAGTACAAGAGGTAATGCATCTGGCCATTTCAGCATTGTGGATGCACACGCTTTCCCTAATCTTGACTTGATTGTGCCATTTAGCTGTTCAACTATCCCAGAAGCCTCTGGACGATAGGCACAGTGCAGTTTCTGTTCAATGTTAAATGCAGCACAGATTAATCGAATTATTTCATTATTAAAATGAAGTCCTCTATCTAATTCCAAAGTGACTGGAAAACCAAAACGAGGAATCAACTCCCTCAACAATAGTTTAGCAACTGTAAGACTGTCATTTCTTCTGGTGGGATATGCCTCCATCCATCTTGAGAATAGGCATACTATGACAAGTACATACTTTAGTCCATTACAAAGAGGCAACTCAATGAAATCTAACTGCAACCTGGTGAAGGGTCCTTCTGCCTTTCCAATCTTTCCCCAGCTAACCACTGTCTTCCTGCCTGGATTGTGCTGCTGACAGTTTAAGCATCTTTGGCAAAGGCTCTCTGCGACTACCCTGAATTTTGGATTATACCAATTCTGTCTGAATAATCTAATCATTGAATCTCTCCCTATGTGTGTTGCTCCATGATAAACTCTTGCCATTTTAGAGAGCAAACAATCTGGCATGACTGGTCTTCCATCTAAGTACACCCATACTTCATCTTCCGACCTTTTTGTACATGCTGCTTTTATCCACATTTCTTTTTCCTTTTCCTCAACTTCTTCTTGTAACTGTCTAATCTCATCCCATGTTTCTGGAATTGAGAAAAACATAAGTTGGCAGCTGGTTTCATCCGTTTCAACTTTTCTGTTTATGGCCAGGTATTTTTCGCACAATATCGAGCAATTTGGTCAGCATACCTATTGCCTGCTACCACATAGTCATTTCCTGACTGATGTGCAGCGCATTTAACAACTGCTACTTCTTTTGGCAATTGTAATGCTTCCAGCAGATCTTTTACATTTTTACTGTTTCTAATAGGAGATCCTGAAGAAGTCAGAAATCCCCTCTGCATCCAGAGTTGGCCAAAATCATGCACAACCCCGAAACCATATTGACTGTCCGTAAATATGGTTATTCTCCAATTTTTCCCAAATTTGCAAGCCGTTGTTAAGGCCACCAATTCGGCTACTTGTGCAGATTTGACTCTCGGTAAATAGGATGCTTCAACTACCCCCCATATTTTACACACAGCATAAGCAGCACTTAATCCTCCTTCTTCATTTCTCAGACAAGACCCATCCACAAATAGCTCATGATCAGCTTCCTTTAATAGTATCTCTTTTATATCAGGATGGGGCTTGGTACACAATTCAGTCACATCCAAACAATCATGATCAATTTCATCTCTTACTTCCTCATTGCATGGATCTGGCAATAATGTGGCAGGGTTCATAACCGTACATCTTATCACTGTCACATTTTCTGCTCCCAAAATCTTATCACTGTCACATTTTCTGCTCCCAAAATCACTCTTTCATACTTAGTCAGCCGACTTTTTCAACTCAGTTGAAAAGAATTTCAACTGAGTGTGGAACATAGACGTTTACAGAATGTCCCATCACTATTGACTCACTTTGCTCTAGACTCATACAAGTAGCAGCTACTGCTTTTAAGCAGCCAGGTAAGGCTGAAGCCACTGGATCCAATGTGGCAGAAAAATACGCCACTGGACGTCGGCTCAGTCCATGTCTCTGTGTTAAGACTGAAAGTGCACAATTTTCTCTCTCACAGCAAAACAACGCAAATTCTTTTGAATAATCAGGCATGCCCAAGGCAGGAGCTTCACACAAACAATTCCGCAATTTCACAAAGGCTTCCAAACATTCATCATTCCAATCTATTGGATCTTTTACTCTTTTCTGGTCAATTGTATCAATGGTTTTGCTGGCATAGAGAAACTGTTAATCCACTGCCTACAGTACCCAACCACTCCCAGGAACATTCTCATTTCTTTTTGTGTCTGAGGTAGTTGCATCTCCTTGATTATTTTTATTCTTTCCGGTGTCACTTTTCTTACTCCTCTTTCTATTTTATGCCCTAAATATTTAACTTCTTGTTGACAGAACTGTAATTTTTCTGGAGACACCTTGTGTCCTCCTTCAGCCAAATGGTTCAGTAATGCAATTGTGTCAATGACACAATCTTCTCGTGTTTTTGATGCCACCAGTAGGTCATCAAGGTACTGAACCAGAACCGAATTTCCAGGCATAACTAATGACTCTAAGCACTTTTTCAGGATTTGGTTAAAAATTGAGGGACTCTCTGTGTACCCTTGAGGAACTCTACACCATGCGAAAATACAATCCTCGAACTTAAATGCAAAAAGATACTGGCTGTCTGGATGCAAAGGAATAGAAAAGAATGCTTGGCACAAATCAATTACTGTAAACCAGCCCGCATTCCAAGGTATCTGATAAAGGATCACTGCTGGATTTGGCACTATTGGGCAACATGGCACTACAATTTTATTTATTTTTCGTAAATCTTGCACTATTCTATATTTTCCACTAAGCTTTTTAAGTCCCATGATTGGTGAGTTACAAGGACTACTCATTATTTCTTTTAAAATGCCTTGTTTAACCATTCGATCGATTTCTGGAATAATTCCTGCTTTTACTTCTGGACTCATCTTGTATTGTCATGTGTTTGGATAAACTGCACCTTCCTTCACTGTCACTTTCACTGGGTCTACATTTGACATCAGCCCAATATCTTTTCCTGTAAAATCCCACACTTCTGGATTGACTGTGGCTCTCAACTCTTCAGGTAATTCATTCTCAGTTATCAAAGAAAACATTTCACCTACTTCTGTAGCATGTACTTCATTAGCATCATTTTATATATGACATCCTCATCAGGCGTCTGGAAAGCGTCACCATCTGGTGTACAATAGATCGTGCAATTCATCTTGCACAAAAGATCTCTTCCCAATAGATTCACGGGACCGGAATCGCAGACTACAAATCGATGCATTTCTTTAAAGTTTCCAATATGTACCTCCTTCGGTTTTGTGATTGGGGTTCTAATCTGTTGATTTGACACTCCTACAACTTGGATGGACTCTCCCGAGAGGGGTAGGTTTGGGATGTCTGCTGTTCTCACAGTAGACCGGGTAGCACCAGTATCCAATAGAAAAGTGATGTCTTTACCTTCCACTTTCCCATCAATAAATAGACCTGACTGATCTACCGGCAAGGATGCGCCAAGCACACACTCCTCTTCCTTCCCCTCAGGCACCGTCATTGCACAAAGTCCGAAATTTCCTCATCATTCTGCAAATAATATTGTGTAACTGTTCTGTTATTCTTACCACTTTCTCCTTGAAATCCGGTGTTCGCACTGAACTTTTGGTGGTTCACAAAATTTGGCATAGGAGCTGATGGCACCTGATATTGTGGAGTAACTACCTGCTGCTGCTGATTCATAAGTACTTCATTCTGCATCTGTGGAATAAAATTTTGATTTGGCCCATTATTATTCTGAATACTCTTACACTCGTTCTTCCAATGTCCAAGCTTTCCGCACGCATGACAAGGAAACTTCTTCGCTTCTTCTCTGTTCATTCGTCCTCTATATTTACTACCATTCGCCACTTGATCATTCCGACTTTGCTCTTTCACTTGATTGTCAGTCTGAGTATTGGTTTTATTCTCCTGCTGTTCTGCCAACTTTACTTGTGCCCACATCATTTTCTCCTTTAACTTTCTACGCCTCGCTTCAATATCATCTCCGCAATATTTTGCATACTTTAAAATGTCATCCACTGTCTTACTCTGCCAACACAACATGTGCTGCTGAATCATTTGGCTAATCTCCGGTTTCAAACCATATACAAACCGATACACAAAATGTCCCATATCTTTATCACCAATATTCTCAAAACCACTATACTGTTTAAACACCTGCAGTAACCTTTCATAATACGCATGTACAGACTCATTTGGTTCTTGAGTTATCCTGTCTATCTTCACCCAATCTGTTTCTTTAGGAGGAATTTTCCCTTTCAAGTTTGTAATCACTTGGTGATATTTCTTCATCACCTCCTCTGAGGGTGTTGCTGTCTTTGCGTCTCTAGCATACTCTTCATTTGGCCAATCAATTGTAATCTTACACTCTATCCATAAATCAGCAGGTACCACAATGTCAAAAAAAATCCAAATCTTTCAATAAAACCTTTGAAACTTTCACAAATCTTTCCACCTGTTTATACCATTTCACTGGTTTCTCTCTCAATTTTGGAAAGTCATTTGTAAATGACAAAATATCTTGTCTACTCCAAGGAACATGAATGTACCCACCTCCTGGAACCTCTCTCATTGGACACAATTTCACAACCTTTTCTGTTTCCCTTACTGGAAATGCAGATGAAGCTTCTCTCGCTTGAACTTCCTCTTTCTTTCTTATCCATCTAATTCTCCATTTATCAATGTCTCCCCATTTTCGCAAAATATTCATTAATTCCTTTATCTGTAGTCTTTTACCAGAAGCATTTACACTTTCTAAATCCTTGTCAGTAAAATCCACTCGATATGGTTTCTGCAACAATTTTGATTTCCCTATATCTATTCCAATCTCTGAAGCGACTTCTGTTAACTTCTCATGAAATACTCTTGCTCTCCTGGTTATGCTCTTACATAAAAATAATAACTCTTCATCATTATAAATGTTCAATCTTTCTGTACTCACACTTCCTACTATCATTTCTTCCAATTCCACTTTCAATCTGCTGATATCTAGCATCTTTGGTGGTGAGTTTCGATTATCTATTTCCTGTGCCCATCTTTCTATATCTTCAGGGGTAACTACTGTTGCACCTCCAGTTCCTATTGGAACCAATGATCTCTTCTCTCTCTAATTCATAGGCGTAATTCTTTTCGGAGTCTCAGTTGAAGGTTCTACATTAGGTAGATCCATTAATGAAATAACTGATTCACTTTCACTGACCTGATCATCTGTAATTATTACTTCTTTTCTGGGACTGTTTAACGGAATTGTCACAGTTTGTGGTTTCTGGCAAATCTTTTTATCTCCATACAATGGAATTACCGGACCAATGGTCACTGGTACTGTCAAAGCTTCAGCATTTAAATTTAATTGGCTTATTTTCTGAACTAATTCTTCTCTTGTTTTATTCAAAACATCTCTCTCATTATCCTGTAACACCCTATTAAATGATGTATCATGTAAAATTTGTGGAGTTAAAGGCCTTCCTATCACTGGTGCACTTGGGGTAATCTTACTAGTGGTTTCTTGATACAGTGGTGGATTTTTAATTAAAATATCCTCCAATAACTCATCATTTGATTCACCATATCCTGTTGTATTCAAGTGTTTCGTTTTCTCTTTACACTTTCCTCCAGACTGTTCCTCAGCCATTAATACTGGATATAAACCTTCAGATACCATAGCTCTCCTCCACTGTTTCATCTGCCCTTCGCGTGATTCATGCAAGTGTCTAGGGAAAAATCCACTATATCTCCCACTTCTGCATTTTTCGCGTTCATATGCCTCAGTCTCCCATTCTTCTAAAGCCTCATATTGAGTTAACCTAGGTCTTGGTTCTAAATCATTCATTCTCATTCTCAAATTCTGAAGAATTCTCTCATTAAACGTACCATTTTCAGGAAACGCTAGCACTCCATCACCTTTCGTATATTCTATCCAATTTTCCAACCACACGCAAGTATGATATCCTCTTTCCATCATCATAAAGGATGCTGGTGTCTTCGGTGGCGGAATAGGAATTCCCTGTCTAGTCAACACAGGCTTATCTTTCTTAAAGAAATTCTTAATTTTCTTTATAAATGACATTTTTCTCTTTTCTCCATACATCCTAGATGAGCGATATATAAAATTGTATTCTGCAAACCCTTGAAATCTTCTATCTGTGCGTCTCACACTGGTAGTCAAATCAGAATCCTGCATACAATTTCTCTTTCTACCAATCCTAGCGCGGCTTCTAACTGATTATCCAATCAAACTCAGGCTCACGCTCGTGGTCTGACCAATGTCAGCGCGGCCTTTTGTGTTGTCAGTTCTGCTCCTTACTACTGACCCCTCCTTTACAAGGCAGCTTTCGTCACACGCCCGCTGTTTCTACCAATCCCAGCGCGGCTCACTGTGACGTCATTACAACTCCTGCGACTGACCCTCCCTTCACAAGGTAATACGAAAAACGTATTTCTTAATACTTTTCATTAAATTCTTTGTTATTAACAACATAAAAACATTCGCTACTCTGTCTGTTCCACTAAACCAAAGGATAGAATTTTTGACTTATTCTGGAGTCTCAGAATTGCTCCTCTTCTATTGCGTGTAAAAACCTCTGTCTACCCTTCACTCAAGCTCCAGAGAACCTGCTACTCCCCCAGTGTCACCCGTATTGGGAAATGAAACCAAAGTTTCACCAGCGAATCCCTTTTGCTATCATTCGCACTCCACTTTTATACGAAATAGTCCCTAGTTTAACACTGCCAGCCCTACCTAGCTTCTCAGTATTATTCCAACAGACGAGTAACCTCACTGCAGTATGGCTTCTGTCACCACCCGCTATTAATTTCCCAGGAATTCTGGACAACATAGAACAAAGACACTAACTCTTTTGTTAAAACATAAATCAATAATCTATACTTATCACCAAACTAGTCAATAATAACCATAGCTCTGCTACCAGAAAACTGATCCAGCGGTATACTAACAACAGATACTCTACTACCATATACTCACCTGGGCCCATAAACACTTACACAAATCCAAGTAGACCGCTGGGTTTTAGTTTATGATTTCCTTATTTAGGATTAGTTATTTCTTATTCCTAACTACCCTTTCAATAATCAAAAAGTTCTTTCCTCTGGTCGATAGCCCATTAGTTGAGCTAATTGATGGTGATAATTAACATAACTCTTAGTTTTTCATCAAAGTAAATAACCACAAACTCGGGAAGTTTTAAAAAACTTTATCTAAATTAAATTAATGTGAACCATCTCAAAATTTCAGTACAAACACCTTCATTCGTAAGATTGCAAATCCGATCAATTTTTCATTAAGAAAATATTTCAGACTCGTACAATAACCCTGCCCGGAAAGGAGAGGACAGAGAGAAAAGATCATCCACAATTACCATGAATTTATAGTTACCAAGGATGGTGTGAAGACCAAACCCTCTGGCCAAAGAGCTGGTAAGGGTCCCCTGGGATAGATCAGGAGACAAAGACTTCAGGACAGGAATCAGGACAGGATACTTAACCTCTCTAAAATACAGACGACTGCGTAGCACCCCTCTCTGACACTCTCTTCCTCCTCGAGTTTCTTCCGCGATCTTCTTGTCTAACCCAATTAAATAAATAAAGATGGTTCTGCATTCGGTGTCTTCATCAGCATCTCACAGCGTCCCTTTCAGCATCAGCACCTCCAACAGCACTGACAGCATCCCGAGCTCTCGACTTCCAGCATCAACTACGACTCACTAACTAAAGCTACCTCAGTTATACCTTTCGTTTACCATAAACCACCCACTAAAGTTTCAATATCGCAAAAATACGAAATCTAATTGGTCAGGCAAGGGGGATGATCATCACACCATGCTTACATATTACTAATTTTCATTGAACTATTGTTCGCAAAACCCATCCCCTTAAACTTTATTCTTTTCTTCCGTTCCCATACATGTCCAAACTTTATTAGATACATTTATTTCAATATTATGAATACAAGTCTTCTTGAGTGAACTCTTCACCCTCTGTTCACAGGGCACATCAGTCTCGTCCTTGGACGGCTGTCAAAAGCTTGGTCATCCTTCCGGGTTTGCGCATGTAGGCATGCGCAAACTTGAATCAGTCGGCTGAGTTCAGACAAACGTGAAAGGCCCAAATGCGCACTAATAATAAAGTCAAAAGAAGAAATGTTACTTTCACAAATAAATTATTTCACTGTATACCACCCATCTCTACTCTAACCCTCCTTATTTATTAATACTTTCCTGCATTAGCATTAGTAAAATAGCAGGTTTTTCATTTCAGCTAAGCAGATGCCATGTATGTGAGTCTTAAAGACTCAATTTTAATGCCTTCTGCACATGCGCTAGAATTTCCCTCCAAGCGTTACCTCGTCATATTGCGTAGCTGCATTGACGCATGCGCAATATAGATTTCCCAGTTAAAGCGGGATTAGTCCGTTTTTGTTGTTATCTATATTAGTACACACATACGCAAGCTTCGCTAACCTGCGTGTTTTCTGTTGTGCGTGTTATTATTCACAAGACATTGTTAGTAATTCGATAGTGAGTTAAACGAGAGGATTGCTTCCGAGCAAGTCTTTTTCTGAGTCCTTGCTCCATCAGTAGCATGGAGTTAGAGGAGTCGCGTCTGGGGTCTAACCATAGGTTCAGATCGCCTCCAAGGAAGAGTGTGTCATATTCATAGCGGGTAAGCATAGTGCGGAGTTCAGTGAAAATGGCGGGGGCGTCCATGTTGGGTGCAAAGATATTGAGGAACATAACCGTTTTGCCCATCAACGTTCCTATCACCAACAGATATCTCCCCTGCGTATCAGATATTGTGTGCTTGTGTGTGAAGCGGAGGGTACGATGAATAAGGGTGCATACTCCACGGGAATTGATACTGTAACTTGCAAAATATCTATGGGGTCCCCATTAGGAGGCAAACGGGGGGGCCTTCTGTAATTGAAGATGGGTTTCTTGTAGAAATGCTATTTTAATGTTGTGTCTCCAGAGATACGCAAGTACTAGTTTGCATTTCCTGGGGTTAAGCCCTCTCACGTTCCAGGTGATTAGTTTTGCCTCAACAGCAGGGTCCGAGATCATGGTCGTAAGGGGGAGCATGTGTGTGTGCCACCAGCAAGCCATAGCATCCCAGCGTCGTGTGGAAAGGGAAGGCTACAGAAGAAAAGACATATAAAGGACATCAAAAACCAAGGGAACAAAAATACCATCAATAAAACCCCCATGAAAAACAACAACCCCCACCCCCCTCCCACACTTGGGCTCAAAGGTCCGGTGAATACCCTCCATCCCCACACAAAGAAGAAAAAGAAAAAACCCAAAGGCAAACTAATCGGAGTCATCCGTAGGAGGCGGGCAACGTCTCAGACGTCCGATGCCCGTTACTTTAAACTAAACATTCTGCAAAATAGAGATATAGAAACATGTATAGCATATGGAAGAGTCGCAGTTCTTTTCTCAGTCCCAGTTACATATCGAACATCGTGATAGTTGGGCGTCTTCAGGAGTAGGAAGCCATCATTCCGTGGTAAATAATTCGGCGCTCGCAGCCACCTGTCGGTCAGGAGAGGAGTGTCCAGAGGACAGGGCCGGGCTCCTATGGGTTGTACTTTGATGCTGTTTGCAGAAAGCCAGCATGTCCGCAGAGCTATCAAAGAAACAAGGTTTATCGCCCACTATCACACGCAACCTAGCTGGGTACAGCATGCAGTATTTCAGGCCCATTGCACGGAGCTGGCGTTTCGCTTCCACAAATTTATGACGCGCTTCTTGGACTGCAGCCGTGTGGGCTGGATAAAAAGAGAGCACGGCGCCCTGATGCACCCTGTAGTTGAGTAGGTGGGCAATTATGGGCTGTGGGGTGGTACCCGGGGGGGGCGCGGGCCGAGGGATCGATGTGCTCTTTCCACGATTAAAGTTTTGGAGAAATTATCAGCTCCGAACAGTTCAGTTAGCATAGATTCAACAAATGGCTCTGGTCGCCTGATGTTTGTGGATTCCGCCAGGCCAAGGATGCGAATGTTATTTCTTCATGACCTAGCCTCTAGGTCTTCGTTCTTTATGGCTACTGTCTTGAGTAGGTGTTCCACTCGCTCCAACCAGCACGTTGTATCTCTGGCTTGGTCCTCATGGGAGGAGATGAGTCTCTCCGCTTCATCAAGTCTGGTGCTGTGCTCCTCCAGGCGTTCCCCAATTTTATCTAGCCTGGCAGTTAGGGAATCGAATCTGGAGTCTATTGCGCAGAACCCCGCTCGGAGCTCTGCCATTATGGCTGCAACGCCCTCCATGGCATGTGGCTGTTCATCTCTCTCCGATCCATCCCCTCTATCAAGACTATGGTCCATGCGTTCCGATGTGCCCTGTTTATCAAAAGTCAGCTTGCTTTGCGTGGGGTCCCCACAACCCATTCTTGCGTTGTGTGGAAGAATGTTTTGACGGGTTTGTTACGGATATAATGCTAGAGTTCCCGCAGTAGGCAGGGTTGTTGAAAATGGTGGTGTTTCTCCTGTGCCAGGCGTCCGCGGCAGTTATTGTCTGAGGGCCCTACCCCTGATAGTTGTGTGAGTCTGTTGCCATTTAGAAAGGTGTAGGCGTGCTTGTACAGTTCAGCAGGCTCAGTCCTGGGGGAATCCGGCAGAGATGGCGTTGGGTCAGGCGCAAGGATGTAGTGCTCGATTTAACCCGATCGGGCGGATGTGCTAGGCAACAGCATTATGTCTGCATGCCCGGTCGCTCGTGGAGGTGCCTAGCTTTGTAGAGTCCCCCGGGCCTATTGCTCTTGCGACACGTCAGTAGCGATGGATTGGCGGAGGTCACCTCTCAGGTTCAAGGTGTCACTGCCCCTTCCGTAGTCACCTGGGTTACACCCCCGGCCTATTGAAATCTCTTCGTGGTGCTATGCAATTGTAGGAGGCCCTCCCCCAGCGTTACAGGGATGTGTTTGTAGCCCCACCTGCAGGTGCCCCTGTTGCCGGTCTTGAGTCTCGCCGTCAAGGGTGGGGAGGTGCGCCCCTGCCGCCCCGATATGGTGGGGGGTTTAGGAGGGTGCTGCTAGGCTCTGTGGTGGGGAAGATGGCAGCGTCTCTAGGCCACACAAGTCTTCTCGCTGGGCCTTGGCAGCAGTTTCTTTTGCTGGGCCTCCACTAGCAGTTTCCGGTAGAGCGGGAGACCTACAGAGATATTGTTGGGCCTCGGGGGGGAGCTGCAGCGGCCCTAGGCTGTGTGGGTCTTCTCACCCGTGGTGGTCACGTTTATTGGGCCCTGCAAGATAAGTAGACATAATATCGAGTTTTTAATATCGTTGTTCTATAATATCGAGTTTAAAATGTCGAAAGTCAAAAATATCGTTGTGTATAATATCGATGTTAAGAATATCGATTTAGTGTGTTGTACAAAATATCGTTAAGAATATCGATTTAGAAAAAATCGTTAATAAAAAATATCGATTTTGTAAATATTGTGAAATTTTTAAATAAATGTATAGGGGATAAGGGTGGGGAGTGTTTTAAAAAACTTTTTATAATTTTTAATTTTTTAAATTAATATTAAAGAAATTTTAAATGGTGTTTTAGGAGCGGGATGTTGGGTTTAAAGGGGATAAGGGTGGGGAGTGTTTTAAAAAATAAAATTAAAAAAATGATTAAATTATATTAAAAAATATTATTTTTTTATTTTGAGGTTATAGGGGATAAGGGTGGAGAGTGTTTAAAAAAATTAAAATTTAGAAATACATTTATATTTTATAATAAATAAATTTAAATTTGGATTAGGAGTGGGATGTTGGGGTTATAGGTGATGACGGGGGTAGTTTTTAAATAAAAAATATTTAAATTTAAATTAAAAAAAATACATTTACAAATATATTTTTTTTAAATTATTTGTGAACATTTGTGAAATTTGCAGATAATTTTGTGGAGTAATGTTTAAATTTAAAAAGAAAACTGAAAAAGTGAAAATTTGAAATAAAAAGAAAAATAATTATGATTTTTGCTTTAATATGGTATTATAGTAGTGAAAATCAAAAATTCTAAGTAAATAAATTAATATTTAATGTAGAGGTGTTTTTTTTTTTAGATGGTATTATTTTATTTTTATTAAAAAATTGTAATAATTTTTTTTAAAAAGTTTAATAAAATAATTGTACATTTTGAAGATGTTTAATGTTTTATTTTAAAAATGTTATAAAAAGTAAAATTGTAATTTGTTTATGTTTAATAATGTTATATAATATTAATAATTATATTTTACTTTTTTAAATAATGGTTTATTAATTTTTTTATAATTTAATTTATAAATACAAGAACATTTATTAAAATAATTTAAAAAGTCTCAATTTTAATTTGGATATGTTTTTATAATTGGGAATAGGTTAATGTATATGTATAATGTGTATTATTTTATATGTGTTTATGTAATATTTGGGGAATATAACATTTTATGAGTATATTGATTTGCATTTTCCTTGAGTTAATATAGTTTGGGGTAGGAGTAGTAAATTATATTTGTTTAATGTAAAGGTCGTTCCCTGAGTTAATACAGTTTGGAGTGGGAACAGTAAATTATATATGTTTAGTGTCCAGCACCTTCCCTGAGTTAATATAGGGCCCAATTACGATGGTGCACGGAAAAGCCTTCTGATCGCCATGGTCGCGGAAAAAATCCCCCTCCCTGCATGAGCCGCGGCATTTCTGTCGGTCAAATTACGATGCAATGTACGCAAAATCAGACCGCGGCGGACGGATGTCACAAAAGACCGTCCACCACGGCCGGAAAAGCTGCAATTCGGACCGCGGCAGACGGGGAAAGCTGTCCAATGGCTTGGAAAGGCCGCTCCCGCCGCGGCATGACCGCCAGGCTAATTATGATGAGAATGCGGAGCTGGCGGACCGAGCACTGCGTCCGACCGCCGCACACGCACATGGCCAAATGAATGGCGTACGGAACCAACTTCACAACAATGCCCGAAGTGTACCTGTACTCCCTGCCGCCCTCAATCACAACACACACGCCACAATGACACACCCCAACTTGCTCCTGGGAAGGAAAGTCATGCGCAGCATGGAAGAGACATCTGGAGGCCATCACTCATGTGGACACACCCACATACCACAGTATAAAACCAACCCCTTCCTGGACCAGCATCCTTTGCACACCACGAGGCGAGACAGAGAGACAGGACACCATTGACACACTGCACAACATCACACCCACCAATCTCCACACAACACCACTTTCACCCACACACCTCACACACTTCACATATCTCCACCACTACCTTGCACCCTGCACCCCCATTCATTTGCACCATGCCCCCCTAGAAAATGCCCAAATTCACCGACTCAGAGTTGAAAGTGATGGTAGACGAGACAATCAGGGTAGAACTACATTTGTTTGGGTACCTGGTCCAACACCCCCCACTTGCGTGCAAGAATCAGATGTGGACAAGGATCCGCAAAGTCAATGCCATTGGGACCACCCTACGCACTGTGCGTGACATCAGGAAGCGGTGGGGCGACCTCAAGGGCCGGGTCAAGCATGAGGCCCAGAGGAACCATGAGGCGGCCCAAAGAACTGGTGGCGGCCCTCCCATTCCGCCACTAACCTTCACCGAATGGGAGAAGAAGGTGCTTGCCATACTGCATCCCGAGAGTCTCACAGGAATCGAGGGGGAGTGGAGGCTGGTAAGTACAAACAAAATGATCACATCCCACTGCAATGTACTGTTGTGCACAACAAGTGAGCCTCAATCGCCAGCCCACATCAAACTCATGTGGAATGCATGCTTTCAATATGAATGGATCACAAGGCGAGCATTTCCTTACTCAGCTTCACCTCACAGGTAGGTAGTCAGCTCATGCACCCTGGCCTCCCTCTCAAACAGCATGGCCCACCCTCCCCACCCCACAGCCATGTGTCAGCTAACTCCGTCGACAGTGCCTCCTAAAAGGTAGGTAGCCATCTCACTGGGGAGGGGGTTGTTGAGCCCTGACATCAAGACCACAACTCCCACACGGCCCTCTGTCTTCCTTCACAGACAGCATGGAGCCAAATGACCCCCACATCCCGCACTTGGTAGCCAACTCTGGAACAAGTTGTAGGCAGCGCACACACAGCTAATACCATCGACAGGCCACATGATTCACAGTCTCAGTGATGAAGTCAAATGTAACTGCAAAGCTAAATATAAGAACGCGATCACAAATAGCCAATGTCCAAGTCCCATTGCCTCAAAGCAGAAAGACTCGGGTCAACACATGCAAGGAAACTCTGTCAAACCTCACAACCACAGGAGGTAAGTACAAAAAGCATAACACAAATCATGGAGTTGCGGCATAGTAGTCAGATACTCATGGAAAAGACACAAATGTCCAAGCATGAACTGAATCGGATGAGCAACAAGGTGGTACCAGAGGACATGTCCTTGGAAATACAATATCTGTACAAATGATTTTGTATCTTCAGCCATGACACATAGCTAACGAGTAATGTATGGACCTCCACATCACGGTCGACTGCTAAGAAACTGTTATGGATGCATAGTAATGCCAAGCTAAAAAGGAAGGCCATCTCAAATGAAATGTGCGAAACATGAACATCAAAGTTGTGCTGTGTACTGAACATGCTGACAATATAACCTCTCTTCAACAGGTGACTCGCCAGCAACAGCAGGTGACCATGCCATGGGTGAGCCCAGACAGTCTCCCCCCTGGAAGGTGAACCCTCAGATGCAGACTCCTTGGTCTTTTCGGATGAGGAGGACCGACCTGGCCCCTCCGGCGTGCCCAGGCCAGCTCAGTCTCTGGCCCTCACTGTCCCCTCCACCACCACTCCCACAACAGCTGCACCGCCAACGCAGACCCCTGCAACGACCTGTGTGGCAGCCACCTCCACCATCACCACCGCTGCCTCCAACACTGTCCCTGTGCCAGCAGTTGCGAATACCACCAGGCAGCCTCGGGTGCTGGGGACAGTGTGCGGCGGCAGCAGGGCATGTGGGAGGACAACTGGGGGACAGCCACAGAAGGACAATGAGACTGCGGCCCTGGAAACCGTGCTAACTGTCCTTGGTGCATACCAGCAGAACCAGGGACAGATGGGCCAGGTCCATGAAGAACTGCGGGAACTCCGCCGGCTGCAGAGCTCCACACTTGCTTGGGACAACATGTTGAGTACATGGGCCAGTTTGTGGGTGTCCTGAGGGACATGCATGTGGCTCAAATCGCTGCCAACCCCCCCGTGGCCAGCCGGATGCTAGTCACACCACCTCAGCAGCAGCAGTCACACCACGGCGAATCCTCAGACACCTCTGAGCATGCAGCAGGTTCCCCCCAGGCCAAACGGCAGAGGGGGCGTCCGAAAAAGACCCCGGGAGGATCACGTGGCAAAGCACCGTGCCGTACCAGTTCTTTGAGCTACCGCTGATGTCACCACTGTAACACCGAGCATTGACTTTGTTGTAAATACGAATCCACATTGCCACAAGGATGGCAGTGTTCGGTTGGACTTTGGAACTCTACCATTGTGTGTTCTACCCTAACTATCCGTGTACCATCACTTTCCACTTCACCCCTCACCTGTCACTCATTTCAAAAGAAACACAACTCACAACAGTATGCCTTTGTGTCAAGAGCATTTTCATCACAGTAAGTAGCATGTTGACTCACATTGCAATGCATCCGAATATGTAAAAGCGAAAATCCATTGAGAGGGTGGAGGTACATGGAAAGACCCAAGGAAATAACAGTGCGTTGCCATATTATGGACCAACTGTAAAAGCACACCACGAGGCAACACTGTGCAATATGCATTACAGATAACACCGGCAAACACCATCAACATGGACAGCAGGGGGACTGGAGCACACGACTGCACCTCCCAACACAGTTTAGCCCTTAGCATCCTGGTAGATGCAGTTCAGTTGAAAAGCTTACTTCTGTTACCGTTGTCGTGTGTCACCAAGGTTGGTGCAGGTCAGTGCTGTGAATCTCTAGACACAGATGTGTCGCATTATCCTCCCACATCAGTAGGGGTAAGATACATTGTGATCGGTGCCTGCTGAGGAAGCTGCCAAAGTCTACTCGGGTCTCTGTACCTCTCCCTGCCCAACACAGGTGAAACACCTCAGTCACATGACAAGTAAGCATCATGACTGAACTGCATTTTCCAGAATGCCGAGGGGTGAACTGTGCTGGGAGGTGAAGCAGTGTGCTCACATCCCCCTAATGACATCATCATGGACATGACGGAAGTTGTCACAGAACACACAGCGCAGAACAATGAAATCCTTAGCAGTGTGCCCACAAGAGCCAGCATCACAACACATCCTGTCATGTGGACGATGGTGACATTGTCGCATTCACACACTCAAGTACTGTTGCCCAGGGATTTTCATGTGACATGTACGATCTAGGCATGTTTACCCACATGAACACCAGTCGCTGACAACATACCCACGCTAAATCTGTTTTACAACCGAAGTTAACTTCTCCTGAATGAGCACAACTGCTGTGGTCACAGGACAGGCATTGCATATATAGGAACTGTTGCATGCCGTGTTCCTTGCTGTAGCAATGTCCTCCTTACTCCCCAATATGTGATTGTGGATAGTCATTTGTGGCCTCACATTCCCACAGCAAAAGCATACTTCAAAAAGTGTGCAGGCACAATGGGCTTCTGTTTCAACATGTAGTCGCTCACACACCAGCCCTGAGACCTTCGAATTCCAGGTGCCATGACCGGCGGAGTTCCCGCAGTTCTTCATGGACCTGGCCCATCTGTCCCTGGTTCTGCTGGTATGCACCAAGGACAGTTAGCACGGTGTCCAGGGCCGCAGTCTCATTGTCCTTCTGTGGCTGTCCCCCAGTTGTCCTCCCACATGCCCTGCTGCCACGGACCTGTGGCGGCACCTTGCGATGCCGCCGCACACTGTCCCCAGCACCCGAGGCTGCCTGGTGGCATTCGCAACTGCGGGACGCACGATTCAGTCAGTGCTGAACATGGCACTCCCACTTTTTTCCGGGGGACTGACACAGAAATCATCGTAAGCCTCTGATACTGAAGGCCGTAGCACACTTTTTACAAACTTGTGGGCTCTGGCCTTGTCCCTTCGTTTCATGCTATTTTTGGAGTACTACCGGGTGTCATTCCTCCAATTTTCAGACTGCATTTAGCGGTTTGACATCACTACTTGTGGCTGTGCAGCTGAGCGCTGGTTCTAAGAGTGCTCTCACGCCATGTCTACCCATCCTGTGGTCCAGGCAAACCCCGGTCAGTTGCAACTGTACCGTGACCACATGCAGCTTCTCTTTGGATGTGTCCCATTAGCTGTGCTACGCATCAGTTATAGGCTAACCTTCCGCTATGCCTATTTCACCTGCGTGCAACCTGTGTTCTGTTGTCGATGATGCCCCTTTCACTGGGCCATGGATGTCTGCCTTTCCAACACATCCCTTGCTGCCCTGGAACATGAGCTGTGGGTGAGTCCTTTGTTGGTCCACGACCAGGACTGCTCCGGTGATACATGTTTGTGGGATGCCTTTCAATGTGTCAGACAGGCTGCCAGCTGCGCCTGTGCGTTTGTGCAAAGGCTCCTGTGCCATGCCTACATCGAACCTCTCCCAGGTTGCCATGGGATGCTCCTTTCATCCTCGTGGTGCGAGGAGCACAACTGTTCCTTCATACTGCTGGATTGGATGGCGGTCCTTTTTGCTGAAGATGATTTGGATCGTCTTTTGGAACTGATTGCCTTCGAAGCTGCCTGTGCCTTCTTGGATTCGTAATTACTTAACAGCAACAGGAACTGTTGGTGACTAATTCAATATCCTTTTACCTTTTTCACGCCTACTGACAGGAATTGTCATTCAGCTCTCTGACTTTTGCGCTGTCTGCATTAGCTTTGACTCTGCTGACCTCTGCAGTCTGTTTCGCTTGGTACCACAGACCTGAGCAAGGGGAAGCTGTCATCTGACTGACATGGACATTGTCGACTGGCATGAGCCCGGGTTCCATCATGCAGCTGTAGCGCACAAAATTTACATGGCGTAGTCGTTTTGCAAGTACCTTAGTATATGTCTGTCACATGAGAAGTGTCCGCAGAGCTTGTTCTCTGCGCGGTCCAGGAGTACTGTCTGCCCATTCCGTCCGTGGTCGGAGGACATTGTCCGTTGTCATTCTGTTCTGGTCAGGCCCTAGCACCCCGACTCAACAAAGTGTCACAGCTGCTAGAGGTCACGGGTGCCTTTTGGATGTCATGGGGAGGCGGGCTAGTTGCCCCACACTTGGAGAGTGATCCATCCAGTGATGAGAGCGACACAGCACATGGGATGTACATTTCACCATGTATTGGCTGAGGAATGGGGTCTGCTGACAAAAGCCCAAAGACCTGGGACATCTCATACAACTCCTCCCAGCAAGGGGTGGGGGGATATGCTCGTGGGGCTCCGTACAGAGGGATTATTGATTTGACATCTTGCTTCTTGTGATATGGATGTGTCACTATGGTAACTGTTTTTGTACTCATGCATTCTCAACTTATTGTGGCACGTATGTTGCATGTTTTGACACTGTAGTAAAAATGCACATTTCAAAGCGTTTCTTGTCTTCAACTTATCTACTTGTGTACACGCGCTTGAATTCCTCTGAGTGAGTAGGAGAGCTAGTGAGGCACTATAGCGATTGGGTCCTGTGCTCATGGGTGCTTCTGGGTGCTCGGTCCCTGCCTGCCCAAGTCCTCTAATCCTGTGCATAGTCCTGTATGTGTACAAAATGCCAGCAACAATTCTCAAAGTTTGTGAGACAACAGCAAGGCACACAGACACAGTAATAGTCGCTCATTGTTAACTTACACTCAACAGAAGTTGTTGACGATGAGCTGTTGATGCTGGTGAAGGCCTTCTTCCTCACCACTGTCATGGTCAGTGGGCATGTGTGGGTTGGGAGTGGGGGGCTTCTGCTGTTCATCGTCGTCCAGAATCAGGGGGATCCTTCTGCGCAAGGCCAGGTTGTGTAGCATGCAGCAGGCGGCTACCATCTGGCATACCTTCTGTGGTGAGTACATAAGTGCACCACCAGTCTTGTCCAGGCACATAAATCTTGAGTTCAGCTGTCCAAAAGTGCGCTCCACCACACGATGTGTCCTCCCATGTGCATCATTGTATAGGACTTCCCCCGGCGTTGTTGGATTCCGCAGTGGGGACAGCAACCATGGACGATTGGGATACCCAGGGTCACCTAGTTGTGAGACATACAGGCAAACAGTGTGATCTGAATATGTGATTTGAGCCGCATGTCACACATACATCACAGTCATTGACACAGACCACTCACCAACAAGCCAGGCCCGCTCGGGGTACAGATTGGCCATCAATTGGGGTATGGTACTGTTCCGCAAGATGTGGGAGTCATGTGCCGAGCCAGGATACTGTGCACACACGTGTGGGATGATCTGATCCGCCTGGCATACCACTTGATGGAGTGGTAGTGTTTGCGGTTCCTATAGATGTGTTCACTTGCCTGTGGTGGAACGTGGGCAATGTGGGTACCATCAATGGCTCCCATAACATTTGGAATGCCACCCAGGTCATAGTACTCCCCCTTCACAGCTGCCAATTCATCCCTCCTCGGGAAGTGGACATGTCTGTCCTTGTAAAGCATTGATGCTGACAGGACGTCATGCAACTCCATGTTGAACATGGGCTGTGACATCCCACCGGCGCTGGCCACAGTGTACTGGAAAGACCCAGTAGCGAAGAAATGCAGTACAGCCGTAACCTTCACTGTAGCTGACAATGCAGCCGGATATATTCTTTTGGGCTTCAAATGGGCCTCCAACTGGGCACATAGGTTTCGTAGTGTGTGGCGATCCAAAAGGAATTTCCTTATGATTTTGTTGTCCTCCATCGTCGCCAGGTCGGAAGAAGGGTGGTCTCCTCCTACGTATGTCAGGGTACACAAGCATGGGCTGAGTTATAGATGAGATGTGGTGAACAGCTTACCCAGAGACTCACACAATCACAACATTGACAGGACTCATGGTCACGTAAAATGCACAAGTGACCTGCATTCAGACGTTGTTTTTCTTCACTCACTTGACATACTGACACTACGACATCCAAAGAAGTCGATGTGTATGGCATATAGAACACTGCTACATCAAGGATGAGCTGCCCTGTGGTTGGATGGCACAGCACTAGTGTTTCCCAGCATCAGTGCTGAGTTGCATGTAGCTGCTGTCACTGCACGACCGCAAGCTTTAGTCCCACAATACACACCAACATTACGGGATGAGGGCAGTGAGTGTCATCTGGACAACACAACATGGATATACAGCACGGTGGACAGACACATGTGGACATTATGGGGTCAGTCCTGCGTGAGTGTGTGAGGAATTTGCGTAACAGACATTGCAATGTCCACCTGAATGAGGCACAAATGCACATTGATTGTGTATACATGCCCACATGGCTGACAATGACCGATGATGTCGGTCAGGGCTATGTTTGGTTGTTCCACGTGTGAACTCCTATGACGTGTGTGAGTACATTTGCAGGCAATGGCAGCTAGGCACACTGCATTCCAACACAGTACGTGTGTTGGGGTGCTAGGGATTACAAGTCTGTCTGATTTGCAGACAATGGACACCTCTGATTGTCTGCTTACGTCACTGGCCCTTCACAAGACGACCCCTGGCCAAGGGACGCCAGTCAGATGTCAAGGGATATACAAGCGATGTTCACAGGTTGGATGTTTCATTATACAACATTGGTACAGTGCAAGGGACCTTTGTCTTTTTTGACTCCTTCCCTCATTTCAGCCCATGCTGGCCCGAGGCCTGACAATGTCTGTAATTTCACTCTCCTTTTCTTGGACATAACATGTGTGCGAGGACTTGACTCAAAGGTCACACTCTCTCATGTGTAGTGACCAGCTGGTCACTGTTCTAGTTGTTCTGATGCACCAGTCACTCCCAGAGGGCTGGCTTACCCAGGTGGGCCTCGCACTTTGCATTTGGCAGGTTGCCACATTCATCGTGGTGCAGCCACGCTTGCTGGGAGTTGTAGTTGTTCAGGGGTTGCATGCGTGGAGATGTTTGGTATGTGCCTCTGCTGTTGTGCGCAGCGGTGTCTCGTCTGCTGGAGGTGTAGCAGGTAGAGCAGCGGAGAGGCCTGTGGCGCAGGATCCATGGCGGCTCCGGTGGTTTGGATGGGTTCTGTATCGGCTCTTCCTCTCCGTTGTTGTGTTTCCGCCATCCGCAACGTGGTGGTTTTTACGCGGCGGTAGGAAGGGCTGTTTGCCACATCGTAATCTGGTTGGCAGACGGAACGTGTTTCCGCACGCCGGTCTCACTCTGTTGGCTTCATCCACCACCATTGCGTACGCAAGAAACTTGCGGAGCCTGACAGACCGCGGCGGACGGAATACGGCCTCTGTTGAACCATTGTAATTCGGTGGTCGCAATGACCGCATCCGGAGCGGGGAAATGAACCTTTTCCGCCACCGCCACCAGTGTGGATGGGCTTCTGTCCGTCATCGTAATGAGCCTCATAGTTTGGAGTGGGAATAGTAAATTATAAATGTTTAGTGTCCAGCACCTTCCCTGAGTTAATATAGTTTTGAGTGGGAATAATAAATTATATATGTTTAGTGTCCAGCACCTTCCCTGAGTTAATATATTTTGGAGTGGGAATAGTAAATTATATATACAGAGGGCCTGATTCTGATGCGGGTTGGAAAGCTTCCCGACCGAATCGGTTTGGAAATGGTTTCCGACCCACTCGGATCGGGAGAGTCCGACCGACGGAGTACGATGCATCCGGATGCTTCCAGATACGATTTGGTTGGACTCCCATTGACTTCAATGGGAGCATATGTTCCTAACCGCATCATAATTGGGCCCTGGGTCGGGAAGACACGTTCCCGATCCGATTTGGAAGGAGCAAATGCAATTAGGAGGCCTTCCTAACCGCATCAGAATCAGGCCCTAGGTGGGAATGCTTTCCTAACCGCATCAGAATCAGGCCCTTAGTGTCCAGCACCTTCCCTGAGTTAATACAGTTTGGAGTGGGAATGGTAAATTATATATGTTTAGTGTCCAGCACCTTCCCTGACTTTTTCTAGTTTGGAGTGGGAATAGTAAATTATATATGTTTAGTGTCCTTCACCTTCCCTGAGTTAATATAGTTTGGAGTGGGAATAGTACATTATATATGTTTAGTGTCCAGCACCTTCCCTGACTTTTTTTACTAGTTTGCAGTGGGAATAGTAAATTAAATAAGTTTAGTGTCCAGCACCTTACCTGAGCTAATATAGTTTGGAGTGGGAATAGTAAATTATATATGTTTAGTGTCCAGGACCTTCCCTGAGTTAATATAGTTTGGAGTGGGAATAGTAAATTATTTATGCTTAGTGTCCAGCACCTTCCCTGAGTTAATACAGTTTGGAGTGGGAATGGTAAATTATATATGTTTAGTGTCCAGCACCTTCCCTGAGTTAATATAGTTTGGAGTGGGAATAGTAAATTATATATGTTTAGTGGCCAGCACCTTCCCTGAGTTAATATAGTTTTGAGTGGGAATAGTAAATTATATATGTTTAGTGGCCAGCACCTTCCCTGAGTTAATATAGTTTGGAGTGGGAATAGTAAATTATATATGTTTAGTGTCCAGCACCTTCCCTGAGTTAATATAGTTTGGAGTGGGAATAGTAAATTATATATGTTTAGTGTCCAGAACCTTCCCTGACTATTTCTAATTTGGAGTGGGAATAGTAAATTGTATATGTTTAGTGTTCAGCACCTTCCCTGACTTTTTCTAGTTTGGAGTGGGAATAGTAAATTAAATAGGTTTAGTGTCCAGCACCTTCCCTGAGTTAATATAGTTTGGAGAGGGAATAGTAAATTATATATGTTTAGTGTCCAGCACCTTACCTGAGCTAATATAGTTTTGAGTGGGAATAGTAAATTATATATGTTTAGTGTCCAGAACCTTCCCTGACTATTTCTAATTTGGAGTGGGAATAGTAAATTGTATATGGTTAGTGTTCAGCACCTTCCCTGACTTTTTCTAGTTTGGAGTGGGAATAGTAAATTAAATAGGTTTAGTGTCCAGCACCTTCCCTGAGTTAATATAGTTTGGAGTGGGAATAGTAAATTATATATGTTTAGTGTCCAGCACCTTACCTGAGCTAATATAGTTTTGAGTGGGAATAGTAAATTATATATGTTTAGTGTCCAGCACCTTCCCTGAGTTAATACAGTTTGGAGTGGGAATGGTAAATTATATATGTTTAGTGTCCAGCACCTTCCCTGACTTTTTCAAGTTTGGAGTGGGAATAGTAAATTATATATGTTTAGTGTCCTTCACCTTCCCTGAGTTAATATAGTTTGGAGTGGGAATAGTAAATGATATATGTTTAGTGTCCAGCACCTTCCCTGAGTTAATATAGTTTTGAGTGGAAATAGTAAATGATATGTTTAGTGTCCAGAACCTTCCCTGAGTTAATATAGTTTGGAGTGGGAATAGTAAATTATATATGTTTAGTGTCCAGCACCTTCCCTGAGTTAATATAGTTTGGAGTGGGAATAGTACATTATATATGTTTTGTGCCCAGCAGTTTCCCTGAGTTAATATAGTTTGGAGTGGGAATAGTAAATTGAATAGGTTTAGTGTCCAGCACTGAGTTAATATAGTTTGGAGTGGGAATAGTACATTATATATGTTTAGTGTCCAGCACCTTCCCTCAGTTAATATAGTTTGGAGTGGGAATAGTAAATTATATATGCTTAGTGTCCAGCACCTTCCCTGAGTTAATATAGTTTTGAGTGGGAATAGTAAATTATACATGTTTAGTGTCCAGCACCTTCCCTGAGTTAATATAGTTTGTAGTGGGAATAGTAAATTATATATGTTTAGTGTCCAGCACCTTCCCTGAGTTAATATAGTTTGGAGTGGGAATAGTAAATTATATATGTTTAGTGTCCAGAACCTTCCCTGACTATTTCTAATTTGGAGTGGGAATAGTAAATTGTATATGTTTAGTGTTCAGCACCTTCCCTGACTTTTTCTAGGTTGGAGTGGGAATAGTAAATTAAATAGGTTTAGTGTCCAGCACCTTCCCTGAGTTAATATAGTTTGGAGTGGGAATAGTAAATTATATATGTTTAGTGTCCAGCACCTTACCTGAGCTAATATAGTTTGTAGTGGGAATAGTAAATTATATATGTTTAGTGTCCAGCAGTTTCCCTGAGTTGGTATAGTGTAGAGTGGGAATAGTAAAAATTAGTTCTTTATTTTGGGGTAAGGATAGTGATAAAAATGTATGTTTAAGTAGTAATAGTATTTTATATATGTGTATTAAAAAAATTAATTTATGTCTGACAATTAATTTAAGATAAACATTTTATTGTAAATACAGAAAAAAATTAATATAGGAATTAAATACAAAACAATATTTATATTTTATTTATGTCTTTATTTTCATTCAAAGACAAGCAAAGAAATAATATGTATTTTTTTATTAACATTGTTTGATATATATATATTGTCATACAGAGAAATAATAATACATTTTTTATTTTTGGATACATTGCATATTTAGTACATATTTAAACATAAACATATAATATTTAAGTAAAGTCAGCGTGAAACATTTTTAGGTTTTTTATAATGGTGAACTTGGTACATAAGTAAATGTTTTACAAATAAAAGATGTAGTTGTCCACTGGCTGTTATAAAAAAATTAATACATATTTTTTGGGTAACAGTTATAGAATATTTATTTACATTGTAAATATGCATTACATAATTACATATAGTGTACATTTTTAATTAAAAAAATTACAATTTTTTTGATTGTATAATTTTGTTATATTTTTGCATATTTTCTAATAAATATTATTATATTTTGTATAATATTTAAATTGTAAATACAAATAAAATTATCAAGGTAAGAAAGCATTTTGAAAAAGAAAAATATTTTTAACATTAATACATTTTTTTACATTTTTAGCAAGCAGTACAATTCTTTTCAACATATTGGTAATTTAACATTTTATTTTAATGTATAATAATAAATATTATTTATTTTCTAATATTTACGATTATAATTTAACATTTTTAAACAGCAAAGAAAAAACATTTTGTACATTAGTAATATTAAATAGTATTTTTTAGACTTTTTTTGTATTACATTTCTAAAGTACATTGAGTTTAATGTAAAAAAGTCTCTTTATTATTTCAATTAGGTAGTCATTTTCTAAACTAAGGGGTCGATTCCGATTCCGTTTGTAAAGTGAACCGACCGACACGTCCCGGGATAAAGTACCGACCGACACGTCTCGCCGCCGTACGACCCGCGCAGTACGATGGAAAGCCTGTGAATCCCAACCGACTCACCCGAATATGAAGCGGACGACGGAGCCGTACGGAAAAATAGCCTCCGGCCGGAAAAAGCCCTAGAGCAGTACCGTCCGACACGTTCCCGGAACGGAGCCGAGCGACACGTACCCGTGACGTACGAGTTGCAAAGTACGATGCCATACGTGGGAAACAAGAACGACTCGCATGGAGCACAAGCCGCACGACCGACACGCACACGATACAAACACTCAAACCAACGGACTCCGCCCGCGACCGACTCGAACTTCCGCGAGCGAAACGAACGCCCACGACCGAGTCGAACGCCCATTGACCGAGTCGCACACGACATACACAACACAGCATAACAACAGCGTGAAAGGCTCGGAGAAGCCTGTACGACTCACCAGCAGCGTCCGGCACGGTCAGAAGAACATCTCGTACACACACACACAAACAACAGCTGACCAAACACAAAAAAAGGACCAAACAAGCACTGACAACGAAAATATATTTAAAAAAAAAATCAATTAAGAGAGACACACCCACAACTCAACATATTTAAAGGCCACCAATCACTCCCATGAGCCATTGCCATTTCCTGAGTACCTCCACACACACAACTCTGCTGACACACACCATTGCCATCTCACCAACAGCATTCACACACACACACCCACAAACCTCACTTGCACCCTCACACACACACACACCAATCACCACCACCACCACCCCCCCAAACCCCCCATCCACCCCACCCTC
The DNA here is from genome assembly GCA_963921515.1 of Calotriton arnoldi. Taxonomy (NCBI): domain Eukaryota; kingdom Metazoa; phylum Chordata; class Amphibia; order Caudata; family Salamandridae; genus Calotriton; species Calotriton arnoldi. The sequence goes on along the minus strand of CAWUFW010000269.1, from coordinate 2,578,324 downwards.
ACCACCAACACCACCCCCCACTACCCCAAACCCCCATCCACTCACCCCTCACCATCACCAACCCCCCCACAACCACAATTCCCCCATCCACCCCCTCACCACTACCACCACCACCACCACCACCCCCAACACCAGTACCCCAACCCCCCCATCCACCCCCCCTCACCACAACCACCACCACCACCACCATGCCCCCCAAGAAGAATCCAAAGTTCACAGATAGTGAGTTGACAGTGCTGGTAGATGAAATCATCAGAGTAGAGCCACATTTGTTTGGCACATTGGTACAGAAGACCCCCATGTCCCAGAAGGCCAAGATGTGGGAGAGAATCGTCAACAAGGTGAACGCACAAGCACCTTGTTTGCGCACAAAGGACGACTGCCAGAACAGGTGGTATGATGTGCGCAGGAGGGTCAAGAAGCTGCTGGAGAAGGACCATAAGCTCAGCAAGCACACCGGCAGCGGCCCCCTGCCAAACCCGTTTACTTCCGGTCCTGGGAGGAGAAGGTGCAGGCCATCTTACCACCGGAGAGCATACATGGTCTGACTGACATCCCAGAGCCTGGTGAGTACACAAATAAGAGACTCAAGATTGTGGGGCCATGTACACATGTCACCGTCAAGGGGACAGGCAAAACAACTTCCGTCAACAAAGCCACAGTAACACAAACAAAGTCATCCCTACAGCCATATGCCTGGCACAGCAACACAACACCTGCCATCTCATACCAACATTGAACTATGTCATCACGTGTACAAACCTAGAAAACATCAGAGCAACTCAGTGCCACAAAACCCCAACAGACACTGCCACACAGTCTGCCACCACTGTCACACCACCTCACAGGGAACCTGACCCACAGGAAGGAAGCTCAGGGATGTTGGGGAAGTCAGTGTAGCCAAAAGCATGATGGGAGTTGTAGTCACAGCCAATAGCCCCCTCACAAATGGACCAACAACACCACTTCTAACCATGCGCACCTCACAGGCAGTGGAAATGTACCCTCAAGATGGCTGACACTGGGTCCTGCTGTGGGGAGCACAAGGCCCTGATGGGCTATGTGCACATACCAAATGCAGGACCCTGATGCCTGACATCCTGAAAGTCAACTGCCACTCCCTGCAAGGGAAGCATACACAATAGTGGCCCATCTGGCCATGGAGGGAGAAGCACTGCCAGCTCTGACCATGCCCACCACCATGTGCTGTCACAAACCCCTCAACACAAACTCCACACAACTCACCTGGGAGAAGGCATTTACCCACACTTCATGCAAACAACACCCAAAACCCACCATACTGGCTACTGCTGTGTGACGTACAGGGACTGTTGCCACTTGTGTACAACCACCACTACACCACTGACTCACAACCTCAACATCAACCCACACTCACCGACATTGAAGCATGTCTCTGTGTGAATTGCCTGGCCCCTGGGGGAGGAGGAGGTACTGCAATGACACTGAAAACCATTGAGGCAGCTGCAAATCACATCTATCCAGCAAAAACTAACAGCAGCCCTGTGAACACACACTGCCAAACCAAAGAGCAGGGCAAGATGGCTGACACATGGATACAATGTATGAGTAGGCTGCTAGTCACACACACGCATCGACCAACCCAATCACAGTCACACTGCCAGCTATTGCAAATGTACCTTTGCACTCAACCTCCGGGGATGCAGTGTCCCAGGGACCCCTCTGGCCTGGACAGGTAGGCGCGGATTGTAGTTGACAAGTGCAGAAATGCAGACCTACCACAGAGACCCAAACACACAGCAACTCACATACACAGCAGTGACAGGGGACACCTGACTGACTACAATGGACCTACCAACATCCCTCACACTGTAGCATGCTGACATACACTCAAACACCCGTTGTCAGCCACATGAAACGCAGACATTGTCCAGAATTGTAGGCATCATCCACACCACACAGCACTCACTGACATGGACACTGGGGACACAAGGACTAACATGGGCTGCACTGGAGCAGGCATGCAAGTCACAGCTGAAGCAACCGAACACACACCTCTGGTCACGACTCTAGTAAAGAAAGACAGCCGCAGCGAACAGTCCATACCACCATGGAGGACATTGACATCACAAAGCATGTGTGCAAACACAAAACTCACACACAACTCCATTAGCAACAGTGACACCATCACCTGTGTGAAATGGGATGTGGACTGGGGACACAGACAACACAGAAGAGAACATCAGGACAACCCGGGCATGCTGGACTGTGACCAGGTTGTGCAGACACACTAATGTGATGCACATTGACTGACACAAACTGGCATCACACATGCCCCAAACAGAGATCCCAAACTAGGTGCCTTTGCAAGGATGCCAGCGTCAAAGCACAAATGTTGACAGGGATGAAACACCTGTGTCAGGCATGTGTCAGCACCAGTGCAGGATTGGCACAGTACAATCCAGCGTGCAATTAAGATGCCAATAGGCAGACAGCTAGACTTGACAACCAAAGTGCCTCAGGGTGTCAGGTGAATGCACCACACTAATGGAAATCTCCTACAGTGACAAAGTAGGATGATGCAATGGACAGGCATGCAACACCAACCACAGTGGCCAATGTCATGTGTATGAACCATTGATGTCCATGAATACATCACTAACATTGTGTCTTCCTTCCAAACACAGGGGCAGATGTGGACTCAACCACAGACGAGGAAGAGTCCCAGTCCCAGGCTCCGGTGGACCCACCTGGCTCCGGTGGCGCACAGTCTCACACCTCGTCGGACGACACCCAAGCTGGCCCCTCCGGTCTCGGCCCTCATGCAGCCCCTCGGCAACATTCACCTGCCCCCTTGAAACCACCCCTGCAACTGCTGATACACCGCAAGCCACCCCTGCCAACACGGACAGACCCACCGAACCATCAGACGGCACAGAGTCACAGGGCACCAGGGCACCTGACAACAGCAACAACATCCAAGGTCCCCTGTGACACCTGTGCGGAACACCACAGGTGCTGGCCGTGTGGCGAGGGTGGTGGGAGGGGTGGGAGGCCGAGTAGAGGCTCCACTGAGGGTGCGGGTCTGCAGGATGACACCCACCTGGAACGCATCATGGATGCGTACCAGGAGAGCACCGGAGGGTTCAGCCAGGTAGTGGGGATCCTCACGGACATCAAAGAACAGCAAGCTGCCCACCATGCCCGCTTGGACTCCCACATGTCCCGTGTTGAAACACACCTGTCAAATATGGAGTCCAAGTGGGATACCATGGAAGATATAGCAGTGGTGCACCGGGAAATGTTGACCTGCCTCCGCCAGATCAGCACCAACTTGAGCCCACCTCCCTGTGCGACGACTACATCTCGGGCAACAACATCTGCCACTGCCACAGGGAGTGAGGGGGTCTGGTGGAAGCCCCGTGCACGGCAGCAGCCTGCAGGTGAGACTCCCCTGAGAAGAAGAAGAGGGGTCGTCCGGTGAGGAACAAGTGAGACGAAGATGCCCATGCACATCCCCCAGGAAACCAACACCTGTTCTGGACAGTGACCTTTGTGTGCAAACCGTTCACCTTGTTGTACGACATCGTACTCCCCACATGACATGGAGGGTCTGAGTTGGAACAATGTGCTTAATGACTGTGGACTGTACTCTAGACATTTCATCTACCAACACTCCTAACTTGTTATCTGTGAACTTTGGATTCTAAAGCCAACGGACAACACTCCCAATCCTGAGCACCATCCCCACTTATGTGCTAATAAATTCACCTAAACACAAGACGTGACTCTGTGGTGATTGAGAGGTTGCCAGTGGCATGTAGATCTGGATGTGCTGAAGAACACTGTGCATGCAAACCTGTACTGTGATGAGTACACTGTCATGTCAGTCAGGCCAATGTGCCACATATGTGGGAGACACCCCACCAGGTCTACTTTACACATGCCCATCACGTCCAACCAATTCATTGCCAACATCAATGTTGACAAGCAAGCCTGTGGTATGCACAAACTACACAGCCAACCTGAGTCAGTGGTGACAGGCCCACAAGTGCAGTACATCAATGTCAGTCTGATGTGTAGGCACAAGCAACACACATCAGAAGGTGCAGCACAGTTTATTGTCAGGCAATTGCCACATGTCCCTTATTACACACATGCAAGCTAGCAACACCTGACAGTGGGCACACGGTCACCAAGTGGATAACTACGGAAGTCCTGGGGTGCCTGGCACATCACTCGTCGGGACACTAACGACTCCATCCTGGCAGTGGAGCATGGGCATCAGGGGTCTCTGTACACCAAACAACAGCCACAGTACCCTGTGAAGGACAGACAGAAACACAATTGTTAACACTGCATGACGCCATACAACTGCAACACACATGGCAAACACAAATCACAGACTACACCACCCCAAAATACTAAACATCACACAACTGGTGGGGAGTACAGGTAAACTGGATGGACACATCACTGCAGGCATCCACACAAGTAGCACACAGCCACACGCAAGGTGCACCACACACACAAAACATGCACACACAACACATTTACAACACATCACTGTATACTCACATTCAGGAGAAGAAGTTGTTGATGAGCTGTGTGCGGACATCCTCCGCAGCCTCATCATTGCTACTGGCATCCTGGCCCAGGCCAGGATCCTCCACAGGTGGCGGGTGTTGGTCATTGTCATCCTGGATGAGGGGCAACTCCCTTCGCACTGCCAGATTGTGCAGCATGCATGCTACGATGATGATCCGGCACACCTTAGCAGGGGCATACGGGAGGGCACCTCCTGTCTTGTCTAAACACCTGAAGCGGCTCTTCAGGAGTCCAAATGTCCGCTCTATCACCCTCCTGGTACGACCATGTGCCTGGTTGTAGCGCATCTCGGCTGGTGTCACAGGGTTCCTCAGGGGTGTCAGCAACCATGGCATGTTGGGATATCCAGAGTCACCTACATACAAACACATGCACATTAGAGGAGTTGGAGAAAAACAGGTAGCACACAATTGGCAGGCACACACAATGAGGAAAAGTCAGTACACACCAACAAGCCAGGCACGTAGATTCTGCATCCGTGACATCAGTCTAGGGACACGACTACTCCTCATCACATAGGCATCATGCGCAGACCCAGGGAAACGGGCACACACATGGGAGATTGTCATGTCCGCCAAACAAACCACCAGAGCATTGATGGAGTGGAAATGCTTGCGGTTCCTGTATGGCAGCTCATGTGCCTGTGGTGGCACCAAAGCCACATGTGTCCCGTCAATGGAGCCTATGACATTGGCATCCTCCCCAGGGCATAGAAGTCACCCTTTATGTCTGCAAGTCGTTGGGGTGTGGGGAAATACATGTACAGGTCCAGGAAATGTAACATGGCCTCCAACACATCCCGAAGCACCCGACTGAACATTGTCTGCGACATCCCTCCACCAGAAGACACAGTGTACTGGAAGGTACCCGTCGCAAAGAAATGAAGGGCTGCCATCACCTTCACCTTGGGGGTCAGTGCCGTTGGGTATGGCCGGCCAGGTTGCAGGTGTGGGCCCAACTGCCCTGCCAACTCCTCAATCACTGCCCTGGTGAAACGGTACTTTCTGATGGACTCACGTTCCACCATCGTTGCCAGGTCCGGGAATGGCCTAGGTACATTTGGGGCCCTGCAGTACAGACAGAAACAAAGGATGAAGGCACACCCTCCAGCAATGTCACAAAGCCACAGCAACACAGCCCATCATAAACAAACAGATAACACAATGAGCTGAGGTGGTTGCCACAGGTTACAGACACTAATGTCCCATACATGGCATCAACGCACATTGAAGCCCAAGATGTGCACATGACAGGGCCCCTGTTGTGCCATGACAAAGCAATGGGCCCTAGCACAGTACATCTGCCCTGTTGCCACCTACCACACAAAGCCCACAGTGACTAGTGAGGACTGATATTTTCTCCACATCACAGCTCCCTGACTGACAGTTACACAGGCATGATGTGACGTATCGTTGACATTACACACAACAAGCATGTTAGCCACAGTCCATGTGCCCTGTCGTCACAAGTGGACATATGTAGGTGTCTGTGCCACCCCCACACAACAACACTGTGCATGTACAAACCAATGTGATGTGTGGATCAGCTCACATTGGATCACACCACATGCACACAGATAGTGTATGGACATCACAATGTCGACACTGGTTCACCCTGCGTTGAAGCTACTAACACTGATGAGACAGGGTACATGTGACACGACACACACGCACATCCTGGCTGGGACTGTGTCCATTGCCAATGTCCTGTACTGCATTGCTGCACCCCCTGTGGCAATGGGCACACCACACATGTATGTGTCCACCCACATCCGGGTCCAGCCTGGGAGTGCTTGTCAACAAGTGGCACACGACCAAACACATCCTGTGCCCCCAGACACACACATAAGAGGCAGCCATACATGACTGGAGACACACTGTGGCACAGGCAGTGGTGCCATTGGTGTGCCCCATAGTCCCTAGCTAGTGACAGAGGATGGCATCTGTCAGGAATTGACAGCAAGGCTGACCGACACGTTCAATGTCCCCAAAACCCAAATAACTTGTTCGGACCGAGCCGTGCGCATGTCAGGGACATACATTACAATGGCGACGGACGCGTGTGACGCGTCGGTCGTGCATGACAGAGCCGCGCGCATGTCAGGGACACACATTACAATGGCGACGGACGCGTGTGACGCGTCGGTCGTGCATGACCGAGCCGCGCGCATGTCAGGGACACACATTACAATGGCGACGGACGCGTGTGACGCGTCCGTCGTGCATGACCGAGCCGCGCGCATGTCAGGGACACACATTACAATGGCGACGGACGCGTGTGACGCGTCCGTCGTGCATGACCGAGCCGCGCGCATGTCAGGGACACACATTACAATGGCGACGGACGCGTGTGACGCGTCCGTCGTGCATGACTCGAGCCGCGCGCATGTCAGGGACACACATTACAATGGCGACGGACGCGTGTGACGCGTCCGTCGTGCATGACCGAGCCGCGCGCACGTCTTGCCCATTGAATCTGATGGAGACGGGTGTGTGTTGCCATTCAAAATCCGCGTAGTACAGTCATTTGCCGGGCCCTGCACCCTCATTGGCCATGAGCTGTCATGGTGATGGACGCGGATCTGATATTTGAACGAGGCGTGTGCAGGAAATTCAGTTGGAGTCGTACAACATTGTTGCAATTGCCAGTGTGTCATGGAGGTGATGTTTTAAATGATGCTGAAGGCGTGTACGAGTCGTGCTATCCCATGGATTGGCCTAATTCATAGGATGCAAGCTTTTGGACCTATCCCTTTGTACCCCAGGGCAGACATGCCTCCACAGCACAGATATAAGGCTGCCTGGCCCCCAGAGAACCCACTTGCCTGCACCACATGCTACTGGAGCACATCAAGATCATCACTGCTGCTGTCTCTGCTTCCTCTGGCTTCAATGATGGCACGTACTGTGGAGAGGGCCCCAGCCTTCAGTGAGGAGGAGAACCAGGCCCTGCTGGACGGGCTCCTGCCGCAGTACACCAAGCTCTATGGGAAACCAGGGGAGCAGGTGAGTGTGCTGTCCACTGCTTTGCTAATTGTGCTACTGGTCTGACCAGCAGCAGCATTAGTGTGTACACCAGTGGCTTGGTTGCCCACTGACTACTGCTCTTGCCACAAATGGGGCACCCACATGTACTGCACAGTTGCAGTGCAGTGCAAGGTGTATTGTCACTAGGTCCCCTTTCCAGGCAATGTCTCAAAGCTGTGAGTGCTGGACACCGGTCCCTCAACCATAGTTGCACCACCTGTGTACCTCATTAGCCTTGCTGATGCCCACATGTGTGACTGCCTGTGTGTTGCACTAATATGTTGCCAGTGTAGTAATGTCCTCTGCACTTTGTCATCCTCACAGGTTGCTGCCCAGAAGAAGCATGATATCTGGAGGAGCATCGTCCGGGCAGTGAGATCCGTGGGGGTCTACAGGCGCAGGATCCGCAACTGCCAAAAGAGGTGGCAGGACCTTCGGGGCTGGACCCGGAGGATCGCACGGGTCCAGCTGAAGCTGTCGCCTCCACGCAGGAGGGGCGGACACCGGACCCTGACCCCCCACATGCTCCGGATCCTGGCGGTGGTCTTCCCGGACCTGGATGGGCAGCTGAAGGCCAGACAGCATCAAGGAGGGGGTGAGTACATCACTGCACTGTGTGCTGTGTCTGACATGCTATGTGCCCCCTCTGGCCTGGTAACACCTCAACAGTACATTGTTCAGTTAGTCCAGGACCCATGTCCCTCTCTGGTGACTTGCCCCCTTCTCATCTGTTTGCCAGGTGTTGCTGTTTCTGTCTGGGCATAGTGTCACGTGGGAACTGTGCCCTTACATGTGAAGGTGCATGGGATGTGGGCCAGCATTGCTTCAGGGGACTCAGTGTTGTGCTTCAAGGGTGGGACCATTGTACAGTACATGCCAGGGTCCTGGTATTTATCTGCATGTACTCCTGTCATGTGGCCAATTGACAGCTCGGGCTCACCACATGTGCCTGGGGCATTCGGCACACACCCATGCTGCTGGTTGGGTAAACTGTTGGGGCCTCTGGAGCATGTACCTCAAGTGTGTCACATATGCACAGCCACCTGCCTACTGTCCATGGCTATCACCTGTTCCACGTAGAGCAGGACAGTCATGGCTAGTCCAGGGCATGCTACAGTCTGTACTCCCACTCCCGTGTCTCGGTTGGCACTTTGTGCCAGGTGAACAGTTCCCTCAGGTGTCTGCCCCTGTGTCATTGTGCTGTGGCACCGTTGTCAGGCCCACTGGTGTGTACATGGGTTTGGGGTCAGCATGCAATCTGAGATGTGCCCATGTGAGACAATACCTCTGTGACATGTATGGATGTGATGACTTGACCGTGCACAATGGTGCCTGCAACCGGGTAGTTCCAGCAGCTGGGTGTCTTTCACAGCAGCGTGCGAGTTGCTCAGCTTCAGAGTGCCCTGTCCCATGTCTCTCATGCGTCCAATGGATCTGGGGTGGGCACATCAGAATCCAGACGCTGTTGTTACTGTGGATGGTAATGTGTAGTTGTCAGCTACAGAGTTTGCAGGCCCCATGTCTTGGGAATGTGACACAGTGGTGACAGTTGTTGTAGGGCTGCCCTGCCCCCTGTGACTGGAGACTGTGATGTATGATCTCACAGGCATGGCTGAGCCATGGGACTACACTTCCTAGGGGTGATCCAGCAGGAGTGTGTCATGTGCAACATGCACTCCATTGTGCCAAGGTATGCAGGACTTGCGAGGATCAGGATGTCTGGTGCATGTACTCAGCCCCAGCCTCTCAGATGCAACACTGGCCATCCCTACGTCCAGGCAAATGTACAGGTCCATTGTCAGCAGATGTGATGTGTGCATGTTGACAGACCACTAGGTATTTTCAGGTCTTGTCAAGTGATGGGTAGGTGGTGCATGTGTCTGCAGTGGGGTGTAGGGATCCTACATGCGCAAGACAGATGGGTGCAAGGGCAGGAGGGATGTGAATGCCATGCTCGACTCTCAGACTAACCATTGGCCTATGCAAATCTGTGTGAGCACTCCTAGCAAAGTTCAACTGATTGATGCCCGCACTTGGCCACTGATGTGCTGTACTTTCTGTGGTGTGTGTGGTCAGTGCAGATGACTAATGTGTTTTCATTCTATTTTCCCTGTGCAGATACAGACACGGACACAGAGGGAGACCGCTCCACGGACCAGGGGGAGCCAGAGAGCCAGACTGGGTCGGAATTTGAGGAGTCGGAGGGACCCAGTGGCACGGAGGGCAAGGGAGTGAGTCTGTGGGCTCCTCGGCAAACACCACCGCAGCTGAGGACCACAGCAGCAGTGACGGGGACTTCCTTGTGGAGGCGGGTGGCAGCAGCCACCATCCAACAGCTGTTGAGGTTGTCCCCGCCCCCACCATCACTGCCCTCCCCATGGCTCCCACATCTAAGGTCCGTGGAGGCGCCCGTGTTCATGGGCATGTCTCCTTCCAGTCAGGCACCGCACCCCCTACCCCTGTGTCCCCTGCAGCCCTGAGTGAGGAGTCTGTCAACCTGCTGCGGCAGATCCATGTGGGGCAGTCATCCATGCTGCGTGTCTTCCATGTGCACACGGGTCTGTTGAACCAGCTGGTGTCGTACATGGAGGGCATGTCATCATCCATGTCTGCCCTACAGAGGACCAGTCAGGGCATGGCCTCCTCACTGACGGCAGCAGTGTCCCTCCTCCAGCAGTCCCTCCCCCTCCTGCCCCTGCCCCATCCCCTACTCCCAGCCCCCTACCTGTCCAACTCACACACACACCTGCACCATCATTGCACACAACAGACCCAGGCACTACACACCCCCCCAAGCCAAAATCTAAACATGCACGCACGCATACTCAGGGGACTGATAATACACTCACCGGGGATGGGTCAGACACACACACACATGCATCCACAGGCACTCCGCAGTCCTCCGATGCCTCACCCTCCACAGCCCCTTCCACGGCCCCTTCCACTGCCTCAACTGCATCCCCAGCTGCAAAGAGGCTCTTCCTGGTCGACCTCGGACTCTTCCCCACTGATCCATCCACACCAGCACACAAGGGGAAGAGGGGGTCCGGCCACACAGAGGGGGGTGTCCCTCGCCCCCAGACACCCTCCCCCAGGCGCAGGCAGGCTGAGACACCACGCCGCAGGTCCCCCCGCACACGGAAGAGCAAGACCCCACCACGGCCCAACACTCCACCAGACAGTCTCCACCCACCATCCCCCAGGCTCCCACTCCACAGGTCCCACCACCACACCCTGCCCCAGGTTCACCCACCCACCGCTACCGCATCCCCAAGATGGTCAGGCCTTCCCCCCTGCCTCTTGCTCTTCCAGCACCCCACACCCCACTCAGCCTGTGTGTGGCACTGCTGTGGAGGGCGTGCCCCTCCCCTCCGTCCTGCCCACATCACCGGATCCACTTCCTGCTCCCCTGGGGATGGGCACTGCAGTGGAGTCTCTGCCCTCCCGGTCTGACTTGGGCACTGCAGTGGGTTCCGTGTCCACTCCCTCTGACCTGCCCACTGCAGTTGTGCCGGCACCCACTGCTCCTGACTTGTGCCCCCCAGTTGTGCCGGCACCCACTGATCCTGACTTGTGCCCCCAGTTGTGCCGGCACCCACTGATCCTGACTTGTGCCCCCCAGTCGTGCCGGCACCCACCCTGTCAGACTCCTCCGCTGCAGCTGCCGCTCCTGCACCCACCAGCCCTTCCCTGCCTGTTTCTGTAGACCCATGATCCTGTACCTGCGGTGCCTGGCTGGCCTCTATGTATGCCCCTCCCAGGGGTATGTCCCCTTCCGTTGGCAGTGCAGGCATGCCAAATGTGGCATTTGGACACTTGACCCTGTTGGGTCTGTTTATGGACTGGCCATAGGCCTTCATGTTTTTCTTCTTGATTCTCCATTTCACAAATAACTCGGCTGAATAAAAGCTCCTTTTTGTTCACTAGTGGTTTTGCTTCAGATGTACATGATGTTGTTGATACTTGACATGCCCTTGCTCCAGTGATGGTGTATTCCATGGCTGGGAAATGTAGTGTCACTGTGCTGGAGACCATGTGGCCCATGGGGGTATGTCCTGTTGGGGTGTGTATCCATGTCATCCTTTGCAGCAATCCGACGGGGTCATGATTATGGTCTTTGGAAATGTGTTATCTATCTTTTGTTAGCAATGTCTCATCAGTGTCTTACACACATGCACACCTGTTGGCCTTAGCATGGTTCAATTGGCCCATTTCACTGACTGTGTGGCCATCTCCAATGGACATGCAAGTGTATGCATCTATGTGGATGGACTCATCTGTGTCCTCAGTGCTACTTCATCTACATGTGTGTTGACTCTGTGCAGTTGACTCAGGGGACCCTCCCGTGCCCAGGCTGCTGTTACCAGGGCCACCAATGTGTGGTATATGTTAGCTGTGTGACAAAGTATACTGCTGACATGCTGGTGGCCTGCATGGACAACATATGGCACAGCTTACCTTCCACAGGAGTGGAGTCCCCTCATGTCACTGTGCTGATGGGGGTTGAGACCCCATTGGCACAGTGCTCTATATATGCTGCATGGGTGCTCCCACACTTACCTTCATGTCACTGTGCTGATGGGGGTTGAGACCCCATTGGCACAGTGCTCTATATATGCTGCATGTGTGATCCCCACATTCACCTTCATGTCACTGTGCTGATGGGGGTTGAGACCCCATTAGCACAGTGCTCTACATATGCTGCTGTTTAGTACCACACAGTTACCTTTTGTACACTCAAGTGATGGGTGTTGAGGACATTACTGCAGTGCTCATGTGAGGCTTGGCTTGTGTTAGCCACACTATGGTATTGCAGACACGTGTTGTGAGTTACATTGTGTGTACATGGTCATGTTCACTGTGGTGGGTATTGTACACAGACTACATGTTGTGGTCATGAGGTTGTTGTGGATATCCTTTGGTTTGTAGTCCTTATGTTGGGGTATGGGGTATGTGTTACACATCACCCATCCTATGTGTGTGGGCATTGGTAGTGTTACTCACACAGTTCACTATTGGTGGTGGTGACAGGCAAGAGGCCCCCTATGGGTGGGGGTGTGAGTAGTCCCAGCCAAGAGGCCCCCTATGGGTGGGGGTGTGAGTGGTGACAGGCAAGAGGCCCCCTATGGGTGGGGGTGTGAGTGGTGACAGGCAAGAGGCCCCCTATGGGTGGGGGTGTGAGTAGTCCCAGCAAAGAGGCCCCTATGGGTGGGGGTGTGAGTAGTCCCAGCCAAGAGGCCCACTATGGGTGGGGGTGGGAGTGGTGACAGGCAAGAGGCCCCCTATAGGTGGGGGTGTGAGTGGTGACAGGCAAGAGGCCCCCTATGGGTGGGGGTGTGAGTAGTCCCAGCAAAGAGGCCCCCTATGGGTGGGGGTGTGAGTAGTCCCAGCCAAGAGGCCCACTATGGGTGGGGGTGGGAGTGGTGACAGGCAAGAGGCCCCTATGGGTGGGGGTGTGAGTAGTCCCAGCCAAGAGGCCCCCTATGGGTGGGGGTGTGAGTAGTCCCAGCAAGAGGCCCCCTATGGGTGGGGGTGTGAGTAGTCCCAGCCAAGAGGCCCACTATGGGTGGGGGTGGGAGTGGTGACAGGCAAGAGGCCCCCTATAGGTGGGGGTGTGAGTAGTCCCAGCCAAGAGGCCCCTATGGGTGGGGGTGTGAGTGGTGACAGGCAAGAGGCCCCCTATGGGTGGGGGTGTGAGTAGTCCCAGCAAAGAGGCCCCCTATGGGTGGGGGTGTGAGTGGTGACAGGCAAGAGGCCCCCTATGGGTGGGGGTGTGAGTAGTCCCAGCCAAGAGGCCCCCTATGGGTGGGGGTGTGAGTGGTGACAGGCAAGAGGCCCCCTGTGGGTGGGGGTGTGAGTAGTCCCAGCCAAGAGGCCCCCTATGGGTGGGGGTGGAAGTGGTGGCAGGCAAGGGGCCCCCTATGGGTGGGGGTGTGAGTAGTCCCAGCAAAGAGGCCCCCTATGGGTGGGGGTGGTAGTGGTGACAGGCAAGAGGCCCCCTATGGGTGGGGGTGATGGGCAAGGGGGGCCTGGGTGTTTGTCACAGGTTTACTGGTACGTGTCGGCTGTTTGTTTGGGGGGTGTCTCTTACCGTCTCCGTCGTTGGCGTCTGTTCCGGATCAGTCCATGGATGTAGAGGATCGGTATGGCCTGTGCGATGGGATTCATGTCGACACCGTCTCGTCTGCACTGGTCGTTGGTTCGTTTCGTCCCAGTTGCAGGCTTGTGCGTCTCGTGTCCGGGGATCGCGTTGTGGCGCGAATCGTTCCTTTCATGCAGCTTTTCCGGATGCTGTGACGTGCCGTACGTGTCGACTCGCTCGGCGCATAGGAAGTGCGCATCGTACTTGTCCGGCCGGACACAGCTCTGACCTAGCCCCCGTGCGAGTCGATTCTGCGTTTACGGGACCGGGTCGTAGGGTGAATTGAGTGTTTATTTGGCGAGTTCGTGTCGGTCGAGTTTTCAGCACATGCACGCATCGTACTTGATCGGCAGGACTGACCGGCTCCCGGGACGGGTCGGTCGGGAGGTAAGCATCCGGACGGCTCTTTTTGAGCTGTCCGACCCGAATCGGAATCGGCCCCTAAGTTGTATTTTGTAGGCTATCTATGTTGTTTGAGGTCATTTCTGAGGGGAGAAGCTCGCGGTTGGAAGCTGCGTTGCATCGGTTAAGGTAAGTTTAATTTAATTACTTTTAGGCTTAATTTAGGTGTAGGGCGAAGGTAGTTAGGTAGTCTATAGTGGTTGTAATGTTTGTATTCTGTGTTTTTAGTGAGGTTTCGTTTGTAGGTTTGCGTATGTGAAATGCGGTTAGTGCGTTGATAGGTAGGTTTTAGGGTATGTTCTATATGTTTAATAATGTTTAGAGTATGGTGTTATTAGTATGTTTATGTGTGTTTTTTAATGATTTTATTGTATATTTGTGCGGGAGGGATTGTGTTGTTTTTCCACAGGTTTTTGTTGTTTGGAAGTTGCCGTTGGGAGAAGTTTGCTTTTTTTTTTTAGGAACTGTGTATTAGTTTCTAGTAAACTAATAATTATTTTACAGTTCCTTTATTGTTCGGGTTTTCCTGGAGCTTTTCTTTTTTTTAATTACATTTTTCGGGTTTTTAATGGATTCAAGTCTATGGATATGTAGCCGGTGGATTAGTTTTTACACAGTTGTATTTTTAAATTTTTGGGGAAATTTTAGCTAAGTTTGGGGATTTTTACATGTTTGGATTTATTTATGGGAGTTTGGATTCAATTCTTCAGCAACAAAAAATTAAGGGGCCCATTAGGATGGCGGGCGGAAGCACCACCGCCATGCTGGCGGATGCAGAAACCACCAGTTACCGTCCGCACGCCGCAGCCCACACGCCCGCACAATTAGGATGTGAAAAGGCAGCCAAACACCGCCCGCAAGCCAGCGACGCCGTCCGCCATCAAAGTGCGCCCGTACACGTAGCGGCGCAGCCCAATGGAGACACACCGCCCTACGAAATCACGCACCGCCCGGCGTACAAATTACGATGCCGCAAACAAACAGCTCCCACGGCTAAGAGACACCGCACGTGAAAGCAAGGAGCAAACCCGAACGCCCAGCACGGACACCGAAGAGGCGGCCCCCCAAGCATGAATCCAGCACTGCAGGCCCTCCCCATCCTCTACCTGATGCACCACCTAGGAGTCAACGCGCCGCGGCGACGCAGGTAGGCACACACACAACAAGGGCACGCAAACCCCACACACAGTGCAAGGGCGGAAAAAGGGGACATGGCCCCCCTCCGACACACCGGCGTGGACACGACACATCCACCACTGCACCCACAAATGTCACACAGGGCAAATTGTAACATCTCGCAACTACCCCGGACACACCACCTGGGACCAGGAACTTACGTCCCCGTCACGGCCCCGCAGCAAAGCGGCGATGACGCAGCCACACATGCGCACAACGCAGAGCCCAACCACAGCGCCATGCATGGGCCGCACACAAACAACACAGGGCACAACAAACACCACACACCAGCTCCACCCCTAACGCACATGTCACGTGACAGGCAAGCCACAGTCATGTCCCCAACGCCCAATTCACGGTCACCACCCAACGTCACACAACCGACCCGAACATGTCAGTGATGTCACGCAACATTAGGACACACCCCTGGGTGAAAAACATGGCGAAGCACACAGCGGCGGCAACACCACCCAGCAGAATATGGGCCCCGTCGGCAAAAGGTACGCCAGTACCACACAGAAACACCCATACCACCCTGCACCCAATATCAAGACATACAAAATGGAACACCAAAGAGCC
Organism: Calotriton arnoldi; assembly: GCA_963921515.1. Classification (NCBI taxonomy): domain Eukaryota; kingdom Metazoa; phylum Chordata; class Amphibia; order Caudata; family Salamandridae; genus Calotriton; species Calotriton arnoldi. The sequence goes on along the minus strand of CAWUFW010000269.1, from coordinate 2,562,412 downwards.
CGGGGACCGACAACAGGTGGCTCCAATAATAACACCCACACACAAGGCCCAACGTATAGCGGAAACGCAGCCTGCCGCCCACACACGGGAGAGGAGACAGCACTGAATGACCTTCCATTCCAACTCCGAAACCACATCCCGACTAAACAAGCCGGAGAATACAGTCATTGTCCCAAAAAAAGCCCAACACAGGCATGCAGAGGAAACCGACCACAGGGCAGATAGCGCATATCACCTAAGAACATTCCGAACGGGAAAAAGAAATGAAAACACTCCCCCATGTCGTTCCCATGCAAGTTATCTGGAAGGAGTCACACACCACTGACCTTGACCATAAAGAGAAGCATGTGGGATGAGGGCCCGTGTCCTCCGCACAAGCTAACATAACACAAGTCCTGCCTCCCTACGACCATCGGACTTCCCAGCAACTTCGGAGCTTGCACTCTGCAGACTGCACACACAGCCGGAGCACGCCACCACATCGCCCTGCAGCAAAATGGCACTTTCAACACACCTACCCAACTACGCCGGACAGGTCAAGCTGTACAAACAGAACCTGATACAGATAATGGGATGTGAACCCCTGTTTCTGCTGAACGTAAGTTTCCGTCTGACTTACCGCATCGCATTGTTCAGCTGCGTCATCCCCGTCTTCTACTGTCGGAGGTGTCCCTTCCACCATCCTGTGGATTTGTGTCTCTCCAACCCGGCATGTCCAAGGGCGGACCTGCTACAACTATTCCTCCCTCTGGACGCACACGACAGGGTCTGCTCAGCCTATGGGGGCATGGCGTATGTGGCTAACATCGGACCCACACTGCAATGGGACCACTGTGCCTCCACACGACGGATCATGGATCACAGCTACATCGAATGTCATCCTACATGCCCCATCATGCTCCTACAAGGGACAACTTACGAAGAACACCTTGACAGCCACCATCCGCTACATTGGCTGGCAAACATGTATACCACCAATGACATGGAAGCCCTGCTGGAAGGCATCGCATACCTGACAACCTGTCAATTCGTCGGACCCCGACGCAATCCCCCCAATTGAGCCATGATGACCGACACCGTACCCATGCTTGGCTTCCGCGCGGACTGATCAACACAGAAAGGAGCCAAGGGGAAGAAAATCAAGCCGCCCCCACTCAACACATTATCAACAACAAGGGCCTGATTCAATGGACACAAATCTTTAGCTTTAAGACACTGGGGGAGTCAAAAATATTTTTAACTACACCCCCACACAATGCGGTAAAATACCGCTATTTCAAAGTGTCAAGATGTCCAATTTATAAACACATTGTCACTACACTGCAGCCAAAAACATTCCCACCCAAAATTTAATTTAAAAGAGGTTAGACAAAGTGTGGGAGTGGAGAGAAAGCACCTCACGGTAGTAACACCAAGGGGGCTTGCTAGTTGGTACTCGCTAGCACACCCACTTATCATCATAGGTTGCTTTCTCACCATGAAAAGAAAAGTGTTCCAACATACACTATCTTAAACGTGAAGGAAGAAAACAGTAACAGCAAGGTACAATAGGCACTGTGGGTGCTAAGGTTACACACGTGCCCTACTGATCCCCGTGAGAAAAGAAAAGAAATCCAATTCCCAACATTAAAACTGAGTACCTACTCACTGGCCAAATATGACTTTATTCAGTGCTGTGAGCGTCCTCAATAAAAAGTGGTTAAATTTAAACCATTATTATAACCAAAGCGCCAACATGTTTCGTTGCTGCCATTTTACGCAACTTCATCAGGGCTAAGGGATACCCAATCTTCACTTCACTTGGGATTACCACTTGGTCTGCAGGTATATAACAAATAAAAAGACAAAACACGTGCCAGGAGTAAATAACCCCCCATGTACACCGCACAACATACTTGAATTACTGATGATAATGTAAAACCTTTAGTTACCGAGTTGTTGCTAGTGTCCCTCGTACCTGCAACCCCCTCGTTGTGCGGTACGCGCCAATTGGTCACATAACCGCCGGGTAACAATATGCATTTATGGCACCTATAGACAAGCATAAATCATAAAAATGCTCGTTATGCATCACATCCGAAGCCGCAAACATTTTGGGTACAGCGTGTCTAGAGCTAACGTTATGTATGCCACTCCCATGGCTATCAATACTCTCCCCGCATATATATACACAAGTTTCCTAGTTATTTGATTCCCACACGGGGTCCAATGCCCAAAGGTGGCTGTCCAGATTTAATACAGCATGTCTACCACACGGCTTGTCTTCTAAAGACAAATCCCGAGTAAAGGGGAAATCCGTTTACAAGCCCCATCATTGTAGACCCAGGGTCCTGCCATGACATCGGATATGTCCGGGACATGCACCCTGTTCCCCATCACATCCAGGAACTCCGCATGTATTGGGGGAGGCAGTGGCATGGGATTTGTGTATTGCAACCACATGGCCAGAACTGCACGTACAACTATGCCATGACATGGATCCTGCGCCCATGGACATATGCACCGCTCAGTGGACAGTAATCGCTCGGCTGGAGTATGTGAGGGCTGCCACCCCACCCCCCCCAGAAATTCCGTCCCAGGACCTTTGCATGGACGACAAGTGCATCCACCAACAACACGACCCCAGTGACTGTGACATGTCCAGTAGCCACCACATTGCAACAACAAGTGGCACGCCGTTGCATGCACGCAAGCCCATGCCCTGATGTCATCTCACACGCACGTGTGCATGAGTAACAACAGCAGCAAACCTGTCACATGGAACTGAGATGGACTGTGCCCATGATGCCAAGCGGTCTGGTAGGCTAAATGTATACCGTCTGTGTCAAAGTCAGCAGCTCCGCAGCAATTTGCAAATGTACATTAGCACAGCAACGGCCAAGCAGATGTAACTCTGAAGCCCACATCCCACATGCAACTGCTAATCACATGTACCCCTACACCCTATGCTATGTGTAATCATGCTGAGTATATCCTCCACATGCATTCCGCTGCCAGTAGTGTCCACTATACTGCATCACAGAGGACATAAGTCACAATACATGGCTTGAAGAAAAAATCTGTCTGTGCTGATTCATTTCACAAGTACGAATGAGAGAGGATGAGAGTGTGTGAAGTACACGGCAGTCGTGACATGACCATCTGGTCCACTGTCATCCGATTGCCACGCATATGAGTAGCACAACTGTGGAAGACACACATGTGTCGTGTGAAGCGGGATTGACGCATTGCCCAGGTGGGCGGGTGTGACGGGTAGATGCGCACATGCAATGTTGAAACACGCTGTGTTGGGAGGGGTCCGGAACAGTACATTACCGCTTTCCTGGGCACATGCAAAGGCCACCTGTCAGGGGGGGGAATGTGAACACGTGTGAGCACAACAGGCGGGCACACGAACAATGCTGCATCAGGCGTACACGTCAGCCCACCCTCTGTGGACATGCTGGATACCGCTGTGCGCCCGCCAGGCCCATGACAAGGCACACACATCCCCTGTCGAACAGGTGTATCCCCAACATTGTCCACCTGCACAGGCAATCCAGGGCACGGGATGGCAGTGGAGCATGATGGGTGAGAGGTCTTTGCGCGCTCCTCCTGGTCACACCACGCAGCCAACACATCCTCAATGTGTAGCATGGCACAAGTCATATGGAAGTAGTGGGGTGACGCACACATCACGAGCAGGAGTGACGCCACTGAAGGTGGCTCGCACCATCCCACCCATTGCCTAGATCTCCACACACGTTACATGCCATTGCAACAGTGAAGCCAGCGCGTGCACAAGCAGCTCTGAGCTCGCCCCAGAGAGGCCAAAGAGTGAATGTGTGGGTCCATGAGCTCCAGTTGGACGCGGCCTGGGCCGCCAGGGCAGCTACAGCCTCTGTGTGTTGCAGGTGGTGTATCCGGACTGCGGAGCCTGTCATGCATTGTCAATGTTGCCCGGCTCTCGAGTCGGGGCACCACGCAGGTGGACGGCATCACGCCACATATCATACCGTGAGACAGACCACTTGTTCAACTGGACCCACACATACACTCCGTGGCCTCTCTGGGGCGAGCTTGGAGATGCTTGTGCATGCGCTAGCTACTCAGGTGCAAACGCATATTGGGGTGAGCGAGGGGAGGCCATGAGGACAGTGTAAAAGATGACTGTTTGACTCTCAGTTAGTTTAAGGAATGCCCCTGATGTGGACAGAAAAAGACGTGTCACGTGTGTATTGCAACCAGTAGATAAGCCGATGACCTCTCCATGTCCTGCATGTAGGCCCGCACCGAGCCCCGCCCACTCGACACATCAATATTAGTACCAGCACAACATACTTCCCATTCGAGGCACCGACTGGGGGTGACAACCATTGGACAGTCTTGTGTAGTCCACCCACGCGTACATGTGGGCCCTCCATGATCCATGTCACCTGCAGCAAAGTGTAATCATGGACAATGACGGTAGTGAGCAGAGCTGTCTGCCCCACGCACAGATGGTGCATCAGCTCAACAGACCCAGCACCGAGTGCAGCAGGGGACACATGTGCAGGGGCATTTGTGCCTGGTGTGAAGGCACATGCATATAGACAGCACATCGACTAATGTGTAGTCTGCCCACATCAACAGTCCATTGTCAGGCGGACCTAGAAGATGATCACAAGGCAACACATCTGTGTGGGTGTGCCCACTGTGTCCAACACTGCGCAACGATCGACGTACTCGCCCTGTGCATTTCCCACCCCGCAACGGAGGTCACATACAGTGCCACTATCTCTCACACACATCCCTATCACGAGGCATGGTGTGTCCAATAGACAGGACTGAGTTAGCGCACATCCGGAGGCTCTTGAACAGGAGACACATGCAACACACTAGGCAATCTGTGTTGTCAACTACTGGAACTGTGCAGTCAATGTGCAGGCCAGTCCTGCTGGGACTGAGAGGGGCAGCATGGCCCCAGCCTGACATTCACACGAGCAACAAGTGCACTGAGACCTGCATTGCCAATTGTCTGTGTCACTGGATGTCTGACATGAAGTTGCCATGTACCACCACTCCGGAGGGACAGACAGGTCAAAGCGCCCGAGAGCCCACATACCCATGCCACCTGCAGTCAGCATGGTGAGCAGTGGATGTTTGGACCCCACAGGCTCTGACTCATAGTGCTGAGGATCAACGACATGTGTGTCCCCCACATGCACTCCCACACACACTGCAGATGTGTGTCACACACAACTTTCGCAAGGAATAGCCATGTGCAGTGTGCGTGGAGCTCGGAATCCAGGGTCTCCAGCTCCTCGCTGGTGAGTGGACCTGGACATGTCCTCAGCGTCATCTGACGTGTAGGTGAAGAGGTGGCAGCAGCAGGTGTTCTCGAGGGGTGCCAGGCTGCAGTTCCAGGTAGCTGTGGTTATGCCTGTCCCACTCACACACACATATGACCCCCTGGGTCAGTTTCAGTGGGTCCAAGCTGCTGCAAATCGTGTACCATGTCTGGCAGCTCCAATTGCAGACGATGGCCTGCTCCCAGCTGGCCCGGGACGCTTACCACCATAGTGGAACACGCAGGGTGCAACTGCGAGGGTCAATGGAGTTGGCCATAAGGGCCTGGCCCATGGCGGGTACAGTCCGCTGATGCCATGTGCACCACACAGTGTGATGTGCGCACTGCAGCTGCAGGTGTGGCCATGATTAGCGTGTGGGTGCAGGTGCACAATGGACGGGGCCACAACATGCTGTGTGCATAGGCAGGACGGCCATTGGCCAGCCTCCACATGTCTGTTGGCATATCATCATCTACACATTGGCATGGGTGCATGGGATATGCATATGCACACACATGCCATCTTTCACTATGTACATCTGTCACTTGGCACGTGCAATGTTACGTGTCACTTGTGATGTGTATTGGCAAGCACACAGCCATGTTGGCATGGGGCTGTCAATGTGTACACCTGTCAATGTTTCTGGAGGTGTGATCCGTACAGTGCTGTACAAAGTGTGCAGTGGTGACACCAATGACTGTCTCATATCCCCTCGTGCCACAGGTCCCACTTGTTTTGGCCGCTCAGCCTGTGCCCATAGCGTTGTTGGTGTGTGCCATACTCACCCAGCCTCGGAAGCAGTGTGATGCACAGCAGCTAGTCATGTTGCCGTGGTGTTGCCGCATGCCGAATATGCAGTCTGTTACCATCTGCATGCCCAACAAGTGATTGAGGCCTAGATCCCCATGTGCATGCTCATGGCAATGGTTTGTGTCACTGCCCATTGCTATTGGTAGGGGACCTGTGTAAGTGTATTGTGGCTGTGCTGACCCTACTTGTCAGCTGTTCTGTGATTCATGTTCCTGCTCAGTCATTTGTGTTTTGTGTATGTGAAAATGCCATGTGGCGTGTTGCTTTGACATGTGTCCACTTCCATCTTTCCTAGGCGGAGACCAAACATTTATCGTCCCTACCAATTGCTGTCAGACATGGAGGATTTTGAGGTCATCCGTAAATATCGTCTGGACCGAACCACCCTGCATCGTCTATGTGCCATGTTGGAACCCCACCTCCGTCCTCGCAGGGTGTATCCAACAGCATTCACCCCCACGGCTAAGGTGATGGCTGCACTGCATTTCTTCGCCACTGGGTCATTCCAACACACAGTGGGCAGTGGAGGTGGGATGTCCCAGCCCATGTTCAGCATGGTGCTGAGGGATGTACTGTCAGCTATGATGCTGTACAGGAACAGATACATCAGATTCCCCAGGGCTCGTGATTTGGCGGCGGTGAAGGGTGCTTTCTATGCCCTTGGACGGATCCCCCACGTCGTTGGTGCTATAGATTGCACCCATGTTGGCCTTGTTCCACCACAGGCCACGGAGCAGCTCTACCGCAACCGGAAGCACACGCACTCCCTGAATGTGCAAGTGGTGTGCCTTGCGGACATGGTCATTTCACACGTGTGTGCGAAGTTCCCAGGCTCGGCACATGACGCGCACATCATGCGCAACAGCATCTTACCACGACTGATGACCAATCTGCAACAGGATCATGGCTGGATTGTCGGTGAGTATGTGGAGTCGTGTAGCGTGCTGGCTGTGCGATGCTGTCCTCTGTCCAGTTGGAATTGCAACGGTTCTCTGTGTCCCTCACACCCAGGTGACTCTGCTTACCCGAATGGGCCCTGGCTGCTCAGCCCATTGCGAAATCCTCGGACCCCAGCTGATGACCGCTACAATGAGGCACATGGGAGGGCCAGACGTGTGGTTGAGCGGACCTTTGGCCTCCTCAAGTCCAGGTTCAGATGCCTGGACCGCACCGGGGGTGCACTGGCGTACTCCCCACAGAAGGTGTGCCAGATAGTGGTGGCTTGCTGCATGCTGCACAATCTGGCTATTCGCAAGCAGATCCCCCTAATCGTGGATGACGGAGACAAACCAGGGCCCCAGCCTGCAGACCAGGACAGCTCGAGTGACGAGGACAGTGGAGAGGAGGAAGCTGTGAATGTGCGTCAGCAGCTCATCGCCCGCTACTTCACTTGACGGTGAGTGCCCATGTGCTACGGCTGATGTAGCTGTATATGTGCAGGTGTTAGTGTGCTCTGTCACGGAGGCCTTTTGTTCACTGTGTGCTGTGTGTCAATGCTCCATGTCCAGGTTAGTGTGCCACTGACGGTGGCTGTGGCATTGTGCCTTATTGCTCTATGCGATGTGTGTACATTGCTTGTAGTTGGTGACATGTACTGTGTGATGAGTGTGTGCCCCACTCATTGAATGTACTCCTGTTCTGTCTTCCACCCCTAGGTCCCTACAGCCTCTCCTGTCCCATCGACATACCACAAATCAGATGCTTTTCTGCTCAAGGTGGCGGTTGCACATCGTTCAATAAACACAGGGCACAGACAGCAGTTTGTGTTAAAGGTGCATTTATTTTCAAAGGTGACATGTGATTGTGTGCAAGTTGATGACAAATGTGGTGCGTGCAGTGACAATGAGCTGCCGGTCATGGCTGCGTGATGCGCAGGGTGTACCCACTACTTCTATGTCCATAGTCCAACAGACACATGCCATTCAGATGGCTGTGTGGGGTAGGATCGTAGTCCAAGTCAATGCAGTAGGTGGTCAAGGATGGCTGGCTGCCTCACTTCCGTTTGGAGCGTGCGAAGTCCTCTCGGGACATCTGTTTCCTCTTCGGACGGCCCCTTCCACGTTTGGAAGGGGGGGTGTGTGGTGGCGACCTGCTGGTGGTGGGTGAGGTGTGCTCACTGGCTGTGGACGCAGGGGAACTGGTTGCTGCTCGACCCTGCGCCACAGCAGGTGGTGGCGGAGGTGTTGTTGCTGGCCTTGCTTGGGACCTCACCGCCACCACCAGCTGGCCCATGAGGTCCACGAGTTGGTCCATACGGGTGACGAATTGTCCCATATGGGCGTCCATGGACCTCAACACCCCTAGGACCTCCCGCGTGTCGGAAGCCGACCTGGCCCATTGTCCTTGGGCCTCTTCATAGGCCCCAAGGACTCTGGCCATTTGAGGCAGGGCATGGCTCCCAGGCACGGCTGGCGTTGGCCTGACCCTGCTCCTCCTACCAGTACTGCTGCCACCGACCTGCCCACTAGCCACATTGCTCACCACGGTCCTCGCTCTGGCTCCCAGGGTGGACCCAGTCGGCCGGATCACCACTTGCGCTGGGGCTGGTGGCCAGTGATGGCGTGGTGGTGGTTGCGGCGATGGTGGTGTTTGCGGCAGTGGGAGTGGCCGCAACGGCCGTGGGAGTGGCCGCAACGTCAGTGGCAGCAGGGGGCTGTGAGTGGTCGGCAGCCCTGGATGATGGGTTGGTGGGTAGGAGGGGGCCTGGGGAGCGGTTGGGCCCTGCCACACCAGATGGGCCTGCTGGGTGGTCCGTGTCCGAAGAGGAGGACAGATCCTCCACATCCGTGAGTCCTTGTTGGGAGCTTGCAGGCTGGCTGTGCTGGCTGCTGTCTCCCTCTCCAGCATCCAGCAGTTCGGCACCTGTGGGGAGAATGAGATATGTTATTGTGTTGCACCTGGCAAAGTATGTATAGGTTTTCTGACACTCACAGTTCGTGCACTGTTGTGCACTGGTTTCCCAGAGGCGTGTGTGTGGCTGTACCATTTGTGATTGCGTGGGCTAGGCAATGGAACTGTGTGATGTGGACATGTGGCATGGTACGGATTGGCAATGCCGATGGGTGTGTTGCTGTACTCCTACCTTTTGTGGCTCTGGTGTATGTGGGCTCCAGACCCATCGTGGACGTTGGTTTGTACTATGCTTTTGGGGTTCAAATGCAGCGCTTAGAAACGCAGATGGCAAAAGGGGGTACAGCCCCCTGAAACGCTTTTGAGATGTACTATGCTTTTGGGGTACATACTGTGAGCTATGGGTGCAGAACGTGACATGTGTTGTGGCAACATGACAGTGCATGGTCTAAGGTGGGTGTATGTCTGACATACCCGGCATATCTGCTGTCTGTTGTGATTTATGGACATTACATTGGACGCATTGTTATGAGTGAGTGATGGTTGTGTGCCACACGACGTATTGCAGATGGGCCAAATCCTTGGTGTGCGTGCTGCCCTCTGCCATGTGCATCAATGCAGTGCTCTTGGGGGTGTTGACTATGTTATGTGTGTTGTTACTCACAGTGTGACGTGCGCTTCAGTCACTTCGGGCACATGATTTGTCATGGGCATGTTTCTTTGCGTGACTACTGTATGGGGAGCAGCTGTTCGGATGACATACCTTTCATGTAACTGGGGCTGACGGATGAGATGGATGGTATGTTGTATTTGCATTGTGTGCCTGTGTGTTTCATGTGTCCAGTGGTGTTTGTGTGCATTTTTGTGGTTCCACGCTGTTACGTCTAGTGGGGTTTGTCTTACATGGGCGTAGTTGTAGGGTGTGTGGTTGACAGGCTGTAGGGGCTACATGGACAGGACTTCGATGGTGTTGCTGTTGTGTGTGATGGGTTGCACAGTGGCTGCCGTGTGGTTCTGTAATCAGTGTGACTTGTGCATGCAGACGTGGCTCCTTGGGTGTTGCTGTGTCTGTGATGGGTCATGTGGGGTGTGACTCTGTGGTTCATGTCCGTGTGCGCATTTTTTCACATGGTTGTGCAAGGGAGCAGTGCTGCGTGTTCCTCTGCTACGTGACATGTCCCATGTGTTGGTCGCAATACAGTCCTCATGCCTCAAGACACCCCGCCCTGTCCAGTTTCCCACCTACAGGTTGTTTTTGAGCATGCAATGCAATGGATGCCACATGGTTATGGGCGGAAGGGGTGCTCCATGTTGCTGGTCTGTGGGGGTGGGGGCGGTGTTGTGTGTCGTGGTGATGGCTGGACACCCACTGACACCGTTTGTTGTGGGGCGGGATGTCTACCTGTCTGCTGACGGTGTGCACTGCAGTGGCTGACACATGGGTTTGGGTGTGGGGTGTGCTCCTCCTTGCTGTGCTGTGGGACTAGGGGCCTGGTGGGTGTTGTACTTCAGCTGTCCCCCCTCCCACCCACTGCACTTTGTGTTATGGCTACTTACCTGTTACTTGTCGGTTAGTGCAGCTATGGCGGACACATGGGTGTGGGGTGTGCTCCTCCTTGCTGTGCTGTGGGACTAGGGGCCTGGTGGGTGTTGTACTTCAGCTGTCCCCCCTCCCACCCACTGCACTTTGTGTTATGGCTACTTACCTGTTACTTGTCGGTTAGTGCAGCTGAGGCTGACACATGGGTGTGGGGGATGCTCGTTGTGGCGCTTCTGGTGTACTAGGGGACCTGGTGGGAGTTGCGGTGCTGACTGAGTGTACACATGCCCCCATGGTTTTGTTAGTTGTTCGGTTTGGGCTGTGTGTGTGGTGGTGCCTGTTGCATGTGTGAGTGATGTGTTGTGTATTGTGTACTGGACATGGGGGTGTTTGTCCCTCGGAGCTATGGCATAGTGGTGGTGCATGTGAGTACATAGCGGTGTGCTGGTATACATTTGTTTGTACTTACCAGCCTCCACTCCCCCATGTAATCCGGTGAGGATCTCCGGATGGATGATGACTCGCACCTTCTCCTCCCACGCTTTGAAGATCTTGTAAAGCGCGGGATTCCCTCCGCCAGTCGTGGCAGCCAGCTCTCGATTTTTGCTCTCCTTCTTCTTGACCAGGCTTTTGATGTCGTTCCACCGTTTGTTTATTTCTCCTCTGTTGCGTGGAACGTTCCCGACTGCATTGACCTGGTCTACGATCCTGCTCCACAACCGGTTTCTGGTGGCTAGTGGTGTGTGCTGGACCTGGTTGCCATAGATTTGTGGGTGCACCTTGACGATCTCGTCGACCATGACCGTCAGCTCAGTGGAAGTGAACTTGGGCATTCTGTGTGTTGCCATGGTGTTTGTGGTGCTGGTGCGGTGTGTGGTGTGTGATGTGCAGGGGGTTTGTGGTGCCGGTGTTTGGTGGTGGTGGTGGTGGTGGTGGGTGTGATGTGTGCGTATCTGTGGTGTGCTGCTGTCCTTGCTGTGTCACTGTGTCCTCTCCTCTCTGCTTTGCTCTGTGATGTTGCAAGGGGTTGTGGTCTGTGAAGGTGCTGCTTTTGTACTTACCTATGTGGGTGTGTCCTGATGGTCTGTTGTTTTCAGGTGTGTTGTTGCTGGTGTTCTGGGCTTTGTAGTTTTTGTTTGTCCAGGGGGGGTGTGTTTTCGGGATGTGTACTGTGTTTGTGTAGTTGTGCGTGGGTTGCTGTGTGTACTTGTTGGCCATGTTGTATGCGTTTGTTTTGGTCCGCGGATGATATCTGTGCAGGGACGTGGCCGCCAGGGCTTCCGCCGTGTCGATTTTCATCAGCGTTGTTTGCGCTGGCGGGCGGTGTATTTGTGGTTTTTCCGCGCTCATGACGGTGCGATCGTAATTTCCCGGGCGGTGTCTCGGTCGTCAGGGCGGGCGGTTTTGTGTTGTCGTGCGTATTTCCGTCCGTGGCGGGCGGATAGACTTCGACTCGGACATGGGCGGGCGGTATTTTTTGCGTTTTTTCCGCCGCTGGCGGTTTTCGGTTCGCGGCATCATAATTGCTCGGTCGGTATTCAGAAGTTGTAGGCGGGTGGATTTTTTCCGCTCTGATGGATGGCGGATTTAATTACGCCCGGTATCGTAATGGGCCCTATAGTTATTTTAAATTATTTACAATGGGAGGGAAATGTAATTTTTGAAATTATTATTGATATTTTTAAATATATAAAATATATTTGTCAATTATTTTTAAAAAAATTAAAATTAATTGACATAATATTTATATGTTATATGTTTGCAAAGAAATGTTTATTTAAGAATTCATTTCACAATTACGATTTTTCTATGTCTTTGTATTATTGTTTTAAAGTAGGGATTTAGCTATTGTTTCTAGATATTCTAGCCCTTTAGTGTTCGAGTAGAGTCTTACTTTGTATTGTAAGTGCTCGAACATTGTTTTAGTTTGTTTAGCTAGTTTTGGACCTAGTTGTGTTACAGACTGTTTAAGTCTTAGTTGTTGGTAGCTTTGTTCTTTTTGGATTGATTGTAGTAATTTATGTAGGGTTGGTTGGGTTTGGCCTGTTGTGGCTTGGAAAGCATTATGCCATCCTTCCACAGCGTTATTATTTTTTGCTTCTTTGTTTAGGGTACTGTTATATACATTCCACCATGGAATGTGGTATTTGGGCTGTCTCCTGTGTCCAGATCTGTGTAGCCTTCCCACCCAGGTATCCTCGAAATAGTCGAGTAGGGGACTTAGTTTATGTTCATTTGTTTGGTACTAGGGGCTCTCTATTAATAGATTGTAGTGTTCTGCTACATCAGTTATTGGGATGTATGCTAGTGCAATTAGCTTTTTAATTTCATAAACAAAATTGCTATTAGTTGCATATTGTACGCTTAGGGCCCGATTCTGATCTCGCTCGGAAAGCCTTCCGACCGACACGGATCGGTAATGGCTTCTGACCGACACGTACGCGCGCTGTCCAACCAACGCAGTACGATGCAACACGTGTCAAATACAAACGACTCGCATGGAGCATAATACCTACGACCAACACATACGGAAATCAATCCGTCCAAGCGAAATGTCCGGAAAAGAGCCCGACGCGACTGACTCGTACGCGAACGCTGCAGCAGAGCTTAGCGTGAATGGGACAGACTCGGACCACCCCGCTAATACATGAAAAAGCATACGTTGCGGTCAACGGAACGTTTCTGTCATGCTCAACAAAATACACTAGAAACAGACAGAAAAAGTCTAAACCAGCATTGTCAAAGGCAAAAAAAAAGGAAGACACACCCACAACTCCACCTATATAAAGGGCCAAATTCCTTACCATGATCCTTTGCAAATTCAACAGACCTGCCAGCAGAACCACTACTATACTGCACTGATACATCCACTCACAACCCACCCACCACACAACCTGTACACTACTAGCACCTGTCAAATACCACACTCACAAACACACACCTTTACTCATATTCACTCACCCTCACCCACACATACATCTCCACCACCACCCATCACCATGCCCCCAAAGAAGAATCCAAAGTTCACAGACAGTGAGTTGGAAGTCATGGTAGATGAAATTCTCAGAGCAGAGCCACAGCTATTTGGCACCTTGGTCCAACAGACCCCCCTGTCACAGAGAACCAAGATGTGGGAGAGGATTGTCAACAAGGTGAACGGTCAAGCACCTTGCCTGCGCACAACGGAAGATATCAGAAACAGATACTATGATGTGCGAAGGAGGGTCAAGAAGCTCATTAACAAAGAGCATGAACAGAGTCAGCGGACTGGCAGTGGCCCTCCTGCAACACCTGTGCACTTCACTTCCTGGCAGGAGAAGGTGCGGGCCATCCTTCCACCGGAGGGCGTCCATGGAATATCAGGAGTACCAGAGCCTGGTGAGTACATACTCAAATAGCCAATATTGATAGCAAATACACAGCCACAGACAACACTGTCAAGAACACAGCGATACAAATCACTATCAGCAAAGCCATAACAACATTCAGCAAATGAGCCTGTGATGTGTATGCCAGTTTGACAAACAAAATACCTGCAATCTCAGAGTCATATGTAACTATTTCATGACATGTACCAACTTACTAAAAAACACAGCAAGGCTTTGTGCTCAAGACAGCAACCACCACTGTCAGCCATCTTGCCAGCACTGTTTTATTCACTCACAGGGAAGCTGAGTCACAGGAAGGAAGGTTGGGATGGCTGGGAAGGTGGGTGTAGCTAAAAGCATGATGGGAGTCGTAGTCACAGCCAAAGGTCCTCCTCCCACATGGCCCAACAATCCCACCTTGAACCATGCTCATCTCATAGGGAGTGGAAAGTACTGGCAAGATGGCTGACTCTGGGCTCTGGTGTGTGAAGCACAAGGCCCTGTTGTGCTCAAACAAACACCAGGCCCCACTTTCAGACATCTTGAACGTAAAGTTTGACTCACTGTCATGGAAGCATGGTTCATGGTGGCCCATTTGGTCTGGGTGGGAGGAGGAGTGCTAGCTCTGGCTACATCTACCAGCAGGCCCTGTCACACACACACCCCTTCCACCAACACCAAACACCACACCTGGGACTATGCTCTCCCTGAGAGTCAAGGAAAATCTACTTCCAAGATGCCTGACACTTGGCTCTGGTGTGGGGAGCACAAGTCCATGATGGGATATGTGATCAAACATAGATTTTTACTAACAACACACCTGCAATGTAACTAGAAAGCTCACCATTTACAAAAATTTACAAACTTAGCACTAACTCACAGCAAGGCAATGGGATCCAAACACCAGTCACATGCAGCAGCCATCTTGTTTGCACACATTCACTCCCGGGAAATCTGAGTCACAGGAAGGAAGGTTGGGTTTGCTGGGAAGGTGGGTGTAGCTAAAAGCATGATGGGAGTCTGAGTCACAGCAAACAGTCTTCCTCCCACATGGCCCAACAATCCCACCTTGAACCATGCTCATCTCACAGGGAGTGGAAAGTACTGGCAAGATGGCTGACTCTGGGCTCTGGTGTGTGAAGCACAAGGCCCTGTTGGGAGTTGTGCTCAAACAAACACCAGGCCCCAATGTCAGACATCTTGAACGTAAAGTTTGACTCACTGTCATGGAAGCATGGTTCATGGTGGCCTATTTGGTCTGGGTGGGAGGAGGAGTGCTAGCTCTAACTACATCTACCGGCAGGCCCTGCCCTACACACACCTTCTCAGCCAGAACAAATAGCACTCTTGTGACTAGGCAGTCCATGACAGTGAAAGGAAATGTACCGGCAAGATGGCTGACACATGGGCCTTATGTATGAATTGGCCACAAGTTACACCTAGGCCCTGGGCCTCTCACACCAGTCCCCACTTTCAGCCATCTTCACTGTACATTTCCGCTCACTGTCTGGGGATGCATTGTCCCAGGTGTGCTCCCTGGGCTGGCTGGGAAGGTATGTGGAGTACAGGACATGGTGTGAGTTGCAGTCATAGCACACATCACTACCCACACACAAAGCAACATTTCCATCAGTTACAAGGGATACCTGACAGTGAATGGAAGGGCCACAGCAAGATGGCTGACACTGTTGCATGGTGTCATGTGCACAAAGAACTGTTGGGAGTTGCATTCAACTCCTACATCATGCAGCGTTGTCAGCATCCTTGCCACTACACTCCCCTCACTGTGATTGATACTTTGTCCACGAGGAGTAAGCTGGACTGGGTGGGAGGAAGGGTACAACTTCCAGCAGCATAACACAAGCACAAAACCTCCGTACGTCACAGCTCTGAGCCTGAAAAAGCAGGAAAGCAGCCTTGGTTAACTCATCTGTCCATGGAGGACAAGGACAATATACATGGTGTGATCAGGCACAAAGCAAAGCAGTAACACTATTTGCTACTGACAGCTATTCACATGTGTGCAATGATTCGAGAACTAGGAACACATTCATCAAAATACCATAAAGCAAATGCCACATACATTCCGGACTGTGAGTGTGAAGGTAGCCACACCAATTTGACTGTAAACGACATGCACAAATGCCAGCACACATGCACAAATCTTGAAACATATTGTAAGAGGAAGAGTACATATATCATTGGAAAAGCACAGATGTGGGAAATACCAACACACCTGTGTCATGCACAGAGTGTCACTTGCCAGTCAATGTCTATGTACAGTCAAATGAACAAAACATGCCCATTTATGCACAGAGCTGGACATGCTCAGCAAAACACTGCTTGTTAAAATCACAATCTTCGCTGAAAAAATAGGCCTGGGTCTGTGACGATAGAGGACTATTTAATGTACCTACACTCATCATAATGTACAATAGCAAATGTCATGTGTATGATACGATGACCAGTGCAAAAACACCACAAAAATTGTGTCTCTCATCTACCCTGCTGGGGACACTGCAGGAACAGAACAGGAATCCCAGTCCCAGACTCTGGTTGACCCTGAGATCTCTGGTGTGGATGTCTCTCAGCCCTCAACCGATGACGATTAACTACCTGGCCCCTCCGGTGTGGGTCAGCATGCAGCACCAGCAGCTCAAACACCAGCACCCCCTGTGACCACTCCCGCAACATCTGTCAACCCCCAGATGACCTCTACCAACACGGACACACCAAGGCAAGAAAACACAGAGAGCACAGCAACACAGGGCACTCTGGAGTTGGCGGCCAACAACACCAATGTCAACGATAAAGGAGGCTCAGTGTTGTCTGTGCCTGCAACAACAGGTCCTGCTCGTGTGGGTAGGGGTGGTGGGAGGGGCCGTGGGGAGAGGTCCCGTCAGGCAGATGGTACTGCTGATGAAGCAGACCCATAGTTGGCACGCATTCTATATGCATATCGAGAATGCACCGGAGACTTTGGCCAGATAGTTGGGATCCTCAAGGACATGCAACAGCAGCAGGCTGCCCATTATGCCAAAATGGACTCACACATGTCCAGAATTGACTCACACATGTCCAGAATTGACTCACACATGTCCAGAATGGAGTCCAAAATGGATAAAATTGATGACCAGACTGCAGTGCACAGGGACATACTTACCTGCCTCCGCCAGATTGCTGACAACATGACCCCACCTCCCTGTGTGCCCACTACATCTGTTGCTACTACATCTGCAACTGCTACAGGGAGGGATGAGGACTCTGGCGGAGAGTCCCCTGCACTGCGGCAGCCTGCACCTGAGGGTCCCCCCGAAAAACGTAAGAGGGGTTGTCCGAAGAAGGACAAATGAGAGACAGATGGCCACGCATCTCCCCCAGGAAGTGAAAACCTGCCCCTGATATCCTTCATTGTGTGTGAAGTGTTCACTTTGTTGACTGTCACTGAACTCCCCCACATGGGATGGAGGGTCTAAGTTGGATCACTTACTCAAATGACTGTGGACTTGGCTCTGAAAATGTCATCTACTACCTTTAACAACTCCTCTGCGAACTTTGGATTTCAAAAATTGGTACAGCACTATCACTTTCTTGTAAAATTTCACACATGCACCGCAAAAAAAATTTATTCACACAATACTTGCTTCTGTCGTGAATTAAACACTGTTTGTAATATAGAGATGATGTCCTAAAAAACAAGGATTTGGCTGAAAAACAAGTACAGCAATTTACCTGCTGTCTTGTGAGTAAATGTAACATGACACATATAAGAGATACACACAAGGTCAACACAACACAAATAGTACATGGCATACATCCTCATTGCCTCCACTGTAGTAAACTGAAACCACATTTCAATGCACAAACACTAATCATTGTCAGATAAACTGAACATCAGAGTACATATACAGTATGTAAATCAATGTTGGATGTGTGCATACAGACGAGGCACACCTCAATGTGGAACACAGGTTTATTACACAGGCACAACATGTTGCCTCCACAAAAAATGCAATCAAATCACACTGTGACAATAAGCACAAATTAACCAAGATGTGTGAAAAATTTCACAATTGAGTGTGTGGCACAGATTCCTAATCCCGAGAAAAGTTGCACTCTGTAACTGCATTGTGTGTTTGGGAGGTCACATGTCTCCATACACCAGCCAAAGGACCCTGTGAAGGAGAGACATAGAACAGTCATGAAATACCAAATTTTCTGCATACATCTAGAAGAGACATTTCATACTTAAAATTTTTAAATTGTGAACACTAGCTAGGAGTCATGTCAACACTGTTCTGGTGACCATACTAACTCAATGGACACCAAACAACTCCAAGGATCATGTTAAGTAGCATGCACCCACACGTATACAGAGATATTGAACAACAGACACATATCATGCAAAGAAAGTGCATTGTCAACTCATCCTTTCATACTCACAATCATGAGAAGAAGTTGTTGATGAGCTGTCTCCGAACATCCTCCTCCTCCTCCTCATCACTGGCAACATGCCCCAGGCCTGGATCCTCCCCTGCTGGAGGCTGCTGGTCCCCGTCATCTTGGATGAGTGGTAGCTCATTCCTCACTGCCAGGTTGTGAAGCATGCAACACACGATGATGATCTTACACACCTTCGCTGGTGCATATTTGAGGGCTCCTCCTGTACAGTCCAGGCAGTGAAATCTGGTTTTCAGTAGCCTAAATGTCCCTTCAATCACTCGCCTGGTCCGCCCATGTGCCTCATTAAAACTAAACTCAGCAGGGGTGACAGGGTTCCTGAGTGGTGCCAGCAACCAAGGCATGTTGGGGTATCCAGAGTCTCCAAAATTTAAACAGAAAAAACTTCATGTGTCTGAAAACGGGATACAACCTGACATACAAGCAACACACAACATAAACAGACAACATTACCCACCAACAAGCCAGGCACGCTGATTTGGCAGATGACATCATCTGTGGGATCCTACTGTTTCTCATAATGTAGGTGTCGTGTGCTGATCCTGGGAAATGCGCACAGACATGTGAGATCGTCATGTCAGGCAGACATACCACCAAAGCATTTATGGAGTGGTAATGCTTACGATTCCTGTATGTTTGTTCATTGGGTTGTGGTGGGACCAAAGCCACATGTGTACCATCAATGGAGCCAATGACATGTGGCATTATGCCCAAAGCATAAAAGTCACTCTTGATGTCGGCAAACTGTCCTGGTGTTGGGAACTTGATGTACAGGTTCAGAAAATGTAACATTGCCTCCAAAAAATCACGAAGCACACGGCTAAACATTGTCTGTGACATCCCACCAGCAGTAGCCACAGTATACTGGAAGGTTCCCGTGGCAAAGAAATGTAGGGCTGCCATCACCTTCACCTTGGGGGTCAGCGCAAATGGATATGGGCATCCAGGTAGCAAATGTGGGGCCAACTGCTCTGCCAACTCCTCAATGAGTGGTCTGGTGAAGCGGTAACGTCTGATGCTGTCACGTTCTACCATGGTCTGTAGGTTGGGGTAGGGTCTGTGGACAGCTGGTCTCCTGCGGTACATAGGTAACAAATCAAAACATTATTAATACACTTTCCAATGTGGTAAGGAACATGCAAAAACTCATATACTATATCAAAGCAAGATTCTATGAAGTCAGATGTGTAATGTTGAGCCTCGACACACAGGGCAGCTATGTGACCCTTACCGAACATTTCATTTTATAATGGTTTGTCCACAATTACAATGCTGTGCTGTGACTAATCACTGGTGTCTGTCACAGTCCATGTGATCAAACATTACATACTAAACACACACCTAATAAAGTATCAAAGATAGATGTTTGTAACAACTATCACATGGTGGAAAGGTACACAGACATGGATCATGTAATGCCACCTAGGTGGAACACTATATACAGACAGCGTGTCACCATACACACCACTGTCATAGTGTGGACACTGTCATGATGTCATGTCTGACATACATGTACTATCACATACACAAAACATTCATGATGTGTAGCACATCTTTTTTGACAAGCATACAATGTATGTCTGTGACACAAAGACACAACAGCAACTCACATGCCAAATACAAGTTGATGTCTCAGATAAATACCATTAAAAACATCAACAATGGAGTGTCTGTGTTGTACAAGACTCAGATACTGTGGATTCACTCAAAATAACTTCACACAA
This sequence comes from Calotriton arnoldi, assembly GCA_963921515.1. NCBI lineage: Eukaryota > Metazoa > Chordata > Amphibia > Caudata > Salamandridae > Calotriton > Calotriton arnoldi. The sequence goes on along the minus strand of CAWUFW010000269.1, from coordinate 2,542,350 downwards.
AGCACTTTCTAACACACAGTCCAATAAAGCAGTGATTATGTGTGATTGTAACCTGTGTTAACACAATGATCCCCTGGGACTGTGTCCAAGCCTAGGAGGGTGATCTGTGAAGTGGTCACTCACAGTTGTGAGGTTCCGCACAAACAATGTATTTGGTGCACATCAAGCCTGGCTCATCATGGGAGTGTGAGCTATAAAGTACTCTGTCCAATATGACAGGTGAATCACTGTACCCACACATGTAATGCAGCAGAACATAAATATTTGCTATACTGTATGACATGCTGATTGATTAGTGTAGGGTGCCTGAGCCTCACCCAAAACGTGTGGTTCGCATCCTTTGGCTGTTGACTGTAATGGTGAACGACGCGGGTGAGTATTGAGTGCACGTGTGTGCCGCATCCGAAACCGAGCCTGACGCACACACAGCCCTGCCCAGTCCCACGCATCAGGCGTTAGACTAACGCATTTCAGTGTGGTGGGCCGCATCACAGCACTGAAATGCAAAGTCATGCATATTAGCCTGTGCCAAAGCTCTGTGGGCCAAGCACTGGCTGCTAATTATAATTACACTAAAGTTGAGTGGTACAGGCAGGGTGCGGTGCGCACTGCTGCGCAGACTTCTTGAGATGCTTAAATGCTACAACGTAGCACTGGTTCAATCACCGTGAGCCATACATTTCAGGAACATCAAGTAGTGCCTGCCAATGGTCAAGTGGGTCGTTACGTAGCCTAGACTGCCTCCCATGGCGCAAGCGGGTGGCACTTAAATTCAGATTAGTGACTGCTGCCTAGTGACTCATGAACTTGCGGTGCAGCAGTAATGAACACTACGGCGCAACTGACCCGACCCAGCTGGGCCTACCGCGTCTGACAAAAACACCTGGACTCTCACTGCAGAAGCAGGAGTGGGGCTGGGAAGCGCCACACCCTGCACAGTTCTTCGTCTACCCGGCCCGCCCACTGGCATTCCTTTAACCTGCCACAGTAGCCTCGGTAGGAGTGTCAAAGTCACCCGAGGTGCAACGCTGCCTCAGAGTGACCTGCTTGTCACATATCATCCCCGGCAGCGGCATCATGAGAATACGCATGGCGATGTGATGCCTTGCCTGTTGTTCATGTTGCTTTTCAGCAACTGGCACTGCTCCACAGGTGTAGCGTCAGTGACACTGACACTTTCTGTGGCGTCCTCGTGCACATTTTTGACTTTTAAACTCACGAGCCTCCTGCTTGGGTCAGGCGTTTGGCATAGTTGAACATAAAGGGGTCGATTCCGATTCGGGCCGGAAAAAGCACCGACCGATACGGAGCCAGAAATAATACCGACCGACACGTACCAGTGGCGCCCGACACGCAAAGTACGATGCAAGGCGTGCAAAATCCGACCGACACGTACCGAACCCAAGCCGAACGACCGAGCCGCACGGAAAACAGCAATCCGGCCGGAAAAACACGCGAATCGAACCGACCAACACGAACCCGGAACAAATCCGACCGAAACGTACCCGCGAACTCCAAAACGCCAAGTACGATGCAAGGCGCGAAAACCACGACCGAGTCGGACGGAGGACAAGCAGTACGACCGACACGCATACAAAACCGAGCCGAAGCAACACAAAACACCGCGACCGACGCGTACGCAGCATAGGAAACTGCACAAACACAGCGTGAACGAAACGGAGAACACCGTACGAGACAAATGCAGGGTCCGACTCGGTCACAAGAACGTTTCCAACATGCACAGACAGTACAAAGGAAAAATCACACAAAAAAAGGCCAAACAAGCAATTACAAAGCCAATAAATACTGGGGGGGTGGGGACAGAGAACAAAGACACACCCACAACTCCACCCATATAAAGGACACAAATCACAACCATGATCCTTTGCAAATGCCATTCCACTGCCAGCACCCAAGAGACAGCAACCACACACCCACAGCTCATCCCTCACACAAGCCACACACCATCAGCACACCAACAAATACCTACCTCACATACACCCAGCAAAACACACACTCACACACCCTCACCACCCATCACCATGCCCCCCAAGAAGAATCACAAGTTCCTAGATTGTGAATTGGAAGTCATGGTAGACGAGATCCTCAGGGTAGAGCCACAGCTGTTTGGCACACTGGTCCAACAGACCCCCATCTCCCAGAAAACCAAGATGTGGGAGAGGATCATCAACAGGGTGAACGCACAATCACCATGTCTGCGCACAAAGAGCGACATCCAGAACAGGTGGTATGACGTGCGCAGGAGGGTCCGGGACCTGCTCAAGAAAGACTACCTCAACAGCCAATACACCGGCAGTGGCCCTCCTGCCAAGCCAGTATACCTCAGGCCCTGGGAGGAGAAGGTGCGGGCCATCCTTCCGCCAGTGAGCGTCTATGGACTAGAGAACATCCCAGAGCCTGGTGAGTACACAACAAATGTACACAATATTCTGCCACAAAACACACACACATCACTGTCAAGGGGAGAGTCAAACCATGCACTCATAGCAATTACACAGCAACCAGAACAGAATCATCCCAAAATGTGTATGTCAGTCAGATAAACACAATACATGCCATCAAAAAAGTTACATCCAACCGTGCCATCACATGTACAAACACAACTACAACTACAGCTAGGCAGTGGCACAAATAGAACTAACAAACACATCCAGACATGTAGCCACCACACCAACACCAACACACAGTGAAGACCACTCAAAGGAAGGAATTCTGTGTATGCTGGCCAAGTCAGTGTAGCCAATAGCATCATGGGAGTCGCAGTCACACATATTGCCCCCCACAACTGTCCCATCAACACCACCATGAACCATGCGCACATCACAGGGAGTGGAGAAGGACTCACAAGATGGCTGACACTGGCCACTGCTGTGGGGAGCACAAGGCCCTGCTGGCAACTGTGCACCAACAAACAGCAGGACACCACTGACTGACATCCTGAGAGACAACTTCCACTCCCTGCAATGCAAGCACGTTCCATGGTGGGATATCTGGCTGGCTGGGTGGGAAGGAGGACTTGCAGCACTGACCATAGTCACAAGCACCTCCCCTCACACCCCCCTCAACACAAACTCCACAGAACCCACCTGGTAGAATGCAATGCCTCACATCCTAACTCAAGATCCCACAAAGAACCACCACCCTGGGTTATGTTGTGTGAAGCACAGGGACACTCTTGGGACTTTTAGCCAAACAACTGCCAGGACAACACTCCCAGCCATCCTGTCAGCACAGCCAGCCCACCCCACAGGGAAGCAGAGTCAAAAGGAAGGAAGCATGGGCATGCTGGGAAGGGGGTGGAGGCAATAGCATGATGGGAGTTGTAGTCACAGCTCTACATCCACCACCACATGGCCCAGCAAGCTCACACTCACGCATGCACATCCCACAGAGAGTGGAAAGGCCCATCAAAGATGTCTGACACTGTTGCTGTGTCGTGGGGAGCACAAGGTCATGCTGGGAACTGCACACCAACCAACAGCAGGACACCACTGTCAGCCATCTTGCCATTGCTCTCACACCCACACACACTGAACTCCCCACAAAAGCAAGTAAGTATGGGAATGCTGGGAAGTGGGGTGGAGGCAATAGCATGATGGGAGTGGCAGTCACAGATATTGGTCACCCTCACAACTGGCCCATCAACACCACCCTGAACCATGCTCACATCACAGGGAGTGGAGAAGGACTCACAAGATGGCTGACACTGGACACTGCTGTGGGGAGCACAAGGCCCTGCTGGGAACTGTGCACCAACAAACAGCAGGACACCACTGACTGACATCCTGAGAGACAACTTCCACTCCCTGCAATGCAAGCACGTTCCATGGTGGGATATCTGGCTGGCTGGGTGGGAAGGAGGACTTGCAGCACTGACCATAGTCACAAGCACCTCCCCTCACACCCCCCTCAACACAAACTCCACAGAACCCACCTGGTAGAATGCAATGCCTCACATCCTAACTCAAGATCCCACAAAGAACCACCACCTTGGGTTATGTTGTGTGAAGCACAGGGACACTCTTGGGACTTTTAGCCAAACAACTGCCAGGACAACACTCCCAGCCATCCTGTCAGCACAGCCAGCCCACCCCACAGGGAAGCAGAGTCAAAAGGAAGGAAGCATGGGCATGCTGGGAAGGGGGTGGAGGCAATAGCATGATGGGAGTTGTAGTCACAGCTCTACATCCACCACCACATGGCCCAGCAAGCTCACACTCACGCATGCACATCCCACAGAGAGTGGAAAGGCCCATCAAAGATGTCTGACACTGTTGCTGTGTCGTGGGGAGCACAAGGGCATGCTGGGAACTGCACACCAACCAACAGCAGGACACCACTGTCAGCCATCTTGCCATTGCTCTCACACCCACACACACTGAACTCCCCACAAAAGCAAGTAAGTATGGGAATGCTGGGAAGTGGGGTGGAGGCAATAGCATGATGGGAGTGGCAGTCACAGATATTGGTCACCCTCACAACTGGCCCATCAACACCACCCTGAACCATGCTCACATCACAGGGAGTGGAGAAGGACTCACAAGATGGCTGACACTGGACACTGCTGTGGGGAGCACAAGGCCCTGCTGGCAACCGTGCACCAACAAACAGCAGGACACCACTGACTGACATCCTGAGAGACAACTTCCACTCCCTGCAATGCAAGCACAGTCCATGGTGGGATAACTGACTGGCTGGGTGGGTGGGAAAACTGACTGGCTGGGTGGGTGGGAAGGAGGGCCGGCTGTCAACCAAACACAACCAATGCAGACCATGTTCACACCCCAACAAATACATAGAAATGCCCAAATAATGCAGGACAATGTGCCACACCAATATCAACCCCTGACTGTGACGACTTAGGACAATGCAATGTACAGGCCCGCACCCAGAGGCACAGTCACAACTGTCAGGTGTGTCAACCATTGATGCCTGCAGAAACATAACATACATTGTGTGTGTCTCCCAAAAACAGGTGATGATGGGGACACAGCAGCAGACGCTGAGGAGTCCCAGTCTCAGGCTCAAGAGGATGCGGAGCTCACTGGTGTCGTACAGCCTCTGCCCTCCTCGGACGAAGAAGACCAACCTGGCACATCTGGTGCAAGTCTACATGCAGCACCAGCAGTACCACCAGCTGCAGCACCAGCAGGACCACCAGCTGCACCCCCTGCACCCACCCCTCCAACGACTGTCAACACAAATACCATCCCTGCCGACATGGACAGAACAAGGAGCAACACCAGCACAGGGACCCTGGACCAACCTGGGGCCATGGACACCACCACCACCACCAACCTCCAAGGTGGACCAGGGTCATCTGTGCGTGCCACTGCACGCACTGCACATGTCAGCAGGGGTGGTGGGAGGGGTGGGAGACAGAGGTCGCTGCTTGCAGAGGTTGCTGGTGTGCATGATGACCCACAACTGGTACGCATAGCTGATGCGTACCAGTCCAGCACCGGAGACCTCAGCCAGGTAGTGGGGCTCCTCAGAGACATGAAACAGCAGCAGGCTGCCCATCATGCCCGCTTTGACTCTCACATGTCCCACGTGGAGTCACACATGTCCCGCGTGGAGTCCAAGTGGGATGCACTGCATGAGATGACGGCGGTGCACAGGGACATTTTACAATGCCTCCGCCAGATGAACAGCAACGAGTCCACACCTCCCTGTGTGCCAACAACATCTGGTGCTGCCCAAACTGCAACTGACACAGGGAGGGAGGATGACTCTGGCGGAGAGTCCCCTGCACCGCAGCAGCCTGTACTTGAGGGGCCCCCCCCCAAGAAGAGGGGTCGTCCGAAGAGGGGCAAGTGAGAGGCCGATGGCCAAGCGCAACTCCCAGGAAGCCTGAACCTGTTCTGGATGTTCACCTTTGTGCACAGACTGTTCACCCTGTTGACGGCAACACTACTCCCACACATTGCATGGGGAGTACAAGTTGGACCAATGTCTCAGACAACTGTGGCCCCGATACTGGGGATTCTGTCTACCAGGACTTTCAATTCACCTTCTGATTGCAAGATTTATGTACAGCACTACCCATCCTATGCACTATTCACACAAATGTATCACAATAAACACACTAATACACCATACTTGCCTCTGTTGTGATTCCAACGTGGGTGCTGTTATGGGGATGATGAACTGCAAAATTACACTCTGTATGCGAACTGCAACAGCAAGTACAACACAGGCATGTGAGTAAAGGCAACGTGACACATATGAGGGAGACACACCACCAGGGCTACACAACACATACACACCTAGGCCATCTGACTCATTGCCTACACTGATGTTGCCAGGGAAGATGGTGCAATGCACAGACACCACACCCATTCCCAGTTGTAGTCAAGTAGCCCACAGGTGCAGTAAGCAAATGGCAGTCAAATGTGTGACCACAGACAACGCACATCACAAAGTGAAGCACAGGTTTATTACACAGTTGCAACATGTCGTAACCACTACAGATGCAAGGTAATCCCACCTGGCAGTGGGCACACAGTCAACAACTGTAGACGGAAGGAAGTCCATGGGTGTGGCGCACATCACCTGTAGGGACACAACAGCTACCACCCTGGAAGTGCAATCACGTCGTCGGTGGACACAGTTGACCAAACAAATCTGAAAGTACCCTGTGAAGGACAGAAATGACACACAGTCAAAAGCAATGGAGTACAGGACAGAACAGCAAAACTCGTGCACAATACATGTTACAAGATACCCACCCAGAACCAAGTTAGCATGTCAACACTGTTGGGGAGTACAGCCCACCTGTAAGCACACATCGCAACACACATCCAGTCAAGTAGCTCATGGACACACTCCAACAGCACCAGAGCACCACCTACACATATCATGCCAACTCACATCATTGACATGACACCTCAGGATACTCACATTCAGCTAAAGAAGTTGGTGATGAGCTGTGTGCGGACATCACCACCATCATCATCATCATCATCGTCACTGGCATCGTGGTCCAGGCCAGGATCCTCCACAGGTGGCGGATGTTGGTCATCGTCATCCTGGATGAGAGGCAACTCCTTCCGCACTGCCATGTTGTGGAGCATGCAGCAGACGATGATAATCTTGCACACTTTTGCAGGGGCATATGGGAGGGACCCTCCGGTCTTGTCCAGGCAGCGGAAGCGGCTCTTCAGGAGACCAAATGTCCGCTCAATCACTCTCCTGGTCCGACCATGTGCCTCATTGTAGCGCATCTGGGCTGGTGTCACAGGGTTCCTGAGGGGTGTCAGCAACGACGGCATGTTGGGGTATCCCGAGTCACCTACGGACAGACAAGTGCACATTAGCTGACTTGGAAAAGTGGGCGGAATACTACAGATCAGATCACACACAATGGCACAAAGTCAGTACACACCGACAAGTCAGGCACGCTGGTTCTGCATCTGTGCCATCATCCTGGGGATGCGACTACTCCTCATCACAAAGGCATCGTGTGCTGAACCAGGGAAACGGGCACACACGTGTGTGATGGTCATGTCTGCAAGACACACCACCAGTTCATTGACCGAGTGGTAGTGCTTGCGGTTCCTGTAGGCCTGCTCCTGGGCCTGTGGTGGTACCAAAGCCACATGTGTCCCATCAATGGAGCCAATGACATGCGGCATCCTCCCTATGGCATAAAAGTCACTCTTCACGTCAGTGAGTCGTCGCAGTCTAGGGAAATAGATGTACCGGTTCAGGAATAGTAACATCGCCTCCAAAACATCGCGTAGCACACGGCTGAACATAGTCTGTGACATACCACCAGTAGATGCCACTGTGTGTTGGAAGGTACCGGTGGCAAAGAAGTGTAGGGTTGCCATCACCTTCACCTTGGGTGTCAGCGCTGTAGGATACGGCCGGCCAGGCTGCAAATGTGGGGACAACTGCACTGCCAAATCCTCAATCATCTGCCTGGTGAAGCGGTACCGTCGGATGCTGTCCCGTTCCACCATCGTTGCCAGGTCTGGGAATGGTCGATGGACAGCAGGAGCCCTGCAGTGCAGAGGAGAAGTAAGCAAGATTGTCAGTCACCCCACATATGCGGCATTGAACACACTCAATATCCCAACATACATCATTATGAGGCACAACTACATGAAGTGTGCAGTTCCGTAAGGACATGTATGGTACATACATGGCCAACATCTGTCAACACGGTCCAACAAGTGGCATCAATTAGTCCCAGGTTGGCCCATTGGATATCATCAGGCCGTGTCACAGTTCCCATCTCCTGCTGCCGTGTCACAATCACCCCCCACAGTGACATGTGAGGACAGATGTGCCCCAGGCACCACAGCTCAACGACAGGTACATTCCCAGGGACCCTGTATTGCCACATGGACACTGGCATTACATGGAGTATCATGTATACACCACAGCAAAACAACCATGACCCCCACAGGTAGTGGTCCCACTTGCCACGGCAGGACAGACATGGACGTCTGTGACACACACACGCACAACATCAAAGTCCATGCACACACAACGTGGATGTGGAGACTGTCTCCCATTGTGCACATGAAATCAGAGACATTGTAAACACTACATGCACACAGACTGTGGAGGACCATCACTATTGTGCCACTGGGACACCCTGGCTCAAACATACCGTCCCACATGGGACTCACGGGGTATGTGACATGACATACACATACACCACCGTGAAATGTGACCATGGCACATGCACAGATATGAACAGTTGCACATCACAGTGGTCATGTACACGTGACACCCAGGATCCTGTCCCCATGAACACGTGCACAGCCTGGGGGTGGGTGCCCCCAGGTGACACCCACAGGACAACATGTACACCAACATACACACAATAGGAAATGCAGCCTTACATGCCTCATGATACAGTTTGGACAGGCTGTGGTGTTGTAGGTGTGCCCCTCACTCCCTGGGAGCTATCTGTGGCTGGCGTATGTTCATCTGAGACAGGCATCGTAGACATATGCCAGTCACTTTGAAAAGGGATGCGTTGGACAGCAATGGACCGATCAGTGCGCACACATTGGCCATTGCATTCAATGTGTGCTGGTACGCGTTGTATTCCCAATACACATTGGACAGCAATGGACCGATCAGTGCGCACACATTGGCCATTGCATTCAATGTGTGCTGGTACGCGTTGTATTCCCAATACACATTGGACAGCAATGGACCGATCAGTGCGCACACATTGGCCATTGCATTCAATGTGTGCTGGTACGCATTGTATTCCCAATACACATTGGACAGCAATGGACCGATCAGTGCGCACACATTGGCCATTGCATTCAATGTGTGCTGGTACGCGTTGTACCCCTGTACGCGTTGTACCGCAATGGACCGATCGGTGCCCCCGGCCGGCCCATTGCATTCAATGTGTGCGGGGACGCGTTGTACCCCTGTACGCGTTGTACCGCAATGGACCGATCGGTGCGCACCCAATGACAATGGCCTAGCCTGGCAACGGACGCGTTTTCGAATTTCGAACGAGTCTGTTGCTGGAAATTCAGTTGGTCACCCACAACAATGTTGCAAAATCATGTATGTCATGAACTTGAAGATTTGAAGGATGCTGTGGGCGTGTATTGGTGCTGCTATTCCATGGATTGGCCAGATTCAGAAGATGCAAACGACTTGGACCTATCACTTTGGACACAAGGGACAGTATCTGCCTCTCCAGCACATAAATATTGCTGGCTGTTCCCCTGAGAGCTCACTTGCCTGCACTACATGCTCCAGGACGACATCTGCCACTGCACTGCTGCTGTCTCTGCCCCTCTGGACCCTGCAATGGCACGTACTGTGGAGAGAGCCCCAGCCTTCAGCCTTGAGGAGAACCAGGCCCTGCTGGACAGCCTACTTCCACAGTACAGCAAGCTGTATGGGACACCAGGGGAGCAGGTGAGTGTTCTGTGCACTGCCTTTCTGAATGCGCATATTGTCTGACTAGCAAGGCTGAAAGTCTGCACGCCACTGGCTAGCAGGCTCACTGAGTAGTTGTCACCCCCCATAGTGTGTAGTGACATGCACTGGACAGGTATGGTGCAGTGACAGTGCATTTGAACAAGGTTTTACTTCCCATGCAATGATACCATGTAGTGACGTCTGGCAAACTGTCCATGGGCAGCTTTGCACTGCCTGTGTACATCATGTGCCCCTGTGATTGAGACATGTATATACAACTGTGTCATGCACGGATATGTTGCATGTGTAGTAATGGCCTTATCACTTTGTCATCCTGACAGGTTAATGCCCATCGGAAGCAGGAGATCTGGAAGGACATCGTCCGGGCTGTCCGGTCCGTGGGGGTCTACAAGCGCCGGATCCGCAACTGCCAGAAGAGGTGGCAGGACCTTCGGGGATGGACCCGGAGGATTGCACGGGTCCAGCTGAAGCTGTCGCCTCCTCGCAGGAGGGGCGGAACACGGACCCGGACCCCCCACATGCTCCAGATCCTGGCGGTGGTGTTTCCAGACCTGGATGGGCAGCTGAAAGGCAGACAGCAGCAAGGAGGGGGTGAGTCAAAGACTGCACTGTGAACTCTGTATTACATGCTATGTGCCCTCCTCTGGCCTGGTTCAACTGCCACAGTGCAGCAGTCATGTTGTCCAGGAGCCATGTCCCTCTATTGTGCACTGCCCACTCCTCATCTGATACCCAGGTGTGGCCCTTACATTCAGGGAATTCTGTCACTTGGGACTGTGTCCTTGCAGTTTGCTTCACTAAAGGTGGGGGACAGCATCTGTTTCCCTGACTCTGTTGTGGGCATCATGGGTGGGTCCATTGTTCACACAATGCCTGTGTTCGGACATGTAATCTGCGTGTTGCTTTGATATGCGGTCCACTTGCTGAGCTGAGCCACCACATGTGCCTGGGGTATGTGGCACACGCCCATGCAGTGGGTGGGAACAATGTTTGGGCCCCAGGAGTGTGCAGATTACGTGTGTCACACATACATAGCCAGCTATCCACTGTCCAGGGCTCATCCCTCATTCATGTGGGGCAGGACAGTCATGCCTACTCCAGGCCATGCAATGCACTCTGTACTCCCACTCCCGTGTATCTGCTGACACATTGTGCGCAGTGATTTGACCCCTCAGGTGTCTGCCTCTGTGTCAGTGTCCTGTGGATTAGTTGCCAGGACTGCTGGGGTGTTTCTTGGTAGGGGCTCAGCATGCCACTGGAGATGTGACCATAGGAGACGATACTTGTGTGTCACATAGGTGTCTGATCAGCTGCCCGTGCGGACTGGGGTATGCGAATGTGAAGTTCAGGCAGCTGTTCCCCATTCACAGCAGATTGTGAGGGGCTCAGGTTCAGAGGGTAGTGTCACAGGTCTCCCATATGTCCAATAGGTATGACCTGGACAGATGAAGGTTAAGATGATGTGTTGTGGGGGGGGGTGTACATGTGCACTTGTGCAGCTCCAGGACTTGCATCCCCCATGACCTACTATTGTGACACAGTGCAGAGTGTTGTTGTCTGGCTGCCAAGTCATACATCACTGAGACAGTGATGTATGACTTAGCAGTCATGCCTCCGCCATGGCATGTGTCTACTTATTGGTGATCCTGCAGGGGAGTGACATGTGCTACATGCACACCATTGTGGCGATGGCTATCAGGACATGGGTGCATCATGGTGTCCGTCGCTGGTATGCATCACATGCATTTCCTATTTGACTCTGGGCATCCCTTTCATCCGGAAACCTGTACTGACTCAGTGGCAAGAGCTGTGATGTGTGCATGTCCACATGCTACTCCGTGTCCTCTGCACTGTCCAACTACTGTGTAGTTGGTGCATGTGTCCACACTGGGGTGTTGCAATCCAACAGACACCAGACAGATGGGTGCAAGGCCATGTGGGATGTGAGTGCCATGGTTGGCATCAGACTGACAATTGGCTGCTCCTGTTCAGTTAGGGCACTTTTAGCAATGTACAACTAATGATGCCAGGGCTTGCTCTGTAATGTGCTGTGCTCACAGTGGTGTGTGCGTTTGGTGCAGGTGACTGATGTCTGTCTGTATCCCCATTGTTTGCAGATACATCCACGGCCACGGAAGGGGACAGCTCCACGGACCAGGAGGAGCCGGAGAGCCAGACTGGGTCAGCAGCCGAGGAGTGGTCGGAGGGACCCAGTGGCACGGAGGGCGAGGGGAGCCACACCGAGGAGTCCTCAGCACCATCCACCTCAGCTGAGGACCAGAGCAACTCGGAGGATGACTCCCTTCTGGAGGCGGGTGTCAGCAGCCACCACACCCCAGCTAGTGTTGCTGTCCCCGCCACCACCAGCACCACCAGCACCCTCCCATCGGCTCCCATTCCCCAGGTCCGTGGAGGCTCCCATGTTCGGGAGCGTGTCTCCTTTGGGCCAGGCACCGCAGCCCCTGCCCCTGTGTCCCCTGCTGCCCTGAGTGAGGAGTCTGTGTACCTCCTTCGCCAGCTCCATGTAGGGCAGACAGCCATGCTGAGTGTCCTCCATGCGCACACCGCTCTGTTGACTCAGCTGGTGTCGTTCATGGAGGGCATCTCATCGGGCATGTCTGACCTACAGAGGGGCAATAGGTCCATGGACTCCTCCCTGACGGCAGCAGTGTCCCTCCTCAGACAGTCCCTCACCCCTCATGCCTCTGCTCCATCCACACTCCACAGCACCTTACCCGTCCCAAGCACACACACCGCACCGGCACACACCAGCACACACACATCCAGCACACAGACACACACGCCACAAACAAAACGCACACGCACGCACAGTCAGGGGACTGAAACCAGACTCACAGGGGATGGGGCCCTGGAACACACACACGCATCCACGAGCACTGCGCAGTCCTCAGTTGCCTCTCCCTCCAAAACACCCTCCCTTGCCTCACCTGCAACCCCAAAGACCCAGCGCCTCTTCCTCAGTGACCTCGGCCTCTTCCCCTCCAATCCAGCTGCTCCAGCATCCAGGGGGAAGAGGAAGCCCACCCACACGGAGCAGAGTGCCCCTCGCCCCCGGACACCCTCCCCCAGGCACAGACAGACTGAGGCCCCCACCCGCAAGTCCCCCCGGAGTGGTAAGAGCAAGACCCCGCCGCCGCCCTGCAGCTCAGGCACCAGGTCTCCTTCCTCCATCCCTCAGGCCCCCACTCCACAGGTGCCCCCACCACACCCTGCCCCAGGTTCCCCCACCCACAGATATACCATCCCCAAGAGGATCTGGCCTTCTCCCCCTGGCACTTGCTCTCCCGGCACCACACCCCCGCTGCGCTTGTCTGTGCCACTGATGTGGTGAGGGTGTCCTCCCCTCTGTCCAGCCCACCTTGCCTGTTCCCCATTCTCCTCCCCTGGTGGTAGGCACTGCAGTGGAGTCCACTACCACCGTGTCTGACTTGGGCACTGCAGTGGTGGACCTGTCCACTCCATCTGCAGGGTCCACTGCAGTCGTGCCGGCACCCACAACATCTGAGTCATGCCCCCCAGTTGTGCCGGCACACACCATGTCAAACACCTCCACTGCAGTTGTCAGTGGCTCTCCAGCACCCACCACCCCTTCCCTGCTTCCTCCTGGTGAGCCCTGATCCTGTCCCTGCGGTGCCTGGCCTGCCCCCCGGTTGCCCCTCCTAGTGGATTGTCCCTGGTTTTGTGCAGGCATGCGTAGGGTGACATCTGCCACTGTCACCAAGTTTGGACTTTGACAATGGACTGGCCATTGGCCTTTGTGTTTTTTCTGGACTTTGTTTTCATTCCACACATATGCTGAATAAAGCAACTTTCTGTTCTCTAGTGCTTATGCTTCTGATGTACATGTTGTTGATGCTGCTAACCATGCCCTTGCTGCAGTGATGGTGATATCTGGTCTCATGATAATGAAGTGTTACTGTGCAGGAACCCATGTGGTCCAGGGGGAATGTGTCCTATCCTGTGGTGTATCCATGTCATCCATAGCAGCATCTGAGGGTGTCATGTGTTCAGTATTTGGCAATGGGATTTCCTACTTAGATTAGCAATTTCACATCTGTGGCTTCCACCCCTGCACATCTGTTGTGCCTGCCATTGTTCAATTCGTCTACTTCCCTGACCGTGTGGCCATCTCCACTGGATATGCAGGTTTGGGCATCAATGGGGAAGGACTCATCCGTGTAGTCAGTGCAACATTGCTACACAAGTGTGTTGGATCTGTGCTGATGATTCCGTTGGCACTTCCATGACCAGGCTGATGTGACGGGAGCCCTCATTTGGTGCTAATTGTTGATTGTGTGACCAAGTGCTCAGCTGACATGATGGGGCCCTACTGAGGCAACATTTGGCACAGCTTTCCTCACACAGGAGTGGGGTCCCCTCATGGCAGTGTGTACACCTGTGACATTGCCTGCGCCCAAGGTGTGTGTTGTATGTGCATGTCTGTGTGTTCACTTCCATTTAGCTGCGCATGCTGTGATCCCTAGTGTTGTACCTGTTTGTGATGCTTGCTGAGTTGACCTATGTTCCCCCAAAGTCTTCTCCCTGGGTTCTCTGTGATGTGGGTGCATGGCACATTACTGGTCATCAGGGTGTCACCCATAGGTGTGTTTGCTGTCAGGGCTGAGTTTGTGTGCAGACGCAGATGGGTCACAGTCAGGTTTCCCCTTGGCACTTGTTGTTTGCCCCTGTCATGTGATTTCCAGTTTGTGTTATCTTTCAGTGATTGTGACACGTTGTGTGTGTGACTGCTGGCACTCCTCAGGGTCCGGGCTGCAATGTTGGTTGTTGTCTATGTGTGTTCTTTGTGGGTGACCTTGGCTTCTTCATTGGTGTGTGACTGTGGCTGGGATCCCATTGGTTGGTGTGGTATCGCCGTCATGTCCATGTACAGCGTAGTGTGCAGTGTGTCAGACATTCAGGAGTCTTGTTGAGTGGCCATGTGTGATGTGTTTCTGCACCTTGGTTCCCACCCACCACCCTGGAATAGTCATGGGTGCATGTGCAATGTCACCAGTGCATGTGTACTTCACTGCTGCACATTGTTGGAGGTCGAGGGGTGTGGTGTTGAGTGTGTGCAGATGAGAGTTGTTGCCCGGCTAGGCCCCTGCCTCCATGTTGGCCTTGGCTTACTGGCCATGCTGATTGATTTGTGCTTGTGTAGGTGTGATGGTAGTTTGTTGCTCAGGACACCTGACTGTGGTTCACAGTGTGAACCACATTTAGCTTTGTCATCACAGTGGGATTGTAATGCAGCCCAGGGTCACCACATTGTGGGGGCCCTGGGGGTGGTGCTGTGGTGTGTCTGTGTCTTGCTGTGTCAGTTGCTGTTCCTACGTGCCTGTGTGACATGTGTGATTTGTGCTCCCTCTCATCTGACAATGCCTGCTTGCCCACATAGGGGATTTGGATCCATGAGTTACCTTTGTGTGGCACTGTATGCACATCTGTATGATTGGTATTCAGGTCTCCTCATGTGTTGTGTGGTTGCCTGGGGACACTGGCACCACCCCCCTCACCTGTTGTGTATGATGTGCAGTGTGGGTCTGCCTGTTTGTGTTTGTGCATCTGCACCACTGCATTGGCATATCTTGGGTGTGCCATTGGCTGTGTGTAGTTTGGTGGGTTTCCCCTGCTGTCCCTGGGACTCCTAGGTCATCGGTCAGCACAATGATCATGGTTTGTGTGTCCCATTGCTGCCATGGTATGGTATCTGTTCACCTCACATCTGCAGTCTCCACAGGGTATCTGCATTTGTGTGCCCATTGGTGCAAATATGTGGCTCTGCATTCTGATGGTCACTTCTGTCATTGTGTAATTGATGAATGTTGACAGTGTCAGCCCCCATGGGTGTTGTTTGTCTGCACATGGCCAAAGGTATGTCTTATTTGCACTGCAGTATTTGGCTCACCCAATTTATGTTGCAATGGGACACATACACTACTTTGCCATTGATGTGTTTTTTGTTCTGTGACCAGGAATCATCCATACAGTTTGGCAGTTGCAGCTCTTTATTTGTCAACACTTACCTTTTGGTCACTGTGATGATGGGGGTTTAGACCCCATTGCCACAATGTTCAAAATGTGCTTCAGCTATGGACCCCACACTTACATTTTGCTCACTGTGATGATGGGGGTTTGGACCCCATTGCCACACTGTTCAAAATGTGCTTCAGCTATGGACCCCACACTTACATTTTGCTCACTGTGATGATGGGGGTTTGGACCCCATTGCCACACTGTTCAAAATGTGCTTCAGCTATGGACCCCACACTTACATTTTGCTCACTGTGATGATGGGGGTTTGGACCCCATTGCCACGCTGTTCAAAATGTGCTTCAGCTATGGACCCCACACTTACCTTTTGGTCACTGTGATGATGGGGGTTTGGACCCCATTGCCACAATGTTCAAAATGTGCTTCAGCTATGGACCCCACACTTACATTTTGCTCACTGTGATGATGGGGGTTTGGACCCCATTGCCACACTGTTCAAAATGTGCTTCAGCTATGGACCCCACACTTACATTTTGCTCACTGTGATGATGGGGGTTTGGACCCCATTGCCACACTGTTCAAAATGTGCTTCAGCTATGGACCCCACACTTACATTTTGCTCACTGTGATGATGGGGGTTTGGACCCCATTGCCACACTGTTCAAAATGTGCTTCAGCTATGGACCCCACACTTACATTTTGCTCACTGTGATGATGGGGGTTTGGACCCCATTGCCACGCTGTTCAAAATGTGCTTCAGCTATGGACCCCACACTTACATTTTGCTCACTGTGATGATGGGGGTATGGACCCCATTGCCACGCTGTTCAAAATGTGCTTCAGCTATGGACCCCACACTTACCTTTTGGTCACTGTGATGATGGGGGTTTGGACCCCATTGCCACAATGGTCATGGCCTGCTTGCATTGTGGGGGCCACACACATATATGTGTGGCACATGTGCTAGGGGGTCACATTGTATGTTCAATGTCATGTTCGGTGTTGTAGGCATTTGACACAGTCTACACACGCTTGTCATGGTGTTGGGGGGATGTCTTTTTCTTGCATTCCCTAGGTTGTGGTGTGCTGGTTGTGTCATGCATTGTCCAGGGTGCTAGTAGTGGTAGGCATCCAGCCCCCTGGCTCAGGGTGGTAGTAGTGGTAGGCATCCAGCCCCCCTGGCTCAGGGTGGTAGTAGTGGTAGGCATCCAGCCCCCCCTGGCTAAGGGTGGTAGTAGTGGTAGGCATCCAGCCCCCCCTGGCTAAGGGTGGTGGTGGGCATCCAGCCCCCCCTGGCTAAGGGTGGTAGTAGTGGTAGGCATCCAGCACCCCCTGGCTCAGGGTGGTAGTAGTGGTAGGCATCCAGCCCCCCCTGGCTAAGGGTGGTGGTGGGCATCAAGCCCCCCCTGGCTAAGGGTGGTGGTGGGCATCCAGCCCCCCTGGCTAAGGGTGGTGGTGGGCATCAAGCCCCCCCTGGCTTAGGGTGGTGGTGGGCATCAAGCCCCCCCTGGCTAAGGGTAGTGGTGGGCATCCAGCCCCCCCTGGCTAAGGGTGGTGGTGGGCATCCAGCCCCCCTGGCTAAGGGTGGTGGTGGGCATCCAGCCCCCCTGGCTCAGGGTGGTAGTAGTGGTAGGCATCCAGCCCCCCAGGCTAAGGGTGGTAGTAGTGGTAGGCATCCAGCCCCCTGGCTCAGGGTGGTAGTAGTGGTAGGCATCCAGCCCCCCTGGCTCAGGGTGGTAGTAGTGGTAGGCATCCAGCCCCCCTGGCTAAGGGTGGTAGTAGTGGTAGGCATCCAGCCCCCCTGGCTAAGGGTGGTGGTGGGCATCCAGCCCCCCCTGGCTAAGGGTGGTAGTAGTGGTAGGCATCCAGCACCCCCTGGCTCAGGGTGGTAGTAGTGGTAGGCATTCAGCCCCCCCTGGCTAAGGGTGGTGGTGGGCATCCAGCCCCCCCTGGCTAAGGGTGGTGGTGGGCATCCAGCCCCCCCTGGCTCAGGGTGGTAGTAGTGGTAGGCATCCAGCCCCCCCTGGCTCAGGGTGGTAGTAGTGGTAGGCATCCAGCCCCCCCTGGCTAAGGGTGGTGGTGGGCATCCAGCCCCCCCTGGCTAAGGGTGGTGGTGGGCATCCAGCCCCCCTGGCTAAGGGTGGTGGTGGGCATCCAGCCCCCCTGGCTCAGGGTGGTAGTAGTGGTAGGCATCCAGCCCCCCTGGCTAAGGGTGGTAGTAGTGGTAGGCATCCAGCCCCCCTGGCTCAGGGTGGTAGTAGTGGTAGGCATCCAGCCCCCCTGGCTAAGGGTGGTAGTAGTGGTAGGCATCCAGCCCCCTGGCTAAGGGTGGTAGTAGTGGTAGGCATCCAGCCCCCCTGGCTCAGGGTGGTAGTAGTGGTAGGCATCCAGCCCCCCTGGCTAAGGGTGGTAGTAGTGGTAGGCATCCAGCCCCCCTGACTAAGGGTGGTAGTAGTGGTAGGCATCCAGCCCCCCTGGCTCAGGGTGGTAGTAGTGGTAGGCATCCAGCCCCCCTGGCTAAGGGTGGTAGTAGTGGTAGGCATCCAGCCCCCTGGCTAAGGGTGGTAGTAGTGGTAGGCATCCAGCCCCCCTGGCTCAGGGTGGTAGTAGTGGTAGGCATCCAGCCCCCCTGGCTAAGGGTGGTAGTAGTGGTAGGCATCCAGCCCCCCTGGCTAAGGGTGGTAGTAGTGGTAGGCATCCAGCCCCCCTGGCTCAGGGTGGTAGTAGTGGTAGGCATCCAGCCCCCCTGGCTAAGGGTGGTAGTAGTGGTAGGCATCCAGCCCCCCTGGCTAAGGGTGGTGGTGCGCATTCAGGCCCCTGTGTGCAAATGTGGCATTGGTGATGGGCATCCCGCCCCTATGGTGCTGCTGTTGCTGGTGTAAGTATATTCTGCATCCCTCTGTGTGTGTGTGATGTGTCGTGTACGTGTTGTATGTGTTTTGTGGTTGGTGTCTGACTTACCTTCTGCGCCGTACGCGTCCGTGCCTGTTCCGGTAGTAAATGTAGAATATTGGTATGATCGGGACGAAGGGATTCATGGTTGGTTCGTGTCGTTCGTCCTTCTCGTTGCTTCGCGTCGTCCTCGTCGCTTCGCGTCGTCCTCGTCGCTGGCGTGTTCGTCTCGTAGCCGTGGATTGTGTTGTGGCGCGAATCGGAGCTTATGTGCGCCTCTCCCGGATGCTTTGACGTGCCGTGTGTAGCGACGGGTTCGGCGCGTACGGGAAGCGCATCGTACTTGTTCGGCCGGACGGAGCTGCATTTTCCCTTCCGTGCGACTCGATTCAGCGTTTCCGGATTCGCCTCAATCGGAGAACAGGGCATAGATTGGGTGAGTACGGCTCGGCCGGAATCTGTGCTGTTGTGCGCATCGTACTTACTCGTTCGGTGTGCTGTATGGATCGGTCGGGAAACAGGCTTTCGCATGGCTTTTTTCCCGACCGAATGGTATTGGGTGCGCCTCCGACCGAGATCGGAATCGGCCCCAAAGTCTTTTTCTGCATCATTAGATACATTCTGTAGGTCCCTGCAGCGAAGTGAATCCCCATTGTCTGCATGTTTAGTGTCACAAGTAACTCTATCCCCAAATCTGATTTAGATTGATGAATGGCAACAGAACCTCGTTCTGTTCACTTTTCTGTAGCTTTTCTCCTATGACCATCCTAAATTTATCAAAGGCTGATTCACCCAATGAATGGACAAGTCACGTATTAAAGAAGCAGCCAAGACACGCAATGAATGAGTGCCTGCCTGCCCTCTGTTACTGAGCACTGCAGTCACGCAGTCTGTCTCCGGTTAGAGCATTTCCACTTCTGGTCCTTTGTAGCAATTGTAAGATCTTCTAAATTTCTCCTTGCTCAAATGGGTGTAATTCATGATATTTACATGTTTTCAACATCTTCATTGCTTGATTTTCATCGCGAAAAAGTGTCACTCATAGTCGTTGAAATGTCAGTCATAATTACACAGAAAATATGAAAATGTCACACATAGCAATCTAAAACCTTGGCAGCTATGCACACATAGGCTGTTGGTCGTCATGGTCACAGACACGGGTGAGTATTCAAAGGACGAGTTCTCCTCATCCGAAACGAGCTTGACGCACACATTGGCTATTGGTCGTCATGGTGACAGACGCGGGTGAGAATTCAAAGGACGCGTTCTCCGCATCCGAACCGAGCCTGACGCACACATTGGCTATTGGTCGTCATGGTGACAGACGCGGGTGAGAATTCAAAGGATGCGTTCTCCGCATCCGAACCGAGCCTGACGCACACATTGGCTATTGGTTGTCATGGTGACAGACGCGAGTGAGAATTCAAAGGACGCGTTCTCCGCATCCGAACCGAGCCTGACGCACACATTGGCTGTTGGTCGTCATGGTAACAGACGCGCGTTTCGTTTAGTGTACGAATCGCGTGCAATCCGAATCTGTTTGCTTACAACAACAATGTATCAAACTCAATAGTGTTATGATGCGGAAGATTTGAACGACGTGGTAGGCGTGTCAGATGCGTGCAATGTTATGGATTGGGCAAATTCAGATAATGCAAACGAGTAGGACCTATCGCTTTGGACGCATGGAACAGATTCCGCCTCTGCTGCACAGATATAAGTCTGTCTGTTCCCAAGAGACTTCACTTGCCTGCACTACATGCTACTTGACAACATTTCTACCTACCACTGCTGCTGTCTCTGCATCCTCTGGGATCTACAATGGCACATACTGTGGAGAGGGCACCAGCTTTCACAGAGGAGGAGAACCAGGCCCTGCTGGACAGCCTCCTTCCACAGTACAGCAAGCTGTATGGAAAACCAGGGGAGCAGGTGAGTGTTGATTACACTGCCTTTTTAATTGACCACATGTTAAAACAGGCACTACTAGCATTGTGATCCCTAAGGGCAAGCATGCAAACATAGTTAATGTAAGTCTTACAGTGTGTAGATTTATGTTCTGGACAGGTACAGTGATATAGAAGTGTGTTTGGAGGGATTGATGTTTCTGCACTGTTCTCATGTAATTAAGGGAGACTTGCACACAGGACAACTGCCCATGATGATACTTGGCTAACCTTTAGACATTATCTGCCATTCTGACCATGACCTATATGTCCAAGCGTGTGATGAATAAACATGCTCTCATGTGGAGTAATGGTATGTCACCATGTCATCCTTACAGGTCGACGCCCATCAGAAGAAGGAAATTTGGCAGACCATCGTCCGGGCTGTAAGATCGGTGGGGGTCTTCAAACGCTGCATCCGCCACTGCCAGAAGAGGTGGCAGGACCTCCGTGGCTGGACACGGAGGATTGCAAGAGTCCAGCTGAAGCTATCACCTCCTCGCAAAAGGGGTGGATGACGGACCCTGACCCCCCACATGCTCGGGATGCTGACGGTGGTCTTCCCCGACCTGGATGGGCAGATGAAGGCCAGACAGCAGCAAGGAGGGGCGCGAGTATGTGCCATGTTGCTGAACTATGTTTGACGATGCATGTTGCACTCCCTCAGCCTGGTAACCCTCTCACAGGTCATCTGTCTGCTGAGACACCACTTCTGTGGCAAAATGTAACTATGCCCCATTGTCATCTGATGCCCAGGTGTGTCCCTTTCCGTCTGTGACATGTGTCACTTAGGTCCTGTGTATTTGCTGTAGTCCAAGGTTAATGTGATCAGCACCATATACAACAGGTGCATTGAGTTGACCATCATGAGTGATGTAATTGTCTGACATTTATCAGCACATTGGCTGAAATATGACCTGTACTCTGTGTGGGACATACATATATGTTCAAAATGGTGATCTCGGTGCACACAGGTTTGCGGAAAAAATGCTACACACCCGTGCAGCAGGTGAGACCAATGTTGATGCCTCAGACAAATGAAATGGATAAGTGTACAAAATGTATAGTCCCCTGCATAGTGCTCTGTGTAATCACATGTATCACATGGACCAAGGACAGGTATGCCAACTCAGGCCATCCGAGACACTGCCACATCAGATTTTTGTGTGTCAGGCAACACTTTCACCATTGTAAATTGGAAATTCATGGGTCAGACTCTGTGACAGTGTGTACATGCGAAAAAAATTAAATACACAGGTGGCAAATATAGGATACATGAACAGACATCTAATGTATGGAATGTGGCTCAGATACACAGGACAAAACATGTGTGTGTCATACCTTGACTCTGCATAATGGTGGCTTCAACATATATGTGTATGATGCATTACTTTCTTCTTGAGAGCTCTAAAAGAGTTCATGTAGACAGATTTTTTAATTCATAGACTCCAATGTCTAAGTAGGACAACGTGAGCTTGTCAAAGTGTTTAAATTGTGTGTAGCACGTAGGGGACATGTATACTTGACCACTACAGATGTTGCTTTAACAGTGAATACATGATTCTGACACGGTGCTGACTTTAAAGTTGTGATTCACTGGCCCTGTAACAAGAGTCAGTACAGACTGTTTAGCCAGACATGCCAGTGGCATAGTATGCCACATGAAAATTTGTGAGGATGCAGTATTTGTACTTGTCTGTTGTCCTGCATGCAGACCATTATAGCATTGACGTTCAAGACATAGGTGCCCATTATGATGACTGGGGATGGAAGTATGTTCATCATGTCAACTTATAAATTTGTCCATCCCATTTGCTGTGTCACTTCCAGACTCCCTTGCATGAGATGAGACATGTTTTTAATGACACATGACCCTCAGGAGCATTACAGATCATACAACAGGCAAAATAGTGCATTAGTGGACGTGTATTTAGTGGTCTTTGAAATACATCCAACAGATGGTTCCATTGCCATCATGTGTTTGGGAACCATAGTGTACTGGCAGACTGACAAGTGCCATGTTCACATATGTGTAATGAATCTAAAAAGTGCCATGAACATTATGCAAAGGCTTGCTCTGTGATGTGTTGTGATGAAACTCATGTGTCAAGTCTATGCAGATGACTTATGTGAATCTCTTTCTCATCCTTGTTCACAGCATCATCAATGGCTACTGGAGGAGACAGTTCCATGGACCAAGAGGAAGCGGCTAGCCAGACTGGGTCCACTGTGGAGGAGGAGGGACCCAGTGGCACGGTGGGTGAGGGGAGCCACACTGAGGGCCAGTCAGAAACATCTACATCTGCAGAGGACCAATCAAGCTCCAGTGATGACTCCCTTGTGGTGGTGGGTGTTACAATAGCAGAGGCCACAACATCAGAGTCTGCCCCCACCACCACCACCATCTCCACCCTCACAGCTGCTTCCATTCCAAGTGTCCGGGGATTCACCCCTGCATGCACACCCTCCCCTAAGAGTAGGAACACTGAGCCCCACACCTGTACATCTCCCAGAACAAAGAAATCCAAAACACCACCACCATCCCACACTTCCACCACAAAATCTACTTCATCCCGAGCCCAGGCCACCCCACCCAAAGTTCACACATCAGACCCCATCCCAGTTTCCCCCACACACCATTACACCATCCCCAAGATGATAAGGCCCCCCCCCCCACAACCCAAATCGGTACACCCTAGTCCTGTCCCTGCGGTACCTGGCATGCCCCTAAAGATGCCCCTCCAAGGGGAGATGTCCCCTAGTTGTAGCAGTGCAGGCAAGCAAGGGAGAAATAATCATGTGCATGACCCCCAAAAGGACTGTATAAAATGGACTTGCCATTGGCCTTATTGTTCTTCTTTTTTTTTTAAGTTTAACACAAAATCTGAATAAAGCATTTTTTTTCCTTTAGTAGATTTGCTTTTCATGTACCAAATTTTGTTAAGAAGTCTAATGAAATTGCTGTTGAAATCTTGTTGTGGGAAAATAATGATATAGTGATGTGATGGACTGCATGTGGTCCATGGTATATGTGTCCTATTACAGTATGTATCTGAGTCATAATTGTCTGCAATTGCAGGTTGTCATTAACCACAACATTTTGGACAATGAGTGTGACATGCTTTTAACAACCTACCATCTTTGAATTACACTTTTGCACATGGGTCTTGCTGACATTTGTACACATTGTACAAGTTTTTCAAGGTGCAGCCATCTACGATGGACATGCAGAATAGCGCATTGATGATGAACAAGTCATCTGTCTCATCATTACAACTTGGTAAACATGAAGTTGGACTACGTGTAGATGACTTTGTACACACACATGTACAAAGGCTGATGTAAACAAAGTATTCTGTGACTTGTAATTGTTGGATCCATGTCCGAGTCTCATTCTGACATGGTAGACCCCTGCCAAGAACAAGCTTGATACAGCTGACCTTCCACAGTAGTGAAATCACCTCATGGCAGTGTGTTAATCTGTGACATATCCTGAGCCCATGGTGTGTGTCATGTGAGCATGAATCTCTGTCTTCAAACCCCCTTTCCTACCAAGACTATAGTCCCTGCAGATGTTCCTGTTTGAGAAGCTTTCTGTGTGCTGACTAGTCCAGTGCTTTCTAGAACTATTTGACTTTGAGTGTCCAAGATGTGGGTGCACCAGTAGAATGGAGTCATTATGGTGACATCTCTGGTTGGGTTGAGACATGGGCCTGCACTGTGAGCAAACTCACGTGACACATTTAAAATTCCCTGAGTCACATTTTTGTTAGCATCATCAGCGTGTTTTTAATCTGTCTTCTGTTTTTGCAAGTTTGGCACTTGTATATGTCTATGACTGATCACAATCAGCGGATTCTACCCTTCCCTGTAGCGTGATGGCATCATGTCTTATTTGTAGGTCTCCTTGAGTGATTTCATTATTCTGAGACAGTGTTCCAAATGTGTCCAATACATATCACGTTATGCACATGTACTCCATCTTAAACGGATGTACCAAATTCCCATGTGTTATGTCTAGCTATGTGTATTGTGTTTGTGAAACACAGATCCAACCACCTCCCTGGCGTTGTCAACAGTGCAGGAAGATTAGCTTACACATGTGCCTGTGCATTTGAGCCTACTGACACAGTTGTTGTATCCCCTACCTGGTGAGCCATGTGTCTTCCAAGTCTTCTGCAGTACACACTCAGCATTGGCAATTTGACAATAGTGATGATCTGCAGCTTTTGTAGTTAGATGCAGAGTTGGTGTGATAGACATGCAAACAAGTTAACATTGTAAATGGTCTGATCTTGAGTTGTGTGCAACGCACATAGTCAACATATGTTGACTGTCTCATACATTGTTGTTGGTCCATGCTTTTCTACACAGCAAGTAGGAATCTTGTCTACACATGTAGCGCTGACAGCTGTGACACAACCACTTCATGTTTGTTGCAGTGGGAGGCTCATGATTCTATTTTGAGGGTTTGTGGACTTGTGTGGTGTCATGGGCAGTCTCCTGTGTGCTTCATTGTACACCAACTCATCACAATGTAATTCTTCTGTGAGTGCGTTTACTCATGTTGCCCTGCAGGTTTTGAGTATGTGTTGTTGTGGACAGATGCTGTGAATTTGTGTCCCATACATATGTGTGTCTGGCAACTCTTGTTCAACCATCAAATGTGTGTGTCCTAGTATGTGGCGTGCTGGGTATACATTCCGGATCCAGAAATTGCCACATTGGTCATGTACAACAATACATGGACCCATGTTTGTGTTGAGAGCCGAATAATGTGTGGTCAATAATGTATTCCTCGTCATACAGCCAGAGATCCACACTGTCATGGGTGCCTGTGCAATGTCACCTGTCAATGTAGGTTTAGAGGATGCACATTGCTGGTGATCAATGTGTATGGTGTTTAGACTGGCCAAGTGCGACTTGTCTATATATTGTAAAGACAGAGGCCCCCTGCTATTAGGGTACGGTTCCTTAAGGCAGGGCTAATTAATCTAGTGTACAGACTTAAGGCAACATTTATATAAACAATACAAAAATAAAACAAACTGTATGAAAAGCAAAGGGAGAACCAACAAGTATCTATATTTCTTTACAAAAATAATTTGTATTAATACTTAGTAGTGAAAAATCATTTCATGCTAAAATAACACCCCATTTATACTCTTTCATTCCTCTTCATTCATACAACACTTTACTGGCAATCAATATAAAAATACACTTTTTTTTGTTTTCAATTAGACATTGATGACAATTAGTTTCTGATGATCGTGGAGAAACAATGTGGCACAAGATTAGTGGTCTGTTGTTTTCGACGAACGTTTCGGCACAGAAGTGCCTTCGTCAGGAAAGGGGCCATAATATGTCACTTTTGGTATCTGTGAATAAAGTATATATATTGCATTTCAGATACAAGGTTCTCACTTAATGATGCACTTTGTGCCGCCATGAAGGCGTGCATTGCTTAATGTTTACAGTTTAAAAACAAAGGCAGTGAATAGAGTTAGTGTCACCAAATTATGTACACTCAAAACAGTAAAGTTGTCTAAAGAATAAAGTGTGTGTAACAAGAAAGATTGAAAAAGAAAGAGGATAGCCACCACCTCGTTTAGGCAGTTCCATATCGATAGATTCACCCAGTGATCTGCTTTAAAAAAATGTTTTTTTTCAATATTTACAGAATCCATAAAAGTTGACCTTATGTCTCGAATTAGACTCGTCAGGTAGTGACTGCTACTTCTGAGAACTTTGGGGCATAGATTGCTTCTTAGCCAAAGATGAAGATAAACTGTGAGGATATAAAATGCCTCTTTTTAATTTCTATATTTTTATTTTCAATTGGTATATTTAACAATTGGGTATATTGATAGCTTAAATTATAGATCTCCAATGTAAAATAATGATTTTCACTTCCAAAACAGGTTTATGCTGCACCTGACATCGCACTCGGTATGTGCTGTCCTCTTGGTTTTACTGTAAGCAAATTAGAATCAATAAGTAGCTTACATTTTGAAAGATTTATTCAAAATGGCATGGAATAAGACTTCTTAAACACAACATATCGTTGTGTGTATCTCATTTATAATCAAGGTTCTGGTTTGCGGGCAGATTTATTTATGAAGTAGTTTAAATACTTACATTTCGGTAATTTATCCGCTAGTACATGAGTTTATCTAAAAGAGACGAATGGAAATGGGTCAACAGGAGGTTAGCCTGTATGTATAACGTAAGATTGATTGGCTTAGTACTTGTCAACAGAGGATGCTTACGTAAAATAGATTAGGTCCCTAAATAGTCTACCAATATTAGGTTGCTTAAATTTCATAAAAATGTAATATAAGATTCAGTACAGATTACATGTTGTTCATGTTTTGGGACACATCATCCTATGTTCGGCACATTTTCCACAGTTAGAGACAATTCATTTTATATGCAACCAGCCGGTTGGACTAGGGAATAGAATTGTCAATATCCTGTTTGTTTTAAAACAATTCTTGTTTTGTTTTTGTCACAGTAGTGCGCTCCGCCACATGGTTAACGCACGGATGAGCTGTGTGTTCTAAAATCACTAAATAGAACAATGCACCACCATCGGGTTAAGTTAGAGATTGTCAATTTACCTCGAATAAAATTTCTATATTAACTAAATGAATGCAGTAAAGTCAGAGTCTAACTCACGATCTTAACCGCAATAGTATTATAGTACGCTCTGCTGTATGGCCAACCTATAGATTGACTAATTGATAACAAACTACACGACAATGCAGTGTTTATTCAGCCGTTTAAGCTAATGCTGACTTACTTGACTGATAGCATTCAATTCCCGGATAGAGGGTCCTCTGCACGCCACGATCACCACGTGAAGACTGCCCTAAGGTATGTTAACTTCCGAATGAAATATTCTTGGAGTCTGTCACATGGTGGTCAGTGGCCAATCGTAGCGAACACCATGTGACAGTAGATAGCCAATCAGGCAGAGTAGGGACCAGAACTTTATTTGTTTCTAGGTACAAGGCTCTGTTTATTATTGTTGGTTTACTTAGTCCTTTAATTCCCAGAAACAGGGTCCTCTGCGCGCCACTATCAATGCGTGGAGACTCCCATACGGTATGTTAGCTACCGCATGAGATATTCAAGGAGTCTGTCACCTGGTAGTTCCTGGCCAATCACAGTGAACACCATGTGACAGTGAATGACCAATCTCGCAAAATGAGAACCAAAGCTTTATTTGTTTCTGGGCATAGACATTCTAATTGTTATGATTGCTTTACGTGAATGCGGTCACCCTAACTAATATCACAGGTTATCAAATAAATTAAAATTATTTGAGAGAATCAACTATGTTGATTATTTTGTACTTACAGGAGACAATCAACTGTTTTGATTATCTTGTACATACTGGAGATAGCAATAATTCTTTTAGCCTATTTGTGACACTTGGGGTCACTATTGTTCATTAAGACTAGGCATTACAAGGAGAGAAGATATTCCATCCAAAACAAACGGTAGATTCAACTAGTGTTATATCGTATCGCCTGCTCCCATGGAATTTCTTGATTTAAGCCTCGTACAAACGTGCCCAGGGAAAATATCCCAAAAACTTCTCTTCTTTTCCTTATTTCATCTGAATATATGCCTATCTTGTCATTTATTTTCTCCAGGATCAACCAGTTGATTTGTTCATGACTATGCCCTGCTTCTAAGTAATGTTTTACTAGGGGAGCATTAGTCTTTTTTGTACGTATAGCTGAGCGATGTTCAGTCAATCGGATCGCTAAAGTTCTAGATGTTTCGCCCACATACCCCTTTTTGCAGGGACATAATAACAAATAGATAATGTTTTTGGTCTTACAATTAGTAAATTATTTTAGGGTAATATTATACAAGTTGTGGGTGAACTTCATTGTGATTATTGCAGTGTCACAAGCTTTACATTGGGTACATTTATTATTACCTACTAATGGAGTAGAATCATCTAAGGTAATTTGAGTAGGCAATTTTTTAGACATGCGCAAATGAACAATTTGATCCTTTAGGTTTCTATTGTGTCTGTGGGCGAACATTGGACCCGGTAATATATTGTCTTCCTCCGAGTTGGCATTTAAGATATGCCAATGGGCACATACGGCTTGCCTCACTTTTTCATTCGCTGTTGAGTGTCGAGTGACACACACAAGCGCAGGGGATTGTTTAGGTGGATGGTTGCCAAGTAGATGATCTCTATCATAAAAACGGGCACGTTTATAAGCTTCCCATATCAATATATTAGGATAGCCTCTTGCTATAAATTTAGCCTTCATTGTTTCTGATCTCAGGTCATAGTCTGTGATGTTGGTACAGTTTCTCCGCAACCGGAGAAACTGGCCAAACGGAATACTCTCTTTCGGTTTGTTAGGATGGAAGCTTGTGAAATGTAATAATGTGTTTTTTGCGGTTGGTTTCACATAGGTCTACTTCGAGCTCATGGTTCTTTTCTTTGATTTCAATGTCCAGAAATTCAATGTGACTGTGACTGGTGTGAGCAGTGAATTTTAGATTAGCATCACACTCATTAATCCATAGTAGGAATTCAGATAGTTGGTTCACGTCACTTGTCCAAATGAAGAATAGGTCATCTATAAATCGAGCCCAATATTTGATGGACTCGTAAAAAGGGGCTATTTCATTGTATATATGTATGCTCTCAAATTGAGCCATATATATATTTGCCACAGTGGGAGCGCAAGACGCTCCCATACTTACTCCCTTTATTTGGCGATGCAAATTGCCATTGAAGTCGAACGTGTTTTCTTCTAGGACTATTGCAAGAATTGCATTGATAAAGTCTGGATCACAATCTATATGAAATTGATCTATGAACCAGGCTACTGCTGTAAGTGCCCCTCCTTGTGGTATATTGCTATACAAGGATTTCACGTCTAGAGTGACCAGGATTTCACTTTTTCCATCGAATAGTAATCCTTCCACTGTTTGTATCATAGATTTCGTATCTTTGATATATGATGTAATTTTAAAAACATGAGGACATAAGATACGGTCTATATATTTGGAAATTGGCTCGGTGACTGAGCCTATTGTGGTCACAATAGGACGGTACGGGGATCAAGACTATTTTTGTGAATCCTAGGGATTCCATAAATAGCTGCCATTTTGGGGTTTTTGATGTTTAGGAAGTCAAATTCTTTTTGACAGATGGTGCCTGTTTCCAATGCTCTTTTTGTTAGATTGAAGATCTTTCTTTGGACTCTAGATGTGGGATCAATGTTAACAGGTAAGTAGAAATTAGTGTCACTTAGAAGGTGTGACATAGTCTGGATATATTTGTCGGTGTCAATGACAACTATGCCTCCACCCTTGTCGCAGTTTTTTATAGTAATGTCTGAAATGTTACGAAGAGAAACTAATGTTTTAAGTTCTTCTAAATTTAAATTTTTAGGGGGATGAAACGGGTGTTTCAAAGATGTTTTTAAACTTTTTAGGACAGATTTTTCAAATATCTCTACTTCAGGACCTAGTTCATCGAGGCTGGGCGTAAAGGTAGATGTTGGATGTAATCCTGAACGATTATCTGGATTTCCTACCCCACCTGAATTGCTAATGTCTGTGATTGAGAAGAATTTTTTTAGACGTATTTTTCGAAAAAATGCCGTGATATCTTGATATAATTCAAAGATGTTAATGCCTGTAGGTGGTACAAAGGTCAAACCCTTTGATAAAAGTGCAACCGTAGATTCTTGTAACGGTTGCTTTGATAAGTTAAATATAGGTATTTCACTTACGGCCTCCAATACTGGGCATTTCTGGTGACTAAGTATTGTTGGGTGTTTTGCTGGTAGTTGCCCCGATTGAAAGTATCGTGATACCTCGGTTGATACCTCGGCCTCCAAGGGCCCTGTCGTGCCTGTCGCCGGCCTAAAAAAGACTGGCCATTTGATCGGTTGCTTGAGTAGGTAGCTCCATGATTTTCAAAGTTAGGTCAATAAGTATTATCGTCATTATCAGAATCTGAAGTATCCGAAAAGGTAGTGACCTTTCTTGTGGGTCTTTGGTGTCCCCCAGACTCTACATCCAAGTAATCCCCTTGATTATAGAGGTGTTCATTTAAATAGGGGTACGTTTTTTCCTTAGTAGTGAACCTGATGTCTTTTTTTAATTTTTCTGTTTTTCTTTTAATCAAATAGTCAGAATATGATGTGACTTCTTTTTCAATGTCTTCTAGTTTTTTCTTGGCGTTCTCTAAGCCATCATTTTGTTTAATCTTTTCCTCTAGAGCTATCAATTCTGATGTTAACGTTTGTATTAGCTCCTTAGCTGTTTCAATTATTAAAATCATGAAGTCACGAGAACATCGGTTCGCTATAAGTGACCATTTTTCAAGGAATGCTCGTATTTGGACAAAGAGTCCAGGGATGTTCCTCACTTTAAGTCCCTGGGGGATAATACCTGCTTTTAGGTAGTCCAACATGAACTGACCGTGCAGTTCTATTCTCCGGATCTTCTTCTTAAGTTGGAATAATGTATTCAAATCTTCATTAGTGGCCAGATCACTGTTGTTTGCCTGGTTATTAGGGATAGATGTATTTCCTACTAGGAGAGCATATTGCTCATCTGTGAAGCCAAACGTCTGTATTGCTTCCATATTGATGAAAGTGTGACTTGTCTCCTGGCAAGGCCCCTACCTACAATGTGGCCTCACATTACCGGCCATGCCCTGGGAGTTATGGTTGGGTATGTGAGATGATAGTTGTTCTTGCAAGGCACGTGACACAGTGCGCAAGAGTGAGTGTGCTCAAAAGTATGGCCCACATCCTTATTTGGCATCACAGAGGGTCAGCAGACAAGATACTGTCACCACAGTGCTGTAGCCTTGAGGGTACTGTGGAAGAGAGTCAGTCTCTTGATGTGTTTTTTGTTGTTCCACCAAGCTTGTTCTGCATGTGACTCTTGTGCACCTGCTCATCAAACAATGCCTGATTGCCCACATTCACTATCCCAAATTATGGAATACTTCCAGATTGTACTCAACATGCATATGTCTCAGTGGAGTTCTGACCCATATCGTGTGTATTGTGCCAGGCAAGAATCACTTCAACACTCACACACATGTTGTGTTTGTTCTGCAGTGTGTGGCTGGTTGGTTGTCTTTGTGCATCTTCACCCATGTATTTCGACTGTGTTTGAATGGCATTGAGTGGATGTTCAGTTTAGTTTTTTTCTCTACTGGCCCTGGGACTCCTTCATCTTCACTCTGCACATCCTTTATGTTTTGCATTTCACCTTGCTGACACAGTGTGGTACTGGATCTCATCAATGCTGTTGTTTCAGACTGAATCCTTTGTATTTGTGTCTGCTTGTGACAAAAATGTGTATTTATGCATTTTGGATGGTCACATGTTACATTGTCCAATTGAACATTGGTGGCAGTGTTAGCCCCCAAAAGCACTGATTGCCTGCACATGGCTGAGGGTATGTGACACACACAACAATGTTTGCCTCAACAGTTCTGTTGTTGTTTGGTACACAAACACTACTTCATCACTACATTGCTCGTGTGTTTTGGCCCCAAAAACTACATGATTGCCTAAACATGCTGGGGGTGTGAGACCTACATTCACATTTTTGTCACTAGTGTTGGCGGGTTTATACCCCAAATCCACTATATGGTTGACAATGCTGGGGGCTTGAACCCCACATTCACATTTTTGTCACTACAGTGTTGGCGAGTTTATACCCCAAATCCACTATATGGTTGACAATGCTAGGGGCTTGAACCCCACATTCACATTTTTGTCACTACAGTGTTGGCGGGTTTATACCTCAAATCCACTATATGGTTGACAATGCTGGGGGCTTGAACCCCACATTCACCTTTTTGTCACTACAGAGATGGGGTGTTTGTTCAGCATATCACTTTATGTATTTATTTTACAGGCAGTTTGCACACATAACACAAAATTTGCATTACGACCTAGGGGGAGTGATAGCCATCCACCCCCTATGGGTTGGCCAATGCTGGTAGTGATAGACATCCACCCCCCTATAGGTAGAGAATGTTGGGAGTGATAGACATCTACCCCCTATGGGGTGGACAATGCTGGTAGTGATAGACATCCACCCCCTATGGGGTGGACAATGCTGGTAGTGATAGACATCCACCCCCTATGGGGTGGACAATGCTGGTAGTGATGGACATCCACCCCCTATGGAGTGGAAAATGCTGGTAGTGATAGACATTCACCCCCTATAGCTAGAGAATGCTGGTAGTGAAAGACATCCACCCCCTATGGGGTGGCCAATGCTGGTAGTGATAGACATCCACCCCCTATGGGGTGGCCAATGCTGATAGTGATAGACATCCCCCCTATGGAGTGGACAAAGCTAGTAGTGATGGACATCCACCCCCTATGGGGTGGACAATGCTGGTAGTGATAGACATCCACCCCCTATGGGGTGGCCAATGCTGGAAGTGATAGACATCCACCCCCGTATAGGTAGAGAATGTTGGGAGTGATAGACATCTACCCCCTATGGGGTGGACAATGCTGGTAGTGATAGACATCCACCCCCTATGGGGTGGACAATGCTGGTAGTGATAGACATCCACCTCTCTATAGGTAGAGAATGCTGGTAGTGATAGACATCCACCCCCTATGGGGTGGCCAATGCTGGTAGTGATAGACATCCACCCCCTATGGGGTGGACAATGCTGGTAGTGATGGACATCCACCCCCTATGGAGTGGAAAATGCTGGTAGTGATATACATTCACCCCCCTATAGCTAGAGAATGCTGGTAGTGAAAGACATCCACCCCCTATGGGGTGGCCAATGCTGGTAGTGATAGACATCCACCCCCTATGGGGTGGCCAATGCTGATAGTGATAGACATCCCCCTATGGAGTGGACAAAGCTAGTAGTGATGGACAACCACCCCCTATGGGGTGGACAATGCTGGTAGTGATAGACATCCACCCCCTATGGGGTGGCCAATGCTGGAAGTGATAGACATCCACCCCCTATAGGTAGAGAATGTTGGGGGTGATAGACATCTACCCCCTATGGGGTGGACAATGCTGGTAGTGATAGACATCCACCCCCTAAGGGGTGGACAATGCTGGTAGTGATAGACATCCACCCCCCTATGGGGTGGCCAATGCTGGTAGTTATTGACATCCACCCCCTATGGGGTAGACAATGCTGGTAGTGATAGACATCCACCCCCTATGTGGTGGACAATGCTGGTAGTGATAGACATCCACCCCCTATAGGTAGAGAATGCTGGTAGTGATAGACATCCACCCCCTATGGGGTGGACAATGCTGGTAGTGATAGACATCCAACCCCCTATAGGTAGAGAATGCTGGTAGTGATAGACATCCACCCCCTATGGGGTGGCCAATGCTGGTAGCGATAGACATCCACCCCCTATGGGGTGGACAATGCTGGTAGTGATAGACATCCACCCCCCTATAGCTAGAGAATGCTGGTAGTGATAGACATCCACCCCCTATGGGGAGGACAATGCTGGTAGTGATAGACATCCACCCCCTATGGGGTGGACAATGCTGGTAGTGATGGACATCCACCCCCTATGGGGATCGTGACTTTTTTGTGTGTGGTAGGTGTCTGACTTACCGTCTGTGACGAATGCGTTGGTTACGGTTGTTGAATCGACCGTAGGCGTACAGTATGGGGATGACATGCGCGATCGGATACATGGCTGCTTCGTCTCATACGCAGTGATCGTGTTGCGGCGCGAATCGGAGCTGAAATACAGCTCTTCCGGATGCTGTGATGTGCTGGCGACCTGTTCGGCGCGTAGGAAGCTCGCATCATACTTGGCCGGCCGGAAACTGCTTTGGAAATGCCTCTGGACGACTCCATTCAGCGTTTACGGAGCCTGTTCGTACGGAAATTGGTCCTGGAATCGGAGCGTACGTGTCGCTCGGGAATTGGAGACATTTGCGCATCGTACTTCGTCGTTTGGATGGACCGGCTTCCGGAACGTGTCGGTCGGAAGGTAACGCTACAGATGGCTCTCGGAGGGCCTTCCGAGCGAGATTGGAATCGACCCCCAAGTGTAGATTTTTGAAGGTGTCTCCATATGCATTGATTAAAGAGGTAATAGCAACCTTGTATTGCTGTGTGAGGGTAGTTTTTCAGGATGGCTTGTCTCATTGACTGTTCAAAGTCTATGATAATATTTTGGGGATAGTAATTATTAGTTTCTTGCTTTACTTTTGTTAAGAGTTCTACATAGGTAGTGGTTTGTTTGTTTGGTAACAGGGCATATATAAAGGGGATGTTGGTATTGTGATACAGTCCATGGATTGTGTATAATTGGTAACATGATTTGGAACATATTTTAAATGTTCCGTCCATCATCCATGTCTCACAATTCTGTAGTTTAAGTAAGTTTGTGGGAGTTGCATATATTATAATCCTTTTGTTGTTAGATTTATTGTCATAAAGTAGAAATTGCTCTTCATTATGTGTTACAGTGAGTTCAGGTGGTATTTGAATTTCACTGAAAGTTTTGGGGGTCGGTGGGGTGGTAGCAGTTGATTTTTTTGTTCTAGCTATTAGCCTTTTTAATGTTGACACAGAGGGTAATTGGCCAGTCACATGTTCTGGAACTCTGGGGGTACGTCTTTTAGTATTTCAGTTAAGGTTTTTGAGAGCTAGTGCTAGCTTTTTCAGAGTCTCTAAAGCGTCTCTCACTTCTATTTCAGCTATGTTAGGGGGTGGTTATGTTCCTTAACATTTAATACAGTAGTTTATTTTGTTGTAGCCCTCCCACAACATGCATTTGAATAAT
The DNA here is from genome assembly GCA_963921515.1 of Calotriton arnoldi. Taxonomy (NCBI): domain Eukaryota; kingdom Metazoa; phylum Chordata; class Amphibia; order Caudata; family Salamandridae; genus Calotriton; species Calotriton arnoldi. The sequence continues at coordinate 2,506,730 of CAWUFW010000269.1, read as the reverse complement.
ATTTGCTGCATTTCCAATTAATTTTGTCGCCTGTCTGTTTTTCTTGGGTGTGCACATATCCCATATAGCATAATAAAAATGTTCCTTTCTAGGAAGTTATGAATTTTGCACCTTCAGTCATTCTGATGTTTCAAATGCTATGCGAAATGTATATAAAAAATATTAAATGTATTGTAATTGTTTTTATTGTAATACAGATTTTTATATACAAAATTATACTTACATGCTTGAATATGTTGAACTTTTTTTTTTTGATGGTGGGGTGTTTCTGTTAGTGCTTGGCTTTAGGGTAGGCCTGGGCGGAAAACTACGCTACGCTCGCGTAGTTTGCGAAGTTTGCGCTACTTCGCGCTACGCGAATTGCACGTAGCACAGTGCGAACACGCGTAGTGCAGTGGTCATTTTTTACTTGCTCGCGGTCCTCAACGTCAAGTTGGCGACCGCGAGCAAGCAAAATGACATCCCGGCGAGACTTTTTCCTCGTTCGCGATCAGCAACATCAAGTTGCCGATCGCGAGCGTGGAAAATAAACCTCCCGGCAAGATTCTCAACGCGGGGAGGTCAGGTTTCTCATTGCGAGTGGTCGCGTATGCTCGCGACCGCTCGCGATGAGAAACTACCAGTCCGCGTTGAGAAAGCTGCCGCTCGAGTAAAAATCTATTCGAGCGGCAGTAAAAGACAGCTCGCACTGTGCAAGATGCCGTTTTCAATGATTGCACAGTGCGGACAAGCATCCGGCACTGTGCAATCATTGCGAACACGCACTACGCAGTTCGCGTAGTGCTACGCGTAGCTCACGTAGTGCGAACTGCACTTTGCGTAGCTTCGCGAAGCGTTACTTCGCGAACTACGCCCAGGGTTACTTTAGGGTTTTTTTTTATTTCCTGCAGAAAAAAATTATAATTTTTTTTTTAACAACAAATTTTATTGATTTTCCAGCGTACCAAATGGGCGAAGCCCAGCGGGGATAGTACAAATGAAATGTAGGAAATAAAAAAACCAATGGTACATTGTATAGAGCCCAATGAGGCCGCAAAACAAACTACAAAACTACAAACAGCACCGTACACACATGTAGAGCATTGCAAGTACATTATATATAAATTACTAGCCACAGAAAGTCCAAGGCAGTGCATTACACAGGTGAGATGCTAACCACCAAGCTTTCAATGGGGTCATGGGTTGCAGATTGCGACATTGGGGGCAGGTCTATGCCTCTGTAGGCAGCCCAAGACCAGATCTTTCCCTGTTTCTGTGGGCACCCTCTCGCCTGAAAAACTACAATATCGGCGGTCATGCATCTGTCCATTGCCTTCTTCCAGTTAGTTACACTGGACGGGGACGGGTCTTTCCAGTGTTGTGCTACATCCCTTTTGGCTAAGGCGAGGCCCAGGAATAAAAGATGCTGCTTGTAGCGGTTCCCCCTATGTCTGTGCTATGTAATAGTACCAGTCTGGGGTCAAGCGGAACAGCCCACGCCAGGACACGGCCCAGGCAGGACGTTACGTTAGTCCAAAACGGCTGAATCGCCGTGCAGCTCCATACCGTATGAAGAAAAGAGCCATCGTCGGCTCGGCAGCGGAGGCATATGGGAGACTGGATTGCACCCATTTTCCATAACCTGTGGCGAGTGTAATACACCCTATGGAGGTACTTAAACTGAATGAGTCTATATCTGGTGGACACCGCAGCGTACCGAGGGCTAGCCAGGGCTTCGGCCCAGTCATCATCTGTGAGGGCCGGCAGGTCGGCTGCCCAAGCCGCTCTAATTTTGTGGATAGTGGTTTTGGTGTGTGTATTGAGTGTCTGGTAGATTTGCCTGATTTTGTGATCCCCAATGTCTCCCATCAGTAGGCGGCCCTCCAACGGATGGAACTCAGGCAGGGTCTCCAGTCGTCGAATCAGGGGGTCCAAAGCATGTCGGAGTTGCAGATAGTGGTGGAACTGGGATTTATGAAGATTGTAATCCGATTGTAGCCTTTGAAAGGGTTTAAGGGTAGTGCCCTGCATAACATCCCCCAGGGTGGAAATCCCGATAAGGTCCCATTTACGAAACCCACAGAGCGCGGAAATCGGCCGTAGAAAAGTGCTGTGCCAAAGAGGAGTAGCGCCTGTTAACTTACCCCACCATCCCATGGACCTAACCGCCCGCCTCCAAATCTGTATGACAGTCTGACAGGCTGGGGGAAGGGAGTCTAATGATGCGGTACTATATAGGAGGTGCAGCAAGGGGGGTGCCAGCCATGTCAACACGCTCGGCTGCATAGGCCGGGTCTGATTGGGACCCATGCCACCATTCGTTAATCACCAGAAGGTGTGAGGCGGAGTAGTGAGCGTGGACATCAGCCGCTGCAATACCCCCGCAGTACGTAGATTGAGTACACGTGGAAAGTGTGACCCGAATCGCTCCCTCTTGCCATAGAAACCTGTTCAGAAGTGCATTGAGTTGGGTGAACCATGATGAGGGGATAGGGTGAGGAAAGTTTTGAAGCCGATACAGTAGGCGTGGTAGGGACACCATTTTAAAAATCGCGGACCTACCGTACAAAGACAGTGGTAACTGGGACCAAATCGTCGTCTCATTACCGGCCGCAGGAAGCAGTGGAGCGATATTATGTGTCCAGGAGACCGTGGGACATAGCGAGATAAAAAACCCCAGGTACTTGAAGCCCGTGTCAGCAATAACCAGTGCCGAAGCCCAGGCCTGACTCCTCTGTTCCCCGTAGATAGGAAACAGTATGGATTTGGATGGATTGGTGTTCAGCCCAGTGGTTTCACCAAAGACTCAAAGAATTTGAAGGACCCAGGGCCCCGAGAACCACGGATCCGACATGAAGAAAAGAGCATCGTCCGCATAAAGCGCTATTCTATCGGAGTACTCCGGTGTCCAGTCTAGCCCCCTAATTTCTTTTTTTTTTGTAAACAAACTTTATTAATTTTTCCTTGTCGGCATAAGTTACAGTGTGTCAAAACCCGATTCCTAACATTCCCAGCCCGGCAACCATTACAAGCATATAATGCAGAGTCACACAAATTAAAATCTACAGTACATATCGGCATTCCACCCTTGCAGTGACTGAGAAAAAAATGAAGAATCAGACAGCCATAAAAGTCCTCACTACCTAGTAACTTCCCGGAGCCATAATTGCGTTATAACTCCACATCCTTACTAGCCTAACTAAACTCCCGTATCCCCCCTTCCCTCCCTCCCCCCCAGGCATGTCACATCCAGTCCTGCACATTACCCTCAATATACATCTGTCATGCATAGGTGTCGCCAGTCCATCAAGGCTAGTAGTGAGATCGGTTATGCGCCCTCAGTGTGTGCGTGTATCACGTTGGTGTTAGGGGTATGGGGGTATAGCGCCGCCGCTCTTGGGTGCTAGCATTTCAATTTCCTAACGCCGGCGCGACAATCTCACTGTTTTCATCGCTATCTGTGTCTGGGCCCTTTAATAATCCCACCAGCCGTTCCCATGCTTTGGCCGCTTCTAATGCCTTCTCACTGTCGGTTCTTTTGCCAATTGCAACTGCACTATCTCATCACATTCCGCCCACTTGATGAATTCCTTCTTCCACCTAGCCACGTTGGGTGCCCTTTTGCTCCTTCCAATGCATCGTGATCTCCCTTTTGGCCAGCAAAAGGCCCATATCTAAAAATGTACTAGTGACCTTGTTTTTAGCTGTATGTAGTCTAGCCCCCTAATGAGGGGATCTCGGCGCACCCAAACCGCCAGGGGTTCTATCGCTAAGGCAAACAAGAGAGGGGACAGGGGGCATCCCTGCCTTGTGCCCCGGCGGAAGGGAAAGGGGGCGGAACTGTATCCCGCGGCGCGCACTGACGCGGTGAGGTCCGTATACAGCAGCCGTGTATACGCTATGAATCGAGGACCCAGATTTACGGCCTCGAGGAGCTTGAAGAGGTAAGTCCAGCTCAGGGAGTCGAACGCTTTATCAATATCAGCGAGTAAGACGGCCGCCGGGCGACCTAGGCCAGGCGCTTCCGCGATAGCAATGTGGACTCGCCTAATGTTGTGTCTGGTGGAGCGCTGTGGCATAAAGCCGGACTGGTCAGGGTGCACGAGGTCTGAAATGCAAGAGCGGAGGCGGTCGGCCAGGACTTTCCCCGGAGCTTAGGCTCAAAATTCAGCAGTGAAATAGGACGATACGAGGCTGGGTCCTCGGGAGGACGACCGGGTTTAAGGAACACCACGATTTCGGCATGACGCCAGTCCGATGGCAGGGTATGCTGTTCTAAGGCTTCATGCAGAGCCGCAAGCAAGTGGGGGCCCAACATCGTCATATGTAGGCGTAGAAAGTCACTAGGGAAGCCGTTTGGGCCTGGGGCCTTACCTGGGTGTATGTTTGCTAAAGCCTCCTGCAGGTCCTTAATCGTTATGGGGCTATATAGTAGGTCGCGTGCTTGATCGGATAGTCTGCGGGGAGGAATGTCTGAAAGGAAGTCATCAATGAGAGGTTCGGCTATCATCTCTCTTCCTCGATAGAGATCGGAATAAAAAGAGGAAAAGGCCTGGACTACCGCTTCCGGAGAGGTACATAAAGTACCACCTGGGGCCCTCAGGAGAGGAACCTGTGTCGGGGTAGCTCTAGCCTGACATAGCCGATGGAGCATTTGGCTGGACTTGTCGCCCCATTGGTAAATTCGATGCTAGGTCGCCAGCCACGCCTCCTTGGCCCCGTCAGTGAGGAGCTGATGAATTAGTTGTTGGACATGCAACAAATTACGCCGAGCGCCAGGGTCTGATCCTTCTAACATTTGTGACTGATCCTTCTAACATTTGTGACTCTAACTGTCCTTGGCGGTCTTCTAATTCCAACACCTGTGCTAGGCGCCTCCGAAAGCTGATGTCCACCCCCTGATCGTTAGTTTGAGAGCCTCCCATAACGTTATATGTGATGGAGATGTACCCGCATTCAACTGAAAATATTCCGTAATAGCGAGTCGTAGAGCCTCCCAATACTTAGCGTCTCGAAGGAGCCATGGGGACATGCTCTACCTATACGGAGTCCGTTGGACCTGCAGGCACAGTTTAATTTGAACGGGCGAGTGGTCAGGGAGGCAAAATCGAGGAATGCGCTAATCTATGGGCATAGCTGTGCGGAAGAAAAATGTAGTCGAGCCGCGACAGTGTGGGATGGACTGCCGACGCGTATGAAAACCCGGACTCTATAGGGTGTAGCGCGCGCCACGAGTCGCTTCCAGCCCAACGTGTGTGCAAGAATATTCAACTTGGAAATAGGAGGGGATCTGTCGGGGTCATGATGTCGTTCCAGTCGCCTCCTAGGATCGTCAAGCCACCAGGAAGGTCACCCCATAGCTGTGTGAATGTTTGGCCCAAAGGAGGGGGGGCGTAAATGCTCCCTATCATCATTTGCTCCCCTGCCACTGTGCCTGAGATTATGGTGAAGCGCCCACCAGGGTCCAACCAGTGTTTAGAAACATGAATCGGGACACGGCGGTGAACAAGGACCGCCGTGCCCCGTGCGCCCCGTGTAAATCCGGAATGGTAGACGGTGGCAAAGCCAAACCTATTGAGGCAAGAAGCCTTATTGCCCAGGAGATGTGTCTCCTGTAGTAGGAGGACATCAGCATCATAGCGCTTTGCTAGACAGAGTACCGCCCCCCGCTTGACTTTGTTCAGCAGCCCCCTGACGTTCCAGGAAATTATGTTTAGTTCTCCCACTGGAGTGTTGCCTGTGTGGTGTGTCATCACCCGGTGTTCCGGTCCATGTCAGTTAGTGCAGTGTCTGTGGCATGATGTGTGACAGTGCGTGTGGTGCGAGAAACATTAAGAACTATTGAAAACCCGGAACCCCCACCAACCTCCCCCACCCCCATACTTCCAAAAACAAGGAGTACCTGTCGCCAGTGGCGGTGCGTCTATTAGGGTGCTGGGGTGTTGACCCACAAGCTGCCGCGCACGCAGCTCCTCGGCGGCTCTGAACTGACAATGCATGTCAGTCAGACAGCATGACGCCGGACCGCCCACCCCTTCAGAGTCTGAAGGGGGTGGGCGGTCCGGCGTCATGCTGCCTGACATGCATTGTCAGTCCAGGGGTGACGCGGAGCGCACAGCAGGCAGCAGCACAAGTGCGCATGTTGGGTTTAGGTCGGAGAATTTTTCCGACCAGCCCAGTCATGCGCAGTGTTGAGTCTGGCTGGCGGCTGCGCATTAGGAGAGCGAGGGTTGATCAACGCTGCAACCCTCGGTCTCCTAATGGGCGGCAGGGCGGCGAGTATCCCTGCTAAGCCAATCCTGGTGCTGCTGGCAGCAGCATCAGTATTGGCTGAGAGGGGTTGCCAGCCAGTGACGTGGCTGTTCCTGTTCAAGAAGTTAAAGCGCCGCACGCCAACGCGGGACCCCGGCCCAGTAGCAGAGGCGGCGTGGACAGGGAAGTTTTCTTTTGATATTATTTTAATTTTGAACTCCCCGGCCCCCACCCCCGCGCAACCCCCGCGCGTATTGCGATCCGCGACTGCGTGTCTTTGTTCTCACTGAGTGATGCAGTGTACACTTTTCAGACTGTCAGACAGACACTGGTCATTCATTACTGTGGCAGAACTGTAGGCACACTCCTGTAAACACGGAAATTCACACTATGGCACCAGATAAACATGCAGCGCCACCTCCCACTGCAGGGGCAGACAGGTGGGGTGAATGATTGGCTAGCAAATAAACCGTGCCGGCTTCACTATGTTTCAATGATTCCCAGTATCGCCTAGCTCCTCGCACACGGGGCTCACCATCCCCAGCGCCTATCCGCTGTCTGGCCTGCCCTCACAGCATATATATTTACCGCCAATAGCCTTCCACCCGTATTTTCTTTTTTTTTTACTAGCCCTCCCTTCATTTCCTTTCGCCGCTTGGCTGCAGCCCTGGGTAGCTCGCGGCGTCAAGGCAAAGAGACGGGGCCGTGCCCACTGCGAGGCGACTGCTCCATCACCTACCTAAACACGGTGTTCCTCAGTGCGCCTTCCCAGACACCTTCGCGGCGCCTAATGGCTCTTATTAATATCCGTGTTGACTAAACAGTGCCCTCATTACACGCACCCTAAGAGAAAGGCTCATGCCCAATTGGCCCTAATTAGACTGTGTTCCGCCAATTATTCACCCACTTCAAGGCCCTCCGAGGGGCAGCAGAGGGGGTTCATGGATGAGCAGCCAAGGGCCTGGCTGCGCACCCGTGCGGGGTGCTGGGGGGGCAATTCACTACAAGAGACCCCACCCACTCGCCTTGCACCCACAAAAAACGAAAAACAAGTCCCTCTGTTCGCCAGACATAATATCTTTGTATTCTTATTGTCGGCCATTCATTGAGAATCATTTATTGCGGCAGGAAACCTTTCATATTGTGTGTAGATGTGAACTTCTAATCCCACTTATTTTAAAGCGCCGGGACAGCACATGACGATTCTATTTGTTTGGGACGATAAGTGCAAAGTCTGCTGAAATGGAATAATGTTTCGATATAGTTCACTGGGCAGAAAAAAAAGTTTTTAGAAAATGGCCAGAGAATGTGAGGTTACAGCCAGAGGTGCTGATTTTAGAAGTGGGGAGATAGGTTCGATTTTCCGCAGCTTAACATCCTGTGATTCTGGGCAAATCACTTAACATCCCCATGCCTTTAAAAAAAAAAAAAAAAAAACATGAATGTGCCTTTGTGTAATGTAACTGGTGCTCCTGTAAACCGCTCCAGTGCCTTCGGGTCAAGTTCACGGTATACAAAATTTGTGAAAAATCATAAACACTCTGTTGAAAGAGTTAATTTGAAAGCGCGTTTGCATGCAGTTCCCTCTGTATTTTTTTGTAATTTCGGTCAAATTCTTGTCAACAGACGTGACAATGTATAAACAGCAAAAAAAAAATATGCCACTATGTTGGCGGAGTGTGCTGTACACATTTATCCATTGCCATTTTCGACATTTCTGTTGCAGCCATTAGACACAAAATAACGAAATCACAATATTGCACCAATTTAAAAAGTAGAGTCAGAGGAGATGGCGCGTCGTTGCAGACATCAAACCATTGCTTCATATGCGGAAGAGCATATACACGTGCATTTACATATAGCTTCCGGTTAAGCATAGTGACGTAAATGGGCAGGTGCTGTCCAGTACTCAGTGCCTGAGCCTCTAGAACTCGAAACGGAGAGTACCTCAGTTATTCAGCAGGGGTGTAATACTTTGGATGGGAGAGTACCAGCACTTTCCAAAAGCAGGCAGGTACTCTGGGGGAGCGAGTACCTGCACTTCTAGAATTCCATTGCATCAGAGTTTTTAATGGACAGGTAGTACTGCCCGTACTGAGTACCTGCCCTTCCTTAATTTGAAAGGGACAGTACCTCTTTTTCTCAGCACTGCTGCAATACATTTAATGGAAGAGTACTAGCACTTCTCAGAAGCAAGCAGCACTCTGAAGAATGAGTCCCTACACTTCTGTAATAGTATATCCACATGCCCTTATTTTCACGCACAATGTCATGGCCGGGAAGTGAGGTTGAAGGAAGCATTCGTTTTTTCGTGTGCTCTACGGCTGCGAGTGCATGCTTCCATGATATTACCCTTCATGCTATTTGATATTTGCTTTAAAATGCACCATTTGCCTACTATTTTTAAACACATTTCTTTGGGGGAAACCTGCCAACTCCCACTTATGACGGTTGAACTAACTTGCTTCGCTCAATCGCAACGTTTCTCTCTTCCCCAACTTTAACGCCCACCACTCGGAAATGTCACCAGCCGCCACTGCCTGTCGCGGTGGAGACATACCGCAGGCCCCAAACGTGAAGACCAAAGCAGTCCCTCCAAAATAGCCCACCCAACCCAACATTATAAAACATAACTCAAAATGTCCAAGGGCGTGGACTGTCCGCCTTTGCCTGGAGCCAGGGTAAGGGACCCCAGTACCTCATGTTCCAATATCTCGATGGAAAGGCCAGCGGCCACCACATGGAGCCATGGGAATGCCAGGATCAGTCAGTGGTTTCCGGCTGATCTTGGGCTCTCCAGTTGGAGCGGGACCTGTGCCGCTGTCGACGTGCCTCTGTTTTGTCGGCCCCTGTGGGACCCCTGCGAGGAGTCCGAGTCCACTGGTGGTGGTGAATGTGGTTTGAGGGGACGCCTCTCGTCCGTCCAAGCGAACACCTCCTCAGAAGAATCGAAGAAGTGGGTCTTGGCATTGAAGATGACTTTCATTCTGGCGGGAAATAGTAGCGCATATGACAGATTTAGCTCCCGGAGCCTACGTTTGGCCGCCACAAAAGATTGGCGCTGCTGCTGCACCAATCTGGTATAGTCAGGGAATACCATAATCGTGTGAGAGTCATAGACCATTTTGCCCTTGTGGGTCCGGGCAAATCGTAGGATGGTGTCGCGGTCAGCGTAATTGAGGAGCCGGGCAATCACAGGCCAAGGGTGCTCGCCAGGAGGCAGCTTCTTAGCCAAGGCGCGGTGGGCCCTCTCGATCACGAAGCAGGGGGACATAACATTCGACGGCAGCAGAGATTTGAGCCAGCCTAAGAGAAAATCGTCCATGGATGTGCCCTCACAGCCCTCCAGGAAACCCACCAGACGGATGTTGTTGCGCCGCGCCCTGCCCTCGGCATCCTCGACCCGCGAGGCCAACTCCTTCGTGACCACTGTAAGTTTGTCAACCTTCTTCTGCAGGGTGGTCACCATGTCTTCTACTGTGGAGACTCTAGTTTCTGCCTCAGTGAGCCTGTCTACGGCCTTACAAAGGTCTTGGAGTAGGAAAGATACCTCTGACCCAACCGCCCCGATCTGGGCTTCGAGCGCGGTCCGTGATTGAGTAATGGCCACTAGCAGGGCAGCATTGTCTGGGCATGAGTCCTCTGCGCTCTCTTTTCCTGAGCCAGTAGTGGTACAATGGTCCATCGTGTTTTGCTCCGTGTTTGTCCTTGCCCATGGTAGGGAGAGGAGGCAGGCGGAGATATGAGGCAGAAAACTTATGTTGGAGGCAGGGAAGTAAGATAGGTCTGGGCGCCCCTCCCCAACGCCGTCTGCTCGTGTCCCGCAGACGAGGGTTGTAGGAGAGTAGGATCTGCTTCTTATAGTTACCCCCACTTTTTGCTGATGTTTCACTGTTTTCGACTTAGTCTGACTGGGATCCTGTTATTCAGGACCCCAGTCTATCTGCTTTCTCCTCTAAATTGATTGCATGTACTTTAGGTGCACTCCAGATTGGATTCTGGGGTACCCTTATAAGTCCCTAGTATATGGTATACCATGTACCCAGGGCATAGGTACCCCAGAGGCCTCCCAGGGGCTGCAGCATGTATTATGCCACCCCTGAGAGGCCATTCAAAATGACACAAAAGGTCTGCTACTGTAGCCTGTGTAAGGTGGTACATGCACCCCTTCCTTAGATATAGGTTCACTATATCTATTCTAATCACTGCACATATAAGCCTATCAGTCACCCCTATGGCAGGCCTTATCAATCCTGAAGGCAGGGTGCTGGGTTTTATGTGAGAGGGTGCCCATGCATGAGCAGAGCCCATCTGCAGCCTTCGGAACCACTATTCCGGGGTTGTCTGTGATGCAGCCAACCATATACTCTTAAATGCATTATAACCTCGCGGTAAATGCTAACTTTAAAACGGCTGCAAGGAATTATGTTGTGTTTGGTGTCAAACACCTTGGAATCATACCTCCACACCAGTAACTGGTGTGGGAGGTATGATTCCTCCCTCCTAGAGGGAGAAATATGACAGCATCGGTACACCCGGTACCAGCTTCACAGAGCCCTGGCATCATAAGATGGATGCTGCCAGCCACAGACACGAGTCTGCCCTCCTGCTGCTGGACGAAACTCCGACAGGGGAGGCTGGACAATAGGTTTCCTGTCACAGGGAGGTGTGACCACCTCCCAGACAGGCTTTAGTGTATTGGGGCTGGGTGGGTGCACTTTCAGAGTGCTTTGATGTCTGCACTGGGGGCACATTTGGTGTCCCTGTGCATAGTCCAGCTCAAACCGGTTGCAGTGGCTATCAGCCCCTGCTCTGGCGTGAAACTGGACAAAGGACATGGGTGTACCCACCGCTCTGTCCTGACCCTCCCATAGGTGGGTCCCCAGAGTTTGTCCCACCCCTTCCTTGGGTATAAAGTAGGAACCCTGACTACAGGACTTTAGATATTACCTGGACTAAACTCTGCTACAGAAACCAAGTAACCTTCGACGATCTACGCTTTGCTGGATGACTGAAGAATCTAACTTGGAGTAAAGGAGTTACTCTCCCCTGCAAGGGAGGCACCTCAACGCATCTGACCGGTTTGCATCTATGCAGCTCCCGACGGACTCCGAAGATTTTGCAACACAGGAGGTGGGTGCCCAAGCTTCCTTGAGGCCGACTAGTGCTCTCAGCAAACCTGAGACCCGCAACCCTCGTGGGGACCGTGCAACCCAAACCCCTGGTCACCGTGCACATTTGCAGCAGCATATGCTTTTAGGCGATCCCTGAGGCTGTGCTTTGGGCTACTTGTAGTCCAAGCCCCGAGCAGTGTTTCCACCGAAGATTACTGGCCTACACTCCACGAGTGTTCCGTAGGCTGGCATTGTGTGATTCCTCTCGAGGTCCCTTCGTGATCCCTGGTCCATTGACCTGTGGGTCCCTGAGAAGGCAACTTTAACTTTCAGGGGGCTTCCCTGGTTGCTCCAGACGTGCCCTGACTCTCCATCGCTTGGGGAGTCCCCAGGACCTTGCTGGTCCTCACAGAAGCATCAGTACTCTGACCGCGTGGGTTGCAGTTGCCAAGGCTTGTTGGTCTCCAATCCGGAAACTGGCCCCTCAGCACTCGACATCCTTCGTGGGACAGCTCGCCTGTGGATCCTGGTCATCGTCGACATCTCCTGGTCCCCGTGGCTGCAGAGTCAAGCTTCACCTCTTCGCACCTGAAGCACCCGACATCGGTGGGCATTTGATTGCTCCGCTCCTGGTCACGTGAAGTGACCCAGACTTTGTCCCCTCGGCTTTCAGGTTCTTCTCATCTCTGATCCAGGCTTGGGTCACCCCGGACACTTTTCTTCTCCACGGCAGCAGCACTTCTTCGCATCACGCCATTGAAAACGACGAGGGTTTCCGACACCACTTGACCCCTATGCACCTGGCTTCCCTGGGCTAGGTAACACGTGTACCTCGGTACTCACAAGGGTGCTGGCCTTAGAACCTTCTAAGTTTAACTGGGTTTGCTTGAAGTCCTCTCCGAAGTGTCCTTAAACTCTAAATTTCCAACCGCGACTTTCCCATAGAGTTGTACAGAGCTCGCGTCTGTGTTCCCACACTGCACCCGTCCTCCGTGGGTCCCCTGTGTCACTACCTTGGTAGGTTCCTTGGGGTCCCAGCGATTCTACGTGCTCTAGGCACTGTGTCTAGTCAAGTTTTGGTTGTTATACCACTTTCTTAATATATGGTTTGGTCTCCCCTGGAGCCCACTGTGTATTGTGCTATTTACTGTCGTTCTAGTACTGTAATATTGTGTGCCTTGTTCTCTAATCTCATAAAGAGGTTAGTAGAGAGTGTTTAGTAATAAATACATATATTTTATATATACCTTGTGTGGTTCTCCTTTCATTTGGTCATTCAAGAGGTTATATACTGGTAAAACAAGCTGCTTTACATTCCTTCAAGATTTAGCCTGAAGGCTGCTCTCCACAGCTACCACTAGGATAGCTTTCTATAAAGGTTGTCTTTAACCTAATCATCAATAAGGGTCATTTGGACTGGTGCAAGGTGCCCACTTTAATTAGTGGACAGCATATACCAGGCCAACTTCTCACACTGGTGTTTCAAGCTTGCTATTGTTTTACCAGATAATCTCAGTGAGTGACTAACTGAAAACCACTAAAGGTACTTAGGTACATATAAATCAAGTCTAGAATAAGGTAAGTTCTACTGAACTTAGAGTTGGGTAAGTCAAGGGTCTAGCACACCCTTTCTCCAACTCAAGAGAGTCTCAGTTCCCACTAGAGTAGGTAGGTGCATACACCACACCACACTAGAATGTCTTCAAGGCCTGAACTCAGTGACTCCTTGCCAACTAAGTATGACCATCTCACATTCCAAGAATTGAGAAATATGTGTACATCTAGGAAACTGACGACAGGGAGACATGCAAGCACTCAACGCCTCATAGAGGCTTTGCTGTTAGATGACCTCAGAAAGACCCCAGGGTCTG